>OX463224.1:62621714-63864214 GCA_949820135.1 Sylvilagus floridanus | reverse complement strand
TTGACCTCAGCAGCCGGAAGTCCCAGAAGTGCACAGTCTAGGGCTCCAGCAGCTGGCGGGGAAGGTGGACTGGGACCTCCATGGTAGAACAGTGCACTGAAGGGGGCGGGGAGGGGTTCCGGGGTTAGGGCCAGCTTGGGGCAGGGGCCCCATCACCGCTGCGGGTGGCCAAGAGCCTTCTGGGGCTCCACCCCAGACACTGCGCAGGCCTGCGTCAGGGAAAGTGATTGACCCGAGTCTGTGCTCTTAGAGACCTCTGGGTCTGACGCCCTCACTGTGAAGGTGGGCAGGGTGAGGCAGGGACAAGCAGGGTGTGACCTGCCTCATCCCAGTGTGGCTGCCATTAGGATGCCCTCTAGAGAGACCCCAAGGGGCAAGAGAGGAAGAAAAATGGGAAAGGGCAGGGCCAGGGAGGCGTAGAGGCTAAGCAGGTGCTGTCTGCACTATAGCATCCAGCAAAAGCTGTCTAGACCCGGAGTTCCTGAAGGCCATCCCCATCATGAAAACCCGCAGTGGCATGCAGGTGCGTGTGTGTTTGTGTGTGTACATGTGAATGTGGGTCACCTGGGTGTGCACATTCCAATCCAGCATGTGTTTGTGAATTGCTCTTCTGGGCACAATCTGTGTCTTAAACATTGCAGTTGTTCCCTGTGTCTTAGCATGCAGCTCACTCTGTTCATGCATGTGGTTGTCACGTGCCTATCATGCGTGTAGGGATGTGTTTCACATGTAATTGTGCATGGGTATGTATGTGTACATGTGGGTGTGGGGGATGCCTGCATCACACAGGTGTGAATGTGTTTGGTGTGTAGGTACACGTGCTGTCATGTATACATGTGTGTGGCACCCGTGCATACACATGCAGGCCTGCCTCCCTCCCACCAGCTGGGGTGGCTCAGAAGGCCTGCAGGGAACTGGCAGCAGTTCCTCCAGTCACCTCCCCTGTCCCGTGGTGTCCCCCACAGTTCTCCTGTGCAGCTCCCACCCTCAGCAGCTGTCCCGAGCCCACGCCTGAGGTGTGGGTGTGCAACAGCGACGGCTACGTGGGCCAGGTGTGCCTGCTGAGCTTGCGCGCGGAGCCCGACGTGGAGGCCTGCATCGCGGTCTGCTCGGCCCGCATCCTCTGCATCGGGGCGGTGCCCGGCCTGCAGCACTGCGGCCACCGGTGAGGCCCAGGCGGCGGGGTGGGCGATCTGGCCCTGCCCGGGTACACGTGGCTCTGGGTGGGCCCGGGGGAGCATCTGTGTGCCAGCGGCCCCTGTCCCCTTGCCTTTGGCTCACAGGGAGCGGCCAGCGTCCCTGAGGAGCGTCCCTGACGCAGCCCCGGAGCCCACCGGGCCCGACCTGGACGTGGAGGCTGCAGAGGAGGACGCCGCGACGCCGGCAGAGCCCGGGTCCCAGCCCTGCCTGCACATCTCCATCGCAGGCTCTGGCCTGGAGCTGACACCAGACCGCGCGGAGGCCGACCCCCGCCCGGAGTTGGTGCCTTTCGACAGCGACTCCGATGACGAGTCCTCGCCCAGCCCCTCGGGGACCCTGCAGAGCCAGGCCAGCCGGTCCACCATCTCCTCCAGTTTTGGCAGTGAGTAGCCTGTGGAGGGCCAGGGTGAGGAGGGACCCAATGGAGCACACAGAGCAGTGGGGTCAGGGGGCTGCGCACCCCTGGGTGAAATTGCACAGGCCCCATAGTGTTCAGTGCCGGCAGATGGGGTGCACTTCGCGAAGGGACCATGCCGGGACTGGGAGCTGGCAGCACCAAGCGGTCGGAGTGCAGGGTACGAGGCCAGCGCTGGCGCAGAGGCTCCCGGGGAGGGAGAGGCCCTGAGCAGGGCACAGCTGGGAGGGACGCCACAGGCCCAGACAGACCCAGACCTGCCGAGGGGTGCGGAGCCAGCCGCTTTTATCTCCCTCAGATGAGGAGACCCCGAGCTCCAAGGAGGCCACAGCAGAGACGACCAGCTCTGAGGAGGAGCAGGAGCCCGGCTTCCTGCCACTGTCCAGCTCCTTCGGGCCCGGCGGGCCTTGCGGCGCCAGCCCAATGGACGGGCGAGCCCTCCGCCGCTCCAGCCGAGGCTCCTTCACCCGCGGCAGCCTTGAGGATCTGCTGAGCGTTGACCCCGAGGCCTACCAGAGCTCCGTGTGGCTGGGCACCGAGGACGGCTGGTAGGGACACAGAGGCTTGTGCTCCCTGCTCTGGGCATCGTGGAGTGGCCTGAGGAGGAGGGCTTGTGGTCTGACTCCGGGGTCCTGCCAGGCAGGGGTGCCAGTGGGTCTGGAAGCCCCGGGGAGGCCGCGAGATCTCAGTGCTCTGAGCAGGCGCCTGGCCTGGAGGAGATATTGGGAGATGCAGGGAGTGCGGAGGGGTGACTCCGGGGCTGTGTGCCCAGAGCATTTGTCACAGGTGTGCACTCCGGTCCACAGCGTCCACGTGTACCAGTCCTCCGACAGCATCCGTGACCGCAGGAACAGCATGAAGCTGCAGCACGCGGCCTCCGTCACCTGCATCCTGTAAGGCCCCCCGGCAGCTGCACGCACAGGCCTGCTCCGTTCACCTGGGTCCCTGCTCCACAGCGCCTCCTCTCTGTGGGGGCAGTGCCTCTTACCTGCTGTGTGAGCTTGGGCCGCAGGCTCCCCACACCACCTGGAGAACAGGTTGGGAGGAGGTGGTCTCCCAGGAGCCATAGCCCTTCTAACAGTGATTGCCCTGACCCCGGTGACCCCTTTGGTCTCCCGAAATGCCCGACTCCTCCCTCTTTCCATTGCCCAGGTATCTGAATAACCAGGTGTTTGTGTCCCTAGCCAACGGGGAACTCGTGGTCTATCAAAGGGAAGCAGGTGAGTGCCCGCCGCGCCGCCGCCTCCCCGCACCAGCCCAGTCCTCTCTCTGGCCTTGCTGCTCTCTGCTGGGCCAAGCGGGGGCCTCGGGCTTTGAGTCTGGAGAGGTGGCCTTGGGCGATGTTCTGCCAGTCCTTGGGCCTCAGTGTCCTCCATTACCGATGGGGAGTTTAACCTCTGATTTCTCTGTTTCCTTCTTTGTTTGCTTAAAAAAAAAAAAAGATTTTACTTATTTATTTGAAAAAATTAGAGAGGGAACGAGATTTTCCATCCACTGGTTCACTCCTTAAATCGCTGCAACAGCCGGGGCTGGGTCAGGCTGAAGCCAGGAGCCAGGAGCTTCTTCATCGGGTTTCCTGCACGGGTGCAGGGACCCAAGTACTCAGGCCATCTTCCACTGTTTTCCCAGGCACATTAGCAGGGAGCTGGATTGGAAGTGGAGCAGTAAGAACATGACACCATAGCACTGGCCCCAGCCTCTCATCTCAAGAGAGGGTGGGGCTTAAAATCAGTCCTGGACCAAGTCTCCTGTTTGCTTTATCCCATTTAGGCCGTTTCTGGGACCCTCAGAACTTCAAATCTGTGACCCTGGGCCCTCAGGGGAGCCCTATCACCAAGATGGTGTCTGTGGGTGGGCGGCTGTGGTGTGGCTGCCAGAACCGAGTCCTGGTCCTGAGCCCCGACACGCTGCAGATGGAGGTATCCTGGGGTCGGAGCCATGGAACTGGGGACCTGGGACTGGCTGGGCCCACGTAAGGGAGAGGAGACCATGGTGGGTGGGTGGGTGACGCTGGGGCAGCCCCTGAGCTCTGACCCTCGTTTCTGCTTGAGCACGGGGATTCTGGGCTCTTATTCATCCTCCTGCCCCACTCAGCTCAGGCGTGGGTCTTTGGGGGCTGATGTCCACACCCCTTAGCTTTAGACTCTGGCCTTAGTCCTGGCCTCGTTTCCTCGCATGTCAAGGGTTGCCAGCCTGGCTGGGGTCCTGGGCCGGCAGGGTCTCCTGCTTTCCCTTTCATGTATTCCATCACTGGCTGGGCTGGAGGCCAGACGCCTGGGTTCAGTCCCAGCTCTGCGACCTTGGGCAGATTGCTTTTCCCTTCCGGGCTTCGGCTTCCCCATCTGCCTGGGAGAGACCGACAACTGGTCTTAAAACCCTTCAAGCTCTGAAGTTCTCTGGTCGTGCAGTCCCTAAGCTTCGTGGGGAAGGGTCTCCCTAGTCTGTTGGAAGGATTATGTGGGAAGTGCCAGAGAAACCAAAGGACCACAGCTGAGTTTGCCATCAGGCGAGAGGGCGTCTGGAGAGGTTTACTGTGACTTGGACGGGGTGGGGGGGGCGCAGTGTGCCTGGGAGGCACGGCGCGGGGCAGGCCTGCCTGTGGTCCACCTGCTCTCTCCCCTCTTTCCTTCCCAGCACACGTTTCATATAGGGCAGGATCCAAGCCGCAGCGTGGCCTGCATGGTGGACTCCAGCCTGGGGGTCTGGGTGACGTTGAAAGGTAGCGCCCACGTGTGTCTCTACCACTCAGACACCTTTGAGCAGCTGGCAGAGGTGGACGTCACCCCTCCGGTGCACAAGATGCTGGCAGGTACTGACCTCACACTGCCACCGCCCCTGCCCCGGAGCCTCTCGGGCCCTGGTCGTTGAGGAAGCTGGGCCGGGCCGAGGATTTGGCCCCAGCTGCGCTCTGTTCCCCACCCCCAGGCTCTGATGCCATCATCCGGCAGCACAAGGCTGCCTGCCTGCGGATCACGGCGCTGCTGGTGTGTGAAGAGCTGCTGTGGGTGGGCACGAGCGCCGGTGTCGTGCTCACCATGCCCACCTCACCCAGTACCGTCAGCTGCCCGCGGGTGCCTCTCAGCCCTGCCGGCCTGGGCCAGGGACACACTGGCCACGTGCGCTTCTTGGCTGCGGTCCAGCTGCCAGATGGGTTCAACCTGCTCTGCCCGACGCCACCGCCTCCCCCAGACACAGGTGGGCTGGCACATCCTACCACACCCCAGGGGTCCTGGACTTCCGGTCGAGGACTCCCCACTGCCCTGTAGAGAGATGTTTTTAAGGGGGAGGGGAAATGTAGAACAGAGCTGGGAATAGCGCGTAATACAGAAAATAGTCTTGGGAAATCCCAAAGTGACATCTCTGGGACAGCGTATGTGCAGAAAATGTCGTGGGAGACAGAGAACTGTAAACTAACGAGTAAAGTCGGCACCGCGCAAAATGGAGCAGGGCTTGTATGTCGGACAGGAAGTGAAGTCACAGAACAGGAAGTAGAGATCGCACCAGAAAGCACAGGCACACGCAGAATGTATGCGCACAGGGACAGGAAGTGGACCTGGGAATTAGAGTGAACGGCAGTTAGCGGTCTTCGTGGAGGAGGCGGTGAAGCCTCGGTCCGCAGCCGTCTGGTCCCGGCAGGCCATCAGCTGCCTGCCTGGGAGGGGATGCTGGTGGTAGGATTACGTAGAGCCCTGGGCCACTTCGCAGCAAGACTGTGTTCGGGAGATGCCTCGTCTGGCAGGTCCGCCGCTGTGTGAACATCAGAGGTGTGTACGTGGCATGGGCTTCTGTGCTCCAAGGCTCTATGGAATAGATGCACATGGCCTAGCCCACTGTGCCTAGGGCCACGCTGAACAAAACAGGGTGCGATCAAATCAAGCACAGGAGAAAACTGTGCGACCGAGAGATGCAAAGTGGGATCGTGCGAGGCTGCTGCACGCAGGACGCAGCACCCTGTTTCGCAGTCAGCTTTCGCTTTCATAAGCAGAAAGAGGACACTCAACTCATGATGTAGAGCGTAGTAAGTGTGTGAACCGATGGCGTGGTTGATTACTGCTGTGATCAGTATTAAGTGCTCTGCTTCCACGAATGACTGGCAGCGAGTGGGCTGGTTCCCCTAGACACACGTGCGTAACGCATTGCTGTCGTGTCCCCAGGTGGTAGATTTTTCATCACGTCCCCTATCCTGGGGATCACCATCACGCATGCTGCCTCATTCACACGGTCTGTGACTGTGGTGATACCGATGAGGATGTTGTGTGTGCAGTAGTGGAGAGACAGAACATGTGTGGCCCTGGGAAGCGGTCACTCCTTCCCAGACGGTGCCCATGGGAAACAATCAGTCTGACTGCTAGGAGTTGAGCATTTCTTTCCACGTAGGGAGTTGTTAGCATACAGGAAGTAGAATTCCTCGCAGCAAGTATGCACATCTGTCTTCCTGTCTCTCAGGCTGTGGGCGCTCAGGTCATGAGGGGACGGTGCAGCCCCCTTTCCCAGGCCAATGGAGCCCCTCCGCTCTGTTCCCAGGCCTAGAGAAGCTGCCAACACTGGAGCACCGGGACTCCCCTCGGCACCGAGGCCCTGCTTCTGCCAGGCCTAAAATGCTGGTCATCAGTGGCGGCGACGGCTATGAGGACTTCCGGCTCAGCAGTGGCGGTGGCAGCAGCAGTGAGACCGTGGGCCGAGACGACAGCACAAACCACCTCCTCCTATGGAGGGTGTGACCCTGGCCGCCGTGGCTCAGGACTCGACTGCCCACCTGCCCTCAGCCTGCTTGCCTCTTCCTAGCCCACGTGTAGACCTGGTCCTGGCCTGGAACGTCTCACCAGCGCCACTGTGTGGGCACCGTCTCGTCTGAGTGGAAGCACTCCTGATGGAACACCTATGGGCCAGCCGGCTGCTCCGCTGCTGCCCGTCACGGCAAGGGTGGGGGCTGTGCGAGCTACCCGGGGCCTCTGTCCCCGGAGCTTCTACCAAAGACACGGCCGGGCCTGGACCCCACGGGGCTGGGGAAGGCCATGTGCAATATGTGGAGGGTCTGCTGGGGCAGTGGGAAGGCTGAGGGACGGACTCCTTTCCCGTGTACAGTATTTATGTTTCTTTTCAGATGTGTACCTTCCCGAGCACTTATTTATGCGATGACCTGGGGCGGGGGGGATTTGGGAAAATGACAGGAGGGGGAGAAAAATCTATTCCTGCTCTGGGGCCACCCTGGGAACCCCAATCAAGCCTTCCTGGAGGGACCAGTGTCTTCCCCCGTCACACACACGCACACCCACGCTGCACGTCCAGGGCACAGAAATGCCACCCTCATGACAGCGGCCTCCCAAGGCCCTGTCCTGCTTGGGCGCGCCCGGTCACCCAGAGCAAGCTGATGACCCAGGGCACGCTGACTGCCAGCGGGGGCTTTCCCAGGCTTTGGCGTTTCCGTGGTTGCAGGCGGGGCTTCCAGTGGTTTACTGATTTGGCCTTGGACAGGACTCTCTCTTGGTCTCACCATAACCAGCCCCTGCCTCCCCGTGTCTCATGCACTGGCACACTCGGTCACCTTGGAGGGTGGCCCGCCTGAGAAGCCCCGTCCCTCTGACCTCCGACTCCCTCTCCACACGCCCTCCTGCCAGGGGCAGCCCCTCCAGGAAGGACCCCCACCCCACCCCCCACAAAGCTGAGGGCCTGGCCTGGCTGTGGCCTTGTCCACTGGGAAGCCTCCCAGTGAAGGGTGGTCGGCCCTGCATGGGGCCGGTCTGACCTGCAGCCCTCCCCGCACCCCGCGCCGCTTCTGCAGCTCAACTGCGAAGGTCTGGTTTCAGATGGGACTTGTTGCATTTGGTTTGTTTCTGTCCAGAGTGGGTGCGTCCTCGCAGTCTTAGATTATATTTCTCTTGCTACCAAACAGTCTTGTATGAACTCTCCTTGGATGATGAAGTTTAAAGAGTCAATAAATAGAAACACCAAATGACTGTAGCCCGATGGCGGTCGTAGTGGCCTCCTGCCAGCTGCCTCAGGGCCCTGCCTCCTGACACTGACTCACTTGGGCATAAAAGAGGCCCTGCAGAGGCAGGAGGGGGCGGGGATGGTGCGGCTGCCACGGGCCTGCGGTGTTACCCTGGGCAGGTCTGTGCTGTGGTTTCCCCATCTGGAAAACAAAGGGGCTGTTTTAGTCCAGTGCTTCACAGCCTTGCCGGAGTCCCTTACGGACAACATACGCAAATGCAGACCTTGCACACGTTGCATGCGTGTAATGGATGCGTCGGTCAGTCGGGAGCTGCTGAGGTGGGCAGTCGGGGAGGGTGGCAGGCAAGGAAGGCGCCTGTCCAAGGCCCTTCCAGGAAACTTCTCCAGCGAGGCTCACAGCCGGGAAGCCTGACGAAGGCCAAAGGTGGGGCCAGGCTTTGGAACACGGGTAGACTCTGAGCTGGTCCAAGGAGGGGTGTCATTAGGTGAGCCGCGAGAATGCAGATGTGCCGCAATGTGGCGCCATCACCCCTGCCAAGCTGCCAGGAGAGCGGTCATGCCCAGCGCAGGCACTTCTGACCTGAGAAATGGGTTCCTGAGGGGAGCATGGGCTCACGCTGTGCGCACGTTTCCAGAGTCAGCTGGGTGCTTTCTTCTAAAAAGATTTATTTACATGAAGGCAGACTTAGAGATCTTCCCTCTGCTGGTTCACTCCCCAAATGGCTGCAATGACAGGAGCTGGGCCAGGCCAAAGCTAGGAGTTTCCTCTGGGTCTCCCACCTGGGTCCAGGGACCCAAGCACTTGGGCCATCTTCCACTGCTTTCCCAGGTGCAATAGCAGGGAGTGGGATTGAAAGCGAAGCAGCTGGGACTTGAACCGGTGCCCACATGGGAAGCCAGCACTGCAGGCTATGGCTTTAACCAGCTGTGCCACAGTGCCGATCTGTTGGCTGGGTCCTTGATACCACAGGACATGAATGGAACGTGTCCTCACGGCAGCATTTTACTGGACAGGAGGGGGTTATACCAAATACAGGTACAGCCCAGGTAGACGCAGAGGCTTGTGTGGAACTGATAAGGAACAGCATCAGGCATCGAAGGTGGACAGACCTTTGGTTTGAAAGCTTGACTGCCACTAACCAGTTAACATGGCTTTGGGCTGCTGGAATTCTCTCTGAGCCTCTACTTGCTCCTCTGTGGAATGGGAATGATGATGCCTCCCCACACAGGACTGACTGTTGCTCAGGAATGCAAGAAAAGTCCACTCCACTTTAAAATAAAAGGGGTGCTTTTTTGCGGGGAAGCAAAGTGGCAGCAAGTAGCTGTCAGAGAACGCAGTGGGCAGACGAGCTCCGTCTCGGAACCTTCGGCCTCCCCTCCGGTCGCTGGTTCCTCCCTTGCTGCCGCCACTCCTTCCTCTGCGTTCAGCTCTGCTGCCTCAGGGCCTCCACCCCTCAGCACGGAGGTCTTGGGGCAGACTTCATCCTTAGCACTGGACACCCCAAGGCCAGTTTCACCAGGTTCCCAGCTGAGCACCGCGGTTGGCATGAGATTGGCCCAGCCCGCAGTGCCAGAGAAAGCCACCTCCCAGGGCTCTGGGCGGGCCATAAACAGCTGTCTTTGGTCGGCTGTGGGCAGGGAGGTCTGGGAGGAACCAGTCAGGCCCAAGCCCGGGGAGACCCCTGGATGGATTAACTCTGCTAAGACAGTGGTTCCCAGCCTTGGCTGTGTATGGCTCTCCTGTGAGACCCAGACCCATTCTACTCCTGTTAGGGTGCGATCCAGGTATCTGTGTTTTGCAGGGACTCTGGAAGTGTAAGATACAAAGAAGTACCCACATTGTGGGTATGCACTTGGTGACCATTCCTCACTGCAGGTGCTCCCTTTTCCCCAGGCCCCCTCCAGTCACCACCTCCCTGGCTCCTAGCTGAGAGCCAAGGTGGGGAAACGTTGCTTCATGGGGCGTGGCCATGGCTGGCCACCTGGGTAGGAGAAAACAGGGGTTGGGTCTGATGTTAGAGGGAGCGACTTGAACCAAGGGTGGGTGCAGGAGCCTGATGTGAGGGGCCCCTGGGATAGGCCCGAGTAGAACTGGGCACAGAGGAAAAGGCAGGGGAGCTGGAACGGGAGCTCTGTGAGGGTGGCACTCCGTTTTGTCCTGTGTGCCATCCGCCCTGTGGCAGTGCCTGGCCCACCCATGTAGGTGTGGTGCATAATTGTTGAATTAACACTGGAGCTTTCTAGTGAGGACTAAGTCTTGAACGCTGCGCACCAGCAACTCCAGCTTCCACTTGCCGAGTGCTCGCTATGAGCCAGGAGTGTGGGTCATCCCTATCCCTCGTGGGGCCGGCACGTTGGAGGCCACGCCTCTACTGAGCAGCAGGGCCGGGATCCGCAGCTAACCGATGCCTGAGGAAAGGCAGCCACGCGGGTGCTGGAGGACGGGGGAGCAGCCAGAGCCACAGAGCCACTCACGAAGTCTGTGGCTCACGTTCCTTAGCGCAGCCTTGGCCCCAGAGGAGGGAAGAGAGTCAGAGCTAAAAGCCATTTTCTCTTTGTCACGAGCTCCAGGTAGTCGCACGGGGCAGGGACACAGCACAGGGTTCAACGGAGAGGATGAGGCACAGAGAGGACCAGGGACTTAGCTGAGGTCCCACAGTAAAGCAGCATTGGGGCTAGGTAGTAAAGGGGAGGAGAACCCGGGCAGGAAGGCTGCCTGGAGCCAGGAAGTGAACCTTAGGAGCCAGGGGGAGTAGAAGGGAGGATCAGTGGCCTCCAGGGGCCCTGCTGCACACCCCCAGGCAACCTTGGTGTCTGTTCGCAGGTTCAGAGGCCCAGGCAGAGGGACCAGTAAGTCTGGCTCAGGCCCCGGCCTAGACCTGGCTAGCGGCTGGGAGGGAAGCGAGGGCGACGCAGGGATCCAAACTCGAGCTGCAGCCCTGGCCCCTTCTCACTGTGCGACCCTGGGCAAGTGCCTGCCCCTCTCCGGCCCCAGGTGACCTCTGAGAGCCCTTCACATCTCTGGCACGCCTGCCAAATGTCTGTCCTCCCAGACGAGCCACGGCCAGGTTGCAGGAAGCGGCAAGGGGAAGTGCTATTTTAGGCCCATTAATGGCCAGTGAGGGCCGTGGCTGGCAGAGGCAGGTGGACGGGCAGCGCAGGTGACTGCAGGGCTGGCCTGAGGAGGGAGGCAACACGCGAGGGGCAGAGTCCCTGATGCTGGGCTTGGGAAGGGGCCCAGGGCAAATGCTGCATGGAGGGAAGGTGGGGAGGAGGGAATAGACGGGGCTGCCACACCCAGGGGCCTGGAGAAGTTGGTGTGCCCCTCATCATCCGGGCTGGGTGAGCTTGCACTCAAAACAGAGATGACTTACTCAGAGCCACACAGCATGGCAATGGCCAAACAGACCTGAACCTTGTCTGGGTCCCAAAGCATGAATTCCTCTATTTTGCCCCAGATTTCTCTTTTCAAGGCTCCTTAACCTCAAATGGCCACGCCCCTCTGGCCTTTGACCTGCTCGTGTTCTGGGCCCAGAGGGTAGCTAGACAGCAAGTCTGACCTGCTCGGTCGCCAGATGCCCCAGCAGCCCCTCTGCCTGCAGTCCATGGCTCCTTTCCCACACTCACCATGGAATTGAGAGACCTCCAGGCCACCTTGCTGAGCACTAAGTAGGTGGGCCGGCAGGGCCCAAGCCTCATTGCTACATTGGAGGGTGCTGGACTTCCCAGGAGGGAGCCAGGGAGGCAGGGTCAGGACTTGTGACCCCACCCCCAGGGGGACTCCAGGTTCTGGGCTGCATGTGGGCTGAGCCTGGTCCTCAGGTCACTGCTCTCTCTGTGCCCTGTGACAGCCACCGCTCAGCCCCCACCCCATCCCACCTTGTGACCCCCGTGACCTCACTCTGGCCTCCAAGAGCTGATACCGGATGGCAGCCCACCTTCTGTAGGGGCGGGACTTGGCCCACAGCGGGTAGCCAGTGGGCTGGGGTGGGGGGGTGGGGGTGGGGCGGCTGGTGGTACAAACCGCAGGGTGCTGTTCACATTGTATTCCCAGCGCTGTGAATCATGTCCCCGGAGCTGTGTGGCACCATGTGCCATGGCAAGCGGCAGCAGCTGGATGGCCAGCCCTTCCCCACTCAGTCTCTCAGGTGGCTCTCCCAGGAAGGCAGGGCTGAGAGGAGACTGGGCATGGAGGACCTAGAGCTGGAGGCGGGGGCCCGCCTGGGGCCAGGCTAGTCACAGGCCATGACTGTGGTGGAGGGAGGTCAATGAATCTGCAGGGGCTGTGCGCTGAAATTCCAGTTCCTCCAGCCTGTGGCGGGCTGTACTTGCATGGTGGAATTCCACCAGCCAGCAGGGGGCACCACAACACATGGCCAACAAGCTCTGGAGCAGTCATCTGCTCAGAACCCCAGCTGACAACTGTGGGTCTGATCCAGGAACCCAGGCACCCCACCCCAAGCCGGAGCCCATGCCCTTGCCCCCCGGTCACCCATTGCTGCTGACTGGCGCCTTGTGCTGTGCTGTCTATGATGAGCTGGGAGCCTTCTCTAGGCTCATTCCCCAGCTGCACCATGCAAGGGTCCATGGGATGGTCCCTGAGCACAGGGATTCTACTGCTGAGATTACATGGGATGGCAGGATTTCAGAATGCCTGTGAGCCAGAGAGCCTGTGTTTCTCCAGGCTGCACAGAAAGCTAGTCTCAACCTCTCCTGTGGGCTCCATAACTCCTGCCCTGACCCTTCCCTGGGCAGTGGCCAGATGCTCCCTGCTTCTCAGGGAGGGGTCCCTCTCACAGTGGTCTGGGAGTCAGAGTCACAGGAGGAGGAGCTGGGCCCTCTGCCCAGCAGTAAATGGCACTGGGCTCCCTAGAAACCTGCATGGCAGGGGTTGGGGTGGGTGAGGCTGTGGCTCTGGGAGACCCACCCCACGGGGCTGCAGCCAGCTGGACCAGTGGCCTCCTCCCACAGAGAGCGCGGGCCACCTTCAGGTAACAAGTTCTGCACCCCATTTTCAGGAGGGGAAACAGTTGGGAGAGCTGGGTGGGGTGTGGTGGAGCGGGGCCCGGGCCCTCTCTAGGATGTCTGTCTGATTGATAACCAGTGCTACTTGACCGAAAAGCTTAGCCCATCTGGTGTCTGAGTGGCGCCGGGAAGGGCAGCCCCGGAACTCCAGAACTTGCAGCTGTCATACGCACACTCTCACTGCAGAGAAGGCGATGCCGGGGTGCAGGGCATCCTGGGCCGCTCCAGCCCCCCGACTGGTCTGCAGCACGGGCTGGGGTGTGGGGTGTGGGACCCTGGGATAATCGCTGCCTCCAGCCCTGGGGAGGGGGCCTCCAGCTGTGGTCCTGACAGAGCACCATCTGTGCTGCCCCCTCCCGTGCTGGACTTGGCTAAGAGAAATGGACTCTTCCCCACCCCCTCCCCACACAGGTGTCCAGTTCTCTTCCTGGAATCTCCAGGGCAGGCCCTGACCTTTCCCTGTGCCCGAACCCCCAGCTCAGCTGCTATGACCCGGTTTGTTTAGAGCCCTGCCCCCAACCACCCATTTACCTGCCTCCGCCTCAGTCATCCCCTGTGATTATCCGGAGCCTCCAGCTCTAGGCCCTCCCTGCCGTCTGTCTCTCCCCAGCGCTGCCCTCCCAGCGCTGAACCTCCGAGTGGGGCCGCTGAGTGGGGCCCGGCCGTTCATCCGGACACAGCTCCAGGACACACGATTCACAGCGTTGGGAATACAGCGTGAATAGCGCCCTGTGGCTTGTACCGCCAGCACCGCCCCCCGCCCCCTTTCTGGCACTCTGGGGGCTGACACTGGGAATTGGCATAGTGGCATATAGCAGGCGGTAGGGACAGTGGGCGTGTCACCTGTCCTGCTGGGGGACGGGGTGGGGAGGGGGCCTTGGCCAGTCCCTGAGGGATGTGGAGGAGCCACGTGGTGGGCATCCTTTATCCCCTTACCTCCTCCACTGGGCCTTCTACACCAACTAGAGGTTTCTATGGGCAGACCTGGGCCTAGCGGTGCTCGCCGGCCACCAATCTCCAAGTGGAAGACCAAGACCCAGAAGGGTCACTGGTGGTCCTGGTTACCCTGGCAATGGTGACAAGGTTCGGGGGAGCGTCCGAGTGCCAGCCTCTTCATTTCAAATCGCACAAACCCCTTCTTTTTTGGTTTGCCGCCCGGAAGGGGGCTGAACCTAGGAGGCCCCTGGGCCCCGCCGCCCAGTCCCGCGCAGCCGCCTGCAGTTCCCGCGGGCCGCGCGAGGTGGCGACGTGGAGCGGCGCGGCCCCGCGCCGAGAGGTGAGACCCTCCGCAGCTCCCGGGGTGGGCGGCTCGGGCCCGCCAGCCCGGACTCTGACGTAGGGGGCGGGGCCGCCGGCCGTGACGCGAGGGGGCGGGGCCGCGCACCTTCCTGGCCCGGCCGGCGATTCATTCAAAAGGCGCGCAGGGTGCGCGGCCGCCCGTGCGCTCGCCGAGCCGGGCCCGGGCACCGCGTCCGGACGAGGAGCCGAGCTGAAGCTGCCTCGGCGCGGCCAGGTAAGGAGGGCGCGCGGGGCTCCGCGGCGGGGCTCGCGGCCGGGCCGGCGGGATGCGGACCTGGGTGGCGCCCCCTGCCTCCCCGCGTCTCTGAGGAAGTTCGCGGGCGCGGCGGATGCGGCAGCCCCGGCCTCGCGCCCCCGCCGCGCGTCCTGTCCCGGCGCCTTCCGCGCGTCGGCCCCCGGCGCCCCCGGCCCCAGCACCTGGGCGTCTTCCGGCTGCGCCGTGGGCTGTCAGAAGGTGCGCCGAGGGCAGCGGCGGAACTTGCCGTGTGAGGGGCCGGCGGGGCCCGGGAAACTTGGCCCGAGACCAGCCCGGGGTGCGGGCCAGGCCGGCGGCGCCTCGCTGCGGCGGCCGGCGGGGGGTCTGGACGGTGTCAGCCGGTGACTGTGGGTGACACGGCGCGTGAGGCGGGCCTGGCGCGGGCGAACGTGTGGCCGGGACACGGGGCGGTGACGCCGAGGCGAGCGGGCGACACAGAGGGGCTGTGTGTGTTTGACACGAGCGAAGCGGGTGCGGGTGGCTGGGCGACCCCTGGTCAGCGTGCGGCCCGGGGTGTGGAGTGAGGTCTGTGCCGGGGCCGGGGGTGAGGGCCAGGCGCCGGCCAGCATTGGAGTTGGGAGCCTGGGGACGAGGGTCCCGCCGGGACTGATGATGCCAAGAGGGACGCCTTCTGGAGTGAAATTTAGGGAGGGGGCTGGGGGGGTTCTGGTGCGGTGGACCTGGGGCACCCCTGAGGTCTGCGGGGGCTCAGGCGCCGTCCCCCCAACACATTTACCTACATTCACCTGCGCATATGCGCTCACACACAGTTACACACACTGACACAGTACACATACCCCACAATACTCGGACACACTATGACATATCACACATACACGTTGACACATGTCCTCACATGCACACATACACACCACATGTACACGACACACTTAGATACTTTCTCACACGTGCATATACATGCACTCACAACACTCACAACATCGACACCATGTACTCACTCATTCTCACACACACTGCCACACAGCCACACATTGAAGGCCCTGGTAACGGGGCCTCAGTCTCCCCATCTGAGCGGTAGGGCTGGAATGGACTGTGAATCATCGCTCTGGGCTCCTCCATTGTTTTTGGGTCAACTGCCTCTCCTCCCTTCCCTCCCTTCAGGCCGAAGGACTGCAGTGGGGGGTTGGGGTAGGCTTCCACTGGGGACACAGTGGTTCAGGGGCTGCACCCAGCTGCTGGTAGCAGAGGTTGGAAGCAACTGGCCAAGGAGATGTCAGCCTCCCTCCCAAAGGCTGCGTGGCTCTCAGTTCTGAAATGAATCTCCCAAATCCCACCCCATAGACATTGACTTCTCTGCCCAGGCCTCCTTTCTTCAGTCCCCTGATGTGAGGCACGGCTTGTTCCCCAGGAGTGATCTCGGGTCTGGGTGGTTAAGTGGTCGCTGGAGAGTTAGCGCAGGGCACTCCACCGTCTGGGCAAGACCGTGCGCCAGTCCATGGGGTTCACGCGGGGTAGGATGGAAACTGGGGGTTGTAGTGGTGGGGATGCGGGGTCAGCACCTGCTATAGGATCTGGAAGTTCTGGCTTCTGTCATCCTCTAGAAATGTTGATTGTGTTCTGGGAGTAGGGTGGGGGACAGTGGGGATGCAGTGCCAGCCACTGTTCTGAACACTTTCTAGTGTGCTGTCTTGAATGGATGTGGTGAGATGTGGTGACTTTTACAGAGAGAGAAACTGAGGCTCGGAGAAGCAAAATGACTTGGCCAGGGTCATAGGGAATCAACCCAGTGCCAGGACTAGAATTCGGGTCTTCTGACTCTGAAGCCCTGGGAGATGCTTGGAGAGGATTGCCATCTTCCTGATAACTACGCCTGGCTTACGTGGGCTGATAGGCGTGGCTTTGACAGGGTGTCCCTTTGTGAGTTCTGTGTGTGTGTATGTGTGTGTACATGTACACCTGGACCATTTGGGATGGGTGGGTTATGTGGTCTTCTTGTTCCTCCTCCCTCACCCTTGCCAGGGGTCGCCAGAAAGTCTTGTCTCCTGCCTTCTAAAGCCTGCATCTGGCTTTGGGAGTGTCCACGTGGCTCTGAAGAGTGGGTTAGCAGTAAGCCCTGGGGCGGCAGGGAGAGTTGAGTTCGGAGTGCCCTTCGCCATACTTAAGAAGCCCTGCCCCCCTCTTTGCAGTTGCCCCAAGGGCTTTCCCCACATCTACCCACACACTGGCAGTGACCCTGAACAGGGGGTGTCCCACCCTCTGTGGGCCTTTGTCTCCCCATTTTTCCCGGATGCCCCTTCTGGTGCTGACCACTGCTGCAGCTGGGGATCAGGGTGTCCCTTGCTTCTCTCCAGAATGACTGGAGCTGTGCTTCTTGGGGCTGATGAAAATAGCTGGCTTGGTCTCCAGGGGCTGTGCCCAAGTTATTTCCATCCCCAGCAAAGAAGTGGAAATAGCTCAGGGCCTGGGAGGGGGAGAGAAAGGGTAAGAGTTAATCAAGGGTTCCAGCCTTGACAAAAGCCCCCCAAGTCCCTCCCTGCCCTGCCCAAGCCAGGCCTTGCTGGGAACTTGGGCCTCTCGGGATGACAGTGGGGCCAGGGTGGGTTTCCACTTGAGGCCTCAGTTGGGACTGGTGGGATGGTGGCTGGGGGAAAAGTGCCTGTGTCCAGCCAAGGAGGGAAGATGTAGAGGAGCAGTTAGCATCCTGTTCACCGGCTCAAGAGCCAGTGCCAACAGGCCCAACCTCATTTTACAGAGGAAGAGAGTGAGGTTCTGAGAATGGGAGGGGCTTACCAGAACCGTGTTGTTCTCACCCCTACAGACAGGGTGCCTGCCTGTGTCTTGCCACGCATTCGTTCCCTGGCAGGCTGGAAGTGGGCTAGCACTGGGAACAGACAGCCCGCCTCTTAGGGTCCAGTTCTGGCCTTGCTACCTTTGCCCAGAATTATGTCCCAACTTCTCTGTCTCCATTTCCAGTTCTACACATGGGCTTCCATAAAATAACTCTTACTTTGCCTACAAACTAAAGTTCAGACTCCTCATCCTGGCCTTGAGGCCTTCCTTCCAGTGCCTGCCTTTCTCTCTCTCTCTCTCTCTCTCTCTCTCTCTCTCTCTTTCAAGATTTATTTATTATTTGAAAGGCAGAGTTAAACAGAAGCAGAGAGAGAGAGTGTGTGTGTGTCTTCCATCTGCTGGTTCACTCCCAAAAAACTGCAATGGCTGGAGCTGGGCCGATTCGAAGCCAGGAGCTTGGAGCTTCTTCCAGGTGTCCCACGTGAGTACAGGGGCCCAAGGACTTGGGCCATCTGCTACTTTCCCAGGCCACAGCAGAGAGCTGGATTGGAGGAGGAGCAGCCGGGACTTAAACTGGCGCCATATGGGATGCTGGCACTGCAGGCTG
This sequence comes from Sylvilagus floridanus, assembly GCA_949820135.1. Taxonomy (NCBI): domain Eukaryota; kingdom Metazoa; phylum Chordata; class Mammalia; order Lagomorpha; family Leporidae; genus Sylvilagus; species Sylvilagus floridanus. The sequence goes on along the minus strand of OX463224.1, from coordinate 63,846,709 downwards.
CAGGTTTACCTGCTATGCCACAGCGCTGGCCCCAACAATGCCTTTTTTTTTTTTTAAAGAAGCTTTATTTATTTCTTTGAAAGTCAGAGTTACACAGAGAAGGAGAGGCAGAGAGAGGTCTTCCATCTGCTGGTTCACCTCCCAGATGGCTACAACAGCTGGTTGGAGCTGCACTGATCTGGAGCCAGGAGCTTCTTCTGGGTCTCCCACGTGGGTGCAGGGTCTCAAGGACTTGGGCCATCTTCCACTGCTTTCTCAGGCCATGGCAGAGAGCTGGATTGGAAAGGAGCAGCCAGGACTTGAACCAGTGCCCATTTGGGATGCTGGCACTGCAGGTGGTGGCTTTACCTGTTATGCCAGGGCGCTGGCCCCCCAACAATGCCTTTCTAACTTTGTGTCTTCACTCACATCTTGCCCTCCAAGATACTCTGCTTCTGTCCTGCCTTTGCTTCTTTCTGTGCCTTATTTCTAGAACTTTCCTGGCAGTTCAGAGCCCTGCCTCACTTGAGAAGTTAGCCCAGCAGTAGTTTCTCCTTACTGGGGAATAGGCATAAGTATAGGGCCCCTGTGGGTGCTGCACACCCAGCTGGCACAGGCCGAGAAATGAGAGCCTAGAGGGGGGAAGGCGCTTGGAAGGCCCTGGAGTCATTAAGATCCAAACCCAGGTCTGTCAGCCTTGAAGGCCAGAGTGCTTTCCTGGGCCACCCTGGGAAAGATGAGAGCACTATAAATAACTGCCCATGTGGCTGTGAGCGTGTGCCCTGGCACAGAGGGGCCCTCTCCAAGCAGTTAGAGGCAGGGTCTGAGTGTGTACCTGGAGAGGGAAGGAAGAGGGCTTCCGGAAGGAGAGGCCTGAGCCTGGGGCCCCCTCCTCACTGTGAGAGTGGAGTGGGTCACAGTGTTTGCCTAGCTCCTTGCACACTTGCCTCCCCACTCTTAAGGACTCCCCCAACTTCTGGAATGGGTTAGGGGAGACTGAAAACTGATGGCCAAGGGGGTCCCCCTTTTGGGGAAGCTGGGGAGCCCTGTTTCTAAGAAGAGCCGCATCGCACCAGGAGTTCAGCACATTTGCCCCGACTCCGAGGGGAACCTGAGGCTTGGGGGTAGGTGGGGCTGCGTCCTGACTGCTGAACTCGCCCTGCTCAGTGTCCCCCACCTCCCTGCCTGTGGCCCTAGCTGGTATGGGAACAGGTGCATGTAGGCCCGTACAGGGCTGGGAATGATCACCAGCCAACACCCCTCCTTCCCTCCTGCTGGGAGCTCTGCTGGGTTTCCTGAAGAGCCCTGGCTGAACCCAGCTTCTGGATGCTGCTTGGTTCTCGACTCATATCCCCTGTTTGGCCCACGGGGGCTGTGGTGAGCACCGCTACTCGGGAGACGTCTGTTTGGCCAGGCCCTGGCAGCATTACTTACCGTGGCTCCCCGTGACCCCTCAGGATCCCATGAGGCAGGGAAGGACCAGGTGCCTTGTGTCTGCAGAGGAGGACCCCACAGCTCAGGGAGGGTAAGTGACCTACCCAAGATCCCAGGTCCCCTGAGGGACAGAGCCAGAACCTGAACCCAGCTGGACTTGTCCGATGCCCATCCCGAGCCCTCAGCCTTGCGGTTGCACCTGTGCTGATCCCAGTCCTCGGGACGTTCTGCAGGTAGAGGCTCAACTGGGGTCGTGTTGCGGGGCCCTCTTTCTTCAGCTCCCTGAGGCTGAGCTAAGTTGGAAAATGGAGCAGGCTGGGGGTGTGGTCTCCCCTGGTTATCTCCTGATGCCTCTGCCCAGGTCACCCTGGTCAGGGAGTAGAGGCAGGGCCTGTACTGAGCAGACTCTGGCCCACTCTGGCCTGGTAGGGGTTCGGTGCTGGGTACATGGCTGGGGCTAGCAGCCAGGGCAGCTTTTCAGCCGAGAAGAGAGAAGTAGCATGAGCAGGGTTGCAGTGGAGCCTCCTTGCTGTCCTGTCTTGGGGCCGGGAGAGGCATCCCAGAGCTAGACTGTGATGCTGGGAGGTTGATGGAGGGCTAGGAGCTGGCCCTGCTGGAGCAGTGAGGTGCCAAGCCCTGGGGACACTGGCAAAGGCTGCCTGCCCCCACTCCAGGTGCACAGAGACCTTTGAGACCGGGTTGTCACAGGTTACTAGTTAGCCTCCGAGTCTCGGTTTCCTCAGGTGAAGCCTTGTAGGGGTTCGGTGAGACCCAGCCTGTGGAGGGAGTGGGCATGCAGTAGGTGAGGTGAGTGTTGGGGCCTCCAGCTGTATCCCAGAGACCACTGCCTCGCCCCAGACTCGCCTGGGAAGGGAGGGGACTGCATCTGTACCACACCCAGACTGGGAGGAGCCGGGCGGCCCAGGTCTGGCGCCTCAGCCCTTTTCTTAACCTCAAGGGGCCAATTAGCCCCCATCTGCCCTCTTCACCCACCTGACCCTCCGAAGCACAGGCCCAGTGGCAGCTGGAATGTCTGAGGGGCAGACCCATGCCCAGGCCCTGGGAGCATGGCTCGGGGTGGGCTGGGGAGCAGCTGCTGCCTGACTGCGTGTGCACGGTGAGGGGCCCACTGTTGGAAGAGTCCCCATCCAGGATAGTGAGCAGGGCGTCCCGGCTGCCCAAGGCTGGGAGGAGGGATGGGAGTGGGATGCCTTTCTCATGGCATGACTGAGCCAGTCCCTCCCATCCCTGGGCCCCCGGCCCCAGCAGCAGCCCTGGGGATCTGGAGCTGCACCCCGGGAGTTCTTGTGCCTCTGAGGCTGCCTGGACTTCTCTGGTCTTCCCGCTTGGAGTTCCCAGTGCCTTTTCCTGTCCGAGCTGGCACAGACCAGGACAGTGTGCACGTGAGTATGGTGCAGGACTAGCCAGAGGCCACAGAGACTGTCCAGTGGCTGGTCTGTAATAGGCCCTACCTGGCACCCTGAGAGAGCATCTACTGCATGCCAGATCCTGGGCTGAGCCTCGGTGTGGGTAAGGCAGACAGGAGGCAGCCCTGGGCCCCATCCATGCTGCATTACCTGTGTGACCTGCAGATGACCTCCCCTGGCCTTGGTTTACCCAGGTGTGAAATGGTGAGGGGTGGAGGCAACCCCTGAAGAAGGCCTGGCCTGTGCCCAGTTGAGGTCAGTTGCCTTCCCCTGTCAGGGGGAGGGAGGAAGCAGGCAGCACCTACTGCCCTTACCGCCGCCCCGTGTGGGCACTGCCCTACTTCAGCCCCAGTTGCCAGGGAACCACCAGGTTCCTTGCTAACCTGGATTTCTCTATTGATGGGCAGCTTTTGTCTTCTTTCCTTGGTGCTGCCACCACTGAGGGCAGCCCATGTCCAGCTGTGTTTCCAGGCAACCCTCGCCTCTGGAGGCTCAGGGGAGGTCTATAGGCTAAAGAGCCGCTTGCTGCGAAGCAGGACCTGCCTGCCGCCCGCTGCCCTCCAGGTGGGCACCTGCCCCCACCTCTGTCTCCCCAGGCCGGCCTCACTTGGCAGGCAGCCCATTGTTCCATACCACTCCCTCCCCACCCAGGCTCCTGCAGCCCCAGGGGAGAAGTGCAAGCCTCTTGGCTTGCAGCTGAGGCCTGGTGTGGCGAGGCACTGCCACATTCACCGTGGCAGGTCAGGCCCCTCCTGTGAGCCAGGCTGTGTGCCAGGCATTGAACAGAAACATAGAAGAGGATCTCATGAGTACCTCACACCTGCCCATCAAGTATGTGCCCCTTCCCACCCTACAGTTTGCACATGGGGAAACTGAGGCACAGTCAAGCGTCGTGAATGCTTACTGAGGGCTCACCCTTGCTCCACAGCCACAGGCCAGCAGAGAGCAGACAAGTGGGGCAGGTTTGTGCCCCCTGGTCATGTGCTGAGGCTCTGGGCTAACCTCAGAGGGATCGTGGTATGCTTAGACCCACCCCACCCCCACTCCTGAGTGCTTCTGGGCCCTCTCACCGTAGGCCTGCCCTCTGGCCCTCCTTACCCTAGTGAGGCCAGGCCAGACCCTGGCTGCCTCTTCTCTCAGTTCTGCACTCACCTCCCAGCTCAATGCAGCACCTGGAGGGCCCATTGGGGGAGGGCCTGGGTAAACAGGATCTTCTCTTGCTGAGGTGGGAGGTGGTGGTGGGGAGGGGCCTTCCAAGAGGAAGTGACTCTAATGTCTGAAGGAAGGCTAGGATGTTGGCCAAGTGATGGGAGGGGTCTCTGGGCAGAGGAAGCAGCAGGTACCTTGTGTCCTGTCTGAGGGACAGAGAGAAGCCCGGAGGGGCCTGTGTGTGTGTGTGTGTGTGTGTGTGTGTGCGTGTGTGTGTGTATGTGTGTGCGTGTGGTGTGTGTAGGTAGCTGGGGTGGTGGGGCATGCTGGCTGCCATTCTGAGGGTGTTGAAGCTGCAGGGGACTGCTGCTGGAGGCTGGGGTAGGGGAGAAGACAGGAGGAATGGACACCTGCCCTGTTTTTGGGGAGCTGGTGGGGGGATGGGGTGTGGCAAGGGCCTAGGTGACCCGAGGCTTCAGTTCTGGCAAAGGGGAAGTGCCTGCGCCCTGCGTCAGGGCGCTTCCTCCTTCTCTGAGGCCTGCAGGGCTGCACCTCCCTGGGGCTCTGCTGCCTTCTACCTCGGCTCGGGGCCCTGGTCCCGGCTTTGCTAGTTGGTTGTTATGGTGGGAATTTCTGGTTCTGACTGTTGGGACAGTTTTTTAGAGGACCCGGTCTGAGGAAGCTCTCGCAGGCCTGCGGAGCCCTCCTGCTGCAGATGGGGCCGGGCGTGGGGCTCTGTGGGGAATCAGACAGATGGCTCTGCCCTCACTGCTTGTCTGGTGGGCGAGAGCACAGAACAAGTAAGCAAACAAATACTTAATTACAGACCTCGGCCCAGGCGCAGGCGCAGAGCGGGTACTGGGGAGGAAATCCTGTGACCTGCTCTAGGCCATGACCTCGTTTAAACCTCAGGACAGAGATAAACATCCCCATCATGCAGATGAGGAAACTGAGCCCTGGCAAGGTGAGGAGGGGCACAGGTCCCACAGGGAGCTGGTGGCAGCAGGCGCAGGGCTACGAGCCAGGAGACTTGGGGAAGGAGTGGCCTCTAAGCTAACTTCCTTTTCTGCAGAAACCCCCTGGGGCCCCTCCTCCCCGACCCAGACTGGCTGGGGGTGGCTGTTCTCTGTCAGCCTCCTTGGAGCTGGAGGGGAGCTCTGAGCGCGCCATCCTGCCCCCTCCAGGGCCTCAGTCTCCCTGTTTCTGACGGCTGTCCTCCAGCCTTGGGAGCCCACCGACCGCCCGGCCCTGGCAGCAGGACAGGTGGTGGACCCGCTTTCCAGCCAGGGTCCCTGGGCTCTGGCTGGGACGCTGGAGGCCTGGTGAGGAAGGGGTCTGCGCAGCGGGGGTGTGCACACGTGGGCCACGGGGCTCTGTGCTTGATGGGGCAGGTCCAGCAGGGGCTCCAGCTGGGCTGAGTGTGGGGGCCGGTGCAGCCAGACCAGAGTAAGTGCTGGTTTGGGGTAATTAGAAGGCACATAATTAGAGAGCGCAGGGCACTGGGCGGCGGGTGTCTGTGAGGGTGCCCATGGGCCCTCGCTGGCTCTCAGTCTGGGCCTGCAAAGCCGCGCTCTCCTCCCAGGAGGCTCCAGATCACTGAGTGCCACGTGTGTCTGAAGACGTGTGGCTGCACAGCTCCCCTCGTATGGGCTCGGGTCACCCAGCAGGGCTGGCTTTGGGCCTCTCTCCTCTGTGCCGGCTTTGTCCCTGTTTACTCCCTTCCCCAGCACTCTGGGATGTGGAGGGGGCAGGGCTCAGGGGGCCAGCCTGAGGATGAGGGGCTCATGGTTAGGTCTGGGGGTTGGATTCCTTGAAGGACTAGGGGAGGGGACCATGGGGAGATGGACTTGAGCTGGGAGCTGGGCCTGGGCAGTGGCAACACACTTAGGGGAGGAAACTGGAAGGAAGAGTTGTGACCAGATTCGAGGAGGGGCAGGCTGGGGTGTGAGTTGGGGGCCGCCTTCTGTTGGGCGCTGACTGCTAGGTATAGCCTTCACCCCGCTCTGGCCCGGCCTTCCCCGCCCTGGTTTTCCCCTGAGCTGGCCTGGGGCTGAGAGCCAGTGACCTGGAGAGTCCCGAGGATGCTGCGACTACTGCCCCTCCCCGTCCCCGGGTGTAACTCAAACCCCTGGCTGGAGATCTGTGCTGGCCAGGCTGGGAGGTCAGGAGGCCAGGCCAGTAGGCAGATCCCTTTCCTCAGCTGCTTCTCCAGCGGGAAGCCCAGGCTGCCTGTGGGGGAGGGGCTCTTGTGTGACCTGGAACCTACTCACTGTGTGCAGGACCCCCTCCCTCCCCCCCCCCGTGCTTGGCATCAGAGAGTGTGGCACTGCTCAGGCAGCCGGGGGCCTGGACCTCGAGGGAGGTCAGAGAAGTGGAAATAGGGAGGCTGCCCTTGGGTGTCGGAGGCCCAGCCTGGCCGTGCTGAGCTGAGGCCTCCAAGCGCCGCTGCCATGGCCTCCTGGACCTGAAGCCAGACCTCTGGGAGATACATCATGGAACTCCCGGAGTCTGCTACAGTTCCTGTGTGGTCAATCCCAGTGCTCCAACCTCCAGTGCTGCTCCAGCCCTGTCCCCTGGCTGGAGGGGTCTCAGAGGCCACAGGCTGGGCTGTGGACAGCGTGGCCGCCGCTGGCCCCTTCTGAAACATCACACGCTGTGCCCTGACCCTGCTTTGTTGTCTCCTGCCACTTCCTGCCAACCCGCAGGGGGCCTGTTTGCTTGCTGTCGTCCCCTAGGTTGGCACTCTGAGGACAGGGGCCCCCCGTCTGTCGCGTTCATCACTGTCTTCCAGTGCTGAGGGCTGTGCCGCACACGCAGTGGGTGCTGGAGAGATGCAGAAGGCTGATTGCCCGCTGCCCTGGCCACCCCGCGTAGGTGGGCAGAGGTGTCCCTGCCCTGTCTGGAGAGCCTGCTGGTTGTAGACGATGGCCTTGTGGAAGGACTAGGACTGTGATGGGGTGGGTTGGGGGACACACAGGTAGGCTCAGCTTGGGTGACGCCTCTGGACAAATTCTGGAGAGAGAGGCCCTTGTGTTGGGCTCTGAAGGGCAAGGGCGAAGGCCTTCCCTGGAGCAGAGCCGGCGAGAGCAGAGGCAGAGGAGCGGGCGAGGCCTGGCGTTCACTGGGGCGCAGCCTGCACCGCCGCAGAGGAGGGTGGAGAGGCCGAGGCCTCCGGGCGCGTCCTTCCTCCTGGGATCCCCTGCCCTGCTGCGGGGCACCTGGCTGTTTACAGCAGGGGAGGGAAGCCCTTCCTGCTCTGGGAAGCCTCCCCAGCCTGCAGAGCGCTGTCTGCCCGTCCAGCCTCCGAGGCTGACCCCAGACAGGGCAGACCCGCTGTGCTCCTTGCACACTGCCAACTCCTCGTCAAGGCATCCACGGGAACAGCAGTGCCTGCCTGTCTGCCCTGCCGCCCACCAAGCCTTCTCTCCATTCGCCCTAGGCTAGTGACCACTCCGGGCCTGATGATGAAGCTGAGCCTGCTGAGCTGGCCCCTGTCCTGCCTCATCCTGGTGAGTTGTGCATGGGCTGGGGGAAGCCAGGGGAGCAGAGTCTTGAGCCCTGCACCCTAGGCCCCCGGGGAGGGGTGTGCAGGTGCAGCTTGGTAGTCCCGTGCCCGTGCTGGCAGAGGCGCTGGTTACTTGGCTCTTCTGTGAAGACTCTGAGGCAGTCAGACCCTCGCGGGCCCTCCTAGCCCACCCAGCTGTGAAGTGGGGAGGCAGCTTTCCCAAGCCGTGCCCTCCCGGCCTGGGGTGGGGGGAGAAGGAAGGACTGGCGGCTGTTTACAGGCAAGGGAGGCACGGCTGAGGGCAAGATGCCTGTTGTTGTGGTCAGGGGTGAGAGCCGCGCCAGGCAAGGAGGGTGGCCAGGGACCTGCAGGAAAGCAGACAAAAGAGGCGTGGGAACCTTAGCACCATGTACTGGTCTAGAGACCCCAGATTCTAGGGCCCAGAATCCGAATCAGGCCAAGTGCCTAGAGCCTCAGGTGACTCTGGGTTGTAGACCCACAGCCTCAGGCAGCATCTTGGCGTCTGATCTGAGCCCCCTCTCTGCTGTGAGCTGGAAACTCAGGGATGATGAGACGTAGCTGAGAGCAGGAGGCCTCTGGCCTTGGCAGGTGCCAGACAGAGCTAGGCCTAGGGCCTGGGGAGGCCCATGTAGCATGCAGCCCAACACCCGCTCTCTGAGGACACCTGCTCGGTGTCTACTCCCTCCCCAACCAGCTTGGGCTGAATTAGAGAGCAGGTCTGCCCACAGCAGGAGGCTGGGGGTGGACAGCTCCTAGCTGAGAACGGGAAGCAGAGAATGAGCTGGGGTACACAGGTGGGAATGGTTGGGCAGAGTGTGAATGGGGTGGCCTTGCCTCGGAGGGAGGTCACCTAGGAGGATGTGGTCCTGGAGACTCAGCTGAGGGCCCAGAATAGGAGGCACCAGCTGCAGACTTGGCCGCAGGGCTCATAAACAGAGGCCGCTTAATGACATGCCCAGCTGCCCGGGTGGGGGCGGGGCAGCAGGAAGGGGTCGAATCCCATAGAGGAGAGAGGAATTGGGAAGCATTGCTTCCTCACCCTTCGCAGGTTGGCTGGAAGGGGTGTGACTCAGAGATCTGAGGTCTGCCTGGGGCTTTCCAGCACTTTCTAGAACAGATGAGGTTCTCTGCCTCTCCAGGTATTGGCCTGGCAACAGACCTGGGCCAGGGCAGGTTTTCCCAGCATTTAGAGCAGTGTCCCTGAAGCCTGGTGGGGTGCCGCTGTGTGGTCAGTCATCCCCACCCCCGGCCTCAGGAAGTTGGTGGGGGGAGGTGACGCAGAGACCCCATGCCCAGCACACCCTGCCTCTCAGTGCACTCCTGCCTGCTGTTCTTCCAGCTGCTTCCCTGGCCTCTGGCCACACCAGCATCCACTACCCCGTGGCAATGCCCACCGGGGGAAGAGCCCGGCCTGGTGAGTGCTTCCCTGCACCCTGCCCTGTTCTGGGAGGGCTCCGGAGGGCGGCGCCCTGGCCGGGCTTGCCCTGGGGCCCCAGGCCAGCTCCTGCCCTTGTTCCCGCCTCTCCCCTCCCGCAGGACCCAGAGCAGGGCACATTGTGCAGATCCTGCCCGCCGGGCACCTTCTCAGCCTCATGGGGCTCCAGTCCATGCCAGCCCCATAACCGCTGCAGCTTTCGAAGGCGGCTGGAGGCCCAGGCAGGCACGGCGACTCAGGATGCGCTCTGTGGAGGCTGCCAGCCTGGGTGAGCACGGGGCTGGGGCGTGGAGGCTCGTGCTTGCAGGACTAGCACTCTGGAGCCCAGGGCCCAGCCTCAGCCTTCCCATCTGTGAGATGGGATTAGTGAGGACCACAAAAGGCACTGTTTCTTCCCGGTAGGAAGGAACCCAGCCTCTCTGAGCACTGGATGTTTGGGCAACTTTCTGGTCTAAGTGACTTCTTCTCCCTGCAGGTGGTTTGGGCCTCGGGAGGTCCCCCGTGTTCCATGTCAGCCGTGCTCCTGGGCCCCTCCGGGTACTCGAGGCTGTGATGGTGAGTTGCAGATTGGGGTGTGGGGAGGGGCCCAGTGACTGAGCCCTGAACACCCCCCACATCAGCCCAGAGGAGGGCCTGTGTCCAAGGAGTGTCCATTCGCTCCTCTCTTCTCTGTGGCACAGGCTGTCCAGCAGAGGGCAGCCACAGCTTGGAGACCGGGGTCTCAGTCTCCCCAGTCCCTGTTCCCTTCACCCTGCAGGTGGACGTGAACGCGGGTGCCCACACACACCTCATGCACAGGCTGGCCTACGCTGCCTCCCTGCCCAGCCAGTCACCATCTGAGGCAACCAATTCACTGGCCAGGCCATGGGGTGCAGGGTCCTGTGTCCCTGTGCCCAGACATGTGCCCCGGGGGCTGTCCCCAGCGTGAAGGGAGGTTGGGGCTGATGGGCCAGCTGTCCCAAAGCCCGAAGAGGCCTTGCTCAGGAGGAGAGGTCAGAAGGCAAACAAGAAGGGGTGTGAGTTGCCTTTGCTTCCCCAGTAGGGTGGGGTGTGGGCCGCCCCGGCTGCCCGATTCTACCCAGCACACACGCATGAGCATGGGCGGTGTGTGTTTCTGTCTTGCCTCTGTCCTCCGTGGTGCTCAGAATGGGGGCGGCGGACCCGGCGTGGCGTGGAGGTGGCTGCAGGGGCCAGCGGTGCCGGCGAGACGCGGCAGACCGGGAACGGCACGCGGGCGGGCGGCCCCGAGGAGACGGCCACCCAGTACGCGGTGATCGCCATTGTGCCAGTCTTCTGCCTCATGGGGCTGCTGGGCATCCTGGTGTGCAACCTGCTCAAGCGGAAGGGCTACCACTGCACGGCTCACAAGGAAGTTGGGCCCGGCCCTGGAGGTGGAGGCAGCGGTGAGGCCCGCCTGGGCTCCGGGGGTGTGTGGGAGCAGGCAGTACCCAGGCCCAGCGCGGTGTGGCCTGCAGAGGGCCAACCTGGAGGGCTTCCTGGAGGTGCTGCTGCTGGGAGCCATAGAGGATAGAGCTGCAGACTGACAGAGGAGGGGAGGGGCGGGGGCCGAGGTGTGGTCATGGTGGTGGAGCGGAGGTAGGACAGCCAGTCGAGCAGCCTCAGTGGGATTCCCATTGGGTGAGGCCCTGCCCCAGTGTGGCCTTGTGGACTCCTTGGGGGCTCCAGTTGCATGTGTGTTGTTTGAGGGTCCAGTGGCTTCGAGGTGCTGAGAGTGACCTCTGATCTCTGGCCTGTGTCAGGGGTGTTGGCAGGGCACCTGTCCTGGCGCACGACAGACAAGTTCTGGAGCCATGGGGAGAGGCACTTCTCTCCCACCAGAGAGGCCCTAGGCCCCTGTTCTTCCCCACCGCAGCACTGTCCCCAGAGGCGCAGGGGCCCACCTGCCCCTGCGCTGCCCTGGGCCCAAAGGAGCCAGTCAAATGCACGTGGCATGGCATGGTGCATGCTGGCACCCCAGGCTGCCTGGGGCTGCCCAGAGTCCTTTGCAACTCCAGAGGCCCAGAGGGGGCGGGAAGGGGACAGGGAACTTAGGCAGGCGGGAAGGTATTGACGCAGGGCCATTTTTCCTGGGACTGTACTTGTGTTCTGGCCTAGTGACTTCCTCTGACTGTTGACAAGGCCTGGAAACTCCATTTGCTGGTGGCCCAGTGGCCGTTCCCCTAAGCTGTGGGCTCCAAGCTGACCGGGCCCCTCTGTTAAGTAGTTACATGGCGGGGTGCTGTGAGGGAGCTGGTGATTCTGGAAGGATAGAGATTGCTGTAGATGTTGGGGCTCTAGATAGCCCCCTAGAGCTAAGGAGGGGACAGCACAGGCCCAGAAGAGGCTGGACTCATCTTCCCCCGACCCCTCAAATGCACGCATACAACTCTGCAGGGACTGTGGACTTGGGGGGCCCTGAAACCTCCAAGCACCTGGAGCCTTGCAGGTGCGGGGACTTTACATGTGTGTGCGGCTCTGCGGCAACTCTTAGGAAGGCCTGGGGCGCCCTCTGCCGGCAGATCCTGGGGTAGCTGAGGAGGCCGGAGCCCAACCTCGTGCCTGGGATCATGGTCCTTCTCTTCCCTTCCCCAGGGATCAATCCCGCCTACCGGACCGAGGATGCCAACGAGGACACCATTGGGGTCCTGGTGCGCCTCATCACAGAGAAGAAAGGTGAAGGGAGGGGGAGCCCCCATCCTAGAGCCAGGGACCAGAAGGTCTCCTCCAGGAGCCCTGCCCTGCCCTGCCCCTCCCCACTGGATGCCTGGGACAGGCCTGGTGCTCGCTGACTCCTGTTCTTGCCTGTTGAGGGGTGGAGGAAAAGGCACGCACAGCCCAGGCCAGGGAGGGTCTGTGCTGGGTGGGTGTGGGGGGGTGCCCCTCCCGTCCAGAGCCAGGTTCTGACTGCAGCTGCCCACAGAGAATGCGGCGGCCCTGGAGGAGCTGCTGAAGGAGCACCATAGCAAACAGCTGGTGCAGACGAGCCACAGGCTCGGGCCCAGGTGAGCAGGCAGTGCCGGGGCGGGGCAGGAACCCTCAGTGAGGCGGCCTCTTGTTACTCTGGTCGTCCACCCACTGGGGTCTGCAGGCCCTGGCCGGGCCTCTGACTGTTCTCACCTGTAGGCCGCCACCAGCTGCGCCCGGCACGCCGCACATCTGCCCACACCGCCACCACCTCCACACCGTGCAGGGCCTGGCCTCGCTCTCTGGCCCATGCTGCTCCCGTTGTAGCCAGAAGAAGTGGCCGGAGGTGCTGCTGTCTCCTGAGGCTGCAGCCTCTGCCACACCTGCCCCCAGCCTCCTGCCCAACCCCGTTAGGACACCCAAGACTGGGGCCAAGGCGGGCCGCCAGGGCGAGATCACCATCTTGTCTGTGGGCAGGTGAGGTGGGCACGGTCCTGGGGGGCATGAGTGCCCCTGTCCTTCCTGGTCCTCTCTGGGTAGCGTGTGCAGAGACAAGGCAGGACTTCCTAGCCGTGCTGTCTCTCATGGAGGTCTTGGGTCTCAGGGACAGGAGCCACGGGCCTGGCCATGTGCAGCCCACGGCTGGGGCGGGGGGTTGGCTGTGAGCAGCCGAGTGCAGCCTTGTCTGGGCGGGAGGGGCCTGGGAAGCAGCCACAGGCTCGGCTTTGGCCCGGACACATGCTCTGTGATGCTGGGCACGTGCCACGCTCTCCACCCCGAAGCTGCCCCTCTGATGGGGGGTTGATCGCACCCCCCCCTCCTCCCAGGTTCCGGGTGGCTCGAATTCCGGAGCAGCGGACGAGTTCGGGAGCATCTGAGGTGAAGACCATCACGGAGGCCGGGCCCTCGGGGAATGAGCCCCCCGACTCCCCACGGCCTGGCCTCCAGGCTGAGCAGCGGGCACTGCTGGGAAGTGGCGGAAGCCATGCTAAGTGGCTAAAGGCCCCAGTGGAGACCAAGGCCGAGGTGAGGGCTGGGCGAGGGTGTCTGTTGGCACCTGGGTTGGGACGTGGGTCGGGGTGCAGAGGTCCTGGGCGGGTGCCGTTTCCTCCAGCCCATAAGCCCTCGGAGCTCAGCTGCGCCCCCTGCCCGTCCCCAGGAGAACCGCTATGTGGTCCGGATGAGCGAGAGCAACCTGGTGATCTGAGGCTGCCTGGTGTGTGGACACCACAGCCCCGCCCTGGGAGGCGCCGAAGGTTTCCTGGAGGAGGGAAAGCTGCAGCCAGGGGGACCAAGAAGCCACGGCCCAGCAGCCCAAGCGGCAGAGGCCGAGGCCTGGAGGTGGGCCCGCCCGCCCCAGTGAGGCACTGTGTGCAGGAGTGGACTGAGAGCCCCGCCCCGCCCCCACGGCCCCACCCCTGTGCCCGCCCTGCAGATCCTAGGAGCCCTGGGGGTTCTCTGTAGCACCAGGGGCTTGGCAGAGGAGGGCTCTGTGCCTGGTGCCCTCTGCCCCTGCATGGGGCTCTGGGGCAGACATGCCTCCCCATCCTCTGCCAGCAGGCCCCGTGCGGGGGAGGGGCGACGGGCAGGCCTAGGCTGGGAGGTGCAGTCTGCATTCTAGTCTTGGGCATGGCCACCAGGGCTGGGGTCGCCCTGTGAAGCTGGGAGGCAGCGGCGCGGCGCCTAGGGCCGCCCAGCTCCTGGCGGGCTCTGCGCTGGGTCGAGCAGGGAGAGCTGGACCCTGCACCCCTCCCGTTAGTAGTCTTACCTGGCCCTATTTCTGCTGCTTCCGGGGCCCTCGCGGGGCTGTGCTTCCACGGCTCTGCTTCGTGCATGTGCCTGCCCCTGCCTCTGCCGTTCGCAGTGAAATTCCAACATGGACATGACCTGGGCAGGGTCGCCCATGAGATGTCAGGCGTCTCAGGGCGGGGGTGTTGGCCGGGCTGGGGGGTGCTCAGGTGTCTGTGGCTTCCCAGTCCCTGTCCCCCAGCTCTGGGCAGCGCGGGTGGCTGCCGGCCCACGCCCCATCTCCACGCTGGCTCAGCTGCCTCGCCTCGTTAATTATGTGGGGCCGTGCAGGCACGGGCCCACTGCCCCTCCCCATCTATTTATTGAAACTCGCTGTTGTCCTGTCCTTGCGTCTCCGTCTCCATCCACTTGTGGAACAATAAAAGGTGGGAAAGCTGTGTCATGAGGGGTTTCTTTCCCTGTCCCCTCCCAGGCTGCCCCCTCCTCCACGGTCCCCTGGCAGCGCCTGCCCCGAAGCCACAGGGCTGTCCCACAGATACAGTGAGAGCCACGCGCCTGACCTCAAAACGTGTCCTAAAACTATTTTATTTAGAAGTTTTGTTTTAAATCAGCATGTAATACTTGCACGTTCTGGAATGCGGTGCAGTATTTCCACACTCACAGTGTGATCCCGTCAGACTGCGTACCTGGCCATCCCCTTTCCACCTCCTGGGTTTGCAGCCCCCCAGCACCTCCTGCCAGTGTGTGCCTGTGCCCGGCAGTGCCCGCGGAGCTCCAGCGCGCCTGCCTTCGTCTGCCAACCTCCCTCCATCCCCGACTTGCAACTGCAGAAAGTGGAGACAGGAACTGAATTTGACTAATATACATTTTTAGCCTAATATATAAGAAATTTTTGCATTTCAATACAAAATCAATATAAAAGTTATGAATGGGCTAATTTTTTTTTTTTGCTTTGAACTCTGATGTATATTATACACATCTCGACATGAGCTGGCGGATTGCAAGGGCTCCACAGCCACACGGGGCCAGTGGTGGCCACACTGGACAGCAAGGGGCTGTGGAGGACGTGAGGGTCCAGGGGAGCCTGGGAGATGAATGGGGTGAGGAAGACGTGGAGGGGTGGGGGCAGTGCTCCCCAGGGAGGAAGAGCTGCAGAGGGCAGCTGTGGGGCGGGTTCTCCCCCCTCTGGGGTGGGGCAGCAGCAGCAGGAACCCCGGCCTGGCAGGCTGCAGCTGGTGGGCCGAGGGAGCAGCCTGGCTACGTCTGGGGCGTCTGGACGTGCAGACCTGACCGAGAAGAGCAGCTGCGGGCACCGAGGTGGGCACTGTGCCCGGGGAGCGCCCCGCAGGTCCTGGGCTGCTCCTGGCGCAGCAGCGGCAGCAGCTGTCCCGGCAGCCAGGGGCCCTGGTGAGTGGACACTGGGGCATGGTGGGAGTCGTCTCAAGGGACTGGTGAGGGCAGGATCGAGTGGACTGGGGGGACAGCTGCCTCGCAGTCTGCTGGGCCTCAGGTTCAGGGGAGAGGCTGCAGGCAAGTGACACTTGATGGAACCTGGGCCAGGCCACGCGGGGTGCAGGAGGTGAGGTGGGGCCTGGCCCGGCAGCCGCAGAGGAATCCCACCCTGGGCAGAGGCTCTGGGCAGCTTGCTTTGAGGTCCCACCTCCCTTGCTTCTCCCCAGGTACTGGTAACTGGGCAGGAAAGGGTGAGGGCGGCGCTCAGGCCCCGGGAGACGAGGACTCCCTGCAGCAGGACAGGGAGGCTGTGCGCCAGGAGGAATTTTCTGGAGCAGCCCAGGAGCGGCGCCTCTTGTAGGCAGCTAGCAGGCACCCCCAGTGCACCTGGGCTGCCCCTTGCGCCCCCCTGGCGGCCCCGGTGCCCCGCATGTGCTGGCTGCTCGGACTTGCTGGTCCGCTCAGCTGGGGAGGAGTGGCCTGGGGCGGGGTGGGGGTGCGGTGGAGGCTGCACAGCCCCCTGCACTTGGCCACCACTGGGGGAGGCTGCACTGCCCTGGCTGGGGAGAGGCACACGTCAAGGCCAGCAGGAGTGAGGCTGAGGCGCAGTCTAGGCCTCAGGTGAGGGAAAACACCCCCGTCGCAGCCGGCATGCGCTCCCACAAGCTTCTGCTCCCCACCTTTCTGTGGCGTCCAGTGCCCTCCCCCCTCTCAGGGTGGGGGTGGGCGGGGGCGGGGCTCTGGGCCGACCTCTGGGGCAGGAAGGTTCTGAGCCTGACCTCTGCTCTAGTTTGGAGGCCCCCAAAGGTCCACGTGTTAAAGGTTGTCCCTCCAGGGCAGCAGCCAATTGTGTTGAGGGGTGGGCCCAGCGGAGGCGGGCCCTCGGGCGGAAGTTCTCTCAGAGGTCGCTATATAAGCCAGAGTGGCCTGCCGCTGGCCCCTGCTTCCTGGCTGCCCCGTGGTCCTCGCCTGCACCTGCTCCTTCGTCCACCGCCCACATCAGACACCGCAGCACTGGGGCTGCGTGATCGCGGCTGTGAGCTGCCGAAACCGTGAGCCGAGATAAGCCTTTCTCCTTCCTACGCAGCTTCTCAGGTGTGTGTGAGACCAGTGATGGAAAGACGACCATCAGACCATTCGTGCAGAGCGGGGCGGCGGGTGTGACCGGAAGTGATTACGGGAAAGGGGTTGGGAGGGTTCAGAGGCGCAGGCCACAGCAGGCCTGGCGCGGTGCGCAGAGCGTCCCGGGCGTGCTGACGGCTCAGCGGGCCAGACGCTGGCGGAAGCGTGGACAGTAGAGGCCGTGCGGATGGTGCTGCCCACGGGCGCGTGAGTCCCTGTCACGTGGTGGCTGAGTCTGGCTCTTTGGCGTCCGTGTCCCGAGACCGTGCTCCGCCTCGTGGGCTGCTTTGTTCTGGAGGTTTCTGGGCAGCCAGGGGTCCAGGCTGCCGTCGCTGCGATTTGCGGTGAGAATCAAGCAGGACGGTTTGGAAAGTGCAGCATGGCCGGAGGAGGGAGAGGGGAAAGTGAGGTAGAGAAAGGAGTGGATAAAGACCCTGGCACAGGTGAGGGAGAAGCGGGTGCTCCGGGGCCAGAGGACGGACGAAGAACCCGAGGGCATCTCAGGGCTCGGGCAGGGACGCGGTGGGCGCGGGCAGGGAGCCTGCCTGACGCAGCCCTGAGAGCTGGGATCCCCGTCCCTGGGGGCAGCCTGCCGAGCTTTCCAGGGCCCAGGTGCGGCTTGAGGGGGCGCAGGTGCGGCTCTTGCTGGCGCGGGACCTCTGCGGCCTCCACGTGGTGGTGCTGGTTTCCCAGGTGTGCTCAATGGGAGAAGCGCGGCGTCATGGGATTGCAAATCCTGGGAGACTAGGGCTGTGCCACAAGGCGGTGCACAGTGGAGACTGCAGGAAGCCAGAGAGCCCAGCCAGGTGAGACGCCTGCCCAGGCTGCAGGCAGTGTGCCAGGCCAAGCCTTGAACCCCGCGCCACAGACATCGGCATGCAACTTCAGAGTGGCCAGGTTCCACAGACTGGCAGAGCCACTGAGGCCTCCATGTAGATAGATTTCAAAGGCTGCCTTGGACAGCCCTGGGGTGGCCCAGGCCCAGGGACTTGTAGCAGAGGTGGGGCCGCTGCAGGGGCTGCGTCCGGCAGCAGGATGGGGGCGTGTCCACCATGGCACCCCCATGGTTTTGTCTGATTAAGCGGTGGTCTGATGAAGCCTGTCTGCTTCCTTGTCTCACAGTCCAGAACAGAAACGAGTGCCCTGTGCCTGTCCCCCTGCCCCGCTGTAACTTGGGAAGTCACTGGCTCACAGCTGGAGGAGTTTGCCTAGGGTCTTTTTTGAGACTTTGGTTTTTGGAATTCACGGGGCACTGAGGACTCTGGGCCTTTTGGGGATGGAATGAATGGTGCGCATCGTGAGATGGGGGTGGGGCAGAATGGTGTCGCTTGGGTGATCGTTTTGGTGCCCCCTCCCCTCGCCAAAGGTCTGCACGTTAAAGGTGGCGCTGCTGGGAGAGGGTGGGACTTGAGCCGACTGGGTGCCTAGGAGCTGGGCCTAGGGGGTGCTGAGGCCGCTGGAGGCCTGACCCGTGGAGAGTTGGCTGCATAGGCTGGACTCCGCCCGGTCGCTGTCCCTGCTTCCTGCGTGTGCCTGCGCCCTTCCCTCTGCACCGCCACCCCTGCCATCAGGGGCAGCCAATTCTGAACTGCGACCTTCCGAGATTATGAGCCAGAATAACCCTCTGTCCTTCATAAGCAGCTTCTCGCCGACGTCTGCCATAATGAAAAGCTAATGCTGGGCACTCTGCTCGTTCCCTCCCCCACAGGTCAGACCTGGGGGCTGCGGTGCAGTCCCTGCCGGCTGCTCAGAAACTGGCCCGAGCGACGCGGGTGGCTGGAGGTGCTTCCCCTCCCCGTGGGTTTTGCACTGGGTCCCGCACAGGAGGCAGAGGCGTGGGGTGAGGTTTTAGGGGGAAGGGCTGGGGAACAAGGGGTCCCGAGCTGGAGCTGTCATTCTAGCAGCAGTTGGGCCGAGCTGCTTGGTCTTTCTCAGGAATTGAGATCAAATTGCTAGGGGAGTTTCAGAGGCCTGGGCCTGGAAGGGGAACCCAGCTTGGCTGGGGCAGTATCGCCCAGGGGACTCAGGAGGGCAAACTCAGCTGGACGGCTGTGTGGATGGAGGCCTCGTGGCCTCCCGCAGCTGCCTCCCTCGGTATCCCATCTGCCAAGTCCACCTGTGAAGCGAGCGCAGGCCTGGCCCACTTCTAGGAAGGGCAGAACCTGGGGCTCTGTGCTTCGGCTCTGGAGCCAGACCCGTGGGAGCTGCAGCTCTGTCCCTCCCCATCCCTGTGTCTTGGCAAAGGCGGCGCCGCCCCCCTACAGTGGGGCCAGGAGCAGGTTCAGGCTCCACAGGGCCTTGACTTCGAGAACAAGTTCGGGATCAAAGTGGAGAGAAGGTGGCCCGGGAGGTGGCAGTATGGTCACCCCCATTTCTGTCTCCCTCCCCCAAAAACCACTCAGTCTGGTCACCTAGGACTTGTGTGTGTGTTTGGAAACTTTTTTTTGACAGGCAGAGTGGACAGTGAGAGAGAGAGAGAAAGGGCTTCCTTTTGCCATTGGTTCACCTTCCAATGGCCACCGCGGCTGGCGCGCTGCGGCCTGCACACCGTGCTGATCCGATGGCAGGAGCCAGGTGCTTCTCCTGGTCTCCCATAGGGTGCAGGGCCCAAGCACTTGGGCCATCCTCCACTGCACTCCTGGACCACAGCAGAGAGCTGGCCCGGAACAGGGGCAACCAGGACAGAATCCGGCGCCCCGACTGGGACTAGAACCAGGTGTGCCAGCGCCGCAGGCGGAGGATTAGCCTATTGAGCCACGGCCCCGGCCTTTTTTTTTTTTGGAAACTTTTTAATAGTTATTCATGTTCTACAACTTACAGTAAATATCATAGTTACAAATTCTAGGCTTCAATCTTTCAGTGATCACTATCTGATCTTGGAAACAAAACGAAACAAAGACCCAAGAGTCTGAAACAATAAAACCAAACCCAATTTACACTTCATACACACAGGAGGCCCTGGGGCTTCGCAAGCTCTGTAGGTAGTGTTTGCAAAATGCCTATAAAATTCTGATGAAACTACTTGGAAGACACCGGTCAAAGGTTTGTTATTATTATTATTTTAAATGTTTTATTTCTTTTTAAAATGTGAGTTCCAATAAAATTTAAAAATTAGATTCCAACCTGTAGATTAAAATGAATTAAAAAATACAAAATCATATACAGCGCTCTCTTCACAGGGGTGGTACAGGCCAGGAGAATGGGTTTCTCTGCCACGTGACAGGAAACAGATGCGGATGCTTCAGATCAGGAGGGGCCAGGCCCCGGGCCTCGCAGACCTGAGGGAGGCCTGACTGTGCCTCCCGTCAGGTGGGGGAGGAGCAGCACCCTGCTGACCCCGGGGAGGCTCGGGTTTGTCCAGGCCTGCAGGAGGCTGGGACTTATCTACAAAGTGGTTACAGCTGTTCTCTTAAGGGGATGGGGAGGACCTTACTGACAGGAAGCCTGCGGACCACAGGTGCAGCCCCGCCCCATCTCTGCTGCCTCGGTGGCAGCCAGTCCCAATCCTGTGTTCCTTTGCTGGCCTTGTAGAAAACACCTGGGGGCAACAGGGCGTGGGACCCCCGCGTGGCTCAGGCAGGACTGGCCATGGAATGTCGAAGCTGGCCTGCCAGAGAGCGTCGTTTGGGCTGGGCCCTGCAACACGGCGTGCTAATTTCAGAAATGGGTTTCTAGGCGAGGGAGATGGGATGGGTAAAGGACAAAGCCAGGCAGCCAGCCTGGCACACACAGCCACGGCAGCCTCGGGTGTGGACTCCTCGGTGGGCCTGGCCAGGTTCCCTCTGTGGACTCCCTGGGGCGGTGCGGCGGCAGTCGGCTTGCCCGCCTCTGGCCTCCCATGCCTGCCAAGCAGCTGGGAGCTGTGTGCCCTGCAGTGGAACGGTGGAACTCGAGAGGAGAAGGAGGGTCTTGGTACTTTGCTCAGCTGTGACTGTGTCCCGCCCACAGGGCCGCAGTGTGTGGGGCCAGCACGGGGTGGGGGCACCTGTCCTACTCGGCAAAGCCCGCCCACCAAAGTACCGCAAGGTCTCTGGAGGGGAGGCCTCAGATGTGGAATGTTTGCGTGCGCGGACTCCTGGCTTGGCGTTTCTCTAGGTCCCTGGTCCCGCCTGCGGGACAGCAGTCTGGAGATAACTCTGGCTCCTCAGGGCTACAGCCCGCAAAGACCAGCTCCCAGGCGGTAGGCAGCGTGCAGGCTTCCCAGGGACACGGGTCTTTCCACAGAGAAATGCGCGTGCTGCCGAGTGTAGCTTCAGCCCGGGCATTTGTGAGCCTAGAGTTTCTTCACTTCGGCTGTTCACTGTCCATTCCCAACTGCCCTGTGCTGTCCTCAGAGAGCACTGAACCAGCCCTGCCCGGCCGAGCCTCCCCGGTCCCCGCCGCCTTCGCTGGTGGGGGCAGACAAAGCACTCCCTCTTCACGCCTGCGCCCAGAGGCCCAGCAAGCAGCAGTCAAAAGAGCTGCGGGTCTTGAGATGAAACCTGGCTCCTTCACTTGTGAGCACGTGACCTCCGGCAGGCTTCATAAGCCTTCCGAGCCAGGTTTTTCACCTATAAAATGGGGATTTTGGCAATCGGCATCAAAGTACTTTGCACCAAAAAAGCTCTGGACAGGTGTATGTGTCCTGAAGATTCAGGGAAGGGGATAAGCACGTCAGGGTCATCTGAGAGGGGAGGAACAGCGACTGTCCCATCTCAAGGGCAAGACACTCAAGAAGTATTTAAATCAAATTGGCAAAAGATTCTGGTTCAGGCTTTCACTATTTGAGGCGATCCAGCTGCCAGACCGGAACTTCCTGGCCCCTGGCTAGAGAGGAGAGGGGGGTCAAGGTAGCAGTGGGAGAGGCCCAGAGGGCTCGTGGTGGCTGACCCTGACCACCAAGGTGCTGTCGCCCGTGGGAGGGCAGTGGTGTGGGATGTGCTGCAGCTCTCTGTCAGGTGTTGCCTGCCCACGCTCCTACAGTGAGAAGGCCCTTCCCGCTCTGACGTCCTGCCCAGCATGGCCCCTGCATGCTACCCCCAGTGCTCCCACCAGATGAGACTTTGTGAAGAGCCTGCCCTACCCCGGATCTGCTGGGCTTGGTTCCTCTGCACTGACTCCCCCAGCTCGGCAAGGCTTGCAGATCTCCACCGACAGCAAGGGGCAAGCGCGCCCAGACGGCCAGGGGTGCTGGGCTCGGGTTCCTCAGGACCGCGGACTCGCACAGCGCCTTGCTTACCTACATCCTGGGCGCCAGCTGAGCTCGAGATGGATGCTAGGGTTAAGGCGGGCACAGAGCACAGCCGCTTTGGCAGTGAGCTTGGATCAGGCCGGAGGGCGTGTGCAGACAGCCTGGGAGTGCAGGGGCTGTCGCTCATTAGGCTCATCAGCAAGCGGGAGGAGTTCTCTCCACTTCACGTGGTTAAGCTCAATGCAGGACTGTGAGGCAGCTTCTCTCTAGTGCTCGCCCAGACCCCCAGAGGCAGGGGGTGGCGGGAATCCTGTAATACCAGCATTCTGCCCGTTTGGGGTTGCTTTCCTGTCCTGCTAGAACCTGCTTCCTCATCTACCAAATGGCTGTAGGAACTGTGACCCGGTCTCGCTCGCAGGGCCAGTAAATGAAAGGCTGTGAAGTGCTTTGAAATCTGTGAAGAACCTGACCAATGCAAGGCTTCCTATTATTATTTTGGCATTTAAAACTGTATGACATAATCTAGGACAACCTTCACCTTCCTTCACAAAACCAAAGAGGGCAGGAGGCGGCATCCGCAGAGCGCAGGTGAACACTGGGAAACTTCCTGTGTGTTCACATCCCACACCGGCACCTGGGCCGCTGGCGGCAGCTCCACAGCCCGCCTGTTCTCCCACTGCGCTGGCCACGGGTGCTGAGGGGCTGGGCCTTTCTGGGGGTTGCCAGAGGGTGCCTGAGGTCCTCCTGGCCCAGGGCGTTCCTTGTTTTCTCTCCTCTAGGGAGCTGTGGGAGATAGGGGTTGGGTTATATCCAAATTTGCATGAATTTAAAATGAAAATAATTATTTAAAAGTCCCACATGTTGTCGGTGATCCCATTTTTACAGTAAAAAGTTCTGTCTTGCCCCAGAGGGGCTGCAGGCCCCGCCCAGCCCTGGAGGAGGGTGGTGCTGGCAGCCCGGGCTCCTGGCTTAGGCGGGGAGGGCCGTCGTGTCCCAGAAGTCCCTCTTCACCCAGATGAGCCGCGGCTCCTGGGCCCCTTGCCCGTCCTCTCCTGCCAGCCCCCACTCTTCCCCACTCGGGGACGAGGGCCTGTCCTCTCCAGCGGGCCCATCGGCTCCTGCTCCTAGCAGGGCAGTCAGGCACGGCACGGAAGCTCCAGATGTCTTCACAGAATCTCCAAGTGGACTTTCCTCTTTTGCAATTTCTGCTCCTGCCACCTGCCCCTGTGTGGCCCCTGCCCCGTCTTCAGTCCCCACCTTTGAAGTCCATGGGAGAAGAGAGCAGAAACGGGAGCCCAGAGCCCACTCCTGAGCTCGCCGGGTGTGGGTGCTGCTGACTTAATTTTCACAAAACCAAGCCAATCCATCCCCAGGTAAACTTCTGTAGGCAGCAGGCCACTGGGGGGGGGGGGGGGCTGCAGCTAATGCTAACCTACTGCAAGGTCCAGGGCAGGCCTTTCTCTCCGGGCCCGAGTCTCCTCGTCTGTCAAACGGGAATGGATGAGATGATTGCTAAGGTCCCTTCAGCTCCATGAGTCTTAGGAAATGTTTATTGCTATTGCTTTTCCTTCACTATCCTGACCCTCAGAGCCGCCAGCACCCACCTGGAATGTGGTTCCTTCACTTTGGCTGTGAATGGCACAAGGTAACCAAGAGCTTGGCCGGCCTGCCTGCCCCACAGACAGCCAAGTGAGCCCTGGCACTGAGAAGGGCGGAAGGAGCGGGAGAGCAGTGCCAGAGGTCCCCACTCGCATGGGGGGGGGGGGCTCAGAGGCCAAGGTCGGGACTACACAGGGCGCCTGGCCTCCCAAGACCTGGGAAAGCTGGGGCCCCCCACGCTGCAGCTGCTTGGCAGGCCTGAGGTCAGGTCCCCTCGTGAGGAAGCGCCAGGTCAGCTACCGTCACTGTGCAAACCAGAAGGTCCTGGCCCAGACGCTCAGGCAGCGCCTCTCCCCTCTCTGCCCCCCCCCCCCCAAAGACAAGACCAGGTGTTCAGCCTGGGGTATGAAGCTGCTAATAACTCCTGCCCTGTCAGGTGGTTTTGTTCCTAGTCTGTTGCGATGGTTCTCGGAAGACATTCCAGGTCCTATGTCGGGACACAGTGAAGTCCCGAACTAATTCTGCTTAGGAAAAAACAAGAACGGAATGCTCCCCCAGAGATGTGGCCTGCTCAGCAGCTCTGAGTTCCTGCCCTGGGCCGAGGGCCACATCTGCCACGCTGCTCACGTGGCACCGAGCCTTCGGCTGAACCATCGCAATAAACTCCACTCTGCTTGGCACCAGACTGGGACCCCAGGGACAGGACACTTTTGGGGGAAAAAGGAGCAGGAGGACGCGGCCTCGTCAGGCAGGGGGAGGGGGAGCTGGCAGGGCGGCAGCTACGAGTCGGGGCGGGGGGAGGCAGGAGATTAGAAAAAGCAGCTTTTACAAAAACCAAAAATAAAAACCAAAACCATTAAAGATGCATAAAGTGACCCTTGCACTTCCGTTGTTTCTTCTTGCGGATAGAGGCGGTGCTGCTAGGGAGCTGCTCCAGCACCGGTGTAAGACTTGAGTAGTTGCATACGATGTGTGACTCCAGGCCTGCGGGAGGAAGGGGCAGCCGTCAGTCCCGGTGGCCGAGCCGCGGGTCGCCCCCACCTCGCCGGGGCCTCGCAGTGGAGGCGCCTCCTTTCCTGCCCTGCTCCCTGCTTGCAGGGGAGAGGCGGGGGACGCTGCGGGCAGTAAGGAGGCTGGGGCCTGGCGCCAGCCGGAGCGAACGTCCCGCTAGGCAGGATTTCATTGGAAGGATGGGGCTGTGGTTAACAAGTCTGAAGCCATCAGGTGAAGAGTGCAGGATCTAGTACCAGGGACTGGAGCAGTCCCAGCTCCGTGGCCACTGCTCACTGAGGCACATCTGTGTATTCACTGGGACAACAGGACTGCTGCTCCTCACCTCAGAGCCAGTCCAAGGACAGGACACACACTGTGGCCCTGGGAGCAGGAAGCCACCTGGGCACTCCCACTGGGGCTTGGAGGTGGTTCTGTATGCAAGCCCCTCCCCCTCCCCCTCCCCCCACCCCACCCCACCCCACCCCATGCCACTCACTTGGGTGGGCTGCAGGCTTTACCAGTGCGGGGGCACATAGCTATACGCGGGGGTTCCTTGGGCCCTGTATGTTGGCATGGAGACAGGGTGCGCCCCGATGGCGGTGTGCTGGGGTGTAGTCAGCAGGGTACCTGATATCCAGGGAAAGAAGCAGAACCTGACGAGGCCGTCCTGGGTGCGCGGTGTGGAGGCCGAAGCCAGGCGGCTACCCCAGCCCTGGCCCCGCCTTGCCGGGTTCCCCTTTCCTGGCCAGGCTCGGTCAGCCGCTACTCTCCGGAGTTTCCTTTTACCTCTCTGTGAACGCTTACCTTCCTGCACACGCCACGCTGAGCAGAACACACCGACCCGGGTGTTGCTTGCGGCTAGGGCTCTGGTGTGACCTCGTGCCATCTGGTCTCCAGGGCCTGAACGAGGCCTGGCTGGCCCCAACCACCCTTTACAAGAGGTGCGGAATCAAATCCCAACCGGCTCTGCCCTCCACCCTCTTCCTCTAGGTGGCGAGCGAGCCGCTGCTCAGGCTCGCCCTGGATTCCCGCGTTTCTCCCAGGCGCCGGCTCCTTGCAGGGCTTCCTCACACCTGCTCTAGCCTAAATCTGCTTCCCCCACACCAGGCGCAAATTCCTTAAGGCAGGGCTCTGGTCTGGTCTCTGACGTAGCCAGCAACAGGGAGGGGCTGCGGGACTGCTGCTTCCCAGGTGCGATGGGGCAGGTCCTCACGCTGAGGAGCGCTGCCCGGTGGCCGCTTCTCTGGCCCCTGCTGCCACCACCACAGTAGCGGCGCTGTCTCCCTTGGGACCCGGCCTCTGCCCAGCAGTCTCCCCCAGCTCAGGCCCTCCACCTGCTCTGTCACCTCCGCATCGTCTCCTTGCCAACGGCCTCCCTTCCAAGCCCACAGCCTTTCCCTGAGTGCCACCCGCATCTTTCCCCTGCCCCTCTCTAGTCCCCCTTCGAGGCCTCGCTCGGTGCTTCCTCACCCAGCAGACAGAGCTACAGGGCGCTTCCTCTAGGTCCCTTGAGCCCCCAGCACGGGCTCTCTGAGCCATGCCCCGGCACGAGTCCCTGGAGGACGGGGATGCACGCGCAGGCGGGTGCTGCCCTCACCTGCAGACATTGCCATGGTGGTGCCCGCCACCATGCCCATGGCCACGCCGTTGGTCCGGGGGGCCGCCACGGGCGCCGGGTAGATGGCGGAGGGAATGCTGTTGGGCTGGACAACGGTGGTGTGATGGATGACGTGGGGCTGGGCAGCGTATACCGGCTGTGTGTAGTAGGCTCCCTGGGGAAAGAGGCTGAGGTCACGCAGGCTCTCGGAGTGCTGGGACTGGATGCATGTGTTATGTGGGGAGCCTGTGTTCTTTCCAGACCCTAAGGGATGGGGCAGAGAAGCCCTGGGTTTGTCTTGTCTTACTACACCATGGAGGTCAGGTCAGTGCTGGGCTCAGCTTCTGGTCTGAGAAACAAGGCCCCACACCTGCCACGCACTGCTTCGAGAGCTGCTGCGATGTCTAATGTTCCCCGTTAGGGCTCTTCTTCCTTAACCCTCATCATGGCATCTTAAAGCATGTGTGCCTTTCCGCAGTGCACCTGTATAAGCTGCCTAAAGTTTAAGGTAGGAGCCACAGCCGGTGACTAAACACGTGGCCGGGGCTGCGGCACACTGCCTGTCGCAAGGGTGACGTGATGCCATCATGCTGGTGCCCAAGCTGGCATCTGCACATCAGAAGATAATAAGTTAATAGCATTTCCCAGGATTCTCTGGCTGCTTCCCTGCAGGCAAAAAAATAAGGATGGAGATGAGGTCTGAGGTGACTTCCCGCCGCCCGGGTCCCAGGGCTGCTTCCTGTGCACGCTGAGATTCTGAATGACAAACCTCGGCATGTGGGCTGGAACCCTGGGGTCCGTGAGCACGGGCCAGAGCCACCACCAAGGGGAGGAAACGGACCGCTGGTTTAGTTTTGAGAAGGTGACGTCCTCGTCTACAAGGCGCTGTTTTCTGAACTGGAAAAATGCTCTCCTCGGGCCTCGCACCTCCTGTAAAGCTGTCGGGGCCCACCTCACGCCTGGCCCGCAGAGCGCGGAGCACGCCCGCTCCCCAGCTGAGGGAGCCCAGGGGACACGGAGGCGTGGAGGGCATTTCTCCTCCCTGCTCAGCTCACAGATGTTCTCAAGAAAGGGCAGGGGCAGGGGGTAGGAGAACAGCCCAGGACGCGTGGGCGCCCTGGAACAAGCAAGCCCTCCGAGGGGTCTCAGCTCCCCTGACTCTCAGATGGCGTCTCTGCGCCGGCGTCTCTGCGCCTGCGCCTCTGACATCCTGGCTGTGCATCCAGAGAGCTCCGGGGGCTGCCGCGGGCTGCTGCTTTACCACGTGACAGTGGTCTCTCTTCCTCTCTTCTTCCCCTCCCCCCCTCCCTGGTTGGAGGCTCCCTTCCCTGCAGAGGTGGGCCCAGGCTCCCGCGTGTACCTACCTGGGCATACAGATTCTGCTGGGGGTAGGCACTTCTGATGGGATACATGGCCGTCTGGTAGGGGTTGGGGGATGGGGAGTAGGGGGGCGGAGCAGCGTTACTCTGGGTCGGCGGGACCTTGTACGGTGTCCCGGCAGTATATCCTGTACCAAGGCAATGAGAGAGACTTCCATTAGTGGCAGAACATTGCTAGAAGGCAGCAGGTCCCAGGCACGGCTCTGCAGACATGGAGGGGCTGAATCCAGGATGGAAACACAGATGAGAACAGACAGAACGGGGCTCCACCCAGAGAGCCCTGGCCCCAGAGGCAGCTCCCTCAGTCCTGGTGCACAGGGCTGCATGCTTGATGCTGGGCACTTTGACAGCTCCGGGCCTCAGGGCTCTATACAATAAGTGGCCAGAAGCACAGGGTCTCTAATGGGACTTGTCAGCTCTGACGGCCAGGGATCCTGTGCTGTCTGAGACGGGCAGGTGCACACAGACAGAAGCCCTGCAGCCCACTGGCTCTGTCCTGCACCCCATCTACTTGCTGTCTCTGTTTCTTTTTCCCCTTAATCTCTCTCCCGATTTGAACTTCCTTCCACCTTGCTCTGCTTCCTCCCAGCAGATTTGAAGGTGAATTTCAAAACAGCATTTAGAGGTCTTCCTCTCGGGGATGCAAAAGCCCTTGCTTTACAGAGCTGGGTTTTCTTTTCCTCCTGGGGTCTGGGGAGGGCCACCTCTGCCTGCAAGGCCTCAAATCAATCCCAAAGATCTCCCAGGATGGAACCAGCTGGGGCTGAGGAGCGAGAGGCAGCCATGCACACAGGCGGAACAGAGGAAGCCCGACACGGGACTCGTTGGGGAGCGAGTCTGTGTCCTCACAGGATCACCGTGCAGCCATTCTAGAGGCCAGCTGGCCCTTACGAGTTCCCAGCCCTCTCATGGTATGCACGGAGGCTCCGAGGCTCAGAAAGGGCTCGTCCCTTTAGGAATTTCTTCCCAAGGCTCCGTGTCTTCTTTCTGGGGGCTCTTGGCTCTGAAGCCCCAGTGAGGAGGCAGATCACAGTTCATCCCGGGCAGGTCTGGCCGACACTAGTGTGCACTCTGGGCTTCAGCTCTCATGCCAAGGACCCTTTCTGCTGCAAGGGGAGCCAAGGGCAGGGGGCGGAGGGCACCTAACTGGGTGAGAAGAGATCCAGGCAATCCTGGCTTTCACCTCCGTCTGTGGGGATCACGGTCAAGTGTCCAGGCCTTGCTTTATTTTGTGAAACACAGAGGTGAAGAATGAAGATTGCTTCCTAAAGATCCCGAGTCTCGTTGGTCCCCAGTCCAGACAAAGACTACCACACAGTCCCCACTGTCTCAGACCATAGCACAAAGCCTGTTGCCGGCGCTCCCCGTTCCTGCTGACTCGGGAGGATGTGGGAGCTGCTGTAAAAGGCGCCCCGTCTTCCTCCCTGGAACTCGCCTACTGCTTCCCCACCTACAGGTCCATAGCGTGTGTTCCGCAAAAAACTGGTTTTGTGGCCAAATCTGCTTGGGAAATAAGTAGCAAGGAGGATGGGGTGGGGAGGAGGCATCGGAGAGAAGGCAGCGCGGGTACCAGAAGCAGAAAACACACAGGAGGGGGATGCAAGCAGGCCAAGGCACAGGGGAGCGGATGCCTAGCGCACGCTGTGGGGAGGGCAGGGGTGTAGGCCTGTGGACATCTGGGAAGAGCCACTGATGGGGCCTGCTGCGTCCTTCAGTGAGAGGGTGAACTGAAGCTTCGAGATGAGGCTCTCAAACCGCATCCCCCAGCCTGTGTCACCACAAACTTCAGTCACGGTGTTTGCAGCTGCAACGTGGGGTTACGCCGTACCGTAACCCAGCCCTGCCCGGCATTTGTGTGTGGGCTGTGCCTCCTTCCCTGCTTTGGTGGCCTTTGCAAAGGGAGACCACACAGCCCGAAAAGCTTGAACTACCCACTGCCCGGCCCTTCACAGCCAAGTTTGCCAGCCCTGACTTAAAGGAACAACATGAAGTGTGCGGGGCCTTGGCGGGGCAGAGAGCAGGTTGTGCAGCCCTGTGCGGGAAGCCACGCGTCTCTCAGCTCCACATGGAGTGGTGGCTGGTGGCGGTGTGGAGACTCACCTCAATCCACACCTCAGCTCTGCCCCGCAACAGCTGCAGACGATACCCACCACCTCCTCTGTGAGGTGCACATGGCGACGGCACCCATGTCACAGTTTCTGTGACGAGCATGTTCATTAGTGCCTGCACGTCGTGAGGTTAGCTACTAGGCTCTCTCTGACTATAGAGTGAGGCCGGCAGCTTCCTGTCCTGACAGTATGTAAGCAGGGATGGGTCTGAAGGCTCCAGGAGACAGGAAGTTAAAACTTAGGACTCCTAGGGTCTGCAACTGGGAACACAGGCATCAAGGATCTCAGATTCTAAAACGTTATAGCTTAAAATGCCATGGCTTATGATTCTCTCAAGTTAGCAAGCCAACAAGGCTGGTGAAGCTCCTGGGGAATGTTCTAGAATTCTTCCCTTCCCTGGGGAAGCTACCCCTCTATGGCAGAAGGACATCATGTTACAAAGTGCTGAGGCCATCCTCGCAACGACGGTGGCGCTGGTTTCCAGGTCTAAGGATAACCTTGTCTGAGAGTGTTTCCCTTTCTTCACAGTATGGAATGAGACACACACACACACATCGTAACCAAAACACCGTTGGCAGCTGGAGAGAGAGGCTGCACACGGCGGCCTTGCTGGTTCGTCCAGAGCCAGAAGAGAGCTCAGTGGTCACTAACACCGACGTTCACAGCTGAGTGGACAGAAGCTCAAAGGCAGCAATGGCTCGCAGGGGACCCGGGACTCTAACCACAGCGGTCCTCAGGGTGGCTCATGCTAGGCTCTGCCCGGCTGCGTGGCTGCTCTCCCAGCGGGTTTCCTCCTCTGGACCAGAGCTAGTGGTGGCCTTGCCAGTGCGGACACCCTCTGAGTTTTTTGCTCCGTGAGGAAATCATCGCAGAGGACTCTGCACAGCTCGCTGCTGGGTCTGCCCATGCCCTCGAGGAGTACGCAAATGCCTCTGGAGCTGCAGCTGGGCCGCTCTGGCTATCACAGAAATCAAGTTTGTCATTCTGTGCATGCAAGCAAGAGACACGGTCGGGCTTGCCGCAGAAGCACCTCATGGATTTTACCTGAACGAATTTAGACTTGATTCGGGGAGGTCTGCCTATCCTAAAAGGAATTCTGAGTCAGAAGGTCAC
Organism: Sylvilagus floridanus; assembly: GCA_949820135.1. Classification (NCBI taxonomy): domain Eukaryota; kingdom Metazoa; phylum Chordata; class Mammalia; order Lagomorpha; family Leporidae; genus Sylvilagus; species Sylvilagus floridanus. The sequence goes on along the minus strand of OX463224.1, from coordinate 63,816,573 downwards.
TGGAGGACGACGGAATGCTAGGGCCTTTCAACCCCGTCCCTTTGGAAGGAAAAACCTGGATACCCAGGAGAGCAACAACTTTCCCGAGACTACACAGTGCGGCCGCGCAGAGCCGGGTTTTCTGAGTCAAAGGTCTCAGCAGTCCAGCCTCTGGCATTTGGTATGTTGGCCATTGTGTCTACATTACACCAAAGGCATTATTAGCAGGGAAAAAGGAATTCAATCACTAAAAGTCCCAGCTCTGCCTTGTAAAAGAGGCTTTGTTTATGTTGTTCTGTTCTGTCTCGGGCTCCTAACCATGATTTGGGGCTCCATCAAATAGGGAAATAGAGTGTGTACATTAGCAAGATAAAACCTTTTCAGCTCTCCAATTCTTCTTTGCTGTCATAAATCTTTCCCAGTTGTACAGTCTCTGCCACCTTCAAAGGCATTGATCCTCACATTACAGATGCCTTTTAGACTAATTGGTTTATTGATCATCAGATTTATATGTCTGGACAAAACAAAGCTCTATGTCTGAATCTTGCCTTGACCTCCAAGTCTCCTTGATGGTAATGCTGAAAACATAAGAGGGAGTCCCTAATTACAAACCAGCTTAGAAAGAGTCTGGTTGAAATTAAACCAGATTTCTCAAAGTGCCCTGGATTTCAATGGGACTTGAGGAAGATTTTCAACGTGGTAGAAGGCAAGGCCTGAAAGCTGACGGCCACCTAACTGTGGGAAGGGCTGCCTCTGGAGGGGAAGCATCCCCTCCCCTAGCTGACTGCTCGCGAGGGCAGCTGGAGAGCAGGTCCCACCGGGGCTGGAAGATACTGAATACACTGCCCCAGGGTGAGAACCCGAGGACTCTAACAGGAGCTTTGAAATGGTCTCAGCCAATCCTTGAGTTTTACATTTTGAAAAACCAAGGTCCCAAGTATGAACGAGAATTACTCAACGTTGCACAGCAGAATCCACCCTGGAGTCCCGCTCTTGGGGTTCCTATTCCTGGCCTTTTCTGCTGTGCCCCAACAGGAATGTCCAGGTGCACCCATACCCACATGTGGCTGTGAGAGAGACTTTCATCCACTGTAGATAGTCTTTATTCAACTGTCCCTGAGCCATCTGGAAAAGCTCTCTGTGGCTGTCGCCCCTTTCTTGAAGAATAAAGCCAATTTCATGAAAAATCGGTCCAGAATTCTAACCTGGAGATACCTTTTCCAGGTGTGCTGTGTGCTAGTTGGCTAACTTTGAACATTTTCCTTTTCTGAGCCTCAGCTTTCAAACTGGGCTGAAAATGTACCCTCATGACTCCAGAGAGCTGTAGTGCGGACTGAATAAGACCATGAAGGCATATTCCCCAAAAGGTGAGGTATGTCATAGACAGAGCTGGTGCACACAGCCAGGGGAAACGACACTGAATGTTTTAAAGAAAAAAAACCACAAATTCTTCTGATCTGCTTAGTCTGTGATCCAGTGAATTATTAATCCACTAGAGCCCTTGTTTGCACATCTCTCTGAGGGCTTGTCCAGCCCCTGTTGGCACAAACTAAGAAGCACTCACCAGTGATTCCTCTAGGGACAGCTCCAACAGGGTACAAAGTTCTTGATACTGAGTAAAATGCCGCTGTGGGTGGGGACTGTGCTGCAGCAGGTTAAGCTACGGCTCAGGACACCCACATCCTGCATTGGAATACCTCGTTTGAGTCCTGGCTGCTACTCATTTTCCACCCAGTATTCCTGGTAATGTGCCTAGGAGACAGCAGATGATGGCCCAAGTATTTGGGCTGCGTTTCACCCAACTGGCTTTGGCCCTGCCCAGCCCTAGCTGTTGTGGGCATTTTGAGAGTGAAACAGCAGATGGGAGATTGATCTCTCTCTGCCTTTCAGATAAATAATCTTTAAAGAACATTGTTCCTCATTTCCCCAGCAGAGTCATGTTGTGTTAAAGTCCAGATGTGTACATGACTGCATCAGCTCCAAGACGCACAGTCTGGCCAGGTGCTGTGCTTCTGAGACTCCATGTGCACACTCTGTTCCCCCAGTGAGGCTTCCACAGGACAGAGTGTCTCTTCTGCCCTCTTCAGGACATTTAGGATGTTTAGAGACAGTTTGTGGATGTCACGATGGGGCTTTGCTTCTGGCATCTCATGGGCAGAGGCCAGAGATGCAGCTCAAGACACCTCAGTGTGCAGAATGGTCTCCCCAACAGAATCATCTGACCCAGACACCAACAGTGCCACGGTTAAGAAGCCCTGTGCTGGGGAGGAGCCCTCTCCCCTTTCCCTGGAACACAGTTAACAGCCATTCCCGAATCTCACTAATTGGTCATGATACTGCCTCTTCCCCTTCACTGCTCTGTGTCTCCCAGAAGCTGGAAGTGTGATCACAGAGGGCCATCTTTCCTGAATGAGGGGGGCTGAGTTTTTATAGGAGTTAGGAGAACTTAAAACAGTGCTTGTATTACAAAATGTCATTTTTTTACAAAGTTTTTTTGCCTTTCTTCCTAAGAGACAAATGGGTCCCAACCAAGGGGAACAGAAGGAGCTGTATTTACTGAAAGCCGCGGAGGATGCCTGGTAAGTTCGGTTCTCGGTCCCGGTGTCCACTGGGAGGTGGAAGGTGCCTTCGGTGCCACAGGAAGACGAATTCTGTGGCCAGGCCTGTTTCATCAGCAGAGTTGCTTAAGGGAAGACACAAGAATGACATTAGGCAGAAGTAAGCAGTGGGCACCGCCAATCACAGACACAAAGCAAGGATCTTGTGCTGGACAGAAACATATAACCCGGGGGCCTGATCAGACACACAGGGTGGCTCAGCATCTGAGACAGATGAGTGGGCTGGGAGGAGCGCTGCAGTGAGCTGCCGAATGACCTGACACCAGGGGCCATCTGAACTTAGACTGTGGGCGTGGGGATTTTCTGGCCACTACTAACACCGTGACGACAGCCCTACTCTGAGGCGCTCAGACGTTCCTCAGTCACTTGTTCCTCAACGTGCAGCAACCTGGGAGCCTCTGGCCAGTTACTGGGAGAGATCAACGGGCCCTCTATTTTGTCAGAAATGTCACTGCAGGTGTATCTGGCAAAGGGCTTCCAGAGAGAGGCCCAGAGACCACTAGTGGGGTACAGGCCCTTGCTGGACCACCATCTCTACTCAAGGGACTGAGCCGTGGCTCTGGTGACGTCCAAGGCTCAGGGCATTGAGGCCGCACCAAGCCTAGGTACTAGAGGGGCACTGTCGGCCCCTCCTCCTCCTGGACACCCAGCAGGGGTGACACTCCTCTGCTTGGCCCTCACCATCCTGCTGAGGTGTTGCATAGGGTGCTCCCTGAAATGGCGCCTCGGAAGTTAGAGATGTGGAAAGGAAACTGGAGGCCCAGTGAGAGCCTGCAGAAGCTTCCATGCCGACTCAGAGCTCGCCTGCAGAACTGGAACGATGCTCTTTCTTGGGTTCTAGGAGCGGGGCTGCCTCAGGAAACTTACCTTCAGGATATGCTGAAGGGAAGGGGAGAGGAAATGCGGGTCTGGGGTTGGGGAGGAAACGTCTGAACTTAAACATGCTCATGGCTGTACTTTCAAACTCTAGAGGAGAAACATTCTTGATCCAAATGTTATGGTAAAAAGCATGATTTCCATAGTGTCTTTTTCAATTAAATAAAGTCTTGGGAGGCCTGGGCATGGGCTGTTCTAGAGTATCCCAGCGGGGGTGGGGCTGCCCTGGCGAGGTGGTGTGGATGAGGCACGAGTGCATATAGTCTTCACTGCCACCAGCACAAGGGTGTCATGGCCTCCGCCCAACTGGGTGACAAGGGTGCCCCTCTGGTTCCTTCAGTAAAAGGCCAAAGAAGGTCAGGGACTCTGCTGTTTTTGTTGACCCAAGGCTAGGAGTGTAGCTGTTGTGGGCTCACTCTGCACTTGCATTAATGGCCCGCAATATATACAGCAGATGCTGAGAAATGAAGAAATCATGGGCAGGAAAGTGACACTAAAAGGAGAATTCTGGCAACAACAATGGAGATGCAGCAGAGTTCCCTACAGGGTCCAGGGCCAGACAGGGCTCTGTAGATACTGCAGAAGGAGGAGTCTGCTTTACACAACTCCCTTGGTCTTTTCCTGGTTGGGGAGGGGAGGCAACAGGAGGGGAATTAATAAAGAATACAATTAGTGTTGAAAATCTTATAGTGTCCAAATTTAGGACTTGCCACTCCACATGGCTGGGAAGCTGTGGTCATCCAAAACAACTCCCTGTAACATGAAACAGGGTTCTGAGAAGTCAGGGACTCCACCAGGGAGCAGGAGTCTGCCTCTGACTGCAGGAATGTGGAGGGCCCGTGTCATTTCAGTTTTTCCCTCCAAGTCGTGTGTCCTTTGCCATAACTGATATTAGCCTGAAGGACTGTGACAAGACATAACAATTTACCAGAGTGACTGAGGCCTGTACTGCACTCAGCACTGAGGGGAGCGCCACAGTGAGCAGGAACACACGTGGGTCACGGTCACCGCACACACAGTACTTGGGGTCTAGCTGGGGGTGCAACACAGCCACACGCCAACCAGGGAGTGAACAAGACAGCATGATACGCAGTCCAACAACGACCCAGCTGAGCAGGGAAGGAGCCAGTGCAACTGCGCCTTCGCTTATGTCCTTCCCAGCTCCTTGTGTGAGCTAGACTAGACATTTTCCTGAATAAAAGCTGGCTTGCTCTGGTGCCATGAGAAGCAAACAAACACCACTATTTTCTGTACTTCTCAGTGTATCGGAATAATCTAGATAAATGTAGAACTATGAAACAAAGGCCGACTGGCTGTGAACTTCCCCGCAGGAGCTGTTGCCCTAAGGCCCTGCTCCTCCGTGAGCAAGTCTAAAGCGCACCATCCCGTTGGTGGTCAGGATCCAGAGCTCAGCCGCGGGATGAAGACAACCCCAACTGAAGCTTCTAGAGGCAAGGTGACAAAGGAGGCTGTGTCAGGCTTGCCTGTGCGGGTGAAAGATTCGCTTCCTGCAAATGCTTTCTGCGCGAGCTGAGCAGTAGTTAAATGGGTCTAACTGGATGTAAAACCTTGTTTAGTTATCCACTGCCGTCTGCTGTGCCTGACCCCCTTTCCTGTGTAGTGTGTGATCCCTCAGTCGAGAGGGACAGAGTGAAAGAAACCCTGGCAGTGAGGGGCCACGGCCAGTCACAGCACACTGCCCCTGTCCAGGTGCTGGGTTGTTCACTTCCCCGAACACGGGGCCCTCACGCCCTCTGACACTTGAACAATCTGTTAAACACACTGACAAGGAGGAGAGGCAGCAAGGGACCATCATCCTGAACCATGCACTGAGTCAGGAAAAACAAGTTCCAGCCTGGGCTCTGCCATGTCTTAGCTGTGGGACCTTGGGCAAGTCATTCAACCTTTTAAGCTTTAGCTCTGTTGTCTTAACAATGGCAATGACAATCGCTCCCTGACTGCTTCAGAGTACTGATGTGAGAGTGCAGAATAAAGTGATCAGCCTTATGGTTTCTAGTGCTGGTGTCTGTCTGCTCTTTCACCCCACAGCTGTGCCAGCTCTACAGCAGCTGCCTTCTCACTGTTCATTTGCTTTGAAACCTGCACCCTCTCACCTCCAACCTTCAGCCCAAGTCTTGGATCTAAGATTTGGACCCAATCACAACCCCTGCTTTGTTAAAAACATCTCATGGTTCTCACTGCCTGCAGGCTGAAGTTCGAACTCCTGTGTAGCATTCGGCACCCCGTGATCGAGTCCTAAGGATGGGGCTGCGCCTAGACTACTCTTCCTGTCCTTACTCTCACTACAGCCCTGAAAACTGCTCACGGTTCCCAGCAGAGGGTGCGTCCTGCTCCCCTCCCCCCACATCTGTCCCATGCTGCTCACTAGCCCTCCCGGCCTGTCTCCACCTGGTAATTCCACCTGGTAAACACGAATGCATCAAGCACGCGCTGAAGGCTCACCCCCACTATGTCACCCTTTCTTCTTCCTGCTTTTACCACAGGCCCTTCCCTCATGCATCCTCTATAGGAGGGTACTTCAAGAAGTTCGTGGAAAAATGCAGTTAAAAGATGTTTACTTTTGGTGCAAAAGTTTTAAAATCTATACATAGCTTTTTCATAATGTGCATTTTTCATTAACTTGCTGAAGACCCCTCACAGTTGGACATCCCAGTTCCACTGATTCTCAGACACCCCTGTACTTGATGGCTTGTCTGTCTTGCCACTAATCCATAAGCTCCTGAGAACAGGGACCTTGTCTTACTGGTTTTTATATCTTCAAATGGCCAGCTTAGGGCCTGACACACAGCATATTGTAACTAAAGAGCTCCATCCATTTAGGTGCTGTACCTGCAAGGGCCAAGGAACAGGAGAGTGTCCCTAACTTCTGATGGAGTCTTCTATCCAACTGCATACACCCTGATGCAGACCAAACTGATTCCCCATAAATGATGAGACAAATAGGCCTGTGACTAGCAAACATGGAATAATAATAAGACAAGCTGTTAGCATTTAAAGGAGTCTCAGAGGTCAAGTGGGATAAAACACTTTATCCATTGCCTGGAGTCATTAGCAAGTTGCCCAAGACCACACAGCCACAACAGGGGCATGGAGAAATTTCACAGCTCATCTCTTGAAAGATGTGCCACACACAGATCCAAATAATTCCAGGTTGAGAAAGTGTGCAAGGGTTTTACAAAAACAGTCTTGAGCAGCACAGCCCAGGTGAGGGGTGGGGGAAGTGGCAAGTCCTTCCCATGGTCCCTTCCTGTCTATGACAAAAAGGACCTAGTCAAGTTACACTGCTGGGACCCTCACAGGTGCCCAGAAGTTCCTGTGGTGCCTTGGGCCTGGAGTCCACACAGCCCAGAGAACCCAGCTCTGGTCCCCAGCTTATCAGCACAGTAGGCACCCTCGCTCCCTCTTACCACCCAGGAAAACGCCCAGAGTTCAAGATCTGGGCTAAGGGAACTCACTCTATATATTCAACCAGGTCTTCAAACATGTCAGACTGCCAATGGAGATAGAACATCTGATCCTGGGCCAGAGTGGTTTTTTTTGGGTTCTAATAGGCATAATCCAAGGACTTTTTTATAGAGGCTGCTGCAAGGCCAACAGAGGAGCCACAAATAGGCCCTAGAACTTTGATTTGTTCTCATTTGGCAGCCAGGTTAGGATGAGAGATGCCTTTTAGTGCCATGGTCCTTCGCTGCTGCCCTAGAGGACGGTTCGCGTGTGTCTCCAACCCATGATTTTGCACCATCAGACATGTTCCTGCATGCTTCAGGAACTACTGCTGAGCCACCTGGGGGAGCCCAAGCCTAGGGTAGGGGATTTGGGGAGGAGGAGGGGGGCTACCATTGTTAGGGGAGAACACATTCATAGGCTGAAATACAGATGAGGAAAAATAGCTCTCATACCATAAGCTGAATGCAGGAACTGAAACTCTGTTGGATAGAAACGTTAGTTGAAATTACCACTATGAATCTGTGTCAAGTTGTATACATTGTAGTTACAAAAACAGACTTTGTCCTGAGATATTTTCCCCTGGGCTGCACAGGAAACAATGCATAGGGTGCCAAGTGCCTCTACCCTGGAAAGGGTGGCAGACTTGCCATCTGGGAAAGTCCACTCACTGTGGAAGAAGGCCTCCCTGGGTGCCACGGCATCTTTTAGGCAGCTGACCCAGAAGCTGCCTGGATGTGAACAAGCCCAACCTCTTGCTTGTTCATGATTAGAATATATTTCATTTCTCCCCAGAAGAGCAGAGGGACTTCACACATGACTGAGGCTTTACACATTAGAGGAAGTAAAGGTTCAGGGACATCAGCTAGGCTGATGTCTTGCAAAAGCTGTCTGTAAAACCCAAAACAGGCTCCAGTGTTATGGTGCAGCCAGCTGAGCTAAGGCTGGTGATACCAGTATCCCATATGGGAATGCTGATTTGGGTCCCAAGAAAGCCTAAGTGCTTGGGTCCCTAATACCCATCGGAGAGACCAGTATGGAGTTCTAGGCTCCTGCTTTAGCCTGGCCTAGCCCCAACTGTTGCAGCCAGTTGGGGAGTGAATCAGCAGATGGAAGGCTCCTCTCTGTCACTCTACCTTTCAAATACATAAACCATAAAAACCAACAGAAGAGCTGGGTCCCCTGCAGAGGCACCCCATTCCCAAACATCCAGGACAGTGTGGAGCTGTGGAGGGAGCGCAGACAGGGATCAGACAAGCTAGGTTTGGATTCCAGTGTACTGCTGGTTAGCTGTAGGACTCTGGACAACTCATCTTGGAGGGAAGAAGCTCTAACACAAGAGTAAGGTTGAAAGAAATGAATGTACCATGGCTTGCAAATGGCTGGAACAAGGCAGGTGTTCAGAAAACACATTTCTTTCCCCTTCCTTTCATAAGGTTTGTCATAAGCAAAATGGGGAGAATGCACTTTCTAGGGCTGCTATGGAATCGAGTGAGACGACTGAGGAAAATGCTTTGCAACAGACTCTGTGAGTCTGCACTTCACCAGTTACCGTTTCTCCTAACTTGGATTTAAAATCAGATCACCACTGACACGACAAATCCTCTGGTCTTCAGATTCTGAAAACCAAGTTGTGCTTGGATCCTGCCTCCTGTGGCACCCAATAGCTCATAAGAACCATCTCTGGATCATTAAGAGCTTGGGGGAAAAGCTCTAAATGTCCATCTGGTTTTCAGAAACAATGAAACAGTGAAACCGCCTCTTGCATCCCAGACAGATGACATCTTAGGGTGCGCTGAGCTGCTAAAAATAGCTCTCTCTGAAGCAGCTTCGTGGTCTCCTTGAAGCAGCTGAAAGACGTTTAAACCTGCGAGCCTGGCTCCTTGGCAGGCATCTCCTCCTGCCGTGCAGGCACCTCTCTGTTCACAAACGGCTGCCCCTGGCAGGAAGCTGAGGAGCGACACTGTCCTCTCTGACCTTGAGCCAGTCTTTGCACGGCAGGAACATTCTCCACAGCTCGGGAGACCTATGACTACAGAGGTCACTGCCCAAAAACAGAACAGACCAAGGGTGTAAGTGTGTGTGTGATTCCAGAGTGAAAAGCATCTTCCCAAGGTCACACCTAACAGAAGCGAGTTCCTGCCGCAGCCCCCATCTGCCCACTCTTAGTCTGGGTATTCTAACACAAGTTCTAACACTGCCCTCTCATGGATTTTGTGGGTTTCTGAGAAAACAGCCTGGGTTACTTCAGTCATAGCTTAGAAATATGTTGACCTTCAACAGAACATAAATTTGGGGAAAATCATGTTAGATGAGGGTTTCTGTGTTGTGTCAAAAGTTAAACTTAGGGGTCAGTGTTGTGGTGTAGTGGATAAAACTACCACGTGTGATGCCAACATCCCATATGGGCACTGGTTCGAGTCCCAGATGCTCCCCTTCTGATCCAGCTCTCTGCTATGGCCTGGGAAAGCAGTACAAGATGGCCCAAGTCCTTGGGCCCCTGATCCATGTGGGAGACCAGGAAGAAGATCCTGGCTTTGGATAGGCCTAGCTCTGGCCGTTGTGACCAACTGGGGAATGAACCAGTGTATGGAAGATCTCACTTTCTCTCTGTAACAAATAAATCTTAAAAAAAAAAAAAAAGAAAATGGTGTTCAAGGCTTTTTCTAAATGTACCCGTATGCCTCTGTCGTTTAGATCCATCCAGCCTCTCACAGGCCAGCCTTCAACTGTCCCCTCTACGTCTAGGTCCCCAACAGTGCCGCTCTTGCCTCTCCTTGCCTCTGCTGTCTCCGCTCTGCCTGAAATGCTCGTGTGCCTGCGTGTGGGTCTCCCTCTGGAGTTTCCCGCTAGCCTCGCAGTGAAGCCTCCTCACACCTCCACGCCCAGGCAGACACTTTTCCCTCCTCTTGGCAGGGTTCCTTGTACAATACTCACTGCACTGTACTGCAAATAATTTGTTCATATGCCAGGTTGCCAAATGGCCCACAAGCCACTGCAGGTGAAGATGACATCTTTTAGCTTTTCTATCCCAGTATGTATGTAAAACCTTCAACAGATAAATACTACTGAGTAATGAAGAGAACTTACAGAAAACCAGCTATACGTGTGAGGCAAGGCAGGGTCTCAGAGAGATGAGTGACTTGCCCAAGGCCTTTCTAATTAGTGAGTGGGGTAATGAAGATTCGAACCTAGGACCTTAAAGCATGGGCTAAGCATGGTGGTTAGGGTCGGGGTGAAGCCTCCGCAATGCTCTTGGCCCCAGGCAGACAGACGTTCTCAGCATTTTCAAATCCATTTCAACTTTGATGCAATGAGCATCGAGCCTTTCCTGTTTCAGAAAAACAAGTAGCTTGTCTCAGCTTGAAGACCAGCTCTTTCCCTCTGGTGGCAAGTCTCTCACTCTTGCAAATCCACAGCCCTGAGTCTGCTGTGGAGGTGTGTGTCTCCCAGTGGCAGCCTCAGGGGAAACTGAGCAAAGAATGGACCTGGACATTGGCTGGGAGAGCAGGACAGGTTCCGTGAGGATGCACGTCTCAGACATACCAGCACAGGGGCAATGGGCAACCTTCAGTCTCACGGAGCATGGAGGGATTCCATCCCACCCCTACCCGGAGGCTGAGCTGCCCCAGTTCCCCAAGGGGTCTCTCGGGCTGGACAGGCTGAGCCAGCAGGGGGATTTGTTTTTCCAGTTAGAGCCCCACCTCCCACCCCATTCACCATTGCTGCCCTACTTTCTCCTTACCTGGAGCATAACTGGGGCTATTGGTCGGGTACAGGCTGGGATTGTAGGCAGGGGCTGCTGCCGGGTAGGCTGTGGGATAACCTACAAAGAGATGAGAAAAGCTTCATTCAGTTAGGCAAGAAGAAAGGCAGACTTTTTAAGAAACAGAACCTAAGTCCTAGGCTTGGCCTTCAAGCTCATCATGGGATCTTTCAAAAAATATACCCGACCAGCTTTCAGTCTCTCAGGGGATAGTCACCGACACTAATCTATCTATCTATCTATCTATCTATCTATCTATCTATCTATCTACAGCAAATATATATATGTAAATAAATATATAAAATATATTTAATATAGTAAAATACACCAAATATATATATTCAGAATATATATTATATATATCTATGGTCTATTTCAAAAAAGTGATACAAGAACTATGTCTGTATCCTCACTGTTAGAAAATGGAAACAACATATATGGTAAAAAGTTTACTTCCACATTCTTGGTGCAATACCACTGTCCTCCCCATGGGGGAACACTAGCAGTCTAGCATTATCCTTCCAAATGGTATCTTTTTTAAAAAAAAAATATTTATTTTATTTATTTGAAAGGCAGATTGACAGAGGACAGAGAGATCTTCTATCTGCTGTTTCACTCCCCACATGAATGCCACAATGGTTGGGGCTGGGCCATGCCAAAGCCAGGAGCCTGGAACTCCATCCAGTTTTCCCACATGGGTAGCAGGGGCCACAGTACTTGTGCCATCTTCTGTTATTTTCCCAGGGACATTAGCAGGGGGCTGGATCAGAAGCGGAGCAGCAAAGACTTAAACTGGTGCTCTGATATGGGACATCAGCATCAGAAGCCGTGGTTTGATTCACTGCACCACAACATTAGCCACCCCCCCCCAATAGTTTCCATGTATGTTTACACACAGATATGCAGTGCTGTGTTGGTAGGTATTTTAACAACGGGCTTGAAAAGGTTGAGGCAAAGGCTGTTTTATAGCATTTACCAATTGCCATGGTTAAGTACTCCCTCCATCACCAACTAGATGCTACCAACATCACAAGTTAATGAGCAGTTGGGAAGAGACACTCATAATCAGCTCTTAAGAGCCTTTATGAAACAAGTATTGTGACATTGTGAGTTAAACTGCCACCTGCAATGCCAGTATCTCATATCAGAGCACCAGTTTGAGTCCTGGCTGCTCCACTTCTAATCCAGCATCCTGCTAATGCACCTGGGAAGGCAGTGGAAGAGGCCCACGTGCTTGGGTCCTTGCCACCCACATGGGAGATCAGGAAGGAGTTCTTGGCTTCTGGCTTCAGCTTAGTCCAGCCCCATTCATTGTGGCCATTTGGGAATGGAAGATCTCTGTCTCTCTGACTCTCTCTCTCTGTCACTCTGCTTGTTAAATAAATTTTTAAAATGGTTAAATAAAAATGGTAAAAATTGCAAATTTTATATTACACAATTTTTAAATAATTTTTAAAGATTTATTTTATTTATTTGAAAGGCAGAGTTAGAGAGGAAGAGGAGCGACAGAGAGAGATATTCCTTCCACTGATTCACTCCCCCAAAAGTTGCAATGGCTGGGGCTGGGCCAGGCCAGGAGCCAGGAGCTTCATCTGGGTCTCCCACATGGGTCCATGGACCCAAGTACTTAGGCCAACTTCTGCTTTCCAAGGCATATTAGCAGAGAGCTGGATTGGAAGTGGAGCAGTTGGGACATGAAACGGTGCCCATATGGGATGCCAGTGTTGCAGGTGCCAGCTTAACCTGCTACACACAACTCCTGGCCCCATTATGTTATATATACTTTACCACAATAAAAAAAGTTTCAAGAATACAAAACTAAATGTAATACATAGCAGTTTGCTGATAAGGGCTCTTTTTTTTTCCCTGAAGATTTCTTTATTTGTTTGACAGGCAGAATGATGGGGAGAGTAGGGGAAGACAGAGAAAAAGAGAGATCAGCCATCCACAGGCTCACTCCCCAAATGGCTGTAACAACTGAGGCTAGCTTAGGTCGAAGCCAGGAGCCTAGATCTCAATCTAGGTCTCCCACAGTGGGTTAGTGGGAACCCAACTACTTGAGCCACTATCTGCTACCTTCCCGAACGCGCATCAGCAGGAAACTGGATTGGACACAACCAGGCACTCTGCTATGCTAAATGGTGTGCCAAGTGGCATTTTAACCACCACACCAAGTGCCCATGTGTATGCTTAGCTTTTAAACCAAGCTGTGCTTCCCAATGGCTGCATCAAAATTAGTCCTAACCAGTACTGTATAGGTGTTCAGATTTCTCTACATCTTTACCAAGGTTTGTTATTTTCCCTTTTGAAAAAATTTATAGCCATTATAACAGATGTAAAGTGATGTATCATTGTGCTTTCGATCTATATTTCCCTAATTATTAATAAATGTTGACATCTCTTCATGTGTTTATTTGGCCCTAGTATGTCTTCTTTGGAGAAATGTCATTCAAATCATTTTCCCATTTTTAAGCTGGGTTGTCTGTCTTTGTTGTTGCATTGTAGGAGTTATTGTCAAAAAGTTCATGAAAAATTAAAAGTAGTAGAAAATATGTATTACAAAAAATTATGCATGGATTTCAATTTTTATTTTTGCAACACAAATAAAACTTTGCTTTCTGGGAACTTTCTAAAGTACCCTTGAATATTCTGAGTATGAAAACCATCATCATATGGGGCCAGCACTGTGGCGCAGTAGGTTAATTCTCTGCTTACAGCACCGGCATCCCATATGGGCACCAGTTCTAGTATGGCTGCTTTTCTTCCAATCCAGCTCTTTGCTATGGCCTGGGAAAGCAGCGGAAGATGGTCCAAGTACTTGGGCCCTGCACCCCGTGTGGGAGACCCGGAGGAGACTCCTGGCTCCTGGCTTCAGATTGGCCCAGCTCTGGCCATTACGGCCATTTGGGGAGTGAACCAGTGGATGGAAGACGTTTTTCTGTCTCTCCTTCTCACTGTCTGTAACTCTACCTATCAAATAAGTAAATAAATAAATAAATCTTTAACAAAGCCATTATCAGACATGTGCTTTACAAATATTTCCTCCTATTCTGCAGGTTGCCTTTTTACTTTCTTGAGCCATCTCTGCTGCCTCCCAGGGTGCACATTAGAAGGAAGCTGGAATAAGAAGTACTGGGACTTGAATGCAGCAGGTGCTAAGATATAAGATACAGGAATTCCAAGGACATCTTCACTGCTGTGCCAAACACCCACACCTGACCAATTTCAACCAATAATAAGAAAAAAAACTCAAATAAATCTTTAGCTGCAACTCTTTTTTAAGGGATGAGTTCTAAAAATGAGATTTTTAAAGTTTTTAAAGTTTTATTAAAGTTCACCCATTCAACAAATATGTGAGTATCTACTCTGTGCCAGCACTGATTGGGGGACTTATATCAGCCAATAAAACAAAGATCCCCACCCTAGTGCAGCTTATGTTCTGGGAAGGTGGGAGAAGACACTGGATAAACAGGAAACAGAAACAGTCCCAGGTGCTGAGAGAAAGCCGAGTAAAGGTATCTGAAGTGCCGCTGTGCTGAGGGTGAGGGCCGCGCGGTACTGAACAGGCTAAGCAGGGTAAGACACACCAGGAAGGCAGGACTTCCACGGACTTGAGGGAAACAAGCATTAACCAACCCGTTAGCTGAAGGAAGAGCACCTCAGACAAAGAAAAGAGGCAAAGGCTCTACGTAGAGAGCATGGGGGACCTGACCTGTCAGTGGGACAGCTAAGCAGCCAGAGTGGCTAGAGCGGACAGATGAGGGGTCGGAGGCAGGAGTCGGAGGCAGGGAGATACAGGGCTGGCCAGCTCAGGGGGTCTCAGAGGCTACAGGAGGGCTTAAGATTTCTCCTGAGTGAAATGACAGGTCACCCCAGGGTCTTAAGCAGAAGAGAATATGGCGTGACTTAGGTTTGAAAAGGGTCACTTGGACTGCAGTGCTGAAAACACTCTAGCAGAGGTGGGGCAACTTTTTTCTGCCAAAGCCATTTGGATATTTATAATATCATTTGTGGGCCATGCAAAAATTATCAGCTTAAACATTAGCCAGCTAGAGATTTACTGAATTTTGAGTCCCGCATGCAATTGCCTTGGCAGGGCCAAATAATTTTGCGGGCTTTATATGGCCCATGGACTGGCTGTTCCCCAGCTGGGCAAGGGGGCAAGGGTTGAGAAGCAAAGAGAACAGGTGGGAAGCTACTGAGAACTCCTGGCCACAGAGGGTAGGGCTCAGACCAGTGCAACAGCAGTGCAGGTGATGGGGGGTGACTTACTAAGAGTTTTCTTTGCTGACAAAGACCGTCATTTGTGCTTACAACTAGCAGTGTGTAAGTGCCTGTCTCACTGCTCCCCACAATTTTTAAATGCTCATTTGTATTTTGACTGACAATGGAAAGCTGGTTTTAAAAGTTAAAGATTAAATCCCTAAATCCCTAAAAGCTTCTTTGGGATTTGTAAATATTGGAGCTTTAATAGTGTATCTTTGTTAATATGCTGTTCCCTAAATCCTTTCCAACTCCAAAGAAGTCATCTTTCTTTACCCCTCAATCATTTTCTGATTTTAGCAGGGAGGCGATCAACTGTTGTCTCTTAATTAGCAATCTGTGAGGATGTCACATCTCAAGGAGAAAGTCAGGGGCTTAATCTGGGAAGCCAAGTGATACAGTGTCATAACTGAAATCTGTACTCAGGGTCATGAAAGAGATGCTTTTTAGTTTTTAACAATTACAGAATCTTCCTTTAATGCTTTCAAGTAGAATTACTTTGAATTCACTTGAATTGGTAGATGCAAGAGTACCTCAAAAGTTCTTAGAAAAATAAAAGTTTATTCTCATACAAAAAATTTTGAAATCTATGCTTTTTTTTTCAAAATATACATTTTCCATAACTTTTAAAATTATTTATTTCTATTTGAAAGAAAGAGTGACAGAGGGTGAGAGACAGAGAGAAAGATCTATCTTCTACCTGCTGGTTCACTGATTCCAGAAGCCTGGAACTCAATCTGGGTCTCCCATCTGTGTGATAGAGACAAGCACTTTTTTTTAAAAAAAAATTTATTTGAAATGCAGAGTGGCAGATCTTTCATCTGTTGGTTCACTCCCCAAATAGCCACAATGGTCAGGGCTGATCCAGACTGCAGCCAGGAGCCAGGAACTCCATCTAGGTCTCCTACATGGGTGGCAGAGGCCCAAGCACTTGGGCCATCTTCTGCTGCTTTCCCAGAAGCAATAGCAGGAAGCTGGATTGGAAGCAGAACAGCCAGGACTTGAACAGGGGCTGATACAGGATGCTAGTGTTGCAGGCGGAAGCTTAACCCACTGCTCCACAGAGACAAGTACTTGAGCTATCATGACTACCTCCTAGGTTGTTCATTAGCAGGATGATATCACTTATTTTATTTTATTTTATTTTATTTTATTTTATTTTATTTTTGACAGGCAGAGTGGATAGTGAGAGAGAGAGACAGAGAGAAAGGTCTTCCTTTGCTGTTGGTTCACCCTCCAATGGCCGCCACTGCCCGTGCGCTGCAGCCGGTGCACCGCGCTGATCCGATGGCAGGAGCCAGGTGCTTCTCCTGGTCTCCCATGGGGTGCAGGGCCCAAGCACTTGGGCCATCCTCCACTGCACTCCCTGGCCACAGCAGAGAGCTGGCCTGGAAGAGGGGCAACTGGGACAGAATCCAATGCCCCGACTGGGACTAGAACCCAGTGTGCCGGCGCCGCAAGGCGGAGGATTAGCCTAGTGAGCCATGGCGCTGGCCGAAGATATCACTTGGTACTTTTAGAAACAGTTTTATTCCATCCATGTCTTTTTTTTTTTTAATTCTTATTTATTTATTTAGCAGGTAGAGACAGAGAGCTTCTGCCTACTGGATCACTCCCTAGATACCCACAATGGCCTGGCTAGGCTCAGGCCAAAGCTGGGAATTTAACCCAGCTCTCCCACATGTGTGGCAATAACTTGATCCATCAGCATTGCCTCCCAGGGTCTGCATGAGCAGGAAGATGAGTCAGGAGCCATAGCTGGGCGACCCTAGGCACAGCAGCATTCCAACTAGCCCACCCCTCACTTAATATTTTTACTGCACTTTTTCTCTATTTAGGTATGTTTAGACATACAAATATTAACAATTATGTTACCACCTGCTTCCAGTAACATGTCATACAGGTCTGGAGTATAGGAACAATAGGCTACACTGTAGAGCCCAGTGTAGTAGGCCACACTGTCTAGGTTTGTTTAAGTACGCTACCAAATGGCCGACCAGCCCACTTCTCAGAGTATCCCCATCTGTCCTTAGGTGACACATGACTATACATTTACTTGTTTATATGATCACTGCCTGAATCCCAAAACTAGTATGTAAGTTTCCAGTGAAACTTGCTAGTTTGTGACTATTCCTGTTGGAAATCTCCTCCCATCACACTCTGAAGACATCCAGAGAGGCTCTGCCCCAGCCATGTGAGCAGAATACCTTCCGTGTCCCCATCCTCCCTGGGCCGAATGGGTCTGCTAGCGCGCAGGAGTGGTGAAGTACACTGAGCTGAAAGAACCTGCCGCTTACACGTCAACCACTGCTTATACGTAAGATGGCACTGTTGTCCACAAATCAACTTTATTTTGTGGACAAGCAAACGAAGGCTCAGAGGTGAAGTGACTTTTGGGATAAGATTACTCAGCAAGCCAGGGGGAGCTCTGAGAAGAATATCTGAAAAGCAACGCCAAATAACTACAACTTGGTCCTTGGAAACATAGCTGCTCCTTTGCCACTTATATTTTTTGATGGTCAAGAGTGAAGAGAACAAATGAACGCAAGTGAACTTTTCTCTTTTGTATCTCAAAAGCTGTAGGAGTGACCAGTTTTCCTTGGATTTTGACGTGCATGTTGAAACTGCTTTAAGAGATGTCAATAGAATCTAATCCTCTTTTCTTGTTGTTACTAGGATTAGGACTAAAGAAACAGAGTTTTTTTATAAACATGGAAGTTAAAAATTACTTTCAACAGAAATCAGGAGACTAATTCTGAAACTGCTTGCTCTTTTAGAGCTAAAAATAGCAAAATATCCAAAAGCTGGTGGGGGATGCACTCCCTGACTCCTCAGGAAGGCAAAGAGGATCGACTACTCCGGCAACAGGGGACACTTTGGTGATGAAGACATTAACAAGAAATCTGCTGATGCCAGGGTGGCCCAAACCAAAACAAACAAAAAAGTCTTTATTCTTCTGAAAAGTCAAGGAATGTAATTTTCAATCTGTACCTTGTTCTGCACTGTATGCTAAGACTTCTTTATCTGATGTAATCTTCACCCTAACCGTATAAAATTTATTATTAGATGTATTTTAGAGATGAGAGTATTAACAGTGCCAGCAAGTAAGTAAAGAGGGGACAGATTCAGGCTGAGTGATGTCATGCCTACCAACCACCCCACCTCTCCTCAAAACAGGAGTCTTCTCACAGCAAACCTCCAGACTGGGCTGCCATTTACTGACAATGTTCTCTGATGTCATTTTCAAAGCCAGGATAAATAGGAAATCACTCTTTTTTTTTTTTTAAGATTTTGTTTCTAATATATTTATTTGACAGGTAGAGCTAGACAGAGAGAGAGAGAGAGAGAGAGAGAGAGAGAGAGAGAGAAAGGTCTTCCTTCCGTTGGTTCACTCCCCAGATGGCCGCAATGGCTGGAGCTATGTCGATCCGAAGCCAGGAGCCAGGTGCTTCTTCTGGTCTCCTGTGCGGGTACAGGGGCCCAAGCACCTGGGCCATCATCCACTGCCCTCCCAGGCCACAGCAGAGAGCTGAACTGGAAGAGCAGCATGCGGGACTAGAACCCGGTGCCCATATGGGATGCCAACGCTGCAGGCAGAGGATTAACCAAGTGAGCCACAGCGCCAGCCCCAGAAATCATTCTGAAAAGTCAATTTATCTAAAGATAGTGTTTTTTTTTAAACTGTTCTGTTCCTACTCAGTGTCCTACCATATAGGTCATGTTCATATTATCATAAAGTACCACAGGCACTGAATTACAACTTTAGAACAGGTATTAGAGGTGATGAGACCAGCCTGCCACTTTAGCACAGGAATACACTGTGGGACGGCTTGCAGGGCCGGCCTCAGGCCTCTGCCAGCACCACTTCCGATGCACTATGCTCACAAGCTCTTCAGTCACAGCTGCTGTCAGACAGCCCTGGAGGTTAGGGAAAATCTGCCCTATGAAGGCTCTCACCCGAAACACCTTCTCAGAGACTGGTCCTAGTTTTATCCTCACCGGACAGTCTGCTAGAGGTAGGAAGATATCAGTCATTCTCCTTGAGTTTGTCTGTTCAAATCTAACCAACAGACCCAATTTCTTCCATCTTTTCCTGGGTTTTCACCACTGATCAGACTTCAGTTTAAAAATTCCCTTCCCTGAAAATAGTTGTTTTTCCTCCTGCCTTGTGTACTCTTCTACTGATGGTGTCCCTCTCCCTGATTTTTAAAACATTTTAATTGGGGGTGGTCATTGTGGCACAGTGGGTTAAACTACCAGCTGTGATGCCAGCACCCCATATCCGAGCTCTTCCTCTCTACCTTCCTGATAATGCACCTGGAAAGGCAGTGGATGACGGCCTAAGTCCTTAGGCCTCAGCCACCCATGGGGGAGACCCAGATGGAGCTCTGGGTTCCTGGTTTCAGCCTGGCCCAGCCCCAGTTGCTGTGGCATTTTGGAAGTAAACCAATGAATGGAAGATCTCTTTCTCTCCCTCTCTCCGTAACTCTGCTTTTCAAAAAAATAAATAAGTCATTAAAAGATTTTTAATTGAACTGACATGACAAGACTCTAGTGATGGTGGTCAGTGAAGGCCTAATGTGACTCAACACAGATTTATTTATTTATTTTTACCATCATCATCATCACATCTAGCATCTGGGAAATGTTTACCCGGTGCCAAGCATGATGCTAGATTCTTTACAATAGACTTTACAGTCTGATGGGGGAAAATGCAGGTTATTTAAATTAATCTATATTCCTACACACATGTGCATGTGTATCAATCAGAGAATGCTGGGGTTTTATCAGAGCATTGAGGAGGGGATGAAGAACAGGTCTGGGAGAGCTGGGACTGGCCTTTCAGAGGGAGTGCTTTAGTTGGCCCTGAACAATGACCACGAGAAGTGGGTCAGAGGTGGGGCTGAGGACAAAGGAAAACATATTCATTCTATGTGTAAAGTCATGGAAGTAAGCACATGACGCAGTAGGACACTGCAATAGTACACAATGGTTAGAGTTCATGGTGTGTGGGGAAAGTGGCAGGAAACGAGAAAAAGGAAGATTAGGAGACATATTGGGCAGGGATTTGAGTGCCAGGCTAAACGATGGGATTTATTAGTGAAAAGAAAACCACTGGAGGATTTTAAACTGGGGAGTTTGAGTTTTCTAACTGACAAAGATGACTCCAGCAGCAGTGTGGAAAGGGGTTCTGAGTGGGCAAGACCGGAGGAGGAGGGGCCTGGCAGCAAATAAGGGCAGTGGCCCAGGGAAAAGCTGCAACAGCAGCAGTGGGACGGAGCAGACAGGGTAACTACAACAGCGTTTAGGAGACACAGCCTACAACACGCGATCCTGAGAGTCAGATCCCACTTTGAGTGCTATTGGCAAGAAGCTGCAGAGCAAGACCAGAAACAGCCTACCTGCAGGGTGTGCAGGCTTTCCCCTTCTTTAATAGGCAGAGGGGAAAAAAAAATGAGTCCTTGAATCTATTAGCTCCAGGGAAATGCCTGACGTTGAGTTCCTCCCTCCAACTGGGGGGTCTGGCTGCCGAGGGTCTGCACTGGCAAGAACTGCCCTGGCAGGTCCCCCCAGGAAGCAGCAATTCTGCAGCACTGGCTCAGGGCCTGTCCACCAGCCCAGCGTCTGAGGTGGCCTGTGTGTTAGATTCAAGGCCCACTCATCCAGCCCCCACTGGTGACCAGGGAACTGTACGCAAGTGCTATTCTCAGGGCAGGGCAGTGCCCCCCAAGGTCATAAGAAAGGGGGCAATATTGGCTACTGTGCAATCAGCTGTGCTGTGTCTTCAGGGAAAGCCCACCTGCTCGGGGTACAGGCCCAGCCACCTCTAGCTCATTCACCTACACGGAGCCCCAGCAGAGAATGGCTGTGGAAGCCAGGGCGGGCCCCACTTGATATGCCTTTAGTGTAGAAGCACCATCAACAACAAAACGAAGAAAACAGGCTGCTTATGTGTTAGTCCCACAAGTGCTGGTAGGTAAGTGCATAAGGCCAAGTGTGCGCTGTTCCTCAGGGGCAAAAATTCCTTAACAAATCTAAAAACATCTCTTCTGTTTGCTATCTGCTGGAATGGGAGAAATTTTAATGGAAAGCATGTGGTCTTGTCTGTCTTGATCTCCACTCTGGAAGTGTGCTGCCGTGGCCTTTTCTTCAGTTCCCCTGCATCTGTGGGCACCGGGTAGGTGTGCAGCACTGGCCAGGCTGCTTGTGACTGGTCTCTGACCTCTGTGCCTTTATGCTCTAAGAACAGTTAAAGAGTTAAGGAGAAATTCTGCAAACTGATCATTCTGTTTATGAATTCCTTTCCCTCCCAGGTGAATTCACTCTTTCATTCCATTATTCTGTTTAAGGAGATCTGGCTAAGGGAATAATCTTGCTCACAGTCAATAAAATATATCAGGACACTTTGTTTTTCATGTGAAAAAATAAAATTACACCTCCACCTCACGCTGCTTCTAGTTCCAAAAAGACCATGGACCTAAACAAAAAACTTTGAAACTATTAGAAAAAATAGAATCAGTATGATCTTGAGATAAAAGTATATCTTTTTATTTTAATTGTTATTTATTTATTATTTACATGCAAGACAGACAGCAAGAGAGAGATATCTTCCATCTGGTTCACTTCCTAAATGCCTACAACAGCCAAGGCTGGGCCGCGCTGAAGCCAGGAGCCAGAAACCCCATTCAGTCCTCCCCTGTTGTTGGCTGGGACGCAGCTATTTGAGCCATCACTTACTGCCTCCAGAGCTCACATTAGCAGGAAGCTGGACTGGAGGGAGAGGAGCTGGACTTGAACCCGGGCACTCTAATACGGGCATCCCAAGCATCATCTGAATCTCTGTGCCAGATACGCACCCTATCGTCCTCCAGTATTTTCTCATTTCCATTGTGATTTCTTCTTTGTTCCACGGATTATGTAGGAGCCTGTTACTTAATTTTCACATAATGCTGAATTTCTCAAATTTCCTGCAGGTACTGTTTTCTGATTTTATTCTGTTGTGGCCAGAGAATATACTCAGTAAGAACTTAATCCTTTAAATGTACTGGATGTGTTCTATGATTGAGCATTGGTCTGTACCAGGGAATGTAACATGTGTTCTTGAGAATTATATTGTTCTGTTCTTGGAAGGTCCTGTAGCTGTCTTTTAGGTGTCATTGATGTCCAGTGCTGTTCAAGTCTCTGTTGGTCCTCTACCTAGCTCTATCCATTATTGAAAGTAGAGTACAGTACTCTCCAACTATCATTGTGGAATTGTCTCTTTCATTCTTTATCAGTTTTTGTCCATATATTTGGAAGTTGTTATTAGGTATGTTTATGTTTATAATGGTTATATCTTCAATTGCCCCTTTTCTCATTATAAAACACCTCTCATCTCTCATAATGTGTTTGTTTCAAAGTATTCTGACTGTAGTACAACTACTCTAACTTTCTCACAGTTGCTGTTGGACATAATCATTTTACTTTCAAATTATTTATACCTGTGGACAGGATACATTTGGATCCAGTTTTTCTATCCAGTCTGACATTATCTGCTTTTTGATTCAGTATAGTGAACACTGAATGAAGGCAGCAGAACAGTAGGCTGACTGTAGGAAAAGGAAAATAACTGACAGCGACCAGAGAAAATGCTTTTTTTTTTTAAAAGATTTATTTATTTGAAAGTCAGAGTTACACAGAGAGAGGAGAGAGAGAGAGAGAGAGAGAGAGAGAGAGAGAGAGAGAGAGAGAGGTCCTCCATCTGATAGTTCACTCCCCAAATGGCCACAACATCCAGAGCTGTGCCAATCTGAAGCCAGGAGCCAGTAGCTTCTTCCAGGTCTCCCACCTGGGTGCAAGGGCCCAAGGACTTGGGCCATCTTCTACTGCTTTCTCAGGCCATAGCAGAGAGCTGGATTGGAAGTGGAGCAGCCAGGTCTTGAACCAGCACCCATTTGGGATGCCAGTGCTTCAGGTCAGGGCATTAACCTGCTGCACCACAGCACCGGCCCCAGGAAATGTTTTTTAATGGAGGAAAGAAAGATATTTTTCCCCCTTTAAAAAATGAAAGAAATTATGGGCATGGATTTAAATATATATTTGTTTATGCTCAGTTTAATTAACACTCACTTTTTAAAAAAGTTTTATTTATTAGAAAGGCAGAGCATGTACATGTACACACACACACACACACAAAGATATTGTCCATCCACTGTTTCATTCCCCAAATGCCTACAACAGCCAGGAATGGGACAGGCCTTCACTGAGAGTCCAAAACTCAATCCAGGTCCACTTCTGATCCAGCTCCCTGCTAATATCCCTGGGAAGGTAGTAGAATTTGGCCAAAGTGCTTGGGCCCCTGCACCATGTGAGAGACCCAGAAGAAGCTCCTGGGTCCTGGTTTCAGCCTGGCCCAGACCTGGCGGTTGCAGCCATTTGGGGAGTGAACTAGCAGATAAATCTGTTTCTCCCTTTCTCTTAACTCTTTAACAAAAAAAAAAAGATAAGTGAAAATACAAATTGCTGATTTCAAACATTTTTCACAATAAACATCTTTTAATTTCATTTTCTATGGACTTTCACTTTATGCAAAATTTATTTCTAATGTTATAATATCTAAATATTATAAATAAATATTTGGCACAGAGTGGCTGGTACATTGTCCAACCATACCTTTTCCATTAAAAGTTCCATATGGGAAGTGGTTGTGTGTGCCAATGGATTTTAAGACTATTTAGTGTGGAGCCAGCACTGTGACATAGCAAGTAAAGCTGCTGCCTGCAGTGCTGGCATTCCATATGGGCACCAGTTCGAGTCCTGACTGCTCCACTTATGATCCAGCTCTCTGCTAAGGCTGGAAAAGCAGAAGGTGGCCCAAGTCCTTGGGCCCCTGCACCTGCATGGGAGACCCAGAAGAAGCTCCTGGCTTCGGATCAGTGCAGCTCCGGCCATTGCGGCCATCTGGGGAGTGAACCAGCAGGTGGAAGACCTTTCTCTCTTTCTCTGCCTCTGCCTCTCTGTAACTCTGCCTTTAAAATAAATAAATAAATCTTTATTTATTGTATTTGTTTATTTATTGTGTTTGTGTTTATCTAAAAAGATCTAGAAAGGGCAGCCACCGTGGCACAGCAGTTTAAGCCACCACGTGGAATACTGCATCTCATATCAGCTTCCTGGTTGAGTCCCAGCTTCCCCACCTCTAATCTAACTTCCTGCTCATGTGTCTGGGAGGCAGAAGAACGTCGTGTCTCAAGTACTTGAGTTTCTTCCACTCAAGTGGGAGACCTGGGTGGACTTCCTGGCTCCTGACTTCAGCCCTACTGATGCGGCCATTTGGGGGTGTGAACCAATAAATAGAAGATCTTTTTCTCTGCCACTGTGTTTTTCAAATAAATTAATCCTTAAAAAATTAGAAAAATAGATACAACAGAGTGTTAACAATGACTGTCTCTGAATGACGGAATTAGGAATGTTCTTTCTGTTCTTTTTATAGATTAACATTTTTTGATTTTTCTAAACTGAAAACACATTGTTTTGGAAATGAGGAAAAACAAGAAGAGAAGACATAAAATGACTGTAGAATGGGGCACTTAGGTAGGTTCAATTAATCTCCTATTGTTAGATATTTCACCTGTTCCAAATAATTGCCAGTCACCTTCAAGCAGACCAGACTAGAATACAAACGCCCAGATTTTCCATTTGTATATAAAAATGTCTTCAAAGTCTTATGGGACCCCACAAAATTTGTTGTCACCAAAGACTCTGTCAACCCACTCTAAGATCTAGCACAGTGTGTGAGAAACATATGAGAGAGACATGCACAATAAAACTTGGTTTTCAAATAGATGGAAATACAGAACACATCTTAGGTTAAAGATCCCCAAGAAAATACTATCATTTCAACACGTTTGCTATTGCTGTTTAGTTACTACTAGGTTAGTGTGACCCAGGCAAGATCTTTATAGTCCTTAACATATTCTGAATCTGTCTCCTCATCTGCAAAATAACAATATCTATTAAATGAACATCTCATTTATTCTAGTTTACAGAAGAGAAAACTGAGACTCTGAGAAGTAATTTACTCATGGCTATGTAAGTGACAGGAAAGACTGAAATCAGGTTGATTTGATGAAAGAAAATGAAGGTAGAAGAATATCTGACTCTATTTTTATCAGTTATTTTATTTTTTCCTTTCAACAGTAAGGAGACATCAGTAGAACTTCCTTTCTATAATGCAAATATACTGTGCATTCTATTGGATTGAATTAGAAGTGTACTGAGTTACAATTAACTTGTGGCCTCACCTTAATAGCTGAGTAAGTAGTTTGATCTAATCATCTGAATTTTATTGCTTGGCTTATTAGAGCCTATAATCAGTTGAAATCACAACAGGAAGTCCAAGAGTCTTATATAACAACATGCTGTACGATCAGGAGTGGGGAATATCTGGCCCGTGGGCAGTGTAAGGCCTGTGAAACCATCTGATCTGGCCCCATCAAAGCAACCACAAGTGGGACCTGAAATTCAATAAACCTACAGCAGGCCAATTTTTAAGTTGGTAGTTTTGTATGGTCTGCCAATGATGTTATAAATATCCTAATGGCCCTTGGCAGAAAAGATTCCCCACCTCTGCGGTGTAAAGAAAAGATGATTTCCTAACTAAACAGCTTGATGATTTCAGGCAAACTACTTAACTACCCTGTACCCCAGTTTTCAAACAGTAAAGAGGGAATAATATTATTTTGCTCCACAATGACCAGGGTATGTTAAGTTTAGAAATGCTCAATACTAGGAAAAAGGGGACTCACTCTGTTTCCAATCCATCCTCTTTATTGCATCCAGAGAGATCTTTCAAATATGCTAACCTATCCATCATGCCTAAAACTTTCCTGCAGCTCCCCATTGCCAAACACAAAGTTCCAAACGTCTCAGCATGGCAGAAGGACCCTCCAAGTCTGGCTCCTATCCATCTAGATGTGCTGTTTCTTCTCAGGTCAAGCATGGCCTGGCACCTACCATGTCACCAACAACAAACACACAGCTGTTCCATCACACTCCATGGCTGCTCTGGGCTGTCCTCAATGCTTGAATGCTCTTTTCCTCACCTTCTGCTTCACTTTCTTCTCTGAAATGTCTTCCTTGACCTTCCTTCCTCCAGGCTAGATCAGGAACGTTTTATGGCTACTCCCATAACTGGCTTTTCTTACAGTCCTTACTGAAGTATGCTTCCATTTTTCTCACACACTCATCGAGCATCAGTCTAGTGACAACTCCACACACTGTGATCTTCTTTGTCCTTAACTGTCTGCCTGTGCTCTCGCCACCCAAGGGGATTCTTTTCAGTCTCCCTTCCTTTAAGCAAGCCTTCTGGCTGACATCCTGGATCTGGCTCAGACAGACCTCCCAGCTGATGACCATTTTCCTGCTTATTCTATTTCTAGTGTACAAAAAGAAGCGTGGATTTTAAGCTATAATTCCAGTTTTGCCATTTCAAACTGTGAATTTAGGCAAGTTACTTCTATTCACTGAGCTTCAGTTACTGCTTCTGTAAAATGGGATAACAATTACTTTGCATAGATAATAAGGTTAATAATTTTAAAAGGGTACTGCTATGTATCCAGTATTTATGCTGAACACTTCACATCAATCTCTTTCAATCCTCACAGCCCCTTCACAAGACAGGTTCCAGTAGTTTGTTTATTTTACACATGAGGAAACTAGAGAAGTGATTTACTTGCCTAGGTCATAGTGGTAGGCATCATGGACTGGTTAATCCAATGCTCATCCCCAGCCCCCTTTTCCCTTTCCTGTCTCCACTGCTGAGCTGGAAAAATATTCATTTTCCCAACCATCCTAGCATCTAGGAGTGGCCACGTTGCCAAGTTCTGACTGATGAGATATATACAGAAGTCTGCTGGGGGATTCTGAGGAAGTCTTTGCTTTCCTAATGAAAAGACAGCTATTATTAATGTTCACCCACGTCCCTTTTTCTCTGCCTCAATCATACACATGATGATTGAGCTAGAACAGGCATTTAAAAAAATTCTCTTTATTTTAAAGGCAGAGTGACAGAGACAGAGACAGAGGGAAAGGAAGAGGGAGCGAGGATCTTCCCTTTGTAGTTGACTTCCCAAATGGCATTGTCAGAGCTGGGTCAGGCTGATCCAGGAACTCCCATCAGAGTTTCCTATCTGGGTGCCAGTGACTCACATACTTACACCATCATCAACTGCCTTCTCATGCACATTAGCGGGAAGCTGGATTAGAAATGGAGTATCTGGGACTCTAACAGCACTCTGATATGGGATGTGAGTAGTGGCTTAACCCACTGTGCCATAATGCCTGCCCTACAGCAGCCATTTTTGATCAGGTCAAAAGTGTCATGGGGATGAAAGTTTTAAAATCATTGATCTAATAAATCAACACCAGCTGCCACTGACCTCTCTATTATTTTTAATGTGAGAAAAATTTACCTTCTATTTGTTTATTTTGTACTTTTAGTCAAGCCTTCCAGGGCTATCTTTAGGAATCTATAACTGATACATACTGATCAAATAATGAAACTGAGATTCAGTCTTAATACTAAGCTGCATGAGAAGCATCTGACCGAGGACTCTGGTAGGGAATGGGTTGCTCTAATGATGAAAATGATTATTATAATATCTCTGTCTACTTCTGCAAGGCTCTAAACCTCACTGGAAACTCAGTATAAAATAACCTAAATCACAACAGAGCTGCTCCAGAACAAGATCCCTCTTTCGACACTGTGTCCAGCTTTGCTCTCTGTACTACAATCCAGTTCTCCTGGCTCAGGGTTCACCCTGAAGGAGGAAGAGAGAGGCAATGTATGGAGGCAGGTTTTGGCTGTTTGTCCCCTTCCCATCTCATGGTAGGTACCACAGAGATCCCAGGCCTCCTGATATGCACCCATAAGAGAGTTCAACGAACTCAGCATAAACTTTACAAATTGTGATGGCACTTGTGGTGACAATGGAGGCCACAGAGACCTTTGGAGGTAACAAGAAGTGTGGTTTTGTGGCTTAAACAAGACCAGGGACTATTGATTTTTCTGTCTCTTCTCCTGCTGAGAGCAGTAATGGCAAAAATTTGATTTAGACACTTAAATTCAAGTACCATCCCCACCAGCAGAGCAATTTTCAAGTAATCACACTTTTGACCTTATCCAACAAGAGTCCTTTAAAAGCCAATTTTTAGGGTCAATTATTTAGTTTTCCAAAATGTGCAAGGAAAAAGAATCTTGCCAGAAACTGCAGCTTCCATCTACACGTGCAGGGTTCAGGGCTGGCTGCTCACATGAAAGAGAGAGGGGCCAGCCACCCATCTTGTCACATCTGACACAAGACCCGTGTTTCTAAAGTAGTTCTGACATTCATGATGGCAAGATTCCCAGATAAGCTCACAGAACTGAGAGAGAAGGGGAAGACTACTGGACTTTACTAACAGGAAGATAACGTGACTCAAAATCACTGAGAGCATTGTGAAAGTGCAGAGTTTCCTGGGAACCACCTCCAGAATTTCTGATTGGGATGGGGCCCAAGACATTACATTGAAAACAAGTGTCTAGGCACAGGAATTACACTCAGAAAACCAATGCTGTAAGAAGTAAGTCAATTTATTAGTTATGGAGACTTTAGAATCCCACATTTGGGTACCCCTAATGTTGGAGAAAGTCTCCCCATTTCTTTCTTTCCTTCCTTCCTTTGCCCCCTTCTTCCTTTTTTTTTTTTACTTTAAAAATAATTTTTTGACAGGCAGAGTTAGACAGTGAGAGAAAGGTCTTCCTTTTCTGTTGGTTCGCCCCCTAAATGGCCTCCGTGGCCAGCGCGCGCTGCACTGATCCAAAGCCAAGAGCCAGGTGCTTCCTCCTGGTCTCCCATGTGGGTGCAGGGACTCAAGCACTTGGGCCATCCTCCACTGCCTTCCCAGGCTACAGCAGAGAGCTGGACTGGAAGAGGAGCAAACAGGACAGAATCCGGCGCCCCAACCGGGACTAGAACCCGGGGTGCCAGTGCCGCAGGTGGAGGATTAGCCAAGTGAGCCATGGTGCCAGCCTCCTCCCTTCTTTTTTAAAGATTTATTTATTATTTGAGAGGCAGAATTATAGGGGTGGTAGGGGATGAGAAATAGATTTTCCAACTGAAGGTTCACTCCTCAAATGGCTCCAACACAGCTGAGGCTGTGCCAAGAAAAGCCAGAGCCAGGAACTTCATCTGGCTCTCCCATGTAGGTGGCAGGGGCCCAAGCACTTGGGCCATCAGCCATTGCTTTTCCAGGTGCATTAGCAGGAAGCTGAATGGGAAGCAGAATAGCTGGGACTCGAACTAACACGCTGGCACAGGATGCTGGCACTGCAAGAGGTGATTTAATCCATTGGGCCACAATGCCAACCCTAAGTCTCTCCATTTCTAATAATGAGGTTCACTGCATCAGGATATTCACCTCATTTATAGCTTTTAAAAAAGTATATACTCGTAAGGTTTTCAAGATGGCAGAATAGGGAGGGAGCTTACTGCTCTAGTCTAGGGGAGGTTAGTTTGAAAAGTAGAGAGAGTGCAATCTCAGGGAAGTTAGGGAGAAAACTTCAAGGGGAACTCCACGCAAACTGGAGGGACACTGTGGACCTACATGGAGGGTATGAATTCTCACAAGTCAGGACGCCAGCAGCTGAGAGCCTCAGTACCAGCTTTAGAGTGAGGTGAGACCAGTCTGCAGCAGCCAAAGCCACTGGTGATAAAGTTGCAAGAAGAACCTGGTATGGGTCCTGCTTGAAGCCATGTGGAGGACAGTGTACCTGCCAACCTAGAGGGGAAAAGAAGGGGGCATGTTTCTCTCTCCCCTACCACGTGGCACCTATGTGCTGTGACTGACTGAAAGAGAGCAGGTGCCATTTTGGACATATGTAACAGCTGCAGCAGCTGTGTCTGTGTCTGTGTGAACCAGCCCAGAGGAGACGCCTGAGTCTGGCTGAGAGAATTGACAGGGGGCTGGGTGCTCAACACTGTGGGAGGCTTTTATGTTGGGACTGTGAAAATACTGTGGTTATGTGGGAGGGTTAGGGGTATGGCTGAGACTTTGGGTAGTCACTGTGGGCAGCTCCACACACTTGGGGCTCCCTGATACCCTGGTGAGGGTTACTGCTGTGGGATCTGTGCTTAGACCCAGTGCCCAGGCATTGGTCTCCTTTGAGTCCTTTGAGGAGAGGAGGTAAACGTGAGAATGTCACAGAGCAGAACAAACCTCTCCTCTGGTAACAACAAAAATTTACCACGCCCAACATGGGTGTCACCCTGGACATGCCCCTCACACTGGAGCACTAAACAGAGCTCCCTGACCACACCCAGCACATGCCTCTGGGTATTCACTGAAAGAGTGGACACTCCACTAAGCCACAGAAGCACAGTCTGAAGCTAAAAGCCATCAAGTGAAAACAACCCAAAAAGTATCTCCACAAAGGCCTAATAATAAACACAGCAATTCAAGAAACAAGAATAAGAAAGACAACATAGGGGCTGGCACTGTGGCATAGTGGGTAAAGCCGCTGCCTGCAATGCCTGCATTCCATATGGGCGCTGGTTCAAGACCTGGCTGCTCCACTTCTGATCCAGCTTTCTGCTATGCCCTGGGAAAGCAGCGGAAGATGGCCCAAGTCCTTGGGCCCCTGTAGCTGCAAGGGAGACCCAGAGGAGGCTCCTGGCTCCTCTCTCTCTGCGTCTCCTACTCTCTCTGTGTAACTTTTTCTAGTAAATAAATAAATCTTAAAAAAAAAAAAAAGACAACATGATACTCCCAGAAGAACACAACACTTCAATACTAGAATGTGAAGATGAAAAGACTGAAGAAATGCTGGAAACAGAATTTAAAAAATTGATTGTACAATTACTTAGGAGTAATCAGAAGCAAATCCACAAAGTAATCATACATGAAAGAAAATTTCTCCCATTATTGAGATTTTAAAGAGAAATCAGAACAAAATATTGGAAATGAAGAATTCAAAGAACAAATAAAAAATGCAGTGGAAAGCTTTAACAACAGACTTGGTAAGGCAGAAGAAAGAATATCTGAGTTAGAAGACAAACTTCTGGAAATATTACACTGAGACAAGAAAAAGAAGAACAAATGAGAAACCTAGAAATCAGTGTTGGAGATTTACAGGATACTATCAAATGATCCAACATATGAGTCTTAGGAGTTCCTGAAGACATGGAAAGAGAGAATCGATTAGAAGGCCTTTTTAGCGAAATAATTACAGAAAACTTTCCTAATTTGGAAAAAGAAAGGGATGTACAAGGACAGGAAGCACACAGAACTCCTAATAGATATGACGAGAAAAGATCTTCTCCACGATACATTGTAGTCAAACTCTCCACAGTAAAACATAAAGAAAAAATTCTAAAATGTACACAAGAGAAACTCAAGATTACTTTCAGAGGATCTCCAATTAGATTCACGGTGGACTTCTCATCAGAAACCCTACAGGCTAGGACAGAACAGTGAGATATATTCCAAGTGTTAAGAGAAAAAAACTGTGAACCTAGAATACTGTACCTTGCAAAGCTGTCATTTATGAACAAAGGTGAAATAAGGACCTTCCATAACAAACAGAAACTGAAAAAATTTGTCACCACCCATCTAGCCTTAAAAAATATGCTTAAGGACGTGCTGCACACAGAAACACAGAAACGTGGTCATCACTATAAAAGAAGGTAAAGGAAGAAAATCTCCCAGTAAAAGTACAAAGGAAACCAATAGGAAACAATAGGAATATTTATGGGAAAATGGCAGGGCCTAGTCATTACTTATCAATAGTCACCTTGAATGTAAATGGCCTCAACTCTCCAATTAAAAGGCTGAAGGATTAAAAAACAAAACCCATCTATTTACTGCCTACAAGAAACACATATCACCAACAAAGATACACACAGATTGAAAGTGAAAGGATGGAAAAAGATATTCCATGCTAGCATAAACCAAAAAAGAGCTGGTGTAGCCATCCTAATATCAGACAAAATAGACTTTAACACAAAAACTGTTAAAAGAGACAAAGAAGGGAACTATGGAATTATTAAGGGATCAATTCAACAGGAAGATGTGACTATCACAAATGTATATGCACCTAATTACAGGTCACCTGGATATTTAAAAGAAATGTTAATGGATCTAAAGGGAGACATAGATTCCAATACAATAGTAATGGAGGACTTCAATACCCCACTTTCAGCAATGGACAGATCAACCAGACAGAAAATCTGTAAGGAAACAACAGTTAATTGACACTATAGACCAAATGGACCTAACTGATAGCTATAGAACTTTTCATCCTACAGTTGCAGAATACACATTCTTCTCATTAGTGCATGGAGCTTTCTCTAGGATAGACCACACGCTAGGCCATAAAGCAAGTCTCAGCAAATTCAAAAAAATTGAAATAGTACCATGCATCTTCTTGGACCACAATGAAATGAAGCTGGAAATCAACAACTCAAGAATCTCTAGAACATATGTAAACACATGGAGACTGAACAACATGCTCCTGAATGAACAGTGGGTCAATGAATAAATCAAAAACTTTCTAGAAATGAATAAAGATAACAACACAACATATCAAAACTTATGGGATACAGCAAAAGCAGTGTTAAGAGGAAAGTTTATAGCAATTGGTGCCTCCACCAAAAAATTGGAGGGGGGCCGGCACTGTGGCGTAGCAGGTAAAGCTGTTGCCTTCAGTGCCAGCATCCCATATGGGCACTGGTTTGAGACCCGGCTGCTCCACTTTTGATCCAGCACTCTGCTAATGGCCTGGGAAAGCAGTAGAAGATGGACCAAGTCCTTGGGTCCCTGGCACCCATGTGGGAGACCTCAAATAAGCTCAAGCCATTTAGAGAGTGAACCAGTGGGTGGAAGATCTCTCTTTCTCTTTCTGCCTCTGCCTCTCTGTAATTCCATCTTTCAAATAAATAAATCTTATAAAAAATAAATTGGAAAGGCAGCAAATACATGAGCTATCAATGCATTTCAAGGATCTAGAAAAACAATAGCAAAAAAAATCCAAAACTAGTAGGAGAAAAGAAATAATTAAAATTAGAGAAGAAACCAACAAAAGTGAATCTAACAAAATAAAAGATCAGCAAAATGAAGAGCTGGTTTTTTGAAAAAATAAGCAAAAGCAAAAAAGGATAATGACCCAAATCAATAAAATTAGAGATAAAAAGGAAATGTAAAAACAGACACCACAGACATAAAATGAATCATCAGAAGGGAAACCCAGACGAAATGGATAGATTCCTGGACACACACAACCCACATATATTTAGCCATGAAGACACAAGAAAACCTAAACATACCCATTACCAAGACCAAACTTGAATTTGTCATAAAGGCCCTCCTAACAAAGGAAAGCCCAGAACTAGATGGCTTCATTGCTGAATTCTACCAGACATTTAAAGAACTACCTCAAATTCTTCTCAAGCTATTCAAAAAAATTGAAAGGGAGAGAATAATCCCAAATTCTTACTTTTTTAAAAAAGATTTTATTTATTTATTTGAGAGGCAGAGTTGCAATCAGAGACAGAGAAAAAGGCCTTCCTTCCATTAATTCACTCCCCAAATAGCCGTAACAGCCAGGGCTGCGCCGATCTGAAGCCAGGAGCCAGGTGCTTTTTCCTGGTCTCCCATGTGGGTGCAGGGACCCAAGGACTTGCACCATCTTCTACTGCTTTCTAGGCCACAGCAGAGAGTTGGATTTGAAGAGGGACAGCTGGAACTAGAACCAGCACCCATATGGGATGCTAGCCCTGCAGGCAGAGAATTAACCTACTGTGCCACAATGCCGGCCCCATCCCAAATTCTTTCTATGAAGTCAGCTTCACCTTAATTACTAAATCTGAAAAAAGATACAACTGAGAAAGAGAACTACAGACCAATTTCCCTAATGAACATAGACACAAAAATCCTCAACAAAATTCTAGTCAATTGAATCCAACAAAACATCAGAAAGATCATTCATCCAGACCAAGTGGGACTTATCCCTGGTATGCAGAGATACTTCAACATTTGCAGATCAATGATACATCACATTAACAAACTGAGGAACCAAAACCATATGATTATCTCAATAGATGCAGAGAAAGCATTTGATAAAATACAACACCATTTTATGATGAAAACTCTAAGCATATAGATATAGAAGGAACAGTCCTCAACACAATCAAGGTGATTTATGATAAACCCAGTGTCCTACTGAATGGGAAAAACTGGAAGCATTACCACTGAGATCTGGAACCAGACAACAATGCCTACTGTCATTCCTGCTATTCAACATAGTCCAGGAAGTTTTCACCAGAGCCATTAGGCAAGAAAAAGAAATCAAAGCAATACAGATTGGGAAGGAATAAGTCAAATGATCTCTATTTGCAGATGACATGATTCTATATAGAGGAGATCCAAAAGACTCCATTAAGAGACTACTGGAACTCATAGAAGAGTTTGGTAAAGTTGCAGGATATAAAATCAATACACAAAAGTCAATAGCCTTTGTATACACAGACAATACCACAGTTGAGAAAGAACTTCTAAGGTCAATCTCATTCACAATAGCCAAAAAAAAAAAAAAAAGAAAGAAAGAAATAACTTGGAATAAATTTAATCAAGGATGTCAAAGATTTCTATGGTAAGAATTACAAAACATTAAAGAAAGAAATAGAAAGGCCGGCGCCGTGGCTCAACAGGCTAATCCTCCGCCTTGCGGCGCCGGCACACCGGGTTCTAGTCCCGGTCGGGGCACCGGATTCTGTCCCGGTTGCCCCTCTTCCAGGCCAGCCCTCTGCTGTGGCCCGGGAGTGCAGTGGAGGATGGCCCAGGTGCTTGGGCCCTGCACCCCATGGGAGACCAGGAAAAGCACCTAGCACCTGGCTCCTGCCATCGGACGAACGCGGTGCGCCGGCCGCAGCGCGCCATCTGCGGCGGCCATTGGAGGGTGAACCAACGGCAAAAGGAAGACCTTTCTCTCTGTCTCTCTCTCTCACTGTCCACTATGCCTGTCAAAAAAAAAAAAAAAAAAAAGAAATAGAAGAAGATATAAAAAGTGGAAAAATCTTCCATGTTCATAGATTGAAAGAATCAATATCATCAATATGTCCATTCTTCTGAAAGCAATTTACAGATTCAATGTGATAGCAATCAATATACCAAGAACATTCTTCTCAGATATAGAAAAAATACTGAAATTCATATGGAAACACAGGAGACCCCGAATAGCTAAAGCAATGTTATACAACAAAATCAAGGCTGGAGACATCACAATACCAGATTTCAAGACATACTACAGGGCAATTATAATCAAAACAGCCTGATGCTTGTACAATAATAGATGGATAGACCAATGGAACTGAATAGAAATGCCAGAAATTAATCCTAGCATCTAAAATCAACTTATCTTTGACAAAGGAACTAAAATCAATCCCTGGAGCAAGTGGATTTCCACAAGCAGAAGTATGAAGCAAGACCCCTACCTTACACTTTATACAAAAATCCACTCAAGATGGATGAAAGACCTAAATCTACAACTTGACATCATTAAATTATTAGAGAACAATCGGGAAACCTCTGACCTCAGAATTAGCCCTTAAGGCATTCTGGTCTGGTTGAAAAGTCCACAAGAACATTTTAGGCATGGAAAGCCAAGACACTGAGGCAAAAAAATGTCCTACACGAAGGATCTTGGTGGGTGAGACCCCAGTGGAAAGAAGTGGTCATCAAAACATTGGCATCGGCAAAGACTTCTTGGAAAAGACCCCAGAGGCACAAGCAATCAAAGCCAAAATTCACAAATGGGATTCCATCAAATCGAGAAGCTTCTGTATTGCAAAGGAAATACTCAGCAAAGTGATGACACAACTAACAGAATGGTAGAAATTGCAAACTATTCAACTGATAAAGGATTAATAACCAGAATAATATAAAGAGATCAAGAAACTCCACAACAACAAAACAAATAACCCAGTAAAGAAATTGGCAAAGGACTTACACAGATATTTTTCAAAAGAGGAAATCCAAATGGCCAACAGACAGATGAAAAAATGCTCAGGATCA
This sequence comes from Sylvilagus floridanus, assembly GCA_949820135.1. Taxonomy (NCBI): domain Eukaryota; kingdom Metazoa; phylum Chordata; class Mammalia; order Lagomorpha; family Leporidae; genus Sylvilagus; species Sylvilagus floridanus. Next base: position 63,780,519 of record OX463224.1, on the reverse strand, counting down.
CTAGCCATCAGAGAAATGCAAATCAAAACCACAATGAGGATTCACCTTACCCCAGTTACAATGGCTTTCATACACAAATCAACAAACAAATGCTGGTGTGGAGGTGGGGAAAAAGGTACCCTAATCTACTGTTTGTGGGAATATAAACTGGTAAAGCCACTATGGAAGACAGTATGGAGATACCTCAAAAATCTGAATATAGACCTACCATATGACACAGTCATCCCATTCCTAGGAATTTGCCCATGGGAAATGAAATTAGCATATGCAAGAGTTATCTGCACCCCCATGTTTATTGCAGCTCAATTCACAATTGCTAAGAGATGGAATCAACCTAAATACCTGTCAACTGAAGACTGGACAAAGAAATTATGGGACGTGTACACTATGGACTACTACACAGCAGAAAAAAAAAAGTGAAATCCAGTCATTTACAACAAAATGGATGAATCTGGAAAACATCATACTTTGTGAAATAACCCAGTTCCAAAGGCACAAATACCACATGTTCTCCCTAACCTGTGATAACTAATAGAGTGCCTAGAAGACAATCTGTAGAACTGAAATTGACACTTTGAGAAGCAATGACTTGGACAGCCTTTGTCTTGACTGTTGAGTAACAGTTTTGGGTGTTTTTTTTTTTAATATTATTTGTTGAATTCTTTACTTAACATAGAGTTAAACATGTATATAAAGTCAATTGAAAATAGATCTCAGTAAAAAGTAAGAGTAGGAATAAGAGAAGGAGGAAGAGGGCTTGGGAGTATAGGTGGGAAGGTGGGCACAATGGGAAGAATCACCATGTTTCTGAAGTTGTAATTATCAAGTGTATGAAGTTTATAACTGTAAAGCTGTACAGTTCTGCATACATTCCTATAGACTTACTTCTAAGGGTAGAGTTTAAGAACTTGCCATGGGACCAGAAACCCCCTTAAGCTGGGTGGTAAAAAATACCATCTTAAGTGTTAAAGTGATCATATGGCTAGAATTAAGAGTCTAGTAATAATAATAAATAGAATTAAAAAGCACTCAAAGTTCCAACAGGGGAAGTAGTCCACACAACCGGCTCATAGATTGACAATTACTTTAAATAGAACTCTGACCTCAGAATTAGCCCTTAACGCATTCTGGTCTGGTTGAAAAGTCCACAAGAGCATTTTAGGCATGGAAAGCCAAGACGCTGAGGCAAAAAAATGTCCTACATGAAGGATCTTGGTGGGTGAGACCCCAGTGGAAAGAAGTGGTCATCAAAAAAGGAGGTACTTTCTTCTGAAGGGAGGAGAGAACTTCCATTTTGCTTATGGCTTTGTCTAAATACTGATAGAATTTGTGGATTCAAAAGGTTTCCATAGCCTAGGCAGCTCATGTCAAGAGCCTCTGATGATCACTGACATCATACATAAGAGTGCTAATTGTTAATAACAAGAGCCACTGTGTACTAACTTCCATGCAAGACCTCTGTCCTCAAAGAGTTATATTATAACTATGTCAAAGTGCTCCCAAAAGATTTATCATTCTTTGGTGCTTCATTAAAGTTAATTAAGTTTTGGGGAAAAAAAAAAAGAAGTGAAATTAACTTCAAGATGCAATGACTTTGAACAGCCCTTATCTGAACTGCTGAGGAACAGGTTTTTTTGTTTTGTTTTTTTACCATGTAAATTGTTGAACTCTTTACTTAGTATAGAGGTGGTCTTCTGTGTATAAAGTTAATTGAAAATGGATCTTGGCAGAGAATGGGCCTGGGAATGGGAGAGGGGTGGGAGGGCAGGTATTACTATATTCCTAAAGTTGTATTCATAAAATGCATGAAGTCTGTATTCCTTAAAGAAAAGGTTTCTTTGGGGGAAAATAAATAAAACAATTTTTAAAAAAGAAATTATGGGATATGTACCCCATGGAATACTACACAGCAGTAAACAAAAATGAAACCCTGTCATTTGCAACAAAATGGATGAAACTAGAAAACATACTTCGTGAAATAAGCCAGTCTCAAAAGTACAAATACCATGTTTTCCCTGATCTGTGATAACTAATAGAACACCTAAAAGGTAATCTATAGAAGTGAAATTAACACTTTGAGATGCAATGACTTTGAACAGCCCTTGTCTCGAATGTTGAGGAATAATTTTTTTCTTCATACTATCTGTTGAACCCTTTACTTAGTACAGAGTTAATCATAAGTGTATAAAGTTAATTGAAAATAGATCTTAGTGAAAAATAAGAATGGAAATAGGAGAAGGAGGAGGAAGAGGGATAAGATTGTGGATGGGAGGGCTGGTGTGGTGGGAATAATCACTAGGTTCCTTAAGTTGTACTTATGAAACGCCTGAAGTTTGTATTCCCTAAATAAAAGGTTTCTGGGAGAAAAAAAAAATATATATATATATATATATATACCCCAACCCACACATCTAAAAGCTTACAGTAACTGGTTTCTATGTTTTTCTTTAAGGACTAGGTAGATTACAATGTTCAGGATACTGGGCAATACCTGTGGGTTTTTATAAAAAATATTTCAAAAGGTTTCGAAATTGGGCCTCAAGTTCAAGTCTTGGCTGCTCCACTTGCCATCTAGCTTCCTGCTAATGTGCAGGGGAAAGTAGCAGAGGATGGCCCAAATACGTGGGCCCCTGCCCACCCATGTGGTAGACCAGGATGAGTTCCTGGCTTCTGACATTGGTCTGGATCAGCCCTGGCCATTGTGACCATTTAGGTTAAGAGCCAATGGACAGAAGATTTATTGGGCTGGCACCATGGTGCGCTAGGTTAATCATCCGCCTGCAGCACCAGCATCCCATATGGGCACCAGTTCTAGTCCTGGTTGCTCCTCTTCCAGTCCAGCTCTCTGCTGAAGCCTGGGATAGCAGTGGAGGATGGCCCAAGTGCTTGGGCCCTGCACCCAAATGGGAGACCAGGAGGAGGCACCTGGCTCCTGGCTTCAGATTGGCACAGCTCTGGCTGTAGTGGCCATTTGGAGAGTGAACCAACGGAAGGAAAACCTTTCTCTCTCTCTCACTATCTGTAACTCTGTCAAATAAAAAAAAAATCTCTTTTTTTTGACAGGCAGAGTGGACAGTGAGAGAGAGAGACAGAGAGAAAGGTCTTCCTTTTGCCGTTGGTTCACCCTCCAATGGCTGCCGCGGCTGGCGCACCTCGCTCATCCAATGGCAGGAGCCAGGTGCTAGGTGCTTTTTCCTGGTCTCCCTTGGGGTGCAGGGCCCAAGCACCTGGGCCATCCTCCATGCACTCCCGGGCCACAGCAGAGGGCTGGCCTGGAAGAGGGGCAACCGGGACAGAATCCGGTGCCCCGACCGGGACTAGAACCCGGTGTGCCGGCGCCGCAAGGCGGAGGATTAGCCTGTTGAGCCACGGCGCTGGCAAAAAAAAAAAAATTCTTTAAAAAAAAAAAAAGGTCTCTATAGTGCTGTACTGTGCCTTTCAAATAAATAAAATAAATCTTAAAAAAAGAAGGTGTTTTGAGTTTGGAAGTTGCAGACAATATACTCTGGAAGAAAGACGAATCTGCCGTGGAGGTTGTCTCAAAGGACACCACTACTAACAACTTTTTAAAGAACGGTTCTCAGGTTTTATCTCTACAACACTACTGTGTCTGCTATAGTCATGATCAGGATTGATGGGCGAAAGAACAGAGAAGGCAGTGTAGTGTGTGAGTACAGCATGGGCATTAGTGGATGGAAGTCAGGTATAAACCAGACCATCCTGAGAACCCCTTGCTGGGGCTGTAAGATAGGTTACAGCTGACTGGAGTCTTTAAGTTCCCAGGGTGGCAGGAGAAGGGGATAAGGTGGGGCACAGGAGCTCCAGGGTAGCTTATCTGGCTATCCAGGTCCCTATGAACATCATCATGTTCTGTGGGGAAGTACTGGCTTAGAACTAAATGAAAATCACAGCTTTAGCCTCAGTACAAAAAATAATCTGTTCCAAACTCTGAGCTCAACCTGTCATATGGACCTCTGAAAAGGCTTCATTACTAAGGGCTTGATCATCAAATCATTTGCTCAGAGTTTACTTGGTGTTAGGCAGTGCATTAAGTACTATGGACACAATGATTACTCGCAAGGGCAATGGGTATTATAGAAACATGAACAATTACAAGGCAACAAATAATATGGTGGACAGCACGTAGCTCAGTGGTTGGGAGCACAGAACATCCAAACTTAGCACTGTCTCTGGCTTCAGTACTTCCTGGCTCTGTGGCAGGGATAAGTCTTGAATTTCATCCTTCTCGACTTGCATCTGCATCTATTAAAACTTGGAGACTGAAGATTAAATAAAATAATAATGACATAGTTCTCAAGTAGATACAGGAAATCCTGTCATTACTCAACAACAGGCTGGTGGTACATGAAAGCACTGAATGATTACAGTGCACCTTCCTAGGTGGAGTGTTAATTTTATCAAATGATTAATGATTTAAAGTAGTTACTTATAGAAAACAAGTATGACTATCTAATGATGCATTATGGCAAAATTCATGTAAATTTTCAAGATGGGCCACAGACTTCAAATACATTTTAGCCATGGGGTAGCTGCTGTGGGCTCTTCAACACTCCATCAATCCAGGGAATTCTGATGTCACTTTGGTAAAACAGTTCCCAAAACATTGTGTATGGCCCACAATAAATGCTCAATAAATAACAGCTGTTGCTGCTAATAGATAATGTTATTACTAATCCATCTACAGGACAATGTGGTGTTTAGGGTAGAAGAGCAGCTTCTATCTGCCCAGACACTGTCCCCCCTCCCCCACCCCAAGGTTCTAGAGCTCTCTAGTCCTGCTGAGACGTCCCATGATTCCAGGGGAAGTGGAACTCCGGGAAGCAGGCCAATTCTGCTTCCAAATCCCAGGGAGTTCTTTCCAAAACACAGAAAAGAACATTTCGGCACTAGCAAAATTACTAATCTCAACAACCTCCTGGCGTCACCTGGGCGTCAGCCTTTGTAAGTAGTTAATCTCCTAAATAAGAAATCAGTGCAATCATTAGTCCAGCTCCACTCATGACTTGTCTCATGCAGAAAGCTCTCACAGGTCATTTCCCCAACAAGTCTCACACATATGTGCTACATAGGGTAGTATTATAATTTTTTCCTCTATAGAAGAGGAAACTGAGACCCTTAGAAGTAAAGGGACTTGTTCAAAGTGGAGGCTATCCCGGTGTTAGGCAACAGATGCCAAACCAAACCAATGTAACACTATACAGGGCAGCCAAAGGCTCCTCACGTCCTTTGTTTATGGACCACTGATTTGCAGCTGTGTTCTGGGCCACAAAAATTGTTACCATAGACTAAGAATCATAAGTAACTAATAGAAAAAGAAACAAAATGGTATGAGCTTAATTAGCAGAGAGGGACTCACTGGAATGGCTGTGGCCAAGGAGACTTGGAAAAAGACTTTCATGGTTTCCACCACCTTGCCCAAGGACTCAGGGGAAAGCAGCACGGGGCTGACAGAAGCCACTGTCACTGCAGGAGAGGGCTCCAAGTAAGACGACTGAGCTCGCCTCATCTCACCTGCTTCTGAACCCTTCATTAATACCAGAGATTCTAAAAAGGGTCACAGAAAATTGTGTACAGGACAGGAAAGAGAAATAGATTAAATGAAGGAGTTAGCCAGTGGGTTTGTAATGAAAGAGCTCTAACAAGCATTTAAAGATTAATTAATGCCTATAGAATATTATAAAGAAAACTGCCAAACTCAGAGAAGCTGCTCAAAGCCTGGGTGGGAGTGAAGGCAAGAGAAACAGGTAGGTCTATGTGCAGTGCCTTGTAGTCACCAGTAGCAGAATAAGACCTTGAACTTGGAAACCATGCTCCTTCAAGGTCTAGTTCCACATATGCCTTCTCAGAAGCTGTTCCTGAAACAAACCTCTGACTCCCATACACTATGTGTCCAGAGCAATTTGTATACCTATTTGTTATGTTAGGATTTTGGGCTACAGTGGCGCATCCTTCTAAGACAGTTTTTATCTCAGTATATTGGTAACTGTTTCCTTATACACTTATATCTTTCCATATCTTACAGATCCATGCTGGTTAAGGTGGGAGTTTATAGAAGGACCATATGCATACACAAAGGACACACAGTGCATGTGTCTCTTCAGAAAACTAGTAATCTCACAAAATCTGACAAAATTAAAAGGTCAGAGTTCATCCAATTCAGTTCATTTAGGCTCCCTCCCACGGCAGTAAAATCCTTTCAAACAAATTCTTACCTCCAAGCCTAATAAGCACAATAGGCATGAGTAGATCTCTACTGTAAGGGAAGGGACCACCCATTTGGCTTATCCCTGCTCTTTTAATAGCTCCTAATATATCTTGAGTGTAATCTCCTCATTTTCTGAATGAGAAAACTGAGCCAAAATAAAGGATTTCTTAAAAAGTATTTTTTGAAAGTATTTACAGAAAGGGGGAGACACAGACACAGACAGACACATACAACACACACCACACACACACACACACACACACACACACACACACACTTCAATTTGCTGGTTCATTTTCCAAATGGCTTCAACGGCCAAGGCAACTCCATTCAGGTCTCCTCATGGGTGGTAGGGATGCAAGGACTTGGGTCATTATCTGCTGCCTTCTCAGGTGCATTAGCAGGGAGCTGGATCAGAAGCCGAGGAGCTAGGACTTGCACTGACTCTCACAAATGAGATAGAGGCATCTCAAGCAGCATATTAACCCACTGTACCACAATCCCACCCCAGGAACATTTTTATTCTAGGCTTTCCCTTCATTCAGCATGGGACAGAAAAAAGAACAGGGTCTCTGAAGACAGGCAACCTAGAAAGAAAGTGTCTACAAATCTTGGAAAAGTCATTTAGCTTCCTGCATCACCTTTTTCATTTATAAAACTCAGTGCTATCTACATTCCAGATATGTCATGAGGATTAAATGAGATGAAATATGTTAAGTAGTCAGCTCATGGCTGGTACAACTCAGTTGATCGATGTCACCATTGAATCAGCAAACTCAATCCAATCAGAGAATGGTTTTCCAGAAAAAAAGATATGACCATCAGGACTCTGGAGGGCAGCAAAGCAGGTCTGAAATACTTCAGTGCAAAACTTTATATGAAATCTCTCCAGATACAAGCAGGTCCCTACATCTTAATTCAAAGCTCTCAGCATGGTAAGGAGTAAAGATTATTTTCTCCCCTGCAAAGCAGAAGGCAGGTAACAAAGTGAACCACAGGACAATCTTACATCACTGTATGGAAGTATGCCAATCATGGAATACACTGCTATGACATCAGCAAATTCTGAGAATCCACCTGTCATTGTGAATAGATAAATGGAAAGCAAATCTCCCACTGCCACGCAGGATGGTTATAAGAGACAAATATGAAGGGGCCTGTGCCGTGGCGCACGGCATCCCATGTGGGAACTGGTTCTAGTCCCGGCTGCTCCAGTTCCAGTTCAGCTTCTGCTATGGCCTGGGAAAGCAGTAGAAGATGGCCCAAGTGCTTGGGCCCCTGCACCCACTTGGGAGACCTGGAAGAAGCTTCTGGCTCCTGGCTTCTGGATCAGCACAGCTCCGACCGTTGTGGCTATTTGGGGGGTGAACTAACGGAGGGAAGACCTTTCTCTCTGTCTCTCCCTCTCACTGTCTATAACTCTCCCTCTCAATAAATAAATAAATAAAATCTTAAAAAAAAGAAACAAATATGAAGAAAAAATAAAACCACAAAGTTTCTTTGCAAAGAAGAAACAAAGAACAAATATCAGTTAATCTTAAAACATTCACTAGATGATTCTTACAAAGGAGACTCACTTGGGCTTGAGTTACTGTATTTTTTAACCTTACTGATACATCAGACTATTCACTGTATCTTCACACTGTCAGCTTAATTAACTATTAAGGTCTTTTAGCTAGTAAACTGCTGTGTCAAATATACATCTATTTTTAAAAATTTTTTAAAGATTTATTTATTTGAAAGAGTTAGAGAGAGAAGACACACACACACACACACACACACACACACAGAGAGACAGAAAGAGATCTTCCATCTACAGGTTCACTACCCAAGTGGTCTCAATGGCCAGCACTGAGCCAGATTGAAGCCTGGAGCCAGGCGTTTCATCCGAGTTTCCCACAGGGATGTCAGAGGTCCAAGTATTTGGGTCATCTTCCACTGCTTTTCCTAGGCTACTAGCAGGGAGCTGCTGAATGGCAAGTAGAGCAGCAGAGACAAAAACCAGTGCCCATATGGGATGCTTGCATCACAGGCAGTGGCTTTACTCACTACACCACAACGCCAGTCACCAAATCTACTTCTTAAATTGATTATTTTCTCAAGCAAAAGAAGCACTCTAGGGGCTGGCACCGTAGTGCAGTAGGTTAATCCTCTGCCTTCGGCACCAGCATCCCACATGGGCGCCGGTTCTAGTCCCGGCTGCTCCTCTTCCAATCCAGCTCTCTGCGATGGCCTGGGAAAGCAGTAGAAGATGGCCCAAGTCCTTGGGCCCCTATACCTACATGGGAGACCAAGAGGAAGCACCTGGCTCCTGGCTTCAGATTGGCTCAGCTCTGGCCATTGTGGCCATCTAGGGGAGTGAACCAACGGAACGAAGACCTTTCTCTCTGTCTCTCCCTCTCACTCTCTGTAACTACCTCTCAAACAAACAAAACAAAACAAAAGAAGCACTCTAGAGGCTGGCATTATAGTGCAGTAGGTTAAGCCGGCCTGGGACACCAGCATCCCGTATCAGAGTGCCTGGGATCAAATAAACCCTGCCTCCACTTCTGATTCCATTCAGGTTCTTCTGAATGTGCCCGGGAAGCAACAGATGAGGCCCAAGGACTTGGGTTCTTCCTACCCATGTGTGAGACCCAGACAAAGTTGCTGGTTCCTAGCTTTGACCAGGCCTGGCTCAGCTCTGGCTTTGTGGGCATTTGAGAGTGAACTGATGGATGGAAGGCTTATTTCTCTCTCTCTCTCTCTCTCTCTCTCTCTCTCTCACTCACTTACTCTGCCTTTTAACTGGATAACTTTAAAAGTTTTTTTTTTTAAACATTCCAGGGGGAAAAACTGGTAAAAAATGAGATTCTTTTTGAATGGATCGCTTTTCTAGCTTTCTAATTTTGGTATCTTCCGTTGGGATATATATGGCATTTGGACATATGTGAAACCAGAAAATTCAGTAAGGGCAGGGAGAGTACTGGAATTGGTGTGCAGGCAGGTTGTAGGAGAGGAAGGATGAAGTCCTGCTTGTTTTGTGGTAGAGAAAATGACTACACAGGGCCAGAATGAGGAGATCCGGGTATCATCCCAACCCCAACATGTTTTGCAAAACACTTCTTATTTTTCACCCTTTCACCTATAAAATGAGAAAATGTAAAGGCTTACTCTGTTCTCACATTTTTAAATTCTTCTCTAATTGGGTTTTGGGAACTTCACCAAAAGTCAAAGGTTGGCCCTACCTATTACACTTACTACTCTCAGCTGTCTTATGAAGAAGGCATTTCTAATCCCTTTTACATAATTTTCCTTTTTCTTTTTTTGCAAATAATATCTTAACATCTTATAGTAACTGATCTGATGTCACATAGTTTTTAAGTGGCAGAATTGGGTCTGTAATCTAAGTCACTAACTCTATATGCCTTACTCTATTTTTTTTAAAAAGATTATTCATTTACTTTGAAAGAGAGCCCCCATCCACTGGTTCACTCCCCAAATGGCTATAACAGCCAGAAGTGGGCCAGGCTAACGCCACAAGCCAGGAACGCCATGTGATACTGGCCAAGTCACAGAACCTGAATTAAACTACCACAGTCCCTTTATTTGTAAGAGTACTTTGAGGTTTATGATTAGTAAGTAGATATTTTATAGTCATAGCATTTAGTATATGCTTGCCAAGTGGTAGTTAATATTTTAAACATAACCATTATATTTATAACAACAAATGTTTATTCCAATGTACTATATTTAGTATTTGTATACAAAGTATCTCACTTGGAGCTTCCATTTCCAGCAATATGGAAGAAATGATAAGCTGAAAATCTGCCCATTGTACAACACCTGGAAAAGCTGGAGAAAGTACAAAAAAAACCTTCTTATTCATAGGCAGAGTTGAGATTTTAAGAAAGAAAAAAAAATCCCCAGTAGTAAAAAAATGAAGAAGAAACTAAAACTCAGAACATCTAGAAGTAAGCTAGTGTTGGTGCTGGATGCCCTGAAGAGGTACTATGGTGTCAATATGGTTTGTCCTCTCCAAAAGTCATGGTGAAATTTAATCCCCATTATGAGATATCAATGGTTGGGACTTTGAGAGGTGACTAGGGCTCTTCTCTCACTAATGGATTAATAGGTTAGGGATTATCTTGACAGTGAGTCTGCCAGAAACACCTGTTTATAGGCTCTCCTGCACTCCCTCTCATCATCTGATGCCCTGTGCTATCGAGCAACTCTGTTAGCAGGAAGGCCATCACCAGATGCGGCCTCTCTTAGACCACAACCATGAGTCAGCAGAGACCCCCTTTCTTTTTAACTTATCCAGGCTTTGGGACTGTGATTTGCAACACAAAATGGACTAAGATAGTTTTGAGTTGATCAAAGGGCTTGTTTTTCTAAAACCACAAGGGGCAGGTACAGAGGCCTTGGCCCAAAGAAGTCAAGAGCTAGAACTCAGATTTCCTTAAATAAAGCTGGGACCATAGAGGAATCATATTACCAGTTTTTTAAAACAAATAAATAGGCCGGCGACATGGCTCAACAGGCTAATCCTCCGCCTTGTGGCGCCGGCACACCGGGTTCTAGTCCCGGTCGGGGCACCGGATTCTGTCCCGGTTGCCCCTCTTCCAGGTCAGCCCTCTGCTGTGGCCCAGGAGTGCAGTGGAGGATGGCCCAAGTGCTTGGGCCCTGCACCCCATGAGAGACCAGGAAAAAGCACCTAGCACCTGGCTCCTGCCATCGGATGAGCGCGGTGCGCTAGCCGCAGCGTGCCGTCCGCGGCAGCCATTGGAGGGTGAACCAACGGCAAAGGAAGACCCTTCTCTCTGTCTCTCTCTCTCACTGTCCACTCTGCCTGTCAAAAAAAAAAAAAAAAACAAATAAATAAAAATAAACCAACTCAAACATACAGATACAACAGGGAAGCCTGGGTTACAAAGTCTCCTATCAGTTTGAAATCCTGGTCTGTGAGAAGTCGATTTACACTACTTGTGTGGTTCCAGAATCCCCAGCAAGGAAATCAACTTAAAACGTAGTTCCAGGCTGATAATTCTTGGTGATTAATAGAAACAAACAAATACAAATTTTCCCATCCTCTGGGGGAGCATAAATTATCTCATTTAATTTTCACAGTTGTCCTATGAAATAGATAATGCTATCCCAGTTTATAAAAGAAACTAAGTTTAGCAAGGTTAAGCAACTTGCCTAAGGCCACCTGACAGGGCTGGATCTGAATCTGGTGGTTGTTCACTCAGTCAGAACATATTACTGAGTTCTACCATGTGCCAAGCAGTGACAAGGTCTGCTCCTTTCCCAGTATATCACACTGCCTAATCTTCCTTGTGCAAATTCAACAGATATATGCAGTTTTCTTCTTTCTCAAGCTGAGTAACTCAGTAAGAATGAAGGCAGCCAGAATCCCAGCAAATAGGAAACCAAAGCCCTACAGCATTCCCCTGGGCTCTATCTGGAAAAGGAACTGAGGCTACAGGAACACCCTGATCCAGTAAGGAGAAAAGCAACAGGCTCTCTGAGCAAGGAGGGTGTGGGTCCACAGGTCCCGGTTACTGGAGAAATACACAATAGAAGTTCAAACAGAAAAATTCTTCCTTCTGAGGTTAAATAATAAGGGTAATGAAGCTATTGTGACAGACAGAATCATGCGAAATAGCAAGTTAGGGATAACAGATACAGTCAAATCAAGCTCAATCTCCAATACATTTCTGAATGTTATTTTGATTACATAGTACTGAGAACATTTTTTAATAAAAAATTCAAGTAAAAATAAAAAATATATGCAGCTACAAATGGTAGCAGCTCTTTTTTTTTTAAAGAAAGATTTTATTTATTTATTTGAAAGGCAGAGTTAGAGAAAGAGAGAAATCTGCAATCTACTGGTTCACTCCCCAAATGGCTGCAGTGGTCAGGTCTAGGTCAGGCCAAATCTAGAAGCCAGGACTGCTTCTGGGTCTCCCACATGAGTAGCAGGTGCCCAGGGATTTGGTCCAATATTCTGCTGCTTTCCCAGATGCATTAGCAGGGAGCTGGATTGGAAGTAGAGCAGCTGAGATTCGAACCAGTGCCCATATGGGATAGCTGGCATTGCAGGTGACAGGTTTACCTGCCATGCCACAACACCGGGCACCGGGTAGAAGTTTTTTTTTTTTAATTAACATGTATTAACACACTGATCATTTTACATGATGTATGCATGCTTTATAAAAATAATTCCCAATATTTTTAAAAACTCAAATGTTTGAGGACTGTGAAACATTCTCCTAGTGTTCTTAAAGAACAAACTTTGGAAACAACCTGAGAGTGGGATTCTCCACACTCAGCTAAAGGAGAACTGACACACTTCACAGCTGCCACTCACTGCCCATGACTCTCCTTGGGGTAAAACTCTTCCATCCCACCCACTCTCAACTCTGTCACCAAGAACTTGATGTATTTTTGAACTTCTTTTTCTGCCTCTCCATTTTCGATACTTTACTTCAGCTAAGCCCAAGAACTGACTGAACTCTATACAGTGAAGAAGGGACCATTCAGGGCAGGTGTTGTGGGTAGCAGGTAAAGCCACTGCTTGCAAATGGCATCCCAGATGGGCGCTGGTTTGTGTCCTGGCTACTCCACTTCCAATCAAGTTCCCTGCTAATAGAGAAATAGAGGAAGACAGCCCAAGTACCTGTGCCCGGCTGACCACATGGGAGACCTGGAAGAAGCTTCCAGTTCCTGACTCTAGCCTGGCCCAGCCCTGGCTGTTGTGGCCATCTGGAGAGTAGACCAGTGGATGGAAGTTCTCTCTCTCTCTTAACTCTGACTTTCAAATAAATAAATAAAGCTTTTATTTTCCCCAAAAAAGTGACCATTCTTTCTTACATTTATGTTTGCTTATACTATTACCTGCACTTTGATTTACATTAATATTTTTGAAACTTACAATGTGCTGAGTAAGCAACATGCTGGAGAACTTACATTTGCCACCTGCAATGCTGACATCCAATATGGGTGCTCTGCACCTGTGTGGGAGACCCAGAAGAAGCTCCTGGCACAGCTCCAGCTGTTGCGGCCAACTGGGGAGTAAACCAGCGGATGGAAGACCTCCCTCTCTGCCTCTCCTACTCTGTGTAACTCTTTCAAATAAATAAATAAATCTTTTAAAAAATATGAAAAAGCATGGGGAGAGATTTGGAGCAATACCTACTTCTCTGTTTAAAAAAAAAAAGACTGAAGTGAAAGACTGGTGCTGTGGCATAGTAGGTTAAACCTCTGCCTGCAGTGCCCATATGGGCATCGGCTCGTGTCCCAAGTGCTTGGGCCCCTGTACCCACATGGGAGACCTGGAGGAAGCTCCTGGCTCCTGGATTTGGACCAGCTCAGCTCCGGCCACTATGGCCATTTGGGGAGTGAACCAGGGGATGGAAAACCTTTCTCTCTGTCTCTCCCTCTCTGTCTATAACTCTACCTCTCAAAGAAACGAATAAAATTAAAAAAAAAAAATACTGACATGAAATACAGTACGTGAAAGTGCCCAGCAAAGACTAGACCCAGGGGAAATACTCAGGAGGTAAACGTTATTCCTCTCCTTCCCATTAGGTGAGAATCCTATGATGCTCAGTCTCAAGAATGTCATTTCCATCTCTACTGGTCATCAGACATATCTTTTCCAAGTTCTTTGGCAAACAGCTTTATCAAGGCTTTTGGAGGTGTGGTATTTCAAAAGTCAGTCATTATCTGGTAGTGCTCTTAATGTTCACTCTTTCTCAAACTGAGAGCCATTCTCACACCACTCACCCGTGTAGGCCATGTTCTTAGGGTTGCCATAAGGAGCCCCAGGCTGCACGGGGCTGTAAACAGGGTTCATTGTGGAAGACTGAGGATCCTACAGAGAAAACAAAGAAAACAGCATTGGTTATTCACTGCTCGTTCTCCCTGACATCAGCTTCTCCTCTATAATTTTCAGTTTATGCTCAAAGGGTAGCACCATGGTACAACAGAAAGAGGATTAAACAAAAAGTCCATTTATTGGTGCTCAGCCCTATGCCAGATACTCCTCTTCTTTTATGTTAGAGAGAGCGAGAGCGAGAGAGAGAGACAGCGAGAGTGAGCAAATACAAATACATATTTCATCTGCTGATTCATTCCCCAAATTCCCATAACGGCCAGGGCAGGGCTGGGCCAGAACTGTGAGCCAGAAACTCAATCCAAGTCTCCCATGTGGGTGGCAGGAGCCCAATTACTTGACCCACTACTGCTGCCTCCTAGGGTCTGTATTACTAAGAAACTGGAATCAGGAGCCAGAGCTGGGAATTAAACCCAGGTACTCTAACAGAGGATACAAGCATCTTAACTGCTGAGCCAAATTGGGGAATAGAGAAGTGACATGACTTGATTAATGCCAAACCAGGCATTTTGGTTCTCAGCTTAGTGTTAATCCTACTAATCCATTAAGCCTACTGTGAGGCATTGGTCAAGTCACTTGCCCTCTCTGTATTTCAGTGTCCTGATATAAAGTGAATCAATTCACGATCTCTGAGAAGCTTCCTAGTTCTAATGATGGGAGTACAAGAGCAGGACATGCCCCTACAGTTCTCCAGGAAGCAGGGGTGCCTACTGATAAGCACACAGTCTGCTGGAAGAACAGCAAGGGTCTCACTCGCCGCTGGCACCTGCAGAGGACAAGATTTCAGTTCCTGGCAGCTTTCAAAAGCAAGTGGGAATTTATAATCATCAATCATTTTAAAGCAAACAAGGAAACATGGCCAGGATCTCTTTCCAAACTTATTCAAGGGAAAAAATAAACTTGGAAATTCATGTGCAATAAGTATTACCTGCACAAGTGCTCTGTTAATTATCTCAATGAAGCACATTCTCCATTCTGATTAATGGAAAATCTGCCATTAAGCTCTATTAGCCAGCAATTTGTCCCACCTTGTTTAGGGAGCCATTTCTTACACACAGGCTGACACATGTTTGAAAATGTGTCTCCAAATATATTATTTACACTTCATAAAAACCAAACAATTCCTTCCTAACTGGGTTCACATGATAGATGGGCAATTTTTTAGGTCATTAACTCCTTGTGTAGCACCTCAGGATAGGAAACAAGTTAAATGTTGAAGGTAGGCAGTAAACAGCTGGCTCAAAGACAAGTGCTCTGAAATTAATTAATCTGTCCAGGATTCTGAAATGAGGTGTGAAGAAAAGATGGGTTTTCAAGGAGAGGAAGCTGGGGACATCAGACAGATAAAAGGGAAAATGCCACTAGTCAATTTCAGAGGAAAAAAGTTTCTGAAATGTACCCAGTGTACAGATTGCAGTCCAAAACATTTTTAAAATCCATGTACAGTTTTTTCACTATACATATTTGCACTAATTTTTAGAATATTTTTATCTGTACTATTTCAAACTTTTTTCACCAAAATAAACTTATTTTTAGTTCTACTTTCCACAAAATTTTGGAAGTAACTTCATTACTCTGTTCAACTTAAGGAAAAAATAATTTCATAGCTAGAGTTGTCTAAGAATACACTCATAATACTTCCTCTAAATATAAGAACTCTCCTCACAGGGCACTGGGAGAATCAGGAGAGATCATGGACATTTAAGTTGCAAACTAGAAAGTGATATTCAGTTGTAAGTGACCATGATGTGACAACGATAACACACACAGCGGATGCATTTTCCTTGACTTGAATCTCTATTCTGCTTAACCAAGTCTCTGCCTAGTAAGCTGGGGTAAAGAAAGACTATATATATATATATATATATATATATATATATATATATTTTTTTTTTTTTGACAGGCAGAGTGGACAATGAGAGAGAGAGAGACAGAGAGAAAGGTCTTCCTTTGCCGTTGGTTCACCTCCAATGGCTGTCGCGGCTGGCGCACTGTGCTGATCTGAAGGCAGGAGCCAGGTGCTTCTCCTGGTCTCCCATGGGGTGCAGGGCCCAAGCACCTGGGCCATCCTCCACTGCACTCCCGGGCCACAGCAGAGAGCTGGCCTGGAAGAGCCAGGACTAGAACCCGGTGTGCCAGTGCTGCAAAGCGGAGGATTAGCCTGTTGAGCCACAACGCCGGCCAAGAAAGACTATTAACTGTTAAACTGCTGCTATGGTTTCAAAGTCCAAGTGTGGGAAACTTAATTGCCATTATTAGAGTTTCAAGAGGTGATTTAGCCATGAGGGATCTGCACTCCTCAGTGGGCTAACACCATAACTGTTGGTTGCATTCCTCATAAAAGGTCAAGTTTGATCTCATCTTGCTCTTTCTTGCCTTCTCTTTGTTCTTCTACTCTGCTGCCATGGAATGATGCAGCAAGAAAGTCTGCCAAATGCCAGCACCTTGATATTGCACTCCCCAGGCTCCCAAACAGTGAGCCAACACATTTCTCTTCATTATAAATTACCCAACCTGTGATATTCTGTTATAGTAGCACAAAATGGACCAGAACAACTGCTAAGCAGCACAACTGGCCCCATAAACAGCTGAGTACTCTCCTTCTGAGAAGGCACTCTGAGTTGCTGAGTGGACAAAGTGTGAAACTTTTTTGAAACTTGTTTCCTGCTGCTCCAAAGAGGGGCCTCAGCCTCAGGACAAGCACAGGGCAGCACTCTGTAACAGCATCAATGCCAGTCCTCACTGAGACCTCCCTGAGAATTAAGTTCTGTCAGGGATTCAAAATTTGGAATAAGAATAGAACTATCACCTTTGGGGAGCTGCTCAAGGGCAGAGCTGCTGGCTCCTGAGGGAGGGTCAGCCTTTCAAAACAGAATCTACACAACAGTACACTACAGAATAGTGTCGGCGCAGGCTAGAAAGGAGTAGGAAGACCACAAGCTCCACAGTCGAGCAGATTTAGGTTCAACCCTGGAACTGCCACGTGCCAAGTGTGGAACCACAGCCACGTCCCTGAGCCTTCCTGAGCCTCAGGGTTTCCTCTAACCACAAAACAGAAAAGAAAAAAACACTTGAAAAAGTGGTTTCTTTTTCTTTTTTTTAATGATAACTTTCTTGGTTATAATTTACAAATAGTGGCCGGCGCCCCAGCTCAACAGGCTAATCCTCCACCTTGCAGTGCCGGCACACCGGGTTCTAGTCCCGGTCGGGGCGCCAGATTCTGTCCCAGTTGCCCCTCTTCCAGGCCAACTCTGCTGTGGCCCGGGAAGGCAGTGGAGGATGGCCCAGGTGCTTGGGCCCTGCACCCCATGGGAGACCAGGAGAAGCACCTGGCTCCTGCAATCGGATCAGCGTGGTACGCCAGCCACAGCGCTCCGGCCGCGGCGGCCATTGGAGGGTGAACCAACAGCAAAGGAAGACCTTTCTCTCTGTCTCTCTCTCTCACTGTCCACTCTGCCTGTCAAAAAAAGAAAAAAAGTTTACAAATAGTAAAATTTAGCCCTCTTAGGTATATAGTTCTGTAAATCTTGCAAACTGTATTCAGCTATAAAAATACCACCACAATCAAGGTATAAGCTATTTTTATCATCCAATAAAAGTTCACTAAAGGCTTTGTAGTCAGTTCCCTAGTGATGTAGGATACAGTTAGTTTAGGAATGCTGAGCTGGAAGTCCTAAGCTCCCATGTATAATTCTGTTCTACTTGTCAATCAAAATGTCCCCTTTCCCAGGATGCAGCTGCTTCATCTGGGACCTAAGAAGATACCATGAACATACGGATACTGAACTCCACGTAGTGCTTGTGGAAGTGCCCTATAATTCCCAGGTGGCTCACCCCTGCAGATGCTCCACCCCTGACCTCATAAAGGAGGCCAACTGGGAGGAGCTCTATCTTCTGCCACAAGACCGTAACTGGAGGGACTGCCAGGTGCCCTGTCTTCCTTCCCCCACCCTTCTCCTTTAGGGCAAATCATCTGGCCCACTGCCCACTCATGACTGGTATCTGTGTGGGGCATCTCATGCTCACACTCGCACACACACATGTGTATGTGTTTGCTTGCTCACTTTTTGAGTAAAATTTATCTTATATATATCAGCCCTCAGAATTCTTTGTGCAAAACAAGAGCATAGACTAGACAAATTAATACTTCCCCATGTTGCTACCCTCTCTCTCACTCAGCCTTTGAAAACCACTGATTTGTTTTGTTATTATAAGGATCAAACATGTACATAAACATGAGGATCCTTCAGAAAGTTTGTGGGAAAATGGAACTAAAGGCTAAATTTAGGGCAGGCATTCTGGTGCAACAAGTTCAGCTGCCACTTGGGATGCCTGTATCCCATATGGAAGAACCTGGGATCCAGTCCAGTGTCCACCTGCACTTCCAGCTTCCTGCTAATGTGCCTGATAGGAAGCAGGTGTTGGCTCAAGTACTGAGCTCTGGCTACCCACATGGGAGACTGATGGGGTTCTAGGCTCCTGGCTTCACCTGGCCCAGCCCTGTTGTTATTTAATCATTATTACCTTTATTTCAGAGGAGATTAAAATTAACAGTTGTAAAAGGTCTAAATGATATGGGGGAACTAGGCAGATAGGCAGTAGGAATAAATAAAGCTGGAAGAATTTAATAATTTGTTTCTTAAAAAGTTTGTTTGTTTATTTACTTATTTATTTTTATTTGAAAGGGTGAGTGAGAGAAAAATATCTTCCATTCGCTGGTTCACTCTCCAGATCACCACAACAGCCAGGGCTGGGCCAGGCCAAAGCCAGCAGCCAAGAGCTTCATCTGGGTCTCCCACATGGGTCGCAGGGGCTCAAACACTTGGGCCATCCTCTGCTGCTTCTCCCAGGCCATTAGCAGGGAGCTGGATAGGAAGTGGAGAGGTGGGACATGAACTGGTACCCATATGGGATTCCAGCATTGCAGACAGTGTCTCTACCAAATATGTCACAATGCCAGCCCCAGAATTTCATAATTTCTGTGTAGCACTGTATTGTAACTCCACCCCTTTACTTGTCAATCCAGTGTGCCACTTTCCCATGATGCACCTGTGTGTCTCATCCAGAACCAAGAAGGAGAAGATAGCATGATGGCCACATGTAAATTAAGCTCCACGTGGAGATCCATGAAACTCCCAGAAAGCCTCAGGTATACTAAACCCCACACTATTTATATATTCAGTTAGGGCACCACTCCCAACTCATAAAAGAGGCTGATAATGTGAGAGGGGCCCTTTTTTGCTCTTTGCTTCTAAGCCATGTTATGGATCCTTCTCTGGCATGCCCCCCCTCCAACTCTCTGGCCCACTCATGATAGGTATCTCTCCATGTAGTGTAGTTCATAGTCATGTGTTCACTTGCTATCTTTTTAAATGACTCCTGCTCTCTCTTGTGCACCTTACTTGTGCCTCTGCTTTGAATTCTTCATTTCTGTGGGGGCAAGAAGTTGGAATAAAAATTAAGATAATTATGCCCGCAACATAATAAATGTAAAAATAGACCAGGCTGCATATTTCCCATACTTTCATGTTTTCCAGATGGAGACTCTAGAGCAGTCGTGTCTAACATAACATTCTGCAATGATGGAAATAGTGAATTTTCAGCTTTATTTACTTTTAAGTAAATTTAAATATTTATATACTACCACTCAATTAAAAGAATATTTTATTCAGAAAAATACTATTTCAATATTTTTACACAAATATTTTACAAAGACAACACTCAATCACACTTGGAAAGTACCTTACACTCCTCAAAGTGCTTTCCATTTATTACATCATTTTTCATAAATTATAGGGAATTTTAGAACTGGAAGTAGTCACAAATTTAATTAAATAAACTGACTTCTCATTTTACAGATGAAAAAGTAAAGCTGGGAATAGGTAGAGGACCAATCCAAAGCCACAAAGCAAGTTAGGAGAAGAGTTAAGACTAGCAACCCAAATGAGCCAAGGATCTAAATGTATGAGCTAAAAGTACAAAACGCTTAGAATACGCTTGGATTTGGCAAAGTTTTCTTACATATAATACAAAATGCACACACAACCAAAGGAAAGAAAATACATATAATTGGACTGATCTAAATGGAAACTTTTGCGCTTTAAAGGGCACCATCAAAAAACTAAAAAGACAACCCGTGAAATGGGAGAATATATCTTCAGATCATATATCTGATAAAGGATTTGTATTCAGAATGTAGAAAGAACCCTTATATGTCAACAATAAAAAGATTAAAAAATGAGTAGAAGGATCTGAATAGACCATTCTCCAATTAGCAACAAGCTAATAACATAAATACACATCATAAATACACTATCACATCTGCTAAGATGGCTGAGATAATAAAAAAAGATTAGTCTAATTAATCCTTGACATTCTTTGTTAAAACACAAGTTTGGGGGGCCGGCACCGTGGCTCACTTGGTTAATCATCCGCCTGCAGCGCCTGCATCCCATATGGGCACCGGGTTCTAGTCCCAGTTGCTCCTCTTCCAGTCCAGCTCTCTGCTGTGGCCTGGGAGGGCAGTGGAGGATGGCCCAAGTGCTTGGGCCCTGCACTCACATGGGAGACCAGGAAGAAGCACCTGGCTTATGGCTTCGGATCGATGTAGCTCTGGCCGTAGCGGCCATTTGGGGGGTGAACCAATGGAAGGAAAACCTTTCTCTCTCTCTCTCCCTCTCTCACTCTATCTGTCAAAAACAAAACAAAACACGGGTTTGGATAATGGCATGACTTTCCTCAAAATCCTTGGGAAGAAAATCCAAACTCCCCCCCGTGGCATACAAGATCCTTTATGGGCTGTCTGGAATGCAGCTCAGGAATATATGCTTTTAAGTGCCAAGAAGGTTCGACTCCCAGTTTGAGGACCACTGCCTTAGACTTTCTTTCCTAAGTGCCATTTCTCTAGTATTAAGCTTGACAGAGAAACTGAGATAGAACAAGACCAACAAAAATTCCTGTCTACATTCTAGTTGAGAGGGAGGAAGAAGTCTTTTAAGAAATGAAGCATAACATACTTTAGATAGCAATAAATGCTAAGGAGAAATACAGAAGCCGGGTAGGGAGTGCGAAGCCAGGGGCTACCATTTTAAATAAGATGAGAAAGTATCGTGGAGTAACACTTGAGCAAAGAATGAAAAAGTTGAAAAACAAAGCCATGCATGCAGCAGAAGGGAGACTGTCAAAGTGGAGGAAACAACAAATGTAAACATGTTGAAGTAGAAGCAAGTTTGAAAAACAGCTCAGAGGCCAGTTTAGTTCGAGTGCAGTGAATGAAAAAACTGGGAAGATCAGACAGATAATGAGGGCCATAGCATGAAGGGCCTTGTTGGCTAATATACTGACTTCGTATTCTATGTGACATGGTGTGATGGCTTATTTAAAGATTTGTTTATTTATTTGAAAGAGTTACAGAGAGAGAGGAGAGAAATCTTTCATCTGCTGGTTCACTGCCCAAATGGCCTTCACAACCACAGCTGGGCCAAACTGAAGCCAGGAGCCTCTACTAGGTCTCCCATGTGGGTGCATGGGTCCAAGCACTTGGGCCATCCTCTGCTGCTTTTCCAAGTGCATTAGTAGGGAGCTGGATTGGAAGAAGAGCAGCCGGGACTCAAATCAGCCCCCGTATGGGATGCCAGTGCTGCAGATGGCAGCTTAACACTCTGTGCCACAGCACTGGCCCATGATGGCTTATTTTAGATGTCGACTGTACTAAGGAATACCCAGAAACTTGGTGAAGCATTATTTTGGGTGTGCTATTATGCTATGACGGTATTTCCAGATGTGGTTGGTGTGTGAATCTGAATGGATTGGGGACCAAGACCTGCCCTCAGTGTGGGTGGGCACTATCCACTTGGCCAGTGGCTCATGGATAACAAATTCAAACAGTGAACTGGTGTCTTTTCTGAGTGTTGGGATGGACTTTTTTTCTGTTGCCTTAGACATCGCAACTCCAGGACCACTGGCCTTTGAATCCAGGATTTTCACCATTGTCACCCCCCTCCTTTGGTATTTAGACTTTCAGTCTTAGACTGGGAGTTAAACCATCAGTTTTCCAGGTTCTGAGGCCTTTGAACTGTGACTGAGCTACCTACCAGCATCCCAGAATTTCCAGCATGTAGACCACCTTTCTTGGAACTCTTTATAATTACATGAACCATGCCCTCTCATAAATATCTACATTCATGTAATATTGGCTCTCTCTGGAAAATCCTGACTAATCCAGATGGAAAGAAAGTCACTAGGAGTGTTTTGATCAGAAGACTGGCATCATTTGAGTTCATTTTAAAATTACTCTGACTGTTGTGCTGAGATCAGATGGCAAGAAGGCAAGAGGAGAAGTAGGGCAATCAGTCAGGTGTCTATTGAAATAGTAATGAAAGATATGCTGATTGAACTAGGGTGATGATGGTGATGGTGGTGACAGGAAGTAGTCATATTTTGAAGATCAACCTGACGTGAACTGCTAATGGATTGAACATGGAGCATGAGAAGAAGAAACCAAGTTTGACTTTGAGGCTGACTTTGACGAACTAGAATGATAAAAATGCCATTTAGTAGGGTAACTCTGAGAGCAGCAGGTTTTGGGTGAAGAAAAGAAATTTGGATTTGTACTAATACTGCAGAAGCCTAAGAGTTTCTGCTTAGAACAATGCTTGACACAATAAACAATCTGTAAGAGTTAACCATTAGCACTAATACAAATATTACCTCCACTATCAGCAGGTACCATTTACTGAACACCAACCATGTGACAGAAATGTGCTAGGGACTCATGAAGTCCTTATGTCTTCTAAGGTCATAATGACCTTTCAAAGCAGTATTATTTTTACTAAATTAGACATAAAGAAATTTAAGTGTAGAAAAATGAAATGCCTCATTCAAGGTCTCATTACTAAGAAGTGAGGAAAAGTCTGTCTGATTCCAAGATCCACACTACTTCCACTGTACTACACGAGTCTCCCAGCTCCCTAGTCTCCCAGCCTGGCACCAGATTCTCCTCTGGAATAGCTGGCCTTCAACCTTCCTTTCATCCAGGGGTCCCTGTGCTCTGCTTGGACCCTGACAGATCCGACCACGTAAGTAGTTCATATCTACCTTAGTACCTGGCATCTGCTGCATCCCTCTTGGGAACGCATAGGCAGCTGTAAGATAACAAAAGCAGTATCTGCCTGACTTCTATTCCTACCAGCTGCCTAGATTCTTGGCTGCCTTGTGCTACCATCTGATCTGATTTTGCTTATGAAGTGAGACAAACTGAGGGTAATCCACCATGCAAGTCCCACCTACCTATGTGCCCAGAGTCAAGCACAGAGTTGCCCCTGCTCCATGGCTGAACCACATTAAGTAAATACACTACTTGTACCAGCAATTACAACTCTACAATGACTTCTCAACTTATTCAGAATAAAACTCAGTCTTTATAAAAGCCAATATAAAGGCTTTATATGATCTGGCCTTGTGTGTCTCCTCTCCGGTTGCAACTCCTACTACTACCCCTTGTTTTCTCCGCTTTAATCACAATAACCTTATTTGCTGAACACAACAGGCATGTTCTTGCTTCAGGGTCTTTGCATTTGCTCTTTCCTACACCAGATACCTTTCTCCTTGGATATCCAAAATGGCATGTTCCTTTGCTTCATCTAGGTCTTTGCTCAAACGTCACCTTACCAGAAAAGCCTTCCATAACAACATATCTAAAATCACTCTATGTGTTGTTATTCTGACTTCTCAGCCTGCTTTATTTTTCCTGTTGACATCTGTCTTAGTCTGTTTTCAGCTGCTATAACAAAATACCTGAGATGACATGATTTATAATGGATCTAGAAGTTCAAGGCACTGGAATCTGGCAAAGGTGAGAGAACCCTCTCCCCAAAGCCCTTTTTTAAAGCCACTACCCCCATGTATGATAGCAGAACACTCATGGCCTAATCACCTCTTATAGACCCCACCTACCAATACTGTTATACTGGCAATTAAATTTCAACCTGAGTTTCAGAGGGCACAAACATTCAGACCATGGCAACATGCATCACTGTCGAACATATTTTGCTTTATTGTTTATTCTTTCCCCCAACAGAACAGGATTCTTCTCTATTTTGGTTTTTATCCCCAGTGCACAGAATATTACCTAGTACATAAAAAGCACTAAATACATCATAGATGACTGAATAATGAATCCCTTGTCCTGCTTCTCCCAAAGACAACTCTAAAAAAAAAGAAAACAAAAACAAACAAACAACAAAAAAACCTTCAAGGCGTTTGGCATTTCTTGGCATATCCCAGTCAAGAATCTGGCTTCACACTTCTCCAGTATCAACTCCCAGTGCCCAGACAAGCCTCTCCTGGGAGCTCATCTTGGGAGAACAAGCAGTAGTGAGAGAGAAAACAGAGATGCTAAAAACTTCCCTTTTGGAGAAGCTGCTTTTCACTCCTTGACTTCTACCCTCTGTTTTGCAAGTGGCTTACAGTTGCCTCCAAAACACCTGGATGATTTCATCAAAACAGGAGCAAAATCTACCACATAAAATGGCAAGAAGAAGAAACCCACAGAGATAAAGGATGAACAGTTAGACATACCATTTGCACAATAGCTGGTAGTGTTTACAGTGTTTCCCCTAGTGGGTAAGATGCCAGTTAAGGTGCCTGCGCCCCACAGCAGAGTACCTGGCTGCAGCTTCTTGCCAGTGTGGACCCTGAGAGGCAGCAGTGAGTGGTTTTGTCCCTGCCACCCAAGTGGGAGACCTGCACTGAGTTCTCAGCTCCTGGCTTCCAGCCTGGCCCAGCCCTGGTCACTGTGGGTATCTGGGGAGTGAATCAGCAAATAAATACATTTAAAATTAGTGTTTTAGCTTGCAAACTTCTTTGGAATTTTCTAAGAATTCTATCATTTAAAATGCTTTATACTTTACAATGAGATTTTAACCATTATCTTACTTGATCCTTTGAAGTATGCAATGCAAGGATTAATTTCATTTGACAGATAAAGAAATTAAAACTTAAAGGTTTAGTGCCTTCTGGGATGATTACTATAGGCAAAAGAGGAAGACAGTGCCTGCACAAAGGAGATTATGGTCTAGCTAGGAAATTTTTAAAATTAAATAACAGCACAGATACAAAAAATAAAGCATGAAAGTGGAACTTTTAGAACAGCTAAAGTGCTCAGCAAACCTTTCTCCAGAAAGCAAAATTAAAGCTGGACAAAATAGTCAAAAACAAACACTGCGGGCCTCTGAAAATCAATCAAAAGCATATAACAAAGTGATAAGTGTTTATTCAAAAATACTACTGAAAACATTAAAAACAGTGAGGCAGGGTGGGCATACGGCATAGCAGTTAAGGATGCACTTGGGATGGATCCTCTGGGTTTGAGTCCCAGCTCCATTTCAGATTCCACCCTCCTGCTAATGTGCATCACAGGAGGCAGCAGGTGATGGCTCAAATACCTGGGTCCCTACCACTCGTGAAGGAGACCCAGATTGGGTTCCAGACTCCTGGCTTTGGCCTGGTCCAGCCCCACCTATTACAAGCATTTGGGAAATTAATCAGCAAATGGGAGAGCTCTGTCTCTCAGCCTTTCGAATAAATAATTTTAAAATAAAAAGGAACAGTGGAAGCTGTGGTGTTTTAGCCTGGAGATAACTCTATCCCCCATGCCAGCTCCCTTGGGTTAATTCTACCAGGGCAAGCCAGCTCAGAGTGGGCTGATTGAATTTGAAGCTAAACATAGAAAATCCCATGCCCACAGTCACTGTCAAAAATGACAGTGAGAGGGGCCAGCATGGTGGCACAGTAGGTTAAGCTTCCACTTGTAGCACTGGCATCCCATGTGGGCACCAGTTCATGTCCCTGCTGCTCCTCTTCCAATCCATCTCCCTGCTTGTGGCCTGGGAAAGCTGTGGAAGATGGCTGGGTGCTTGGACCCCTGCACCTGCA
Source organism: Sylvilagus floridanus (assembly GCA_949820135.1). NCBI lineage: Eukaryota > Metazoa > Chordata > Mammalia > Lagomorpha > Leporidae > Sylvilagus > Sylvilagus floridanus. The sequence continues at coordinate 63,754,480 of OX463224.1, read as the reverse complement.
TGGGAGACCCGGAGCAAACTCCTGGCTCCTGGCTTCAGATCGACTCAGCTCCGGCCATTTGGGGGAGTGAACCAATGGATGGAAGACCTTTCTCTCTGTCTTTCCCTCTGTCTGTAACTCTACCTCTAAAAAAAAAAAAAAAAAAAAAAAATGACAGTGAGACAATCTGAGTGATGATAACAAATAATCCAGAAAGACTACTACTGTAGTTACTCTGAGCATGCAACACGAGTTGGTGTAGGAAACAGGTCTGAAATCTAAAAGGGAGTTCTGGGGAACAAAATAGGCACAGCAGATCTTGGGATTCCTAATGGTATACAAGGCTTCACACTTGCCAAGGAAAAAACTAGAGTAGGCTGAGCATTTGGTCTAACAATGAAAACTCTGGCTGAGATGCCTACATCCCGTATCATAGTGCCTGGGTTCAAGTATCAGCTTTGCTCCTGATTCCAACTTCCTGCCAAATGTGGACCCTGGGTGGCAGCAGTGATGTGCCCAGAAGTTGGGATCCTGCCACCTCATGGCAGACTGAGATTGAATTCCCAACTCACAGCTGCAGCCTGCTGCAGTATTGATCACTGAGGGTATCTGGGGAGTAAACTACCTGGTGGGAGCCCTCTGTCTCAAAGAAAGAAAGGCTGAAAGACAAAAAGGGAAAGGGGAAGATAAAGTGGAGAAGAGGAAAACCAGGGAGGGTCCTCAGTATCTATTGACCCCGGGTGAATGCAGGAACTAGAACAGAATTATAAATTGAATGCATTCCCCAACCAATATATAGATCCATCAGCAAAGATATAAGGCTTTCAGGCCTAGGGTTTAAGCATAATATGTCCATTAATCTAAGCTGATACATAGGTGATCTTTAGAAAGTCAATTGTGGGGGCCAGAGCTAGTAAATTAGAGAATCACTGAACTTGATATATTAATACTAACTATGCAATGTGAAAAAAATGAAGAAAAATAAAGTCCTAGAGACCTAGGGGAAACTATCAAGCAAACTAACATACAAATAATGAAAATCCCAGAAAGAGGAAAGACAAGTAGAAAGAAAAAACCGAAGATATGGTAGCCAAAAATTCAGCAAGTCTGATGTAAAACAGCAACAACATTAACCAAGAAACACAATGACCTCCAAGCTGGATAAACACAAAAAGATCCACCTATCATAGTGAAAATACTTAAAGTCAAAGAAAAATTTTCTAAAATGGCAAAAGTAAACAGTTCATTGGATAAAAGGGAATACTATTAAGGTAAATGGCTAATTTTTACTAGACTATTTTAAATTTCATTTTCTACTAATTTTTTAAAACCTCAATTTTATTGAGGCCAGCGTGGTGCAGCACGTAAAAGCCCTTGCCTGAAGCGCCCGCATCCCATATGGGTGCCGGTTCTAGTCCCAGCTGCTCCTCTTCAATCCAGCTCTCTGCTGTGGCCTGGGATAGCAGTGAAAGATGGCCCAAGTCCTTGAGCCCCTACACCCACGTGGGAGACCTGGAGGAAGCTCGTGGCTCCTGGCTTCGGATAAGCGCAGCTCCAGCCATTACAGCCATCTGGAGAATGAACCAGTGGATGGAATACCTCTCTCTCTGTCCCTCTCTCTGTAACTCTTTCAAATACGTAAAATAAATATTTTAATAAGAAAACTATTTTATTTATTTTGTTTTATTTTAAAGGAGGAGAGAGAGATTTTCCACCTGTTGGTTCACTCTCCAAATGCATAAAAGTCAGGGCTGGGCCAGGCTGAAGTCAAGAGCCAGGAATTCCATATGGGTCTCCCACATGAGTGGTGGAAACCCAAGTACTTGAGCCATCACCTGCTGCCTTCCAGGAAGTGCAGTTACAGGAAGCTGGCTTGGAAGCAGAGAAAGGACTCAATCTCAGAGCTCAGATATTGGGGTGAAGGCTTCCCAAGTGGCAGCTTAACCCACTGCATCACCATGTCCACCCTAACGACTGATTTTTTTTATTATAAATAATGGAGGCCACAAGGCAAGGGATGGCATATTCACTGTACTGAAAGAAAAAGCCTATCAATCAAGAATTCTTTAAACTTTATCTCTCTTTTATTTATTTTGAAAGATCAAATGACACAGAAAGAGGAAGAAAAGGAGAGAGATCTGCCATCTGCTGATTCATTCCCCTAAAAGTTGCAAGACTCGAGGCTGGGCCAAGCTGAAGCCAGGAGACTGAAACTCCATTCAGGTCTCCCACATGGCTGACAGAGGATCAAGCTCTCCCGCCATCATTTGCCGCCTTCCCAGGCACTTTAGCAGGAAGTTGGATCAGAAGCAGAGCAGCCAAGATTCAAACTGGCACTCTGACACGGATGTTGGTGTTGCAAATGGCAGCTTAACCTGTTGCACAACTCCAACTCCTCAACTAAGACATTTTTCTTGAAGATTTATTTATTTGAAAGATGGAGTTAGAGAGAAAGGGAGAGACAGAGAGGTTTTCCATCTGCTGGTTCACTCCCCCAATGGCCACAATGGCCAGAATTGGGCCAGGCCAAAGCCAGGAGCCAGGAACTTCCTCCAGGTCTTCCATATGGGTGCAGGGGCCCGAGCACTTAGGCTATCCTCTGCTGTTTTCTCAGCCATTATCAGGGAGCCGGACTGGATGCAGAGCAGCTGAGACTGAAACCAGTGCCCATATGAGACGCTGGTGTCACAGGCGGTAGCTTTATCCTCTACACCACAACACCAGCCCCTCAACTAAGAAATTTAAACCCTGCAAAACTATGCTTTGAAATTGAAGGCAAAATAATCACATTCCTAGATAAATAACAGACCGAATTCACTGCTAGCAATCTGCCTTGCAAAATAAAGAAATACTAAGGTCAGAAGAAAGTGATAATCATATAAGAATCAAACTCACATGATTTTACATGGATGCATATAAAATGCAGTTTAAGTATTTCTTTTTTATCTTGGCTGACTTAGCTATAGAACCATTGTTGACCTTAAGATAATATCATTTGGGGCTGGTGCTGTGGCAAAGAGGGTTAAAGCCCTACCCTGCAGTGCTGGCATCCCATGAGGGTACCAGTTCAAGTCCTAGCTGCTCTCCTTCTGTCCCAGCTCCCTGCTAATGCACATGGGAAAATAGCAGCGGATGGCCCAAGTCCTGGGCCCCTGCACCCACATGGGAGACTCAGAAGAAGCTCCTAGTTCCTGGTTTTGGATCAGCTCATCATGGCCATTTGGGGAGTAAACCAATGGATGGAAGACGTCTCTCTCTCTCTGTCTCTACCTCTCTCTGTAATGCTATCTTTCAAATAAATAAAATAAAATAAATCTTTTTTAAAAAGATAACATCATTTTTATTAAAACAAGAGAAAGTAAATGAATGTGGAAATGATGTTACATGGAAGCAAAGTTTCTATATTTTACTTTAATTTGTATGTGAAATAAATTGTAATAAATACAATAAATTTTAACAAATTAAGATACATATTTAATTCCCAAAGCAACCACTAAGAAAATAAACTTAAAAATTAAAAATTTGTTCCTTTTTATTGAAAAGAAACAAAGTACATATTTGTTTAGCTGATCATGTTACAAGTGTATTAATCGTGTGAATATTATGTTAAAGGAAGAAACCCAAGTAAAAGATAACATACTGCATGGTTCCACCTATAGGAAATGTTCAGAAAAGCTAAGTCCATAAAGGCAGAAAGTATGTTTTTGGTCATCTCTGACTCATGTTAATAACAGAGACTAATAGACTGACTGCAGCAAGAGATTTCTTTGGGGGAATAAAAAAAAAGTCTAAAACTGATTTTTGGTGATAGTTGTATAACCCTGTAAATTTACTAAAAAGCAATGAATTGTACATTTAAAATGAGTGATTTTTTTTCCTGTAAGATTTATTTTATTTATTTGAAAGGCCAGGTAGAGAGAGAGGGAAAGACACAGAGAGATCTTCTATCTTCTGGTTCACTCCCTAAATGGCCTCAACCTCCAGGGCTGGGCCAGACAGAAACCAGGAGCTAGGAGCTTCCTCTAGGTCTCCAACATGGGTATAGGGGCCCAAGCACTTGGGCTGTTTTTTGCTGCTTTCCCAGGTACATTAGCAGGGAACTGGACTGGAAACGCAGCCGTCAGGACTCCTGTCAGCATCCATATGGGATGCCAGTGCTACAGATGGTGGTTTTATCCATTAGGCCACAATGCCAGCCACAAATGGGTCAACTTTATCATATATAAATCATACCTCATAAAATTGCTAAAAAAATACAACTTGGCAATTCAAGAAACAGTTATAGGGGCAGACATTTGGTATTGGTATAGCAGTTAAGACTCTACTTCGGATGCACGCATCCCATATCAGGGTGCTGCAGATGGAGTCCTGGCTATGCTTCCAATTGAGCTTCCTATTAATGTGTACACCAGGAGGCAGGTAATGGCTAAGTAATCCCTGCACCCACACTGAAGACCTGGCTCTTGGCTTCAGCCTGGTCCAGCCCTGGGTTCTGGGGCATTTGGGCAGTGAGCTAATAGATCAAAGATCCTTTCGTTTCACTCTGTCTTTCAAAGAAATACACACACACACACATTCAAAAAAAGGAAAGGTAGGATAATGAACAGTAAGGAGAAGAGAAAATATTAGCAATATACAACAATAAAAACCATAAAATAAATGACAAGTCTGAGTTGAAGCAAGTGACACACTGATAGGGTAAATGGCAGAATGGGTTCTATAGACTAAATTAGTGAGTTAGAACCTTAAATTGAGGAACTCATTTATTAGAAAGCAGAGAGAGAGAGAGAGATTTTTCTATCTTCTAGTTTACCTCCCTAATGCTGTCTGTCTCTTTTCCAAGTTAATAATTTTTTTTAAAGAAGGGTAGGAGGGGGCTGGTGCTGTGGCATAGCGGGTAAAGCTGCCACCTGCAGTGCCAGCATCCCATATGGGTGCCGGTTTGCATCCCAGCTGCTCCACTTCCAATCCAGCTCCCTGCTATGGCCTGGGAGAACAGTGGAAGATGGCTTAAGTCCTTGGGACCCTGCACCCATGTGGGAGACCTAGAAGCTCCTGGCTCCTGGTTTCATATCAGCGTAGCTCTGGCTGTTGAGGCCAATTGGGGAGTGAACCAGCAGATGAAAGACACCCCCTCCCCTGCCTCTCTGTGTAACTCTTTCAAATAAATAAATAAATAAATCTTTAAAAAAAAAAAAAGGGTGGGGGATAGGAACTGGCTGCCTGTGACACAGGCATCCCATATGAATACCAGTTAGAGCCCCAGCTGCTCCACTTTCAATCCAGCTTCCTGATAATGGCCTGGAAAAGCAGAGGAAGATGTCCCAGGTTTTAGGACCCTGCAACCCACATTGGAGACCTGGAAGAAGCTCCTGGCTCTAACCTGGCCCAGCCCTGGCTATTGCAGCCATCTGGGAAGTGAGCCAGCAGATGAGATCTGTGTGTGTGTGTGTGTCTGCCTCTGCCTCTCTTCTCTGTAACTCTGACTTCCAAATAAATAAATCTTTCTTTAAAAAAGAAGGGTAGTTAGAGACCCTCAAATGAATATACAGAATATTAATTTTACTTTGAGGCTATCTGTTACAGGAAGTCAATTACCTCCTCACCTACTAAATGGTAACACTATCCCTTGGTATAAAGCATTGCCTTAGCCAGCGCCACGGCTCAATAGGCTAATCCTCTGCCTGTGGCACCGGCACACCGGATTCTAGTCCTGGTCAGTACGCTGGATTCTGTCCCAGTTGCCCCTCTTCCAGGCCAGCTCTGCTGTGGCCCGGGAAGGCAGTGGAGGATGGCCCAAGTCCTTGGGCCCTCCACCTGCATGGGAGACCAGGAGAAGCACCTGGCTCCTGGCTTCGGATCAGCGCAATGCGCTGGCCACAGCGGCCATTGGAGGGTGAACCAACAGTAAAGGAAGACTTTTCTCTCTGTCTCTCACTGTCCACTCTGCCTGCCAAAAAAAAAAAAAAAAGAATTGCCTTGAAGATGAACAGGGAGCTATGGAAGATTAATGTAACATGTAACACAACAACATACTAACTTCTGTGGTTTAGAATATTTTATGAGAAGCTGGAGGATGGATTAACAGAAGAGAAACAGAAGACCTTAAAGCGGCTTATCCAGGTTAAGGAAATGGAGGTCTGAACTAGAAAGTCTTGAACTGAAACACATGAGAAGGAAAGAACACAGAAAACACTTAATAGTCAGAAATGATCGGCTTTGGAAATTCTCTGTGTGCACAAAGTGTGCTGAGGGAAAGTAAGAGGTTTCTAGTGCAGGCATTGAAAGAGTGCTCATCTTGCAGAAGTGGAAGCAAACAGGTCTGATGGACAGGAGGCAATCTGGGGATACTGACCCGGAAGGACGATGGTTCTCTGAACTAACTACTCACTCTTTTCATCTGCTTAGAGGTTAGCAGCAGTGCAACAAGGATATAAAGGCAGCCAGGAAGGAAGGTAGCATAGTGGAAGAATAGCACAACAAAATACACTATCAGAAGTAACTGAGAGCCAGGTAGGGCTCCCAAAAAAACAGGTCTGTAGAATCTTCTCAATCATTTAAGAAGCAAGGCTGTTTGGTTTTCAGTATGCTCCTTTGCTTCTTCCCTTCCTTCAGTCAATAAAGCTTTACTGCATGATTATCTAATAACAGGCCTAGCATCAGCATTGGCGATACAGAGATAAATAAACTAAGGCACATGCCCTTAAGGACCTTGGAGCTACCAGATAACAAATAATGACATCAACATACTAAGGGAAAGACCAGCACAGGGGTCTAGAGAACCTAACTACAAGCACCGCCCCCCCCCCCCATGTCTTCCTTGAACATCATGACACATTGAATATCCCTTATCCAAAATGCTTGGAACAAGAAGTGCTTAGGATTTCAGATTTGTCCAGATTTTTAGAATATTTAGAATACAATGAGACATCCTGAGGATAGAATCCAAGTCTAAAAATTGATATGTATTTATGTTTCTTATGTACTTTATCCATATAAGCTAAAGGTAATTTTATACAATATTTTATTTTTTTACTTCAATAAATTTCATCTTCATAAAACATCAGTTTGGAATATTATAGAATACAAATTATTTTAATTAATTTTAGTTATTTTATGTTATAGATATATAATAGCAAAGTATCATATTTTGCTACAGAGAATTCATTTTAAAGCAATTGTTTTTCTCACAAAGCACAGCTCATAAATTTGTTGCAATTTATAAAACTAAAACTCTCCTTTTGCATGACTAACTTTATGAGTGCTTTGTCAACATTATGTATATTTAGCCTCGATTTTACTTTGTGAGCCTAGTCTCTTAGGTATAGTTGATTGAATGATCATAGTACCTGGTGCTCAAAAATTTTTATATGATATTTTAAAAAATGTTGTTCAACAGGAATAGACACTGGAAAAGTGATTGGGTTAGGCTACCACTTGGATGCCCTACATTCCAAACTGGAGTGCCTGGTACAAGTTTTAGTTACTCTGCTTATGATCCAGCTTCTTGCTAGTGTACCTGGGAAGTGGCAGGTGCTACCTGAGTCCCTGCCATCCAAGTAGGAGACCCAAATGGAGTTCCTGGCTCCTGGTTTTGGCCTGGCCCACTCTCATCCATTGTGGGCGTTTGGGGAGTGAACCAGTGGATGGAAGACACCTCTCTCTTCTCTGTCATTCTGCCTTTCAACTAAAATAAATCTTTAAAACAATTTTTTTGTGCATGAAACAAAGTTTCATGTTGTGGAATTTTCTACTTGTGTGAGTCTTCACTCTAAAAATTTCAGATTTTTGACTTCAGATTAGGGTATGAATTTGCTACTAATCCTCAGCAATGAGCAACTTCTGCTAACTGCTAACTGATTATTTTTGACCTTGTAATATTATGCATATTTAAAAAATTTTTTTTTCTTTGGAGACAGAGAGAAAGATCTTCCTTTGCCATTGGTTCACTCTCCAATGGCTGCCGCGGCCAGCGCGCTGCAGCTGGCGCACCGTGCTGATCCAAAGGCAGGAGCCAGGTGCCTTATCTGGTCTCCCATGGGGTGCAGCGCCCAAGAACTTGGGCCATCCTCCACTGCACTCCCGGGCCACAGCAGAGAGCTGGCCTGGAAGAGGGGCAACCAGGACAGAATCTGGCACCTGACTGGGACTAGAACCTGGTGTGCCGGCGCAGCTAGGTGGAGGATTAGCCTATTGAGCTGCGGCGCCGGCCAATATTATGCTTATTTTAAAAACAAATTCCCTGTAGGAAAAAAATGATAATTTTAAATAATTTAATTGATCAACCTGAAGATGGCGTAATCAGTCTCCTTACTCTGTCCTGACGACCTGCTGAAGAGCTAGAACCAAACCAGGCCCTGTGTGCAAATCAGCAGGGAAGATCTCAACTGTTCTGCCTCTGAGCTCCAATACAGCGTCTATGCTGGAGGAACTATGCTGGTGTAGAGAAGCCAGAAGCTCTACTATTCAATGCCCACCTCCCTTCAAGTGTTCAGTCCCAACACTTACGATCAGGGAGGCTCTGGAACTAGACCATGCTGGTCTCACCTGCATTCTCTGTCCTTGATATATCAGCAGCGACTCTCTCAGAATTAGTTTCCACACAATGTAAAGTGTTGGGGGAAAAGGAGGTCATTATTTGTAATGTGGGTATGAGTGACAAGTTTACACAAGCAGACTTATGGGCAATGGATACCAACACACTCAGTTTTAAAACCTGTTTTGTTGTTTGTTATGGTTTATTTTGTTGGTAAAATGTAAATACCATAAAATATATCATTTTAACTGTTTTAACATATACAGTTCTAAGACATTAAATATATTCACACTTTGTGTAACCATCACAACATCCATCTATCTACCGTCTCTACTGGTACAGGAATTGGGAGAAGAAAACATCACTATACTTACTAAAGTTTAACTTTAAACTCATGATCATTATATTCATGCAGGCTCTAAAGGCAACCTAACAACCACTCTATATTTGCCTACTCCATTTGGTTTCTATCATGCTTTCTCTGCCCCTAATCTTACTCTCACTAGTGAGTTTTTTATTTGTCTAAATAAAATTAATTATCTAGTAGAGAACTCCTACCACATTATCCACCAAACCACATCTGTGCCTACATACATTAACTACTCTCCTAGTACCATGGAGAACTAGTCCATGTCCAATTCTCCAGTGACACACTAGATTCTATCCCCTCACCAAATAAAGGACACTACTCCAGTCATCCCTTCTCCCTGGCTTCTCAAGAACCATCAGGACTTCCTTTCTCCTTAGGATTATTCACACTAACATACTGTGTTACCTATCCCATCTAAAAAATAAATACACTTTCGATTCCATCTAGCATGCCAACCACCACTTCATTTCTCCTTCCCATTACAGCAAAACTCCTAGACTCACATCTGCTTTCTTGCATCTTCTGTCCCATTCTTTTGAACGCGCTGCAATTAGATTTTCATTCTCATTACACTACCACAGTAACAGAGGCATCAGTACTGCCTCCCAGGGTATCAGCAAGAAGATACAATCAGGAGCGGAGCTGAACTTGAACTCAGGTGCTCCAATATAGGACACAGGTGTTCCAAGTAGTATCCTAATCTCTGTGTCAAATGCTCACCCCTAAAACATGTTCTTTATTTGATCAAGGCACTACACTCACATGGGTTTTGGTGGGTTTACTTTTTTTTTTTTTTTTTAATCATTCTGGCAGCTCCTTCTTAAGTTCTAAACTTTGTGGTGACCCAGGTTCAACTCCTGGGTCTCTTTTCTACCTTCATACATTCTCAAGGTCACCTCATATAATCTCATGACTAAATACCATCTGTATTTTCATATTTACCACATTCTACCCTCCTGGTATCTATTTCTACTTAAGTCTTCCTCAGTTTAATGAACTGCAACTCCATGCTTTCACTGCACAGGTCAAAATTTTGGTATCATTCTTTTTTAAATAGTTATTTATTTGAGAGGCAGAGTTACAGACACAGTGAGAGGTCTTCCACCTGCTGGTTCAATCCTCAAAGGGCTGCAATGGCCAGAGTTGAGCCAATGTGAAGCCAGGAGCTTCTTCTGGGCCTCCCAGGTGGATGCAGGGACCCAAGAAGTTGGGCAATCCTCCAATGCTTTCCCAGCAGAGAGTTGGATCGGGATGGAGCAGACGGGACTCAAACCGGCAACTATATGGGATGCTGGCGCTATAGCCAGAGGATTAACCTACCACACCACTGACACCACTGACCCAGCCACTCTTCTTTTTAAGTAGAGGTTCTGATTCTTTTTCATATGTTTATTAATTTATTTTCACCTACTTAAAAGGCAGAAAGAGAGCAAGAGGGAAACAGAAAAAAAGACAGAGAATGATCATCCATCGGTTGGCCCATTCCTCAAAGGCCTGCAACAGCCAAGGCTGGATTTGGGCAAAGCCAGCAGCCTATAACTCCATCAGGGTCTCCCATGTGGGTGGCAGGGGTCCAAGCACTTCAGCCACCATAGGTTGCCTCCCAGGATGCATTAGCAGGGTAGCTGGGATTGAACCAGAACTGATATGTAATTTAGGCAGCTTAAGTTGGGCCATAGTGCCCACTCTTGGTGTCATTCTTGACTTCTGTTTTTCTTTTATCTTCCAAGTAGTAGTCCACAGAAAATTTTTTCCCATTATAATTCTACCTCTAAAGTATATCTAAAAATCACTCTCCTCATTGCCACTATCATCTATTACAAGGTTAATATAATTGCCTCCTAACTGGTACCCCTGCTTTTACATTTACTCTTTTGTCTATTCTCAATTCAGCTTAGCTTACTCATTTGATCAAAATCCTCAATGATTTCCAACCTGACTCCATGGAAACTCCATCTTTGCAAGAACCAAAGAAACGCAACAAGATCTGCCCCCTCGATATTCTAGCTACTGCTGCTACTCTCCTTCCCCTCAGTCACTTCACTTCACTTCAGCCACCCTGTCTCCCAGTTGTTCCTTGAAACACACCAGGTGTGGCCTCAGGGCTTTGGCACCATTCCCTCTGTCCCGAGAGTTCCTCCTCCAGTCCAACCCTCTCATTTACCTCAGTTCTTAATTAAAAGTCACCTTTTCAATGAGGTTTTCCTTGGATCTCTATTTAAAAATTCAAGTCTTCACTTCTGACATTATAGCTCTCTCTGCTTTATTAATTTTTTTTTAAATTGCCTTTTTGTAGCCTTGCATCAGAATTATAAATTCTGTTCCAGATTTGGTGAACCTAATATTCTTTTAACTATTTCTTTAGTAGGAATATATTGAAATGCCAATAGTAATTTGAATTATGTTCTGTAAGAAGGTATTAGTCAATTACTTTAGAGTGTGTACAATTGTAGAAAATGTCCACTTTTAAAATTCATTTTGGTTGCTAGTTTTTTTTTTTTAAATACATTAAAGTAATTTCCTTTCATCGCTTGTTGCATTAATACCTGTAATTACTATTGTGGGAGAAATTTTATTTTTTAAATTGGTGTATATGTTATGCCCAATACTGTAGAACAAAGATGCTACCTTTTTTAAAAAGTTTATTTATTGGTATAATGTTTAATTTAGTTTAAAATTAACTTAATTTTCTCTTCTTGAAAGTTGTTTGTTCTGTACTAAAAGTAGCATGTCACTGTGTTTCTGTGCTGTTGGTAGAAGGGGAACTGATTGCTGGTTCCTAGGCTGTTTTAACCAAAGCAAAGGATAAATTTCACATCTTGTCAATAGCTATTTCAAGAAACCATATTTTGGGCCTTCATTTTTGTATATAAAAGAAAATATACTTCTATCAAAAAAAAAAAATTTTTGACAGGCAGAGTGGACAGTGAGAGAGAGACAAAGAGAAAGGTCTTCCTTTGCCGTTGGTTCACCCTCCAATGGCCACCGCAGCCGGTGCACTGCAGCCAGCGCACCACACTGATCCGATGGCAGGAGCCAGGTGCTTCTCCTGGTCTCCCATGGGGTGCAGGGCCCAATGACTTGGGCCATCCTCCACTGCCTTCCCGGGCCACAACAGAGAGCTGGCCTGGAAGAGGGGCAACCGGGACTAGAACCCAGTGTGCCGGCACCGCTAGGCAGAGGATTAGCCTAGTGAGCAGCGGCGCCGGCCTTTATTTTTCTTTTTACCTACTTATTTATCATAATATTTTATATTTTATCTTATTAATTATGTCTTCCCCAATAAAATGTAAGCTCCAGAGTGATGGGACTTTTCCTGTTTTGTTCACTGTTGTACCCCAGCGCTAGAACAGTGCCCAGTACAAAGCACATCATTTAAGAGGCTCCCCTATTCTATAACTCAAATGATACAAAGCCCATGAGAATGAAGGCTCCCATTAGTCACTATCTACCACGTGTCAGATGTTGATCCCACTTGGCCTCATTGATACCATTATATTTACTCCTCATAATAATCCTGAGCCTTCAGGGATCAGCTGTTGACAAAGAAAACACACATGTGCACACATCCCAGGCAGCTGGGCAGAGTGGCAGGTTAGGAGCTAACGGGAAATGACAAAGTAGCCCATGGAGAGAATCGCAAACAGAAAAGAGATCAGATGGGAAGTCACTTATAGTAAAAAATACCATTCTGGCAGTCATCCATGGTGGAAGCCCGCATGTTTGTTTACACAGTGCTGATAATCAAAGGATGGTTTCCACGCCTTCTACTTCACCTTCTTACATGGCACAGTTCTTCCCAATGGACTGAGAGTTCCTGAGAAACTGTCCTTTCACTTTTGCAATCAAAGAAACCATCAAGCACAAAGATGTCCAAAAACATACATTAAATTGAACTGGATAATTTTTGAGGTCTTTATCCTGTTTTTACTTACGACACAACTGAGCTTTCAGCAACATTATGTAACACACTCAAGGATGCATGCCCTCTAATTTACAAAGAAGGGAACTGAACAAATATTTCTCATTCTTTTCCTACACCATACTGTTGCTATTATATAAAAATTGACAATTGCTGGGGCCGGTGCTGTGGCATAGCAGGTAAAGCTACGCAGTGCCAGCATTCCATATGAGTGCCAGTTCAAGTCTTAGCTGCTCCATTTTCAATCCAGCTCCCTGTTATGGCCTGGGAAAGCAGTAGAAGATGGCCCAAGTCCTTGGGCCCCTGTACCCACATGGGAGACCTGGGAGAAGCTCCCAGCTTTGGCCTGGCCCAGCCCCAGCTATTGCAGCTATTTGGGGAGAGAACCAGCAGATGGAAGACTTTTCTCTCTCTCTACCTCTCTGTAACTCTGCCTTTCAAATAAATAAATAAGACAACTGCTAGTTGAACACTGATCTTCTCTCCAACTTCACCTCAGAGATGGGGTACAGACCCTTTACCCTAACTACACCCTGAGCAAAGTTGTCACACAACAAATCTTTGTAGGTAAGCCAAGTCCCCAAACTGAACCCTATAAGCTGGCACATACAATATTCACACATTTTCCTCATTTCTTCTCCACGCTCATCTCCTTTGCTCACTCTTCTGGCCTCTCATGTTCATTCCTGCTGATCAATGGGGTATAAAGTTGTCAGAGGGCCAAGGCTGTGTCTGATTCTTCCTTCTATTCCTCCAACACAAAACCTACCACATGAGAGATACTAGCTAAACATTTGTTAAAGTACTAAAAGACAAAGACAGTTTTTTTTTTTAAAAAAAGCATTCCTGGCCGGCGCCGTGGCTCAACAGGCTAATCCTCCGCCTTGCGGCGCCGGCACACCGGGTTCTAGTCCCGGTCGGGGCGCCGGATTCTGTCCCGGATGCCCCTCTTCCAGGCCAGCCCTCTGCTGTGGCCCAGGAGTGCAGTGGAGGATGGCCCAGGTGCTTGGGCCCTGCACCCCATGGGGAGACCAGGAAAAGCACCTGGCTCCTGGCTCCTCCCATCGGACAAGCGTGGTGCGCCGGCCGCAGCGTGCCGACCGCGGCGGCCATTGGAGGGTGAACCAACGGCAAAAGGAAGACCTTTCTGTCTGTCTCTCTCTCTCACTGTCCACTCTGCCTGTAAAAAAAAAAAAAAAAAAAAAAAAAAAAGCATTCCTATAGTCTAACTACTCAATAAGAAGCAGGGTTGGCATGAAGTATAGAGGTATACTTTCCAAACAAGAAAGTCCTAAACGAAGAGAAACAACTTGCCCAGACTTTACTTATTCCTCATACTCCAAGCCAGGTGATCCTTCATCATGTCAAAATCCTTACTATATTACTTATAGCCAAGAAGATGACTGAAGCAAGAAAAGAGGACCAAGGTGGACAAAAAGACTGTCACACATTATAAATTGATCACTAAACAACATAAACACCCTAAGTCCCCCCAAATTAAGCAAATACAGCATTCATATCAGAGCAGGAGATATGCTTTAAAATAAACCCACATTTAATGAACCCTGCTGTGGATTATCCCCTATATATTTCACTTGGAGGAGGTATAGATGAGAGAATGTTATATACTGTCTGCCCTTACGGAGCTGATATTCTTGTAGCAGAAATAAGACCCAAGCACTCAAGAGTTTAAAAACCTGAAGGCAGACAAAATAAGAAAAACAGTTCGAATCTGTAAGTCCAAAGTATCTAAGAAAGGCAAGACAATAAGGGATAAATGATAAATGTTTCCAGAGACAGAAAATCTAATTACCTTGATTTGTAATTTCACACTGTATCCTATAAATATGTGCAATTATTATGTGTTAAAAATAAAAATTTTTAAAAATCCTAAAGTCTAAAATTAATTTTACAGGTAATCTGTATACCTACATGCTATTGCATGTTCCACAGAAGGGAAGAAAAAAGAAAGGATCACTGTGACTGGGTGTAAGGGCTTTAAGTTTTTAGGTGGTGTTTTTTTTTGTTTGTTTGTTTGTTTGTTTTTAGTTTTTGATCTGTTTTGCAAAGGAAGAACACAATTTACCAAGAAACTATGCAGAGTTTAAGAAGGGAATGAATCTAGGAACTCATGTGGGGATGGAGACAGAAACAGGGCAGAGATGAAGGCAGGACCAAATGCTCAAACACTACCTCCTATATGAGGCTTTGTAGATCCTTGTAGATAGAACTAATCAGGCTCTGTGCCAAACATACTTGGTGACAGCTCCATTCTAAACCCACTTCAAGTGAGAAGATCTAGTTGTTTTTGTGACTGCTTCCTTCTTGGACTATGAGCTCTGGAAGTAGAGACTACCTTGCTAACCTATGGAGTTCCCTCCCCACTGGCTACTACAGAGTCAAGCACACCTTGGCACACAGACCTGAACCAGATAATGTTATTTATTGAACTGAACCAAAGAATGTTAGAGTTTGGTAGGTCCTCAATGATCATTTATTTCATTCATGACTTCCACTTGGCAACTAAGAAGACAGAGACCAAGTCACAGAGCAAGCCAGAAAAAGACCCAGAAGCGGACTAAGGCCTCTAGACTACCAGCTAAAGATTGGTAAAGAGGCTGCTCTTTTCCCAAAGCATAAGGGATTTCCTGGACTTTCTGCTTAGTTCAAAGACTACTGGGCTCTTGCAGTGGGAAGTCTAAGGCTCTGAATCAGGATTGTTGCATTCCAAACAGTGGACACTCTGAATACCAGGCCAAGTCCTTTGTCTCAAAACAGAAGGACTCAGAAAAACCTGGCAGAACCACCCTTGGCTGATGCAAAGGCTCAAGAAGACTCGGCCGCAGGCTTGGGCAAAGGATCAGGAAGCATTTTATCGTGACAAAGCTGAAGGAAACTGGGGAAAAATGGAGGATGGGAGCAATCAAGAGGTAGATTACTGCCGGCAACACTAAAATCAAGAAAGCATTCTTTGTGTAAGGAAATAGACTATTAGAAGAAGTTAAAGGCTCAGGAAATGGAAGAGAAAGCAATTTCAGGACCCAGGGAGACTCCCCAAGGAAGCACCTGTCTAATTTGAGGCTTAATAGTCTAGATGTGTGTGTGTGTATGTATATATACAAAACAAAAAATCAAACTAGAGAGTGCATGATGCTAAGAATGTAACAGGTTATGCGATGTTAAGTCTCCTCGTTCTCCAACACTGCTGCCACCCATTCACCACCACTCTCCATCACAATCACCCGGGGACTTATTTAAAATGCAATTTTACAAATAATCCAATTTAAAAATAAGAAAGACTTATAAACAGACAGTTCTACAAAGAAGATATATAAATGACCAATAAGCATATGAAAAGATGTAAAGATGTTCAACAGAACTAGTCATCAGGGAAATAACGTCAAAACTACATGAAGGGAGAAGCACCTGGCTCCTGCCATCGGATCAGCACAATGCGCCAGCCACAGCGTGCTGGCCGCGGCGGCCATTGGAGGGTGAACCAACGGCAAAGGAAGACCTTTCTCTCTGTTTCTCTCTCTCACTGTCCACTCTGCCTGTCAAAAAAAAAAAAACAGAGATGGCCCGTCCTAGCCATTGCTGCCATTTGGGGAGTAAACCAGCAGATGGAAGCTCTCTGTCTTTCTCTGTCACTCTGACTTTCAAACAAATAAACAAATCTTCCATTTGCTGATTCACTTCTCAAATGGCTGCACCAGCCAGGGTTGGGTCAAATTGAAGTAAAGAGCTAGGAACTTCAACTGGGTCTCCCAAGTGAGCGGCAAGAATGCAAGTACTTGAGCCATTATCTACTGCTTCCCAGGCACATTGGTGGGAAACTGTATCTGAAGCAAAGTAGCTAGGACTTGAAATGGCACTCTAACATGAGATGTGGGTATTCCCAGGGTAGCTTAACTCACTGTACTGTAACACCGGCCCAGAAGCTTACATTCTCATGAGACAGAATAGTATTGTGGTTTAGAGCAAGTTCTCTGAAGCCAAAGAGCTCTTGTTCAGATTCTGCCTCCATTGTTAACCACCTATGTTCTTTAAAAATCATTTAACTTCTCCATCTCTGTTTCTTCATCTGAAAACAGGGATAATAACAGTACTGTGTAACAGAGTTTCTAGAAGGACTAAATTAGCTAATAAAATTAGTTAATGTATAAAGTGCTCATAACAGTGCCCAACATATAAGAACTAGCTGTTATCATTATTATTTTTATTATTATTTATTTTTTAAAGATTTTTTTGAAAGGCAGAGTTACAGAGACAGAGATGGACAGAGAAAGAAAGAGAGACTTTTCATCCACTGGTTCACTCCCCCAAGTGGCCACAATGGCCAGCCCTGGCCCAAGAGTTTCATCCAGGTTTCCCACATGGGTGTAGGGGCCCAAACACTTGGGCCATCCTCTGCTACTTTCCCTTGCCATTAGCAGGGAGCTGGATTGGAAGTGGAGCAGCTGGAACATGAACCAGTGCCCATATGGAATGCTGGCATTGCAGACAGGGGCTTAACCCACTATGTCACAACACATGGCCTATTATTATTGTGAGTAGGGAGAAAAACAATTAACAAATAACAAAAAATAAGGACAACTAGCAGTATGGGAGATTAAAAAAAAAAAAAAAAAAAGCAGGGTCAGGTGTCAGGGAGTGCCAGTACAGGAGTTAAGAATATTGAGGAGCACATTCAGGGAAAAACTTAGAGAATGTACTAGCTGAGAGACCTGAAGGAGGAGAGAGAACAAGCCATGCAGGTATCTACAGGAGAAGTTACTACTCCTGTGAGACACCTGGCATTATTAAAGCTGCTTCATAAATGTGAGGACCGAGATTCAGACTATGGAACCCTTCTAAGGTCACAGGGCTAATAGTGATAGAGCCTAGAGCTGAATCGACTTTGTGACTCCAACTCTTTTCCATTTATGGGACCCTGTTTGACACCCATCTCTTTCTACAGTGAACCAAGACCAAAGGACCCTCTTCACATCAGCTGTTCTTCTGGTCCTGGGATGAAAGAATCCAATATGACTACACAAGCTCTCCTAGTTAATAGGTTAATCAAAGTAGTTGAATGCACAGGCCACTAAGCCACCTTCCTACTCTCACCCACCTCTTGCTAAGCAGTTCTACACCAGGACCTTCATGTTAACTACAGTTTGCACAGAAAACAGGCATGTACCAAGATCAACAAGCCTTCCTATGAGGAAGGAAAGGTGAATTATATATCAGGAATAAAAGGCCACTGCTTCCAACCAGTCTTTGAAGAGGAAAACTCTGATAATATGTGTAGTGCAGGGAAACTGCGAACAAAATTAGGTTCACCCTACAAAACCTGCTCCAATCTAAGCTTTATATACAAGAGCTGTAGAAATAAGCAGGGGAAAAAATCACCTACATATCCATACTTTCAACAATATTGTCTGTTTTAACTGTGAAATTCCTGTGAAAATGCTGGCAATCTATTCCAGAAAATCATTAGTACTTCCAGGAACGGTGAATTCTAGTATTCCTCTCTTACTTACTAGAAAAGTCATTTCAGCTTTCAGTTCCATCATCAGAAGTAGAGGCTAAATATTAATAGTAAGCTAGGCATTTGAAAGTACAATATATGAAATAACAAATTCATGGTAAGTTTCACATATATTACTTTCCCAATTCACATGTATAACATTTCAGAGGTTTATCTCTGCTAAAAACAAAATTTGGCTCTAAGATTCTGCAGCTTGTTATTGTTTTTCCTTTCTTAATTATTTTTTAAAAAGTACTTATTTCACTTATTTGAAAGTCATTAAGACAGAGAGATATCCCAACTGTCAGTTCATTCCCCCAAAATGTCCACGACATTCAAGGCTGGGCCAGGCTGAAGCTAAGAACTCAATATGCGTCTCTCATGTGGGTGACAGAGACCCAACTACATGAGGCATCACCTGCTGCCTCTCAGGGTGTGCAGTAGCAGGAAGCTGGAATTGGGAGCAGAGCTGGGACCTGATCCCAGGAACTCTGATATGGGATGTGGGCCCCCCAAGCAGCATCTTAACTACTACACCAAATGCCTGCCCCTGTTAGTTTTTTTTTTTTTTTAATCACAGTTAAGAGTGTTGAAGATCTTTTGTTATCATATAGAATATTTAACAATCCTCAAAACTTCCTGTTTTAAAAGACAGTTCACTGATAGTCCCACCTTGAAATCACTCATACCTTGAAATACTCATTTAAGGGTTTCTTCCCCACAGACTATCAGGGAGGAGCACCTCTGGTTATATAAATGTCTTTTTCTTACAAACTATTAGTTCCTTGAAGACAGATCCAATATCTTATATTTCTTTGCCTTCCTAGAAGACCTTTTAATGATTTATTGAAAAGCTAATTCAGGGCCGGTGCCGTGGCACAATGTGTTAATACCTCGCCTGCGGCACCAGCATCCCATATGGGTGCCAGTTCTAGTTCTGGCTGCTCCTCTTCCAATCCAGCTCTCTGCTATGGCCTGGGAAAGCAGTGGAGGATGGCCCAAGTCCTTGGGCCCCTGCACCCAAATGGGAGACCAGGAGGAAGCACCTGGCTCCTGGCTTTGGATCGGTGCAGCTCCAGCTGTTTAGACATTGGGCAATGAACCAATGGAAGGAAGACCTTTCTCTGTCTCTCTCTCTCTCACTGTAACTCTACCTCTCAAAGAAATAAATAAAATCTTAAAAAAAAAAAAAAAGCTAATCCAAAAGAAGTGAAGTGGTTCACCTTATCATGACACAAAACAATGAATGTGAAAGATAAAAGTAAAAACCATATAAGACATAGTAAATTCTAAATAAAAATATTTTAAATAAAAAATAATCAAAATTCAGGTCCTATTGGTTAAGATGCTGTTTGCAACATCAGCACTCCATATCAAAGTGCCAGTTGGAGAGCTGGCACTCCACCCATGTGGAAGACTAGAAAGGAGTTCCCAGCATCTGACATTAGCTTGGTCAAGACCTGGCTACTGCAGCCTTTTGGGCAGTGAACCAATAGACTAAAGATCTTTGTTTCTGTCTCTTACTTTCTGCTGCTCTACCATTAAAAAAAAAAAAAATCAAGTCCTGTATCTACCATATGATTTATTGGTAGCTTACTCATCTATAAATGATGACTCTATGCTTTGGCTCACAGAGATCAGAATCAGCTAACAGAATCAGCTGTGAAGCCAGGCACTGTTGAACTCAAATCGTGGCTTTATCGCATATCATGATCTTGGCCATGCTACCTAATATCTTTGTTTCTCAGTGTCTTCATCTCTTTCAAATGGTGATAACATCACATTTATGGCTGAGGTATGAATTAAGTGAGATAATATACATAAAGCACTTAGTAAATCAAAAAAAATAAATAAAACTAAAAAAAAGCACTTAGTAGCACAGTGCTTGGAATATACTAAGTGGCTGACGCCGCGGCTCAATAGACTAATCCTCTGCCTGCAGCGCCATCGCACCAGGTTCTAGTCCTGGTCGGGGCACCGGATTCTGTCCCGGTTGTCCCTCTTCCAGGCCAGCCCTCTGCTGTGGCCCGGGAGTGCAGTGGAGGATGGCCCAGGTGCTTGGGCCCTGCACCCCATGGGAGACCAGGAGAAGCACCTGGCTCCTGCCTTAGGATCAGCGTGGTGCGTCGGCTGCAGCACACCGGCCACAGCGTGCCGGCCGTGGCGGCCATTGGAGGGTGAACCAACGGCAAAAGAAGACCTTTCTCTCTGTCTCTCTCTCTCACTCTCCACTCTGCCTGTCAAAAAAAAAAAAAAAAGAAAGAAAGAAAGAAAAAAGAAAGAAAGGAATATACTAAGTAACCAAGAAAAAGTATCATCTTTAGTTACTTATGAGAATATTTTAAATGAAGGAAGGGGCTTTGAAGTCAAAATGCTGTGAGATATTCAGAATGCTCATAACATTCTCAAATCCAAAACTATGGAACAAGTTAATAAAACTGAGGAAAGAAGTATTCAAATACAGATGTCTCAACATGTCTTTAAACCTGTCTCCACCTCCCTGCATCTCTCTTGCTTCTCTAACTTCCTTCTAAACGTCTTGACACCACAATACAACAGGAATGGAAAGGCAAGCTGTGCACTTGCAACTCACAGTAAGGTGGGACCAGGATTTCTCCACCAAATTGTAATAAAATTGTCCTGTCCCCTTTCTGATCTTGCAGGCTGCCTATATGGGAACTAATATTCTGCAGCCTCCAGGAATGCCAAGTCAAATTGAAGCAGCTGGCTTTATCTTTTTTTTTCTTCTGAAACTACCAGAATATAGTGGTGTTTCCAGGTCTGTGGCCTGCTCATAAGGATGACAGGAAGTGCAGGGCAGCAGAGGACATAAAAAGGACAGAACGAAAGAAAAACACTCAAAAAACCAGTGTACTATGATCATCCATGGGATCTGTTTCATGTGCATATATTGACTAAGCCAGTACAATATGTGTTGGTTAGTGATATAATATTTTATTGCATTACAATCTGTGTATATGAAGAGTCTCAAGGAAGAGGCTGATCTGTGTCCCATATACACAGTCCTGTAACAGCAGGCCCAGAAGAGATTATCCAGTCCAGCATTACTGTTATTATGGAAAGAGAAACTCAGGGCCACAGAGGAAACATGATCTCATGGGTAAGTCAAGAAGCACAGCTGGGATTCAAACTTATGACGAGGCTGATTGTGAACTCAAGTATAAAGTGTGCAGAAAGAGAACCTGTTAAAAACCTTATCATTTGTGAACAAATCTCCAGAGATGGCTTAAGAATTCCATGTTTACAAATACCGCTAAGTGGAAGGCACACCTGAGCTAGGTAAATCCGTCATCCACAACTGCCTTGCTGAATGCTTTTCAAATGCTCATCTCAGGAAAATGGGAAATTATGACATGTCGTAGACCTTTGAGGCTGCTCAAGAATAACCAACACTGCATCTACTAAGTTCATCACAGTGAAATATATAAAACAGCCTCAATATGCAAAAGGTAAAAGGGCAGATGGTTTATTACTCAGCTGCTGTCCAGGGTTCCCAAAACTCACCTTTGTAGAGGGAGCACACCTGCAGTGGTTAAAAGAAATAAAATTAAATCCTGGGGCAGGCATTTGGTACAGCAGCTGCCACTTGGAACTCCCTTATCCCATATCTGAGTGGCTGGGTTTGAGTCTGGGTTCCCCTCTCAATTCCAGCTTCCTGCTAATAAGCACCCTGCTCATGGAATGCAGCAGTGATGGCTCAAGTCTTTGAGTCCCTGATACCATATAGGTGACCCTGAATGAATTCCTGGCTCCCAGCTTTGGCCTGGCTCAGCCCTGACTTTTGTGGGCATTTGAGGAATAAATCCTCAGAAAGAGATTTCTGTGTCTCTACCTATCAAATAAACTAATTAATAATCAAAAATTAGATCTGTGGAGCTGGCGCTGTGGCACAGCAGGCTAAAAGCCCTGGCCTGAAGTGCCAGCATCCCATATGGGTGCCAGTTCTAGTCCTTCTGCTCCACTTCTGACCCTGCTCTCTGCTATGGCCTGGGAAAGCAGTGGAGGTTGGCCCAAGTCCTTGGGCTCCTGCACCCACATGGGAGACCCGGAAAAAGCACCTGGCTCCTAGCTTCGGATTGGCGCAGCTCTGGCCATTGTGGCCATTTGGGGAGTGAACCAACAGATGGAAGACCCCTCTCTCTCTGTCTCTACCTCTCTCAGTAACTCCGTCTTTCAAATAAATAAAATAAATCTTTAAAAAAAAAACTAGATCCCTAAGCCTAGCATTCTTGGCTTAAAAAAAAAAAAAATCCCCAACCTCAACTTTCCAGCATTTCTAACTACCTTACAATTCTCTAGGTAAACTGAGCAAGTGGTGGCTTTCTATGTTTGTTTAAAGAGGAAGACAATGGGGCCACCACTGTGGTACAGCAGGTTAAGCTGCTGTTCTCAGCACTGGCATCCTACATGGGCACCAGTTTGTGTCCCAGTTGTTCCACTTCCAATCCAGCCCCCTGCTAATGCGCCTGGGAAAGCAGCAGAGGCTGGTCCAAGTCCTTGGGCCCTGCACCCACGTGGGAGACCTAGAAGAAGCTCCTGCCTTTGGCCTGGCACAGCCCCAACCATTGTGGCCATTTGGGGAGTCAATCAGTAGATGGAAGATAGCTCTCAATTTAATTTTCAAATAAATAAATAAAAATGTGTGTGTGTGTTCACTTCTTCACAAACCGTGTGCCAGTTCTGAAAATTCAAATCCTAAACCATCCTTCAGGCCCAACTCACGGCTCACAACTCCAGAAAGCCTTCTCTAAAAGCACACGTTACAGAGACCTGTCCTCTTGGGCTCTGAGCTATTTTCACTGTTTCCCTCCAGCATTTCTCCTCTTCTTTCATTTAATTCCATCTGCGCTCTGACCACATCGGTCCAGTTGCTTCTCTCCAAGAGCTGTGGCACTCAATGCACCTGAAGCTTGGCTCTGCCTGGACTATTTCTCCTCTGCCAAAATCATGTTGGGCCGGCGTGGTGGCTCACTTGGTTAATCCTCTGCCTGCGGCGCTGGCATCCCATACGGGTGCCGGGTTCTAGTCCCAGTTGCTCCTCTTCCATTTCAGCTCTCTGCTATGGCCTGAGAAGGTAGTGGAGGATGGCCCAAGTGCTTGGGCCCTGCACCCAAATGGGAGACCAGGAGGAGGCACCTGGCTCCTGGCTTCGGATTGGCGTAGCTCCGGCCGTAGTGGCCATTGGGGGGGTGAACCAACAGAAGGAAGACCTTTCTCTCTGTCTCTCTCACTGTCTAACTCTGTTAAATAAATTTTTAAAAAATCATGTCATTCCAGTTATAGTGCACGAAAAACAAAACTGGACAACTAGGACTCAGAATATGTGAGTTGGGATCATGGTTCAAGCAATTCCTAATCTAAGATGCCCAACCAGCTCAACCTAGCTCTTCCAATTAGGCAACATACCCCCATATGTAAAGCCAGATAATGACCACTGATTTAACAAGCCCAAGGCATACCTAACAACTTTGTTTCCCTGAGAGATAAAAAAGTACATAAGGTATGGCCTTTGCCCTCTAAAAGTTTCTGAACCTAGATGGGTAGGAAAAGGGACAGCAGAGCCTAACAATGTGAAAAACTGGCTTGGAGTCAAGGCATCACAATGCTGGTCTCACCTCGAGCACAGAATCCGTAGCATCTGGGTACTTTCCCTTCACTGGGCCCCAGATTGCTTTCTCTGTAAAATGAGCAAGTGTTGGAGTCAGGAGCCCTTCCTGCTTTGATATTGTGTGGAAAATAACCATACCACTAGCCAGATTATCTGTCAAGCCAAGAGGGTGGTACAGATGACGCCTAATGTAACTAGGAGCAAGCTACTGATTCAATGGAAGCTGCTCTGTGACCCCACATCCACCTGAACCTCGAAGGGGGGATGGGAAGGTTGAAGCCAGATGATGATACAGCTGCTGCTAGGAGGTCATGGCTAATCACAGACACACTTCTCATTCACAGGAAGCTCTGCACAAACCCTCCATTCAGGTCCCAAAGTCTCTCACCACACAAAGGAGCCTCGTGGCCCAGAAAGGGAGAGGTACCAGTCAGTAGCCTGGCAACACAAACAATGGACAAAGCCAATGGGGCAGAGCCCATCCTGTCCAGAGTTGGGCCCACAGCTTGGGCCTTCTCTGTCCTCGGGTTTTTTGTTGCTGGAACAGGTAAAGAAAATAATACACTCCAACAGAGCTAAATTTTTCAAAAATATGTAATAAGTATCATGCTCTTTTAGCAAAAAAACAGGTTTTGTTTTGTAGGACATATTTAAAATTTCAGGGAAATAGTGGCAGATTCTTTCTGTAAGCATCAGAAATAGTAAAGGCAGGTTTTGCTGTCAGACAGACTCAGGTTCAAATCCCAACTGAACTACTTGTTGACACTGGGCAAATTACTTAACATCTCTGAGCCTTAGTTTCCTCATCTATTTGGTTAAGAGTCCCCACTTCATGGAGTTTGCCTGAGAACTAAAGATATGATAAACAAATTTGAGTCATTCTGCAAATTCCTCTTCCCCTCCTGCTCCCAATTCATACTGCATTTACTTCTGCTATAGCTCTAACCTCACTTTACTGTCCTTATGTATCTCTTTATATATCATACATAGAAAGTATTAGATATATACCATTAGTATACACTATATATCTGTGCCTGCTATGACACTGTGAATAGCTTGAGAACAAGGGCAGTACTTTAATCCTTATTTGAGATTTCCCAAACCAGAGCCTGGCATCTGGCAGAAGCCTTAGGAAACTAGATGAATGTGCCTACCATGCACCTAGTCCTATGCTATACAGGTGCTATATATGGAACAAAATAATGACCACAATGTTGAACATAATAGTAAAAACACAACAAACACATCCTACTTACTCTGTTTTTACACAATTCTAAGCCCTTTAAACCTTTAAAAATTGTTTTAGTTACGATATTACAGTTACAACAACCTGATGAGTAGTTATAATTATCTTCACTTTGCTGATGAGAAAACTGAGACACAGGAAAGTTAAAAAAAATTAAGTACAGAAGAGAAAGTCCATGAGAAAGAAAGCATATTAGTGGTTGCTAATGAGTGGTAGAATGAGAAGTGACTGTTAATAAGATTTCTTTTTAAAAAAACCTTTTCTTTTCTTTCTTTTTTTTTTTTTCATTTTATTTGAAAGAGAGAGAATCTTCTATCTGCTGTTTCACTTCCCAAATGCCTGCAACAGTAGGTCTGGGCCAGGCTAAGGCCAAGAGCCAAAAACTCAATCCAGGTCTTCCATGGAAGTGGCAGGGACAAGGTGCACATTAGTGAGACAGGATGGAAACAGAATGACTGGGGCCATGTCCGTGTCAGCATTCCATATGGCACTGGTTCAAGTCCCAGTTGCTCCACTTCTGATCCAGCTCCCTGCTAACGTGCCTGGGAAACCAATGGAAGATGGCCCAGGTCCTTGGGCTCCTGCACTCACATGGGAAACCCAGAAGAAGCTCCAGGTTCCTGGCTTCAAATCAGCCCAGCTCCAGTCATTGTGGCAATTTGGGGAGTGAACCAGTGGATGGAAGACCTCTATTTCTCTCTGTAACTCTGCCTTTCAAGAAGGAAGGAAGAGAGGGAGGGAAGGAGAAAGAAAGGAAGGGAGAGAGAGAGGGAGGGAAGACAGAAGGAAGGAAAGATGGAAAGAAATGGGAATCACTAAGTCAAGTCCCTCCCAAACAGACTATGCACCCATCTCTATCCACAGGCTGCTCCAATTCCAAACCAATCAGGAGTAAAGACCACCAGACCCTAACCACAAAAGACCCCTTACTGTCCCATCAGGGACTTCCCCAACCCTTACGTGTGCCCAGATTAGCCCAGTACAACCATTATCTGGTCTTCCTGAGGAAGTGGTAGTGAGCAACACCACCATTTTGAGCATGTTGAGTGCCAAAAAAGCAAGCACACCTGCACACAAGACCCAGCTGGGTGCACACTAAAGTACCAGATGCCAAGGAGGAGGAGCCAGAGACTCCCAAACCCAATAAAATCCAGTTCAGCTCCCGTCAAGGAGCCAGTCAGTGGAACCTCTTTCCACCATGCAGCTTCCCTTGGGTTGGAGCATAAACTGCCCAATAATCCTATTCTGGGATGAACACTGACTGCTTTTCAATTTTTATTACAAGTGAGTCAATAACCTCAAGTTGTAATCACCAGCAGGAAGCTGGAATCAGAAGCAAAGCCGAGATGTGGGTATCCCAAGAGGCATCTTAACCACTGCACCAAACGCCTGCCCCCTTTTGTTTCTTTTGAATGTGATGAAAATGTTCTAAAATGAGATAAAGGTGATAACAGTACAAATTTGTGAAAATACTAACAACCACTGACTTGTGTCTTTAAAAGAATAGAAAAAGGTGGATTTACAGTATGCTAATTATATCTTAATAAAGCTGTGCTTAAAAAAATTGTCCAAGGGCAGGCACACAGGAGGCAACAGACTCAAAATCCTGACATTTAAAATCTGTGCTTTTAACCACTATTTCATACTGTTCTGAAGGAACTTAAAATGTAGCATCATCTAGTTACTATTACATATGAGACTGATATCTAGATGGATGGATGGATGGATGGATGGATGCTACAGATGTTGGGAAAAACAAGAGCTGCAATTGTAGGTGTTCGATAATATTTTATTGGACTTAAAAATAAGCTCACTTACTAATTTAATTCCTGACCTCAAAGCACTCAGTTTAAAATGTGATCCAGACATGTTAGCAAACATCTGTGGTGTAAGCAAGAAGGAAACACATACTGTGTAAAAATAATTTCCCTAAGGGAAGCACCTCTCGTGCAGCAGTCTGGCAGGGAGAAAGAATATTCACCAACCATCCATGAGCTCCTCCACAGTGCTTAGACCTCTCATTAGGCAGCTCCATGTGACCAGTTTTAGCCAATGTTCAGGAAAAAGAAATGACATGGCTCCTTTTCAGAAAGGGAGAAGTACTGAAGGCACCCTAAATGTGTCATGTTGACATGGT
The DNA here is from genome assembly GCA_949820135.1 of Sylvilagus floridanus. NCBI lineage: Eukaryota > Metazoa > Chordata > Mammalia > Lagomorpha > Leporidae > Sylvilagus > Sylvilagus floridanus. The sequence goes on along the minus strand of OX463224.1, from coordinate 63,727,149 downwards.
GGCATCACAGGACTGAAGCATTCTGGAGAACTGACTTACACTGGAACTCATGAGCAAGACTCCAACAGATCTTTATTATACAAAGCCACTGAAACCATGGGGCTAATTTGTTACCAAAGTATAATTCTGCCTCTATTTATTTTATAAGTATAATAAGAAATAAACCCAGAGCTTGTGAATTCAAACCTGTATTCTACCATCCACTATTTTGGCTAGGTTATTTGAACTTGCTGATTCTTATTTAGAAGTAGTGACACTGGGCCAGCTCCACGGCTCAATAGGCTAATCCTCCACCTGCGGTGCTGGCACACCAGGTTCTAGTCCCTGTCGGGGCACCGGATTCTGTCCCGGTTGCCCCTCTTCCAGGCCAGCTCTCTGCTGTGGCCTGGGAAGGCAGTGGAGGATGGCCCAAGTCATTGGGCCCTGCACCCCATGGGAGACCAGGAGAAGCACCTGGCTCCTGCCATCGGATCAGCATGGTGCGCCGGCTGCAGTGCGCCGGCCGCGGCAGCCATTGGAAGATGAACCAATGGCAAAAAGGAACACCTTTCTCTCTCTCTGTCTCTCTCTTACTGTCCACTCTGCCTGTCAAAAAAAAAAAAAAAAAAAAAGTAGTGACACTGTCCTCTCAGAGTTGCTATGATAATTAAATGAAATATATGAAAGCACCTTGCATGATCTTACTACCTTCAGGGAAATTAGTGTGAGACTGAATCTGATGCTAGGATGAGAAATTCTAATTGGAGTCTGTTGTCAAAAGCAAGAAAGGGGGCAGGTGTTTGGCATGGTAGCCGGAATATCATTAGGAATGCCTGCTTCCCATATTGGAGCTTCCTGCTAATGCACATCCTGGAACACAGCAGGTGATGGCTCAAGTAATTGGGTCCCTGACACCCACACAGGAGATCTGGATGGGATTCTATGTTCCTGATTTTGGTCTGGCCCCACCCTGGCTGTTGTGAGCATTTGGAGAATGAACTAGAACATGAAAGATCTCTGTTATTATCTCTCAAATAAATAAATTTTCAAAAATACAACAAAGATCATAGTGTGCTTGGCAGGGTGGGGGAGTGGGAGGGCTGTACTTTAACTAGTTTATAAAGAGAAAAGTTATTTGCTTGTCTGTAGGGAACAAAACCAAATCCGTACTTCTACAACACTTTCTATGCCTAAAATAACCTCCTGTGCATTGCTGTATTTGATCTTTACAAGAATCCAGAAAGGTAAACATCCTTACCAAAAAAATAATTAACATAAGCCCCCAAAGCAAAACCTACCCCAACCTATGGGATCAATGAGAAAAAACAATGTCCTCCATCACCTCCAGGTGCAATGAAGTACCATAACCTCTCTTCACCAAAATAGCTCCCTTATACTTATTTATACTACCCAAAGATCCCTCATTAAGGTATTCACTCCAGGTGGCTAGTGTTGTGGTGTAGCAGGTAAAGCTGCCACCTGCGACACTGGCATCCTATATGGGCACTGGTTTGTGTCCAGGCTGCTCTACTTCCAATCCAGCTCTCTGCTAATGCACCTAGGAAAGCAGCAGAAGATGGTCCAAGTACTTGGGCCCCTGCCACCCATGTAGGAAACCCAGATGAAGCCCCTGGCTTCAGCCTGGCCCAGCCCAGCCATTGTTACCATCTGGGGAATGAACCAGAGGATGGAAGATTTCTTTGTCTCTCCCTCTCTCTTTGTAGCTTTGACTTTCAAATAAATAAATATATATTCACTCCAGAAAAGGACAACACAACATTAACAATTACACATCGGTACAATCCTGTTAATAAAAAATGGAAAAGAAAAAGCACCATTCCTAATCTATTGAATTAACAAAAGAAATTCCCCTGAAGGTATAACTGCAATCACTCATAACATATAAACTATTCTCAGGACCTAACAAAGTGACTCAATGTATATATGTTGATTGATTAATACAAAGATGTCTAGAACTTGGGCTTAGTGTTGTGGTGTAGTGAATAAAGCCTATGCTTGCAACGCTGGCATACCACGTGAATGCTGGTTCATGTTCTGATCTGGCTCCCTGATAATAGCCTGGGAAAAGCAGAAGATGGCCCAAGTGCATGGGCCCCTACCACCCACATGGAAGACCCAGATGAAGCTCCTGGCTCCTGTCTTTGGCCTGGCCATTATGGCCCTTTTGGTATTGAACCAACAGATGGAAGCTCCCTTTCTCTCTCTCTTTCGCTCTCTCTCTCTCTCTCCCTCCCACCCTCTCTCCATCCCCCCCCCCTCAGTAACCTTACTTTTCTTTTTTAAAATTTATTTATTTTTATTTTTTTGACAGGCAGAGTGGACAGTGAGAGAGAGACAGAGAGAAAGGCCTTCCTTTGCCATTGGTTCAGCCTCCAATGGCCACCGCAGCCGGCGCACCGCGCTGATCTGATGGCAGGAGCCAGGTGCCTCTCCTGGTCTCCCATGGGGTGCAGGGCCCAATGACTTGGGCCATCCTCCACTACACTCCCTGGCCACAGCAGAGAGCTGGCCTGGAAGAGGGGCAACCGGGACAGAATCCGGTGCCCCGACAGGGACTAGAACCTGGTGTGCTGGCGCCACAAGGCAGAGAATTAGCCTATTGAGCTGCGGCGCCGGCCTTACTTTTCTTTATTTAAAAAAAAAGGATTTATTTATTTATTTGAAAGTCAGAGTTACAGAGAGAGAGAGAGAGAAAGAAAGAGAGAGAGAGAGAGAGGTCCTCCATCTATTGGTGGTTCACTCCCCAGATGGCCGCAATGGCCAGAGCTGCACCGATCTGAAGCCAGGAGCTTCTTCCAGGTCTCCCACATGGGTGCAAGGGCCCAAGGACTTGGGTCATCTTCTACTGCTTTCCCAGGCCATAGCAGATAGCTGGATTGGATGTGGGGCAGCCGGGACTAGAATCGGTGCCCATATGGCATGCCAGTGCTTTAGGCCAGGGCGTTAACCCACTGAGCCACAGTGCCAGCCCCCCTACTTTTCAAATAAATAAATCTTTTTTAAAAAAATCCAGAACTGTCTTTCTCAAGAGACTTATAAGAAGAAAAGATGTTAAACTGGGCACATACAGCCATGATATAAGGAAAAAGTTTCAACTGCCAGAAGAATATGAATTGTAAAAAGGCCATAGAAGAGGGGCCAGAGCTGTGGTGTAGCAAGCTAAGCTGCTGCCTCAGAGCTGGCATCTCATATAGGTGCAGTACTGCATCCATCACTGCTGCCTTCAGGATGTGCATTAGCAGGGAACTGGACTGGAAGTGGAGGAGGAACACGAACCCAGGCACTCTTAGGGGATGCAGGAGTCCCAAGCAGCATTTTAACCACTGTGCCAAATGCTGGCCTCCAAGTGTGACTTTGAAATGTAGGTGTCTTACTCCTTCTTTAAGTTTCTGCAGAACTTCACGATAACTTCCAATATAATTTTTTCCCCTTGTCTATCTCTTCTAATAGTTTCTGAATGCCTCCAGGGCAAAGATCACGGGCAATTCCCCTCTCAGTGCCTAGCAGTAAATGTCTGTTGAATCCACAAATTAATCAAGGGTTCTTTGGTACTTTATAAAGACTATCTGCACGATAGAAAACCTTCCATTTATTCACGAAATAATGTTTATTCTGTGTCTTTTATGTGTCTGGCACTGTGCTAAATCTTACAGAATCATCAATGAACAAAACAGACTTGATCTCTGCCCTCATGGAGCTTACTCTCTACTGAGGAGTGCAGATATAGAACAAATAATTACAAGGATACTAATAAATATTTTTTAAAAATGCAGATTGCTATGATAACTTATGACAGACAAAAGTGTGTGGCCATGGAAAATGTACAGCTGTAAAGCATTTTTCAGGTGACTCTACATATTTTTTATTAAGTAACTGAGCAGTAAACAATCTCCCCATTCCAATCTCCATATCTCCACCCCTCACAAAGCAAGCCTAGGACCCACATTACCTAGTTGCTAGAGGTTACTGCTCTCTTCACTCTTCCAGTTCACAGATTTCCCTTTCCAACAGAAACAGATCTTATATTAATGGTTACAAGGTATTGTGTGTTGGAAGAGAAGGAGTTACAGATGGTGGGTTGGGCTTGTCCATCTCTGAAGGTACCCTCCCTCCTAACATGCAGATCTAAGTATCCCTGTACATCAACGGGATCAGCAGAAAGTGGATACTATGCAACTTTGATGTTAGTTCAAGGACACCAATTACTTTTCTAAAATACTTAACATGAAATAAATACATCTTTTTTTAAAGATTTATTTTATTTAATTTAAAGAGTTACAGAGAGAGGCACAGACAGAGAGAGAGAGGTCTTCCATCTGCTGGTTCATTCCCCAGATGGCAGCAATGGCCGGAGTGGCACCGATCTGAAGCCAGGAGCCAGGTGCTTCTTCCAGGTCTCCCATGTGGGTGCAGGGGCCCAAGGACTTGGGCCATCTTCCACTGTTTTCCCAGGCCATAGCAGAGAGCTGGATCAGAAGTGGAGCAGCTGGGTCTCGAACCGGCGCCCATATGGGATGCTGGCACTTCAGGCCAGGGCTTTAACCCGCTGCGCCACAGCGCTGGCCCCGAAATAAATAAATAAATAATTCTTAACCTATGCACTGTGGCATAGGTTAAGTCTCTTCCTGTAGTGCTAGCATCCCATGAGGCACTGGTTTGAGTCCTGGTTGCTCCAATTCCCAATCCAGTTTCCTCCTAATGGCCTGGGAAAGCAGCAGAAGATGGCCAAAGAGCTTGGGCACCTGTACATATGTGGGAGACCTGGAGGAAGCTCCTGGCTTTGGGTCAGCCCAACTTCAGGCACTGCGGCCATTTGGGGAATGTACCAGCGATGGAAGACCTCTCTGTCTCTTCCTCTCTCTTTCTGTAACTCTACCTCTCAAACAAATGAATAAATCTTAAAAAACAATACTTAATATGACCTTGAGTGCTTTTTTAAAAAAAAAAACACCTTAACAAGAAGACAAATGCTGCAGCTTTTCAAAATACAATAGGAAGCACATGTCATTTATCTTAGGGTCTGTTACAGAAGTGAAGATTTGGAACTACTACTTTCAATATGGGTCAAAGTCAACAGTAAATGCCTATAAAAATAAAAAGGCAGTGGGTATAGGGAAAACAGTGTAGAATTCCAGTGATTCCACTTCCTGATTGTGTAATTTGGGGCAGCAGCAAAGGCTATCTGGTTCCCCCTGACAGTCTCAGTTACCTAACACAGTGTACAAATCTTGACACATAGTAGCACTCAAAATACATTTGTTGAAAGCTTGAATGAAAGAAGGAACGTCTTAAATTTGGTGAGTTTTCTTTTTCTATCACTAGGTAAGTGACAGAACCAGGATCTGACTCTCTGACTCATTAGACTCCAGGGGTGTCTATTGAAGGATATTGGAGAGTGACGTATAAGCCTGTAACACAGTCGCATTTATTTTCCAGGGAAGATACCCAGTACCCAACTAAGAACAATCTCTTGTAGCAGATTACATTTTCCAAAGATTGGCACAATAACATCTTTCATCTCACATGCTCTTCCACATGTGATCTTGCCACAACCCCAATCAAACTCCCCTCCCCTTTAGAATCTGGGCAGGTCTGGCCTTATAAATCACTTACTACCAATAGAGTGCAGCTTTTGCCTGGTTTTCTTCAAATGCTCCTTAAGACACACCTACCAGAAAAAATTTTAAGAGCCTCCTTCATTCATCCAAGCCTTCATCAAGTATCTGTTGCATGTTCCCACTATGTGTCAGGCCTAGACACTATGTTAGGCACTGAGAAGGCAATGATGCATTACTCAGCCACTGTCCCTGTCAATCTGGAGCAAGGAAGAGATAAAGGGCAGGTGGGACAGACTAATACGTGCTAAAATTAAACTTGCAAGAGATGCTCATAAACAAGCAAAGAGATTTGCTCCAGAATGGCAAGTCAAGAAATGACACTCCAGTGGTGGCATTGAAACAAGCCATAACAACAGAGGTATAACCAGCCATGTTGGAGCGAGGAGCAGACAAACACTTTTAGGGAAAAGAACAAGGACAAAGGCAATCAAGCAGAAAAGAGGCTGATATGTAACAGTGTGGAGAGGGCACAAGGACCACAGAATAGATTCTGAAAGCAGTACTACTGGGTTACTCCTACGTCAGTTTAAATATAGCCTACCAGCAGATTCACCTCTTAAAGTTATAATTTAAATATTAAAGTCAGCTTTATATAACTTCAGATATAAAACAACTCAGGTAACAAATGCTGGTACTGAAAACTGTACAACTGGATGCAGCCCCATAGAAAGCACATTATGCAAAAATGGGACTGTTTCCAAGACAAAGGAACATATGGTTTGAAGGCCTTCCTGTAATTAACCTCTTTGGAATTTCAGGACACAGAAAGACAGAACTGACTTTCTTCCTGCCTCATTAATGGTGCATTTCATAAATTATACCTGATTTGACCTACTTTTTCTCAGCTGTCATCTCAAAATGTTTCGCTGAAATCACAATCTTTAAGTGAATAAGAAGATCAAGTCTATCACTAAAGCTGCCCTGTCTAAAATGAAACTCAGATCATTTACAGAATCCAAACCATCAAAGTACTCCCTACATACCCTGCCCAATGGCTTTGTCCTCTTAGGTGTCAAGTCCATGAAAAAGAAGAGATGGGATGACATATTATTTCACACTACTGTCAAACACCTGTCCAAGCACCCAAAGATAACTGAAATAATCAGCTGAAAGAGAAAAAAATTACCGATAATGGACTCCAAGAAATCAAGAGCCAGGTCTCCTGGGCCCAGGACCTTCCAACAGGTGCTCCCATCCAGTAAGGTCCTTTGGTCTAGAGGACTGTCTCTTACACTAGTCCAAACTAGCAGGTTCAAAGTTGTAAATGAGCTGGTAAAATTTACTATGGTATAGTTTCAGAGTGCTATTTTTTTATCTTAAAAGATTTATCTATTTATGTGAAATGCAGAGTAACAGAGGGACAGGGAAGGAGAGACAGAGAGAGAGATGGTCCATCAGCTGGTTTGCTCCCAAAATGTCCACAATAGCCGGGGCTGGGTCAACCTGAAGCCAGGAGTCAGGAACTCCATTTGAGTCTACCACAAGGATGGTAGGCACCCAAGTACTTGAGCCATCATCTGTTGAAGAAGAGCCAGGACTTGAACTGGCACTCTGACATGTGGGTGTCCCCAGTGTTAGCTTAACCGTCTGTGCCATAATTCCTGCCCCATGCCATTATTTTAATAAGGCTGATTTACCCATATACTTTCAAAGAACTGGTAAGCTGTTTTGCATGTAAAACCTAGCTTATAAATGCTGAGTGCTCTCATTAAGAGCCACAATCAAATCCAGTTAACCTCATAAAAGGAGCCCTTTGGCACCCTCTCCAGGGAAGTCTGCATACTAGGACGCGCACAGGTATACTATTTTCTGTACTGTCACTGCGACACCTGCAGAACACTCTAAAGGGATTGCTCTTCAGGGACAAGAGAGCTGAGATATTACATACCTCTGTCCATCCCCTGCTTAGGGGCACTTGACCAGGCTGAGGGCCCCTCCTTAATCCCACTGAGCCCAGAGGTGGCAAAAGATAAGAGGTAAGGCTCTGGGACTGGAGCTGTAGAGTAGCAGGTAAATCCACTGCTTACCATGCTGGCACCTCATATGGGCACTGGTTCATGTCCTGACTGTTCCACTTCCAATCCAGCTCCCTGCTAATGTGCCTGGGAAAGCAGTGAAATGGTCCAAGTGGTTGGGCCCCTGTACCCATATGGGCGATCTGGAAGAAGCTCCTGGTTTCAGGATCTTATTATAGCCACTTGGAGAGTGAACAGACATATAGAAGAGCTCTCTGTCTCCCTCTGTGTGTGTGTGCAACTCTGCCTTTCAAATAAAGAAACAAGTAAATAAATAGTCTTTAAGAAAAAAAAAGAAGTAAAGCTCTGCTCTTGTTGCTTATAACTGGTCATGACATTTGTTCTGGAGATGAGGGTAGGGAGATAACTGCTTTTATGATGAATGGCATAGTTAGAGGGGAGAGAGAGAGATGCAGAGGAAGAGAGAGAGAGCTCTCTCTTCCATCTACTGGTTCACTCCCCATATGGCAGCACTGGCCAGGACAAGGCCAGACCAAAGACAGGAGCTTCTTCTGGGTCTCTCACATAGGTACAGGGGCCCAACAAGTTAGGCCATCTTCTGCTGCTTTCCCAGGCACATTAGCAGGGAGCTGGATGGGAAGTGGAGCAGCCAGGACATGAACCAATGCCCATATGGGATGTTGGCAATGCAAGTGGTGGGTTTACCTGCTATACCACAATGCCAGCCCTAACACTGTTCCTAATTTCATCTTCAGAACCAGAAAACTAGGCTTGAGCTGGATAAAACAACTACACATTACCCTTACTAGTAAGTAAGAAAACTCAGGGAGCTTGTGGACAAGAATACTTTAATGGTGCTAACAATGGAGAAAGGAACAAGTTAGGATTTGATGTAAACTACCAGGTTAGTGACTCATCCTGAGGCCACCTTCAAACTGGGCCTAAAGCTCAGAGTTGGCACATGAGGGCAAAAAATGATTCTCTAACACTAGAAAATGTGAAAAAATCTCTGTGCAAATAAAATTTGTATATCTGGTGGATGAGTGAGAAACCATTTATGAAAGTGACCTAAAGGACTTTATTTGGTACAGAAACAAAGGTGTCAAGAAGGGTTTGCTCAAGGAAGTTGAAACTGCAGGTTAGAAAAGAGTGAATCCTACTTTGCCTAAAGGGGGGAAAAACAAATCAGTGGACTAGTAAGTTGCATTCAAGTTCTCTGACTTCCAGGACCAGGCTGGGACCTTCTCTCTTAAGAATGGGATATTTGGGGAGCAGGTGCTATGGCACAGAAGGTTAAGCCTCTGTCTGCAGTGCCGGTATCCCTACAGGAACAGGTTCAAGTCCTGGTTGTCCCACTTCTGATCTAGCTTCCTGCTAATGTTCCTGGGCAAGCAGCAGCAGATGGTCCAAGTACCTGGGGCCCTGCCACTCATGTGGGAGCCCCAGAAGAATCTCCTGGCTCCTGGCTTCCACCTGGCTCAGCCCTGGCTGTTACAGCCATTTGGGGAGTGAACCACTGGAAAGACGATCTCTGTCTCTCTTCTCTCTGTAACACTGCCTTTCAAATATATAAATAAATCTTTAAAAAATAATAAGAAGAGCTATCCTGGTCCATCTCCACTCCCACCCCTCAAAGAGATGGACATAGCTGCCACTCAGACATTTCCTAAAGCAGTTTCATGGCAATTTATCATCCCAGCAATCAGCTACTCAAGAACTATTGCATTGTTAGGATTTCCATTTGCTATATCAGGGACTTCACAATGCCCTACATGTGGAGGTTGTAACAACCAACATAAAAAATATTGAGAGGACAGTGCTAGGACAGGTTTTCCCTCATAAAAACAGCACAAGCAAACACTACAAAGCCAGGCAGAGCAGAATGAGCACTAATGAGAGTCAGAAAGCCAGAGCACGAGCCTCAACTTCTCTAATAATTCATTCTAAGATCTCTGCCCCTCTAACACCCTGAGCCTATTTCCAAACACAGTAGCAATACTTTACTTTGCTTCTGGGAGAGAGAGAACATACTGATTATCTTATAACTCAATATAATGTTATTTTTAATCAGTCTTTTTTTTTTTTTTTTTACAGGCAGAGTGGACAGTGAGAGAGAGAGAAAGGTCTTCCTTTGCCGTTGGTTCACCCTCCAATGGCCACCGTGGCCGGCGCGCTGCGACCAGTGCACCGTGCTGATCCGAGGGCAGGAGCCAGGTGCTTCCTCCTGGTCTCCATTGGGTGCAGGGCCCAAGCATTTGGGCCATCCTCCACTGCACTCCCAGGCCACAGCACAGAGTTGGCCTGGAAGAGGGGCAACCGGGACAGAATCCGGTGCCCCAACCAGGACTAGAACCCGGTGTGCCGGCGCCATAAGGCAGAGGATTAGCCTATTGAGCCGTGGCGCTGGCCCTTAATCAGTCTTTTAAAAAATGTATTTGTTTAGTTATTTGAAAGGCAGAGTCATAGGGAAGGGGTAACACGTGGGTGGCAAGGGCCCAACCACTTGGTCCATCACCCACTGGAGCTAGATCAGAAGCGCCACAGCCAGGACCAGAACCAGCACACTCAAATGGATGCCAGTGTCACAAGTGGCAGCCTAACCCACTGTATCACAATGCTGGCCAAACAATCTGAATAGTTTTACAAATAAAAATGAGTCACACCATAAGGCTTACAAGAAAAAAGTAGAAATCTCCTACCCATTTTTGCTTCCCAAGGCAGTCACTTTGAATGTTCTTTAGCCTTTCTCTTAGGATTTATTTCTACTTCCAGAAGACAGGCTTATACCATCATTTTGTTGTTGTTGTTATCTTTCTGTGATGAAGATTTGTTCTTTTACCTTACCATCATGCAACATACACCACCCATACACGACGTGGTTCCCTTTCACCACAATACATGAAGGGGCTTCAAAAAGTTTGTGGAAAATGTGCATTATCTTTTAATTTCATTTTTCACAAAGGTTTTGAAAAGTCTCATGGTTATAACACAATTTTTAGCTAAATTAAAATTAGAGTACATCATATCATGGTCCCAGAACATTGCTTCATCATCATTTAGGGGCTTCCATCCATTTCCTATGCTGGATTCCCCTATTTCCTATATTTCATGCCTTCCTCTTACTTTTCTACCTCATTATGGTCAAACTACCAAGTGTTCTGACATAGCATATGCAGGAAATAAATCTTCTGAGATACTACCTATATCTGAAATGTCTTTCTCCCTCCTTTCATATTTATTAATTTTGACTGGATACAGGATTTTAGATTGAAGATCATTTCCTCTAATTAATTGTAAGGCAATTCTCTACTTTCTTTTAGCTTCTAATACCACTTCTAAGAAGTCCTAGGTTTTTGTATGTGACCTGTACTCTCTGGAAGCTTTTATGATACTACCATTCTACCCACTGTTGTTGTTAAGATTTATTTGTTTACTTGAGAGGCAGAGTTAGAGAGAGAGAGACAGAAAGACAGACAGAAACAAGGAAAGAGGTCTTTCATCCACTGGTTCACTCCCCAAATGGCCGGAAAGGCCAGAGCTGGGCCAATCTGAAACCAGGAGCCAGGACGTTCTTCCGGGTCTCCCACATCGGTGCAGGAGCTCAAGCACTTGGGCCATCTTCTACTGCTTTCCCAGGCCATAGCAGAGAGCTGGATCAGAACAAGAGCAGCCAGGACATGAACCAGTGCACATATGAGATTATTTAAATTTAAGCTTAATTTGATGAGCTTTCAAATTTAAATGAATCTTAAATTGATCCTCTAATCTATTTCTTCTATTTTCTCCTTCTTTGTTTTCATTGTATTCTCATTTCTAATAAGTGTCCAAAGGTTCCTTCTTGTTCTCTATTCCTTTTAAAAAAAATTGTATATTTCAAAGGTAGAGATCGAGAGAGAGAGAATCTTCCATTTGTTGGTTGACTCTCCCAAACAGCTACAACAGCTGGGGCTGGGCCAGGCAGAAGTCAGGAGCTTGGAACTGCATCCCAGTTTGGTGTAGGAGCCAAATCATTCAGGCCACCTTCTACTGCTTTTCCAGGTTCATTAGCAGGGAACTGGATTGGAAATGGAGCAGCTGGAACATAAACCAGCACTCATGTGGGATGCCAGAGTCACAGGTGGCATAACACACAGCACCACAACACCAGCCCCAACTATTCCTTTTTTAAAGTACCCTATTCTTGTTGCACCGAGACAGTACTTTCTCTGATCAGTTTCTTGCAAATTTCTTTTTTGTTCCTTACATTGTCTCTCTCTGCTCACACACTCTCCTTCTCTCCATTTCTTCACCTCCATCCCTTTCTATGTGTGTGTTGGGGGGGAGAGGAGTGGGATCCCTTTTACTTGCTCACTTTAGCTTCTGTCATTGATGGTAAGTAACACTTTATCTCAAATATCAGATAACCTTTGACTATCATTTCATATTTAAGGGTAAGGCATACACAGAAACAATTTATGAACAGTGAGGCACTTTAACTGCTAAGCTTCCCTGTAGCAAGAGAAAAAGCCAATCTCTTTTTTTTTTTTTTAATTTACTTATTTGAAAGTCAGAGTTACAGAGAGAGAGAGAGAGAGAGAGAGAGAGAGAGAGAGAGAGAGAGAAAAGTCTTCCATCTGCTGGTTCACTCCCCAATTGACCGCAATGGCTGGGGCTGCGCTGATCTAAAGCCAGGAGCCAGGAGCCAGGAGCCAGGAGCCAGGAACTTCCTCTGGGTCTCCCACACAGATGCAGGGGCCCAAGGACTTAGGCCACCTTCTATTGCTTTCTTAGGCAACAGCAGAGAGCTGGATGGGAAGTGGAGCAACCGGAACACGAACTAGCACCCATATGGGATGTCAGCTTTGCAGGTTGCAGCTTTACCCACTGCTCCACAGTGCCGGCTCCTCACTTTAGTCTTAAAGTTGTTCTAAACATTACACTTATTAGCACCATTTCACACATGAGAATATCATAGTCAGGGGAGAGGAGAGAGAAGGGGAGGGGAGGGAAGAGGAGAGGAGAGGGGAGGGGAGGGGAGGGGAGGGGAGGGGAGGGGAGGGGAGGGGAGGGGAGGGGAGGGGAGGGGAGGAGTGGAAAGGAGAAAATGACCTAAATGAAAGATCTCTGTGAGTGAGATCCCAGCGGAAAGAACGGGCCATCAAAGAAGGAGGTACCTTTCTCTGAAGGGAGGAGAGAAATTCCACTTTGACTATGACCTTTTCTAAATAAGATTAGAGTTGGCAAACTCAAGATGCTTCCATAGCCTTGGCAACTCATGACAAGAGCCTTGGGTGATTACTGATGCCATAAATAAGAATGTCAATTATTAAATCAACAACAGGAGTTACTGTGCACTTACTCCCCATGTAGGATCTCTGTCCTTAATATGTTGTACTATGTGAATTAACGGTATAACTAGTACTCAAACAGCACTCTATACTTTGTGTGTCTGTATGGGTGCAGTCTGTTGAAATCTTTACTTAGTATATATAAAATTGATCTTCCGTATATAAAGGTAATTGAAAATGAATCTTGATGTGAATGGGATGGGAGAGGGAGTGGGAGATGGGATGGTTGCGGGTGGGAGGGAGGTTATGGGGGGGGGGGAAGCCGCTATAATCCAAAAGTTGTACTTTGGAAATTTATATTTATTAAATAAAAAGTTTAAAAAATTGCAGCATGTTTATCAAAAGATTAATACACTTAACATACAAAGAGTTTCCCCTAAAATGACAAGATACAAAGAACCCAGAATAAAACATGCAATGAATGACAAAAAGTTCACAGAACTGCACATCGCCAATAAACATGGAAAAAATGTTTAATTTCGCTAGTAGTTAGGGAGAGAAAAACAGATTATGAAATATTTTTCTCTCACAAGAGTGGCAAAAACTGGATAGTGTGTGAAGTGGTGGGTATTTGGCCTTGTGGTTAAAACACCTGTATCCCATATTAGAGTGGATTCCTGGCTCCAGCCTGATTCCAACTTCGAGCTTACGCTGACCCTGGGAGATGGCGATGATGGCCCAGGTAGTAGTTCAGTTCTGGCCACCAACCTAGGAGGCCTGGTTAAGTTCCCAAGTCCCAGTTCAGGCCCCACCCTCACCCTGCCCCGCCACTGCAGGTATACGGGGAATGAAGCAGCAGACAGAGCTCTCTCTCCCTGGCAATCTCTCCCCTTCTCAAATAAACAAACATTAACAATATATATATTGTGGCGAGTACTACTGTCCAGTGTTGGCAAGGTGTGACAACACTTCCAGTGACAATCAGAAACCTAAAAAGAAAAGGATGTTTTCGCTCCTGAATTTACCCAAGTGCTACCTTTGACTCATTAGGGGACTCTTGAGTTTCTGACTCAATGACTGTGACTCACCTCCTCACTCTCAACCTCAATTCCCACATCAGTTCAACAAGCAAATTTTAAAAATTATTAAACATATTTAACTTGCTCACTCACAGGTGTATTGTGAGAAAAAAACGCAACATTGGCCATGAAAGGACGCAATACAATCTTGTATCATATAAGAAGAAAATTCAGTACGTATTTTTAAAAATAAATTGCTGAGTTTTTAAAAAAATGGGGGGGCCAACTCTGTGGCATAGAAAGCTGCCGCCTGCAGTGCCAGCATCCCATATGGGCGCTGGTTCAAGTACTTGCTGCTCCACTTCGGATCCACCTCTGTTATGGCCTGGGAAAGCAGCAGAAGATGGCTCAAGTCCTTGGGCCCCTGCACCTGTGTGGGAGACCCGGAAGAAGCTCCTGGCTCCTGGCTTCGGATCGGCGCAGCTCCGGCCTTTGTGACCAATTAGGGAGTGAACCAGTAGATGGAAGACCTCTCCCTCTCTCTCTCCTTCTCTCTATGTGTAACTCTGACTTTCAAATAAATAAATCTTCAAAAAAAAATAAATTGCTGAGGCCAGTGTTGTGATACAGCAGATTAAGCCGCCACTTTTGATGCTGGCATCCCATACTGGAGTGTCAGTTCTAGTCCCAGCTGTTCTGCTTCCAACACAGCTCCCTGCTAACGCACCTGGGAAGGCAGTGGATGTTAGCTCAAGAGCTGCCACCCACTCAGAGCTAATTTTTCCAAAGAGCTACTAGAAGAGAAATAAAATGAAAAAAAAACCCAGGTTCTGGTTTCACCATATGACTTTAAGTCCTATAATCTCTGTGTTTTGGATTAGAAGACCTCTAAGGATTCTATAACTACAAAGAAAAAGATAAATGGAACCCTTGAACTGAAAGAGCTGGAATTCAACTGAGAGAGAGACTCAGATGGAGTTTCAGACTCCTGGCTTCTGCCTGGCACAGTCCTGACCATTGTGGTCATTTGAGGAATGAACCAGTGGATAGCAGATTTCGGTCTTTCTTTCTTCCTACCTCCTGTTGCCTTTCAAATAAATAAATAAATCTTTAAAAATAATAAACTGCATGAGGGGAGGACAGGCATTGTGGCACAGCAATTAAAACACTGCTTGGGACATCTGTAGCCCATATTAGAGTCCCTGGTTTGAGTCCTGGCCTCTCTATGCTTCTAATCCAGGTTCCTGTTAATGCACCCAGGAAGCAGTGGATCATGGCCCAAGTAACTGGGTCCTGCCATCCATGTAGAAGACCTGGATGGAGTTCCTATCCCCTGGTTGTGGCCTGGCCCAGCCTCAGCTATTGCAAGTATTTGGGAAGTGAACCAGAGGATGGAAAACTGACCCTTTCTCTCTCTCTCTCTCTCTGACCCTCTCTCCTCACCTCCCATCACTCTGCTTAGGGCAGGAGTTGTAGCATATCAAGTGAAGCCAATGTCTGGGACATCTGCATCCCATAATGGAGTGTCTGGGATTGAGTCCCACTCCCATTTCTGATCCAGCTTCCTGCTAATGTGTACCCTGGGAACCAGAATATGATGGCTCAAATACCTAGGTTCTTGCCAACCATATAGAGTTCTGGGCACTCTCTAGCTCTATGTCTTTAAACAAATAAAAAGTAAGTAAACTGTTTATTGTTGACCTAACATCCTATGAAATAAAAGATACTTTTTTCAAAGAACTACAAGAAAAGAATTAAAAGGAAGAAATCTAGGGCTTGCACTAAAGCATAGTAAACTAAGCATCCACCTGTGGTTCCAGCATCCCATATGGGTACTGGTTCGAGTCCCAGCCACATCACATCTGATCCAACTTCTGCTAACACACCTAGGAAAGCAGAGGAAGATGGCCCAAGTACTTGGGGCCCTGAACTGATGTGGGAGACCCAGAAGACAATCCTGGTTCCTGACTTTGGACCGGCCCAGCTCCAGCCATTGTGGCCATTTGGGGAGTGAACCAGCAGACGGAAGATCTCTGTCTCCTCTCTCTCTCTCTCTCTCTCTAACTCCATCTTTCAAATAAATACATAAATCTTTTTTAAAAGAGGGGGTGCAGCACTGTGGCGTAGTATGTTAAGCAGCCATCTGCGGCGCTAGCATCCCATGCGGGTGCCAGTTTGAGTCCGAGCTGCTCCATTTCCAAACCAGCTCTCTGCTATGGCCTGGGAAAGCAGAAGATGGCCCAAGTGCTTGGGCCCATGCACCCAAATGGGAGACCTGGGAAAGCTCCAGGCTCCTGGCTTTAGATCAGCCTAGTTCCTATCATTGCATCCACTTGGGGAGTGAACCAGCAGATGGAAGATCTTTCTATCTCTCCCTCTCTCTGCCTGTAACTCTGCCTCTCAGGTAAATAAACAAATTTAAAAAAAAAAAAAAGGAAAAAATATGGGTTCTGGTTTCACCAAATCACTTTAACCAAGTCCTGTAATCTCTGTGTTTTGGTTTTCAAGACTTCTAAAGATTCTGTAACTGCAAGGAGAAAGGGAAATGAAACTCTTGAACTATAACAGCTGGACTCAAACTTGCCAGAGTCTGCCTCTAAGAAGCTACGTAGATTACAGGCCAGCATTGCAGGGACATCCCACTTACTGGTTAAGAAACATTTTTTATTGACCAGCCCCTCTTCATGGCTTGTAACAAAGAAACATCAAAATAACATACGATCATACCTCCTTAAAGTACTAACACAGACACTCCTTAGTCTTCTACACCAAGAACTGGGCCAAGAAATACAAATTACTGGAGGTAATTGAACCACAACTCAGCCTTTGCACTCCACTTTCCACATAATGAGCAACTTGGTACGGCAGAAACAGGACTATATCTTAAGAAGAAATCTCACGGGGGAAATAATTCCATAGTTCTGTCTAGATACACCAACAGGATGGCACAGTGGGTTAAGCCACTGCTTGCAACACCCACATTCCATATCAGAGTGCCAGTTGAAGTCCTGGCTGGTCCACTTTGGATCCAGCTTCCTGCCTAATTCATTCTGAGAGGCAGTAGATGACTCCCCAGGTGCCTGGGCCCCTGCCACTCATATACCAAAATCCAGATGGAGTTTGTACTCTTGGCTTCAGCCAGGGCTAGCCCTGGCTGTTGTGGGCATTTGGGGAGTAAATCAGTGAGTGGAAGATTTTCTCTCTCTCTCTTGCTCTGCCTTTCAAGTAGGTGAACATAAATAAACATTAAACAAAAAAAAAAGCCTAGACACAGGAACACCAGTAGACCACATAAAACTGCTCCGAAGGAAACGACAAGAGCTCCTGCTGGAAGAATGCATCGCTGAATAAGCATTAAGCCTTGATAACAACTTCCCTTGAGGATCTATCTCTTCCTTCCGACCTCCTAAAAATGCTAGATTATAACCACTTACTGAGTACTTAACATATGCAAATACTATGTACCAGGTATTTTCACTCCACTACCCAATTTCTTTCTCAAACCAAACCTATCATTGAGGAATTCCTGCCTCAATTTTACAGATAATTTGAGGTTTCACAGAATCTTACCTCCAATCATGGGTCACTACTGTCATTATTATTTACCATTATTCTCATTTAAAAATAAAAATGATTACTTGTTTTCATTTATTTGAAAGGCATAGTGACAGAGAGAGAGAGAGAAACTGATCTTCCACCACTGGTTCACATCCCATATGCTCCAACAGCTAAAGTTGGGCCAAAAGCCTAGAACTCCATCTAGGTTTCGCACATAGTTGGCAAGTACCCAAGTGCTTGAGCCGTCATTTAATGCTTCCCAGGGTGTGCAACTGCTGGAAGCCAGGTCAGAAGCAGGGGTTGGACCCTGGCACTCTGATTGGGGAGATGGACATCCCATACACTAGCTTAACCACTGTGCCACAGTGCCCGCCCCATTATGTTCATTTTCATGATGAGGAAACTAATTCTCAGAAGGAGTAAATAACTGGTAAATTATGAAGTGAAAGAATGGGGTTTTGCCCCAGGTGGGTCTGCTCATAAAGTCCATACTAATTCCAGCACACCATCTTTCCTGTCTATGCTAAGCCACAAAATGAAACTAACATTTCCACTCCAATGTGTATGCAGTTAATAAATGACAAATACAGGCTCTTTCCTTCAGTTCCTTCCCAAGAACAAATGTCAACACTTCAGAAAAGCAGTTAAGCAGCAGCCTGGAAAATTAAAGAGGAAGGTGATTATCACAAGATTCCCTCTTTAAAACAGAATCAAGAGAGAGCGGCAAGATGGTGGAATAGGAAGGGAGCACACCGATAGTCTGGGGAGAGACAGTTTAATAAAAGTGGAGATACTGCAGGTTCAAGGAAGAGTAGGGGAAGAAACAGCAGAGAAAACCCTTCTGGAACTGGAGATTCACAGTGGACCTGCGTGGAGAGCGTGGGAGCCCGCAGTTTGGGACACCAGCAGCAGATTCAACACACCAGCGCTGGAAAGCGAGCTGTGTGGAATTACTTCCCTTTTGAACCAAAAAAAAAAAAAAAGTAACAGAGAGAGATTTACCACCCCTAACCTGGGAGTGTCTCCTTTGACACACCCTCAACCCTGAGGAACCAAACAGAGCTCTCAGGCCACACCCATCTCAAGCCTCTAAGGATCCATCAAAAGCAGACAGTCCACTTAATCTAGCGTCATAGTATAACAAGAAAAAAACACCACAGTGAAGAAACCAATATGCCAAACAACAAACGCAAAAACCGAGGTAATAAGGACAAGGAAGACACTATGGCATCCCCAAATGAAAAAGACACCCCAATGCAAGATTACGAAGATGATGAGATAGAAGAGATGCAAGAAGCAGATCTCAAAAAATTGATAAGAACACTAAGAAGTACTCAACAACAAATTCTTGAACTACAGAAATCCTTAATGGACAAGGTAGAAAATCTCTCTCGTGAAAATGAAATATTAAAGAGAAATCAAGCTGAAATGAAACAACTAGTAGAACATGAAACTGTGATAGTGACGAGAAATCATAATGAAGTGAAGAATTCCATAGATCAAATGAAAAACACATTACAGAGCCTTACAAACAGAATGGGTGAGGCAGAAGAGAGAATATCAGACTTAGAATACAGAGCACAGGAAACTATACAGTCAAACCAAAGAAAAGAAGAGGAAATCAGAAATCTAAAAAATATTGTTGGGAATCTACAGGATACTATTAAAAAACCCAACATTCGAGTTCTAGGAGTTCCTGAAGGCATGGAGAGGGAGAAAGGATTAGAATGCCTTTTTAGTGAGATAATAGCAGAAAATTTCCCAGTTTTGGAGAAGGACAGAGACATCCTAGTACAGGAAGCTCATAGAACCCCTAGTAAACATGACCAAAAGAGGTCCTCACCACGACACGTTGTAATTAAACTCACCACAGTGAAACAGAAAGAAAAGATCCTAAAATGCGCAAGAGAGAAATGTCAAATTACACTCAGAGGATCTCCAATTAGACTCACGGCAGACTTCTCATCAGAAACCCTACAAGCTAGAAGGGAATGGCGAGACATAGCCCAGGTACTTAGAGAGAAAAACTGCCAGCCCAGAATATTATATCCTGCCAAGCTCTCATTTGTGAATGAAGGTAAAATAAAGACCTTTCATAACAAACAAAAATTGAAAGAATTTGTTGCCACTCGTCCAGCCCTGCAAAAGATGCTTAAAGATGTGTTACACACAGAAACACAGAAACACGGCCATCAACATGAAAGAAGATAAACGAAGGGAACCTCACAGCAAAAGATCACAGGGAATTCAAAGCATACATTTGGATAAAGAAATTATGGGACATGTACTCTATAGAATACTATACAGCAGTCAAAAACAATGAAATCCGGTCATTTGCAATAAGATGGAGGAATCTGGAAAACATCATTCTGAGTGAATTAAGCCAGTCCCAAAGGGACAAATATCATATGTTCTCCCTGATCGGTGACAACTAACTGAGCACTAAAGGGGAAACCTGTTGAAGTGAAATGGACACTATGAGAAACAGTTACTTGATTAGCTCTTGTGCTGACTGTTGTTGTACAATGTAATACTTTATCCATTTTAGTATTTTTTTTATTCTAGTACTATTGGTTGAACTCTGTAATTAACAAACAATTATTCTTAGGTGTTTAAATTTTAACTGAAAAGTGATCCCTGTGAAATATAAGAGTGGGAATAAGAGAGGGAGGAGATGTACAATTTGGGACATGCTCAATCGGAACTGCCCCAAATGATGGAGTTAGAATTGTGCCAGGGAATTCCAATACAATCCCATCAAGGTGGCATGTACCAAGGCCATCTCACTAGTCTAAGTGATCAATTTCAGTTCACAATTGATCACACTGATAGGTCTAAGAGTCAAAGGGATCACACAAACAAGACTAGTGTCTGCTAATATTAACTGATAGAATCAAAAAGGGAGAGAATGATCCAACATGGGAAGCGAGATACACAGCAGACTCATAGAATGGCAGATGTCCTAAATAGCACTCTGGCCTCAGAATCAGCCCTTAAGTTATTCAGATCTGGCTCAAGAGCCCATGAGAATATTCTAGGCATGGAAAGCCAAGACACTGTGGCAAAAAAAAAAGAAGACCTAAATGAAAGATCTCTGTGAGTGAGATTCCAGTGGAACGAATGGGGCCATCAAAGAAGGAGGTACCTTTCTCTGAAGGGAGGAGAGAACCTCCACTTTGACTATGACCCTGTCAGAATAAGATTGAAGTCAGCGAACCCTAAAGGCTTCCATAGCCTTGGCAACTCATGACTAGAGCCTAGGGAGATTACTGATGCCATAAACAAGAGTGTCAAATTGTTAAATCAACATCAGGAGTCACTGTGTACTTACGTCTCATGTGGGATCTGTCCTTAATGTGTTGTCCAATGTGAAGTAATGCTATAACTAGCACTGAAACAGTACTTTACACTTTGTGATTCTGTGTGGGTGCAAACTGATGAAATCTTTACTTAGTATATACTGAATCAATCTTCTGTATATAGATAATTAAAAATGAAAAAAAAATCTTGGTGTTAAATTGGAAATTGCCTAGAATTTTAATCAATTTTTTAAAAAAAATATCATGTAGGATCTCTGTCCTTAATGTGCTATACATTGTGAATTAATACTATAACTAGTACTCCAACAGTATTTTTCACTTTGTGTTGCTATGTGAGTGCAAACTGTTGAAATCTTTACTTAATATATAGTAAACTGATCTTCTGTATATAAAGAGAATTGAAAATGAATCTTGATGTGAAGCAAGGGGAGAGGGAGTGGGAAAGGGGAGGGTTGCGGGTGGGGGGGAAGTTATGGGGGGGAAGCCATTGTAATCTATAAGCTGTATTTTGGAAATTTATATTCTTTAAATAAAAGCATTATAAAAAAAAAACAGAATCAAAAGTAGCTAAGGAAAGAGGACACTGGTTCAAGGACTTCTCACTCTCCTGATGAAATTGTATTCCCCTCTATGACAGTTTCTGTGGACAACCGCAATAACCAGCTGAATAATTTGATTAAAAAATTCTACCATTACTCATGCAATGCTTTTAATTAAAAGCCTTTGTTAGAACTGTATCTCTCCCAGGCCACAGGCAATACTCTAGCCCTTCAAGCAATGAGACCACAGTCTACAACTTTGCCTGGATGATATCCTGACTCCCAAACCTAAATAATTTAGAGATTTTGTGTGTGCTGGCCCAGAAGCAAAATATATACCAGCCTCATAAGCTTTGCTTCCTAAAAATAAAGTGGTCTATCTAGCTTTACCCCGAGGAAAGAAAAACTAAAGGAGCAAGAGAGGAGAAGCTTAATGTTGCAGGGAATGAATCAAAATTCTTTCATGAACTGAAAGTACAGGATTTTAGAAAGTAGTACTCTGCTGCCAGAGAGTAGCAACTCAGACACAAATCAGGTGACAGAAGCTCAAGCTCAAACAAACTTCTTTTTCTTTTTTTTTTTTTATAGATTTTTATTTATTTATTTGACAGGTAGAGCTACAGAGAGAGACAGGTTGTCCCTCCACTGGTTCACCCCCCAAATGGCTACAATGCCCGGAGCTATACCAATCCGAAGCCAGGAGTCAGGTGCTTCTTCCAGGTCTCCCACATGGATGCAGGGGCCCAAGCACTTGGGCCATCCTCTACCGCTATCCCAGGCCATAGTAGAGAGCTGGACTGGAAGAGGAGCAACCGGGACTAGAACTGGCACCCATGTGGGTGCCAGCATCGCAGGCGGAGGATTAATCCAGTGTACCATGGCGCCGGCCCCACTTTTTTTTTTTTTTGACAGGCAGAGTTAGTGAGAGAGAGAGGGAGAAAGGACTTCCTTCCATTGGTTCACCCCCCATATGGCTGTTGCAGCCGGGTGCTTCCTTCCTGGTCTCCCATGCAGTGCAGGGCCCAAGCACTTGGGCCATCCTCCACTGCCTTCCCAGGCCACAGCAGAGAGCTGGACTGGAAGAGGAGCAACTGGAGGATTAGCCTAGTGAGCCGCGGCGCTGGCCGCCCTACTTGTTTTTCTTAAGATTCACTTTATATATTTGAAAGGCAGAGGGCCAGTGCCGTGGCGCACTTGATTAATCCTCCACCTGCGGTGCCAGCATCCCATATGGGCGCTAGGTTCTAGTCCCGGTTGCTCCTCTTCCACTCCAGCTCTCTGCTGTGGCCCGGGAAGGCAGTGGAGGATGGCCCAAGTGCTTGGGCTCCTACACCCGCGTGGGAGACTGGGAGGAAATACCTGGCTCCTGGCTTCAGATCGGCAGTGACCATTTGGGAGGTGAACCAAAGGAAGGAAGACCTTCCTCTCTGTCTCTCTCTCTCACTGTCTATCTGAGAAAAGAAAGAAAGAGAGAGAGGGAGGGAGGGAGAGAAGGAGGAAGGGAGGGAGGAAGAAAGAAAGATTGCAGACAGAAGGAGAGAGAGAGAGAAATCTTCCATCCACTAGTTCACTCCCTAAATGGCTGTAACAGCCATGGCTGGGCCAGGTTAAAGCCAGGAGTGAAGAAGTTCATCCAGGTCACCTACATGGTGGTAGGGCCCAAGGACTCGAACTGTCTTCCATTGTTGTCCCAGAAACATTAGCAGGGAGCTGGATCAGAAGTGGGGCAACTAGGACTCAAACGGTATCTACTGAGCAACTCTTTAGTGCCAGACCCCTTTGGGGCCACACAGATTCAAAGATAAATCAGACACTGTTCCAGTCACTGCCAGGTTCATGGTGCAATGAAGATGACAGATATCAAAACTGACAAGGAAAATATACAAGTAATTCATTTGCTGTCAAATCAATTCTTCATTGTCCTGCTCTGTGACACTGAACTAGACTGCAGACTACATTTCTTCTTTCTTGAGCACCTGTTATCTTCTGCCAATAGAGTGTGCTGGAAGGAGACTACAAAACTATGGGAGAAAGGGACTTTTTTCCAGTACTCAGCTGTCCACGGGCAGCAAGTGTATAAGGTGTGGGGAGGGCTTGGTAGATTTCAGGGCAGTGATGCTCAGGTCCTGAAGGATTGCTCTCCAGCCTGTTTCTTCTACAGCAGTCACACACACTCCCAGAGGTCTAATCGCAGCCTGGTCAGATTTCTTCTGCATTTCCACCTTCCTTTCTTGTTTACTTTTCCCTTGGCTCTAGGGACTATAGCAGTTTCCTGCAGTTACTCCCTGTTCTACACATTTGGGTTCTCTTTTATCTCTCTCTCATACTTGACCATCTTTTACCTAGTTAACCATTTTTTATTACATTTCACCTGTGCAAATTATTGGTGTGATTTTTATCTCCTTAAGTGGAACCTGATTGGTATGGACAGGATAAATGCTGTGACACTGATCATGGAGTTCAGTCTCCCTATTTTACAGATAAACTGTAGTTCTAAAGATTGGAAGTAGTGCCCAAAGTTGGACAACGAGAAGCTGTGACTACTAATAAATAATAGACACTTAGCAAACACCTGCTCAACGTCCATGCTCTATGCTGGCTGTTGGACAAACAAGAGATGAACTATACCAAATCCCTGCCCTCAGGGGAGCTCACTATCTACTGAAGGAAAACAAGAGAGAGTTCTAGCACTGGATGACAAGAACTAGAAAAGGAATTACTAGCCTAATGAGGGACAGAAAAAGCTTCCTAGAGGGTCCTGTTTCACTACACTTGGCTCTAAAACCTGAAAGATTTTCCTGAGCTGAATGGAAAGTTATACAACCTCAAAATAAACATGTAATCAAGGCTTAAGAAATGCAGGTAAACAAATAACAGACCTCACTTCTGGACATAACGAGAAATTTCACTACCGGCAAATCTTTCCAGAGTAGGAAGCAATATAGAAGCAAACACTGGATGACCGTTCATCAGTACTAATCCAGCAGGTGAACTGCACTGGCTCACAAAGGACAACAGGTATCCATTGGGTCACAGCATTCTGGAATGCTTTTTAGAGAATGTAATTATGCTAACTAAGCTCTAAGAAGGATTCGCAAGACTGCAGACAAGATGTAACCTGTAATCCATGCTGTTCTTTTTCTTTTTTTTTATTTGACAGATAGTGATAGAGAGAGACAGAGAGAAAGGTCTTCCTTCCATTGGTTAACCCCCAATATGGCCGCTATGGCCAGAGCTATGCCGATCTGAAGCCAGGAGCCAGGTGCTTCCTCCTGGTCTCCCACGCGGGTACAGGGACCCAAGCACTTGGGCCATCCTCCACTGCCCTCCCGGGCCACAGCAGAGAGCTGGAGTGGAAGAAGAGCAACCAGGACTAGAACCTGGCACCCATATGGGATGTCAGTGCCGCAGGCGGAGGATTAACCAAGTGAGCCCCGGCGCCAGCCCCCTTTTTCTTTTCTCTTAAAAATATCTATTTATTTGAAAGTCAGTTACACGGGAGGAGGAGCAGTACATGAAGAGATCTTCCAATTGCTGGTTTGCTCCCCAAATGGAGAGGGCTGGGCCAAACAGAAGCTAGGAGCCTGGGTCTCCCACATGGGTACAGGAGCCCAAAGACTTGGACCACTTCCACTGCTTTCCCACGTGCATTAGCAGGGAATTACCAGGACTTGAACTGGTGCCCATATGGGATGCTGGCCTTGTAAATGGTAGCTTAATCCACCGCACCACAACACTGGTCCCTTAGTTTTTTTTAGAACAGGCATCTCTCAAGAACTTTTTAAAAACCGCTCACATAGCAAGTATTTCAAAAGCTTTTGGCATCAGAACAAACTTATCTTTCACTTCCATTTTCCATTAACTTTTTGAAATACTCTCCTTTATAGTACTTCTTACATTATAATGTCATTATTTATTTTTCTCTTCCCATCTAGACCATGAGATTACTAAAGCAGTATACAATAGGAGCTCAGTCAAAGCAAACAGAATTGTTCTATTGAATGGACTGGATATACTCAGCTTTTAAGAATGAACAGATCTTGGGAGTGCTAACATTCCCTGGTCATGATGAATCTCTCCTGTGGCCTAGAAGCTACAAATTTTTTTTAAAAAATTTTATTTTATTTATTTGAGAGATAGAGTTATAGACAGTGAGAGGGAGAGACAGAGAGAAAGGTCTTCCATCTGTTGGTTCACTCCCCAAATGGCCACAATGGCTGGAGCTGTGCCAATACGAAACCAGGAGCCAGGAGCTTCTTCCAGTCTCCCACACAGGTGCCATTTTCAACTGCTTTCCCAGGCCATAGTAGAGAGCTGGATCAGAAGAGGAGCAGCCGGACTAGAATCGGCACCCATATGAGATGCCGACACTGCAGGTGGAGGATTAACCTACTGCACCACCGCACCGGCCCCAAAACTACAAATTTCTACCTGAGAGCTTAAGTATTTCCCTGTGCCAAACTGGCAGTGCAACAATGTATCTTTAGAGTACCCCCCCAAAAAAATCAGTTTGTTGCAAGTCCAAAGACACAGTTCTATTACCTCTTCCTTTAATGAAATTGGAAAACTAGACTGAGAATTCCAACCACCAACCACCTGAAATCTTCCTGGGGAAGAAAACTGGGTTATTTGCTAGCAGTTCAAACAGTTGCTGTCCAATATTCACATCGCTGGCCTATTTTTTTCTTTTGGCAGCTCATCGTGATTGAGGGGGGGATGTAGCATCCACTGCAATCAAACAGTAGGAACTTAGAATCAAAAGAAGATAATGAGTCCCATGCTCTGCCACTCTGTGCAGGTGAACTTACTTGGACAAGCCATTTAATCTCTCTGAACTCCAATTCTCTCAGCTGGAAAATAGGAAGGATGCCACCTGTCCCACTGGGCCACTACAAGGATCAAATAGGGGCTACTCTTCATTGCACTGCACTCTGACCTAATGAATCTGACCCTCTCTATAAAAGATACAAAGGCCAGAAAAAAGAAGAGACAGAGCAGTAGGGTTTGAGTCAGACAACCTGAGATTGGTCCTGGCTTTACTATTCAATGTCATATGAGCAAGGCATTTAATCTCTTTGAACCTCAAATTGCCCTGTCTATAAAATGGGAGTAATCCTACTTGTACTACTTACTGTATAGAATCACTATGATACTCTATTAAAAAAAAAAAAGATAAATATGAAGAGAATTTACATGACAGGCTATGAGGTTTCATTATAACACCTCACTTGAATGGAATTCAGCCATTCAATTACCTTCTTTTGGGAAGAGAACTAGGAAGCAAAAAAAAAAAGGCCTCTCCAGAGCCAAGATAAAACCAAGCCTTTAATTCTTTACACCTTACTACTCTTTGAGCTCCTAGAACCTCATTCTTCTTAAGGCTAATAAACTCAGCAATTTGGGAGTACCACAGACAGCATGTGAGAAATAAGAAAGGAGAACACACACCAAGGAGAAAAGGAAAAATAATACAAAACAACTACAAAAAATGTAGTATTCACACAAAAAAGGGTTTTTAGCTCTTGTTTTTGTTTAAAATACATCAAGGTATCAGTGTAGACTGCAATATAGGTACTCCCATAGGCATCAACACAACATTAAAAGACAGAATATCTCATGTTCAAATTTTACCATCAAGAAAAGTTCAATAATATTCTACCTATTCTGAAGAAGGAAGTAGGTAATATATTTTAGGTGAAATCAAAACAAGTATTATTTTATTTTAATTTGGTGCATAAAGGAACAAAGCCTCAACTGTCCACCTAAGTTAGTCATCTGGTAACTGATTCTACCTAATTTGTTAACAGACATTAAGTTTATCAATGGGCTTCCTCTTCTACTTAGCTTCCCACTGGCAGTCAAGAAGGGCACCAGAGAATTCTTCCAGAGGATCTGACCAGTACTAATGTAAAGATCTAAATATATTGACATTGTAGCTAGGTCACATATAGACCAGGTAGATTACAATAAAGTCCACAACCAGTAAATGCAACCCATATGTTTAAAACTACAAATCATCTGTTTAGTTCCCCAATCTTAACCATAAACAGACAACCAAGGACCACTAAACATCTGAGAAAAGATATAACATGAAAGACAGGATACAGATAATGATGAATATAAAAATTTGGGAATCCAAATGAAGTTATTTTGAAAGAAAACAGAAGTACAATAATTATGCTTGTCTTAAAGTTTGTCAAAAGGGGCAGGCATTTGGCCTAGCAGTTAAGATACCAATTAGGACACCTGTATCCCACATCACAGTGCCTGGATTCAACACCCAACTCTGGCTCCCAATTCCAGCTTCTTGCTAATGTGGACCCTAAGAAACAATGCAGATAGCTCAAGTAGTTGGGTCACCTATGTGTGAGACCTGGATTGAGTTCCCAGCTTCTGGATTCAGCCGCCCATCCAAGCCTTTGGCCATTGCAGGCTTTTGAGGAACCAGTACATGGAGACATAGCTAGTGCTCTTGGCTCGCTCGCTCTCTCTCTCTTTCAAGAAAGGAGAAAGTTTGTCAATGATTAAAAAGGTTAGATGAACTTATGACAGCACCTGATAATAAACAGCTCTTTCCAAACTTAGTGATTTGTTTTACTGGTAGGCATTTGCTTTGTTAGGGTCAAGAAGAATAATGAAATAGAATTTGATGAGTATAGCAGGATGCTGTACTGTATCTGCAATTATTTCTCTGATCTTAAAAGATATCTGTTGTGAATGGATTTGTTTTTTGAAAGGTAGATATACAGAGAGAGAGAGATGGAAAGACAGAGAGAGGGATCTTAAATCCACAGGTTCACTACCCATGTGGCTACAACAGCCAGAGCCAAAATGAGGAGCACAGAGTAAATCCTTCCAGAATAGGAAGCAATATAGAAGCAAACACTGGATGACCGTTCATCAGTACTAATCCAGCAGGTGAACTGCACTGGCTCACAAAGGACAACAGGTATCCATTGGGTCACAGCATTCTGGAATGCTTTTTAGAGAATGTAATTATGCTAACTAAGCTCTAAGAAGGATTCGCAAGACTGCAGACAAGATGTAACCTGTAATCCATGCTGTTCTTTTTCTTTTTTCTTAAAAAAAAAATTTATTTATTTATTTGAAAGGCTGATACAGGGGAGAGGGGTGCAGGAAACGAAGAGATCTTCCAACTGCTGGTTTGCTCCCCAAATGGAGGGGGCAGAAGCCAGGAGCTTGGGTCTCCCACATGGGTACAGGGGTCCCAAAGACTTGGGCCATCTTCCACTGCTCTACCAAGAACATTAGTAGAGAGCTAGATCAAAAGTGGAGCAGCCGGGTCTCAAACCAGTGCACCAGGTCCTCAGCTTACCGTGAAAGATTATTCTGGGGCCGGCACTGTGGCGTAGCGGGAAAAGCTGCTGCCTGCAGTGCCAGCATCCCATATAGGCACCGGTTTGAGACCTGGCTGCTCCACTTCTGATCCAGCTCACTGCTATGGCCTAGGACAGCAGTGGAAGATGGCCCAAGTCCTTGGGCTCCTGCACCCATACGGGAGACTTGGAAGAAGCTCCTGGCTCCTGGCTTCAGATTGGCACAGCTCCAGCTGATGTGGCCAACTGGGGAGTGAACCAGCGATGGAAGACCTCTCTCTCTCTCTCTGCCTCTCCTCTCTGTAACTCTGACTTTCAAATAAATGAATAAATCTTAAAAAGTCAGTCACTAGCTACC
The DNA here is from genome assembly GCA_949820135.1 of Sylvilagus floridanus. Classification (NCBI taxonomy): domain Eukaryota; kingdom Metazoa; phylum Chordata; class Mammalia; order Lagomorpha; family Leporidae; genus Sylvilagus; species Sylvilagus floridanus. The sequence goes on along the minus strand of OX463224.1, from coordinate 63,698,157 downwards.
CAATGATTCTCCTGAGGAAACCAGCATCTCAAGCCTCCACACCTCCACATTCTTTTTCTCTCCTAAGGTCTTCTCAGTCTGGTTCCAAGCAAGACATGCCACTGGCCCATGCCCTCACCTCTCAATTCCCAATGACTGTGGCAAACTCCAGCTCTTCTTCAAATTATGTTACACACACACATACACACACACACTGAGAGAGAGAGAGAGAGTCACTTGCATAAATGTCTGTTTGGGGGCCTGCACTGTAACATAGTGGGCTAAGCCTCATCTGCAACACAGGCATCCCATATGGCACCAGCTTGTGTCCCAGCTGCTCCTCTTCTGATCCAGCTCTTTGCTACAGTCTGGGAAAGCAGCAGAGAATGACCCAGGTGCTTGGGCCACTGTACCCGCATGGGAGATCTGTTAGAAGCCTCTGACTCCTGGCTTTGGATTAGCCCAGCTCTGGCTGTTGAGCCATTTGGGGAATAAGTCAGCAAATGGAAGACCTTTCTCTATGTCTCTCCCTGTCTTTAATTTTAACCTCTCAAATAAATAAATAAATTTTTTTAAAAAAAAGTCTTCATGATTAAAAAAAATCTTGTTTTCCCATGTATATTCCTTTGAAGATGATAGGCAATATTTAACAAGCACCAACTTAATACCTGATCCTTTCCCTATTCACTACAACCTTGGGGAATGTAATATTTATACGCCCATTCTTAGATATGAAGAAACCATAGCTCTAAGAAATTAAAAGATTCACTCAAGGTCACAGTGCCAATAGAAGGCAAAGCTGAAATTAGAAGCCACATGTCTGGGGCAGGTATTTGGCCTAGCAGTCAGGATGCCTGTATTCCATATCAGAATGCTTGGGTTCAACCTGCCTGTAGGTTCAGATTCCAATTTCCTACTAATGTAAACCCTGGGAGTCAGCAATGAGGGCTCAAGTGATCAGGTTCCTGCCACTAACATAGAAAACCCATTTTCAGTTCCTGGTTCCCAGCTTCAGTCCCTTGCCTGTTATGAGCATTTGCAAGGAAACCAACAAATGAGAGTTTCTCTCTCTCATTCTCTCTTGCTCTCTCAAATGAGTAGTTTCTTTTTTTTAAAGAAACTAATTTTTAAAAAGAAGCCACATGTCTATGGATTCACCAACACTATCCCACTCAGTACCTCATATTAGGTTTTCCCATTATCGCATTTTATTCATTACTGAATCTCCACTTAACACAATCTGTTCAACTGCTTTATACTAAGCTACTCACTAAACAGATCAGCAGCAACCAGGAAAAGTGACCAAACAGAAAAACAAACAAACAAACACACACAAACCGGAAAACCTGACAATAAATGCAGGTACCAAAAAATAAAGAGCACAACATCAATCCCAACAAGCTCTCCACAGCCCTAGCTGGTACTGGCAAGAACTGAAAAAGCCAAAATGCATATTGATAGACCTCCATTCCAGAATTTTATTTCCTCTTCTGCCAGCCCAGCAGAGTTCCTGTAAAATACTGCCTAGTCAGGCACACATCACAGATGAATTCCAATAAGCAGATGCAATTTTTCCCCGTAGCCTTCCCACTCTTAGAAAACCACCAGGAACTGGAGAAAGCTCTTGCTCTCCATCTGAACTGCTGTAAGCTCTTGCTGGCAAAGGGAAATTGAGCTTGAGAGGCAGATGGCTTGTCAAAACATAAAAACCTAAGGTGAAAAGGAAGCAATTTACTAAAACGTTCCAAAAGGGAAACTAAGCCTCTCTGAGGTGACAAAGAACATTGTCATAGTCGTGATGCCCCTATAAACAGGCTCCCAAAGCACCTTGTAGGAGGCACAGAGGCCAAGACTCAAGGCTAGCCTAGCTTCATACACATGCAGATATCACCACAGGTTCACATGAACATTCTACATTTTTCTGAAAGCAAACCTCCTGTGTTCAAAGCAACTGTTTTTGGTTATAGAGATTTGACTATCAAAGAATTTTTTCATACAAGTATTACTACAATAGTCAGACCCTCAATACAATATGAGGAGATAAAAAGGAACTTACAGGTTAAATAAGATAATGTAAGTAAAGAGCCTAGAAATTTAGCTGGCACAAGGTTGGTGGCTAATTAGTGTTTGCTCAATTGAATTGAAGAAGAGGCATAATTAGCATTTGTCTAGTTCCTTTTGATTATCAAAAATGACCTAAATGGCTTTTATATACTTTATCTTACTTAATCCCCCAAATGAATCAGAACAACTGTTAATTATCCTCATTTTTCAGATAAAAAGAGAGGTTCCAAAAAATTAACCAATTTGCTCAGTCAAAAAAAAAAAAAAAGAGGATTTTGTTCAGGGTATCACAGCAAATTATTAACTAAGCAAAAAAATTATAATGTCATCTCACATTTGGATAATAGCACAGCAAAACATGGGTAAGCACTGGACTGAAATGTGGAAAACCTGGGGCTGGCGCCATGGCACAGTAGGTTAAGCCTCCGCCTGCAGTGCCAACATCCTTTATAGGTGCCGGTTCTAGTCCCGGCTGCTCCACTTCCCATACAGCTCTCTGCTATGGCCTGGGAAAGCAGTAAAAGATGGTCCAAATCCTTGGGCCCCTGCACCCATGTGGGAGACTGGTAAGAAGCGCCTGGCTCCTGGCTTCAAATCAGCGCAGCTCCAGCTGTTGCAGCCATCTGCAGAGTGAACCAACGGAAGGAAGACCTTTCTGTTCCTCCCTCTGACTGTCTGTAACTCTACCTCTCAAATAAAATAAATAAAATCTGAAAAAGAAAAAGAAAAAGAAAAAGAAAAAGAAAAAGAAAAAGAAAAAGAAAAAGAAAAAGAAAAAGAAAAAGAAAAAGAAAAAGAAAAAGAAAGAAAGAAAGAAAGAAAGAAAGAAAGAAAGAAAGAAAGAAAGAAAGAAAGAGTAGAAAACCTGAGTTCTGGTTTTGGCCATGCATTTCAAACTACTATGCGACATAAACTAAGACTCTCCCCTTCTCTCTGTCTTAACATCCTCACCTAATTCAACAGTGGTATGTTTAACTTAAAGAATCTGTTGAGTTAAGTGATCTCAAATACTCCAGGAATCAACTCTTTATTGGACAAGATCTAATTGCCAGTGTTCACTCTCTGAAATAACAGCTCACCTCCACCTGTCCTCCAGCCATTTCTAAGCTAGAAGCATCCTTTACAGTGCAGCTCACCACCTGTGCTGGACGCTTCATTAAGTGTAAAGCTGATACTATACTTTGCTAGAAGGCTGGTGCACAAATGTTACCTGGAGATGAATAAATCATTCCAGTTGTGTTGGGTTGCAATTGTAAAGGCAGCATCTGTGGGTCTGAAAACAGATGGTCTTACAAGGATGGAGGATTTGGCTCCTATCTGATTTTTCCTAAGGCAAGCAGGTTCAGATCAGCAGGAAGCCTGGCAGGGAAGTGCCTGAGTGCAGCTAGTATCTAGTGATGAGGAAAGATGACAGAAATGCTCATGCATTTTCTTTCTATAATAAATGAATGTAATAGAGGCTGCAATAACCAGATCCCCAAGTTCCTATTTTTGTACCTACTCATCAACTTCTAAATCCTTTTTCAGTCCAACAATTCCTTTCTCTATTTGAACACAAAGGTATGCTCATGGAGAGTGCCTAGGATAGCCATGGAACAAAACAAAAGAATTTTAAGATTTGATGACTAAATCAAATTTTAAAAATAGAGAAAAAAAAATAGGACATGCAGTCACCAGCAGTTAAAATGCCCAGGTGCCACATCAGAGTTGTAGAGTTTGATACCTGGCTCTACTCCTGACTCCAGCCTCCTGCTAATGCAGACCCTGGGAAGCAGTAGTGATGGCTCAAGTAATTTAATTTGGTTCCTGTCACCCATGCAGGGAACATGGATTGAGTTATTGGCTCCAGGCTTGAGCCTCTGCAGCAATGAATCAGCAAATGGGAGCTCTAGGTCTGTCTGTCTCTTCCCCTGTCTGCCTCTCAAATAAATAAAGTTATATGAAAAATTAAAAAAAAAACACAGAATATACAAGCAATGGAAAATTATATAGCCTTTAAGAAAAAGGAATTCTGGAACCAACATTGTGGCTCAGTGGGTTAAGCTGCCACTTGTGAATGCAGCCTCCTGCATTAGAGCACAGGTTGAGTTCCAACTGCATTGCTTCTAATCCAGCTCCATGCTAATGTGCATAGGAAAGCAGCACATCATGGCCCAAGTATTTGGCCCCCAGCTACCCACATGGAATATCCAGATGGAATTTTAGGCTCCTGGCTTTGGCCTGGCCCAATCCTGGTTATTGTAGCCATTTGGGAAGTAAACAAGAAGACAGAATCTCTTTCTCTTCTCTGTCACTCCTCTTTTCAAACAAATAAAATAAATCTTTTTAAAAAATTGCCTGGTTTGTCAGCTTATTCCAAGCATAAAGTGATTTTTAAAGTTAACATTTTATTTTTCCTAGCTGTCTTGTTAACTGGCTTTGCCTTGCTCCTTACAAGGATGTACATGGCATGATAGGCTGTGGGCTATCTCAGGAGCGTTTCTGGCTTCCCCACCTGCTTATAGCAGAGTGCTTAATGTGTAGGAACTTGCATGGGACTACTTCTTCTCTTCTATTTTCTTAGCCAAACAGACTTGCATGCAGGTGAACAGTTCTTTAAAGCCAAATTAATTTAATTAATATAAAGTGACAAAAAATAGAAAAAGCCACAATGTTCTAACCAGGCCACAGGCTGCAGAGAAGCAAAAATTCTCTGGCTGGCGATGTGAGGGGAAGAAATCAGCACCCACTAGGGAGGAAGAGGAGTCACAGTCAGGGGCAGGGACTAGGACTTATCTAAAATAGATGGGCAGCACTATTCAACAGGGCCCTTATCCCTGTCCCCCAGGAGGTTGGGTTAAGTGCCCCCGATCTATGTTATCAAGCACTTACACCATCAAAATTCTGATTATGACCTCCTTGAGGATTCAAACTATAACCTGCACCTCTATTGCCAGTGCAAAAAACTCCACACAGACAGAATTGTATTTGCTGAAGATACACATGAATAGATAAGTAAGTTAGATGGAGAGTTTCTTCATCTTTCCCACTGTGCACTACATGGAGAACAGCTCTAATCATCTATCATGCTACCTGCAACTACACACACACACACACACACGAGCATGGTGCATTTGCAGACCATCTCGCCAATAACCCCAACTGCTTCTGAAAGAAATAATGACAGTAGATCCCCAATAAAAGTAATCAAATAACTTCTACATCTCCTCAAGAACCCTGTGGTGCAGCAAGTTAAGCTGTATTCCTTATCTGAGTGCCTGGTAACAAGTCAGACCTCCGCTTCTGACCCAGCTTCTTACTAATGTACCTGGGAATGAGCAGAGGATGGCCCAAGTACATGGCCCCTGCCAACCATGTGGGAGACAAGGATGGTGAGCCTAGCTCCTGGCTTTGGCCTGACTCAGTTCTAGCCGTTAGGGGTGTTTGGGGAGTAAACCAGTGGAAGGAAGATCTGTGTTCCCCTGACTATCCCCCACCCACACCTCTCCCATCATTCCACCTTTCAAATAAATACATAAATAAAAGATGAAAAAAATCTGAACCCCTGCTAAGCATGAACATGCTTGTACCTTAAATATGCCCTGTATCCCTGCTTTGGTTACCACAGTTCCCATGAGACTCACCACCACTGAAATTTAGGTTCCATCTACTTTTCATGGAACAACTCAAGTCCCATCTATGTTGTAATCTGTCTCAATTATCACAGACTACAATGTTCATTTCCTTTCCTGACTTGAGGTAGCAACGTCCACAACATCCATCCTACATTAGTTGATACTATGTTATTTGTACACAGAGGATATATATACTCATATATAAATGCAGGGTATGGTGTGCTCCTCTACCAAGATCTTATAAGCACATGTTAATGTTAACTGAATTGCCAGTAGCTTGAAAACTGGCCTAGGTATAGTAAGTGATACTTGATTATGCTGAAATTCAACATTCTTTTCCATTTTAAAGGGCAAGTTTCATTTACTATTTTTTTTAAAGATTTTATTTATTTGAAAGAGTTACAGAGAGAGGCAAAGAGAGAGACAGGTCTTCCATCTGATGGTTCACTCCCCGATGGCTGCAACGGCTGGAGCTGTCCCGATCCGAAGCCAGGAGCAGGAGCCAGGAGCTTCTTCTGGGTCTCCCACATGGGTGCAGAAGCCAAAGGACTTGGGCCATCTTCTACTGTTTTCCCAGGCCACAGCAGAGAGCTAGATCAGAAGAGGAGCAGCCGGACTCGAACTGGCACCCATATGGGATGTCGGCGCTTCAGGCCAGTGTGTCTGCACCACAGCGCTGGCCCCCATTTACTATTTATTAACATTTTTTTTAAGCAAAGGAATTCTCTTTTTTAAAAAAGGAATTCTCGGCCGGCGCCACAGCTCACTTGGCTGATCCTCCACCTACGGTGCCGGCACCCCGGGTTCTAGTCCTGGTTGGGGCACCAGATTCTGTCCCGGTTGCTCCTCTTCCAGTCCAGCTCTCTGCTGTGGCCCGGGAGTGCAGTGGAGGATGGCCCAAGTGCTTGGGCCCTGCACCCACATGGGAGACCAGGAAGAAGCACCTGGCTCCTGGCTTCGCATCGGCGCAGTGCGCCAGCCGTAGCAGCCATCTTGGGGGGGGGTGAACCAATGGAAAAAGAAGACCATTCTCTCTGTCTCTCTCTCACTGTCTAACTCTGCCTGTCTTAAAAAAAAAAAAAAAAAGATTCTCAACTTATTAGCTTTCTCATCAATTTTATATAGTAATTGATCAAATATTAGCAAAAAACATTTACAAATGCCTATGGTCCTTTCAGAATCAAAGATAAGATTATATTGCACACATAGAATAGGCATTCGGTCCAGTGGTTGGGACACCTGAATTCCACAATGGAATGCCTCATCTGAACCTCAACTTGCTGTTGTATGCATCCCAGGAGGCAGCAGTGATGGTTCAGGTATTTGGGTCCCCCCACCCTTGTAGGAGACTTGGATTCATTTCCTGGCTCCAGAGTTTATAGCACTGGCTATTAAGTACATTTGGGGAGAAAGTCAGTCAATGGAATATCTTCTGTCTCTCTGCCTTTCAAATAAAATGCAAGAAAATAAAAGTTTTTAAAAGGTTATATTATATACAATGAGATTTTGAGATTCGAGGAGTTTGATTATATCCTGATTCTTAGAAACCAGTATTCTATGTATGTTCCAACACAGTGTATCTCTAAGCTGCACATGTGACAATTTAAGTTATCTACTCATCTTTTAAGGTGTATTTATTTAAAACTCAGAGTTAGAGAGAGAGAGAAAGAGAGAGAGAAAGAGATCTTCCACAAACTGGTTCACTCCCAGCATGGCCACAATGGCCAGGGGTGGGCCAAACCAAAGCCATGGGCTTCCTCCAGGTCTCCCATATGGGTACAAGGGCCCAAGTACTTGGGCCATCTTCCACATTTTCCCCAGGCCATTAGCAGGGAGCTGGATTAGAAGTAGAGCATCTGGGACTCGAAATGGCACCCAAAGAGGATGCTGGAGGCAGCTTTTTCCACTCTACCACAACACCAGCTCGTGTAGCTTCTCATCTTTTAATACTCATAAAGCTATGATACTTTTCTTGAATCTCTCTCTCCAGTACCAAATCTACTAATCTATTTTTTCCTTTGGGTCCCAATTTACCCCCAGATACCTCTGATCTAACCCAAGAAAGAACCCTAGCTATATTTCTATCACAGCATTTGTTATACTTAATTGTATTTCTTTTTTTATTTTTTTCCTTTTTTTTTTATTTTTTGACAGGCAGAGTGGACAGTGAGAGAGAGAGAGAGAGAGACAGAGAGAAAGGCCTTCCTTTTTTGCCGTTGGTTCACCCACCAATGGCCGCCACGACCGGTGCGCTGTGGCCGGCGCACCGCGTTGATCCGAAGGCAGGAGCCAGGTGCTTCTCCTGGTCTCCCATGGGGTGCAGGGCCCAAGCACTTGGGCCATCCTCCACTGCACTCCCTGGCCACAGCAGAGAGCTGGCCTGGAAGAGGGGCAACTGGGATAGAACCCGGAGTGCCGGCGCCGAAAGGCATAGGATTAGCCTATTGAGCCACGGCGCCGGCCTAATTGTATTTCTTTATTTATACTTCTATCTCCCCACTGATATGTCCTGCAAGAACCGTTTTCTACATTAGCCACTAGCCATTTGTAGCTATTTAAATTCAAATTTAAAACTAAACAAAATTTAAATTTCATTTCCTCAGTCTCACTACCCTTATTTCAAGCTCAAGAGCTACATGTGGGGACCAGTGTTGTGGTGGGTTAAGCTGCAGCACCAGCATCCCATATTGGTTCCAGTTCAGTCTCAGCTGCTCTACTTCTGATCCAGTTCCCTGCTAATGCACCTGGGGAAGCAGCAGAGGATGACCCAAGTGCTTGGGCCCCTGCACCCACATGGGAGACCTGGAAGAAGCTCCTGGCTTCTCACTTGTACCAGGGATCTGGCTATTGTGGCCACTTGGGGAGTGAACCAGCTGATGAAGACCTATCTCTCTTCCCTCTCCCCTCTCCCCCTCCATCTCCCTCTTCCTTTCTCCCTCTCTATCCCCTCTCTCACCCCTCTGTTTCTCTCTCTCTCCCTCCCTCCCTACCTCTCTGTAAATCTGTCCTTCAAATAAATAAAACAAGTTTTATATATTAAAAAAGAGCTCCATGTTTGAGTTGTAGGCGTAGCAGGTTAAGCAACCACTTGGGATGCCCACATCCCATACTGGAGTGCCAATTCAAATCCTGGCTACTCTGCTTCCAATCCAGCTTCCTGCTAATGTGCACCCAAAGAGGAGGCAGATGATGTGCCACGTACTTGGGTGCCTGCTGCCCACATGAGAGACTCAGATGGAGTTCCTGGCTTCAACCTAGCCCATCCTTTGGCTGTTGCGGGCATTTGGAGAATAAACCCAAGGAATTAAACCTCTCTCTCTCTCTCTCTCCCTATCCCCTTCCTTTCTCTCTCTTGCTCTCACTTTTTCACTCTGATAAATAAATCTTTAAAAAAGTAAAAGAGCTTCATGTGGCTGATGACTCAGATATAGAACATTTCTATCACTGCAGAAAGTTCTATTGGACAGTACCATGTCTAGATTATGTGTGTTCCCTGAGGCATATATAATCTAGCAGAAGTCTGGCAGGAGCTATGCTCATTTCTGTATCCAGCATCAGCCTTTAGTAAATCCCCAGTAGATGTTTCTTAGAAATGACAATGGGTAACAGAGAGCTCATTCTACCTTATTATTGCACACCACCCAGGACTTCTGTTCTATAAATTTGGGTCCCTTACAGGCTACAATTAGTGTGTTAACCTGCCATAATCCCAACTTGTGAAAAGAGGTAGGTACCACAATAGTCAGAGACAATCAGAAAGTCTTTGTTCAGATCTTCTTGCCAAACCAAAGCTCAACTATTAATGTAGGACTTGATTAGAAGAGAGCTTATTTCTTGATTTAGATTTGGCATGCAATTTAAACTGTAGGTGATTCTAAAACGATTTTGTTCCAGATATTGGGACAATCTCACTGCTCAGCAGGAATAAAAACAGGAAGACACTGGGTAAAATTTATAATTTTGGGGACTTCACGAATGAATATATTCTCAGTATATTCTTTTTTTTTTTTTTTTTGACAGGCAGAGTGGACAGTGAGAGAGAAAGAGACAGAAAGTCTTCCTTTGCCATTGGTTCACCCTCCAATGGCCGCCGCGGCCGGCGCGCTGCGGCCAGCACACCGCACTCATCCGATGGCAGGAGCCAGGTGACAGGTAATTTTCCTGGTCTCCCATGGGGTGCAGGGCCCAAGCACCTGGGCCATCCTCCACTGCACTCCTGGGCCACAGAAGAGAGCTGGCCTGGAAGAGGGGCAACCGGCTCAGTATATTCTTTATACAAAACAACAGTCATTTGACACACATTGTCTGAGGAACTCTTAACGACAAATGCTAAAGAAAGAGAAAATTCTAGTGGCAGACAGAAAGTTATACTGAAATAATAGAAAGTGGTAAGTGCTCTATGATAGAGGGAAGTACCAGGAACTATGACGACCACAAAGCAAAGGGTCAAAATTCAGTAATGAAATGGAGTACAGAGAGAGAACCATGTAGGAAGCTGCTCAGAAACAAGCCCAAACTAATTTAAGGGTAACTAAGAGGCTGGGAGACGAATAAAGGGTGGTAGGGTGTCCCAGAAAGAGACAATGCCATAAATGAAGGTACAGGAACATGACCTGGATACTAACACCAAGTAGTTCAGTTTGGGTGGAACAACATTTGAGAAAGAGGTAGGAAATGAGACTAATGAGACAGGCAGAGGCCACATCATTAATGAGCCTTGCATGCTAAACTAAGGGATTTCAATTTTACTACCAAAGTTACTTCTGTAGGGAAGAGGAACGTAATCTACATCTAACAAAGCTTAGAAAGAAGCAGTAAGGAAGACAGATTTTGGGGAAGTGACACAGTAGACAGCTCAGTTAGGAAGTTGTTGCAAAAAGTGTTGATACAAGGCCTGTCGATGCAAACTGGCTTTTTGTTGTTGTTGTTGTTGTTGTTGTTGTCTGTTTTTAATCTGAGAGGCAGTGACAGACATACAGAGATGGATGGATGGGTAGAACATGGCATGACTCACTCTCCGAAAGCCTGCAACAGCCAGGGCTGGGCCATGCCAAAGTTAGAAGCCAGAAACTCAACCCAGATCTCCCACATTAGTAGCAGGAACCCAATTACTTGAACCATGATGGTGAGCTTCAACAAGAAGCTGAATTCAGGAGTGGAGCCAAGGAACTCGATGTGGGACTTAGGCATCCTGGTAATCACTAGGCTAAACACCTCCTCCTGATGCAAACAGTTTTAAGTACAGCCTAATTTAATGGGTCTCTCTCCATTAGTCTATACCTCTCAAAGCAGTAATACCATGATTCAATTACATAGCATAATTACAAAAGCAACTGTTAACGTCAATTCCATAAACTCTAAAAATTTCATTGTCCTGCTTTATTCAAAACCTATTCTAGAGTTTGAACTAAAACTGCTCATTTTTCTCTTTTCCATTGCACACAATTTTGGAAAGACATTTCAGCCAGATGAGTACATCTGTGCAGTATACAACAAATGTAAACAATTTAACAGAAGTTTAATGAAACATTTCCTATTCTTTACGGGACAAAAATTAGAAAATCCTAACATGGCAACATCAGGTTGCAAATTGACACTTTTAAACTAGTGGGGTTTTTTCCCTTAATATGCACATGCCAATTTTAAATCCCATCTGGCTGCATGGTACAGCTGGCTTGAATGAATTTTCAGTTATTAGGCACTTGGCTAAAGCACTAAGAACTGCCACGAGCCATCAGCAGCAACAACCTCAAGTATAATGCTTAGGAAGTAAACACACACCATGCTGGAAGGAAAGGATACTCAAGTACAGGGATAGAAAGAAAAATACCACATTTCTAAATATCTGTTTTCTGTTTTCTCTCTCTCTCTCTCTCTCTCTCTTTTTTTTTTCTTTTTTGGACAGGCAGAGTTAGACAGTGAGAGAGAGAGAGAGAGAGAGAGAGAGAGAGAGAGAGAGAAAGGTCATCCTTCCGTTGGTTCACCCTCCAAATGGCCACTACGGCCGGCATGCTGCGCCAATCTGAAGCCAGGAGCCAGGTGCTTCTCCTGGTCTCCCATGCGGGTGCAGGGCCCAAGCACTTGGGCCATGCTCCACTGCCTTCCCGGGCCACAGTAGAGAGCTGGACTGGAAGAGGAGCAACCGGGACAGAACCGGCACCCCAACCTGGACTAGAACCCAGAGTGCCGGCGACGCAAGTGGAGGATTAGCCTAGTGAGCCGCGACGCCAGCCAAGTATCTGTCTTCTCTTAAAAGGCAATGGTCTTTCATTATGTCTGACCCTACAAGTTCCTTAGCTTAGAGTGTCACCTACCCTCCTGCTTATAATAACAAACTCCTAAGAATAATGGTTTTGGAATTGGACTAAAAATGAGTTCGGGGGGCCAGCGCTGTGGCATAGTGGGCTAAGCCTCTGCCTGTAGCACTAGCATCCCATATGCACACGGGTTCAAGTCCCAGCTGCTCCATTTCCGATCCAACTCTGCTTTGGCCTGGGAAAGCAGTAAGACATGGCTCAAGTGCTTGAGCCCCTGCGCTCGTGTGGGAGGCCCTTAAGAAGCTCCTGGCTCCTGATTGGCTCGGCTCTGGCCATTGTAGCCATTTGAGGAGTGAATCAGAGGATGAAAGACCTCTCCCTCTCTGCCACTCTGTAACTCTGCCCTCCAAATAAATAAATAAATCTTTAAAAAAAAAAAAAAAAAGAGTTCAAACTCAACTTTACCTCTTACAAATTGTGTAAATTTGAGTGCATTGCTTAATCTTTCTTCATATGTAAAATGATAGTACCTAACCTCTCAGAGTTGTGGTAAGGATGAAAGAAAATGTATATAACTCTGAAGGATATTCAATAAATGGCAACTATGTTTAAGCTCTCCTTTGTATCCCACTATAATTTGTACTTCATAGTAATTATGTATCTGCCTTAAAGGTTTCAAAGAGTAAATGAATTAATTCAGGTAAAGGACTTTGAACAGTGCCTGGCACATAGTAGGCAATCAATAAACGGCAATTACTGCTGCTGCTGCTGCTGCTGTTGCTGTTGCTACTACACACCAGTTTCACAGCATGTTTCACATTCTATCAGTTTTTCCTAACTACAATACTCTAATAGGAACCCCTCAGAAGAAAGGAGGTTTATTTTGTTAGTAGTTTGGAGGGGCACAGTCCAGTATCAGGTGGGCCCTTTAGTCTGGCTTTTGTTGAGGATGACTGATGGCAGAAAACAAGCAGAAGAGGGAACAGAGGGCAAATCAGGAATCAGAGACACACAGAGAGCACTCTTCATCTATGTCCAGATGTCTTCTTTTGTTTCTTTTTTTTTGACAGGCAGAGTGGACAGTGAGAGAGAGAGAGAGACAGAGAGAAAGGGCTTCCTTTGCCATTGGTTCACCCACCAATGGCTGCCGCGGCCGGCGCACTGCGGCTGGCGCACCACGCTGATCCGATGGCAGGAGCCAGGTGCTTCTCCTGGTCTTCCATGGGGTGCAGGGCCCAAGCACTTGGGCCATCCTTCACTGTACTCCCTGGCCACAATAAGGATTAACTAACATTTAAAATTAAATAAATGTAATACATAAATCATGTATGCATACAATAGCACAGTCATTAAAACTGATGCTTAATAGAAATCTTAATGACAGTGCAAAATACTCATGATACAGTAAAAATTAAAAAGGACTGGTAAGGCGGGCAGCCTGCAGTGCCAGCATCCCATACGGGCGCCAGTTCAAGTCCTGGCTGCTCCACTTCCAGTCCAGCTCTCTGCTATGGCCTGGGAAAGCAGTACAAGATGGCCCAAGTCCTTGGGCCCCTGCACCCTTGTGGGAGACCTGGAAGAAGCTTGTGGCTCCTGGCTTCAGATCAGCGCAGCTCCAATCATTGCAGTCATCTGGGGAGTGAACCAGCGAATGGAAGGCCTTTCTCTCTCTCTGCAACTCTGCCTTTCAAATAAATAAATAAATCTTAAAAAACAAACAAACAAAAAAACCAAAAAGGGACTCCAAGGGCAGGCACTGTGGTGTAGCAGATAAAGCCATCACCTGCAGTGCCAGCATCCCATACGGGCGCCAGTTCAAGTCCTGGCTGCTCCACTTCCAATCCAGCTCTCTGCTATGGCCTGGGAAAAAAGTAGAAGATGGCCCAAAGTCCTTGGGCCCCTGTACCTGCATGGGAGACCTGGAAGAAGCTCCTGGTTTTAGATTGGCACAGTTCCAGCCACTGCAACCATTTGGGAAATGAACCAGTGGATGGAAGCTCGCTTGCTTGCGCACGCGCACTCTCTCTCTCTCTCTCTCTCTCTGCCTCTGCCTCTGCCTCTGCCTCTGCCTCTCCGTAACTCTGCCTTTCAAATAAATGAAGTAAATTTTTAACAAAAAAAATGATTCCATAGGAATAAATATTTGGCCTGGCAAAGTTAAGGTACCAACCAGGGGGTTCAGCGTTGTGGCATAGCAGGTAAAGCCACTGCCTGTAATGTTGGCATCCCATATGGGCACTGGGTTCAAGTCCCAGCAGCTCCACTTCCAACTCAGCTCCCTGCTAATGTGCCTGGGACAGCAACAGAAGATGGCCCAAATACTTGGGCCCCTACACCTACATGGGAGACCCAGAAGAAGCTCCTGCCTCCTGGCTTAGGATTGGTCCAGCTCCAGCCATTACAGCCATTTGAGGAATGAACTAGCAGATGGAAGATCTCTCTCCCTCTCTATAATTCTGCCTTTCAAATAAAAAAAAAATCTTTAAAAAAAAAAAAAAAAGACACCAACTGGCATGCATCCAATATTGCAGTGTCTAGGTTTAAGTTCTGGCTCCATTCCTGATTCCAGATCCCTGCTAATGCATACTCTGGGAGGCAGCAGGTTAATGGCTCCAGTAGTTGGGTCTCTGCCACCAGAGGGGACCTGGATTGAGTTCCCAGCTCCCAGCTTCAGCCTGATCCAGCCCTGGCACCTGGGGATTTTTGAGGAGTAAATCAGCAGATGGGATCTCCATCTCTCTGTCTCTCAAAGAAATGAATACATTAGGGGGGAAGAAAAAGTCACGCCAGGAATCAGTGCTGTGGCATAGTAGACAACGCTGCTGTGACACTGGCATCCCATATGTGTGCCAGTTCGTGTCCCAGCTGCTTCACTTCAGTTCAGCTCCGTGGTATAGTCTGGGAAAAGCAGCAGAAGATGGCCCAAGTGTTTGGATCCCTGTATCAACGTGGGAGACCCAAATAAAGTTCCCGGCTACTGGTTTAACCCTGGCTCAGTGCTGGTCGTTGTGGTCATCTAGGGCATAAACCAGTAGATGAGAAGCCCCCCCACTTCTTATTCTGAAACACTTTCAAAATAAATAAATCTTTAAAAATAAATAAAGCATTTCATAAAACTATGTACAGTATGATCTTAACTGTATAAAATAAATATAAAATATTTAAAGCCTACATATTAAAAGTTTTAAAAATTGGGGCTGGTGATGTGCCATAGTGGGTAAAGCTGCCGCCTACAGTGCCAGCATTCCATATGAGTGCTAGTTCAAGTCCTGGCTGCTCCATTTCCAATCCAGCTCCCTGTGCCTGGGAAGGCAGCAGAAGACGGTTCAAATCCTTGGGCCCTGCACCCATGTGGGAGACCCAAAAGCAGCTCTAGGCTCTTGGCTTTGGATTGGCTCAGCTCTGGCTGTTGCAGCCATTTGGGAAGTGAACCAACAGATGGAAGACTTCTCTCTCTCTCTCTCTCTCTCTCTCTCTCTCTCTCTGCCTTTATCTCTGCCACTCTGTAACTGCCTTTCAAATAAATAAACAAATCTTTAGAGAGGTTTCTTTAGGGGTCAGCACTGTGGCATAGTAGGTAAAGCCACTGACTGCAGTGTCAGCAGTCCATATGGGCACCGACTCAAGTCCTGGCTGCTCCACTTCCAATTCAGATCTCTGCTATGGCCTGGGAAAGCAGTACAAGATGGCCCAAGTCCTTGGGCCCCTGCACCCATGTGGGAGACCTGGAGGAAGCTCCTGGCTCCTGGCTTCGGACTGGCGCAGCTCCAGCCATTATGGCCAATTGGGGAGTGAACCAGCGATGGAAGACCTCTCTCTCTCTGCTTCTACTTCTCTGTGTAACTCTTTCAAATAAATAAATCTTTATTTTTTAAAAAAAGTTTCTTTAAAAAAAATAGGTTTCTTTAAAAAAAGTTTTAAAAGTTAATCTTGGGGCCAGCATTGTGCGCAGAGGCTTAAAGCCCTGGCCTGCAGTGCTGGCATCCCATAAGGGGCCCCAGTTTGAGTCCCAGTTGCTCCACTTCCAATCCAGCTCCCTGCTGGTGTGCCTGAGAAAGCAGAGGAGGATGGCTCAGGTCCTTGGACCCCTGCACCCATGTAGGAGGTCCAGAGAAAGCTCCTGGCTCCGGATCAGCTCAAAAACTCTGGCCATTGCAGCCATTTGGGGAGTGAACCAGCAGGTGGAAGATCTCTCTCTCCAAGACCTATCTCTGTAACTCTTTCAAATAAATAAATCTTTTTTTTTTGTTTGTTTGTTTTTTTTTTTTGTTTTTGGCAGGCAGAGTGGACAGTGAGAGAGAGAGACAGAGAGAAAGGTCTTCCTTTTGCCGTTGGTTCACCCTCCAATGGCCGCCGCGGTCGGCGCGCTGCGGCTGGCGCACCGCGCTTGTCCGATGGCAGGAGCCAGGAGCCAGGTGCTTTTCCTGGTCTCCCCATGGGGTGCAGGGCCCAAGCACCTGGGCCATCCTCCACTGCACTCCCGGGCCACAGCAGAGGGCTGGCCTGGAAGAGGGGCAACCGGGACAGAATCCGGCGCCCCGACAGGGACTAGAACCCCGTGTGCCAGCGCCGCAAGGCGGAGGATTAGCCTGTTGAGCCACGGCGCCGGCCTAAATAAATCTTTTTTAAAAAGTTAATCTCTGCATATATAGCAATATGTTATTAGCCAAGCTTTCCAATTTTTCCATAATAGGCATTTTCCAAAAATCTACAGGATAGAGATAAGGAGGAAAAAAATAAAAGAGACATAAAGTATCATTAGGATTGATCGAAATCATTAGAATCTCTGCTAGGTGTGAAGACCACAAAATGCATATTAGTTTTATACTAAAGGATTATGTTAGTCCAGCTGGGAACTGACACAAATGCAAGCATGAAACAACCGCAGAGCCATAAACTCCCAGGAGGTCACTTTCATTTCAGAATATCTGTCATCAGAAAAGTCAAGTTTGATGAGTTGGGTAAGGAAAGAAGCTTGATGGGTGATGATGGCAAAAATCTAGCTAAAATCTCTAAGTTCCTTAAGAACATGGAACTGCCAATCGTTACTCAGTGTGATAAAGGTCACAGCAGGAGGAATGCAGCCAAACAGTCTACAGAGGGTCAAGACGTCTGATTCAAAGGAGAAAAGCACTAACCTGGAGAAATTTTCCAGGCAAACAGCACAGGCCAGAGAATATAAACAGTTTAACATGCCTGGGAGAGTGACATTTATTTTAGTTTGCTAGAGTACAAAGTCCTAGGCAGGGAGTGGCTAAAGAAGTAGTTGCAAAAGTCATGAGGGGTCTGTCCCAGAGAAGCTGAATGCCTGGTCTACTATTAGGCAAGCAACGACACATGAGTAAACCAAAAAGGGTACCAGCCCAGAGGGAGCTCGCTCTAGCAGGAGGGACAGCATTATGGTAAAGAAAAGTGATGGGTGGTTACAGCAGGGAAGGAATATCCAATCCAGCCTGGAGGCTCATAAAAGGCCTCTGTGAGAAAGTGACAAAGTCAAGGCACAAAGGAAAAATCGGTTCAGGGGCTGTGACTTGCAGGGCGGTAAAACATCACTGCTACCCGTCCTGAACGTCAACTCTGTGAAGCAGAGATCCAGTCCCTGAAAGGCTTCCAAAGAGGGAACTCTTCTTACTACCAGAATGTGAGCTCCAGGAAAGTAAGCTGTCTTGTTCACTGCCATTTCTCCAATATAAAAACCAGTGAGTACAAAGAAGCTGTTCCATACATAAATATCTGTGAGGAAAAAGTGAAGGGAAGCACACTTCAAAATTAACAAGCAATGAGTATGCCAGTCACAATAAGACAAATACTAATCCATCTATATGAGTTGATTAGAGTAGTCAAGATCATAAGACAGGAAGAGGCATTTGATGTAGCAGTTAAGCCAGTGTTGGATATGCCGGTAGCCCACTTCAGAGATCCTGTCCTACTTGCACTCTCCATCCCAGTTTCCCACTAATGCACACCTTGGATGGCAGCAGGTGATGACTTAAGTATCTGGTTCTTGCCACCCACAGGGGAGATCTGGATTGAGTTCCAGGCTCTGGGTACCAGTCTGGCCCAGCACTGGCTGTTGCAGGCATTCGGGAAGTAAGATTTCTGTCTCTGCCTTTCATATAAATAAAACAGAAATATTTTAAATCATGATAACAAAATAGAATGGTAACTATCAGTAGCTGAGGACAGGGGAAATGGAGAGTTATTCAATGGCTACAGTTTCAGTTTTATAAAATGAAAAGAGTTTTGGAGATGGATGGTGGTGATGGTCACAAAAAATTATGAACACATTAAATACCACTGAACTATACATTTAAAAACAGGTAAGCTGGACCAGTGTTGTGACGCAGTTCATTAAGTGACTACCCATGATGCCAGTGTCCTATATCAGAGCACCAGTATGAATCTTGGCTGCTCCATTTCCAATCCATCTCTTTAAAAAAAAATTATTTAGGCCGGCGCTGTGGCTCAACAGGCTAATCCTCCGCCTTGCGGCGCCGGCACACTGGGTTCTAGTCCCGGTTGGGGTGCCAGATTCTGTCCCGGTTGCCCCTCTTCCAGGCCAGCCCTCTGCTGTGGCCCAGGAGTGCAGTGGAGGATGGCCCAAGTGTTTGGGCCCTGCACCCCATGGGAGACCAGGAAAAAAGCACCTAGCACCTGGCTCCTGCCATCGGATGAGCGCGGTGCGCCGGCCACAGCGCGCCGTCCGAGGCAGCCATTGGAGGGTGAACCAACGGCAAAGGAAGACCTTTCTCTCTGTCTCTCTCTCTCACTGTCCACTCTGCCTGTTAAAAAAAAAAATAATTATTTATTTGAAAGGCAGAGTTACAGAGAGAAAGACAGACAGAGACACAGACCTTTCATCCACTGGTTCACTCTCCAAATGGCCACAACAGCCAGGGTTGGGCTGGGCCAAAGCCAGGAGTCAGGAGTTTCTTCCAGGTCTCCCATGCAGGTACAGGGGACCAAGTACTTCAGCCATATTCCACTGCTTTCCCAGGCACATTAACAGGGAGCTAGATCAGAAGTGGAGCAGCTGAGACTCAAACTGGCACCCAAATAGGATGCTGGCATCGCAGGCAGCAGCTTAACCCATTATGCCAAAACGTCAGCCCCTCTAATCCAGCTTCTTGCTAATGCACCTGCGAAAGCAGTGGAAGATAGCCTAAGTGCTTGGGCCCCTGCCACCCAAGTCGGAGAGCCAGATGGTGCTCCTAGACCCTGGCTTGGGTCTGACCCAGCCATTGCCATTGCAGCCATTTGGAGAGAGAATCAGCAGGTGGAAGACCTCTGTCATTCTGCCTTCCAAATAAACAAATCTTAAAAAAAAAAAAATGGGTAAGATGTGACAGGCATTTTATCTAGTGGCTAACCAAGTAAGTATGGAAAAAATTCAGGAGAAAAACAGGTCACATTTCTACTATCTGGTTTTCAAGACAACTTTTCTCAGAAGCTTCTGGTAGCATTTCTTTCACGTCTCACTAGCCAGACTTTGGGCATATATCCATTCTTAAATCATTCACTGGCAAAGAGCATAGGATTGTCAAGACTAACTCAAACTAATTCCTTCAAGTGCAATGGAAGCTGGCAAACACAACCACCACAGGCTCATCACCTCTATGACACAGATGTGGAACAACGAGGGAAGCAGACTGCCTCCAGACCCAGATGTTTCCTTCATGGCCCTGGGACCCTCAAGCTCAGGAAGTCAGAACTGGCAGCGTGGAACAGAGGTAAAGATAGTCCGTAGAGTCCAGAGCCTGTGAAAAGCACTCTGGAAACAGATCTAGAAGTCCTACTTTAGTAACAATACCATACTAACACTGGTTATGGAGGCTTTGCTAAAGGATTGCCTCTCCCAAACTCAGTTTTCCCTTCAGCAATAAGAGTCAGCCTAAATCACAGTTTTCAAACTACTCTATAGACAACTAGGGGTTACAAAAAGGTACTCAGAAGTAAGGCAGAAGAGGATACAAAGGAACAGTGTTATAAGCACCACTTAATCACAGCAGCTTCCATTTAATCTGTTTGTATTGAGCCTTCATGTGACATTTGGTAGGAAAAGGGTCCTAGTGCTTTAAAAATTTGTTTTATGTCACTAAACTGGGTTATCAATAATGTCCCTTCCATGCATATGGTAATTACGTCAATTTAACCATTGCACAATGCATAGAATTTCAAAACATCATGTTGTACATGATACATATACACAATTTTTTAATATAAAAAGCAAATTGCTAGGAGTGGGCATTTGGCCTAGTGGTGAAGAAGGTCATTTAACATGATATGTGTACCATATCAGAGTGGCTCCACTCCTGAATCTAGCTTCCCACTAATGCAGGTGCTACGAGACAGTGATAATGGTTCAAGTCACTGGGTTCTCACCACCCAGGCAGGAGACCTGGATGAGTTCTTGGTTCCCAGCTTAAGTCATCTAAATGCCAAATATATATTCTCTAGTCCTTACCTTTCTCAAAGCTCCAGATACATCTATCTAGCTGCCCACTCAACATCACCTCTTAGATGTCATAAATTTACTTCAATTTCAACATGTCCCAAACTGAACTGACTCATAACATTCTACCCCCAAACTAGTCCACTTACAGGGACCCCATTTCAGCAAAAGGCTACCTTTTAATCATTGAGCCAGGAATATCTTATCACTTCTTTCTCTTTTACCATGCCCCTAATATGTACTCCACATATAATCCATCACTCAGTCCTATCAATTTAATTCAATGAACTTCTCATATCATCTCTCTTTATCTCCACTTACCATCCTCCTTGTCCAACTGACCATCTTGTCTATCACATGGAATATATCTGTGAACTAAGGCAAAAATCTCCCTGCATCAAATGATACCCTTCTATATAGTGATTCCAATTTACCCATGGGGAATATTTTCCCAAGTGAATGTGTGAAACCAAGGATACGGACCCCTACATATACTTTGTTTATATATGTGTGTGTGTGTGTGTGTGTGTGTGTGCGCGTGCGTATGTTTGTGTATGTGTGTGTGTGTGTTTATATATATCTCAAAAAGTTCATGAAAATGGGATTAAAACATATTTATTTCAGTGAAAAAATTGAAAATTTGAAATTCACCTTCTGGAGTCTTGGAGATATAAAGACACCCAAGAGGCACCAAGTTTATCCTCCTTTTCAGTTATCAGTTAAAATTACTCAATTATAATCTTAGTGATTCACCATTCTTTTTTTTTTAATTGTTTCCAATGTGTTTTTTTTAAGATTTATTTATTTATTTGAAAGGCAGAGTTACACAGAGAGAAGGAGAGGCAGAGAGAGAGAGAGAGAGAGAGAGAGAGAGAGAGGTCTTCCATCCAATGGTTTACTCCCCAAATGACTGCAACAGCCAGAGCTGCACCAATCGGAAGCCAGGAGCCAGGAGCTTCTTCCAGGTCTCCCACGCGGGTACTTCTACTGCTTTCCCAGGCCATAGCAGAGAGATGGATCAGAACTGGAGCAGCCTGGTCTCGAACTGGTGCCCATATGGGATGCCAGCACTTCAGTCCAGGGCGTGAAGCCACTGTGTCACAGCGCCAGGTCGTGATTCACCATTCTTAATAGCAAATATTGAAAACACACTGGATTTTGAAATGAAATAGAGCTAGGCTCTTCTTTTTTTTTTTTTAAAGAATTATTTTATTTATTTGAAAGACAGAGTTATAGAGAAGTAGAACCAGAGAGAGAGAGAGAGGTCTTCCATTCCGCTGGTTCACTCCCTAAATGACTGCAACAGCCAGAGCTGAGCTAATCTGAATCAGGACCCAGAAGCTTCTTCCAGGTCTCCCACGTGGGTGCAGGGACCCAAGGAGTTGGGCCATCTTCTACTGCTTTCCCAGGTCATAGCAGAAAGCTGGATCAGAAGAGAAGCAGCTGGGACTCCAACCAGTGCCCATATGGGATGCCAACGCTGCAGGCTGGGACTTTAGCCTGCTGTACCACTGTGCGGGCCCCTAGAGTATTTTTTTTTTCTTTCCTTTTTGACAGGCAGAGTGGATAGTGAGAGAAAGAGACAGAAAGAAAGCTCTTCCTTTTCCATTGGTTCACTCTCCAATGGCCACTGCGGCCAGCGCACTGCAGCCAGCACACTACATTGATCCGAAGCTAATCAGAAGCCAGGAGCCAGGTGCTTCTCCTGGTCTCCCATGCCTGTGCAGGGCCCAAGGACATGGGCCATCCTCCACTGCCTTCCCAGGCCACAGCAGAGAGCTGGACTGGAAGAGGAGCAACCGGGACATAATCTGGCGCCCTGACCAGGACTAGGGACTAGAACATGGTGTGCCGGCGCTGCAGGCGGAGGATTAGCCTATTGAGTCGAGGCGCCGGCCAGAGCTAGGTTCTAACATTGGCTCTTGCCCACTGACTGTAGAAATATTAAAGGGAGGGGAAACATACATTCTCTATACATTTATGGAGCTTATACTCTACTGGAGAATGCAAATACCAATTATACACATAAACACATAATATAAAATTACAACTGGGATAAATTGCTACAGTTGAGTGCCTTGTATTGGTCAAAGCAAATTTCACATGTTGAAGCTGAACTAGTCTGGGAGTTCCGTGAAAACCTCTTTGGCGGGGGGGGGGGGGGGGGGGGGGGACGACACTGCATGTGAAATCTGAAAGATGATTTAGAATATTACAGAAGTTGGAATCTTCTTCCAAAATGTGATATTCAGGGGAGCCTGGGAAAGCAAAAACTTTACAATTTAGTTACTAAATAAAAGGTATATTATATTCATGAATTGGAAGACTCAAACACCACTCAAAGCAATTTACAGAGTCAATGTAATTTCTATCAAAAATCCAATAGCCCTTTTTTTGCAGAAACAGAAGAGCAAATACCCAAATTCATATGGGATTAAAAGGGGCTACAAGGTATCAAATAGCCTCTGGCTGTCCTGTCCACTGCTCCCTTGCAGTGTGTTCAGTAAATCTAACTGCTCACTCTAACTGCTCTGGCAAATTCTTTCACCACCAGCCACACAGGCCTCAGCTTCACAGTCACTTCCCACAGTGTTCAGCCTGGCCCAGCCCTGGCTCTTGTGGCCATTTGGGGAGTGAACCACTGGATGAAGTTCTCTCTACCTCTCCTTTTCTCTGTCACTTTGTCTTTCAAATAAATAAATAAATTTTTAAAAATAAGTAAACATTTTTAAAAGGGGGACTACAAAAAGCCAAATCTTACAAAAATTAAAAACAAAGTTGAAGGACTCACACTCCCAATTCCAAAGCTGACTACTGAGCTCTAGTAATCAAAACACTGAAGTACTGGCACACAGACAGATGTATAGATGGCCAAGTGACTTTCAGCAATGGTGCCAAGAAGGGTTAACAAGGAAAATGGTGCTAGTACAATCATATTATCTACATGTAAAAGAATGAAGTTAGGCCACACACATCCATATATAAAACTTATAATGGGGCCAGCGCCACGGCTCACTAGGCTAATCCTCCGCCTTGCGGCACCGGCACACCGGGTTCTAGTCCCAGTCAGGGCGCCAGACTCTGTCCCGGTTGCCCCTCTTCCAGGCCAGCTCTCTGCTGTAGCCCGGGAGTGCAGTGGAGGATGGCCCAAGTACTTGTGCCCTGCACCCCATGGGAGACCAGGAGAAGCACCTGGCTCCTGGCTTCAGATCAGCACGGTGCGCCGGGCTGTAGCGTGCCAGCCACGGCGGCCATTGGAAGGTGAACCAACGGCAAAGGAAGACCTTTCTCTCTGTCTCTCTCTCTCACTGTCCACTCTGCCTGTCAAAAAAATAAATAAATAAAATAAAATAACTTATAATGATTCAAAGACCTAAATATAAACACTAAAACCACAAAACTCTTTGAAGAAAACAGAAGTGTTATAAATCTTTATAACTTTGTCTTTGGCAATGGATTCTGAGATATGACATTAAAAGTATGAACAAAAGACAAAAAGAGATAAGCTGGACTTCATCAAAACTAAAACCCTTTCTGTGCATCAAACAATATTATCAAGAAAATGAAAACAACCTACAGAATGAGAGAAAATATTTGGAAATCATATATTTGATAAAGGTTTGGAATCACTTTAAAAAAAAGAATCCTTATAATTCAACAACAAAAGGCAAACAACCCAGTTCTAAAATGTGCAAAGGACTGGGGGTAGCCATTTTGTACAGTAGTTAAGGTATGGCCTGGGACACAGAAGTTGGGACCCTGCCACCAACGTGGAAGACCTAGATTGAACCCTCAGCTCTTCCTGTCAGCCTAGTCCAGTCTCTGGAGAGAACCATGGGATGGAATATCTCTGTCCATCTGTCTCCTGGTCTCCCTCCCTCCCTCCCCCCGCCTCTTTCCTTCCCCCTGTCAAATAAATGAAATAAATAAATATTTTTAAATGGGCAAAGGATTTGAATAGATTTTTCTCCAAAGTTACACAGGTAGGCAACAAATATATGAAAAGTTGCTCAACCGGTTCAAGATCCAGCAGCTCCACTTCCAACCCAGCTCTCTGCTGTGGCCTGGGAAAGCAGTAGAGGATGGCCCAAGTCCTTGGGCCCCTGCACCCACGTGGGAGACCCGGAAGAAGCCCCTGGCTCCTGACTTTGGATTGGCACAGCTCCGGCCATTGCGGCCATCTGGGGAGTGAACCAGCGGATGGAAGAACCGTTTCTCTCTCTCTTTCTGCCTCTCCTTCTCTCTGTGTAACTCTTTCAAATAAATGAATACATCTTTTTAAAAATTTATTAGGGAAATACATATCAAAGTCATATAAGATACTATGTCACACCCACTAAAACAGCCACTTTAAAAAAAAAGTTTAAAAAAGGAGGAAACAATAAGTGTCAACAAAGATTTTGAGAGATTTGAACCCTCACGCATTGCACTGGTGGGAATGTTTGAAACGGTACAGTCATTATGGGAAGCAGTTTGGAAGCTCAACAAGTTAAACACAGAATATAGGACCCAGCAATTCTACTGCTAGGTATAAACTGAAAATAGGTACTCAACCAAACACATCTACCCACATGTCTACTTCAGCACTACTCATAATAGCAAAGGTAGAAACAACTCAAAAGTCCAACAGGAGACATACTATAGCATGTTCACACAACTAATCACTATCTAGCCATAAAAGGAATAAAGTACTATTATATACAACATGTGTGAACCTCAAAAACAATTTTTTAGTGAATGCAATCAAACACAAAAGGCAACATACTTCATGATTTCACACTTAAGAAACACCCAGAATAGGTAAATCCATGGAGACAGAAAGCAGGGGAGCTGTTTCCCAGGCTGAGAGGAGGAAGAATGAGGAATGACTACTTAACGGGTACAGGATTTCCTTTTGAGGTGATGAAACAGTTTGGGAACTAGACAGAGGTGGTGGTTACATAACACTGAAAGTACTAAACATCGTTGGACTGTTCAATTTCAATAATGTTATGTGAATTTCACTTCAATCAATAAGGAGAACCATTCCTTCACAAACATACCCCCAAAATTGAGTGATTACCTCTTCTTCCCACTGTTCAAATTATAACCACAATAGATGGCAATACATTTCTTGATTCTCAGCAGAAAAAAACCAATGAGAAGAACATAAACAAAATTATCAGTACCACTACTGTAGCACTATGTAAGTTCAAACAGCTATGCCCACCAAACCAGTCTTACATTAAAACTGCCCAATGAAGGCACTTTTGCTAAGGTAAATACGTGAAGAGACCTATTGCTGGGATCCAGGAGACGAGAAGGAAAAAGAACAAACTAAAATACTGGAAAAAGTTTTCAAAAGTTTTGTAAGGCTTCAGAATGTAAAGTATATTTTAAAAAATAATAATTGCTGAGGCCAGCACTGTGACATAGCAGATTAAGCTGTCACCTGTGATGCTGATATTCCATATGGGCACCAGTTCAAGCCCTGCAAGCAGGGAGCCCAATCCAGCTCCCTGCTAGTGCACCTGGGAAAGCAGTGGAAGATGGCCTAAGTGCTTAGGATCCCTGCCACCAACATGAGAGACCTGGAAGAAGTTCCTGGTTTTGGCCTGGCCCAGCCCCAATCGTTGTGGCTATCTGGAGAGTAAGCCAGTGGATAGAAGATCTGTGTGTGTATGTGTGTGTGTGTGTTGCCCTTCTCTTCTGTAACTCTTGACTTTCAAATAAATAAATAAATAAATAAATATTTTTTAAAAGTTGCATAGGGGTTCAGACACACACATACACACACACAAATGAATGCCTACAGAAATACTGGAAAATTAATAAAGTCT
Organism: Sylvilagus floridanus; assembly: GCA_949820135.1. NCBI lineage: Eukaryota > Metazoa > Chordata > Mammalia > Lagomorpha > Leporidae > Sylvilagus > Sylvilagus floridanus. The sequence goes on along the minus strand of OX463224.1, from coordinate 63,671,972 downwards.
GTAGTTTCATTAACAGTATTTTGCCAATGTCTATTACCTGGTTTTGATACTGTTCACTGTTCTGCGTTATAAGACGTCACTACTGGGAGAAGCTGGAATGAGGACACCCAGGACTCTAAGGACTCTATTGTTTTTTGCAACCTCCTGTGAGTCTATAACCACTTCAAAATAAAATTAAAAAAAAAAAACAGTAATACAATTCAACAAATATTTACTGAATATCAATAATATGTCAGGCACTGTACAGATATTACCTTCTAGATAACTGAATCATTCATCAAAAATTACCTAAAGGGGGGCCAGCATTGTGGCACAGCAGGTTAAGTCACCACCTGCAAGGTCAGCATCCCATACGAACACTGGTTTGCGTCCTAGCTGCTCCACTTCCCTGCTCACATACTTGGGAAAGCAGCCCAAGATGGTCCAAGTACCTGGGCCTCTGCTACCCACATGGGAGACACAGAAGAAGCTCCCGGCTCCTAGCTTTGACATGACCTAGTGCCAGCCATTGTAGCCACTTGGGGAGTGAACTAGAGGATAGAAGATTTCTTTGTCTCTCCCTTTCTCTCCCTTTCTGTCTCTCAAATAATAAATTAATAAACTTTGCTAAGAAATTATCTAATAGGGCCGGCGCCGTGGCTCAACAGGCTAATCCTCCGCCTTGCGGCGCCGGCACACCGGGTTCTAGTCCCGGTCGGGGCGCCGGATTCTGTCCCGGTTGCCCCTCTTCCAGGCCAGCCCTCTGCTGTGGCCCAGGAGTGCAGTGGAGGATGGCCCAAGTGTTTGGGCCCTGCACCCCATGGGAGACCAGGAGAAGCACCTAGTACCTGGCTCCTGCCATCGGATGAGCGCGGTGCGCCGGCCGCAGCGCGCTGTCCATGGCAGCCATTGGAGGTTGAACCAACGGCAAAGGAAGAGCTTTCTCTCTGTCTCTCTCTCTCTCACTGTCCACTCTGCCTGTCAAAAAAAAAAAAGAAATTATCTAATAGGACAGCCATTCAACAAAATGGTTAAGATGCCAGTCAGGATGCCCACACCACACACTAGAGGGCTTAGGTTCAAGTCCTGGTTCTGCTCTAATTTCTAGCTTCCTACTAAAGCAGAATCTGAGAGGCAGCAGGTAATATATCAAGTAGTCGAGTCCCTGCCATCCAGTGGGAGACTCAAATTGAGTTCCCAGCTCCTGGCTTCAGCCTGGCCCAGCCCCAACCAGGCTGGAAGACTCTTCTTGCTCTCTTTCAAACAAATTAAATGAATGAATAAATAAATATTTTAAATATAGAAAATTGAGTAAAACTAATTTTATTTTAAATCTTGATATTCATGACTTATCCATTTTTTAAGAGTTTATTGGGTCCAGCACTGTGGCATGGCAGGTAAAGCCACCACCTGCAATGCCAGCATCCCATATGGATGCCGGTTCAAGTCCCGGCTGCTCCACCTCCAACCCAGCTCTCTGCTATGGCCTGGGAAATAGTAGAAAGTGGTCCAAGTCCTTGGGCCCCTGCACCCATGTGAAAGACCCAGAGGAAGCTCCTGGTTCCTGGCTTTGGATCGGCACAGCTTCAGCCGTTGCAGCCAGCTGAGGGGTGAACCAGTGGATGCAGACTCTCTTTGCCTCTCCTCTCTATATATAAATAAATAAATCTTCAAAAAAAATTATTTGTTTGAAAGGCAGAATGAAAGAGAGAGCACCAAGATATCAACCAATCAGTCTTCCATCCACTGCAACAGAAAGGACTAGGCCAAATGCCTGCAACAGAAAGGACTAGGCCAATCTGAAGTCAGGTGCCAGGAACTCCATTTGGGTCTCCCACACGGGTAGCAAGGAACCAATTACTTGAGCCATCATCTGTTTGCTCCTAGGGTGCACATTAGCAGAGAACTGAACTAGAAAGAAGCAAAGAAGGGACTCCATCCTAGGTAGTCCGATATGGGATGCGGATGTCCCAAGCAGCAGATTTACCAACTGCACCACAACACTCACTCCTCTGGCTCATCCATTCAAAAAATTAAGTTTTTATTAAGACTAATCTTTTTACTGTTTTCTTTACAATTATTTTAACTTACATAACAATTAGCATATACTTATTACTAACATACTTAATTACATAATTACTCAAACAGGCCACAAAGCCCATGAACCATGTCTAGATGCACAGACTTACACAAAGTGTATATAGTGCTGCCACTTCCTGGCACTTTAGCATCTTCACCCTCTACCAGGTGTTAAGGGTTTATGGCTCAAGGAGAAAAGTAAGCTACATTGAGACCACATTATGACAAAATAAGTTAAAGGAAAAACCCACCAAACATCCATTTCTACATACCCAGTTTCTGCCTGTTGAGTCAGCATGACATACCAAAAAGGAAGTAAGTATTTGGGGTTTGAATTAGTCTGTACTGGCTTACTAATTGTGTAACCCTGGACAAGTCATTTTTCTGACTGTTTTTCCATTTATAAAACTGGAAACATGGTTAAATACCTTTTTTAGAGCTATTGTGAGAATTAAAATAGATAAAGCCAGGAAAAGCACTTGGTCAAACTGTAAAGCATCATGTAAACATTGATTATGTTCCTTACTATTTGAGGAGAGAAGTTTCAAAGTATTATATGACTTCTATTATAAAAAGTGGAATCCTCAATGCTCCAAAACAGAGACTACATTCTCTTTTAGACTTGACACAAGATTGTTTCCAGGGAAGGCTTATAAAAACAATACCACATTAAGCATCAGTGATTTGTTTTAAAAGCTGGTATGCAATTAAGAGGATTCCACTGTTTCACCAGGCTCTGGCGGCATCCAATTAAGTAATAACATGAGCGAGGAGCTCTTAATTATGGAGGAAAACTTCCACAAGCCAGTGACAGGTGTGCAGGGCTCAAGCTGAGATCAAAATAGTTAACTGCAGCATTAATTCTCCCCTTTCCTTTTTCCTAAAGACATTCGAGTTTGCATGCAATTAGTCGAAAAGTAAACCATACCAAATGACTGCCATATTTCAAGCTTTATTACCTTTTATCACGTTAACATCCACCAATTGAGTTTTAAAGGATTAACACCAAAACAGATGGTTTAAACCCACAATAAGTGAGCTTCAGTGATCAGAAAAATGATAACGGCCAGACTGAATTTATACTTATCAGAGATGTTACCATGTTTTCCTAAATGGTGCTTGTTATAAATTGGAAGTTATCCGTTCTTCATTTCATGGTACTTTATAATTAACCTTAAGAATAAACCATCCTGAATGGGATGTATTTTTTTTTTTCTAATTTGTCTCCCTTTCCTCTTTATTTTGGAAATTACAGTGATTTTAGCTGCACCTGCATACAAAGTCAAATAAAATACATCTGTAAAATTCAAAGGAAAAAGAATTTCCCCACAAGGATGATTATTCTAAGGTTTGATGTTTCAAAGAGATGGACTCTCACAAACATCAATTAAACTAATTATGTGAACTTTAAAGGCAGGATGACGATGCCACAGAAGCACTCATTTGTTCAAGCAGTTCTTTTCAAGCAAGGCCACTCTCTTGATTGCCAGAGAAGACCTCAGAGAAGGTCAGATCTCCAAATCTGTAACTGAGAAGCAGCTCCTGAGAAGAATGTACATGCTTCCACAGGGTGAGTTGTCATAAGAAAACCCCAGGATTTGGATTTTAGTACCAGTGTATCACAAACTGCATTCATTCAAGCAATTATTGAATAACTGCTCTCTATCAGGCACAGTATTGAGTGATATGATAAGGGAAACACATAACAAATTAGTACAATAAAGTGTTAGAGCTTCTATGGCAGGCATCAACACAGAGAAGCGTGAAGAAAAAGTAGTCAGATCTACCCAGGAAAGAAAGCAACAGCTTTACAGAACAAGTAATGCTGGTGCTAGATTTAAAAACACACCACCAGGGCCAGTGCTGTGGCATAGCAGGTAAAGCTGATGCTTGTGGTGCCAGCATCCCATATGGGCACCGATCCGAGTCCCAGCTCCCCACTTCTGATCCAGCTCTCTGCTATGGCCTGGGAAAGCAGAAGATGGCCCAAGTCCTTGGGCCCCTGCTCCCGCATGGGAGACAGAAAAGAAGTTCCTGGCTCCTGGCTTCAGAATGGTTCAGCTTTGGCCTTTACGGCCAATTGGGCAGTGAACCAGCGGATAGAAGATCGATCTCTCTCACTGCATAACTCTTTCAAATAAATATTTATTTATTTGAGAGGTAAAGTTACAGACAGTGAAAGGGAGAGACAGCAAGAAAGGTCTTCTGTCCGTTGGTTCACTACCCAGATGGTAGCAACAGCTGGAGCTGCGCCAATCCGAAGCCAGAAGCCAGGAGCTTCTTTTTTTTGTTTTTTAATTTTTTTTAATTTTTGACAGGCAGAGTGGACAGTGAGAAAGAGAGAGACACAGAGAAAGGTCTTCCTTTCCATTGGTTCACCCTTCAATGGCCGCCACGGCTGGCGTGCTGCGGTCAGCGCACCACACTGATCCAAAGGCAGGAGCCAGGTGCTTCTCTTGGTCTCCCATGGGGTGCAGGGCCCAAGGACTTGGGCCATCCTCCACTGCACTCCCGGGCTACAGCAGAGAGCTGGCCTGGAAGAGGAGCAACCGGGACAGAATCCAGCACCCCGACTGGGACTAGAACCCGGTGTGCCAGTGCCGCAAGGCGGAGGATTAGCCTATTGAGCCGCAGAGCCGGCCTGCCAGGAGCTTCTTACAGTCTCCCACGTGGGTGCAGGGGCCCAAGCACTTGGGCCATCTTCTACTAATTTCCCAGGCCATAGCAGAGAGCTCGATTAGAAGTGGAGCAGCCAGGACTTGAACCAGTGCCCATATGGAATGCCAGCACTGCAGACAGTTGCTTTATCCACTATGCCACAGTGTAGGCCCCTATTTTTTTATTTTTTTTTCTCTTAACATTCAAATCCCAAAATTATATATAATTAGTCCAAGTCATATAGCAAGGAATTCTGAAAACTGAATGCACAGTGAGTCACATGATCTTTAATAATCTGCACACCACCATCCTGCATATTGGTTTCTTTTATGCTGTCTCTACCCTTTTCCCCCTTCTCATGAACTACAAAATGGATGTGTGGACAAGTTGTCTTTGGCCATGCAGATGAGGGCATCATTCTAGGGCAACAATAACAAAGAAGGAAGCTGCATCCCTGGATGGTACCCTGCAGCAGAACCTTAGATTGCTGTGGTCATAAACAGATCTACCTCTGGGCTGTTTTATAAAAATAAATGGCAGTATTTGAGCACTGAATTTCTGGGTCTCTATTTCAGCAGTTATCCAGCACTCTGCCTACAGCTTCTCCATCCCCACTACCCCATAGTAAAATCTGCAAGAAAACTGGGAGAAACAAATTACAGGGTCCAAAAAACTCTACTAGACATTGGTAAGTACCTTCAAGACTGGAGAGAGGAACATGCATGAGTACAAACATTCATCAACATAAAATGAGCACTAAATAGGACTGATGCGTGCCAAGTGTCAGAGCCGGCCCAGGACTGTAGCCAACTAGTCAAGATTGGAAACTACAATTTTCAATCTCATACAGTTTCCATATTAAAACAACTCTTAAAAGATACAATAATATGTAGACTATAAACATTCAAACCTACAATCTGATACAATGGAATCAACTATGACATTCTTACATGAGGAGTAATTCACCAGAATATAACAACCATGTTAAACTGAAATAAGAAAAAGGACCTAGGAATACCAAATATTTGGTACAACAATTGTACAAAAAAAAATAATGCAAAGGAGGGCATCTGGAAAACCAAATGGATAAGCAATGGCTTGCCTATATTTGTTGACTAGAAGCTAAATGGACTGAAACTAGCTTCTTCTGAAGGATGGGAAAAGGCTATTAATGGAACTAGCTCCTTGATGTTTGTTAATATTGAGATGTACCTATCAAAAGTCACGTAATTTCTTTTTTAATAAAAGGGATATGATACATATTTGCAGGATAGAGAAGCCAAAACACTTGAGCCTATGACTTCAACCAGATGACATCCCCTTTAGAATAGAACAATACCTGGTATTGGAATTATCAAAGAAAATAATTTTCAAAGGAAAATGATGTGCTATGGTAAATATAATAAAATCTAGATTATATTACAAGGTTCTCTACTTTCATACTGTATGACCTTGAACAAATCAGCTAATTTCTTGGGGCAGCATTGTGGTGCAGTGGGTTAAGCAGCCACCTGCCTTGCCAGCATCCCATATAGGCACCAGTTAGAGTCCTAGCCACTCCACTTTTTTTTTTTTTAAGATTTTATTTATTTGAAAGACAGAGTTACAGAGAGGTAGAGACAGAGAAAGAGGTCTTCCATCTGCTGGTTTACTCCCCAGATGGCTGCAACGGCCGGAGCTATGCCAGTTGGAACCAGGAGCTTCTTCCAGGTCTCCCACATGGGTGCAACGGTCCAAGGACTTGGGCCATCTGCTATCCTAGGCCATAGCAGAGAGCTGGATGGGAAGAGGAGCAGCTGGGACTAGAACTGGCACCAACATGGGATGCCGGTGCTTCAGGCCAGGGCTTTAACCCCCTGCACCACAGCGCCAGCCCCGCCACTCCACTTCTGATCCAGTTCCTGCTAATATACCTGGGAAAGCAGCAGAAAATGGCCCAAATGCTTGGGCCCCTGCCACCCATATGGAAGACCTAGCAGAGCCCTGGCTGTTGGGACCATTTAGGGAGTGAACCAGCATATGGAAGATCTGTCTCTCCCTCTCTCTCTCTGTAACTGTCTTCCAAATAAATAAATAAATAAATATTTATTTTTAAAAAGAAGTTTATTTCTCTGGGCTTCTAATTCTTATCTGTAATATAAAAAAGAGTGCAGCAAATGATCTCTTCCTGCTCTATGAAATTCCAAAGTCTTCAAATTTTCTAGTGGTATTAAAGCAATACTGTTATTTTAATGGTAACACTTCAATATAAGAAAGTGGCATAAAAGAGCATCACTCCAATTTTTTCATTTAAAATGCAAATTTAAGCAAAAATGGGAAAACTCATTTGCCACTGTCATATCTTCTTCAGAGAAATACAAAAGAAATCTGACAAGGCAATCAAAGAGTCCAGTATAATTAAGTTCATCAACACATCAGAAAAATTGCTTCTTCAAGTATTATAAATGCATAAGTGGATTCTCTCTCTTATGAAGGCTCAGTTACTACACACTGGCTCAACTGTATTGAACGCCACTATAATTAGTGTTCCTCTAATTTTCAAACATAATCAAATAGTGGCCAAAGCAATCAGAAGAAAGCATAGCATATAAAAGTAATCTAGCAATTTTAGGATCATTACTTTTTTTTTTTTTTTTTTGACAGGCAGAGTGGACAGTGAGAGAGAAAGAGACAGAGAGAAAGGTCTTCCTTTGCCGTTGGTTCACTCTCCAATGGCCGGCAAGGCCGGCGAGCAGCAGCCGGCGCACCACGCTGATCCGAAGGCAGGAGCCAGGTGCTTCTCCTGGTTTCCCATGGGATGCAGGGCCCAAGCACTTGGGCCATCCTCCTCTGCACTCCCGGGCCACAGCAGAGAGCTGGCCTGGAAGAGGAGCAACCGGGACAGAATCCGGTGCCCCGACCGGGACTAGAACCTGGTGTGCCAGCACCTCAAGGTGGAGGATTAGCCTGTTGAGCCTCGGTGCCGGCCCAGGATCATTACTTTTCTAATATACTAGTCTCAGGATCAAATTGTTCAATCATGTATTCTTAAGTAATCCTTAGAGAAAACCAGGAAAACAGACATCACCCCTACACAAACACCACATCCACATGTACACAAAAACAAATGTGAAAAGAGAAGCCACAAAATACAGCTTCCTAAATACCATCAAGTAGGTCTCACAGTCTATCCAATAGGAATTTTGCTTCTTGAATTTAAAGGGAAGGCAGAAAAGAATTTTTTAAAGCTGCCTCTTATCTTCAGTTGTTCTAGATGAAAGAACCTATTCTCCATACCAAAAAGATTACTGTGCATTCCTGATAAAACAAATGAAAAGCTCTAGGCCGGCGCCGTGGCTCAACAGGCTAATCCTCCGCCTTGCGGCGCCAGCACACCAGGTTCTAGTCCCGGTCGGGGCGCCGGATTCTGTCCCGGTTGCCTCTCTTCCAGGCCAGCTCTCTGCTGTGGCCCGGGAGTGCAGAGGAGGATGGCCCAAGTGCTTGGGCCCTGCACCCCATGGGAGACCAGGAGAAGCTCCTGGCTCCTGGCTTCAGATCAGCGCAGTGCGCTGGCCACAATGCACTGGCCATGGCGGCCACTGGAGGGTCAACCAACGGTAAAAGGAAGACCTTTCTCTCTGTCTCTCTTTCTCACTGTCCACTCTGTGAAAAAATAAAATAAAAAATTAAAAAATACCATACAAAAAAGCATAAGATCTGCTTCAAAGAGCTAAAGGTTCAAATAAAATGATAATGTATTTCATTTATATCTATATATTCATACATGCTATTTCTGAGAAAATACAGTGTAGGGTTTAAGTATATAGGCTCTGAAGTAAGAATGTTTGGGTTGTAATCATAGCTGTGAAAGTAAGCAAATTAATTCCTTCGTCCTATTATCAGTATTCCCTTACATAAGATGGGTATAGTGAAGATTAAAATATTTCTCATGGCATAATGCCTGGCACAGAGCACAGCATTAGCTAGCACCATGATCATTCTTAGTTCTGTGCTGAATACAGCAATTACAAAGACAAAAAATAAAACTATTCTACCACCAAAAGAGCTACCAATTTAGTATAAGAAACAAATTAGTAAAAGAAAAATTCTTAAATACAAAACTATTTCACAAAGGAACAATTATGCAAATATCAGTCAATGTTATTATATAAGAAGTTAAATGATAAAAGAACTCTGACTCAAACAGCAGTACAGAAACCCATCTCCTCAATCACAGTACCACCTTCCCAAAAGCAGGATAATGGGTAGAAGACACTTAAATATGCTCTACAGTTAAATAAAATGCAGACTTTGAAGCAATCCTGGACAACAACTATTCTACCCTAATAATCAACAGGGAAGGCAATGATCCAAACACCTTAACATAGTCAATTGCAAAGAAAAACTGATATTCCCCTGGAACCAAAAAAATGATCGAAACTGGTATGGTACCAAAATCCAGAGCCAGAAGTCTTTGTTTTGTTAAAAAACCTTAACCAATTCACCACAGCATTTAGATACATCAATAATTAAATATACTGAAATCTGGGTTGATGTTCCACTTAGGAAAAATATTCTCTGTATTACTGAAACACTGTAAACAGAATAAATTTTCAGAAAAGGGATAACCTGAATATGACTGCATAAAATGAAGCTTTTAAGTCTATGGAAACAGATCCCCCACTTGCCAGCCACCTGCACCCCTTTAAATGAAGATCTGCCAACATGTTCACCTGATAGCCACCAATGGATTCATGTGTAATAATTACAGAACACACTTGGAACTTTCCCCAAAATAAGACACATTTAGCTGTTGGGGAACAGGAAGTTAGGCATGAAGCAAAATCTATTTTAGCTCTCGCACATCTTCCTGGAAGATCTAAAACAGATTTCAACTGGAGTGTTTCACTGAGAAGCTACAGCTATTACCTTGATCCCTACTCCCTCAACCAATTCTCCACTTACTACCCAGTATCCAAAATTTTTCTCATCAAGGAGCTTCCTTCTTCCTTGTTCTATGTATCAAAATTAGATCAAAACCCAAACCTCCAATCTAGGCTCCTCCCAAACTCGCCATGGATGCCTCACAGTTGTACACTCACCCCAACCTCATTCTCACTTCCAACACACAGTTAAATTCACTCAATACTTTACCCAGGATCTCTTTCTGGTATCTTCTCTTCAGCAGTCCCTAAGGACTACCATAAAATTCATCAAAATGGCTCCTTTATATAGTTCAAGTGAAATTTTAAATTTCCTTCTTAAAATGGTAGTAAATTCTCCTAGGCACTACATAAGCTAAGTAGTAAACTCACATGATAAAATATTACCATGACAAGAATTTTTCAATTTTACAGTTATTTCATATCCATTATCTCATTTAACCTTCACAACAGATGGGAAAGTCAGCCATTATTATCACTATCCTAAGTCCCAGACAGAAAGTCAGGTGTGCCAGGGAACTGAGCCAGGAAGTAGCAAAGCTGGAACTCCAACCATCTGTACAATCACAAACCCAGTGCCCCCTTCTACATAGGCATTCATTCTCTTGACCAGGAGAGCATATTATTAAAGAACCAGCTGAAAAATGTTCCTTAAACAAAATACCTAGCTACAGCAGCAAGTTCCTAGAGAGATTAACTTTATTAGTTTAACAATATCAATCTGAAAACACATAAAACATAAACACTAAAAGTTGGCCACATTTTAATAAATCCTATAGCCAATGATGAAAAAGCACCAAAAGATCCTCTGATAATCCATTAATAGTAGAGTTAGTCAAGGAAAGAAATCACCATTTAGTGAGCCCCTCCTATGTTACAGGCAAATAGTCACTATCACATACATTAACCCTAACATCCCTATTTTGCACATGAGCTAAAGATTACCCAATGAGGGTTAACAGACTTATCCAACATCACCCCATAAGTGTCAATGCCAAGATTTGCCGGCACCACGGCTCACTAGGCTAATCCTCCACCTGCGGCACCGGCACACCAGGTTCTAGTCCCAGTCGGGGCGCCGGATTCTATCCTGGTTGCTCCTCTTCCAGGCCAGCTCTCTGCTGTGCCCCAGGAGTGCAGTGGAGGATGGCCCAAGTCCTTGGGCCCTGCATCCACATGGGAGACCAGGAGAAGCACCTGGCTTCTGGCTTCAGATCAGCGCAGTACGCCGGCCGCAGCAGCCATTGAGGGGTGAACCAACGGAAAAAGGAAGACCTTTCTCTCTGTCTCTTTCTCTCTCTCTGTCCACTCTGCCTGTCAAAAAAAAAAAGAAAAAAAAGAAAAAGATTTGCAAATCCAGACCCAAATTTTGAGTCTGAGGCTACTTCCAATGACTACACCATGGTTCTGAGCCTTTTAAATAATTCTTTTTTTTTTTAATTTATTTATTTATTTGAAAGTCCGAGTTACACAGAGAGAGAAGGAGAGGTGGGGGGGGGGGTCTTCCATCCACTGGTTCATTCCCCAGATGGCTGCAACGGCCGGAGCTGCACTGATCCAAAGCCAGGACCCAGGAGCTTCTTCCGGATCTCCCACGTGGGTGCATGGGTCTAAGGACTTGGGCCATCTTCCACTGCTTTCCCAGGCCAATGCAGAGAGCTGGATCAGAAGTAGAACAGCCAAGACTCGAACTGGCGCCTGTATGGGATGCCGGCACTGCAGGCAGTAGCTTTACCCACTATGCCACAGCGCTGGCCCCCAGAACTCTTAAAATAGCATTAGGTATGCAAGTTCTTTAATTTTGGTAAAAATATTCCATGTACCTTATTGCTGTAATACTAGAATAAGTGATAGGAAGAACAAAAGACATACACATCTGCTGATAGGTACTAATTCATATATATTATTGAACCAGTTGCTATAATACCTAAGAGTTTAATGAAAATTTGAATGTATCTTCAAAATGTCTTTTTTTAATATTTATTTATTAGAAAAGCAGAAATACAGAGAAAAGGAGAGAGAGAGAGAGAGAGACCTTCCAGCCGCTGGTTCACTCCCCAAGTGGCCACAATGGCCAGGGCTGAGCCAGGCATAAGTCAGGAGCCGGGAGCTTCCCCCAGGTCTCCCATGTGGGTGCAGGGGTCCAAGCACTTGGGCCATCTTCCACTTTTTTCCTAGGTGCATTAGCAGGGAGCTGGATTGGTCTGCATTAGCAGAGTAGCCAGGACTCACTGGTGACCATATGGGATTTGGCACTTAACCTTCTATGCCACAGCACAAGCCCCCTAGTGTGGGCCTTGAATCTGGTAAATTGCCCGCTACTAATTAGATTTGATATTTTAATTTAATTACTTAACTTCCTAAAATTTAAGTTTTTCATTAGTAAAATGGAAACAATACCCATCACAGGGTTCTCATTAAGATTTAGAAAAGATGTTTGTAAAATACCTAGGGCAATGCCTACCACTGGTTGCTTTTATCATCCTTTGTCCACAGAGGCTATTCCAAGCCAAAATACACAGATGAAAATTAAAAACTCTTATTCATGATATTTTGAACATTACAAATTATTTGATAACACAGAAATAAATGTTCAGATGACTTAAACTTTTAAGTTCCATCAGATATTTTGGTACTGTGTAATTTTTTTTTAAAACCCCAGAAAATCAAACAAATCTGGGTATTCGCCTTGAATCCATAAGCAGAATTTCTTCCCCTTCAGAAGATCTTCTAGTTACCTAGTAACCACCTGCCAGCCCCAGACTAAAAAAATTGGCTCTGCATCAGGCTAATTACCCAACCAGCCTGAACAATCTAAAATGAAGTCTGGAAAAAAGGGAATTGTCAGCTAGAATGTTAGTGAAATTATCCACAACAGGAGACCTGAGAATCCAAATACCACCGGGCAGTTATTTCCATGAGAATAAAATCACAATTTATGAGCCCTGCAAATTATACCATTATTAAAACAAACATCCCATTGAGGCTACAGCTATCAGATAAATGGCTTTATTGTCCCCATTGTTTCACAACTGCTGCAAAGAGGTGCACACTGAATAAGCAGTTACCAGAGCAATAATGTCTAGGAAATTACAACACAGACCCCCATCTTACAGCTCCTTTGTGTCGCAGTACACAGGTCCTGGAGGGGGAGCAGGGAAAGGAGAATCAACTGTGCCCCATCTGCCCCCAAACTCCAAGACCCTGACAAGTTCACAAGCAGAACTCACCCGTTTCCCCCACATTTTTCTATTTGTTTTTCCCCAACAGTTGGTTCCTGAGCAAGCCCAGGAGGAAGAATTTGAACCCAGCAAATTCATTTATTCACTAGTAAGCCTTCAGACAATCCTCCAACCCAAATAAACACAGATAGAAGAGACAAGAAGATGTCCCTGATATTTCTGGCTCCTACAATACAAGAGCACTGAGAAAGTACAAAAGCATAGTACAAGCTCTTTTAAAGGGAAAACAAAATCTGTTACAATAGTTTTTAGCATCATAAACCCTGAAACTCATTTTCAGACAAATGGGAAATCAAAATGGGAAATGAGACTCATTACCCAACAACTATCCCATGCTGAACCTCATCATGGAGTGGGCATAGTGAAAGCAATCTCCTTAGTAACTAGTCAAAAAAGTTACAAATCTATTAACTTTAGAAATGGAAGGAATGAAACTAGCATCACTGGGCCTCTACCAACCTCTCTACACACATTATTCCTAATCCTCACAAGAATCCTCTGAAATAGAACACATTATCCCTTATGGACAGGTGAGAATTTAAGGCTCAGAGAAATTAAGTAAGTTGCTCCAGGTCATACAGCTACTAAACTAAAATTTGAATTAAAGTTTCTCTGATTTTAAAGACTTTGGAGGTGGGTGCTGTGGCACAGTTGGTTAAGCCACTGCTTGGGACACTTGCATCCAGTATCATCAGTGTGCCTGGGATACAGTCCCACCTTCTCTTCTGATCTAGCTTTCTTGCTAATGTGCCTGGGAGGCAACAAAGGCCCAAGTGCTTGGGTTCCTACCACCCACACGGGAGACCCAGATAGAGTTTCTGGCTGCAGGTTTAGGCCTGGCCCAGTCCCAGCTATTATCGGACATTTGAGGAATAAACCAGTAAATGGAAGATCTCTCTGTGTCACTCTTTTAAATTAATAAATAATGTTTAAAATGAGACCTGAAAAAAGTCTAAGCACTTTCAACTTCTGATTGTGCTTTTTCATTCTACCTTATTAGTAAAACATAATAAAAATGCTTTGTTTAAAAACTTCTAAGGGGGCCAGCACTGTGGTATAGTAGGCTAAGCCTCCACCTGTGGTGACAATATCCCATATGAGTGCCAGTTTGAGTCCCGGCTGCTCCCTGCTAATGACCTAGGAAAGCAGTGGAAGATGGCCCAAGTGCTTGGGCACCTACAAGCACTTGGGAAACCTGGACAAAACTCCAGGCTCCTGGCTTTGGATCGGCCCAGCTCTGCTGCTGCAGTCATTTGGGGAGTGAACCAGCAGATGGAAGACTTCTCTCTCTGTCTCTCCCTCTGTCGTAACTCTGCCTCTCAAAATAATTACATAAATCCTTTAAAAATTTTTAAAAATTTAAAAGAAAAAACCTCTAAGATATAAAATTAAATCTATGTAAAATTTACAAAGTTCTAACAACTTGAAAACAGGCATGGGATGACGTACATCTAAACTATGAATTCAACATACAATTAACTTTCAAAATTCTCCTTTAATCTTCTCAACAGATTTGTGAGGTATGATTCTTCCCTACTTTATATGTGAGAGAACAGAAGGCTAAGATAAATTTTATGATTTGCCCCCAACCCAGAACTCTGAAAACTCAATGCTATGCAATTTTATCACAATGCCAGACTTTAACATAGGCATAAAGAATTCAAAAATCTGCTGTAGAGTTCTTTGCTTATTTATTAAGAACATCTGTTCATAATTAATAGCATGTGGAACACTGGGCATGGTGGTATGAAGGAAGGAGCACTAGAAAACCCCTCAGGGCCTCAAGCTGACTAAATCTAAACTTTACTGTTTCAGAAACACTGGTAGCCCACTCAGATGAAGAAGTCACAAGCTCTGGGTGGCAGAAAAGCATTTTGGATCTATGAACTCCCTGAATGTATTCTAGACGATCAGCAGAAAGCTTGGCTGATAATACTGGCTTCAAGGAATTGGGGGGCCACTCTGTGTCAGGGACTATAGCTTCTGATCTTTCCCAGAGTCCTTTGGTGGTAGAATCCCTATCCTACAGAGGAGTAAACTAGGGCTATGAGCTAAAGTGACGAAAATCTGACTCAAAATTATTGTTCATAGTGACAGAAAACAAATCAGTGGTTGTTTGGACAGGGAATGCAGAGAAAGGACAGAGAAGGACCTCAAAAGGATACTGGAATACTTCTGAAGGGCCAGCATTGTGGCACAGCAAGTTAAGTGGCCACCTATGATACCAGCATCCCTTATGAGTGCCAGTTCAAGTCCCCACTTCTGATCCAACTTCCTGCTAAGGTGCCTGGGAAATCAGTGGAAAATGTCCCAGGTCCTTGGGCCCCTGCCACCGATATGGAGACCAGGATGGAGTTTCAACAAGCCCTGACCATTGTGGCCATTTGAGGAATGAACCAATGGATGGTAGATCGATCGATCGATCGATCGATCTCTCTCTCTCTCTCTCTCTCTCTATTACTTTGCCTTTCAAATATTAAAAAAAAAATTCACTGAAAGTTTTAAATATATAAGGATGACAAATTATTTCCAGACACTTTGAGCATTTCAGAATACATTTCCATACAAATGAAATGTCAGTTATAAAATGCAGATAGGGGCCGAAAGAGGCTAAGCCACCCTTACAGCACCAGTATCCCATATGGACGCCAGTTCTAATCCCAGTTATTACTCTTCCATCCATCTCTCTGCTTTGACCTAGGAAAGCAGTGGAAGATGGCCAAAGTCCTTGGGCCCCTGCACCCGCATCGGAGATCCGGAAGAAGCTCCTGGTTCCTGGCTTTAGACCGGCCCAGCTCTGGCTGTTGCAGACATTTGGGGAGTGAACCAGCAGATGGAATCCCTTTTTCTCTCTGTCTCTCCCTCTCACTGTCTGTAACTCTACCTCTCAAATAAATAAATAAAATCTTGTGTTAAAATGTAGATTGGTAAAAGAATAGAATAAAGGCTTTGTCATCACACAAAACTGGAATGAATCCCATCCCTAATTCTTGAATCTAGTCATGTTTCTAAATCTGTGTCCAATTCCTTGTTTATAAAATGAAAGTAATAGCAACAATGCTACCTGTCTTAGTCCAGGCCACTGTGTATACAACAGAAACCGTCCAAAAGCTGAGAAGTCCAAGATCAAGGTGTCAGCAAACCCAGCGCTTCCAGGTTTGCAGATGACCCTCTTCTCAATACATCCACACACAATGGAGAGCAAAGAAAGGGGAACAAGGTCTCTGGTGTATCTTCTACAAGGACACTAATTCCATCACAAGGGTTCCACCCTCATGGCCTAATTACTTTCCAAGAGCCCTATTTCCAAATGCCATCACACTGGAGATTACATTTTCAATATATGAATCTAGGGGGACACAAACACTCAGTCCATAGCACTGTGACTTATTGAAATCATACTGTGGGCTAAACACTGAACTTCATCTCATTTAATTTTAATTTAAGTAATGTAAAAACTTTATCTCATTTAATCTTCCCAACAACTATGTACATATCATTATATTCCCAACTAATAGATGGAAAAATAATCTATAGAAAGATTAAGTAACTCTGAATCAGGTCATACAGCAAGTGAGACTAACCGCGTTGCAAAATTATTCTAAGGAACAAACGTGAAGGAGGTAAAATTCTACCAGTATCAGTCCAGTATAGATGACAGAATGCTCCCCACCCCTCACTTCACCAAAGCAAACTCTTCGAAAGAAGTGTAGAAAATATTTTTTACTCTTTCATAAATTAAACTTTTAAAATTTTTTTTATTTTTATTTAATTTTTTTTGACAGGCAGAGTGGACAGTGAGAGGCAGACAGAGAGAAAGGTCTTCCTTTGCCATTGATTCACCCTCCAATGGCTGCCGCGGACGGCGTGCTGTGGCCAGCACACCACGCGCAAGGTGAAGGATTAACCTAGTGAGCCGCGGTGCTGGCCCATAAATTAAACTTTTTATTGATTAAGGCTAGCAGTATGCAATTTACCCAATTTATCCTTAATTCACAGTCTGAAAATCAACTATTACTTTTCTGTTTTACTGGTGGGAAAAATGAAATTCTGAAATATTAAACTGCCTTCAGCAGTGGCACAGACATAAGCTACATAATTGGCTAGAAGCATAAGTCTATGACAGTCTGACTTGTTGCTATCCAAGCCACACAGAACCACACTGTTTTTCAGAGACCATTCATTAGGTACCTTAAGCAGTATTTTCCACAACAGCATCAAAGTATCTTCCATAATCACACCAAATCAAAGGTTCATAGATTCCAGACTTAAAAACCTTTGCCCTGGGGCTGGCACTGTGGCACAACAGGTTAATGCCCTGGCCTGAAGCGCCGGTATCCCACATGGGTACTGGTTCAAGACCCGGCTGCTCCACTTCCAATCCAGCTCTCTGCTATGGCCTAGGAAAGCAGAAGAAGATGGTCCAAGTGCTTGGGTCCCTGCACCCTCCTGGGAAGACCCAGAGGAAATTCCTGGCTCCTGGCTTCGGATCGGCACAGCTCCAAGTGAACTAGTGGATGGAAGACCTCTCTCTCTCTCTCTCTCACAGCTCCAAGTGAACTAGTGGATGGAAGACCTCTCTCTCTCTCTCTCTCTCTCTCTCTCTCTGCATAACTCTTTCAAATAAATAAATAAATCTTTAAAAAAAAAAAAAAAAGAAAGAAAGAAAGAACCCAGGGGCCAGCACAGCGGCTCACTTGGTTAATCCTCTGCCTGTGGTGCCAGGATCCCATATGGGCACCAAGTTCTAGTCCCAGTTGCTCCTCTTCCAGTCCAGCTCTCTGCTGTGGCCCAGGAGGGCAGTAGAGGATGGCCCAAGTACTTGGGCCCTGCACCCGCATGGGGGACCAGGAAAAAGCACCTGGCTCCTAGCTTCAGATCAGCGCAGCGCCGGCCATAGTGGCCATTTGGGGAGTGAAACAACAGAAGGAAGACCTTTCTCTCTGTCTCTCTCTCACTGTCTATAACTCTACCTGTCAAATAAATAAATTAAAATCTTTTTAAAAAGAACCCAGTAAGACTGTCCACTCTGCCTGTCAAAAAAAAAAAAAAAAAAAAACCCAGTAAGAGGCTGGTATCGTGGTGCACGGGTAAAGCCATTAATTGCAAAGCTAGCATCCCTTACTGGAGCACCAGTTTAAGTCCCAGCTGTTCTACCTCTGATCCAGCTCTCTAATGTGCCTGGGAAGGCAGCCAATGATGGCCCGAGTACTTGTGTCCCTGCCACCCACACAGGAGACTCAGATGGAGTCCTTGGCTTCAACCTAGCCCCCAACTGTTGTGGCCATTTAGGAAATGAACCAGCAGATGGAAGACTGAGAAATTCCCTTTTCTCCTTCTCTCTGTGTCACACTGTCTTTCAAAAACAGATAAATCTTCCAAAAAAAAAAAAAGCCAGTAAAATAAATGCCAAACTACAAAAGTTTATAAATTCAATGTTTTATATCCCAAATAAAAAAATGCTTTAAAAGCCAAAACAAAGGTGGGCATTTAGCAAGGAGTTAAGATGCTCAACCCTCACACCAGAGTACCTGGGTTAAATTCCTGGATCTGGCTCCTGAGTCCAGCTTCCTTATAAAGCTGACTCTGAGAGACAATCATGGGACAAGTGACTGGTTCCTGCCACCTTTTCTGGAGACCTGGATTAAGTCCTAGCTTCTGGTTTTGGACTGGCCCAGCCCTAGCCATTTGGGGCTTCAGGGGAGTAAATCAGCAGATGGGAGTTCTCTCCAATCTGCCTCTCAAATAAATAGCTTTTTCTAAAACTCCAAAACATTGTTCTTTTTTTGCAGACTGGAAGTCACAATAAACCTCATACTGACATTCTAAAGTATAATGTGAATAACAGCTACCCTTTATTAGCTGATAAACGCCAAGCACTGTGGTAAGTTCATTATACAAATTATCTCATTAAATCCTCAAACTACTTAGGATTTAGGTACTATTGTTATTGCCCTTTCTCTTCCGAAGATTAAAAAGTGATAAGGGGAGGATGTTTGGCCCAATAGTTAAGCCACAGCGTAGGACGCTCATATCTCATACTGGAGTGACTGAGTTTCAGTACTGGCTCCACTCTTTATTTTTATTTTTTTTTTAAGATTTATTTTATTTATTTGAAAGAGAGTTACAGAGAGGTAGAAACAGAAAGATGGGCCAGTGCCATGGCTCACTAGGCTAATCCTCCGCCTGTGGCGCGAGAAGGCAGTGGAGGATGGCCCAAGGGACCTGCACCTGCATGGGAGACCAGGAGAAGCACCTGGCTCCTGCCATTAGATCAGCGTGGTGCGCCGGCCGCAGCAGCCTTTGGGGGTAAACCAATGGAAAAGGAAGACCTTTCTCTGTCTCTCTCTCTCACTGTCCAATCTGCCTGTCAAAAAAAAAAAAAAAAAAAAGAAAAGAAAAGAAAAGAAAGAAAGAAACAGAGAGAGAGAGAGAGAGAGAGAGAGAGAGAGAGATCCTCCATCTGCTGGTTCACTCTCCAGATGGCCGCAATGGCCGAAGCTGAGCCGATCTGAAGCCAGGAGCCAGGAGCTTCTTCCAGGTCTCCCATGCGGGTGCAGGGGCCCAAGGACTTGGGCCATCTTCCATGCTTTCCCAGGCCATAGCAGAGAGCTGGATCAGAAGCAGAGTAGCCGAGAATAGAAACGGCGCCCATATGGGATGCTGGTGCTCCAAGCCGAGGCTTTAGCGCGTGGTGCCACAGCACCGGCCGCCTAGCTCCACTCTTGATTACTGATTCTGTCCAACATAAACCATGGGAGACAGTAAGTGAGGGCTCGAGTGGTTGGGTGCGGGGGCCAGCACTGTGGCACAACGGGTTAATGCCCTGGCCTGAGGCGCTGGCATCACATGTGGGTGCCAATTCGAGTCCCTGCTGCTCTACTTCCTATCCAGCTCTCTGCTGTGGTCTGGGAAAGCAGTAGAGGATAGCCCCTACAACAAGTGGGAGACCCAGAAGAAACTCCTGGCTTTGGATTGGCACAGCTCCAGCCGTTGCTGCCAATTGGGGAGTGAACCATCAGATAGAGGACCTCTCTCTCAATGTGTGTATAACTCTGACTTTCAAATATATGAATAATTTTTTTGTTGTTGTTAGGCAGAGTTAGAGAGAGAGAGACAGAGAGAAAGGTCTTCCTTTTCCATTAGTTCATCCCCCAAATGGCCTCTACGGCCAGTGCGCTGCTTCGATCTGAAACCAGGAGCCAGGTGCCTCTCCTGGTCTCCCATGCGGGTGCAGGGCCCCAGGCACTTGGGGCATGCTCCACTGCCTTCCCAGGCCACAGCAGAGAGCTGGACTGGAAGAGGAACAACCGGGACAGAATCTGGCACCCCAACTGGGACTAGCCAGCGCCGCAGGCAGAGGATTAGCCAAGTAAGCGGCGGCGCCGGCCTAAATAAATCATATATATATATATATATATATATATATAAAGTGGTTGGGTTCTTGCCACCCACACAGAAGGTCTGGATTGGGTTTACATCTCCCAGCTTCAGGCTGGCCCAGCCTTGACTGTTGCCGACACATTTGGGAAATAAACCAGATGACGGTTCCCTCTCTCTCTCTCTCTCTCTCTCTCTCTTTGTGTCTGTTTCTCTCTTCTCTATGTCTCTGCCTCTTAATATTTTCTTTTTTAATGAGACACTGGTGGGCACTGGGTACAGCAGTTGAAATGTGCCTTGGGATACCCATATCTCATATCTCTCTCTCCCTCTGCCTTTCAAATAAATAAAAACTAAAGAAGCTTTTAAAAATTTTAATGAGAAACAGAAATTGAAGTAATGTACCCAAGGTCTAATAGGCAGTAAGGGATGACACACCAGAACAAAATGTTACATATTTCTAAAGAAATCATTAGGTGCTGGCATTGTGGCAGGTTAAACCTCCATCTGCAATGTCGGCATCCCATGTCGGTGCCAGCTCGAGACCCGACTACCCTACTTCTGATCCAGCTCCCTGCTAATGTGCCTGGGAAAGCAGCAGAAGATGGCCCAAGTCATTGGACCCCTACATCCATGTAGGAGACCTGGAAGAAGCTCCCACCCGGCTCCTGGCTTCAGTCTGGACCAGCCCCAGCCATTTGAGGAGTGAAACAGAAGATGGAAGATTTCTCTCTGTCTCTCCTACTCTGCCATTCAAATAAACAAAAAAGAAATATTTTTAAAAATCATTAACAATATTACAATAACCCATTCCCTTACACCTTTAGATTCCTAAACATCCAAATTTAAATAATTTTACAGTTTATCATTAAGAAAGCTAACCTTTCCCCATAGCAACTAATGGCTTCCAGATCCTAGTGTACAAAACAATGGCATCAGTGCATACTTCACAGCACCAAAACACACAGGAGCTCAGAGTGGTTAGGTTATATCCTACTCCATAAAAACTAGTTCACTCATTTAGTATCTACTCTACTATTCAACAAAAATGCACTAAGCCCCTTCTGGGATTCAAGTGTCAGGGAAACATGAATAATCTGTGAGATACTCCTGGAAGACAGCATAGCACACAGGAAAGAGCACTCACAGGCTAAGAAGGCAGAGAAATCTGGGGATAGATCTCACCCTAGTCACTTACTGGCTAATGGGCCTACACAGGTTCATCATCTCTGAGCCTAAGTATTCTCATTTGTAAAATAGATAACCATGACCACCCTATAGGAAAATTGTGAGGTTTAGCCAAGGTAGCAAGCCCAGCACAATGTAGGTACACAATGAATGTTAATTTCCCCACTCCAGAACTAAGGCTCCAGGCTATACAAGGGTGCTAACTAGAAGGTAAAGTTTTGCTCAGCACTATGACTTATCTCTTATCCATTCTCCTCTGCCCAATCACAATGAAAAACACCGAACTCATTACACAACAAGACTACTTGGTTATGGTTTAATCTATTCTTTCTCTACTGTAAATGTTTCAGGTTAACCGTAGGGAGACCTAATACACATAAATAACTACTTTTACACATAGCTACGCACCATTCTCTAATGGCCACTTCACACTTTTCCTCTACCACAAGGTAGAGAATAAGTACCAAGCCCAATGATTTTCTAACATCCTGACAAAAGCTGTAAAACTACTCAAACATAGTGGGCCTTTTTCTGGTTCTGCTAGCCAAGGAAAAAACAACTATATTCATGCTGGCTTTCAAATGGTATTTTTAGTAGAGGCTTGACATAACCACCTATTCTCTCAATAAGAAATAAGTAAAGCCTGGAAACATAATCATATTAACAAGTAAAATGCATCAGTTTGTATGGAATCAAGGCAATGACACCAAACTATAATAGCGCCATTACATTCTTCACAGTCATGACAAACAAAAAAGGCAGTTTCAGTCCCAGTAAATAATGTTTTTGATAAAACTGTAAAAACTATTAGCTTTGTAAATATCAATCCTTAGCCATACATCTTTTTTTTTTTTTTTTTTTTTTTGGACAGGCAGAGTGGACAGTGAGAGAGAGAGACAGAGAGAAAGGTCTTCCTTTGCCGTTGGTTCACCCTCCAATGGCTGCCGCGGTCAGCGCGCTGCAGCCGGCGCACCGCGCTCATCCAATGGCAGGAGCCAGATGCTAGGTGCTTCTCCTGGTCTCCCATGGGGCGCAGGGCCCAAGCACTTGGGCCATCCTCCACTGCACTCCCGGCCACAGCAGAGGGCTGGCCTGGAAGAGGGACAACCGGGACAGAATCCGGCGCCCCGACCGGGACTAGAACCCGGTGTGCCGGCGCCGCAAGGCGGAGGATTAGCCTGTTGAGCCACGGCGCCGGCCAGCCATACATCTTTTTAATATTCTGTGTGATGGGCCGGCACTGCAGCTCAATAGGCTAATCCTCCACCTGCGGCACCGGCACACCAGGTTTTAGTCCCGGTCAGGGCGCCGGATTCTGTCCCGGTTGCCCCTCTTTCAGGCCAGCTCTCTGCTATGGCCAGGGAGTCCAGCGGAGGATGGCCCAAGTCATTGGGCCCTACACCCGCATGGGAGACCAGGAGAAGCACCTGGCTCTGGCTTCGGATCAGCGCGGTGCACCGGCCGCAGCGGCCATTGGAGGGTGAATCAACGGTAAAGGAAGACCTTTCTCTCTGTCTCTCTCTCTCACTGTCCACTCTGCCTGTCAAAAAATAAATAAAGGAAGGCCGGCGCCGTGGCTCAACAGGCTAATCCTCCGCCTTGCGGCGCCGGCACACCGGGTTCTAGTCCCGGTCGGGGCGCCGGATTCTGTCCCGGTTGCCTCTCTTCCAGGCCAGCTCTCTGCTGTGGCCCGGGAGTGCAGTGGAGGATGGCCCAGGTGCTTGGGCCCTGCACCCCATGGGAGACCAGGAAAAGCATCTATCACCTGGCTCCTGCCATCGGATGAGCGCGGTGCGGCGGCCATTGGAGGGTGAACCAACGGCAAAGGAAGACCTTTCTCTCTGTCTCTCTCTCACACTGTCCACTCTGCCTGTCACAAAAAAAATAAATAAATAAATAAAGGAAGAAAAAAGAAAAAAAAATTATGTGTGATGAAATGGGATGTTCACACAAAGTCTGCTACATCTTGAAGTACATTAAATATCTCAAGGTAAAGCAGGGAAGCGCTGTGCAATTGAGTTGCAGGCTGAACTGGCTGCTTTTTTCATGAAACACCATTTTTACTTGAAAGAACGACTAGTAGACAAACTGATTATTCAAACTTGGATGTTTGGCAGACATTTTTTCAAAAATGAACAATGTGAGACTGTCACTTCAAGCAAAACAACTGTCAGTATTTGCTGCCGATGATAAAATATGAGCTTTCAAATGAAAATTAGAAAAGACCTGTCTGATGAGATCAGTGGTGATATTAACAAATGTGGTTTTTTGACATTGTACAACAGAACACATCAGCATTTAGAAAATGAACTGTGCTCCTCCAAAATTCATAGGGTAATGTGATGGCATCTGCAGAAGGGCCTTGGGGATTATAATTATGTTTATTTATAATTAGATTATTTATAAAACATGTACTCATACTATTTGTTATTATAAATGTATGCTCATGTTATTTATAATTAAGTTTGGATGAGGTCATGGAGGGGTCATCATGATGAGTTGAGTGCCCTTATAAGAGATACCAGAGAAAGCACACATGCTCTCCCTTTCTCCACTCTCACCACCATGTGAGGACGTAGCCAGAGGGTGGCCATCCAAAGCCAGAAAGATCATTCACCAGAAACTGTCCATACTGAAACTCTGACCCTAGACAGGTCTTCAGAACTGTGTGAGAACGAGTTTCTGTGGACCCAGCCTATGGTATTTTAGTTACTGCAGCCTGCACAGACTAGGTCACCGATACATGATGCAACAAAATCATCCATCGGTAAAAGACACTTCAAAATACAGACCAGTGAATTTTATTACAACAGAGTATTTGAAAAGCATATAGGTATACAGATTTCAGAAGGCAAAAGAGACACGTCAAAACCACTATTTGTCAATGTTTGGTGTGGATTCAAAGAATATCCACTATATCTTAAAAAGTAATTAAAACATTCCTTCCTTTTCTAACCATGGATTGATTACACCTGAATTTTCTAACAGACTCCAAACAAAACAATATGAAAGATACAAATCTAGTCAGATATTAAAGAGATTTGGAAAAATATAAAATACCCTAATTAATTTTAATTTGGGTTAATATACATATTTTATTAAAATATGCTAATATGTAACATGTTTCTTTTTTAATAAAACTTCTAAAATGTTTTATTTTAATATAGTAGATAGATATAATCCATAGACAAAAGCTCTTTGAACTCAATAAAATGTGAAGACATCAAAATGTTTGAGAACTTTCACTTCATAGAAATGAACAAAAACACACAATTCCCTACAAAAAAGAATATAAATGAATCTCACAAATAACGTTGGGACAAAAAGCAGCCATACCTTATCAAAGTTCATAAACAGGCAATAATAACCTATGGTACTGGAAGTCAGAATACTGGCTACCCTGGAGGAGGAGGTAATGTTCTCTTTCTTGATCTGAGGGCTGGTTAATACTTCCTGTGCATTTTTCCTACATGTCACATATACCTCAATAGAACTTATTTTTAATTTATATTTTCTGCATGAATGTATAATCATTACTAAGGTTTGAGTATTTGTGTCCCTCCAAAATTCATGTTGAAACTGTATACCCCCGGCCGGCGCTGTGGCTCAACAGGCTAATCCTCCGCCTTGCGGCGCCGGCACACCGGGTTCTAGTCCCGGTCGGGGCGCCGGATTCTGTCCCGGTTGCCCCTCTTCCAGGCCAGCCCTCTGCTGTGGCCCAGGAGTGCAGTGGAGGATGGCCCAGGTGCTTGGGCCCTGCACCCCATGGGGAGACCAGGAAAAGCACCTGGCTCCTGGCTCCTGCCATCGGATGAGCGCGGTGCGCCGGCCGCAGCGCGCCATCCGCGGCAGCCATTGGAGGGTGAACCAACGGCAAAGGAAGACCTTTCTCTCTGTCTCTCTCTCTCACTATCCACTCTGCCTGTCAAAAAAAAAAAGAAACTGTATATCTCCATTGAAGACAGGTCTTAAGGAAAGCAATGAAGTCCTGAGGATTCCACCTTTGAATGCAAGGAATGCCCTTATAAAAGATGCTGCCTAGGGGCCAGTGCTGTGGTATAGAAGGATAAGCCACAGCTGCCTGCAGTGCCAGCATTCCATATGGGCGCTGGTTCATGTCCCAGCTGCTCCACTTCCAATCCAGCTTCCTGCTAATGCTCCTGAGAAAACAGTGGAAACTGGCCCAAGTCTTTGGGCCCCTGTACCCAATGGGAGACCCAGAAGAAGCACCTGGCTCCTGGCTTCAGCCTGACCCAGCCCTAGCTGTTGTGACCATTTAGGGAATGAACCAGAGGATGGAAACTTACTTGCTCTCTGTCTCTATCAAAAAAATAAATCCTAAAAAAAAAAAAAAAAAATAGTTGTTGCCTGGCCTTTCTTGGCCCTTCCAACCACGTAGGGACAAAGCTTTCATCCCCTCTAGAGGATAAAGTAGGAGGTGCCATCTTGGAAGCAGGGAGAGTCCTTACCAGAACCAAATATGTCAATGCCTTAATCTTAGACTTCCTAGCCTCCAAAACCACAGGAATAAATTTGTATCACTTATAAATTACCCAGTCTAAGGTATTTTGTTACAGCAACAGGAAGGGAATAAGATATCCATACACAGACTTGCCTCAAATCAATCTGCAGAAATTTTGTTAGCACTGGTCGATGGATAAATGGGGCATGACTTTTTTTTTTATAAACAGCTCTTTAGATGAGTCTATTGAGAAACCAAGATACTATCTGTCTGAGTAGATTTAAGACTACTGATCTAGGGGCCAGTGCTGTGGCACAGCAGGTAAAGCCACCATCTGCAGTGCCAGCATCCCATATGGGTGCTAGTTCGAGTCCTGGCTGCTCCTCTTTTGATCCAGCTCTCTCCCATGGCCTGGGAAAGCAATAGATGATGGCCCAAGTGCTTGGGCCCCTGCACCAGTGCTAGAGGCCTAGAAGAAGCTCTTGGCTCCAGATAGGTATAGCTCCAGCCACTGCAGCCATTTGGAGAGTGAACCAGTGGATGGAAGACCTCTCTCTCTGCCTCTGCCTCTCCTAACTCCACCTTATAAATAAAGAAAGAAATCTTAAAAAAAAAAAAAAAAAAAAAAGGACAACTGATCTAGGGGAAAGCATTGTGGAACAGTGGGTTGAACTGGTGCCTGCAACACCAACACCACTATGGACCTTATGCTACACTTCTGATCCAGCTCCCTGCTAATGCACATGGGAAAGTAACAGAAGATGGCCTAAGTGCTTGGGCCCATGCCACCCACGTGGGAAACCAGGATGGCATTCCAGTCTCCTGGCTTCAGCCTGGACTAGCCCTGGCCATTGGGGTCATTTG
Source organism: Sylvilagus floridanus (assembly GCA_949820135.1). Lineage (NCBI taxonomy): Eukaryota > Metazoa > Chordata > Mammalia > Lagomorpha > Leporidae > Sylvilagus > Sylvilagus floridanus. The sequence continues at coordinate 63,645,198 of OX463224.1, read as the reverse complement.
GGAAGTGAATTAGGGATGGAAGATCGCTCTGTCTCTCCTTCTCTCTGTAATTCTTTCATATAAATAAATCTTAAAAAAAAAAAAAAACTAAAGACTACTGATCTAATGGTTTAAAACCACGGAGTTTCATATACAGCACAGCAAACAGAAAAAGAACTTTGGAGCTAGGTAAATCAGGGGCTTTTCAAAGTCTTTGTTTTCGGGCTGCTCTGTGACATAGCAGGTTAAGCATCCCCCTGTGGCACCAGCATCCCATATGGGTGTCAGTTAGAGTCCCAACTGCTCCACTTCCAATCTAGCTCCCTGCTGATGGCCTGGGAAAGCAGTGAAGGATGGCCCAAGTGATTCAACCCCTGAACCCACATGGGAGGCCCGGAAGAAGCTCTGGTTCTTGGCACTGGATTGGCCCAGCTCACGCCAACCATTGCAACTATTTGGGAAGTGAACCAGCAAATAGAAGACCTCTCTGTCTTTCCCTCTCTCTGTAACTCTGCCTCTCAAGTAAATAAATAAATCTTTTTTTGTTTTTATTTATTTGAAAAGCAGAGATAGAGAAAGACAGAGACAGAAATCTTCCACCTGCTGATTCACGTCCCAAATGCCCGCTCCAATATAGGACGTAGGCATCCCCAGCAGCACCAAAAGCCCATGGCAGGTTAGGTTTTTAATGCTAGTTTTTCTTCTAGCATGTAACCAGGCCTAAAAATGCTTAAGTTTCTTCTGTAAAATGAATACAATTATACAGTAGAAATATGAGGATTAAATTATATAAGGAAGAGAAAGCACTCAACACATTGCCTATGAAAGATACTCAAGTAAATAAAGTTCCCTTTCATCTTTCTATCCTCATCCGATACTTGTCCTGCGAAAAATCACCCTCAAGTCAGGATTTCTTCATCCACTTAAAATTAAAACAACAGGACATGAGCTACCTATACTCTACAGATCAAGTAAAATAGCATAATTATATTTGAAGGTATATGACTAGTATACCTATAAAATTTATATTTAAAGATATAAACTATATTGTAGATAGATGTTTTTACTACCAACTCAATAGAGGTAAGAAGATACAAAGAAAACTAAAATACAAGAAAAATACAGAGCAGTTGCTAGAAAAGAACTAAGAACATCAGCAGAAATTGTCAAGCTTCAAAGACATGATCAGTACTACTTTTGCTTTGACTGAACCACTTCTACTTCTTAATAGCCATTGCACTGATTGTGTTTTGTCTTCAGGAAGGTACTGGTAAAACCAAGTTTTACATCATGTTATAACTATTTGAAGAAGGAGCCAGTGCTATGGTGCAGTGAGTTAAAGTCACTGCCTATACTGCCGGCATTCCATATAGGAGGCTGTTCAAGACCCAGCTTCTCCACTTCCAATCCAGCTCGCTGCTAATGTGCCTGGGAAAGCAACAGAGGCGGGCCAGCTCTGTGGCACAGTAGGTTAAGTCTCCACCTGCAGTGCCAGCATCAATTTGTGTGTCAGCTGCTCCTCTTCCAATTCAGCTCTCTGCTTAAGGCCTGGAAAGCAGTGCAAGACTGCCCAAGTACTTGGGCCCTTGCACCACATGGGAGACCCAGAAGAAGCTCCTGGCTTCAGATCGGCCCGACTCCGGCCATTGTAGCTATTTGGGGAGTGAACCAGTGAATAGAAGACCTCTCCGTGTTTCCCTTTCTCCCTAACTCTGACTTTCAAATAAAAAATAAATCTTAAAAAACAAAACAGGCCGGCACTGTGGCTCACTTGGCTAAACCTCTGCCTGCAGCGCCAGCACCCCGGGTTCTAGTCCCGATTGGGGCACTGGATTCTTTCCCAGTTGCTCCTCTTCCAGTCCAGCTCTCTGCTGTGGCCCGGGAAGGCAGTGGAGGATGGCCTAAGTGCTTGGGCCCTGCATCCACATGGGAGACCAGGAGGAAGCGCCTGGCTCCTGGCTTCGGATCAGCACAGTGCCGGCTGTAGCGGCCATTTGTGGGATGAACCAAAAGAAGGAAGACCTTTCTCTCCCTTTCTCTCTCTCTCTCTCTCTCTCTCTCTCTCTGTCTAACTCTGCCTGTCAAAAACAAAAACAAATACGAACAACACCAGAAGGAAAAAAAAAAAAACAGCAGAGGATGGCCCAAGTCCTTGGGCCCCTGCACCCAGGTGAGAGACTCAGAAGAAGCTCCTGGCTCCTGGCTTTGGCCTGGTGCAGCCTGGTCAGTATGGCCAATTGGGAAGCAAGCCAGAGGATGGATGTGTGCACTCTCTCTCTCATTCTCTCTTATTCTCTGTGTTAACTCTGCCTTTCAAGTAAATACATAAAAATCTTTCTCTAAAGAAATTTGGAAGCTCTGCTCTTGTGTGTAGCTGGTCTGAGCACAATGGTTTTGGCACCCACTCAGCAGAGGGTTGGCTCAACTTTAAATTTTTAATCTGAATTTTGTAACCTGAATCAACTGAGATGTCTACAGCTTTGGCTGTTGCTCCTGCTGTTAATCACTGGTCCTTTTCAATTAGGGCACAAACATGATTAATTTTCTCCTGGCAAACTGATGTGGATATTGTGCCACTGTGGTCTTCATCTTCAATATCGTCTTTTCCCTTCTGAAAACAAGTTATTCATCTGTAAGCTGTTGACTTCTTTGAGGCACTGTCCTCATAAACTTCCTGTAAAGCATCCCATGATTTCACTTCTCTTGCACCCAAGTTCCACCATAAACTTGATATTTGTTCTTCAATTTCAGTAGAATTCATGTTGTTATTTAAAAAAAAAAAATTTATTTATTTATTTGAAAGTCAGAGTTACACAGAGAGAGCAGAGGCAGAGAGAGAAAAGCCTTCCAACCGATGGTTCACTCCCCAGATGGCCACAACGGCCAGAGTGGCGCCAATGCGAAGCCAGGAGCTTCTTCTGGGTCTCCCTCACAGGTGCAGGGGCCCAAGGACTTGGGCCATCTTCTACTGCTTTCCCAGGCCACAGCAGAGAGCTGGATAGGAAGAGGAGCAGCCGGGACTAGAACTGGTGCCCATATGGGATGCTGGTGCTTCAGGCCAGGGCGTTATCCTGCTGCGTCACAGCACTGGCCCCTCATGCTGTTCTTATAGAGGCTCTTTTCGAACTGGTATCTTATCCTTCTTAATGTCTCAAACTATATCTTGTTCAGAAATTTTGTAAGAAGTTAGTATGAGTTTACTTAGGTACAAAAAAAATTCTGAAATCTATGTACAAGTTTTCATAACACATACTTTTTATGAATTTTGAAGAAATCTTTTTTGTATCAGCTATTTTCACAGCTTCAGAAATCTCTTCCTGCTAAATTGGGAAGAGCAAAAACCATGAACTCTGTTCAGTAGTACAACTCATCTGGCAGACGGAGTAGGGAATAAGCAATTCAGCAGGGATAGGGGTTCCCAGAAGGAAAGTACAGCACAGGGAGAGTAGGAATACAACAGCAGCCGGACTGGAGACTGGCTTACTTGGTACACCTGCAAGAAAGGCTTTATAAAGAGGTTCAAACTAAGGCCTTCTAGAACATGGGGAGGGAACAATTAAAGAAGATGAACCGCTCCTAACCTCTCCTTCTCAGCACATTCACAAATCCTTCAGGTCTCACCTCCAGCACTAACTCCTGTAAGCATCTCCCCTCCCTGCTCCCCAGACAGACCAGGTCATGCAAACTGCATCCTTCCCAATCCCCTGTCCCGCCTCCACTGTGGCATCTATCCCACAAGGCAACAGTTTCACAGGTGATACATCTGCCTGTCCACAGACTGCAAGTTCCTTAAAAGCGGGAAGTTGTTAATTTTTGTATCCCTAACTTCCTGCTATCCCTTACTGTCTGACATCTGATAATCACTCCATAGATATTTGTTGATCAGATGCTTTAAGCAGAAGAATACTAGATCCCTGGCCTCGGAACATGTTGCCGTTATGGATTTATGGTCTTTATTTTGCTTTACATATGAAAATATTAAAATAAATTTACATTCCAAAAGTAAGTGAGGAGAGATATAACCCAGGAAAATACTAAGTAATAAAAGAATGGCCTGTTGTGATAGTAAAGTAAATTGAAAGTATGTCATTGAAAAAATTTTTTAAAAAAATAAAGGAAGGAGGAGGGAGGGAGGATAGGATGGAAAATATCATTGTGTTCTTAGAACTGTTTAAATGAAATACATATATACAATATATACATTTTTTTAATTTAAAAAAATAACAGCCTGGAATAAAAGTTAGCCCTAAACAACTCACAAGTAAAATTTAAAAAAGAAGTAACAGTAACAGCTACTTTACTAAGCAACAACTAACCATGTATGTGCCAGTCAGCATTCCAGGTACTTTGTTCCTCTTATCTCACTTAATCCACATGTTAATCCATCAATGGAGTATTATCTTCCTCTCACTTATGTAAATTGTTATTCTTGTGTACAAACAATCCTCACTTTACCACTAGCTCTATAAGAAGCCATGGGTAAAAACTAAAATGGAAGTAACTATAACTGTCAGGATAATGGAGAGCAGTGTTCGTGCATTCTCCACCTCACCACAGCCTCAACTGCTTCATATTGAGCTGGCTGGCACAGGCAATGTGGAGCCAGGTCCCCCAAATTCACTATGAGAAAACTGTCTAGCACCTTCTCCACTGAACCATATCCAACAACATTCAAGTTTCAAGGGAGAAACTATGAACTGACCTTCATGGATATACCTCAACTAGAAGAACCCTTCAGAAAGGCAACAAACCAAATATCAAGCTCCTTATTTATGTGTCGGGTACTCTGATTTCAGTATTGTACACTAGGAGGGGGAAAAAAAGCAACTAATATTTTTTTTTTTTTTTTTTACAGGCAGAGTGGACAGTGAGACAGAGAGAAAGGTCTTCCTTTTGCCGTTGGTTCACCCTCCAATCGCCGCCGCAGACTGCGCGCTGCGGCCGGCACACCGCGCTTGTCCGATGGCAGGAGCCAAGAGCCAGGTGCTTTTCCTGGTCTCCCTATGGGGTGCAGGGCCCAAGCACCTGGGCCATCCTCCACTGCACTCCCGGGCCACAGCAGAGGGCTGGCCTGGAAGAGGGGCAACCGGGACAGAATCCGGTGCCCCGACCGGGACTAGAACCCGGTGTGCCGGCGCCGCAAGGCGGAGGATTAGCCTGTTGAGCCACGGCGCCGGCGCAACTAATATTTACATAGTCCTTTAGAGTTTAAAAAGTATTTTCCCATGTATCTCATTTAAGTTCAAATTTTAGAGACAAGTAAACTGCAGTTTCAACAGATTATTAATGAATTTCAAATTCCTTGAACAAAAATCTCTTGGCATTCAGCTTACTAAACTTCCAATATATACACACAATTGAACGGTTCCATTGGGTGACACTCCCTTACCACGATCTGGTGAGGACCCACGTAGCAGACTGCTTTTCTGCAAACAGGAAGATGCATAAAAATACTGACCAAGAGAATCAGGTGACATGCCAAACATGACATGCAGCTTCTAGCTGGTCTAACAAGTCAGAATACACAGGGTTCTTGTGCATTATAAAAACACCCCAAGTCATACTCTTTCAGAGTTCACAAAGGCTGCTCCTAGCCCCCCCCCCATTCCCATTTCCAAATACAATAGGTCCACATCTAGGTCATCTGATGACTCACAAGAACAAACTGGCTTCCCCTAGCTATCTAGACTACCCATATTCTTTTTTTTCCTTTTTCTAAAAAAAAAAAATTTATTTTAATTTTTGAAAGGTAGAGTTACAGAGAGGCAGAGGCAGAGGCGGGGTGGGAAGGAGAGAAAGAGAGAGGTCTTCCATCTGCTGGTTCACTCCCTAAATGCCCATGATGCCCAGAGTTGGGCTGGTCCAAAAGCAGCAGCCAGCAACTTTATCTGGGTCCCCTGCGTAGGTACAGGGGCCTAAGCACTTGGGCCATCTTCCACCGCATTCCCATGTGCATTAGCAGGGAGCTAGATCAGAAGTGGAGCAGCTGGGACATGAGATGCTGGCGCTGCAGATCATGGCTTTACCTGCCATGCCACAGCGCCAGCCCCTACCCATATTCTTAAGTAGATACATACTCAAGATAACAGAAGCATTATGGAACAATGGCACCATAAACAAATCTGCTTCATTTTACTTTATTGTAATTTATAATTTCTGTCATGAGTATTTATTATTTTAATGCACAAGAAACAAAGCTCCCTTAAAGTTGAAAAGAATAGGGGCCAGCACTGTGGTATAGCAGGTAAAGCCACTGCCTGCAATGCCAGCATCCCATATGGGCACCAGTTCTACTCCCGGCTCCTCCACTTCCGATCCAGCTCTCTGCTATGGCCTGGGAAAGCAGTAGAAGATGGCCCAAGTCCTGGGGCCCCTGCATCCGAGTGGGAGACCCAGAAGAAGCTCCTGGCTCCTAGATTCAGATCGGCACATTTCTGGTCATTGCAGCCAATTGGAGAGTGAACTAGCGGATGTAGCAGGTCTACCTCTCTCTCTCTGTCTCTCTTTCTCTCTGTAACTCTTTCAAATAAATAAATACAAATTTAAAGAAAAATAAGAAATAAAAACAAAGCAAGTTACAAAAGAATATACCATGATTTTTTACTTATAAATATAAGTTGCATAAATGGGGCAGGAGTTTGGCCTAGCTAAGACTCAGGGGGTTGGGGGTGGGGTGGTGGGGGTAAGAGGCCTTTAAAATTTACCTTTTTTAGAAAATATTTAATTTGATTTTGGGGGAGCTTGTATTTATTTAATAAAGTATTTTATTAGTGCTAGCCCCAGCAAGCAATCAGATCTTAGTTAGGGTTAAATCCACAGTAAAACTGCCATTTGCATATGTCTTTATGAAGTTTCATTGTTAAATAAATTGTATATTCACTTTTAATAAAAAGATGCCCACATCCCTCCTATATCAGAGTGCCTGGATTGGACTCCTGTTTTCCACCAACGCATGCCTTGGGAAGCAAGTAGGTGATGGCAGAGAATTGAGTCTCTGCCACATGTGCAAGACCTGGATGAAGTTCCCAGCTCTTGGCTCTGGCTCCAGCTATTGGCAAGCATTTAGGCAGTGAACTAGCAGATGGGAGATCTGTCTATCTCTCTCTCTATCTCTCTAATAAATAATACATTTTGTAAAGGATCTAAAGATGAAAAATGCAGTTTAGGGATACGCACATGTTTGGTGACACTATAAAGAAAAGCAAGGGAATGATTCACATAAAATTTGGGAAAGTGGTTCCCTCTGAGGGAGGTTCAGTCAGGCAGTGCCCCACAAGAGGTTTCAAAGTTACCAGAAATCTCTTTGTAAAGATGAGCAGAGTACACAGGCCTGTAATCTGCTATTATTCTTTAAATTGTGGCTTTATGTTAACGTACTTCTACACAAATGACTTATTGCACAATTTAAAAAGAACGGGGCCAGCACTATGCACAGCAGGTTAAAGCCCTGGCCTGAAGCGCCAGCTGCTCCTCTTCCGATCCAGCTCTCTGCTATGGCCTGGGATAGCAGCAGAAGATGACCCAAGTGCTTGGGCCCCTGCACCCATGTGGAAGACCCAGAAGAAGCTCCTGGCTTCAGATCAGCACAGCTCCAGCCGTTGCAGCCATCTGGGGAGTGAACCAGCAGATGGAAGACCTCTCTCTCTCTGTCTCTACCTCTCTCTCTAACTCTGTCTATCAAATAAATAAAATAAATCTTTAAAAAAAGAAAAAAAAGACATAAATGGGGATGAGGAATTGATTTTCAAACTGTAACTCAGACTCATCTACATATTAGCTGTGTAATCTTAAGTCATTTAACCCTTAAGCATTGGTTTTCTTCTTATTTTGTAAATGAGAAAGCTAACAGCAATTTGGTATTTATCTGGGCATTTAAAGAATTGTTTAAAATCCTAGACTAGGGGCCAGCACTGTGGCACAGCAGGCAAAGCTGCCGCCTGCAGTGCCGGCATCCCACATGGGCACCAGTTTGAGTCCCCGCTGCTCCACTTTCCGATGCAGCTCTCTTCTATGGCCTAGGAAAGCAGTAGAAGACAGCCCAAGTGCTTGGGCCCCTGCACCCGCGTGGGAGACCTGGAAGAAGCTCTTGGCTCCTGGTTTCGGATTGGCCCACCTCCGGCCATTGTGGCCATTTGGGGAGTGAACCAGCAGATGGAAGAATTCTCTCTCTGTCTCTGCCACTCTGTAACTCTGCCTTTCCAATAAAATGAATTAAAAAAAAAAAAAAAACAAAAACCTAGACTACAAACATGCAAATACACGGTACAAAATTGTAAATATAATACAAAAATAACACTTCCTTAATAGAACACTAGGGTACCAAGACCTCACCGGTGGGGCACACAAGGCTACTCGGCATTCTAGCCTGTACAGATCTCTGTAATAACAACAATGGAATAACTAATATTTTTTAATGTGTACTAGGTACCTCACTGTGTTAAATGCTTTCCATGGATTATTTTGTTTAATCCTGAAAAGAACCCGATGAGATTAGCTCCATTATCCCCACTTGACAGATGAGCCCATTGTGCCCAAGGTTAACAGCGCTAGTGTACAAGGCTGCGGACTTCCCGACCCACACTGACCCACGCATTCAGGTGGCCACACTTCTCTCCTCTCTCTCCTGTGACACTGAAAGCGCTCTGACAACTGCTTTTTGCTCATTTCATTTCCCCTGACATCTGCCAGGCGTTAAGTAAACAGACAAACAAGAGAATTGTGAAGAGCTACTTCATGTATGTACAGTATCTTCGGGATATGTACTACTTGTTTCCTTTAACAGCCTTATGAAGTATGAAAGTTTTTTAATTTTTATTTTTACCATTTTAACTGTATTTAAGTGTACAATTTGGTAGCATTAAGTACATTCACAATGATGTGCAAAATTGCCACTAAGTAGGACAGGTTTTTTGATTTTTTTTTTTTAATGAGTTTCCTGAACTCACTCAGCTTTCAAGTGGGGTAAATTGGATTTGAAGCCAGGATGCTTAACTCCTAATTCATGGGTTCCTCATTCTACCCAGGTGTCCGTCCACCATTGCTTCCATCTGCTGTCCCTCCTCACCAGAATATCTAGAGGAGCACACAAGGTAAAGATGTCAACATGCTTTGTACACATCACTACTGCACAGGTGACCACAGCTCGGGGGGGGGGGGGATCCACCAACACGTTTCTCCTGGGTGATTACTTCTCATTTTGAGCTTTCAAAAGCTAGAACTTTAATATAAACAGCTCACCTCCAGACCAAGCTACAGAGACACAAAAGCAACGTCTGGGCCCGAGTGAAGGTATGAGGAGAAATTCTTACATTATATTACACTCGCATCCAATTACAGGTGACTGCTCAAACCTGATTTTCACTGTAATACAGAAAGTGTCTGGAAAAATTTTAAAAAAAAATTTCAATTCCAAGGTCAAAGCTTACATTCCATCACTCTGCTCAGTTTGGAAGTATTAAAAAAAATAAAAAGGAAAAATACTAAGTGGGTATTTTTATGGGCTCAACAGTGAAAGCCAAGGAAATTGGTTTGTTTGCAAGCTGAACTCTGAAGCTTGAACAAAAACAAAAAGATTTATTTTGATCCAATTGGTGCCAATTTTATCCTCTGGACATCCTTCCTCCTTTTCCTTGGTCTGAGCTCTAATCGACAGCCACTTCATGTTTAGCGTATCACAGTTAATGCAATTAAGTCCAAAAACTGTTTCCCTGAAGATGCTCCCTCCATGTACACCCTCCCATCCCTTCCTCCTCCCCATTCTACCCTGAGAACAAGCGTATCACTAAGCTCTCCACTGAATTTCTGATGAATAGATGGAGATATTGTTTCTGTAGTTAGTGCAATGTGCCTACATCAACATTATCTCCTAAAAATAAAATAAAAATGACTCTACATGCTTTATTTATATACAGCTGACAGAATTCTGATCACTTGAATTCCTTCAGAAGAAAATTCAATCTATAGAAATACAGTCCAATTATTTTAAATCTTATCAGGCAAGGTCAAAAGAGAATTAAATGAAAACTCCATCAATACCAAACCATCTCACAATGAATATTTATGACATTTCCATATTTCCTGTCTTCTCTCTGTTTACATAAAGCAGTGGTGCCAAGACTCATCTCAGGATTATTAGCCTGCAATACAATGATGGGCCTAATTGCCTTGCAAACCAGGACACCAATAAATGGAGTCTTCAAGCAATCAATTTTAAGGGGGGGGGGGGGGGTCGAAGCTCTTTCTGCATACATGCACGCTGCCTGCCTGGAAGATGAATTCAGCTTCATATTCTTCCATCTCATTCATCAGCTCTCGAGCAAGGAATACACCCTCAACAACCTCAGGCTCATCAAATCACATTTAAATTCCAAATTCTAGGGCTTGCTCTAAGCGCATGGCAGGCGGGGGAAAGGAGGAGGAGCAGACATCACAGAGAAAGATGTCTATCACATTCCAGTTTCATCTGCTTCCACCTTTGGTTTGGGAGCAGTCCCCCCCCAACTTTCTTTTTATGAACATGATTAACACAAAACATCTTCCGCTTCTTAATTCTACCTTAACCAAAGCCCCTCTCAACTTTACCCTTTGAGCGGACTTTACTTCTAAGCGATGCTAACATAAATGAAATCAACAAACAGAAAGGTCAAACTAACAGCTAAGATAGTCCCCTAGGAAAGAATGTCTAGAGCACCTCCTCTGTCCCTGCAAAGTCCCCTCGAAAACCTCCTGGATGCCCCTCCCCCAGCCGCAGCACCGGAGCTGCCCACCAGAACCCTCCAGTGTCTCTTGGAGGCCGTCCCAACCCTTCCTCTCCAGAACCATCTAACTCACCTCTTCCCAGCACGGCTCACTGTCCCTCTCCATCTCCCCTGCCTCATCCGTCCCCACGATTCCGGTCTCCCACTCCTCAGATTTCCCTTCTGCCACCTCACCTCGGGCAAGAGCCTCTGCAAGTCTTCCAGCTCGCCGCAGACACCGCTTCTTCAGCACTCCCTCTGCCACCTTGGCGAAGGGACATTTTCTCCCAGACACCATCCCCCAGCCCTGCTCACCACTGCCACTATTCTCTCAGCAGGTCCACCCCAGCTGAAGCTTCTGTGCCCTCCACTCCGACCCTGAACCCAGGAAGCCACTGTGCCCCTTCCAGGACTCCAGGACCACCCTAGATCCTATCCCACTGTGCCCCACCCCCAATTTCAATCCCCATTTGGGGCCTAACTTCCAATTTACCCCTCTCCTGCCGGCTCACCCACACACCTCCACAAGCTATTCCAACCTCCATCAGCCCAGCCCAGGTAAACTCCAAATTCCACTTCCTCTGCTCAATCCTAACCCATGTTAGTCCATAAATCGCCACAAATTCCATCATCCCCAGATGACAAACACCCACTCCAAGCTCAGGTCTCAATCCATGCCAAGCCCCTCATCTCTAGCTCCTACTACCTCCATCAGCCTGCCCCAAGTCCACCCCAAATTCCACCCTCCTGAATTAACACCCCCCAGGGTCCTATCTAACCCTGTCCACCCCACTCTCCATGGAGACCATTCCCCTACCTGCCACCCCGGCTCGGATCCCAAGCTGTCAACTGCTCCAGGCCAACCCCAAATCACCACCCTTCTTCAGTCCCCTCCCCCATAAAAAGCCATCCCAGTCCAGACTCATCTTCCACCTCGCCCCAAGACCATCCCAAATCCGGCCGCGACCCCCCACCCCACGCTCCTATCCCAGGTCCGCCGGCTCCACGGTAAGAGTCCCCCTCCCTTGTCGCCCCTCTACCTGCTAGGGTCCCACCCCCACCCCACCCCCCGCGCGCCCGGACAGTCTCCCCGCCAGCCCGCCGTTCCCTCGCCACCTGGCCCCCTCCCCCTGCCGCGCGGGGGCTCCGCAGCCCCCACTCTCCCTCTCCCAGGCACCACCATCCCGGGCTCAGAGCGGACCGGGGTGGGGGGGTCTCCCTACCGGCGAGCGGCTGCAGGCGAAAACGGCGGCGGCGGCGCAGGCAGCGATGCCCTTGTCTTCTCTGGAGGCTACAGCGGCGACGCTCTCGCTCCCTCGCCCGTGTCCAGTAGGGTGGCGGATGGCGCGCAGAGACTGGAGCCTCCTCCTCAGCGACTCGGCTCTGAATCCTCTGCTGTAGCCGCCGAGGAGCCCGACGGTGGGGGGAGGGGACGCTCGGCTGCGGGCGAGGGAGGAGGAGGAGGCGGGGGGGGGGGGGTGGCGGGGACCGCTGAGAAGGGCGGGGAAGGAGGAGCCGGCGCGGCGTCGCGACACGTCCCACGGCTTCAGCGCACCAGGACCACAACTCCCGGCATGCCCTGCTCAGGCCACGGGCGGCCAGCGCCTTCCGCCGCGCGCCCAGTAGCGAGAGGCCGCGCCCTCTCCGGTCACGGACAATGGAATAAAGCCAGTCGTCCACGGAAGGCTCTTGCAGGCTCAAAGAGCACACGTGAGAGAAGTCAGGTCGTCCCACATCCCAAGTAGCGAAGCTCCGAGAGGCTCCAGCCTATACAAACACACGCGCGTGCGGGCGGATCACCCGCTGGACTACAATTCCCAGCATGCCTCTTCAGCAGCACACCCTCTTTCCGGGCGCGTCTCAGACCGGGTACTACAGTTCCCAGGGAATGTGGTCCCTGCGAATTGCTGGGAGATGCAGTTCTAGTTCTTCCTCCATGTTAAGAAAATGAAGTGAAAGAGAAGGAAGAGGGAAGGAATTTGCCAACCCACCGGGCGTCAGCCTAGATAGGCTAGGTCACCTGCGATCTGTACTCTATCCTCGCCATCTCCATCGCCACTGTTAGACCAGAATTAATGCTGCAGCTTCCTCATTGGTCTCCCTGCAGATTTGAGAGCGATTGGGCATCTTGAATCCAAATGTGAAAAGGACACGTTTCTTGACCCAGCCCCCATTACTTTTAAGAATTTGCCTAAAAAGGATGATCATCGAGTAATTTAGAAAAGATGAGTGCACATGTAGATTGCGGGGGTGGGGGACGTTAATGTCTGAGTGGGGCTGGTCAAATAAATTGTGATAGACGTGCACTGCAGTGCTAAGCAGCCATTAAAATGATATAGATCTATTTATTGAAGCGAAAAGCTATTCTCAATTTGTTCTCGAGGGGAAATAATCGATTAAAGACCAACAGAGGATCCTGTTTATGTGAAGTTTGATTCTCTAACCATAGAGAGATTGCAGGAAAGAAGTATCCCACGCTGTGATTTGTTTTAGGGGGTAGGCTGTCAGATTCAAAATAATTCTTATTTTCATATTCCCTGAGTTGTGTGAAGGAAGTGCCTTTTTTTTAAGTTATCAAACTCTTTCCAAAAAAAATAGAATTTCCAAATCTAGCCACCTTCCTGCTTGCCTGGAAGCTTTCTGTGACTCCCCGTTGCCTCAGCAGTGCTTCAGAACTAGTTTTCTGTTAGCTCAGTGGTTCCACAATTAAATAATTGTAGTCACTCTGAGTTCACAGAAGATCATGAAGTTAACAGGAAGAATTCTCTCAAATGTCCGTGCATGGTCTCAAAACGTTCGCCTTTCTGGACTGTCCGCACCCATTTTCTTCTTTTTCTCCTACTCATTCCTCTAACTCAAGCCCAAAGCCCTAGAAGATATATTAGGCACACTCATTTTCCTTATAGCTGCATTCTTACAGCAGTGGGCCAGAGGTCATCGTGGGAGGGAGTGAGGAGAAAAGAACAGAATCACTGTAAAGGACCTACAAAGCTCTCCCTACACAAAAGATCACCTAAAATAAGTAACTCTTCACTTAAAAAAGATTTTTCTTCTCCTGACACCTGTGTCTAACTCTTCTAGAACATAGAGCATGGCATCGATCATCTCAGAGCATGAATCATGTGTTCAATTACACTGCATTTTCAATTTTATTTGCCATTATTCCATGACGTTCTGTAAGAAACACCAGGTCGTTTGAGCTCCTCAGCCTGGCCCCCTGGAGAACTGCAGGCCTATAGGAAGAAGCCCAGCTGGCTTGGCTCAGAGGATACCTTTGTTCAGTCTTCCTACCGCCTCTCTCCAGCTTCACCCCACCTCATTGTAGTTACACTCCTGTCCCTCAGCATTGACCTTCCCCAAATACAGCAGGCACTGACTTTTTCGAACTGCTTATCTCCTTGTTCATCTTATCGTCCCAGCCTTAAAACCCTGGCCCCTCTGCCCCCTTTTCTGAGAGCAGTGGGGAAGGTGCCTACATTGGCCATGGGACGGCAAGTCCCCTTCTCTTTCAGTGTTGCATTGGCCATGCTCTCTTTTAAACCCTATCTTCGCTTCTTCTCCTTTTCTCACTTTTCCTAATGACAAAAAGTGGGAGTGGGATGATCAAAATGACTGGTTCTGTCTATCCAGCAAGAAAAACCTTATTAGAATTAGGAGAATAAATAGGTACAAGGAAGTTTGGTGGACCAGGATCCAGGAATCCAATCCTAAATTAGATCTTGCCATGTCCAGGATTAGTGACCTTGAATTTTCACATCTGTAAACTGGAAGGGATGCCTCCTGCCCTTCCACCTCATCAGGTCATCAGGAAAATCCAAAAAAACCAATGAAGGTGACAATGTTTGAAGCTGTGAAGTGCTGCTCACAGTTCAAACCCTTCATCGAATTTGAGGATTCAGATTCCTGCCAACTCATGACAAACTTTACTCTGAATTACATCAACAGGAATGAAGTTATTAACGTTTTTTAAGGAATTAATTTCATTAAGCCAATTTAATGCCTTGATGAATCTATATTTCTAACCATGCTGTTATCATGTTTAGCAATTTCTACCTTTTCCAATTTTTTTCCATGTTGTATTTTCATCAAGATAAATTCTTTTGAAGAAAGTTTTACATGGTGCCAGTGTTGCGGTGGAGTAGGTGAAGTTACTGCCTGCAACACCTGCATCCCATATGGGTGCTGGTTCGTCCCAGCTGCTCCACTTCTGACCCAGCTCCTTGCTAATGGCCTGGGAAAAACAGAAGACTGCCCAGGTGTTTGGGCCCTTTCCACCCATGTGGGAGACCCAGATGAAGCTACTGGTTCCTGGCTTCAGCCTGTCCCAACATTGGCCATTGCAGCTACCTGAGAGAGTGAACCAGTAGATGGAAGATATCTCGATCTCTTTCTCTCTCACTCTTCCCCACACCTCCCTTCTCTCTCTACCCATTCTCTCTCTAACTCTTTCAAATAAACAAATCAATCCTTTAAAAAAAGTTTTACAATAAAGATTTGATTTGTCTTTTTTTAAAAGATTTATTTGAAAGGCTGAGTTACAGAGAAAGGAAAAGACAGATCTTCCATCCATTAGTTCACTCCTCAGATGGCCACAATGGCCCAGGCTAGACCTGACTGAAGCCAGGAGCTTCATCCCAATCTCCACGTGGGTGCAGGGGCCAAGCACTTGGGCTGTCTTCTGCTGCTTTCTCAGGCATATTAGCAGAGAGCTGGAAAGGAGGTGGTGCAGCTAGAACTCGAATTGGCACCCAGATAGGATGCCAGCATCCCAGGGGGCAGTTTTACCCACTGCGCCATTAACCCCAACCCCTGATTCGCCTTGTATCAGTTATCTTTTATCAGTTTTTACTGATTTCTGCCTTAGCCATTATGAAGTTTCTCTGTTCGTCATTATTTCCACCAAATCCACCTTTTCCCAGGAGCAATTTGAGCCGTTGTCAGCTTTATTTTCTGTTGATTATTTCGTTTTCTCAGGGGTCAACATTACAGTGTTCAGTGTTACCAACAAAGATGGGAACATTCAGTTTGCTTTTCCATCCATAATAAATTTTACCATGTATAGCTTTAGCCATTGTCAGTTTTATTTTGTGTTGATTGTTTCTACCAAATCTAATTTCTTTCCTCAACCCCATCAAAACAAACTCAGAGGAACAATGACAGTGTCAAAACTCTGTTCTTTGCCTGTTACTCTGATTAACCTGTGCTTTGGGATGACTTTGTCTCAGCAATGTGAATGAGCTCCTTTGCACTCTCTCTCAAAGCAGCTTCGTGGGCACCTTGGAATATATATGTGGGGCTTCAAGAACTGTCCTAGTATCAGAGGAATGGACACTGGCTATCAGCTGAGTGCTGTGCTGGTGTCCATCAGGTGGCGCAGATTAAACTTCCTTCACCTGACCGTTGTACAGGAGAGGAAATTGAGACCCAGAGAGAGGAAAGGACTGGCTGCGGCAGGCTTAGAACCAGACTTTAATTCTCAGTGTACTTTGAATGATTAAAGTCCCAACTCTATCTCATGTAACAGACTTTTGCAATTGTCTTGTGGGAAAGTTAAATACAGTGCTTAAGTTTACCTAAAAGACAAAACAAGAGAAATCAAGGCACAGAAACAAAGCACTCTCAAAGAGCCTTTTGTGACAGCAAATGTGGCAAGACGTGGAAATGCTTTACAAATGACCCTATACGGGGCCGTTGGAAGCTGCTGCTGGTGGCGCTGGAGGCTGTTACGTGAACCTGCTGCAGCAGCTTGCCAGAGCGCGAGAAGGCTAATAACACCCATCGACATTCAGAGATGTATCAAACACCCACCCTAATGTTCAATTCTAGCAGCTAATGTTAAGGGCAAAAAATTGCACCCTAACTGTCCTTCAAGATAGCAATCCACTCTGGATTCCCCCAACCCTGTCCCACTCTGTTCACAATGCCTCTCTGCCCTCAAGGACAAGACCCAAGGTCATCTGCTTCACCTCTTTGGCCAGGAGCTCAGTCTGGCTTAGAGCTTTTTACAGGATAAAGATCAGTAAATGGTGGCTGAAATAATGAATCAATCAACTAACATAACAAGTTTATATGCTATGTAGATAACGAATCAGAATGACAAGGGAAAAGTACATATTAAATAAAGTTAAGAGCAAAAATTGTGTCACAAATGAACCTGCACAGCAAAGGGTGTTTAGCATAGCACACAAGATGTTCATAATCTCAGATCAGAGTCTGGATTTGGTTCCCGGCTCCAGCTTCCTGCCAGTGCGGACCCTGGGAGGCAGGTGATGGCTCAGGCACTTGGGTCCCTACAACCCGTGTGGGAGACCTGGATTGAGTTCCAGTCTCCTGACTTCGCCCTATCTCAGCCTTGACTAGTGTGGGCATTTGAGAACTGAACTAGGGGATGGAAAATCTCTTACTATCTATCTTATTTTGTCCTTATGCCTTTCAAATAAAATGAAAATAAATTAAAATGAGCTTTAAAAAAAGAATCTTCATGGACCAATTACAGCCACTGAAGCTCCTGTGCAGCAGAACAAGGAAAGAGCTTTGATGTTCGGGTCAGATTTCTGCCTCGTCCACTTGCCAACAGGCTGTCCTCTGTCAGGTCACTTCCCGTCTGCACCTGTTTCCTCATCCATAAAACGGCCAAGCCTGCAGACCTCCCAGGGCAGATCAAAGAGTTAACTAAGGTGACAGGCATGGTGTGCAAAGCTGAGAGTTATTCCTGACAAAAGCAAAAAAAGACTGGAGGAAAGTGATTAGAAGTAAGCTTAGCAGAATTCTTTTTTTAAAGATTTGTTTATTTGAAAGGCAGAGTTAGAGACAGAAACAGAGAGAGAATGCACTCTTCCATGCACTGGTTCACTCCCTAAATGGCAGCAGTGGTTGGAGCTGGGCTGGTCTGAAGCCACAAGCCAGGAGCATCTTCCAGTTCTCCCAAGTGGATGCAGGGGCCCAAGCACTTGGATGATCCTTCACTGCCTTCCCAGGCTCATTAGCAGGGAGCTGGAGCAGAAGTGGAGCAGCCGGGACTCGAACTCATATGGAATGCCAGTGCCACAGGCAGCAGTTTTACCCACTATACCATAGCACCAGCCCCAGCGGGATTCTTTACATGAAACTGCTCAAGTTCATAAACTTAAAAAAGGATACCATTTGCGATGGGCTGTCCCTGTGCCAGATGCATCCAGGTCTAACCTCTTGGCATGTAAAGTCACTCTACGTGGAAGTGGGGTCTAGGAAGATACAACCAAGATCTTGAAATAGGATCATCCTAGAGGGAAATGGTCCCTAAATCCGAGGACTGATGTCTTTGGGTATTAGTCAGCTTTTCCTTACCACAATGAACCAACTTGATACAGAGGAAAGGTTTATTTAGCCTACGGTTTTCAATGCTCAAGTCATAGATGGGACAACCCCACTGCTTGGGTGTCTGATGAGGGAGACAGAGCATCTGTAAAGGAAGAATCTCATGGTGAGCCAGAAACAGAGCAAGAGGCTGGGCTCTGTTTGGCTTTCTATAATCAACACTCTCCCAAGAACCACCTCCCAAGGCTGTGCCCTAAGGCCCTCCCACAGGCCCCACTGCCTGCTGGCTCCATCATTGCCCAAAAGCACCGTCCTGAGAACCCAGGCCTTTGAGGGACATCTCACTGGTATCCAAACCCTGGTTCTGCCTAAGAGACACAGAGGGACAGGGGGATGGCCCAGAGAGGACAGAGGCCAAGGGGAAAGTGGCATAGCCCCAGCCAGGCAGCCCCAAGGACTGAGGGCATGGAGCAGTCTCTCCCAGGGCTTCCAGAAGGAACTAACTCTGCTGGCACCTTGACCTCACACTTCGGGCCTCCAGCACCATGAGAGAACAAGCTTTTGTTGTGTGAAACCACCCAGTTTATGCTAATTTGTTAAGGCAGCCTTGGGAAACTAATACACCAATTAAGCTGGAAACCCATATAATCAAGCAATTAGCAAATTCTTTAAGTCTCCCAAACAGATCCAGAGGAGCCTATTTTGGTAAATGTTCATCAGTTCTATTTAATTTGTCATCTCTGACAGCAACTCTGCGAGATGGATGTTAACATCCATTCTCTGAGCCTTTTCTCTTTTTAACCCTTTTTGCACTTCTTGTTCTTGCCTTGCTCCTTGGGATGAGTACCCAGTGAGGAAGTATAAAGCCACACAAAGACCACAGACCCGGGTCCACATCCTTGCTCAGTAACATGGGCTGGGGGAATTATTTCTCCTTACTGGGTCTCTGTGTCCTCACTTGTAGGATGGGACTAACATTATGTCCCTTCAAGAGGGAAATGTGTAAATTCATGGAAAACCCAGGGTCTGACCTAGGAGAGTCATAAACTCTGTCTCATCCAAAGAGCAAGAGATCCTGCTTTTCCCACCGCCCTCCCCGCTGTGGTCTTGTGCTCTGATGATGTTTGGAAGGTGGGATGGGGGGTGGGGCAGGAGGACACCACCAATTTTCATTTCAGCCAGAAGGTGGGAAAGTCCTCCTGAGAAAGGATAAGAATAGGGAACTCTGGCCGGTGCCACGGCTCACAAGGCTAATCCTCCGCCTTCGGCGCTGGCACACCGGGTTCTAGTCCCACTCAGGGCGCCGGATTCTGTCCCGGTTGCCCCTCTTCCAGTCCAGCTCTCTGCTGTGGCCCGGGAGTGCAGTGGAGGATGGCCCAAGTGTTTGGGCCCTGCACCCCATGGGAGACCAGGAGAAGCACCTGGCTCCTGGCTTCTGATCAGCGCAGTGCGCTGGCTGCAGCAGCCATTGGAGGGTGAACCAACAGAAAAGGAACATCTTTCTCTCTCTCTCTCTCTCACTGTCCACTCTGCCTGTCAAAAAAATAAATAAAATTAAAAAAAAAAGAATAGGGGGCTTTGGGGTTGGCATTGTGGCACAGCACATTAAGCCACCTCCTGTGACACCAGCATCCCACATGGGCACCAATTTGAGTCCCAGCTGCTCCAATCCAGCTCCCTGCAAATGGCCTGGGAAAGCAGCGGAAGATGGCTCAAGTGTTTGGGCCCCTGCCACACATATGGGAGATACAGAAGAACCTCCTGGCTTTGGTCTGGCTCAGCCTCAGCCATGGCAGCTATTTAGGGAGTGTACCAGTGGATGGAAGATCTAACTCTGCCTTTCACATAACTAAATAAGTCTTTAAAAAAAAAAAAAAAAGATCAGGTGGTTAGGTTAGCTTGGGAAGGTGTGAACGTAGTCCCTCTCAGGGAACACACAGCTGGGCACCCAGCCCTCTATTCCCCTTTCTCTGTGAAAACACCTAGTTTCCCTTAGTGTTTCAGTTATACTGCTATTTTTGATATTTTCATATATAATTGTGAATATAATTTGTAAGAATATTTGCAGTCCGCTTCCTTTCCTAGCTGGACAGTAAAATGTTGACCAGTTTTCTCTATTTTTATTTTTTCACTGTCTAATAAATCTGAGATCACTCCATGGACACAGGAGAATATTTCCAAAAATTCATGAAAAATGCAAATCACAAAAAACCTTTACGTGGACTTCAAAATTTGCTTGCATCAAAATAAATTATGAGTGCCGGTGCTCTGGTGTAGTAGGTTAAGCCTCTGCCTGCAGCGCTGACATCCCATAAGGGTGCTGGTGTGTGTCTTGGCTGCTCCACTTCTGATCCAGCTCTCTGCCATGGCCTGGGAAAGCAGTAGAAGATGGCCCAAGTGCTTGGGCCCCTGCACCCACGAGGGAGAACTGAAAGAAGCTCCTGGATTCTGGTTTTAGATCAGCCCAACTCCAGCCATTGAGGCCTGAACTGGCAGATGGACAACTTCTCATTCTCTGTCTCTAACTCTTTCTCTGTAACTCTGCCTCTTAAATGCTTTTATTTTATTTTTTTTATTTGACAGGCAGAGTTGGACAGTGAGAGAAGAGGCAGAGAGAAAGGTCTTCCTTTTCTGTCGGTTCACCCCTCAATGGCCGCTGCGGCTGGCGCGCTGCAGCCGGTGCGCTGTGGCCGGTGCACTGTGCTGATCTGAAGCCAGGAGCCAGCTGCTTCTCCTGGTCTCCCATGGGGTGCAGGGCCCAATGACTTGGGCCATCCTCCACTGCACTCCCTGGCCACAACAGAGAGCTGGCCTGGAAGAGGAGCAACCGGGACAGAATCCAGCACCCCAACCGGAACTAGAACCCGGTGTGCCAGCACCACAGGCGGAGGATTAGCCTAGTGTGTCGCAGCGCCGGCCGAGAGTATGTTATTATAAAATAGAGGCAGGCCCTCTTTTTCTGTCCCTCTTCCACACACACTTGCCCATCTGCGTTTCTGTCGTGTTATGAAGCAGCACAAGACCTATGCCGGAGACAATCACCTGATCTCAGACTTCCAGCTCCAGAACCAAGATGAGCTAAACAAACCACTTTCTTTATAAGCCCTAGCTTGGGGCCAGCACTGCCTAGGATGCCTGCATCCCAAAAGAGCAATGGTTCGAGTCCCCAGCTGCTCCACTTCGAAACCAGTTCTCTGCTGATGTGCTTGGGAAAGCAACAGAAGATGGCCCAAGTGTTTTGGCCTCTGCACCCATGTGGGAGACGTGAAGTTCCAGGCTTGGGCCTGGCCCAGCCCTGGTCTTTGCAGCCATCTGGGAAGTGAACCACCAGATGGAAGCTCTCTTTGTCTCTCTCTCTCTGCAACTCTGCCTCTCAACTTTTTCTTTTAATAAATCTTTAGGAAAAAATATAACCCCTGCAGTCTCAGGTATTCAGTTACAGCGACAGAAGCAGACCAAAACCCAGGGTGACATGACAAATCTGTTTCGTTTTATTAAGAAACTGCCGAACCAGCAGCCATTTGGATGCCAGTGTTGCAGGAGGGGCCGAACCCTTTGAGCCACAATGCCAGCTTCTGCCTCTATTTTTTAAAAGAATGATTTATTTATGTGAAAGGCAGAGCCTCAGAGAAACAAGGAGAAATAACGAGAGAGAGAGAGAGAGAGAGAGGGAGAGAGAGAGAGAGTTCAATCTGTTGGTTCACTTCCCAAATAGCCACAACAACCAGGTCTGGGCCAGGCTGAAGCCAGGAGACAGGACTCCATCCTGTTTTCCCACTGTGCCATCTTCAGTTGTCTTTCCAGGCACATCAGCAGGAAGCTGGATGGGAAGCTGCAGAGCTAGGACTCAAATGGGCGCTCCAATACGGGATGGCAGCACAGCAAGCAGCAGCTTAGCCCACTGCACCACACAGCCAGCCCCTTTGCTTCCTCTGTTTTTAGAAAATGGCCATACGTGGCCGGCGCTGTGGCTCAACAGGCTAATCCTCCGCCTTGCAGCGCCGGCACACCGGGTTCTAGTCCCGGTCGGGGCGCCGGATTCTGTCCCGGTTGCCCCTCTTCCAGGCCAGCCCTCTGCTGTGGCCCGGGAGTGCAGTGGAGGATGGCCCAAGTGCTTGGGCCCTGCACCCCATGGGAGACCAGGAAAAAGCACCTAGCACCTGGCTCCTGCCATCGGATGAGCGCGGTGCGCTGGCCGCAGCGCACCGACTGTGGCAGCCATTGGAGGGTGAACCAACGGCAAAAGGAAGACCTTTCTCTCTGTCTCTCTCTCTCACTGTCCACTCTGCCTGTCAAAAAAAAAGAAAAAGAAAAAGAAAATGGCCATACGCTGTGGTCAATCATCCTTTTGAAAATCAGTGGACAATGGCCCAAGTACTGGAGCCCCTGCTACCCATGTAGGAGACCATCATAGGGTTCCTGGTTCCTGGCTTTGGCCTGGCCAAGCCCTGACTGTCGTGGCCATTTGGGATAGTGAACCAGCAGATGGAAGCGCTCGCTCTCACTCTCTTTCCCCTTCTCCCTAATGCTCTAACTTTCAAATAATTTTTTTTTTTAAAGAAAAGATCTAGGGGCCAGCATTATGTGGTACAGAAGGTTAAGCCACTGCCTGCGTGCTGGCATCCCATTTTGACACCACTTTGTGTCCTAGCTGCTCCATTTCCAATCCAGCTCCCTGCGAATGGCCTGGGAAGAGCAGCAGGGGCCCACGAGCTTGGGCCATTCAAGTGGGAGACCTGGATGAAGCTCCTGGCTCCTGTCTTTGGCCTGGGCCAGCACTGGCCATTATGAGCATCTGGGGAGTGACCAGAGGATGGAAGATCTCTCTCTCTTTCTGTCTCTCCCTCTCTGTAACTCTTTCAAATAAATAAATAAATCTTTTTTTTTGGAAGGAAGGAAGGAAGGAAGGAAGGAAGGAAGGAAGGAAGGAAGGAAGGAAGGAAGGAAGGAAGGAAGGAATTGATTTCTAAACCCAAGATCATCCATTCCAGATCTCATGCTTTCTTCTGGGCATTTTGTTTTCTCACAAACTTGAAATCTTCCCATCTTGGCCAGCACCATGACCAGTAGCTTAATCCTCCGCGTGTGGTGCCAGCATCCCATATGGGTACCGGTTCTAGTCCTGGCTACTCTTCCAGTCCAGCTCTCTGCTATGGCCTGGGAAAGCAGTGGAAGATGGCCCAAGTCCTTGGGCCCCTGTACCCACGTGGGAGACTGGGAAGAAGCACCTGGCTCCTGGCTTTGGATTGGCACACCTCTGCTGTTGCGGTCATTTGGTGAGTGAACCAACGGAAGGAAGACCTTTCTCTCTTTCTCTTCCTCTCACTGTCTGTAACTCTACCTCTCAAATAAATAAATAAAACCTTTAAAAAGAGAGAGAGAAAAATATTCCCATCCTATCCGGGATGAATCAGGGGAAAAGAAATATTTCTTTTGTTCACCCAAGACAGCCTGGGAGGCTGTTTTCTAGAAAGATCATAGAAGGGTTGTGCGTGGGGGTGGGTGGAGGAGAAGAGGCTACAGGCTTCCAGGATGGCAAAGACAATGAGACTGAGCACTAGGAGCAGCTACGGCTGGGGCTGTGTGGCCTGCTCTGTACAGGGGGCTAGCAGGTGGTGGAGGACACGGCTGTCTGCCGAGGACGGGCAGCGCTTCCTCCAACGTGCTCCTCTACCTAAGAGCTCAGATCCTTTATACAACTCTGAGGTAGGAGGAGCCCAAATAACATCCAAGATATGCATCCTGCATTGGACTTCACTGGACTTCAAGTGAAAACAATGATACATCTTTTCTCACTTTCCTACGTTTGTGTCATAAGATATGTGGCACAGCACAGTCAACAGGAAAACGGACAACAACGGTATCACACATAGTAAAATTACTATTGATTAAAAATTGGTGGAAAAATCCAATCAGTCTCCTTCACAAAGCAGAGATCTGCAGAGGAAAAGTGGATTTGACAGAAGACAGAAGTAGTGACCACAAAAGATAACTTACAATGGCAGGGGCTATAATGATTAAACTGTGATATGGATTTTTAAGATTGACGGATGACTCAAATCATCATTATAAAAATGTATGTGGAAAATTATTTTTCAGCTGAAGATAATTGCAGTTTAATCTGAGTGAAAATGGATAGGTTGGAAATAGCTTTAATAGGCTGAATAGAAAAATCAAAGATATTGAGCTGACCTGGAGGCATCCAGGCTGGTAGATACCCGCAGTGAAATGGTCAATATGACAGAATCCCATCTGTACTTAGAAATGCAAGACAAAGACATCCTCAGAAGGCCAAAAGGGAGGCTGCATGTCCCACCCCTCCATGCTCAAGTTTCAAAAGACAAATGGAAACGGAGGCAGCTGGCCGGCGCTGCGGCTCACTAGGCTAATCCTCCGCCTGCAGTGCTGGCACACCGGGTTCTAGTCTCAGTTGGGGCACTGGATTCTGTCCCGGTTGCTCCTCTTCTAGTCTAGTTCTCTGCTGTGGCCCGGGAAGGCAGTGGAGGATGGCCCAAGTCCTTGGGCTCTGCACCTGCATGGGAGACCAGGAGAGGCTCTGCAGTGGCCATTGAGGGGTGAACCAACGCAAAAGGAAGACCTTTCTCCCTGTCTCTCTCTCTCTCTCTCTCTCTCTCTCTCTCTCTCACTGTCCACTTTGCCTGTCAAAGAAAGAAAGAAAGAAAGAAAGAAAGAAAGAAAGAAAGAAACGGAGGCAGTAGCCAAGTGCTGGCTCATCTACATTGTGTTAAGATTCATTTGATTCTTCCATCAATTTTTCATCAATAGAAAATGTCCCTGCACATAATTTCACTGCTATGAGTCTCATCTCCGTGGATTATCAGCAGGCGCCTACCTGGTAAAGGCCGCTGCCTGGGGACCCACACCTCAGCACCCCCCATGACCATTCTCCCTCCACCCACCCAGCAGGTACTCCAGAAGAGCTAGCTCTGGGCCAGGCCCTGGCAGAGGACTCACTCCAGGCCTCGCCCTCAAATGAATGTAACTCAGTTGTGTAGCATTTTCTTATGTATAGAACTTTATTCTGCTGATATTTTGCATCTTTGTTTGGCTTAATATTCTTTGCTGTATCTCTGTTGGGTTTTTGCATCAAGAAAATGCTGATCACATAAAAGTGATTAGTACTGCTAATTTTTTTAAAAAAGTTAATTTGGGGAGAAGTCCAAGGTGGTGGAATAGGGAGGGCACTTACTTCTCTAGTCTAAAGGAAGACAGTTTTAAAGAAAATGGAAGACAGTTTTAAAGAGAAGGGTTAGGGAGGGCTGGCGCCGTGGCTCAATAGGCTAATCCTCCGCCTTGCGCTGCCGGCACACTGGGTTCTAGTCCCGGTCAGGGCACCAGATTCTGTCCCGGTTGCCCCTCTTCCAGGCCAGCTCTCTGCTGAGGCCAGGGAGTGCAGTGGAGGATGGCCCAAGTGCTTGGGCCCTGCACCCCATGGGAGACCAGGAGGAAGCACCTGGCTCCTGCCATCGGATCAGCGCGGTGCGCCAGCCGCAGCAGCCATTGGAGGGTGAACCAACGGCAAAAAGGAAGACCTTTCTCTCTGTCTCTCTCTCACTGTCCACTCTGCCTGTCAAAAAAAAAAAAAAAAAAAGAGGGAGAAAACAGCAGAGGAAACTTCATACACATTAGAGGGACACTGTGGACCAACGTGGATGTTGTGGACATGCACAAGTCAGCAGCCCAGAGCCTCAGCACCAGCCTTGGAGAGTGAGACTGCAGTAACCCAAGCCGCTGGTGATAAAGCTAAAGGAAGATCCTGGCATAGGCCTGGACTGGAGCCCTGTAGGGGACAATGTACCTGCCAACCTAGAGGGGAAAAAAGGGGGAACATTTCTCTCTCCCCCAGCACCCTGCACTGGCATTCTGTAACAAGCCAAAAGAGGGTGGGTGCCATTTTAGACATATGTAACAGCTGCACCAGCTCATGTCCACGTGCTCAGCAACCAACCCAGCAGAGATACCTCAGTCTGGCTGGGAGAACTGAAAGGGGGCTGGGTGCTCGTGACCGTGGGAGACTTGTGTGCTGGGACTGTGAAAACACTGTGGCTGCATGGGAGGGTGCAGGGTGCGGCTGGGACTTTGGGTAGTCACTGTGGGCAGCTCCACATGCTCAGACCTCCCTGATTTCCCTGTGAAGGCCACTGCTGTGGGATCCATGCTCACACCAAGGACTGCACAGATCTCTTGTGGTTCTTGGGGCAGCGCAGACAAATACTGTACCCACTGGGGCAACCACCCAATGCCAACAGAGCAAAAACAAACAAACAAACAAAAACCCTATCCTTTGATTAAAAAAAAAAGGAAGTTTACCACACCCAACCTGGGTGTCACCTTGGACATTCCCCCTCACCCTGGAGCACTGAACAACTGAACAGAGCTCCTTGGCCATATCCACCACACACCTCTGGGTATTCACTGAAAAAGCAGAGACTCCAATAAGCCACAGAGGATACTCCAAATATAAAAGCTGTCACAGGGAAAAAACAAAACAAAACAGGAAACAACAAGTATCTCTACAAATGCTGAATAATAAGGGCAGCAATACAAGAAACAAGAATAAGGAAGACAACATGATGCCTCCAAGAGAACACAACACCTCAAAACATTAGAATGTGAAGATGAAGAGATTGAAGAAATGCCAGAAAGCAATTCAAAAAATTGATCATAGAATTACTTAGAAGTAATCAGAAGCAAATCCATGAACTAATGAAACCCATACAGGACATGAAAGAAAATTTCTCCCATGAAATTGAGATCTTAAAGATAAATCAAAATGAAATCTTGGAAATGAATTCAATAGAACAAATAAAGAATGCAATGGAGGGGCCAGTGCTGTGGCATAGCAGGTAAAGCTGTGCCTTGTGCCATGTGCTACATGCAATGCCAACATCCCCATGTGGGCACCAATTCAAGTCCCAGATGCGCCACTTCCAATCTGGCTCTCTGCTCAGGCCCAGGAAAGCAGTAGAAGATGGCCCAAGTGCTTGGGCCCCTGGACCTGTGTGAGAAACCCAGAAGAAACTCCTGGCTTTGAATCAGCTCAGCGCCAGCCATGGGGCCATCTGAAGAGTGAATCAGCAGATGGAAGACCTCTCTCTCTGTGTCTTACTCTCTGTAAGTCTGCCTTTCAAATAAATAAATCAATCTTATAAAGAAGAAGATGGCAAAGAAGACGAGGAGTAGGAGGAGAAGAAGGTGGCAGCAGTGATGATGAAAAGTCTTAACAACAGACTTGGTGAAGCAGAGGAAAGAATAGACAAGTTGGAAGACAAATCTCTGGAAATTTTAGTGAGACCAAAAACAAGAAGAAGAAATTAGAAAACTAAAAACCACTGTGGGGAATATACAGGATACTATCAAACAATCCAACATATGGGACTTAAGAGTTCCTGAAGGCATGGAAATAGAATGGATTATAAGGCCTTTTCAGTGAATTAATTATAGAAAACTTACCTAATTTGTAGAAAGAGACATCCAGGTACAGGAAGCACATAGAATTCCTAATAGATATGATCAGAAAAGATCTTCACCATGACACATTGTGTTTTACTGTGGAGAGTTTGACTACAAAGAAAAGACTCTAAAATGTACCCAAGAGAATCTCAAGATTACTTTCAGAGGATCTCCAATTAGACTCACAGTGGACTTCTCATCAGAAACCCTGCAGGCTAGGAGAGAACAGTGAGATATATTCCAAGTCTTAAGAGAAAAAAACTGTGAACCCAAAATACTGTACCCCGCAAATCTCTCATTTATGAATGAAAGTGAAATAAAGATCTTCCATAACAAACAGAAATTGAATTTGTCACCCCCCTCCAGCTTTATAAGAGATGTTTAAGGATGTGCTGCACACAGAAACACAGAAACATGGTCATCACTACAAAAGAGGTAAAGGAAAGAAATCTCCCAGTAAAAGTACAAAGGGGCCGGCACCATGGCTCAATAGGCTAATTCTCCGCATTGTGGCGCCGGCACACCAGGTTCTAGTCCCAGTCGGGGCACCGGATATTGTCCCGGTTGCCCCTCTGCTGTGGCCCGGGAGTGCAGAGGAGGATGGCCCAAGTGCTTGGGCTCTGCACCCCATGGGAGACCAGGAGAAGCACCTGGCTCCTGCCATCGGATCAGCGTGGTGTGCCGGCCGCAGTGCGCCGGCCTCGCCGGTCATTGGAGGGTGAACCAATGGCAAAGGAAGACCTTTCTCTCTGTCTCTCTCTCACTGTCCACTCTGCCTTTCAAAAAAAAAAAAGTACAAAGGAAACCCAAAGTAAACAACAGAAATATTTATGGAGAAATGCTTGGGCCAAGTCATTACTTATCAATAGTCACCTTGAATGTAAATGGCCTCAACTCTCCAATAAAAAGATACATATTGGCTGAAGGGGTTAAAAAACAAAGCCCACCTATTTGCTGCTTACAAGAAACACATATCACCAACAAAGATACACACAGACTGAAAATGACAAGATGGAAAAAAGATATTCCATCCCAGCATAAACCAAAAAAGAGCTGGTATAGCCATCCTAATATCAGACAAAATAGACTTTAACATGAAAACTGTTGGAAGAGACAAAAAAGGGCACTATGGAATTATTAAGGGATCAATTCAACAGGAAGATGTGACTATTACAAATATATATGCCCCTAATTACAGGTACCAGGATATTTAAAAGAAATGTTAATGGATCTAAAGGGAGACATAGACTCCAATACAATAGTAATGGGGAATTTCAGTACCCCATTTTCAGCAATGGACAGATCAACCAGACAGAAAATCTGCAAGGAAACAACAGAGTTAATTGACACTATAGATCAAATGGACCTAACTGATATCTACAGAACTTTTCATCCTATAGTTGCAGAATACATATTCTTCTCACCTGTGCACGGAGCTTTCTCTAGGATAGACCACATGCTAGGCCATAAAGCAAGTCTCAGCAAATTCAAAAAAATTGAAATAGTACCATGCATCTTCTTGGACCACAATGAAATGAAGCTGGAAATCAACAACTCAAGAATCTCTAGGGGCTGGCATTGTGGAGTAATGGGTAAAGCCACCACCTCTCCCTCTCCCTCTCCCTAAGATGCATTGATAGCTCATTTATTTGGTGCCTTTCTAATTTCTTGATGTAGGCACCAATTGCTATTAACTTTCCTCTTAACACTGTTTTTGCTGTATCCCATAAGTTTTAATATGTTGTATTGTTGTCTTTATTTATTTCCAGAAACTTTTTATTTCTTCAGTGACTCACTATCATTCAGGAGCATGTTGTTCAGTCTCCATGTGTTTGCATATGTTCTAGAGATTCTTTTTTTTAAAGATTTATTTATTGGGGCTGGCACTGTGGCACAGTGGGTTAGAGCCCTGGCCTGAAGTGCCGACCTCCCATGTGGGTGCCAGTTTGAGACCTGGATGCTCCTCTTCCAATCCAGCTCTCTGCTATGGCCTGGGAAAGATGGCCCAAGATTGGCCCCTGCACCCGTGTGGGAGTCCCAGAAGAAGCTTCTGGCTTCTGGCTTCAGATCAGTGCAGCTCTGGCTGTTGCAGCCAATTGGGGGAGTCATTGAAGAAATAAAAACTTTCTGGAAATGAACGAAGACAACAATACAACATATCAAAACTTACGGGATACAGCAAAGACAGTGTTAAGAGGAAAGTTAATAGCACTTGGCGCCTACATCAAGAAATTAGAAAGGAGGCCGGCGCCGTGGCTCACTAGGCTAATCCTCCGCCTTGCGGCGCCGGCACACCGGGTTCTAGTCCCGGTCGGGGCACCGGATTCTGTCCCGGTTGCCCCTCTTCCAGGCCAGCCCTCTGCTGTGGCCCAGGAGTGCAGTGGAGGATGGCCCAGGTGCTTGGGCCCTGCACTCCATGGGAGACCAGGAAAAGCACCTAGCGCCTGGCTCCTGCCAACAGATGAGCGTGGTGCGCCAGCCGCAGCGTGCTGTCCGTGCAGCCATTGGAGGGTGAACCAACGGCAAAGGAAGACCTTTCTCTCTGTCTCTCTCTCTGTCCACTCTGCCTGTCAAAAAATAAATAATAAAAAAAAAGAAATTAGAAAGGCACCAAATAAATGAGCTATCAATGCATCTCAGGGAGGGGGAGGGGGAGCGGGAGCTGGAGAGGGACACACTCCCCAAATGGCCACCATGGCAGAAGCTGGGCCTATCTGAAGCCAGGAACAGGAGCTGCTTTCAGATCTCCCACATGGGTGCAGGGGCCCAAGCACTTGGGCCATCTTCTGCTGCTTTCCCAGGCAATAGCAGAGAGCTAGATCAGAAGTGGAGCAACTGAGACATGAACCAGTGCCCATACAGGATGCAGGCACTGCAGACAGAGCTTAGCCTACTATGCACTGACCCTGGCTGCTCCACTTCTGATCCAGCTCCCTGCTAATGCACTTGGGAAAGCAGTGGAGGATGGCCCAAGTCCCTGGGCCCCTGCACCCATGTAGGAGACCCAGATGAAGCTCCTGACTCCTAGTTTCAGCTTGGCCCAGCCTTGGCCATTGCAGCCATTTGGGGAGTGAACCAGTAAATGTAAGACTTATTTCTCTTCTCTAACTTGCCTTTCAAATAAACAAAATAAATCCTAAAAACAAAAAGGAGGGGGGAGGGGTGGCAGTGCTGTGGCACAGTGGATTAAGCAGCTATCTGTAGTGCTATCATCCCATACAGATGCTAGTTGGAATCCTGGCTGCTGCACTTCCAATTCAGCACCCTGCTAATGTGCCTGGGGAGGCAGCTGAGGATGGTCCAGGTGCTTGAGCCACTACACGCACGAGGGAGACCCAGATGAAGTTTCTGGCTCCTGACTTGGGCTTGGCTCAACCCTGTCCATGGGAGCATTTGGGGAGTGAACCAGTGGATGGAAGATTCTCTCTCTCCCCTGTCTGTATCTGCCTCTCCATCTCTCTGTAACTCTACTTTTCAAATAAATAAGTAAATCTTACAAAAACAGGACTCCACACTTTTCCTGTTTGTACTTGTGTCGGTTCTGGTAGGCTCTGCTTTTCTAGGATGTAACTGTTGAGACTAGCCTCTCACTGTCTTTTTAGGATCTGGAGCGAGGGTCTTTTCATTCACTCCTCTTTCTTTTCTTTTGATAGTCTTATCAGTTTGTCAGCTTTAATAATCTTATCAGAGAAATGACTTTTAATAACTCTTTCATATGTTTTCTTTGTATTTTATGAGGTTCTTCTGGCATTTTCATCCTTCTACATTATTTGCACTGAATTCCTATTTTTCCTAACTATTTGAGACAGATTTTTTAGGTCACTGATTCCAGCCATATTTCCCTTCCAACATAGCATTTAAAGCCTCTTCTCTCAAGTTTTGGCATATCATGTTTTCATTATCAATCACTTCAAATATTTTAAAATTTCCATGTGGTTTACTTTTTGATCTGTGGGTTATTTAATAGCATACGGCTTTATTTCCAAACATTGAGAT
Source organism: Sylvilagus floridanus (assembly GCA_949820135.1). Taxonomy (NCBI): domain Eukaryota; kingdom Metazoa; phylum Chordata; class Mammalia; order Lagomorpha; family Leporidae; genus Sylvilagus; species Sylvilagus floridanus. The sequence goes on along the minus strand of OX463224.1, from coordinate 63,613,717 downwards.
TGTCTGGTTTTCTTTTTACTTTTGATGACTAGCATGATCCCACTATGGGCACTGATCACATTGCGTAGCATTTCCTTGTCATTTTGGGAGATTTGCACCATGGCCTGGCCTATCAGCAAATATTCCATATGCACCTGACAAGAAGTTGTGTTCTACTTGTGTCAGTGAGGACCCCTACGCTCAACAAGCTTCACATCTTCTTTGTCCTTCCCGGTTTTTTTTTTTTTTTTTTTTCATTTGCAGAGTCTGTCAGTCAGAGAGAGGTGTGGCAAAGTCTGCCGCTGCAGCTATAGGTGTGTCCATTCCCCTCTGAGAGAGGCCGGCCCCCAAGTCTAAGGAACAACAATGTCGCAATTCCCTGCTGCTGCGCTGTTTTCCCTGCGGTGGTCCACCTCATGCGCCCACAACAGGGGCCTCTAGAAGGTCCGGACATTTGGCTCCACACTGCTCTGGCTGTGCCTGTGAGGGTATCTCTGGGTGAGACGAACATTTGAACCCGCAGGTCTGAGGAAAGCAGACGGCCCTCCCTCACGTGATGGGCCTTGTCCAAGCCCCCGCAGCTGGGGGCAGCACAAAATGGCTGAGCGAGAAGGAACTCCCGCCTGACAGCCCGAGCTGGGGGTGGGTTTTCCCCACCTGTGGACTCAGACTGCAGCCCTGGCTCTCTGGGTCTCTAGAGGTTCAGACTGGAGCTTCCATTATGGAGCTTCCATTGTCGGCACTCCCGCTTGCCTGGCCTCTGGGTGCACTCGGGCTGCACACCCACCGTTCTCGGCTGTCCAGCTTGCGAGGGCAGGTCTTAGGCTTCCCAGCCTCCAGAAGCACACGAGCCAAGTTCTTCTAATAAATGAATGCAGTTCTCTGCAGAGGCTGCTCCAGGACCCCCAGTGGACACCTGAAACCTAGTACCCTGGTATGTACCTAACCCTACATACACCGTTCCCCATACCTACAAAACTAAGTTAGTTTATTAATTAGGACCACTAAGAGTTTAGCAACATTAATAATGAAAATGAATATTGTAACAATATACTGCAATACAAGTTATGTGAATATGGACTCTCTCCACATGCTGGGATTTTCTATGTAATATGTTGGATCATTGTTGACCACTGGTAAGTGGAATGACAGGAAGTGAGACCACAGGTAAGACACACACACACACACACACACACACCATCTTGGTGCTAGAGTTCTCTGGAGAACCCTGGTTAATTCAAAGACTTTCATGGAAACCAATGTGTCATACACTCAAATGCCTATATTTGAAAAGGACAGAAACAACATAAAATTAAAAGAATGCTTTAGATTCCTAAACTTGTCCAAGCAAGAAACAAGCTGAGAAAACTACTTAGCTGCAAACATGAAAAAAGGAAGGATGACTCAGAGGAAAGAATTATCCTCAATTGGGTCTGAACCATGGAACTGCTGGATTTCTGAATCAGTGTGTGCTCAGCTTGGTTTCCTGATCATGATGGACTGGTGCCGCCTCTGAGCCTCCGCTCACTCTTGTTGAATGGGAGTGCCTTCAGGGTTTGTCCTTTGCCTGTCCCACCACCTTGAGTTTGGTGAGCAGATGCACTGTGGAGAGGACCATCTCTCTCAGCAGGTGCAGATAAAGCAGAACTGTACTTGATATTCCATAGGAGCCTCATTCGCAACTGAACTTGACTAAGAAGAAATTCCAAATCTCAAGCTGATTCTGCAACCAGATGAGCCTTTCGAGGGCTTTGGAAAGGGGTGAGAGCCCTTTACATTGGAAAGATGGAAACCACATGGGGTCCAGAGATCAGATTATGCTAGTCGGGCTCTAAGACCAACTCCTCTCACCTCCTGATGTTCATATACCTCACAGAGAGTGATTTCCAAGCAGTAGGAAGTACTGTGGCTTCTGTCTCATTGGCTTTTTTTTTTTTTTAAGATTTGTATTTATTTGACAGGTAAAGTTACAATGAGAGAGACAGAGAGAAAGGTCTTCCTTCTGTTGGTTCACTCCCCAAATGGCCGCCACGGCCAGAGCTGTGCCAATCCGAAGCCAGGAGCTAAGAGCTTCTAGTCTCCCATGTGGGTGCAGAGGCCCAAGCACTTGGGCCATCCTCCCCTGCTTTCCCAGGTCATTGGCTCTTATATCACCGGCTCTGGGGGAGGCCAACCACTTCATTGTGGTGACCTCCTGCCAACAAGCAAGTTCTGTGTCAATATTTCAGGTGACTGCAGCCCTGGCCACACAATCTTGGCTACAGCCAACCGCCACTTCCAAATTCATGACACAAAAACCATGTGACTGTGGCCAGCCCTTGGTGCAGTGGATTAAGTCACTGGTTGTAACACCAGCATTCTGTACCCGAGTGCTGGCTCTAGTCCCAGCTCCTCTGCTAATGTGCACCCTAGGAGGTAGCAAATGATAGTTTAAGTACGGGTTCCTGCCATTCAAGTGGGAGACCAGGATTGAGTTCCTGGCTCCTGGCTTTGGCCTGGCCCAGCTCTGGCTATTGTGACCATTTAGGGAGTGAGCTAATGAATGGAATTTCCCACTCTCTCTCCACCCTTCTGCCTTACAAATAAATAAAATTTTAAAAGCTTATTTTGAGGGCCAGTGTTGTGGCATAGCAGGTAAAGCTGCTGCCTGTGGTGTCAGCATCCTATATGGGCACTGGTTCAAGTCCTGGGTGTTCCGCTTCCAATCCAGCTCCCTACTAATGCGCCTAGGACAGCAGCAGAAGATGGCCCAAGTGCTTGGACCCCTGCACCCATGTGGGAGACCCAGAGGAAGCTCCTGGATCCTGGCTTCAGACCAGCCCAGCTCCTATTGAGGCCATCTGGGAACTGAACCAACAGATGGAAGATTTCTCTCTATATATATAATTCCACCTTTCAAATAAATCTTTTTTAAAACATGTTTATTTGGGGGTGGGATTTTGGCACAGCAGTTGTTACTGCTTGGGGTGTCCACACCCCATACTGAAGCACGTGGTATGAGTCCTGGCTCCTCTCCCAATACAGCCTCCTGCTAATGTGCACCCTAGGGAGTTAGCAAATGATGGCTCCAGCACCTAAGACTCTGCCTCAGAAGTGGGAGGCCCAGCCGTGGCTACTGAGGGCATCTGGGGAATGAACCAGACGATGGAAGGTCTCTCTTAATCTGTCTCTCCACCTTTTGAATAAAGTGAAAAAAAAAAGTTTATTTGGGTGGAAAATTTTTTCAAAATCCATGCATTGAGGGATCTTCAAAAATTTTGTTGGAAATGTATATTATGAAAAAACTATGTGGGCCGGCATTGTGGCATAGTGGGTTAAGCCACTGCCTGCAGTGCCAGGATCTGATACTGACAACAGTTCATCTTGGTTGCTCCACTTTTGATCCAGCTCCCTGCTAATGCACCTGGGAAAGCAGTAGAAGATGGCCCAAGTACTTGGGCCTGTGCACCCACATGGGAGATCCAGAAGAAGCTCCTGGCTTCGGCCTGGTCCAACCCTGGCTATTGTGGCCATTTGGAGAAAGAACCAGCAGATGGAAGATCTATCTTTCCCTCTCTGTCTCCCCTTCTCTAATAACTGTGCCTTTCAAACAAATAAATGAATCTTAAAAAAAAAAAAATCTATGTGGGACAGGTGTGGTATAGCAGGTTAAACCACTGCTTGGGACACTAGTCTCCTATGTCAAAGTGCCATCTGAATCCAGCTTCCTGCTAAAGCATCCAGAGAGGCAGCAGACGATGGCTCAAGTACATGGACCCCTATCCATGGGGCAGAACTGGATGGAACCCCAGGCTCCTGGCTGTTGTAGGCATCTGAGGAGTGAACCAGCAGATGGGAGGTCCATCTGTTGGTCTGTTTATATCTGTCTATCTTTTTAAAAATTCATTTATTTTCTTCCTTAAAATGAAGAGTGACCCACAGAGAGAGTGAAAGATCTTCCATCAGCTGGTTAACTCCCCAGATGGCTGCAACAGCTGGGCTGGGTCAAGCTGAAGCCAGAAATCAGGCACTCCACCCTGGGGCATGGGGGCCTCAAGCACTTGGATTATCCTCTGCTGCCTTCTCAGGCACATTAGCAGGAAACTGCATTGCAAGTGGAACAGCCAGGACGCCAACCAGCACTCCGATATGGGCTTTGGGCATACCAAGCAGGGCTTAACCTGCTTTACCATACCACCAGTCCTGACTTTAAAAAAAGGGGGGGTGGGCAGCGCCGTGGCTCAATAGGCTAATCCTCCACCTTGTGGTGCCAGCACACTGGGTTCTAGTCCCAGTCGGGGTGCTGGATTCTGTCCCGGTTGCCCCTCTTCCAGGCCAGCTCTCTGCTGTGGCCAGGGAGTGCAATGGAGGATGGCCCAAGCGCTTGGGCCCTGCACCCCATGGGAGACCAGGAGGAAGCACCTGGTTCCTACCTTCGGATCAGCACGGTGCGCTGGCCGCAGTGGCCATTGGAGGGTGAACCAACGGCAAAGGAAGACCTTTCTCTCTCTCTCTCTCCCACTGTCCACTCTGCCTGTCAAAAAATAAAAAAAAAGGCCGGCGCCGTGGCTCAACAGGCTAATCCTCCGCCTTGCGGCGCCGGCACACCGGGTTCTAGTCCCGGTCGGGGCACCGGATTCTGTCCCGGTTGCCCCTCTTCCAGGCCAGCCCTCTGCTGTGGCCCAGGAGTGCAGTGGAGGATGGCCCAGGTGCTTGGGCCCTGCACCCCAGGGGGAGACCAGGAAAAGCACCTGGCTCCTGGCTCCTGCCATCGGAGGAGCGCGGTGCGCCGGCCGCAGAGTGCCGACTGCAGCGGCCATTGGAGGGTGAACCAACGGCAAAGGAAGACCTTTCTCTCTGTCTCTCCCTCTCACTGTCCACTCTGCCTGTAAAAAAAAAAAAAAAGGATCCCCCATACATGGCTGATGGAAATGTAAAATGGTCCAACCACTCTGGAAAAGAGTCTAATATTTCCTCAAAAAGTTAAACCTAAAGTTCTCATATAATCCAACAATTCTACTTATAGATATACACTAGAGAAATGAAAACATATGTCTACACAAGACCTTACACGTGAATGTTCACAGCACTACTATTTACAGCACAACTATGCATGGGCTGATGCATAAATAAACAAAATGTAGTTGCGCATACAATGGAGTGCAACCGCATGTCACAACCTAGGAAGCCTTGAAAATGAGCCGATCACAAAAGAGGAAACACTCAGAGTAGGAGGAGCCATGAATATAGAAGCTAGCTTAGTGGTTGCCTGTGGTTTGAGGTTGGGGGTTATAGGTTGAATCATGTCCCCTACAAGATATGTTAAAGTCCTAACCCCTGGTACCTGTGGAGGTGAGCTTCCTTGGAAATGGGATCTTTGGAGGTAGGCATTGATCGAGCTGTAGATGGCAGGGGGAGTCTTTAACCTGACTGATGTCCTTATAAGAAGGGACACAGACATGCACACAGAGAACACCACAGAGACACGCAGAGCTTGGAGTGATGTGTCTGTCTGCCAACAGAAGCATCAAGGATTGCCAGAAATCCTTGCCAGCAAGAGGCCAAGAGGAAGTCCCGGCACAGATTCTCCCATGGAGACTGCAGAGAGCCGGCCACTGTGGGCACCCCAACCGTGGACTCGCAGCCGCCAGAACTCCAAGGGGATCAATTTCTCCTGGGTTAAGCCACGCAGCCTATGTTGGCTCTGAGCTGTCCTGGGAATCCTAGGAAAGTGGTCCAGGGGATGCGGCAGATGGGAAGTGGCTGCGAAGAGGGCGGGGCTTCTTTCAGAGGTGATGCTAAGTTCTCAATTCACAGTGGTGATGGTTGCTCACCACTGAATGTATCACAAACATTGAACTGTGCACTGCAAGTGGGTGAATTGTGTAATATAAGACTTAGATATCAACAAACCTGATATATTAAAAAAAAAAATGGGGCTGGCTCTATGGTGTAGTAGATTAAACCTCTGCTTGCGGCGCCCATTTCCATATGGGTGCCAACTCATGTTCTGGCTGCTCCTCTTCCGATCCAGCTCTCTGCTATGGCCTGGGAAAGCAGTGGAAAATGGCATAAATGCCTGAGCCCCTGCACTCGTGTGGGAGACCTTCAAGAAGCTCCTGGCTCCTGGCTTTGGATTGGCCCAGCTGCAGCTGTTGTGGCCATTTGGGGAGTGAACCAGCAAATGGAAGACCTCTCTTTCTGTAACTCTACCTCTCAAATAAATAAATCTTAAAAAAAAAAAATGGCTATTGGGGAGCTTGTAGAATCAACAAGAGGCCTGGAGAACCAGGATTGCTGCCAGGAACATCAGCTCCAATCATGCAAAACTGGTTTGGGGAGAACTCCACAGTTGCTACATCAACCACTAACCCTGGAAGTCTTTTTTTTTAACTTAATGAAGCAGGTCCTTTTTTTTTTTTTGTAACATCCACTTGGTAGATAATCTATATGCAATAAACAGCACTGATTTAAGATGCTTAGTTTATTGAATTTTGACAAATGTATTTATCCCAAGTAACCACCATTACAATCAAAATGTTCCCATTAGGGCTGGAGCTCTGGCATAGCAGGTGAAGCCACTGCCTGCAGCACCAGCATCCCATATGGGTGCCGGTTCAAGTCCCAGTTGCTCCACTTCCAATCCAGCTCTCTGCTATGGCCTGGGAAAGCAGTAGAATATAGTCCAAGTCCTGGGTCCCTGCACCAGCATGGGAGACCTGGAAGAAGCTCCTCCCAGCTCCTGGCTTTGGATAGGCCCAGATCCAGCCATTGCAGTCATTTGGGGAGTGAACCAATGGATGGAAGTCCTCTCTCTCTGCCTAACTCTGCCTTTCAAGTAAATAAATAAATCTTTAAAAAAAAAAAAAAGAATTTAGGGGCCAGCACTGTGCCACAGTGGGTAAAGCCGACTGCAGTGCCAGCAATCCCATATGGGTGCTGGTTCTAGTCTTGGCTGCTCCACTTCCAATCCAGCTCTCTGCTATGGCCTGGGAAAGCAGTGGAGGAAGGCCCAAGTCCTTGGGCCCCTGCACCAGCATGGGAGACCTGGATGAAGCTCCTGGCTCCAGACTGTCACAGCTCCAGCCGCTGTGACCAAATGTAGAGTGAACCATCAGATAGAAGACCTCCCTCCCTCTCCCTTTCACTTCTTTCCTCTCCCTCCCTCTCCCTCCTTCTCTCCCTCTCTCTCTCCCTCCACCCCCATTTGTCTAACTCTGACTTTCAAATAAATAAATCTTTAAAAAAAAAAAAAAGTCACCCTACTACCTTGCAGGGTAAAGAGCACATTTAACTCAAGAGGCTTCCATAGCCTTGGCAGCTCATGACAAGAGCCTCGGGTGATTACTGACATCTTAAATAAGAGTGTCAATTGTTAAATCAACAACAGGAGTCACTGTGCCATGTAGGTCCTCTGTCCTTAATGTGTTGTACTATGCAAATTAATGGTAAAACCAGTATTCAAATAGTACTTTATACTTTGTGTGTTTGTGTGGGTGCAATTTGTTGAAACTTTGCTTAGTATATACTAAGTTGATCTTCTGTATATAAAGATAATTGAAAATGAACCTTGTGGGGCCAGCACTGTGATGCAGCAGGTTAACGCCCTGGCCTGAAGTGCCGGCATCCCATATGGGCGCCGATTCTAGTCCCAGCTGCTCCTCTTCCCATCCAGCTCTCTGCTATGGCCTGGGAAAGCAGTAGAATATGGCCCAAGTCCTTGGGCCCCTGCACTCGCATGGGAGACCTGGAAGAAGCTCCTGGCTCCTGGCTTTGGATTGGCGCAGCTCCGGCCATTGAGGCCATCTGGGGAGTGAACCATCAGATGGAAGACCTCTCTCTCTCTCTCTCTCTCTCTCTCTCTCTCTGCCTCTCCTCTCTCTGTGTAACTCTGACTTTCAAATAAATAAATCTTAAAAAAAAAAAATGAACCTTGATGAAGAATGGATGGGAGAGGGAGTAGGAGATGGGATGGTTTGAGGGTGGAAGGGTGGTTATGGGGAGAAAAACTGCCATAAACCAAAAGTTGTACTTTCGAAATTTATATTTATTAAATAAAAGTTTTCTAAAAAAAAGAGCACATTTAAAAATATGAATATTTGAAAAATATGAAATATTTGAAAGAGAGAGCTCTTCCATCTGCTGGTTCATCCTCCAAATACAAATAGCTGGGGCCAAGGCAGTCCCAAAACAGAAGCCTAGAACTAAGCTGGGTCTCCTCCACGGGGAGCAGGGACCCAACTTCTTGTGTCATCCCCTGCTGCCTCCCATTGCGGACTAGCAGGAAGCCGGAGCTGGAAGTTGAGGCAGGACTTGACCCCAGGCCCTCTCGAATGGGATGCACATGTCCCAGGGTGGAGCCTGCGTGCTCCTGAATTCTGACCAGTGTCACAAGTGGGAAGTCAGGGGGTGGAGCAGGATTTTTTTTTTTAAGATTTATTTATTTGAGAGGCAAAGTTAGAAGGAGAGGAAGAGACCACTGGTTCACTCCCCAAATGACCACAACAGCCAGGGCTAGCCCAGGCTGAAGCCAGGAGCCAGGAACTTCTGAGTCTCCCATATGGGTGCAGAGGCCCACGCACTTGGACCATCTTCTGCTGCTTTCCAGGCCATTAGCAGGGAGCTGGATTGGAAGTGGAGCAGTCGGCTCATATGGGATGCCAGCTTTGCAGGCAGGCAGTGACTTTACCCGCTATGCCACAGCACCAGCCCTGAGAGGCAGGATTTTTAGGAAAGATTTCCTACCTATTAAAGGGGGGGGGGGGGCAGTGTTGTGCATCCCATGTGGGTACCCATTTTGAGACCTGGCTGCTCCATTTCTGATCTAATTTTCTGCTAATGGCCTAGGAAAGCAGCAGAGGATGGCCCAAGCATTTGGGCCCCTGCCACCCACATGGGAGACCCAGATGAATCTCCTGGCTTTGACCTGGCCCAGTCCCACCTGTTGTGGCCATTTGGGGAGTAAATCAGCAGATAGAAGACATCCCTCTCTGTCTAATTCTGTCAAATAAATAAATCTTTAAAAATAAATACGAGAAGGAGGAGAAAAAGGTTGAGGAGGAAGGACAGGTGGGTGAGGAGCTCTGTTGATATTCCCTTTCAGATTTTGGACATTGTCAGGCAATGATGTGATATTGGGTCTTCAGCAGCCATTTTATGACCCTCAGGGAAGATGGCACTGAAGAGGGTGGCTGAGGGGAGATCCCAGATGACAGGCTAGGCCACTGAGTCCATCTAAAGACTGTCCACTAACTTCCTGTTCAGGGAGGTTTCAAATGCATACAGTGCGACTCACTCCGAGTTAGGGAGACTTGGTCACAGCCAGAACAGGTTTTGTTCACATGTGGGGCGAGGTACTGGGATGGCCTTCCAGGTCCATTTCATCTGTGCAGACGGCCGGCCTGGCTCAGCCTTGGCCCAGTGGACCCATTTGGTGCCAGCAACAGCTCCAGGGACTCCTCCTTTCAACAAGGCCCCTTCCCCTCCTCAGGAGCTTCCCTGGGCAACGTGGTCACATGGCTTTCCCTCTCCCTCCCTGCCCACGCAAAAAGTTCCTCTTCCCGTCACTCCTGCCAGTAAAATATGTCCTTTCCCCATCTCAGCCGAGGAATAGTAGGGGTAATGAGGGTCCCAGGAGTTGCTCAGGCACAACTTGCCTGCTCTGCTGCCCCTGCGTAATGGACAAGATTCATGGTACACACATCCCATAGTCGCTTTGCACAAGAAAGAGTCGCAGAGCCTTGAGATGGAGACTTACAGGAGAACCGACCTATGTCAGTATCCACCCACAGCAACTAGCCCTCAGGATGCACGCAGACATCAACTGTAGGGAGAGGCTGGGTCTGCAGAGCACGAGGTGCACCTGCCTCGGGGAGTCCCTTTCCCCTAGGCCTTTATCTGCCAGGCGTCAGTGGCAAGAAATCACCAGCCCCTTCCCTCTCCCGAGAGTTTGAACTTTCAAAAACATGAATCGCTTCATGTCAGATTTGCTGAGGCCTTCCACCACACTCAGCGTCTCTGACTCTTTGCACCTGCCCATGCTGGGGTCACAGCCTATGACGTGGCCATCCAACCACGTGGGCCACCTCCCACGGGATCTGAGAGAAGGAAGCTGACCTTGAAGACTTCAGGCACAAGGACACCCAAGGTCCCTCCAGGTGCTCTGTCCTGTGACCATCAAGGCCACGACCTTTAGTAGCCACAGGTCCTCAGAGGAAGCTTTGCCTCCTCACCACCCTCCACCCCCATCCCAACCCATCCCCTCCCGGTGGGGAAACAGGAACCAACAGAAACCATCCACCTGCCATGGGGACCTCTACAGGTGCCGCCCTGGCTGGGAGCCGGGAGGTCACTCGGCTAGCAGAGTTGCTGTAAGTGCCAGCCCACAGTGCTGCCCACTTCATCTAGTGCCTCACCCTGGCCAAAGCATCCGTCAAGTCCTTGTCCAGAGAAGCGGCCACATGGCCTGCGTGCAGCAGCCAAATATGGCCACCAGGGGGGGCAGTCACACCTCTCACCAGTAATTAGGGTTTGGCTTCAACCAGAACAGCTCTAAGATATTTTCATCCTGTGAGAGCAGAAAGGCGCGCTCTGGTGAAGACAAATAATGTGATGTGCCTCTAAAATGACATTCTTTAAATGCTTGCTCAAGTAGACTCCCTGGGGGCGAAAAGCAATGAATTTTCTGTTAACACAAAACAACTGCTAATACGTAAGCATGCACTCCACGTGTGAAACATGTACTTTATATACATATGTATATACGCGCATTCCTCGGTAGCAGCTACAAATGGACTTGAGAGAGACTGCTGGTGGCCTCCCGATCTGGACACTAGTCACGCAAGTACATCGTTTACTTAGTGAAAATGGATTAAACTGGCCAGCGCTGTGGCTCAATAGGCTAATCCTCCGCCTTGTGGCATTAGCACACTGGGTTCTAGTCCTGGTCAGAGCACCGGATTCTGTCCCAGTTGCCCCTCTTCCAGGTCAGCTCTCTGCTATGACCCAGGAGGGCAGTGGAGGATGGCCCAAGTGCTTGGGCCCTGCACCCGCATGGAAGACCAGAAGCACCTGGCTCCTGCCTTCTGATCAGCGCAGTGCGTTGGCCGTAGTGCACTGGCCGCGGCAGCCATTGGAGGGTGAACCAATGGCAAAAGGGATGACTTTTCTCTCTGTCTCTCTCTCTCTCACTGTCCACTCTGCCTGTCAAAAAGAAAATGGATTAAACTGTACTAGAATTTCTATACTTTCTGGAAGTTATGCTGTGCTTCAATAAAAGGCTAAAAATCAATAGTAATGAGGGATCATTTGAAAATTGCACCATAGGGCCAGCACTGTGGCATAGTGGGTAAAGCCTCTGTCTGTGGTGCTGGCATCCCATATGGGCACCGGTTCAAGTCCTGACTGCTCCTCTTCCAATCCAGCTCTCTGCTATGGCCTAGGAAAGCAGTAGAAGATGGCCCAAGTCCTTGGGCCCCTGCACCCACATGGGAGACCCAGAAGAAGCTCTTGGCTTTGGATCAGCTCAGCGCCAGCCATTGTGGCCATCTGGGGAGTAAACCAATGGATGGAAGACCTGTCTCTGCCTCTCTGTATCTCTGCATTTCAAATGATAAATACATAAATCTTTTAAAAATCACACACTTTATGTTAAAAGAGATTTTCTAAAAATTTTATTTACTTAAGAAATAGAGTTACAGAAAGAAAAGGAGAAAAATGTCTTCCATCCACTGTTTCACTCCCCAAATGGATGCAACAGCCAGAATTGGTCTGATCTGAAGCCTGGAGCTTCTTCCGGGTCCCCCACGTGGGTGCAGGGGCTCAAGAACTTGGACCATGTTCTACTGCTTTCCCAGGCCACAGCAGAGAGCTGGATCGGAAGAGGAGCAGCTGGGACTAGAACCAGTGCCACGGGTGGAGGCTTAGCCCACTATTCCACAGTGCCAACTCTGAGATCTATTTTATGCACTGAATGTGGCACGAGTTGTTTTTTTTAACAGAAGAATTCATACATAAAATATTTACAAAGTTCAAAATGTAAATGACACAAAAGGATGAATTAAAATTCTCTGATACCTGCCCTCCAGCCACTCAGTGAACAGCTGTCTACTACTGTAGAAGAGGCTACTCCAAGAAGAAAAAAAGAATGGTTGTGGCTTAAAGCAGTCAGGTTTGCTTTTGGAATTTTTTTATATATAGGTAGCTCTTCTTTTAAATATTTATTTATTTTACTTGAAAGAGTTACCCAGAGAGAGGAGAGGCAGAGAGAGAGAGAGAGAGAGAGAGGTCTTCCATCCGATGGTTCATTCCCCAGTTGGCTGCAATGGCTGGAGCTGCGGTGATCCCAAGCCAGTAGCCAGGAGCCTCCTCCAGGTCTCTCACATGGGTGCAGGGGCCCAAGGATTTGGACCATCCTCTGCTGCTTTCCCAGGCCATAGCAGAGAACTGGATCAGAAGTGGAGCAGCCAGGTCTCGAACCGGCACAACATATGGGATGCCGGTGCTTCAGGCCATGGCATTAACCCTCTGCGCCACAGCGCCAGCCCATCAGTAGCTCTTTTACTGCATTATAGAATACCACAGATTAGACTTAAACCTGGGTCCATATTTCTTCAACCCGCGGTCTGCCCACCCTAAAGTCTTTGTAACTCCCACTGCCTGCTGGATCGAAGCAGTCAGATCCGAGACAGGTCAGCGTCATTTCCTTCCAGGGTTAGCTCATCTTTCTGAGCTTGCCACACTACAGGAGTAGCACCTGGCTTCACTGGAGCCCTGCAGTGTATTTCTCACCAAGGAAATTTCATTCTCAGTAAGAAGCCCATTCTCCTGAGCAGCCGACCCCGCATGGGGGCAGTGAGCGGACACAGACCCCTCTGCTAACCCAGGGTAACCCCATGGGCCACATCTGTCCACGAGCACACGAGCACACAGTGGCTGCTGAGTCCTATCTCCCCAGCATCTGCCAGCTGGAACCTCTTTCTTTTTTCAAGGAGGCTGCGTTCTGCATTGGTGGGACTGAAGTCCCTCCACTGTAGCCTTGGGCTCCTTCAATGGATGCTGGCACTTTCTAGAATGTCCGTGATCTGATTGCTAAGAGCAGGCTCCCTTCTCACAGCAGACGCAGCAAAGAGCAGTCAGGTCTGGTTCTGTGATCAGTACTTTGGGCTAGGCTCTCCTGGGAAGTTCTGCTAGTCTCACCTGGGGTGACTTCTGCTTCAGTCCTTGGGTGCATCAACTGGGCCTCCAGGAGCCACAGAGGCCTCACCGCCCTGTGTAGCTGATGGCGCTGCTGAGCACTGGGGCTCTTTCTCTGCTGTCCCTCAGGGGAGCCTGGCCTGGACATCTGGGCACAGTGGTCTCAAGGTGGAAGTGGCAGAGCCCAGCCCAGAACTCTGCCTTCTGTTGGTCAAGCAGGGCCAGCCTATTTTTTTTAAGTATGTATGTATGTATGTATTTGAAAGGCAGAGTTATAGAGAGGGAGAAGCAGAGGCAGATACAGAGAGAGACAGAGGTCTACCATTTGCTGGTTCACTCCCCAAATGGCCACCATGGCCAGGGGCAGACTAGCCGGAAGCCAGGAGCTTCTTCCAGGTCTCCCACGTGGGTGCAGGGGACCAAGGACTTGGGCCATCTTCTACTGCTTTCCCAGGCCATAGCAGAGAGCTGAATTGGAAGTGGAGCAGCTGGGACTCCAATCAGCGCCCCTATAGGATGCCAGTGCTGCAGGCGGGGGTTTTACCTGTTTTGCCACAGCACCAGCCTCAACAAAACACTTTTATGTGACTGGCAGCAGAGTAGGCATCACCACAAACAGGCGCTGCATTAGGACAGCTGAGACATGACCAGGCGATGGGCAGTCCCAGCTCAGAAATGGTACACACGTGAGTGAGGCCACGGTCATACACGCAGTGCTCCCAGTGGACAGGAATGTCCTTACGTGGGGCAGGGCTCTATCTATTTCCCTCATAAGCAAAGTAGCCAATCAAGTAACCCCTTCCCAAATAGTGTTCTGCCCCCCAGGGGCTTGTTGTCTCAGCCCAAAGGTGCAGGCCATTGCTGTGGTCCTCCCAGTGTCCCTTCTTCCCTCTGAGATAGGAAATAGAATCTTCCCATTGGTGAGGTTGGGCACAGGGGGCCGGCGCTGTGGCATAGTGGGCTAAGCCTCCGCCTGCAGCACCAGCATCCCATGTGGGCGCTGGTTCGAGTCCCAGCTACTCTACTTCCCATTCAGTTCTCTGCTATAGCCTAGGAAAGCAGTAGAAGATGGCCCAAGTCCTTGGGCCCTGGTACCCACATGGGAGACCGGGAAGAAGCTCCTGGCTTCAGATCAGTCCAGCTCTGGCTATTGCTGCCATTTAGGGAGTCAACCAGCGGATGGAAGACCTGTCTCTCCCTAACTTTGCCTCACAAAAAATTAAATATTTTTAAAAAATGAGCAGGTGACAGACCAATTGTTGGGAGCCACTGTGCTGGTTTCCCTGTATAGGCCTTTGTTTAGACTAATCGTCAACTGTGTTCCTGTAAGGAGGATTCACTAGAAAATTCCATTTGTACAACTCACTGATATGGTTAGCGCTTGGCCATCTGCCTTCAGTGCTTTCTTTCTTTTTTTGACAGGCAGAGTGGACAGTGAGAGAGAGAGACAGAGAGAAAGGTCTTCCTTTGCCATTGGTTCACCCACCAATGGCTGCCGCGGCCAGCACACCGCGCTCATCCAATGGCAGGAGCCAGGTGCCAGGTGCTTTTCCTGGTCTCCCATGGGGTGCAGGGCCCAAGCACCTGGGCCATCCTCCACTGCACTCCCGGGCCACAGCAGAGGGCTGGCCTGGAAGAGGGGCAACCGGGACAGAATCCGGTGCCCCGACCGGGACTAGAACCTGGTGTGCTGGCGCCGCAAGGCGGAGGATTAGCCTGTTGAGCCACGGCGCCGGCCAGTGCTCTCTTTCTTGTACCTTGATAAGCATGTCTGGTAGCTGTAAGACCTCGCTGTAACTCCCTTTGTCAAATTGATACTGATTCCTGTGAAATTATTCCTTTGAACTATGTTGTAAGATGACCCCTGCTTGCCCTCGACTGTTACAATCCTTGCCTTGTACTATATAAGCTACCTCCTTCTCCAATAAAGTGAGACCTTGATCAGAGTACTGTCTCGGTCTCCCTTCTCGTGTCTGGTTTGTCTCTCCATTCAGGTCTGCCCTCCTCCTGTCCTGGTTGATTACCCCGCGGGCGGGGGCAAGTGGCGCCCAACGTGGGGCATGAGGAACAGGAATTGAGCTGAACGTCACTGGAAAAGCCGGCTGTTTCATTTAGGTCGCTGCCTCATCTCATAAGAGCCACCACAGACAATTCATCTGTGATACAAGCCCGGAGAAGGCGAGTGAAGACCTACATAGTGGCCACCGCGTCCTGACCCATCCGTGAAACAGGCTACAAGGGTAAGTGGAGCGACGCAATTATGGGACAAACACTAAGTAAGCAGGAACTCTTTGTGAAGGGGTTAAAAGCACTCAAGGCACGAGGAGCAAGGGTTAAAAAAGGCAAGCATAGAACAGTTCATTAATGCTATAGGAATAGTCAGTCCTTGGTTCGCGGAAGGAGTCATGAATGAGCAACATTGGGATTTGCTCGGAAAAGATTTAAATGAGCATTTAAAGAAAGAAAGCAAGCCATGACAAAGGCTGTGAAAACTTTATTGCAGATGTAGAGAATAGCATTAAAGAAACAAACCATAGAGCAATTTATCAGTGCTGTTGAAAAAATTAGTCCTTGGTTTGCTAAAGAGGGTGTTGTGGATAAAAAACACTGGGAGTAAAACATATAGATCAGTGTGCACTGGACAGCCCTCACTTTGCTTTTAAATATTTCATTTGAAGTAAATGTTACCTGTTGTGAAGTTAATATTACTATGTAAAATAAGGAATTGTGGTGACAAAGTGTCTGGACTACCCATTCTGTTTTTGTATTATGTATTAACTCTACCCCTATTATTGATAGGAATGCTTGGACAGATTGTGCTTGGTTTGCTATACAAAAAAATGTAAATCAAAATATGCTGCAAATAGTTAAGATTCCACAAACTGGCAACAATGTAATAATTATAGATAATAAGAGGCTAATTCCCTCAGATATGTTTCAATTTATCCTTAAAACACATTAAATATTACTGTGTTTGATTGCTGGATGTATACTTGTGTGAAAAATTTGTATTGTATTCTTATGATCTGTTAATTATGTCTAGCCCTCGATGCAACCCTATAACGAAATATAAGGACAGATTTTGGGGATGGAGAGGCTTGTACCTAGGTTCGGCTCTGGTAACCAAGAAACTTGTCTGCTGAATGACCTTCTCCTGCTCCTTGGGAGCCTGGCCAGTTCCTGGGGAGGGGGATAAAGGTATGTTTCTAATAAACAGGTGGGCATGCTTCGTGTCTCGGCTCTCTGGCCAAGATCTGAGATGGGACGCACTGCTTGCCTAAAATCTTGGCAATGAGCCACCCTTGTCCTTGGGGGCTTTAAGGGGGAGCTGGAGCAAGCCTCTGCTACTGCTGTTTCATCCTGGGGGAACACGCAGTCAAGCTGAACATTAAACGTGCTCATGATGATTACTAATGATGTTTAATTCTCAGTATGTATCCTTTTCCAGTGCTGTGTAAAGATTGCCTAGTAATGCCCACAGTACTGTAAATTCTACCAAACATAAGTACAATGCAGATATGGATTGGCTATTGTGGCTGAGGTGTTCTGTGACAGTCCCTTTGATGAGAGATGAACAAAATGGATTAGTTTAAAAACAGGACATTCAGGACCTGCCACTCTGCTTAGTATGTCATTACAAAAATCAACAAGGAAGGCTATGCCTGATAAATGAGGGTGCTATAAATGTGGGCAGCAGGGACATGTGCAAAAAAAAAAAAAAAATTGTCCAAAAGTTAAAGATCAAAATAAGACTCCTCCTGGGATTTTCCCCTGGTGCAAAAGAGGAAGGCATTGGGCCAATGAATGTCACTCCAAAACTGATAAAAAAGGTAATTCATTAAAAGAATAAAGTTAAAAAAACTAGAAGCGGGGCTGGCCCCAGGCCCCATCCCAACAAAACCAACAAATTTTTGGGGCCATGACATTTGTTCCTCAACAGAACACCCTAAATCCGTCAATTTCCTCCACAGAGCCACAGAGGGTAGCGCAGGACTGGACCTCAGTGCCACTCCTATACAGTATTGACCCCTGAGATGGGCCCACAAGCCCTCCCTACTGGGATTTTTGGTCCTTTACCAACTGGGTTTTTTGGTCTCCTACTGGGCAGAAGTAGTACAACTATAAAAGGGTTACAAGTTTTTCCTGAAGTTATAGACGCTGACTTTACTGGTGAAATAAAAATTATGGCTCAAGCCAATAATGTAACTTTAACTCCAGGACAATGCATTGCTCAATTGATTCTGCTCCCCTTCTCTTCAATTGGTAAGTCTTTTTTAAATAAAAGAGAAAATAAAGGTTTTGGATCTTCTAATGCTTATTGGATACAACCCATAACTAAGGACCAACCCAAATATTTCTTAAAATTAAATAAAAAGTTATTCAGTGGTCTTTTAGATACTAGAGCTGATGTCTCTGTTATTTTGGCAGCAAGCTGGCCCACAAATTGGAGAAAGAAAATTACCATGACTCAGTTGCGAGGTATTGGTCGAAGTCAGAGATTAGCACAAAGTTCCAAATTGCTGCAATGGGAGGAGGAAGCAGGTAATGCTGGAGCCTGTTGCCCCTATGTTTTGGTTGCATTACTTGTTAATCTATGGAGATGTGATATTCTAACTCAAATGGGGGCTTTAATACGTAGTCCAAATAAGATTGTTACCATTAACATACTTCAACAAGGTCATTTGCCAGGTAAGTGTTTAGGCAAACAACAACAAAGCATCACATCTCCAGTTACTTTAACTGTCAATCATGACCAGAGAGGCTTGGGTTTCCCTTGATGGCTACTGGTCAGCCTGTGCCCCATACAAAAAAATAAAATAAAATGAAAATCAGATAATCCCATGTGGGTGGATCAGTGGCCTTTACTACAGGAAAAGATAAATTCTGCACAAATATTGGTGAAAAAACAATTAACAGCAGGACATATAGTTCCCCTACCTCCCAACGAGTGCTTACTCCTGCAGCATGCCCACCCTTGGAAAGGTACAACAAGCCTTATCTCAGAGCTTTGTTTCTTACATTGATTATAATCAACCTTTAATTTTTATTATTTTGATTACAGATTATTTACCCACCTCTCTGTTGTGGCAAGAGGCCCCTTTACTTTGGATATATTTACAGGCTACCCTTAAAAAAAAAAATGTTGTACCATATTATAATTCAACAGCTAAGATTATAGCTAAAGGGAGACTAGAATGTAAAAAAAAAGATATTTAAAATAAAGCTGACATGTATATGTCAACCATATACTAACAAACAGCTAATAGGCTCCTGTCTTTCACTGAAGACTGGCCTCTTGCATTAGCTTCTTTTTCAGGACAAGTTCATGATAACTATCCAGCAGTTAAAGTGATACAATTCTTACGACATCATTCCTGTGTATTTCCACGAAATACAAGCTTTCAACCCTTAGAGAATGCTGGCTTGATATTTATAGAGGGTTCCAACACCGGTCAAGCTTCAGTAATTTGTGATGGTCACCGCCCAGTTATTAACACCCCTTTTTCATCTCCACAGCTAGTAGAATTAGCTGCTGTTGCCCTTGCATTGCAGTCTACTTTGGATGTAGCGGTTAACATACACACCGATAGCAAATAGGTGCTCCTATGGTGCCTCATTAGAAACTTGTTCATTCCTTCCTGAATCCTCAGCTGCTTCTCCTTTGTTTTCTTGCATTTGCACTGTCATTCGACAGCATACCTGCCCTTTCTTTACAGGTCATATTCGAGCACATTCCAATCTTCCTGGACTTTTGGTAGAGGGCGATCATTTGACAGATTCTGCTCTATGCATATATTCTATTAATACAGCAACAAAAGATCATGTTTTACATCATTTAAATGCTCATACATTATGCTTAAAACATAATATTACTTGAAAACAAGCTCGACAAATTGTAAAATTCTGTTCTACTTGCTCCATCCAGTTACCAGTACCTCACTTTCGAATTAATCCTCGTGGTTTATTCCCCAATCAACTATGACAAATGGGTATCACCCACTTCATGAAATTTGGTAAACAAAAAATGTGTACATGTGTCTATTGATACTTGTTCTGGATTTATTTTTGCTTCCTTACATACAGGTGAAGCTACAAGACATGTTATTGCCCGTTGCTTACAAGCTTTTGCTTCCCTAGGAACTCCAAAGCGGATTAAAACGAATAATTGACCTGCTTATATATTTCTGCCTCTTTTAAAAAATTTTTGTGTAACTTTTTTATATCTCATGTTACTGACATTCCTTATAATCTTCAGTGTCAAGACATTGTTAAATGTACACATAATACTTTAAAACAATGTTTTAATAAAATAAAAAAGGGGGAGTTTGGGGTTCCTGCCCATTCTCCTAACAAATGGCTCTCACATGCTTTATTCATTTTAAATTTTTTCACATTGGATAAAGATGGTCGTTTTGCAGCTGATCAACACTGGCATCCACAAACAGCTGTGAAAAGAACAATGGTAAAATGGAAGGATCCTATCACCAATCAATGGAACGGACCTGATCCAGTAATGCTATGGGACTCAGGCTCCTAAGGGATGGGGATTTTTATGCAACCAATTTGCTTTCACATTGTTAGCCCCTGATGATTTTCACAACTGCTCATTGGGCCGTGTGGCCCTGATGCTAACATCTGTATTTCCAAAGACACGACAGTGACGCTCATTACCTAAGAACTGTGATGATGATGTCATCTTAATTGGAGACCTGCTTTTACCATGGCTACACAGCTAGTGGGAGTTCCTGGATTGGCTTATGGAAATAATCATGGACTACGAAGGCTTACATGTTTGGTGACCAAAACAATCAATCTTACTGCTACTGCGCTATCCAATATAGCCGAAGAATTGGATCAAGTTCATTCAGGAGTACTCTTAAACCCAGCAGCTATCGATTATTTGCTGTTAAAAGATCATATAAGCTGTAAATCTGTACCAGGGGGATGTTGTTTTAACATTACTAACAATGTGCCATATATAGAGTCTGTTATTGATAAACTTGAGTAAAATGCAACATATGTTTATTACTAACCCACTATTCATTTGGAGGCTTTCAATGGAGTCATTGGTTATTAATGTTGGCTGGACCGCTACTGCTTTTCCTACTGTGTATGGGACGTTTTCCGTGTGTTCTGCAATTTGTGCTAACCTCGCTACAGTCTGTATGGACTAACATTCATCATTTATAACTTTGTACCAAACCCCCTTTGTAATCAAAAATAATTGATATTTGGCTATATGTTTCATCTCTTGCCTAATGTCAGGCTGGTCCGATGGTAGTGGATTATCAGAACTTATTAACATTAGTGTCACTAAAGTTGGTATACAACCCCCCACTGCTAAATTTAACTGGCTTTAAAATATATATATCAATCATTCTTCAACAGCCCTATCCTTATTAAACAAAGAACAACAAGTATTACGGCAAGATATTCTAGATAATCGTGCAGACATTAATTATCTTCTCTTATTACATCACAAAAAATACAATCAAGTTAAAATATGTGCTGTTTTAATCTTACTGATAACTCTCATAGTATTGCTATTGAAATCCAAAAGCTCACAGAACTTGCTTCTCACTTTACTCAAGACAAAGGGTCCAAGAGCTTATTCAATTGGCTTACATCTTGGCTGCCAAATTTCTCCTGGCTTAAAGAACTGTTTGTGGGGATTGGAATCTTTCTCGTTAGCCTCCTTACAGCCTGTCTTGTCGGCAGGTGTTTCGTGTATTCTCTAACTAGGCCTTGGAAGTCCCCCAGAAGATAAGACGGTGGGTAGTCAATGACGGGTAAGATAGGCTGCCGCACATATCAACCTAAGACAGGGATTCATCCATGAAGATGGATTCTGATGACAGGTAAGAATGTGCAGGTGGAACCCACAACCTAAGACAGGCACCATCATTTGCTTCATTATAAAATAAAAAACAGCACCACTTACAAAAAAGTAGCGGTATAACGCTGATGACATGTAACCTCATCTTGCTATATACAAAGGGAGATGTTGGGAGCCACTGTGCTGGTTTCCCTGTATAGGCCTTTGTTTAGATTAACCTTCAACTGTGTTCCTGTAAGGAGGATTCACTAGAAAATTCCATTTGTACAGCTCACTGATATGGTTAGCGCTTGGCCATCTGCCTTCAGTGCTCTTTTTCTTGTACCTCGATAAGCACGTCTGGTAGCTGTAAGACCTCGCTGTAACTCCCTTTGTCAAACTGATGCTGATTCCTGTGAAATTATCCCTTTGAACTATGTTGTAAGATGACCCCTGCTTACCCTTGACTGTTACAATCCTTGTCTTGTACTATATAAGCTACCTCCTCCAATAAAGTGAGACCTTGATCAGAGTACTGTCTCAGTCTCCCTTCTCGTGTCTGGTTTGTCTCTCCATTCAGGTCTGCCCTCCTCATGTCCTAGTTGATTACCCTGCAGGCCTGGGCAACCAATAAGTATCCTTCCTTGGGAATTTTACCCCTCGAGGTGGAAGGTAGGAGAGAATGAAGCAGACACGTCAAGGCCAGGAGCAGAGAGCAAGGTTACTTTTGCTGAAGTGTTACCCAGATTTCTGCCTCACACAAGCCATTTCTCAGCGTTTCTCCCGATCAGGCATGCTCATCTGTGGCACTGGGGTGGGTGCCATTTAATGCCCAAAGACAGGTGTATGTCTGGATTTATGTCTAAATTATCCCTACCCCTCCTGCCAAAGCATAAAACTAGAACACAATCTCTAAAATACTTGCTGTTTCCACCAGCATTTGAAAGTAGAATGGCTTACCCAGGTGGGTTAGGAGGCTTTTGCATTTTTTTTTTTAAGATTTTTTATTTATTTATTTATTTGACAGAGTTATAGACAGTGAGAGACAGAGAGAAAGGTCTTCCTTTCATTGGTTCACTCCCCAAATGGCTGCTACAGCCAGAGCTACACCGCTCCAAAGCCAGGAGCCAGGCACTTCTTCCCCACCTCCCATGGGGTGCAGGGCCCAAGCACCTGGGCCATCCTCCACTGCCTTCCCGGGCCACAGCAGAGAGCTGGCCTGGAAAAGGAGCAACCGGGACAGAATCCGGTGCCCATATGGGATGCCGGCCTGCAGGCGGAGGATTAACCTAGTGTGACACGGCACTGGCCCCAGTGTTTGCCCTGTTTAAAAGGGCCCTGGTTCAATGGAATGCAAGCTACTGCCTTGCTGGGTCTGGTTCTGGGGATAGTCAGAACGAGGGCCCTGGGGTCGTGAGTCCTTCCAACCCCTGTGATCCATCTAATCCATCCAGACCCGGATGCAGACATGCGCTGAGAAATCCAACACAGATGAGGGTCTAGATCCTGGAAGCAGGTGCAGCGAGATCAGGGACGGAAACGGGGGCTCCTGGCCACCCTGGTGAGGGCCTCTTGGGGAGATGCAGCAGTGCCTGACCTCAGTATAGTGTGTGTGTGGTGGGGGAGGGCCGAACTTGCCAAACCTTTGGACCCTCAACTGCCTCTCCTCCCTTGACAAACCACACCCCCAGCGCCAACTCCACACCTGGCACGTGGAGCATGTGGTACATGCGATTGCGCACACGAGGAAGCCAGCAGGCTTCACTTCATTCCCAGGTGGGCCGCATGATCAAGAAGCCATGCACCTCCCAGCATGTGGGAGAGGCGGTGTTTGTGGGGGAGGGGGCCGACATCCACGTCTGCCCGGGTGGGCAGATGGGCCCAGGGAGCACTTGAGCAGCTGCAGGCCCCTGCGGGGGGGTTGGGGGGTGGGGTCTGGGTGTTCACGGAGAGCGCAATTCCTTAAAACATGGAGCAGAGCTTTGGCCTGGCTGGTTCTTGTCAGTTCCAATGTCAGTGAGCCTAAGGTTTTATCTAGAACATTCCCCCTGCACCTGCTGCCTCTGTTCTGTCACTTGAAAGGCGGCTTTGTGCAGGCCGCATGAAACAGGCTTGAGCGGGGAAGAGCCATGCCGAATTCCTCCTCTGCCACCAGGCTCACAGCTTTGTTTTTGTTTGTTTGTTTGTTTGTTTTGACAGAGTTATAGACAGTGAGAGAGAGAGAGAAAGGTCTTCCTCTCATTGGTTCACGCCCCAAAATGGCCGCTACAGCTGGCGCACCACGCTGATCTGAAGGCAGGAGCCAGGTGCTTCCTCCTGGTCTCCCATGGGGTGCAGGGCCCAAGCACCTGGGCCATCCTCCACTGCACTCCCGGGCCACAGCAGAGAGCTGGCCTGGAAGAGGGGCAACTGGGACAGAATCCGGTGCCCATATGGGATGCCGGCACCACAGGCGGAGGATTAGCCAAGTGCGCCAGGACGCTGGCCCCTCACAGCTTTCTGTCTTAACTCCTGCTAAGGCAGTCACTTTGCGGTTACCACTTACAACCGCTTCATTGCGGAAGCAATGGCCTTTTCAACTCTGCAAAATTTAAAATGACAGGGTCCTCTGTCACCCAGACGATGGGTTACAGCAAAGCGTCTCCCCTAGCACGGCTACACTGAGCGGCTAACTCCCGCGTGATTGCCTTCACCTCTTGCTCTCTCACGGGATTTTGCCCAAAGAAGCAAGAAGCTGCCAGGAGACAGGAACATCCTGAACTCTCTTACCTTTTCTCCGGTCTGCGTCGTCGGCTCACAGCCTCCCTCAGCCGCAGTCTGCCTTCCCGCGTGATGGAGCTGGTGCTGGAAGGTGGCTCCCAGCAAACCCCATGGCCCAGGACTCGCAGCCTGGGCGGCAGCTCCGCCTCTGCCTCTGTTCCACAGCAGGCTGTGGCGGAGGCTCCTCTGGCCCAGTCCAGCGCCTACTCCTTGAGGAGGCGTGGCAGCTCCCGCTCTGCCTTCCTGGGATCTAGCACCAGCTAACAGAGCTCAAATGGGGCCACCTGGAGAGACATGTCTCCGCCTTCCAGCAGCCCACCAACGCGGCACCCCTGCGTATTCCAGCCCCAGCTGCCTCATTAAAGACTCCGGAAGAAGCTCCCACCTATCACAGCCAACCCACAGGAGGGCAACAGAATGCTGTGATTCTAACCCACGCCATTTGGAGCTGGGTCGCCACCCACTATTAGGGAACAGAAGCAAGGTGTTCAACCAAATGCTTGACGGCTGTCAAAGAAAAGGTATTCTGTCTTTCTTCGTCCTCTCCCTTCCCATACCTGTTTCTCTCTTCTCTTTCCTCCTCTGTCCATCTCTCTATGTTGCTTTCTCTGTGTTTCTCACTCTTTGTCTCTCCCTGTCTCTATATCTCTCCAGTTCTCTCTCTTGGTTCTCTTACTCATCTTTCTCTCTGTGTCTCTCTCTTTTATTTCTCTCCATTTCTCTGTCTCTTTCTATAGTCACCAGCTTCCCTCTGGAATGTCTCAGCCCTAACCACCCTGCAACCCGACTGCATTCATTAGCTAAGCATTTAGGACCCCATCACCTGCAGGCACTTATTTCCAGGTTCCAAATTCAGAGTCAATTAGAATCAGTTTTGCCTGTGAGTAAGCGAAGAATCGACGTGATAGTGGCGTAAACGAAATAGAAGTTTATTTCTCTCACACAGAAGCAAAATTATCAGAGCAAGAACCCAGGCTCCTTCTACTTTGTTCTAAGACCCCCAGTGTCCAGCTTCCCTGCCAGGGCCCATGATGGCTGCCCAAGTTCAGCCCCGAGGGTTGCCTTTCAACCAACAAGTGGCGGAAGGGACAACGAAAGACGTGGCTCTCTAGCACATTTCATGAGCTCACATGGGACACTTCTGCCTCTAGCTGGTTTGCCAGAACCCACCCATGTGGCCACACTCAGCTGGGCTCTATTCCAGGTGACTACAGGTCCCCATGTGATTCTGGGGCTCCACAGAAGGGATGGGGGCTGGCGTTGTGGTGCAGCAGGTTAAGCCACAGCTGGCAACACCTGTAGCCCCTGTCACAGCGCCTGCTCAAGTCCTGGCGGCTCCACATCTGGGCTCATGCACCTGGGAAAGCAGCAGGAAGTAGCCTAAGCAATTGGTTCCTGTCGACCATCGGGGAGACCTGGATGGAGCTCCTGGCTCCTGGCTTCAGCTTGGCCCAGCCCTAGCATCTGGGGAGTGAACTAATGGGTGGAAGTGCTTTCTCTCTCTCACTCTTACTTTCTGTAACTCTGCCTTTCAAATAAATAACATAATTTTTTTTTAAAAGAAAGAATCGGGGTAAACTGGCAGTCTCTGTCACATACATCTCTGATTACAGGGGCTCTTAAGCCAACCCTGAATGGAGGGCAAGTCTACTCTGTTCTCAGACGAGTTTTTCAAAAAGTTTGTGAAAAATGTTACGGGGTCGGTGTCTTGGTGTAATGGGTTAAGCTGCCGCCTGTGGTGCCGGCATCCCATATGGGTACCTGTTCATATCTTGGCTGCCTCACTTCTGATCCAGCTCCCTGCTAATGGCCTGGGAAAGCAGTGGAAGATGGTCCAGGTGCTTGGATCCCTGCACCCGCATGAGAGACCTGCATAGAGTTCCTGGCTCCTGGCTTCAGCCTGGCTCAGCCCCAGCTGTTGTGGCCATTTTGGGAATGAACCAGTGAGAGAATGGAAGCTCTCCTTCTTCCTCTGTAACTTTGCCTTTCAAATAAATAAATAATATTTTAAAAAAAGAAAGAGGCTAGTGCTGTTGGTTTAGTAGGCTAAACCTATGATGGTGGCCCCCATGATTATAGTGAGTCATAAATTTCCTATTACCTAGTAATGTTGTAGGCATTGTAACATAACTCAGTGCATCACTCCTGTGTTTGTGCTGGTGCACTTGGCCAGCGCCGCGGCTCACTAAGCTAGTCTTCCGCCTGCGGCATCGGCACCCCGGGTTCTAGTCCCGGTTGGGGCGCTGGATTCTGTCCCGGTTGCTCCTCTTCCAGTCCAGCTCTCTGCTGTGGCTCAGGAAGGCAGTGGAGGATGGCCCAGGTGCTTGGACCCTGCACCTGCATGGGAGACCAGGAGGAAGCGCCTGGCTGCTGGCTTCAGATCGGCGCAGCGCCGGCCGAATTGGCCACTTGGGGGGTAAACCAACGGGAAGGAAGACCTTTCTCTCTGTCTCTCTCTCTCACTAACTCTGCCTGTCAAAATAATAATAATAAAACAACATTGCACTGCCAGTCTTATAAAAACACAGCACAATTGTGTCAGTACATAATACTTGATAATTAAAATAACTATGTTACTGATTTATTTACTATTCTTTTTAAAAAGTTTTTTGGGGCTAGCACTGTGGCTGCCTCCACCAGCAGCATCAGCACCCATTTGGGTGCTGGTTCGAGTCCCAGCTGCTCCTCTTCTGATCCAGCTCTCTGCTATGGCCTGGGAAAGCAGTAGAAGATGGCCCAAGTGCTTGGGCCCCTGCACCCACATGGGAGATCCCAAGGAAGCTCCTGGCTCCTGGCTTCGGATCGGCCCAGCTCCTATTAATGCATCCATTAGGGGAGTGAACCAGCAGATGGAAGACCCTTTTTCTCTGTCTCTACCTCCGTCTATAACTCTGCCTCTCAAGTAAATAAATAAATTTTTTTTAAAAAAAGTGTATATTGGCCGGCGCCGTGGCTCAACAGGCTAATCCTCAGCCTTGCGGCGCCGGCACACCGGGTTCTAGTCCCGGTTGGGGAGCCGGATTCTGTCCTGGTTGCCCCTCTTCCAGGCCAGCCCTCTGCTGTGGCCCGGGAGTGCAGTGGAGGATGGCCCAGGTGCTTGGGCCCTGCACCCCATGGGAGACCAGGAAAAACCACCTAGCACCTGGCTCCTGCCATCCGATGAGCGTGGTGCGCCGGCCGCAGCGCGCCATCCGCGGCAGCCATTGGAGGGTGAACCAACGGCAAAGGAAGACCTTTCTCTCTGTTTCTCTCTCTCACTGTCCACTCTGCCTGTCAAAAAAAAAAAAAAGTGTATATTATGGGCCGGCGCCGTGGCTCAACAGGCTAATCCTCCGCCTTGCGGCGCCGGCACACCGGGTTCTAGTCCCGGTTGAGGCGCCAGATTCTGTCCTGGTTGCCCCTCTTCCAGGCCAGCCCTCTGCTGTGGCCCGGGAAGGCAGTGGAGGATGGCCCAAGTGCTTGGACCCTGCACCCCATGGGAGACCAGGAAAACCACCTAGCACCTGGCTCCTGTCATTGGATGAGCGTGGTGCACCAACCGCAGCGCGCCGACCGCGGCGGCCATTGGAGGGTGAACCAACGGCAAAGGAAGACCTTTCTCTCTGTCTCTCTCTCTCACTGTCCACTCTGCCTGTCAAAAAAAAAAGTGTATATTATGAAAAAATATACATGGATTTCAAAATTTCTTTCCATCAAAATAAACTTATCTTTTAATTGCCTCTTCCACAAACTTTTAAGTATCCTCATTTTTTTTTCTTTTTTTTTTTTTAATTTTACCAATTCCTAAAATAAAAGAAGAAATCTGTTCCTAGTCTATCTGGAATTAGATTAAATATAGTTGTAATCTGGAATTAGATTACATGTAAGTTGGAGAATTGACACATTTATGAATTTGTATCTTTCCATCCAAGAACATGCTGTCTTTCCATTCATTCAAATCTTGATTTTTATCTATTAATAAATATGGTGGTTTTCTTTTTATAGACTCTATACTTTTCAGAAGAAAATGAATTCTGAAGCACTGCATAGTTTTGGTTGCTGTTATAAATGTAACCCTGTCCCCAGCCTGCTTTGTTTCCAATTATTCATTCTAAGAAAAGGGGACAGAGGGACCCTTTTGCTTGCACACTGGTGATGGAGCAGCTCTGAGGAAGGAGGAAAGCCCCGCCCATGCATCCCCTCTTGGCATAGATTCAAAGCCTTGCAGAGCTACCAGGCCTGGTGGGGCGGCTCCAGGGCAGAACAGAGGGACTTGGAGCGAGGAGGTGCTATCCGCAACTAGGCACTGTTCAGTAATCTCCCCCCTTCTATGGTTCGCTCCCCAAGGTTTCAATTGTCATGGTTTCAATTACCTGTGGTCAACTGCAGTCTGAAATATTAAATGGGAAATTATAATTATTTTAAAGATTTATTTATTGTATTGGAATCCCCTGGCACAATTCTAACTCCATCATTTGGGGCAGTTCCCATTGAGCATGTCCCAAATTGTACATCTCCTCCCTCTCTTATTCCCACTCTTATATTTAACAGGGATCACTTTTCAGTTAAAATTTGAACACCTAAGAATAATTGTTTGTTAATTACAGAGTTCAACCAATATTACTAGAATAAAAAAAAACTAAAATGGATAAAGTATTACATTGTACAACAACAGGTGGCATGTACCAAGGCCATCTCACTAGTCCAAGTGATCAATTTCAGTTCACAATTGATCACACTGATAGGTCTAAGAGTCAAAGGGATCACACAAACAAGACTAGTGTCTGCTAATACTAACTGATAGAATCAAAAAAGCGAGAGAATGATCCAACATGGGAAGCGAGACACACAGCAGACTCATAGAATGGCAGATGTCCTAAATAGCACTCTGGCCTCAGAATCAGCCCTTAAGGCATTCAGATCTGGCTCAAGAGCCCATGAGAATATTTTATGCATGGAAAGCCAAGACACTGTGGCAAAAAAAAAAGAAGACCTAAATGAAAGATCTCTGTGAGTGAGATCCCAGTGGAAAGAACGGGGCCATCAAAGAAGGAGGTACCTTTCTCTGAAGGGAGGAGAGAACCTCCACTTTGACTATGACCCTGTTGGAATAAGATTGAAGTCAGCAAACCCTAAAGGCTTCCATAGCGTCGGCAACTCATGACTAGACCCTAGGGAGATTCCTGACACCATAAACAAGAGTGTCAAATTGTTAAATCAACTTCAGGAGTCACTGTGTACTTACGTCTCATGTGGGATCTGTCCTTAATGTGTTGTCCAATGTGAAGTAATGCTATAACTAGTACTGAAACAGTATTTTTACACTTTGCGTTTCTGTGTGGGTGCAAACTGATGAAATCTTTACTTAGTATATACTAAATCAATCTTCTGCATATAAATATAATTAAAACTGAAAAAAATCTTGGTGTTAAATTGGAAATTGCATAGAAAATTAATCAATTTAAAAAAATATATCATGTAGAATCTCTGTCCTTAATGTGCTATACATTGTGAATTAATACTATAACTAGTACTCCAACAGTATTTTTCACTTTGTGTTGCTATGTGAGGGCAAACTGTTGAAATCTTTACTTAATATATACTAAACTGATCTTCTGTATATAAAGAGAATTGAAAATGAACCTTGAAGTGAATGCAAGGGGAGAGGGAGTGGGAAAGGGGAGGGTTGCGGGTGGGAGGGAAGTTGGGGGGGGGAAGCCATTGTAATCTATAAGCTGTATTTTGGAAATTTATATTCTTTAAATAAAAGCATTATAAAAAATTTAAAAAAAAAGATTTATTTATTGGGGGAGGCTTTGTGGCACAGCGGGTTAAGCCGCAGCCAGCAATGCCAGCAGTGCAAACGGGCATCAGTTCCAGGCTGCTGCTTCTTTTTTTTTTTTAAGACTTATTTGTTTATTTGAAAGTCAAAGTTACACAGAGAGAGAAAGAGAAGCAGAGAGAGAGGTCTTCCATCCTCTGGTTCACTCCCCAGATGACCACAATGACCGGAACTGTGCCAATCTGAAGCCAGGAACCAGGAGCTTCTTCCAGGTCTCCCATGCGAGTGCAGGGGCCCAAGGATTTGAGCCATCTTCTACTGCTTTCCCAGGGCATAGCAGAGAGCTGGATTGGAAGTGGAGCAGCCAGGACTTGAACAGGTGCCTGGCTTTATCCACTACACCACAGCGCTGGCCCTGCAGTCCACTTCTGATCCAGCTCCCTGATAATGGCCTGGGAATGCAGAGGAAGATGGCCCAAGTAGTTGAGCCCCTGCAGGGCGCCTGGATGAAGAGTCTGGCTCCTGGCTTCCACCTGGCCTGGCGCTAACCATTGAGGCCATCTGGGGAGTGAACCAGCAATGGAAGAGCTCTCTCTCTGCAACTCTGCCTTTAAAATACATAAATAATAATTTTTGTAAAGATTTGATTTCCAGCTTCCTGATAACAATGGTCCAATTGGTTGGGTCCCTGCCACCAGGAGGACTTTCAGTTCCTAGCTTCAGCCTGGCTTGGCCTCAGCTGTTGTAGGTATTAGTGGGAATAAACCGGTGAATGGAAGATCTCTTTTTGTCTTGCTCTCCTCTCCCTTTTAAATAAATAAATAAACATGTTTTAAAAGATGTATTTATTTTTATTTGAAAGGCACAGGTAGAGGGGGGAGAGAGAGAGAGAGAGAGAGAGAGAGAGAGAGAGAGAATCTTCCATCTTCTTGTTCATGCCCCAAATGGCAGAAACAGCCAGGGCTGGGCCAGGCCAAAGCCAAGAGCCCAAAACTCCATCTGGTTCTCCCAGGGGTCCAAGCACTCTGGCCATCCTCCACTGCTTTTCCAGGTGCATTAGCAGGGGAGCTGGATCAGAAGTGGAGCAGCCAGATTCAAACTGGCACACATAAGGGATGCCAGCAGGGCAGACAGCAGCTGAGCCACAACACCGGCCCCAGGAGAGTTCAGTGAAATGCATTGAATGCTCACCTGCCAGGCCCTGGGCACCCTCTCCCCACTTACAGATAAGAAAAGGAGACTTAGGGAGGCTAGGCCACTTGTTCAGAGTCTCACGGTGGGGGTGACAAGTGTGGGTAGCCACAGGTGTATTAACTTCTGGTTTCAGGCAGAATTTTGCAATCAGTGAAGACAGATTATCTTTAATACTGAGAATCAAGAACACATGACTCAAAAATTCAGCACCAGTAGCCAACACTGGGGCACCACTTGGGACACCTATGTCACATATCAGAACTCGGATTTGAGTCTGTGGCTACTGTTTCTGACCCAGATCCCTGCTAATGCACCTGGGAGGCGGCAGGTGATGGCTCAAGTACTTGAGTCCCTGCTACCCATGTGGGAGACCTGGATGGAGTTGTGGGTTTCTGTTTCAATGTGGCCCAGCCCTGGCTGTTGAAGGCATTTGAGTAAATCAACAGAAAGAAGATGTGGCGGGGGAGGGGGTGTATGTGTGTGTCTCCCTCTCTCTCTATCACTCTCCATCTCAAATAAGTATGTCTTTCTTAAAAAAAAAAAAAAATCAGCACCAGGCGGGCACTCAGTCCAGCAGTTGAGATGCCCATGTCCCAGAATGCAGTACCTGGATTTGACTCCCAGCTTTAGCTCCCACTCCAGCTTCTTGTTAATGTGCACCTGGGAGGCAGCAGTGGCTGGTTCCAGTACTTGAGTCCCTGCTCCTCTGTGGGAGATCTGGGCTGTACTCCTGGCTCCTGCCTTCCGCCTAGCCCAGTCCTGGCCATTGCAGACATTTGGGGAGTGAACCAGCAGAACCATCTCTCTGCCTCTCAAAACTAAAACACAACAGCAGGAAAACCCACAGCACTAGTCCCAGTAAAACGAAAGCTCTTGTCAGGTCTTTTCCTGCAGTGAAAGAGGATGAAAGCCCAGAGTGCGTGTTGCCCTGGATCTGTCTAACCCTGGGAGTTGGTGCATCTTATACTTAACAGCAAACCAGGTGGGAAAAGAAAACTCAATTCTCAGATTATGAGGAGCTGCTCTTTTGTACTAGGAGAAAGATCTCCTGTCTAGAAGTAGAACCCAAATCAGTAAACATACAATGGGAAAGCAAAAATCTTTACAGGCAACAGACGAAAGATGTGTGACCTTCCCACAGAAGCGGGGAGCAGGTGTGCAGAGTGAGGTCATGTCTCCGGAGGAGCGCTGGCTACAGAGGCAGGATCTGACCGCTCCCCTTGTGCGAGAGGCCATGGGTAGTGACCTGGAATCAGGAGATGGAGGCAGCTTTTATGCCCAGATGAGAGGAGCCAGGAGGAAAATGAGTGATGTTGAAAAGCCCAGTGCATTAAAGATCCGAGATGGAGAGAAAAGGCAAAGATACGTCAACTTGGCTAAAGAAGAAAACAGGAAAGCCGGCATGACAGATCATCTGGAAAGCTTCGGGCAGAGCGAACCTTGGCTGAAAGTGCAGATTAAAATCTCTCAAGAGAAAGGCGCAGTCTCTCGAGAAATGATCTGTCCAGGAAGATCACTGTGTGGGGCAGGAGGAGGAAAGTTCTGGAACAGTGACATGGTGAGCATGTGAATGAAGAACTGAAGACCTTCTGAAAGCCTGTCAAAGACCTCGAAGCAAAGCTGGAAAGAAACACTCGTTCTTACTAAGCTCACAATGGAAAGCCATAATGAGAAAAAGCACAGTAGGACCGCGACCATAAAATAGACAATAACAAGTGTTGGCTAGGGACTCTCGTAGGTTGCTGTGTGCCAACAGTGCCTCAGAATGCTCAACTTCTGGGGCTGGCATTTTGACATAGAGGGTAAAGCCACTGCCTGTGTCGCTGGCACCCCATATGGGCGCTGACTCGAGACCCAGCTGCTCCACTTTTTTTTTAAAGATTTATTTATTTGGGCCGGCGCCGTGGCTCAACAGGCTAATCCTCTGCCTTGCGGCGCCGGCACACCGGGTTCTAGTCCCGGTCGGGGCGCCGGATTCTGTCCCGGTTGCCCCTCTTCCAGGCCAGCCCTCTGCTGTGGCCCAGGAGTGCAGTGGAGGATGGCCCAGGTGCTTGGGCCCTGCACCCCATGGGGAGACCAGGAAAAGCACCTGGCTCCTGGCTCCTGCCATCGGACAAGCGCGGTGCGCCCGCCGCAGCGCGCCGACCGCGGCGGCCATTGGAGGGTGAACCAACGGCAAAAGGAAGACCTTTCTCTCTGTCTCTCTCTCTCTCTCACTGTCCACTCTGCCTGTCAAAAAAAAAAAAAAAGATTTATTTATTTGCTTGAAAGTCAGAGTTACACAGAGAGAGAAGGAGAGGCAGAGAGAGAGAGAGAGGTCTTCCATCTGCTGGTTCAATCTCCAGATGACTGCAATGGCCGGAGCTGTGCTGATCTGAAGCCAGGAGCCAGGAGCTTCTTCCGGGTCTCCCACGTGTGTGCAGGGCCCAAGGACTTGGGCCATCTTCTGCTGCTTTCCCAGGCCATAGCAGAGAGCTGGATCAGAAGAGGAGCAGCTGGGAATCGAACCGGCGCCATATGGGATGCCACAATGCAGGCAGCGGCTTTACCCACTATGTCACAGCGCCGGCCCCAGCTGTTTCACTTTCAATCCAGCTCCCTGCTAATGGCATGAGAAAAGCAGCAGAAGATGACTCAAGTGCTTGAGTCCCTGTACCCATAGGAGTGGAGGAGTCCCAGAAGAAGTTCCAGGCTTCTGGCTTTGGCCTGATCCAGCCTCAGCCATTGGAGCCATCTGGGGAGTGAACTAGCAGGTGGAAGACTTTTCTCTCTGTCTCTGTCTCTGTCTCTGTCTCTGTCTCTCTCTCTCTCTCTCTGTAACTCTGCCTTTCAAATAAATAAATGAGTCTTTTAAAAATAATTCTCAACATCTGACTTATCACGTGGCCCATCAATTCCACCCCTCAGAGAAATGAAACTGCATGTCCACAGAAAGACCTGTATTCAGATGTTCATAACAGAATTATGCATGATAGCTAAAAAGTGTATGCCACTCAAATGTCTGTCCACTGATGATTGGGTAAGTAGAACATCATATAGTTATATGATGGAATATTATCCATCAGTAAAAAGAAACGACACAAGCTACAGCATGGATAAACTTTAAAAACATGCTAAGTGCAAGGAACAGGTCAGGAAAGATAATAGATTGCATGATTCTATTTATATAAAATGTGTACAATAAGCAAAGCCACACAGATAGAAAACAGCTTAGTGGGGATACCAGGGCCTGGGGGTAAAACAGAAATGGGACTCTCTGCTAAAGGATACAGGGATTCTTTTTTATTATTAATTAACTAATGACTTATTGGAAAGAGAGACATTTTCCATTCTCGGGTTCACTCTCCAAATGCCTATAACAGCCAGGCCCAGAACTCTATGCAGGTCTTCTCTGTGGGTGAGCAGAGCCCTGGTACTTGGGCATCTCGTACCTCTGCCTCCCAGGGTGCACACGAGTAGGCAGCTGGACAGAAAGTGTGGCAGCCAGGAGTCAACCAGGCACTCTGATACTGGAATGCGGTGTCCCAGCTGGCAACTTTACCGCCCTGCCAAACACCCACCCCAGGACACAGGGTTTCCTTTTGCGATAATGAAAAGGTTCTGAAATCAGATAGTGCTGATGGCTGCACAAGTTCACGGATTGTACATTTCAAACGGGTGAATGTTATGGTATGTGAGTTATACCTCACTAAAATTATTATTAAAAACTTTTACAAAAGTATTTTGGCTTTTGCTCCAGTTGCATCTTGACATAAAGGTCAAGGACCTTTTTGGTAGAGAGAATGTAAATGATTCTCATCACATTAGACTCTCTGGGAAATGTAGGCAGTAAATGTGAACATGATGAGCCAGGCCAATGTTCCTCCCACACAGCATGACACCTTTCCCTGTGCCAGGAGTTCTGTGCGCCAAAGGGACAAGAACCAGGTAAAAAGTTGCTGGTTGGTCTCACTTTGCTTTGGTTGATTATCAGAGAAGGCCTCTGCAGCCAGGGCACCGCCCGTACCTGGGGTTCCTGCTGGGCCCTCCTCAGCTCCGTGCTCACTCTTTCCACTGGCGCCACCGTGGAGATGAGAAGCATTCCCATCCGGATCACCGTGGCTCCAGGGGCTGCTGAATGTCCAGAACTGCATGCTCCATGCTGTGACCATGTGGACGCCTAAGAGAGTCATTAAACCAACATTTCAAAGACACACGCTTGGTCCCACTGCATGTGTGTATGAAATTTAATTATTTAAGAGAGAGAGAGGTATCTCATCTACTGGTTCACTCCTCAAATGCACCGAAGCAGGCAGGTGGGAGCACAGACCAGACCTCCCACGTGGGTGCAGGGGCCCCAGCACTTGGGCTGTCCTCTGCTGCTCTCCCACACACATTAGCAGGGAGCTGGGTCAGAAGTGGAGCAGCCAGGACTGTAACCAGCGCCTGTATGAGATGTCCAGTGGGACTTTAGCGGCTGCTGTGGCCCTGACTCTGGGATCCTAACCGCCAGGCCAATCGCCCACATGCTCCCTCCTGTTCTTTGCATGACGCCCCTCTATGGGACGATGCGGGCCGAGTCTTGTCCCCGAGTTTGCAATGCTGCTGGGGAACGTTCTCTCTGCGGCCAGTGGCAAAATCGGGCGTGTAATCTAGGAGCCATCTGCCGGTTCCCCCTCGCCGGGACACCGGCACTGGCACTACTCCCGAGGCAGCCACCTAGCCCCGGGGCGGGAAATCCAGGCAGGCGGTGGCAGCGGTGGCACGCTGCAGGCACCAGACAGAGGGTTAAAGGCACAGAGATGAAAAACAGCGTGGTCCAGGAGAGCCGGTTCCTGAACCGGCTAAGAGGGGATGAGCTCAGGGGCTAATAGGATCGGCCATGGCGAACCCCCCGGCAGGGCACGCACTGCACGAAAGGCTGAGGCGCTGGGGTGCCTCGAGGTCAGGATTACAGGCACCCGGGGGCGAGCAAGGGAGGCTTAAGGAGCCAGGCTGCGCAGCCGGCACTGGGGTGATGGGCGCCGTCCAGCGGGGCCGCCGGAGGAAGGCTTAGCCTCGCCCCCGCCCGAGGGAGGAGGCTGGCCCCGCCCCCTGACCGCCCGGCGACCCCAACCGCGACGCCCCCAGCCCCCGGAACGTCGGATGTGCAGGACCGAGACCTCCGCCGAGTCGCGGATGGCTGGGTCGGCGAGCTGAGGGTCGGCGCCAGCAGACCAGTGGGGCAGGTTGGGGAGGGGTCTGGAGAGAGAGCCCGGCGTCCCCCCGGATCTGCGAGGCCTTCGCGCCTCCCCCTTCGGGCTCGCACTTGGTAGCACCTCCCTGATCCCCTTATCTCTAAGGCGCTCAGGGGACTGGCCCCGTGCCGCAGCCTTCTCGGAAATGCTGCCCTGGCCACCCGGGAACCATGAGCCCTGCGACCCCGGTAAGGCAGCGCGGGGCCGGGGGCCGGGCGGGTGCCCTTGCCGAGCAGGGATCGCGACGGGAGCCTTGGCGGCCCCGGTCCTGAGGGGCGGCCGGCGTCTGCCTGAGGTGGGGTCGGTGGGGCCGGGAGCGGTCCCGGAGGGGGAACCGAGGTGGTGGACGCAGGAAAGCTCTTCGTCCCGGCCGGGCGCCTCCAATCCATTTCCCGCGGGGCCTCACAGAGACGACTCCAGCCCCGCCTACCTCCTCCCCAAGCTCCGGCCACTACCGTGGCCGTCCGAGCTCCCGGCCCCCTTCCACCGTCCGTGCGGACCCCCCGGCCTCCCGCCCCTGCGTTCTGCTTCCCAGACGCTCCCTGGGCACTGTTAAACTTCCCGATCCGCGTGAGTCGGGGCGCCCGGTGTACCTGGGGAAACCGCTACTTATCCTCTGGGCAGCCGGAACCCCTGGGCAGAGGCAGAGCCTCCTTTCCCGTGGCTGAGCCACACCGTGTGCCCCGACTGTGCGTCTACGGGTCGTGTCCCCCGCCAAGACTGGAAACTGAGGGGTGGACGGGGTACGCCGCATTCGATCCGCCCTAAAGCCTGGCGCAGCGTCTGCCACCAAGCTGAGCGTCAAAAAAACTTGTAACTTTACTTTCTCCTGGAAAATGAGTTCACAGACTCTGAAGAAATAGCGTTTTAGGATAACTGGACTGGACAAATGTCTTAATCGAAAAATAAAAACAAAATCTCGGGCCGGTGCTCCGGGTCAGCAGGGGCTGCCCCCCTGGAGACTGCCTCTGCACAGCTGTAGAGCGGTAGACTACAAGTCCCAGCATGCCTCAGCGCCACGGCTCTCCTCGCCACGCCCCCTCCCTTGGGTGGGCGGGGCCCAGGCAAAGATAGGTTCCCCCCCTACCCTGGCACAGCTTGGGGAGTGAAACGCCCCAGGCTCTCTGGGGCGCGCAAAGCGCAGGCGCAGCGGGTTGGGTGGCAGCAGCGTCGAATAGCCGCCGGCCGTTTTGGCAGCAGCATCTGCAACAGGTGTAGACAGGTGGGTGCATCAAGGGGAAATGGAGGAGTTTGCAAAAAACCTGGCCTGGCCCTCGTGTCTGACCTGTGTCAGAGCTCGGAAAGGGGAGGGAGCTGCAGGAGAAACAGAGACAGGCCGGGCCTTGTCTGGCAGGTGTGCCAGCTCCCAGCTCCTGTTACGAAGCAACAGGTGTGAGCCGGTGGGGGAGGGGGAGGGCCATCTGCTCACAAGTAAGTTGCCCTCAGAAACAGGGCACCTGGGTTCCAACCGAAGCACTGTCGCATCCCTGGATGAGTCCTTTGCTGCCCCTCAGAGGCTCCTTGTTACCGTGGGGACAGGGGAGGTAGTCTAGACTGTGCAGGGGCTCCCAACCTGTGCAGCACCTTGGACTCACCTGGGGATCTCTAAAGACTGGCAGTGCTGGTTAGGATGTGACCAGGAGTGCCTGGGACCGGCTGCTGTGATGGTTCGAAGCCGGCAGTGCTGGCTGCCGGCCCCGGCTCCACTGCTTACTAACCCATGATGAGGCCCGGGATTCCTCATCACTCACAGGGGATGAAAAACATTGTCTACGCGAGGTGGCAGAGTTTGCCAGCGCTGAGCAGCGCACCTGGCCGTCGCTGCTGATCCCCTGTTGTTTTCCACACTGTAAGCAGCCTCCCCAGGGCCCCAGTGTGAGGTCCCAGTGTGCTTTTCTCACGAAGTCCCTGGTTCATTGCTGTGATTCTAATATTCCATGCTGCTAGCATTGCAAAATTCCAGGGTTTCTAACATTTAAAGAGTTCTCTCCAGCCTCGACCTGCCTCATAGACACACACACAAAAAAACTTTTAAAAACAAAAGTTTTGTTCCAAGCAGGAATAAAAACACATTGTCAGAGACCTAGAAACTGAGGGCAAGCAGAAGGGACTGGACCAAGGTTGTGCAGCTGAGACTGGAATGCGGAGCGCCACCCCCACCCCATCACAAGGGTGGCTGCCCCCCCCCCACAGGACAGCGCTCCCTTTCTCTGCCTGGAGCAGAGGATGGGGAGGAGGCCAAGCTGGGCCCTTGGCGGCCCCCACCCCGGGAGCTGCTCCAGAGTGGCCACTGAGGGCTGTGTTTCCTGGGCTCCTCTGACAGGTCCCGCCCGACTCCACCCTGGAAAATCGTTTCGAAGAAATGGCCCTGGTGAGGGGCGGCTGGCTGTGGAGACAGAGTGAGTGACCCTGGGCGGGGGTGGGGGTGGGGAGTGGGACTTGTCAGGCGTGGGGCAGGGGCGAGGGAGCGGCTGAGGGGATCAGCCCTGGTGAATCCTCCCAAGAGGCCAGGGCCCTTTGGTCCCCCCTACCCCGCCTGCTTGGTAAACTACTCCTTCTGCGAGACCCAGCTCAGGGGGCCCTTCCTGGATGAGCCTTCAGCTTTTCCTGTAACCACACCTGGACACCGTACCCGTGGCCCCCTGCCTCCCCTACCCCACACTGGCCCCAGACTGGGAACTCCTCCAGTGCAGGCACTGGGTGTGACCCACCGTGAGCCCACAGCACCTGGCACAGAGCACATGAAAAGTGGCCCCTGCTCTGGAACGCAAAGAGCTCGGAGTGCTCTTCTCTCTGCCCCGTCCTCTTCCGATTGCCAGTTGCAGGACATCTGAAGCTGGGTGTGAGGCTTCTAGACCCTTCTCTGGCATGGGGTGTGAGCTGAACAGGAGCACAGACACCAAGCACAGGTCTTCTGAAGGCCAGCAGCTGGGTGGATGGGGGTGCACGTGAGGCAGGCACCACACACCTGTCTGTCACACGAGTCAGCGTTAGCAGTGAGGTGGAAGCCCTGGGTAGGCACAGGTCTTCATCCTCAAAGAGACCTGGGACTTGGCCTTGGAAGCTCCCAAGCCACAGGCCTGGCCACTCATTCACCACGCTGAGCTCCTACATGCCAGGCCCCAGGGGCAGATGGGACAGGAGAGGCCCCACCCCCGAGACAGGGGCTGGATGGAGGAGGAGACAAGCCTGGGGCCTGAGGCTGAGGGGACCCTGGGAGCCTCGCCCTGGGGTCAGCCTGCCTGCCGGGCCTGCAATGTGGCGCAGGCTCCATTCTCCGCCGCTGGAA
Organism: Sylvilagus floridanus; assembly: GCA_949820135.1. Lineage (NCBI taxonomy): Eukaryota > Metazoa > Chordata > Mammalia > Lagomorpha > Leporidae > Sylvilagus > Sylvilagus floridanus. The sequence continues at coordinate 63,574,529 of OX463224.1, read as the reverse complement.
GCGGAACTGGTTTGCCTTGTGGCTGGACGGGACCCTGGGCTACTACCACGATGAGACAGCGCAGGATGAAGAGGACCGCGTGCTCATCCACGCCAATGTCCGTGACATAAAGGTCGGCCAGGAGTGCCACGGTGAGCAGAAGCCCCCATCCTCCGGCACTGCAACTGGGGTGGGGAGGGGGCAGAAGCCCTGCAACTGGGGGCAGGGGGAGGGGGTGGGAGGGTTGTCCCTCTGTATTTGGGGACACCTGGGATCGGAAGGTTCTCTTAGGCTTCCGCAAACATTGCTTCTGGGCCTCTGCCGACTCCAGGTTTGTTAGGTGTGAGTTAAGAAATCCATCCTTTCTGGGGTTTCTCTCCGGGGCTGGGCCTGGACCCGATGCTGGGTCCGGAGGTGAATCAGACAGTTCCTGCTCCTGAGGCACTACAGACTAGACAACGGGAAATGAACCAAAGTGGCTCAGAGAAGTCAAGGGACTGGCCCAGAGCACACAGCAAAAATGCAAATTCCTGCCCCAAGGCCACAGTTATGACAGGGCGACTGGGAGAAGTACAGGGAAGCCAGCAAGTGGAGAGGCTGAGCGTCTGAGGCTCAAGGAAGCGTGTGGGGTGACAAGAGGCTGGTGGCAGCCAGTAGGCAGGACCCTGAGAAGGCACCCCCTCCCCGTGTTGCTGCTTTCCTGGGGTGACCCAGAAACCCAATAGAGGTGTGTCTGCTTTCAGATGTGCAGCCCCCAGAGGGCCGGAGCAGAGACGGGCTGCTGACCGTGAGCCTGCGGGAGGGCGGGCGCCTGCACCTGTGCGCCGAGACCCGGGATGACGCCATGTGAGTTGCTCCAGGACAGGGGCATGGTGGGATCCCGGGGAGTGCACCCCGACCCCTCTCTATGAGCAGGCAGCCAGGCTGGCCCACCAAAGGCGGGGCAGAGTGGGTGGTGGTGGGCTCCTTGGACAGTGAGGGAGAGCTCTGTGCACCTGCCCCACCTGAGGGGCCCCCGGCTGTCAGAATCAACTACTTAGCAAACTTTGGGGTGAGCCCCCCCCTGGGGGTGACCCACAGGAGAAGAGAAGACCAGGAGCGCCCCCGAGGACCCCTCCTTCTCCCTTCTGCCTCATGGAGGCTCCGGTCTGAAGGGTAGACCAGGACCTGTCTGTCGGAGGCAGCCCACGGGGCACCAGTATCTGAGGCAGAACTGTGCTGGGAGCTGGTGTGCCTGCCTTGGGGGCTCGCCCTCTGCTCCCTCACATTCCTTCCCTTCCCACCCTCGGGCTGAGGGCCATGTCTTTGGCCTGGAGGAGAGAAAGATGGGTGTGTGGGAGTGGGGGAAGCTGAGCTCGCTGGTGGCAGCACAGAGCAGCCTTGTCCACCCCAGCCGGGCTCCATGACAACCTACAAAGGCCCGATTGTCTGGTGTCCCTGGGCCCTGTCCTGGGCCCTGGGGTCAGAGGCGTTGGGTACTATGGCTGCAGGTTTCGGTTGTGGAGGGGCTGCAACTGGGGCACGCCCAGGCCCCCCTGCAACCCAGTGGTACACTGACTAGATGGGGAGGCCAGGGACTAAGAAGGAAGGAACCTGGCCTGGGGCTCTACCCACACAACCAGGCAGGGAGCTGCCACTTCTGTCAAGAGGATCTCCCCCTTGTGGGGAGACTGGGGCTGGCGCTGTGCTGGGATGGGGGCAGTATAGACTCCTTCCTCACAGTCTGATGAGGTTTGCTTTGCAGAGCCTGGAAGACGGCGCTGATGGAGGCAAACGCCACCCCGGTGAGCCCCCGCCCCTCCCCCGCCTCCCAGCCCCGTGTGCCATGGAATCAGCGGGCGCAGACTCGGTCTCCACCTGCCAGGAGTTCTCAGTCTAGTGTGGGCTCAGAGGTCCTGAGTGACAAGTGGGAAAGGACAGGGGATGGCTCAGAGGAGGGGCAGGGAGGGGGTGGGGAGTGAGCTAGGGAAAAGGAACCACCTTTTATTGAGCAACTATTATGTGTCAGCACGGCTAATCCCACCTCCGCCTCACAGCAGCCCCGGGAGGTGGCAATTATTGCTGCCTGCCTGCAGATGACAAGGCTGAGGTTCAGTCACCCACGCAACACTGACCGCGTTCCCACCATGCACCAGGCATCAGCCAGGTGCCAAGATCAGAGGTGAACCAAGGAGACGTGGCCCTGCCCTAAGGAGCCAAACACGAAGAGCTGATGACCTAGTTACTGACGTCAGGTCGCCAGTGTAACTGCTCTGCCGGACACGGGCGGCCTGCGCCCCATTTGTGGCCTGACCCAGCGGGGGGTCCAGCGGAGGTTTACACGGAGACCTGAAGGGTGGAAGGTATGAGGACTGAATGCAGAGGCCCTGAGAGAGACAAAGACGCCGGCATCCGGGGGAGAAGGAAGGCTGGGCTGGCTGGAGCTGAGGGAGGCAGGGGGCGGGGCAGGAGGGTCGGCAACTCAAAGCAGAGACATGTGATCAGATCAGGTTTACATTGTTGTTTTAGAGAGAGAGAGATTGGGGGAAGAGGGAGACCCTCTCTTCCATCTGCTTGCTGGTTCAAATGGCCTCAATGACCAGTGCTGGGCCAGGCTGAAGCCAGGAGCCAGCAGCTGTATCCAGGTCTCCCACTTGGGTGCAGGGGCCCAAACATTTGGGCCATCTTCCACTGCTTTCCCAGGTGCATTAGCAAGGAGCTGGATCAGAAGTGGAGCAGCCGGGGCTTGAACCGGTGTCCACATAGGATGTTGGCACTGCAGATGGCGGCTTAACCCGATGCAGCACAGTGCCGGCCCCAGGTGTGTTTTTAAGGACAGTGTGGCTGGTAGGGAAGAAGCGGGTGGTAGGGTAAGAGTGGATCCCGAGGCAGCGAGGAGGCTGGAGGCCGAGGCCAGAGACGGGCGATGAGGACACAGACTTGACAGAGCTGTGGCTTGCAGGCGTGCCCACGGCCCCACCCGACCTTGACCTCAGCATCCTGACTGCACAACCTGCGTCTGCTCCTTTTACCTGTGGCAGTGGCGCCTTCCCTTCCCCAGGCGGAAGGTCCACTGGGAGGTGACGGGGAGACTGCGACGCAGTTGGAAACCCACTTGGGCAGCTCCCTGCTGAGTACCTGGCATCGGTTACATCATTTCGGCTCCTAACAACCCTGGCAGGTGGATGGGTGGAGGTGTTGGCATTTGGTCCCATTTTACAGATAGGGAAGCTGAGGTACAGGGAAGAGGAGGGGCTTGTCCAAAGTCTCACTATCTTAAGTCAGTAAAGGAGCTTGGACCAGGACCTCTGCCAGTGAGATCCGGAGAGGGGGGTGTTACCTGCAGAAGTAACGTGTGCATGAGTGTGTGTGCGTGCGGGTCTAGCTGTCTGGAGGAGACGCATGGAGGGAATGAAAGGGAGAGACGACCCCTCAGGTCATCTGGGCGAGGTCACCAGGGGCCTCGAAGTCCAGTAGGGAGAGCGCAACTTCTCATGCTGGCCCTGGGGCACAGTGAGGGCATTAAATGGGGCCAGACTCAGGCTCCCAGGGGAGCGCGGATGGAAGGGAGTTGGCAGCAAGGGGGCAGGGGCCTGGTCAGCAGGGCAGAGGGACCCAGGCTGGCCCAGCCTGGCCGGCCCTGACTCCAAAGCGCTCGTTGTAAGCAGGGTAAAGCAGGGAGGGAGGGAGGGCTGACCACTCTGCGCTCCGTGACTCTATGAAGCCACCCTGTCCCCCTCCGCCCACCAGCCACTCCCACCTTTGTCTGTCTGTGGGCCCCTCTCTGTCGCTGTGCCTGTGCCGGAGTGACCCCCGGTGCTACAGGTTCCTCCCTCACTCAGCCCCTGATTCCAGCCGAGCTGGGCCAGGGGCGGGGGCAAGGCCAGGGGCGAGGCTGGGGGGGGGTTGCCCTGTGCCCACTGGGAGGAGCAGCCGCGTGGAACTGACGGTGGGGGCTGGTTCTGGAGAGACTGCTGCCCCTGTGTGTAACTGCCAGACACCACCTGCTCTGAGCCCGTCCCCTGTGCCTGTGGGCAGAGGAGGAAGAGGGAACTCTGGTAGGAGCTCCAGGGCTCTCAGGGTACAGAGAGCTTCTGACATACCCCTCCTCGGGTTTCTGCGGCCTGAGCAGGCCCCGGCTGGAGCCACTGTCCCTCCCAGGAGCCGCCGGGTCTGCCCCAAGGTCAGGTGTGTGACCCGCTCATGGAGCCCCTGTCAGGTTGAGAGGCGGATCTGGGTAAGTGCTGGCTCAACCCTCCCCCCTGCCTCCAGTCTGACCATCAGAACCGGCTTCCAGAACTTTCCCAGCCTCATGCCCTTCCCCGCTCACGACACGCTGGCCCGGCTCAGTCTCAGCTGCCACGTGCCCTTAGCCCTGGGCTCCAGCGCTCTGCTGCTCCCTCTGCCCCAGCCACATGACCCTTCCCTCCCTGCAGCCGCTGCCGAGCTGGTGGCTGGGTGCCACGGCTGTAGATGTCCTCGTTGCCGGGACAAAGGGGCGCTCATCCTGGCAGGCCTGGTCCCAAGGCTACCGCTGCTCCGTGAGGTCCCCCCAGGCCCGCGATGCTGAATCCTGCCTGGCTTCAGCGGCACTGGATTCTGTCTAGCTCGTCCCCCTTGCAGGGAGCAGGTGTGGCTAGCGCTGCTCCCATGGAGCCTGGCATGGAGCTGGATATACAGCAGGTGCTCAATGAGTGCTCAGTTATGGGGCCAGTCCATCTAACCTTCCTGATGACTGGTGTGTGAGGATCCGGGGGCTGCTCCTGAGTGAGTGAAGGAAGGAGTGGGTGAGCGCTAAGCCTCTGTGTCCTGATTACTGCACACGCTGTCACTTAGTCTGGGTCTCTCCCCACCCGGAATGTTCCTTGAGAGCAAGGTTTGGGCCCGAGTCCTTTCTTCATCCCCAGTACCCAGCACAGGGCCCACAGGGCTGGGGGGCAGCGGGGCTGGGTCAGCTTGAGATCTGCTTGCGGGGTGGTGTGTGGTATGGCTGTGTATTAGCACTCATTAGGGACTTATTAAAAAAGAAAACCAACCACAGATACTCACATCCTACTTCCTGACGCTCCAATTCCATAGGTTTGGGGGTGGAGCCTAGGACATCTGAAGTTAGAAAATTGCCCTGGGTGATTCTGATGTGCAGCCCGGGAGTGCTTGGCCTGGGACTCCCAGCATGCCCGAGGTTCCAGGTCTGTTTAAATGGGCAATGCCTGTAAACCTGAGCATGCTAGAGCTAGCCTGAGGGGAGTCATTTGCATGTGACACCCTGATTGGCCAACATCCTCTGCACCTGCAGAAGGGGCTGGGCCTCCAGAGAGGGAGAGGATCAGAGATGCACCTCAAGGTGACACTGCCTGTTGCTGGGGGACCTACGTGAGTTTACTTCAGGAAGGTAGAAACAGGTGACCCAGAGGGACATGAGCTGGTATTTTCCACTCTCTCCTGGGCCTCCCAAAGCCCTGGGCTCACTGTGCCGCGCTGGTGACGGCTGTGGCCTTTAACTTCCTTACTGGTAGATTCAGACCTGTGTGCTTAGTTCCCTCCAGCCCGCTTTGGGCATGGAGCCCAGATCCTGGCCACGCGGACCAGAAGTCCTACCAAATCACCCCCAAGAGAGGCAGCAGGACGGGGAGAGTTCCTGGCCATGGAGGACCCCACAGCCATGCTTGTCTGAGCCTTTGCCAATCCCCGGGATGTATGTCCTCCTAACTTGAAACTGAACTTGGAGTTGGGCGACATCAATCCCAGTCTGGGCCTGTTTGTGATTCATTTTCGGTTAGCTCAATCAACATTCATCAGACACCTGTCAGGTTCCAGTCACTGCCCTCGCAGGGGCCTGTGAGTCTGATGTGGCAGGGGAGCCCAGGACACCTGCTGTGGGGGATGAGTGACGCTGAGCCTTAGGTGGCTGAGTGGAGAAAGGTGCGAGGGGCATCCCTCCTGAGGGGAGATGGCCTGGGGACTTGGAGTCACAATGAGCTTGGGGGACCCCCCCACACACACACCGTGCAGCCCACTTGAGAGGCTGGGACATGTTGGCCCCATCGCTCAGTGCTCACCTGCTCTGCAGCCCTCCCCCATCTGGCTTCTTCCCCCGCCACACCTGCTCCTTTGAGAAGTGTTTTCTCAGGGTCACCCACAACTTCCCAGTTGCTGCAGCCAATGGCTGATTCTCTCAGCACTGGCCAAGAGGATGGACAGAGAGAATATTTAGAAGATAAAATCATTCTAATCACCTGGCAGCTGAGGTGATGTGGAAAGCAGTGTGGAAAGGGGTGCCAAGCTGACTCCAGCGTGGGGGTGCAGAGGGAAGCACTCACGGAACAGGAGGAGGTCTGGGGACAGAGATGTCGCAGTCCCCTTGGGATGAGTGACATCTGAGGTACCTGGACTGTCAGGTGTGGAGGCCAGTCAGAAGGGGGGGGGCAAGGGGCTGAGAGGAAGGGGCCAGAAGAGAAGAATCCTGCGGCCTCTCCCTGTCTGCTCCCCAGTAAGGAGGACGAGGGGTTTGGACCCGGAACCCCTAACTCAGCCCACATTTGTTGGTTTCTGCTCTGCACCAGCCCCTGCTGGTGACACCGGTGAACCAGAATCCCCACCTGTAGGTGGCTCACCCAGGAGAAAGATAGCAACAAGAGGCACGAGCAAAGTCCACAGAGAATTTGAGGAGCTTCTGAGACCAGGAGGGCTTCCTGGAATCAGTGATGTTTGCACAAGGCTGTGCAAGGCCTGTAAGAATCCCTGAGAAAACACGGAGCATTCTCTGAACCTCAGTCCTCAGCTGTGTAAGGCAGGGGAACTAGCGCCCGCCTCCAGGATTGAGGCAGTTCACCTGTCAACGTCTCTCTCCGGACCTGTACATAGTAGCTGCTCAATAACTGTGACCTGGTTTCTTCCCATCCCGACCTCGCCTGTCCTACTTCTTTCCCGTCCCCTGTTTATGTCCTGGGCCTGGGGCTTGGCCATGTACCCTTCCCCATGAGTAGAGAAACCACTGGACTTCTCCAAGTTGGGCCATGGAGCAGTGCTAGCAGGAGGTGGGCTCTGAGGAGAAGCTGGGAGCCAGGCAGAACTTGTGGAGCTGGGGTGGAAGTCCAGGCAGAGGCATGGGGGCCCCTGAGGGCTGGACAGCTCAGCTGTGGGGAGGCAGGGCCATCTCCAGGAGCTTGCTGGTGCCTGGGGGCCCGTTTCTAAACTTGGGGAGGAGATGTGAGGGGAAAGGGACCAAAACCCAGCCCGGGAGCTCACGGAGAGCTGACCGGGCCGGACTCCCCAGGTACGTGTATATAGCCCGTACCAGGACTACTACGAAGTGGTGCCCCCCAATGCGCACGAGGCCACCTACATCCGCAGCTACTATGGCCCGCCCTATGCAGGTAAGCCCCCGCGCGCGTGCATCAGTCAGGGCCAGGCCCCACCCTTCCCGTGTACTCGGATTTGCCCGGGCAGGACCCTCCAAACACTTCCCTCCCCGAGGCTCAGCACGGCCCTGGGACCAGCCTCCCTCCCACTTCCAGAGCTCACCTCACCTCTCCAGGTGCCCGGCAATACCCGTCCCTGGGCTGGTGGCGACCTCTGGTGGCTAATATGGGAATGGCTGCCTCATTCCCGCTCCGGGGCTTGGCGGCCGGGCCGGGCCGGTCTCAGGTGTAGGTGCTTAGAGATCCCGAGGTTCCCTCGCCGCTCTGCCCCAGCGCCACGGTCTCAGAACTCAGTGGCAAATCCAAGTCTTGGGAACCGAGGGGGCGTGGGCAAGGCCGCAGTTGCCCCCACTGGAGGGGCTGGGAAGCGGCCGCAGCGCCGGGTTGGCCTGGGGTCCCGCAGAGAAGGACCGTTGTCACCTTGCTGCCTCCCCGACGTCGCCCACCCTCCCGGGCTCTCTCCGCAGGCCCCGGCGTGACGCACGTGATAGTGCGGGAGGATCCGTGCTACAGCTCGGGCGCGCCGCTGGCCATGGGCATGCTCGCTGGCGCCGCCACGGGGGCCGCGCTCGGCTCGCTCATGTGGTCCCCTTGCTGGTTCTGAGCCCCGGGCCTCGCAGCGCCCGACCCTGCGCCTAGACTACCGGCCTCTCTTCCTCCTGGACTCCGCCCTGCGTCACCCGCTTTGGCCGTCTGCTCTCTCATTAGCTCCTTCTGGGCTTGGACCAACCCTCCTCTCCCTCTTCGCAAGTTACCATCCCAGGTGCAAAGAGCCCTGGGTACCCTCCTCTCTATTGCCAGAGTCCCCATAAGCCCCCTCGTAGTCGCAGGTGCGTGGACTCCCTCCCAACACACCAGGGCCACAACAAACTCAACTGCCTTGGGCTCCTTGTGGCTCAGGCGCTGGAGGCGCGGCACGAGGCCGGTGAGCTCTCTGCCCTCTCTTTGAGGAGCTCCAGGCCTGATGGGGGCAGGGGTTCAGGCGTCGACAGACATTGAGAAAGCTGTGGAGTGATCAGCCCTTTGGCTAGGACGGGAGCCAGGCAGGTAGGCTGGGAGCCCTGCCCGGCTATGGTGTGGAGCCGTGAGCAGCCCCGCATGTCCCAGGAGGTCAGGGCAAGTTCGCTGGGGCTGGAAGGAGGCGGGGCAGTGCAGCGTGGTGGATGAAGGGGAGAGGTGCGCATGCAGCCGAGGGGAGCTGAATGACCTAGCTGCCATGGACCTAGGGCCCATTTGTTCATACTGACTCGCACACACCCGTGCCCCAAACACTCCCTGAGTTTAGCCCCTTCCTTCCCACGAGCAGCCTCCTGGGTTCCCTGTGCCCCGGGATGACTACTGAGCTGACCCTGGGGACTCCTGGTCGGAGGCCAGGAGAGCTCTGCTCGGGACCTCCAGCCCTAGGAAATTATGTCCATCAGGAAATGCCTTTGTGGTCCCAGGAGCTCAGCTGTCGGTCCGCAGCGTGGCTGTCGCCACCTCAGGCTTTGTCTCTTCCTTTACTCCGGGGCCTGATCCACCTTTGTACCGGCCCGGGAAGCCCCACGTGTGCCTGCCTGCAGGTGGCCCAGCAGTCTCCACCCCCACCTTGGTCGCCTTCAGTCTCTCCCCCTCTCCAGTCCCCATCACCGATAGATGCTAACCTTTCTGTCCAGAGGCTAATAAAGGCATGGCTGGCTCTCGCCCTGGCTCTGGCTTGCTCTGTTCCCCGGAAGGTCCTGTGTCCTCGGGACATCTCCGTGACCAGCATCTGCTCGTGCCTCCTCTGGACCAGTGAGACCAGGAGGAACAGGTGTCGGCACCTTAGCTGAGCAGCAGGGGGCAGGCCTTGCTTTCTCCACCCATAGAATGTCGCTGAGGGTTGAGGCTGTGTCAGAGTCTCTTGTCAGCTGACAGACGATGCAGCCTGGCCCTGCCTGTTTCCTGAGAGTCCCGTGGTGTAGGGGGCTTTTCCAGAAGGTTCCCCTCCAAGAGGCGAATCAGCGAATTGTTCTCAGAGACCAGGGGCCTGGGGAGGTTCATCAGGTTCTGGAAGCTGCAATGACTCCCTGTTCAGACTGACTTAAGAAAGGAGCACTTGGCCACCCGACTGACAAGGCCAGAGTGTGGTGCAGGGGCCCAGTGTCACTTACACTTTGCTTTCTTTTTTTTTTTTTTTTAATTTAAGATTTATTTATTTGAAAGGCAGAATTTACAGAGAGAGAAAGAGGGAAAAACACAAAGAGAAAGAGAGAGGTCTTCCATTCGCTGGCTCACTCCAATGGCAGGAGCTGGCCAATCAGGAGCCAGGAGCTTCCTCCAGGTCTCCCAGTTGAGTGTCGGGGCACTCTCTCTGTCCCTTCTGTTCTGGTGGATGCTCTAACCCCAATAAAACCTTATTACTTCGCAATAAATAAATAAATAAATAAATGGAGCAGCCAGGTCTCAAACTGGCACCCATGTAGGATGCTGGCCCCTCAGGTGGCAGCTTTACCTGCTACACGACAGCCTTGGCCCCGGGTTCCATCTTTGCAGCCACTGCGTTGGCTCATTTGGATCTGCAGTGATGTTCTGCAGAGCCAGTCTAACGTTCTCCCAGGTTCAAGTCCAGCCAGGTTCTCTTACCCTAAGAGGAAAGGAAATTCCTGGACCTGAGGGACATCAGCCATCCCGGAATCAACTGCGGGGTTGTGGAAGAGGAGGGTCTCAGTGACAGAGCTCCCAGCAGGGCGGACAAGCAGGTGGCTGTACCCAGCAGTCTGATGAACAGAGAGCTGATGAGGAACCCACGCCGAGACCAGACATGTTCAGCAGTGGTGTGGGAGGGAAGAGGGAGCATGGGACCAGGAGCTCATAGGAGGAGGCACCTGTCCCTGCCTGGCACTGCTTGTGCACTGTGGCCCCTGCGTGGCTCAGCACCAGCAGGGAGGTCAGCCCAGCCACACAGCACTCTCAGCTCTTGGCCTGTCCTTTTCATGTGCGATTTCTGTGGACAGCGAAGGCTGGGGACTGAGCTCTGGGACATGGACGAGTCTGGAGACTTACAAGGAGCTGGGGGTGGGGGGGCTGGCACTGTGGCACAATGGGTTAAGCTGTGGCTCGTGACATTGGCACCCCATGCTGGAGTGCCACTTCCAGTCCTGACTACTCTGCTGCTGACCCAGCTGTCTGCTAACGCACCTGGAAGGGCAGCTGAAGATGACCCCGGGACTTGGGCATCTACATGTGAGACCACGTGGGCAAGCAGGATGGAGTTCTTGGCTCCCAGCTTCGGCCTGGCTCAGACCTGGCCATTTGGGGAGTGGACCAGCAGACAGAAAAAAATCTCTCCTTTTTTAAAAAACAACAAGCTGTGTGTGTGTGTGTGTGTGTGTGTGTGTGTGTGTCTGTTTCAGACATGACCCCAGGCTCTAACAACCTGGTTTGAGGGCTGTAGCAAAGGCAAGCCCGAGGCCTTGGGTGCAGAGCAAGCAGCCCTTCACCCAGCTGTGGGAGTGAGGCCCAGAGGGCCGAGGGAGCGACAGTCTGAAGCTGGTTTGCAAGGTCAGCACTCTCCCGGCCGTGGTCTGTAGGAGGAGAAACGAGAACCAAAGGAGCACTCACTGAGTGCCTGAGTGCCCGGGGAGGCCGGGGCTGCAGGGAGCGCAGGGTGGCAGAAGCGGTCGGCAGCCCGAGGCCACCATGGGCCTTGAACGCCTGGGAGCTTGAACTCCAGACACCCAGGGCCACTGGCAGCCTCGGAAAGATTCGAAGCCAAGGAAGGACACATAAACTCGGAAGTCGGAGCGACGACAACACGGTCTGAACTCGGGCGGAACGGCCTCTGCAAACCGTCAGGGCTGCCCGGGTGCTGGCTGGCTGTGCTGCGCTCCAGGGCCGTTTGTGAGGCCACTTACTTACCCCGCAGCCCCTTACTGCGGGGATTCTGTGCACACCAAGCCCTCTTGGGGTCTCATCCTCCTAGTGGAGGGCACCTCAGCAAAACCGAGTAAGACCCCGGTCTCAGAGCCCCAGCCCCACATCCTTCTGGACTACCAAGGACCCTGGAGGCCCTTCGAGACTGAGGCCGCCTGTGCAGATAGGGACCTGTCTGCCACCTGCAGGACCCAGGAGCTGGCTCACTCCTTCCCTTTCCTTCCCTGGGGGAGAGCTCAGCCTGAGAGCTCCTTCCTGGACTGCGGCCGAGGGCTGCCTCCTGAGAGCTCTGAGGAATCCAGTTCTGGAACTCAGAACACAATGACCCGCTGCAGCCTGCAGACAGCTCCAGGCGTCCCCGAGGGGACCACTCTGTCAGGACCACATGCTCATGGAGCTGAAGCATGGGGCCTTGAAGTCTGATCCTTTCTGGGCTGGTCACCAGCCTTGAGGGACAGAGCAGGAGAGGTCTCCATTGAGGCCAGGGTGCACGAAGCCAGGGGAAGTGTGTTAAATGTAGCAAGAGTTCCAACCACAGAGCCATATTGCCAGCCTGTGCTCCTTGAGACATCACCTGGAAGGATGGAGCCTCTCCCCTGGGCGGCCTGGACCCAGCGGTCACCACGGGGAACTCTTGGCAAGATCCTCTTAACTGGATGCCTGCTCTCAGGTACTGGGCACCAGAAAAGGATCGGTGTAGGATGCTATTCCCTTACTGCCCCAGCTTCTCATTCCGCACCACCGCCAGCCCTACCTTCCAGACGGGTGTGCGTCAGACTCTACAGAAATGGTGGGGTAACCAAAGGACAAAGGAGGAAATGACAAGACCACACCAGATGACTCCTCACACCCCCCCCAGGGGAAAGGTTTCCGGTCCACGGCAGAAGTCCCTGCTTCCTCCCCTTCCTCTGCCTGGTTTTCCCCCCACAACATCTCTCCACACTTTTGCCAGGGTGCTTTCCACTCGGTCCACCCAACAGAGCCGCGAGTGTGCAGACGTACACTCCAGCGGCAACCTGCTCCCAAACTGCACCACTGGTAGGACTGCAACACGAACGTTTTGTTCTTCCAGCCGCCCATCAGTTTTTAAATTATTCACCCACGTGTGTGAGACAAACACAAGACCCCTTAGATCACACAATCTGAGGTGGGCTATGAACCACACATCTGGCCCACATCTCATTTTGCTTGGTCAGCACAGTATTTTTAGGTTTTGAATTAAAATGTTACACACTAACAGACCCACCTAAATGGCTAAAGGTAAAAAGACAACATCATCAATTACTGCTGTGAAACAACTGGAAATCTCAATTTTGCTGAGATAAGTGTAGCTTGGACATCTGCTTCGGAAACTAATTGGTAAAACCCAACAAACACATGCCTTACAACCAATCCTATGCCATGGCACACCCAACAGAAATGTGTGCTAATGATCACCAAAATTTAGGGGGAGATGGCACTGTGGTGTAGCAGGTAAAGCTGCCACCTGCAGCGCCAACATCCCATGTGGGCACCAGTTCAAGTCCCAGGTGTTCTACTTCCAATTCAGCTCCCTGTTAATGCGCCTGGGAAAGCTGTGGAAGATGGCTCAATTACTTGGGCCCACGTGGGAGATCTGGAAGAGGCTCCTGACCCAGCCCTTACTGTTGTGGCCACTGGAGGAGTGAACAAGTGGATGGAAGATTCTCTCTCTCTCTCTTTCTCTCTCTGCCTGTCCCTCTCTGTAACTCTGCCTTTCAAGGAGATAAGTAAATCCTTTAAAAAAAATTAGGCACGAAAGTGTTCACAAGTTGCACTAGAAACTCAAATCCTAGAGGGATGGATGGATTGATGTATTCATGAAATGGAATAAGATGCAACAATGAGAATCAATCATCCATAGGTATATACAAATTGTGGATGAATCACAAAAAATAGGACAGGGAGGGGTGTGGGAACTAGAATCAGTGCATTTTCAGAAGCAGTATATATGACAAATCAAAGAGGCACATTTGAAAAGTTACAGCAACCACTGAAAGTACAATGGAAGAGATTAAAAAAAAAAAACAAAGCAGGAGTTTAAAGCAGATGAAACAAATATAAAACAAATACCAAAAAGGCCTAATTTCAAACATATTAATAATTATGTGTATATGGACTAAAAGCACAGATTAAGAGACAGAGATGGGGCAGCTGTTTGTCCTAGCAGTTAGGATGCCCCTGTCCTCTATCAGCGTACCAGGGTCTGACTCCTTTCTGCTAATGTGGACGGTTGGAGGCAATGGAGTAGTTGGGTTCCTGCCACTCCCATGGGAGGTCTGGATTAAGTTTCCAGCCTCTGCTGTTGCAGGCTTTGGAGGGAGCTCTCTCCATCTCTCTCTGATTCCGCCTCTCAAGTTAAAGAAGTTTTTAAAATGAGATTTTCAGAATGAACACAAAAGCAAGACTCAACAATATGTTGTATACAAAAGACATGCTTGTAAAAATAATTCCTTTTTAAAAATGTTTATTTTCAACGACTTGAAAGGCAGAGTGACGGAGGCAGAGAAGAGAAGGAGCTTGCTTCTTCCAAATGCCCTCAGCAGACAGGCTAAAGCCAGGAGCCAGGAACTCCATCCGGTCCTCCATGTGGGTGGCAGGGGCCCAGAAACTTGAGCTATCATTTAATCCTTACTGTTAAGTATCAATTTAAACAACAACAAAAGGACACAGGGCAACTTTGGGAAGGGTAATGCTATTACTTGATTGTGACGGTGGTTTCACAGGTATACATGTACGACAAAAGCTGTCAAGTTGGGGGCAAGCATCTGGCAGAGTGCTTGGGTATGACTCCCCACTGCGCCCAGCTGCAGATTCTGGGTGCCGGCAGCACCACTTCCAATCCAGTTCCCTGCTGGTGCACCTTGGAAAGCAGCGCAGGATAGCCCAGGTGCTTGGGCCCCTGCACCCATGTGAGAGACCCAGGGGATGGACCGGCCTGGCTCTAGCTGTTGCAGCCATTTGGGGAGTGAACCAGTGGATGGAAGACCTTGCTCTGTCTCCCCCTCTGTAACCCATTCAAATAAATAAATCTTAAAAAAAAAAAGCTTATTTATGTATTTGAGAAGCAGAAAAAGAGAAGGGAAGAGAGACACAGACACACAGACACAGACACACACAGAGAGAAACGGGGCGGCGGGGAGAGAATAAGATCTTCCATCTGCTGGTTCACTCCCTAAATGGCCACAACAGCCAGGACTGGGCCAGGCCAAAGCCAGGAGCCTGGAATTCTATCTGGTCTCTCACTTGAATGGCAGGGGCCCAAGCACTTAGGCCATCTTCTGCTACCCTCCTAGTGCATTAACAGGAAGCTAGATCGAAAGTGGAGCAGCCAGGACTCCAATACAGGAAGCTGGTGTCTCAAACAGCAACTTAACCCACTGTGCCACTTTAACTGGCGCCTACAAATTTATTTTATGTATTTATTTGAAAGGCAAAGCAACAGGGAGAGATCTTCTATCCCCCAGTTCACTCCTCAGATGCCCACAACAGCTGGGGCTGGGCCAGGCCAAAGCAGGAGCCAGGAACTCCATCGAGTGACAAGGGTCCTAGTACTTGGGTCATTATCGGCTGCCTCCTGGAGGGCCTATTAGCAGGAAGTCGCATCTGAAGTGGAAGCAAGACTTGAGGCTAAGCACTCTGACATGGAATGTGGATACCATAGCACCCACCCCCTTCATGTACCTTTTAAAATTTTTTTCCCTAACTATTTTATCTTTTTCTTATGCTGATTTAAGGAACTGTTGTTCTTGCTTTTAATTTCAATTTCCATTTGTTTGTTGCTGGTATAGATATTCAGTTAACTGAACTTGCTTAATTCATTGGTTAGAGTGGGTTCTTTAATTTCCTGGTGTTTTTCATTTAAAACCATCATTTCCAAACCTGATGCTCCTTGTTTTTTTCTTGCCTCACTTTACCTCCAGTACAATGCTGACCAGAAGTGATGAAAGCACATATCCCTGCCATATTCTGTCTTAGGGAGAAACAGCATTTTATCAGCAATCCTGTATGAATTTTTTTCCTAACAGATTGAGATATAATTTATATAGCATATAATTCATACATCTAAAGTGCACAATTTAATGATTTTCTACAATATGCATAGGGATATGCAACTATCACAATGTTAGGATGTTTTCACCATCCCTAAAAGAAACCCTGTACCCATTAGCAGTCATTCCACTTTTTTTCCATCCCATGCTAGTCTGTGCCCCTGGCCTTGGGCAATCACTTCCTGTCATAAATGAAGTCAAGTAAAAAATGGTGTTTTGTGATGGGCTTTCATTTAGGATAATGTTTTCAAGGTTCATTTTGCAGCACCCATAGTACTTCACTCGTTTTCAAACTTACTTTCATTTTTGTTAATTATTTATTTGAAAGGCAGAGACAGAGATTTCCCCATCTACTAGTTCACTTCCTAAAACCTGCCACAGCCAGAGCTGGACCAGGCAAAACCCTGGATTGAGTTCCCACTTGGGCAGCAAGGACCCAGGTCCTTGAGCTACCACCTCCTGCCTCCCAGAGTGTGTATCAGCAGGAAGCTGGAATGGGAGCAGAGCTGGGACAATACATATGGAACGCAGACCTCCTACAGGGCATCTGCCCACTGTGCCGCAGCCGGGCCCTCTCCACGTCCTCCTGCTCTTCTTGGCGTCTCCTGCAACCCCAGCAACCAGCAACTTGCTGTCACTTAATGTGTACGTATCCTAGAATTTTATTCGGATAGAAACATAAAGCATGTCCTTTCTTTGGTTCAACATTTTCCACTGGTAGTTATTTTGAGGTTTATCAATGTTGTGGGTCTTAACAGCTCAATCTGTTTTATTGCAGAGTAGTGTTCCACAGTGATTATAGTATGGCTTACTGGGAATTTGGGTAGTTCCAATTCTTGGCTAATACAAGTAAAGCTGCTTCAGTGTATATCTCTCTATGGACACGCAGACTTTATTTCTCGTGGGAACTTGGGTGTGGAATGGCTGGGTTATGATAAATGCTTATGTAGCATTAAAAAACTCCCACAGTTTTTTCCAAAATCAGCAGTGTATGACATTCCAGTTACCATTTGGTTTAATCTTTTTAATTTTAGCTTTTCTAATGTGTGTGGTGGTATCTCATTGTTTGTGAGAAAGCAGAGTCTGCTTCCGTCTGCTGGTTCTCTTCCCAAATGCCCACCAATGCTTCAGAGCACAGCACTGGGAACTCAATCCAAGTCCCTTGGTAGGTGGCAGGGACCCACTACTTGAGCCATCACTGCTGCCTCTCAGGGTCTGCACTGGCAGGAAGCTGGAATGGGCACCTGGAGCTGGGAACCAAACCCATGTGCTCCAATATGGGGTGGGCATTAATGCCACTGCAGAACACCTGCCCTCATTGTGGTTTAATTTGCATTTCTCACTAATAAATATTGAACATCTTTTCAAGCTTTTTTATTTTTTGCCATTTGTCTAGTTTGATGACGAAGTATCTGGCCAAATCTCTGGTTTTTTTCTTAACTGTTTTCTTAACGAACTTTTGTAGAGTTCACATATTTTGACATGTGGCAAGTACTTTATTTTCTGCCTAGGGCTTTTCTGTTTCTTGTAAGCTGTTTTAGTAAAGTCCTCAGTTCTTCAATAGCTACTGGCTGAAGGCTGCCCTCAGCTCCCTGCTACGTGGATGTCTTCAAAAATAATTCACATGACAGGTTGTTTTAATAGAGAGGCAGAAGAGTTAGAAACGATGTGACTGCAGAAGCCACAGACTTTCATTATCTAATCTTTGAGTGACATTATCACTTTTGCTATACTCTATTTCTTATAAGCAAGTCACTAGGTGCATCATAGAAGCAAGGAAGGGGAGGAGAAGCCATTTTGCAAGCCGCATTCAGAAGACAGGCAGATGTCTACCATATATACCATGAACAAAAGTTTTGCTTGGGGGCCGATGCTATGGCACAGCGGGTTAAAGCCCTGCCCTGAAGCACCAGCATCCCATATGGGTGCCGGTTCTGGTCCCAGCTGCTCCTCTTCCAATCCAGCTCTCTTCTATGGCCTGGGAAAGCAGTGGAAGATGGCCCAAGTCCTTGGGCCCCTACACCCATGTGGGAGACCCAGAAGCAGCTCCTGGCTCCTGTCTCTAGATCAGTGTAGCTCCTGCCGATGAGGCCATCTGGGGAGTGAACCATCAGATGGAAGACCGCTCTGTCTCTACCTCTTTCAAATGAAAAAATAAATCTTTTTAAAAAAAGTTTTTCCATTAATGTTTCTGGAATTGATACTGATTGTTGCCACTGATGCTGTTACCCTCGTTTATCTTCTCTATTTCTCTGCTTTCTAGTGAGTGAGTGACTCAACTTAAGGTTCCAACTCAGTTAGTCAACGGAACCAATTCTGTCATTTATTCTATGTGTTCCTTAATTCAGCTCAACTTTTTAAAAAGATTTATTTATAAATCAGAATTAGAGAGAGAGGGAAAGACAGATTATTGATTGCCTCTCTGAAAGTCCTACTCAGAAAATACTTTTCCTTTTGAGGCAGTTCGCAGGTATCCCACTACGTTGGCTTGAGTTCAAATCCCCTTGGGGGTACAGGTCACTAGTTTGGGGAGGAATACAGAGTAAGGGTCACTGACAACTGTCAAGTTAAGGAGCAGAGCAGACAAACCTTGGGGTGAAGAGTTCCAGGAGCCAGAAGACTATGGAATTGCACCCACTCAGTGTTGTCTCCACAAGTCACATCTTATTAAGAGTCTTACCTTCATCTTCACCAATTCCTCACATCAGTTCATTTTTTAGGATTTATGTATTTGAAAGTTAGAATTACAGAGAAAATATCTTCCATCTGCTGGTTCACTCTTCATATGGCTGCAACAGCCAGGGTTGGGCCAGGCTGAAGCCAGGAGCTTCATACAGGTCTCCTACATGGATCTCCTGCTGCTTCCCAAAGCACATTAGCAGGGAGCTGGGTCGGAAGTGGAGCAGCATCCTGGTACCCATATGGGATGCAGTGCTGCAGACCCAGGCTTAATCTGCTACACCACAGAGCTGGCCCAATTTATCAGGGTTTCTTCACTGTTCTAATAGTACTCAGTGGATTACCCCTCACCAGTATTCTGGCTGTGGCCTTCATTTCTACAGTAAGGGAATGCTATGGCTTGGATATTGCTTTGGGTGTTTCCCAAAGATTCATGATTAATTAAGGGCTTGGTTCACAAGGTGGAACGACTAGCAGGTCAGGTGGAATTTCTGGACAGTGGAGCTTGGAGGAAAGCCTTAAGATCATGAGGGGCATACCCCCAGGAGAGACTGTGGGGCTTCTCTGTCTCTGGTTTCCTGTTTAGTGATAAAAATTCTTCCACACACCTGCTCCAACCATGAAGTGCCGCCATCCACTGCCATCATCAGAGGCCAAACCAATGCACCGTGGACTTTAAACCTCCAAAGCAAACAAAGCAACTTCTTCTAAAGTGAGCTGCCTCGTCTTATTTCTTTAGAGGGATGAAAAACTAATAGAGGGGTGTCAGCTATGGTTTGACCCAAGGTACGTTTTCCTTTTTATTTTGCAAAGGCCCAGATAGTAAGTATTTTTAGCTTTTCAGGACATAGGTTTGCTGTAACTACTAAACTCTGCCTTTGTAATA
Source organism: Sylvilagus floridanus (assembly GCA_949820135.1). NCBI lineage: Eukaryota > Metazoa > Chordata > Mammalia > Lagomorpha > Leporidae > Sylvilagus > Sylvilagus floridanus. The sequence goes on along the minus strand of OX463224.1, from coordinate 63,555,621 downwards.
TGAAAACAATTTTCATATTACAAATATGAAAAAATTTCATATTACAAAAAAATTAATAAACTTAGTTTAAAACATAGGAAGCAGCAAGCAGGCTGGATTTGGTGGGTCACAGTCTGCAGGCCTCAACCCAAAGCAAAGCTGTGATTAGGTAGAAATGAGGCGAAAGAACTTAAATTACTGTTCTTAGTAGCCACTCACCACTTAGTAATGGGGACAGATTTTCTCATTGTGGAAGCACCACAGAGTGTACTTACACAAACCTAGAGGTATAGTCCACTACTACATTCTTATTCTTGGGACCATGCTGATTAAAACAGAAGATTAAATCAAGCAAAAAGGGGCTGGTGCTGTGGCAAAGTGGGTAAAGCTCCCGCCTGTGGCGCCAGCACTCCATAGGGGCGTTGGTTCAAGTCTCAGCTGCCCCACTTCCAACCCAGCTCCCTGCTTATGTGCTGGGGAAAGCAGCTGAAGATGCTCAAGTCTTTGAAACCCTGCACCCACATGGGAGACCCGGAAGCAGCTCTGGGCCCAACTCTGGCCGTTACAGCCATTTGGGGTATGAACCAGGGAATGGAAGATTCTCTCTCTCTCTGCCTCTCAAATAAATAAATAAATAAATCTTAAAAAAAATTCTATGTGCTCCTGAGTACTCCTTCCTATAAAAAAAAATCAGGCATGAGAGAAAATTGGATGGTAAGCATGAGATGGATGAGGGTGCTGCTGATACAACATACTGTTTTTGTAATAAACATTTTATTTTTAAGTAGAATAAAGACAAAAGTATAGGGGTGGGGGCTTGTTACAGTGGTTACGACTTTTGGGGCACCTGCATCCTATGAAAGAGTGCTTGGGTTTGAATCTTGGCTCTGCTCTGCTACTGATTCCAGCTGCCTGCTAATAAAATTTTGAGACACAGTAGCAATAGATTTTTCTTTAATTAATTAATTTAAAAAAAAATTTTTTTTGACAGGCAGAGTGGACAGTGAGAGAGAGAGACAGAGAGAAAGGTCTTCCTTTGCCGTTGGTTCATCCTCCAATGGCTGCCGCGGACGGCGCGCTGTGGCAGGCGCACCGCGCTCATCCCATGGCAGGAGCCAGGTGCTAGGTGCTTTTCCTGGTCTCCCATGGGGTGCAGGGCCCAAGCACTTGGGCCATCCTCCACTGCACTCCTGGGCCACAGCAGAGGGCTGGCCTGGAAGAGGGGCAACCGGGACAGAATCCGGCGCCCCGACCGGGACTAGAACCCAGTGTGCCGGCGCCGCAAGGCGGAGGATTAGCCTGTTGAGCCACGGCGCCGGCCTAATTAATTTATTTGAAAGGCAGAGTTAGAGAGATCGATTTTCCATCCACTGGCTCACTCTCCAAATGGCTGAAACAGCTGGGTCAATATGAAGCCAGGAGCTTCTTCTGGGTCTCCCATGAGTGTGCAGGGACCTAAGGACTTGGGCCATCTTCTACTGCTTTCCCAGGTATTAGCACAGAGTTGGATCGGATGTGGAACAGCCGGGTCTTGAACTGGCACCCATATGGGATGCTGGCATTGCAGGCGGCGGCTTTACTTGGTAGGCCACAGAGCCAGCCCCAGGCGATAGCTTTTGTACTTGGATCACTGACACTCACATAGGAAGTCTTCAATGAGTTCCTAGATCCTGGGCATTTGGAGAGTTAACCAGTAACTGAGAGTCTGTCTGTCCATCTTGCTTTCTGCCTCTTGAATGAATTTTAAAAATTTGGGGGGCTGGCATGTGGCATAATGGGTAAAGCTGCTGCATGCAATGCCAGCATCCCATATGGGTACTGGTTCATGACCCAGCTGCTCCACTTTTGATCCAGCTCCTTGCTCATGTCTCTGGGAGGGCAACAGGGAATGGCCCAAGTGCTTGGGCCCCTACACCCACACAAGAGACCTGGAAGAAGCTCTTGGCTCCTGTCTGGCCCAGTCCTGGCCATTTCAGACCATTTGGGAAGTGAACCAGGAGATGGAAGATCTCTCTGCAACTGACTATAAAAAAACAAAAACAACTTTTAAACTTTTTTTTTTTTTTTTTGGTGAAGATTTTATTTATTTGAGAGGAAGAGTTAGAGAGAGAAGGAGAGACCAAAGGAAAGTCTTCCTTCCGCTGGTTCACTCCCCAAATGGCCCCAACAGCTGAAGCTGGGCCGATCTGGAGCCAGGAGCCAGGAACTTCTTCCAGATCTCCCATGCAGGTGCAGGGGAACAAGCACTTGGGTCATCTTCCACTGCTCTCCCAGGCCATAGCAGAGAGCTGAATCAGAAGAGAAGCAGCCAGACTAGAACAGGTGCCCATATGGGATGCTGGTGCCACAGGTGGAGTGCTGGCCCCAAAAATTTTTAAAAAGAATAATAAATAAAGAATAAAGCAGTAACACAGTTATTATAATTATGTATTAAGTATTATGTACTGACACAATTGTTTGTGCTGTCAAAAAAAAAAAAGATTGGTAGTGCAATGTTGTTTTATACCAACACCACTACAAACACACGAGTGACACACTGAGTCATTTTACAATGCCTACATTACTAGGTAATAGGAAATTAGTGACTCACTATAATCACAGGGGGCCACCATCATACATGCAGCCCAGCTTTAACTAGAATGCTATTATATAATACATACCTGCATATCCCATTAGTGCCTCTACCAGGGAGGGCCATGTCTCCCAAGCTTCAGTCACTCTGCCTCACCCTCAACGATAGAAAACAGTCTTGTGACTTCTCAGGGGTTTTCCACATTTGTTCTTATTTTGCTACTTCTCAGGTTTTACATTCCCTAGGCAGGGAATACTGTGTTCTACAGAGGAATCAAGAAGCATGTGCTAATTTACCACCTTGGCAGGAATGGGAAACCAAGTCAATTAGTGTTTTCTTTTCTGTTTTATTTATATTATTTTTGGCAGCAAAATTGTGTTTATTAAAAAAATCTTAACTATGAACACACTTTACTGTTTCAGCTGAAGAACCCCAAGCCAAACAAAAAGACCAATATTAAAAGTAGCATAACTGGTTACTTTCTTAAAGTTACATTAAAAAAAAAAAATGCAACAGCATAGGAAGATAATTTCCTCCTTGTCAGAAATCACAACTTTCCCCAAATAAAGAATATGACCCATCTGCCATATTGAATTGATATTTATTTCAGGACATGCCATGTCAAAATAAAACAGAAGAGTCAATCCTTGCCTTTAACAATAATATTGTATTATAAAAGCACTTTACAACTCCATCCCATCTTTGAGTATAAGTTACGGGTAGGTGGGCTAATGATTATCTGAAAGCATTTCTCTGTTCAGATCCATAATCCAAGTGCTCTTTGAATATTACAAGGTGACAAGAAGTGAGGAGTGGAGGAAAAAGAGGAAAAACAGGGAAATAAGTTTTCCCTGTTAAGGGTTTTGTTGCAACGAGAGAAGGAATTATGAAGATATTCTTGTTGTCTTTTCATCTTTATACTGTGTTAAGTAATGCTTACAACATAAATTCAGCAGGCTTTTTCTGAGTTATAACTCAGAAATTTTCTTCCTGCAAACAATGTATTTACAAATATGTTTATTAACTTACACAGCAATCTCACAATAACTAGTAAAGATTAAAAGGGTGCACTTCCTAATATATTTGTTTGCAGTGTTTTAAGGGAAATACATATTGCCATGGTGATGAAGCTCCAAATAGATCAAACAAAACATCTAAAATTGAAGGTTTTAAAAAAAAGGCAAAGAAATAAATATCACCAAAGAAAAAGGATTAATTATAGCTTAAATATAAAACTAAATCACTAGTTAATTAATCAAACTATACAGATCTAATAAAAAGCAAAACCAGCCTGAAAGACCCAACATTTAAAAAAAATGCTAAAAAATAAGGCATAAATCTGCATAATATTAAGTTTTATTTGCATTCTCTCCTTTCCCTCTTCAATCCTGTTTTCATCTTCAACTTGACCTCAAATGTCCTGAGCAAAATATTTGCTATTCGGTGAGGGTTCTTTTGTTGATACCGTTATTTCTACTTGTTACAGTAGTTTTGGTCACTGCCAATTTTAAATTCTTCCACTAGTTCTTCTAAAAGGAATTTGACTTTTACTGCACCTTGCCTGCATAGCATTTTTAAGAAAGAAAGAAACCCATGCAAAGTCTATTGCTCAAACATGTTGTCTTTTTTTTACCAGAGTAATACTACCTTGAGAATTTTAAAATCTTGAGAGAAATAGATTCATTAAATTTATGATTTACTGTTTAGAATTAAATATTAAAAATCTGTTCTGAAGCACTTTGTTACTTTTCTCACCCAAAGTCTAAGAAAACACATGTGAAAGGGTTATTTGATTTTGGTGGGAAATACATTTTATGCTACTTGTAAGTACTCAGTATGTTCATTAGGACTCATTTTGAAGACACACCAGAACCTTCTCATATTCAAGCACTGCCTACTATGACAGCTGAGTTGACTTTAAAGAAAGTCCAAGTAATTCGTATCAGTGCTCAAGAGTAATTTTGGACATCTTGGCCCTTTGCCTAAAGCAAATGGTGTCTATAATTCCAATGAGCCTGATCAGGCTGCTGCTTTGCTACCTCCTGTCTGTTCTGAGGGAGGGGAGGAGTAAGACTCGGGAGTGAGGGTTAGGTGAAGGTAAGGAAAGCATGGAGAGATCAAGTAGGTTGGCCAAGTGCTGCGGTGAGCATACTGCTCCTTAACCAAGCCTCATTCACATTGCTGTTGAGATTTCCATCATTTTGAAGTACATTATCATAACATTAAAAAAGGAAAAAATGTTAAGAAAATGTATCTAATTTTTAAAGTTATCAATGGAATATGCTGAATCGTTTGGCTTTCTGTAAAATATAAATAATGAAGACACTGACTTTTTTTGTGCTTGTGAAGCTAATAGATCATCTCCACGAGACAGGCAGCAATGATGAGTTGCAATACGTTATTACTGATGGGAAAAGGTTCAAGCCAATATTCACACTGCAGTCAATGAAAGAGTAACAGGGCCAAAGCAGTGAGCTTCTGAGGGCTGAAGATGTCATGGGGGATTAGCAGGAACAGCCTCCTTCACTGACTGGTTGCTCCTGAGGCTTTTCCAGTTTTATGTCAATCACTGAAACAAAAGTTAAGGAGGCATAGGTGAGAACGTACAATTCCAACACTGACACTTCTGGCAAGCTCCTATATTTTCGAAATACATACTTCACCATACTATCCTAGAGAAATTACTCTACAGCAGCAAGAAACCGTATGGAGGTGATTTTCTTTATAGATTCATCTGTAACAAAAACCTGGAAATAGCCTACAAAAGTTCCAACAATAGGGAAAAATGTAATAAATAACAGGACTTTAACTTAGAAGAACATATTATGTCATTATTAGGAATAAAGGCTTGGAAAACAGAAAACATTTGGAAGTGGGAAGAGCTGACTACAAAGGGCCTATGAATTCTAATACTTAATAAAAATGTATGTATATGGAAAAACACAAGAAGGTAACACATAAAATAGCAAATTCAAAATCCTTGGAAATAACCGATATTACAGGTACTTCATTATGTCCTGTTTCTGGAAGGAACAACTGCAATAAAGCTCATCCTGAGTTATTTCTTGCTTGTGTTAAGTAGCTTAAATGTTAGGAAAAAACCAGGAACTAAGATATGCTACAGGGAAGAAGCAGGAGACTGGGATTCTAGAGTTTCTTGCTAAGGCAAGGGCAAATAAAACCCCTTGCATTAATGAATTATCATCAGCAGGAGGCTGCAAAGTGTGCACTTGGATCACCAGGCCCAATGTGAGATAGAAAACCTGAGTTCCTGTGCTCCTAAACCATCAATTCGTGGCTGTAAAAGGCAATGGCACAATATTCTTTAGTCAACCTAGTGGGGCTGTAAAAGACTAGTGCTAACAATTAAGGTTTCTGATGAAACAAAAAGGATACTGTCTTCTCTGCTTCTGTCCTGTGTGCTTTCCATTCCAGGCAAAGCTGCTGCTACACGTCGGAAGAGCTGCGGGAAAAAGAAATTTGACAACTGGAGGAAAAATTTAGCAAACAGTGATGGATTACTGCTGGAAGATGACTAAAAGTATACGTCTTTTGGGTTATTCCTCATGTAGTCTTTACTGCCAAGAAAGCATATTACAATGTCCATTCAATTCTATAAATTAATACATAAAAAACTGTATGCCAAATACAATGAGTGAATAAACACAGGATCCCTGCTTTCCAACTGAACAGCTTTAAAATAAACAGCAAAAATGTCATCTGAGTCATACAAATAAAGTTCTATAGAAAATCTGAACAAACAAATCAATCCTTTAATAGAACTGTATAGTGGCATTTCTATCTTTCATAAAGGGTTTGGTTCTAAATTAGTCTGTGAAAATCAGTCTATTCAAAACTACCCTCAATAATTCTTTGAGAAAGCACTAATATTAGAGATCAACACAAGACCTCTCAAATCCAACACAGCTGGCTTTCCCTTCACGACTGGAATGAGTGCCAGCAAAAGTGGCTGGACCGTGTTTGAAGCACAATGCTATGCAAAGCATCTTCAACAGGAGATACACTAAAGTATGTGGGAACAGACACAGACAGAACAACAACAGATTCTTCTTTAAAAAACAACAACAACAACAACAAAAAGAGAATTATTTATTTGAAAGGCAGAGACACACAGGAAAAAGAGAGAGGAAACAGAGACAGAAAGAGATCAACCACCTGCTGGTTTCATCTCCAAATGCCCACAACCAGCAGGGCTTAGTCAGGGTGAAGCCAAGAGCCAGGAATTCAATCCAAGTCTTTCATGTGGGTACGAGAACAAATTACTTGAGCCCATCACTTGATGCTTCCCAGAGACTACATTAGCAGGAAGCAGAATCAGTGGAGCCAGGACTTAAACCCTGTTACTTCAATAGAGAATGCAGGCATCCCAAGGAGTCTTCACTGCTATGTCAAATGCCTGTCCCTTTACTTGGATATCTATGTAACCTGCTTACCTTGACATCATTTCTGATATGACAAAATTGTGCATGATCAGAGATATGAATTAGCAACATATCAAATCGATGTAACATTAATTGTATAAGGTAGGTCCACTTCCATTTACATAGAGTACTCAGTTTCAAATATAGATAAACACTCAGTAAGACTAAGTGCTAAAATACTTAATGTTTGTGAAAGGAAAGAGGTGGATCAGAAGCAGATCAGCCGGAACTTGAACCGGTGCCCATATGGAATGCTGGCACTGCTGGCAGCTGCTTTATCCTCTATGCCACAGTGTGGGCCCCACACACAGGGCATCTTTAACCTGCTGCGACACAATGCTGGCTCTAAGATGGATAATTTTTTTTTTAAAGATTTATTTATTTGAAAGTCAGAGTTACACAGAGAGAGGAGAGGCAGAAAGAGATCCTCCATCCGATAGTTCACTTCCCAAGTGCCACAACGGCCGGAGCTGTGCCGATCTGAAGCCAGGAGCCAGGAGCCTCCCATGCAGGGGCAGGGGCCCAAGGACCTGGGTCATCCTCTACTGCTCTCCCAGGCCACAGCAGAGAGCCGGATCAGAAGAGGAGCAGCTGGGACCAGAACCGGTACCCATATGGGATGCCAGAGCCTCAAGCCAGGGCATTAACCCGCTGAGCCACAGCACCGGCCCCAGGATAGTTTCAATGTACTCTATGCTATATTCAGTAACTGGATTCACAGAAGTGTGAGTCTGTGAAAACACAGGAAAGGCACTAATGAGAGCATGAAGTAGAATGGGAAATACTAGAAAAAGTATTGCTGAAGAGCTGATTTCTACATTGGAGTTTAAAAAAAGGAGCTGGAATTAGCAAAGAAAAAAATGAGTAGTCTAAGTAAAGGGAACAATAGTACAAGCACAGATATAGAGCCATAACATGTTACCAAGAAAGGGGCTGGCTCTGTGGCATTGATGGGTTAAGCCACTGCCATGCAGCTCTGGCAACCCATATGGGCACCAGTTCAAGTCCCGGCTGCTTTGTCAATACACCTAGGAAAGCAGCAGAAGATGGCCAAAGTGGTGGGGCCCCTGCCACCATGTCAGAGACCTAGCTGGACCAGATTGATCCAGCTCCGGCTGCTGTGGCCATCTAGGGAGTGAACCAGTGGATGGAAGACCTCTCCAGGTCTCTCCTTGTCTCTCTATAACTCTGCCTTTCAAATAAATAAAACTTGGGAAAAAAAAAAAAAAAAACTATGAGGAAGGAATTAATAATTCAGTATTACACACTAGTGTAAGGCAAGATGGGAAATAAAGTGGCAAAAAGTGAATATAGGGTTTTCAGAAAATTCTGCTTATTGAAAGGGTTTTATTGGGGCCAGTGCTGTGGTGCAGCGGATTAACGCCCTGGCCTGAAGCACTGGCATCCCATATGGGCGCTGGTTTCAAGACCCAGCTGCTCCACTTCCGATCTAGCTCTCTGCTGTGGGCCTGGGAAAGCAATGGAAGATAGCCCAAGGATTAGAGACCTGGAGGAAGCTCCTGGCCCAGCTCCAGCTGTTGCATCCAATTGGGGAATAAACCATTGGATGTAAGACCTCTCTCTCTCTGCCTCTCTTCTCTGTGTAACTCTGACTTTCAAATAAATAAATAAATCCTTAAAAAAATAAAGGGTTTTGTTTTAACCCTCTGTTCATTATCTTCAATTTAAAAAAATAAATGTATTAGTGCATGCATTTGGTGCAATAGCTAAGAGGCCACTTGGGTTACCCTCACCCATAGTGCAGCATCCGGGATCCACTTCCAATTCCAGCTTCCTGCTAATATGCACTCTGGTGGCAGCAGGTGATGGCTATGGCTCAAATACTAAGGTCCTTGTCAATCATGTGGGAGATCCAGATGAAATTCTGGGCTGCGGGCTTCGGCCTGGCCCGGCCCCTGGCATTGTAGCTATTTGAAGAGAGTGAACCAGCGGATGGGATCTCTCTCCATCTTCCCATTTCTCTTCTATCATTCTGCCTCTCAAATAAGTAAAACAAGGGCCAGCACTGTTGTACAGTAGGCTGGGCCTCTGCCTGCAGTGCTGCCACTGCATATAGGTGCCAGTTCATGTCCCAGCTAATCCACTTCCAATCCAGCTCTCTGCTATGTCCTGGGAAAGCAGCAGAAGATGGCCCAAATGCTTGGGTCCCTGCACCCACATAGGAGACCCAGAAGGTGCTCCTGGCTCCTGGGCTTCAGACTGGCTTAGCACTGGCTGTTGCAGCCATTTGGGGAGTGAATCAGTGGACAGAAGACCTTTCTCTTTTTCTCTCTACTTGTCTCTGTAACTACCTCTCAAATAAATAAATTTTAACACAGTAAAATAAATCTTTTTATAAAATACACATAAAGGACCAGCCAACAGAGTAAGGATTACTATTCTGAAATCTACTGCCTGGTCCATGGTGTGTGTTCACCAAATGACAGTTCCCATGGTGTAAGACCTAAGACAGACCAAGGACAGATCTTTTAACTTTTTATCCTATGGCTTTTTCAAATAATAATAATAATATTATATTTCTATAAATCCTGTAAATCTGGGACCACTGCTCTATATTATGTAGCATTGAAGAATTAAGCAAATGGGGCTGGCTTTGTGGCATAGCAGGTTAAGCCTCCACCTGCTATGCCGGCATCCCAACTCACTGTGCTACAGCATTGGCCCCAGCAGGTGAGGTTCTAACTTGTCCAATCTTGCAAAAAACAGCTTGATATGAAGTCTCCCTACACTCACATTTCACTGAGCTATTGAACATTCCTGTCGTGAACACTGTTCAAATAACAGCAATTTATTAAGGATAAAGTAATCCAAGTATACTTCCACAACAAGCAAACATAATTATATCAGTCTTGCTATTAGATGCTGAAATAAGGAAAATTTACCTTAAAAAATGTTGTAAGGGAAGTTTACAATTTGCCAATCATGATTTTTGCAACCATAATGAAATAGCTGTCCTGTGCCCAATCTAAAAAACTTGGCAAATCTTTTCTCTTTTTCCAAAAACCATGCCCACTTATATTTTTTCAGTATTTGAAAATATGTTGCTACTTCATGAGGTTTGCTATTGCTAACCAGAAGAAAGCTTTACACAAAAGAACTGAATATTCCCACAGTTATTCCATACGCTTTTTTTCAGTCTGACAATCTCCACTCATACTCAAAGAACACTTACCTGCTTTACATTGTATCCTGCTTTTGCACTGGTTTCAATAAACATGACATTCAGCTCTTTGGCTTTCCTCTCTCCCTCCTCAATTGACACTTGCCTGTAGAAAATTAAAGAGATAAACATGTATTTACTTTGAAAGATGATATTATACAATTATAAATAAAGTTCTGAAAATAAGTTTTCTAGATATAGGTACTGATTGCATCGGTGAGACTAGTTTGAAAATTCATCCATCTGCAGCTCACTTAAAATTTGTATACTTTTTATGTGTATGTTATACTTTTAATTTTTCTTTAAAGATTTTTTTTTTTTTTTGACAGGCAGAGTGGACAGTGAGAGAGAGAGACAGGGAGAAAGGTCTTCCTTTTGCCGTTGGTTCACCCTCCAATGGCTGCCGCGGACGGCGCGTTGCGGCCGGCGCACCACGCTCATCCGATGGCAGGAGCCAGGTGCTAGGTGCTTATCCTGGTCTCCCATGGTGTGCAGGGCCCAAGCACTTGGGCCATCCTCCACTGCACTCCTGGGCCACAGCAGAGGGCTGGCCTGGAAGAGGGGCAACCGGGACAGAATCCGGCGCCCTGACCGGGACTAGAACCCGGTGTGCCGGCGCCGCAAGGCGGAGGATTAGCCTGTTGAGCCACGGCGCCGGCCTCTTTAAAGATTTATTTACTTATCTGAAAGGCAGAGTTAGAGAGAGACAGAGGCAGAGAGAGAGGTCTCCCATCCACTTACTCAATATCAAGATGGCCACAACAGTCCCAGCTGTACTACTTCTGATCCAGCTCTCTGTTATAGCCTGGGAAAGCAGAAGATGGCCCAAGTCTTTGGGCCCCAGCACCCACTTGGGACACCCAGAAGAAGCTCCTGGCTTCTGGCTTCGTGTCAGCACAGCTCCAGCTGTTGCAACCAACTGGGGAATGAACCAAAGGATAGAAGACCTTTCTCTCTGTCTCTCTGCCTCTCTGCAACTCTTTCAAATAAAATAAAATAAAATCTTAAGCACTTTCCCATCCAGTTCTCTGCTAAGGGCCTGGGAAAAGCAGTGGAAGATAACCCAAGTCCTTGGTCCCCTGCACCCATACGGAGTATTTGAAGAAGCTCCTGGCAATGGCTTGGCCCAGCCCTGGCTGGAGTGAACCAGCAGGTGGAAGGAAGCTCTCACTCTCTGTCTCCTCTGTGTAACTCTTTTAAATAAATGAATAAATCTTTAAAAAAAAAAAAAAAAACCTTAACAGCTTCTTCCTTCCCTTAACAGTACATCATAAATATTTAGCCTCATAACTCTAAACATCATATAAAATAATTTTTGGTTGTATAATTTGTCAATTTGCCACAATTTATGTAACCATTTTCAAACTGTTAGAAATGCTCATTGTTTCTAAATTTTATATTATAAAAATGCTATTCTTAATATCTTTGAGCCTAATATTTTGTAGATTTCTATAAGTGGAATAAGTAAGACAGGGCATGTATGGTAAAGCCTCTTGATATAAAATAAATATCAAAACATTAAGATTTCTTTTATAAGATATTTTGTAATACATTAAAATTAGCAGTGGTCTCAAACAGTCCTTCTAATGTAAGATTAGTTCATTTTCTTGGCATTTTTAGCATCCAGCTGGTATATAAAAAATAAATATACAAATATTCCAGTTAAATATATCTCAAATATCAGCCAACAAACCATGATTCCTAAACACAGAAAACTGAGCAACGGAAAGGTATTCCAACAAGCTGTCATCACATCTTTAATTAATCTGCCTATATGTATATTCTTAAATTTGCCCTCTAGTCCTAATACTATAAACTATCCTTACTAGAGTCCATTCACTCCCTGTCAACAAGATACCCTTAATTTTTCACTAAGTACATGGACATCCTGTTATACAATACTCCAACAATTAGCATTTTTACTACACTTGGTTGTTTTCTCATCTTGTTCTTTCTCTGTACAAGAGTGCTTCAAAGAGTTTGTGAAGGCCGGCGCTGTGGTATAACCTGTATAAGCTGCTGCTTGTGGCACTGGTATCCCATATAGGTACTGGTTTGAGTCCCTGCTGCTCCACTTCAGACCCAACTCGCTGCTAATATGCCTGGAAAAGCAGTGGAAGATGGCCCAAGTCCTTGGGTCCCTGCACTCACATGGGAGACCCAGAGAAAGCTCCTGGCTTTGGACTAGCACAGGTCTGGCCATTGCAGCCATTTGGGGAATGAACCAGTGGATGAAGATCTCTCTCTCTCTCTCTCTAACCCTGCCTTTGAAATAAATCTTCCAAAATATGCATTTTCTATGAACTTTTTGGAAGATCATTTGTATAATAATACAGATCCTTTGTGTAATAATTTTTTAAAGTATATATTTTTCATAACAGCTTAAGAGTAAATTGCCAATCTGTAGGCATTTAGGCCTGAATACTTCACTGCAGTGAGTTTCCTAAAAATAAGAATATTGCCTTTATATAACCACAGTATACTTAACCTAGACGTTATTCAAGTTTTGCCAATTATCCTAATATTTCTTATAGCAAATAGAAAATTTATTTATTTATTTGAGAGGCAGAGAAACAGCAGGTGTGCACTCCCATCTGCTGGTTTACTCTCCAAATACTTTTTTTTTTTTTTTTGACAGGCAGAGTGGACAGTGAGAGAGAGAGACAGAGAGAAAGGTCTTCCTTTTGCCGTTGGTTTACCCTCCAATGGCTGCCGCGGTCGGCGCGCTGCGGCCGGCGCACTGCGCTCATCCGATGGCAGGAGCCAGGTGCTAGGTGCTTTTCCTGGTCTCCCATGGGGTGCAGGGCCCAAGCACTTGGGCCATCCTCCACTGCACTCCGGGGCCACAGCAGAGGGCTGGCCTGGAAGAGGGGCAACCGGGACTTGGCCAAGGCTGTAGCAGAAGTCAGGAACTCAATCCAGATCTCCCATGTGGCTGGCAGGAAGCCAAGTACTTGAGTCCTATCACTGTCTTCCATGTCCACAATAGTGGGAAGCTAAGAGTCAGGAACCAGAGGTGGGCATTGAACCTTGGCACTCTAACATGAGACATGAGTGTCTTAACTGCTAGGTCAAATGCCTGCTCCAGAACACTGCTCTAAAGAGAAACTTTCTCAACTATTCAGTTATCCTTAGAGAAGTGGGTGAGGAAGAGGGGTGGGAGGATAAATACTCAAGTCAGTCTCTAGCATCTTCCAAACATTGTAAATGTATCTTTATGATTCATAAATTAAAAAATTTATAATAATCATTCACTCTCAAATTTTCCTATCTTTGATCAGTAGAGTTTCTTTGAGTTTGCTTATCAGTCTGACATGACCCCAACAGTCTTTACAGCTCTCTTGAAAAGGTATTGTCTGTCCATTTTTTCCTATATATTCTACCCCAATCTTTTTTATTTCTATAAGTAATCCTGATTCCTTTAGAGAGAAATGGTTATTAAGTTTGAGTCTAGGCTCATTTCTCCTGCTTCAGGTCTTTTTAGTAGACTGAAGCAGAAAATACTACAATTTTTAAGGATTAAAAAAAGTCATGAATTCACATGCATTGCTATTTATACTCAGAACTAAAAATTTTATCGATATTATATATATGTTTTAAAGATTTTATTTATTTGAGAAGTAGAGTTACAGAGAGAGAGGGAGAGACAGAGAGAAAGGTCTTCCATCTGTTGGTTCATTCCCCAATGACCAGAGCTGAGCCAATCCAAAGCCAGGAGCCAGGGGCTTCTGGGTCTCCCACGTGGGTGCAGGGGCCCTTGGGCCATGCTTTCCCAGGCCACAAGCAGAGAACTGGATGGGAAGAGGAGCGGCTGGGACATGAACTATATCGCCCATATGGGATGGTGGACTGCAGACGAAACCTAGCCAACTATGCCACAGTGCTGGCTCCTTGATAATTATATTTCTTTTTCACATTCATTTTTTATGCAGAATACACACAGTAGTTTTGAAATACTAAAATCTAACACTATCACCAACAATGTATTCATTGAAAATAGTTAGCATTTTTTTCAGTTTTTTTTTTAATCCTAGGATCTATTTCATCTTTGGATGTACAGTCAGGGCACTATGTTTTTAGGTTACTTTGAATAGTTATATTTTTAGGAATTGTTTTTTAATGAAATGTATATTTTTATTATATAATTCCAAAGTTATATCTACAAGTTACTGTCAAAGAAGTCTAGTGTCTGCCATTCCTTCTTCTCTCTCACCAGAAATAACCACTCTCCAAACCTATTTGTGCTTCCATTTTAATAATATGTATGTATGTGTGTATATATATATTTCTCTTTTCCTTAAATAAACTGCAGCATATGTTACACACTACTTCAGCTTGCCTTTTCACTTAAGTAATATACGAATTCTTTACTTTTTTTTTTTTTTAAAGATTTATTTATCAGAAAGGAAGAGTTGCAGAAAGAGGGAGAGAGAGGGAGAAAGGGAGAGAGAAAGAAAGTGTGTCAGTTTTCCGGGGGGCTGGTGCTGTGGTGTAGCAGTTAAAGCTACCACCTGCAGTGCCAGCATCCCATATGGGTGCCAGTTCGAGTCTCGGCTGCTCTACTACTGATGCAGCTCTCTGCTATGGCCTAGGAAAGCAGTAGAAGATGGCCAAATTCCTTGGGCCCCTGCACCTGTGTGGGAAACCCAGAAAAAGCTCTTGGCTCCTAGCTTCGCATTGGCACAGCTCTGGCCATTGTGGCCAATTGGGGAGTGAACCAGAGGGTGGAAGCGTGCGTGGGGACGCTCTCTCTCTCTCTAACTTTGACTTTCAAATAAATAAACAAATCTTAAAAAAAAAAAAAAATCAGTCTTCCATCTGCCAGTTCTGTCTCCTTCTATCATTCTATCGGCCAGAGCTGGGACAATCTGAATCCAGGAGCCTGCAGCTTCTTCTGGGTCTCCCACATGGGTGCAGAGGCCCAAGGACTTGGGCCATCTTCTATTGCTTTCTCAGGCCATAGCAGAGAGCTGGATGGGAAGTAGAGCAGCAGGGACTCAAACCAGTGCCCATATGGGATGCCAGCACCGTAGGTGGCAGCTTTACTTGCTACACCACAGCACCAGTCCCCCTTCATTTCTTTTCATATCTGCCTTGTACCCCTTTACGAAGATAGATGTAAGTTTATCAAATCACTTCCCTGCTGTGAACATTTGGGTGTTCATAGTCTTTAGATATTACAAACAGTGCCACAGCCAATCGACTTGTGTATATGTAGCTTATAGAAATGAAACTGCTATGATAAAGGATAAATGTATAATTAGGTTTTTGCTAAAAATCAACCCTCTCTGGCCCATGGTGCTTATACCATTCCACGTTGTCCAACAAGTTATGAGGTTATCTGTTTTCCCAGGAGTCTTGCCAGTAGAGGATTTCACAAAAATTCAGATTTTGGCAATCTGATAGGCAAAAATGTTTCCCAGTACAGTTTTAATTTATATTTGTGTCAGGTAAAAGCAAGGCTGAGCTTCTTTTTAGATAGTGAAGACTGACATTACTTTCTCAATGAGCGGTCCATTCTTCTAGTCAATTTTTCCATGCTTTTTTTCCTTCTCTATTTTTGGAAGCTCTTTATTCATTAGGGATATTAATTATTTCTTATATAGATTTTACTAGTTTGTCATTTGCTTTATGGTGTTTTATGTAATCAAGTTTATTAACATCTCTTATTTCTTGTCATATTATTATTAAGTGCTAAATTTTGGTTAGTATTTATTTTATTTTTACAATGAAATCTCTGATGGGGGGCCCATGGCATTTAGCCTGGTGGTTAAGATGTCCACACACCCCAAGCCCACTTTGGCGTACTTAACTCCAGCTTCATGTTAATGCAGATCCTAAACAGTAACAGTGATGATCCTTATGGGATCCTGCCACCCACAGGGGAGGCCTGGACTGAGTTCCTGGCTCCTGGTTTGGCCCCAGCTCAGCCTTAGCCCCTGTAGACATTTGGGGAATGGACTAACTGATGAGGGTTCTCTCTCTCAAATTAAATTTAAAAATTAAAACAACTCTGAAAACTTTGAAATTTGCTCTTCCACTGTGTAAAAACTTGAACTGATTTTACCTTTTCCTGTTGGTTAGTTATTCCAATCTGTTTACTTATTTCCATATGCAAGTGTGAGTGTTTCCAGATTTCTCATTGTTCCATTTTTCTGTATACTATTAAAGCACCAACACCATACTGGTTTTTATTATTGTTGTTTTTAATTTATTTTCGAGGCAGAGAAACAGACCCTACCCCATCCTCTGGCCCACTCTTGAATGCCCACAATGGAAGGGGCTGTGTCAAAGCCAGAAGCTGGGTACACATTCTTCTCATCAAAATGTTGACTATTTTCCAAGATTGACCATATATTGTCAGTAAACTTGTACAAACTGAAATCATAGCATGTATTTCTACAAAGGAATAAAACCAAAAATCAACAAGAAGAACAATAGAAAATTTATAACTACATGGAAATAGAGTATGTTCCCAAATGGGTTGAAGAAATTAGAAAGGAAACTAATGAAAATGAAAACATATCAAGGGGCCGGCACTGCGGAGTAGGAGGATACGCCTCTGCCTGCAGCACCGGCATCCCAAATGGGCACTGGTTCGAGTCGTGGCTGCTCTACCTCCAATCTAGCTCCCTGCTGATGGTCTGGGAAAACAATGGAAGATGGCTCATCTGCTTGGGCTCTTATTCCCATGTGAGAGATCTGGAAGAAGTTCCTGGCTCCGGATTGGCCCAGCTCTGGTTGTTGCAGCCATTTGAGGAGTGAACCAGTAGATGAAGATCTTTCTCTCTGTTTCTCCTTCTGCCTATTACTTTATCGCTCAAATAAATAAATAAAGTCTTTAAGGAAAAAAAGGTAAATTTTAGGGGCTGGCATTGTAGCAGTACAGGTTAAGCCAATGCTGGCATCCCATTTCGTAGTGCTGGTTTGAGTCCCAGCTGCTCCACTTCTGATCCAGTTCCCTGCTAAAGTGCCTGGGAAGCCAGAGGAAAATGGCCATATGGGAAACCCAGATGGAGCTCCAGGATCCTGGCTTTGGCCTTGCCCAACCCTGGTCTGGACCCTGTTGTTATTGGCCATTTGGGGAGTAAACCAGCTAATAGAACATTTCTTTTTCAAATAAATAAATCTTTAGAAAAAGCAGAGGGGTGCGGTGGTGTTTATAGCAATAAGTGCTTACATTAAAAAAGTAGAACTATCTCAAATAAGCAATCTAATAATATATCTCAAAAACTTGGAAAAACAAGAACAAAGCAAAATTACCAAAATAATAATCAAAGTAGAAATAAAGAAAATTCAAATAAATAAAGTTAAATATAAAAAAGGAGACATTACAATTGATGCATCAGAAATACAAAGGATCGTAAGAAACTATGAAGAAAACCTATATGTTAACATATTGGAAAATCTTGAAGAAATGGATAAAGTCTTAGATGCATATAACCTACCAAGAAGAAATAGAAAATCTAAACAAACCCATAATAATTAATAACACTAAGGCATGTCGAGACAGCTCTACTCATATTTTCAAAATGTATCTAAATTTAACCACTTATCATATAAACTACTACTGTGCTAGTCTATGTCATCATTTCTTGCTTAGAATATAGCCTAGATTAGCCTCCTCACGTCTACCATTATACCACTTTGTTTAAAAAATATTTATTTATTTATTTATTTGAAAGAGAGAGAGAAAGGAGAGAAAGAGACAGATCTTTTACCCATTTGTTCACTCCCCAAATGGCTGCAATGTCAGGGGCTGGACCAGATAGAAGCCAGGAACCAGGAGCTTCATCTGGGTCTCCTATGTAGGTGGGTTGAGCCCAAGTATTTGGGCTATCTTCCACTGCATTTCCCAGGCACATGAGCAAGGACCTGGATTCAAAGTGGAGTAACCGGGACTCGAATCTGTGCACATATGGGATGCTGGTGCTGCAGGTGGCAGCTTAACCTTCTGTTCCATAGCACCAGCTGTACTTTATTTTTAATAGAACAAGCAGTGATCCATGAAAAGTTACTCCTTTATTCAGATTGTCTATTTTCATTTAGAAAGTATGCTTACTTTCCCCTACATTATCTAGCCTTCATCATCCTTAAAACACACACACACCTGATTGCCTACTGCTCTTTCCATCCCATTCTTTACTCAGCTACATAGTCTATTTGCTGTGGCTCAAATAAGCTAAATATATTCCTGACAGGGATTTTTGCATTTCCTCAGTCTTTTGCATAGAACCTTTTCTCTCAAGTCAGTTGTAAGAGTACGGTTAACTTCCCCTTCCACAAAGTTAACTCCCTTACTTCCTTAGTATTTTCATTCAGTTCCTTTCATTGATCTTCTGCCAATCCATTTAAAATGTCAAGCCTAGGGCCGGCGCCGTGGCTCAACAGGCTAATCCTCCGCCTTGCGGCGCCGGCACACCGGGTTCTAGTCCCGGTCGGGGCGCCGGATTCTGTCCCGGTTGCCCCTCTTCCAGGCCAGCCCTCTGCTGTGGCCCGGGAGTGCAGTGGAGGATGGCCCAGGTGCTTGGGCCCTGCACCCCATGGGGAGACCAGGAAAAGCACCTGGCTCCTGGCTCCTGCCATCGGAGGAGCGCGGTGCGCCGGCCGCAGCGGCCATTGGAGGGTGAACCAACGGCAAAAGGAAGACCTTTCTCTCTGTCTCTCTCTCTCACTGTCCACTCTGCCTGTCAAAAAAAAAAAAAAAAAAAAAAATGTCAAGCCTACCCTTGACATTTCATATTCTCTATACCTTTTTTTTTTTGACAGGCAGAGTGGACAGTGAGAGAGAGAGACAGAGAGAAAAGTCTTCCTTTGCCGTTGGTTCACCCTCCAATGGCTGCCGCGGCCGGCGCGCTGCGGCCGGCGCACCGCGCTCATCCGATGGCAGGAGCCAGGTACTAGGTGCTTTTACCTGGTCTCCCATCGGGTGCAGGGCCCAAGCACCTGGGCCATCCTCCACTGCACTCCTGGGCCACAGTAGAGGGCTGGCCTGGAAGAGGGGCAACCGGGACAGAATCCGGCGCCCCGACCGGGATTAGAACCCGGGGTGCCGGTGCCGCAAGGCGGAGGATTAGCCTGTTGAGCCACGGCGCCGGCCTCTCTATACCTTTTTTATTTTTTTTCCTCTTAGCAAGTATCTCTATTTAGGGGCTGGGGCTGTGGTATAGCAGGTTAAGATCCTGCATCCCATATGGGTGCCGGTTCCAGTCCTGGCTGCTCTGATCCAGCTCCCTGCTGATGGCCTGGGAAACCTGGTAGTGCCCATCTGGGAGACCCAGAAGAAGCTCCTGATCGGCCCAGCCCAGGCCGATGCAGACTGATGTGGACTTTGGGAGGCACTGTGATGACTCAAATGATTGAGTTCCTGCCACCCACACAGGAGACCTGGAATTGAGTTCTTGGCTCCATTTGCAGGCTTTTGGGGTGTGAACCAATGGACGGAATCTCTCTCCTCCTGCCCCCTTCTCTCAAAATTACTGTTTTAAACATTAAAAAACATAGATTCAGATGTGAGCATTAGGCTAGTGGTTAAGATGCCTGCATTTCACATCAGAATACATGGGTTCAATACTTAGCTCTGGTTCCTGAGTCTAGCTTCCAATATGATCCTCAAATTCTTACATTGAGGGGCTGGAGCTGTGGCATAGTGGGTAAAGCCACATTGTATGAGTGCCAGTTTGAGTCTTGGCTGCTCCACTTCCGATCCAGCTCCCTGCTTATTGCCTGGGAAAGCAGTAGAAGATGGTCCAAATGCTTTGGCCTGTGTACCCATGTGGGAGACCTGTTAGAAGCTCCTGGCTCCTGACTTCAGATTGGCCCAGTTCCAGACATTGTGGCCATTTGGGGAGTGAATAAGAAGAAAGATCTCTGTCTCTCAAATAAATAAATCACACACAAAAATTGAGAGGCAGAGAGAGAAACAGAGACAGAGAGCAAGCTCCCATAGACTGGTTCATTCTCCAAATGCCCACATAGCTGGGGTTAGGCCAAGCTGAAGCCAGCAGCCGGATCTCAGTATGGGTCTCCCATGAAGTTAGAAGGAACCGAGGCCGGCGCCGTGGCTCAATAGGCTAATCCTCTGCCTTGTGGCGCCGGCACACCAGGTTCTAGTCCCAGTCGGGGCACTGGATTCTATCCCAGTTGCCCTTCTTCCAGGCCAGCTCTTTGCTGTGGCCCGGGAGTGCAGTGGAGGATGGCCCAAGTGCTTGGGCCCTGCACCCCATGGCAGACCAGGAGAAGCACCTGGCTCTTGCCTTCGGATCAGCGCAGCATTCCAGCAGTGGCAGCCACTGGAGGGTGAACCAACAGCAAAAGAAAGACCTTTCTCTCTGTCTCTCTCTCTCACTGTCCACTCTGCCTGTCAAAAAAAAAAAAAAAACAAAAAGAGGAGGAACCGAATCACTTGAGCCATTACTGATATTTCCCAGGGTCTGCATTAGCAAGAAGTTGGAATCAGGAGGTAGAGCTGGGAATGAACCCAGGTATTCCAATGTGGGATGTGATCATCTTAACCAATAAACATCCACTCTGAATTTACTTTTAATTTTTTTTTCCAACTGTGCTACCAATTCTAATCCAGGTGTCATAGGCACAAGTTTAACAGTTCCACAACTCTTTGAAATGGATTTCAATGTAACACTTTAATTAACATAACAAGTTCATTACCTGAATTTCAATACCTAACTCATGAATAAACAAACTATAAATAGTAAAAGCTCCAATTATTAAATAGTTTGGTCAAGACTACTTAAAGAAAGAATATGCAATAGATTGCTTAAGAATGCTGAAAGCAGATATTCAAGCCATGGGTTCTACAGTGAATGTTAATACATTTTGCATCCTGTGACTTGAATATGGCTTTGCTCATTTGATTAAGGTATCACAATCAAGCTATTCAGTTCAACTACATAGTCTGGCTCAACCACACAACTAAAAAAAAAGCCCCCAAGAACAAAAAATGCACACCACTGAATGAATGTTTATAAGACTACTAAGAAAAGAATATGCATTAACTATGAATTTTTGAAGATAAGACATTTCTGAAAATGGTTTGCTCTTTAACAAAACACTACCTTGTTTGTAAGGCCTTAAAAATGCAAAATGCTTACTGGCTTCACATGATTAAGAGTTACTTACACACAGGCTTAAACAAAACAAAACTCATTTTCCTTTACAGACTGGGTTTAATACTTACATTTATATTTCAAATTCCTACATTAAGAATGGAGGGCTATAAGCTTAAGGATTAGGTAATCTCCTCTCAAAATAAGTTTTCAGTGAGCAATATTGTCAGGCTGCTTAACACAGATACCAAGCATTCTGTATATACAAAATCACTTCATACCTCTTGTCAGCAAGATCTGTTTTATTTCCTACTAACATGATGATAACATCACTTCCTCTTTCTGTTCTGACATCATCAATCCATTTTGTAGTTTGCTGGAATGAGTTAACATCTGGTATAGGAGAATGGACAAAGAGATTAGTGTTAACTGAAAATACCTCTCCAATTGATGGATACCCACATGCCCCCAAAAGCTCTGGAGGTTGGAAGGGGGCGGGCACATTAGGAACCCACTTTTAATGTGCCTGCAACATAACTCCATTTTATCTGATTACAACTGTCAGTGATTTAAGCAAATCTGAGGAATAAAATTCTCAGTACTGTTTTCAGAGTAGCTTAAAAGTTTTTGACAATAACCAAATGAATGTGATCTATATGGAATTAAAAAAAACTTTCTGAAATGTAAAGACAGCCAAGGCAGATAATATGGTGTCATATTGCCACAGTGCTTTTTTGATCACTTACACATACCAAACATGACAAAGAAAGCATTTCCAAAAGTACATCAGCAAGTACCAACACATCCAGAAAATTTGTAAAGCCTTTACATAGCTTTCAATATCTGTTTTGCATTGCTTACTTAGTTTTTGATCACTTTAACCTTTAAGTTTATTAATTTAATGCACCATAATCACTTATTAAAAATTATCTTTTCTAGTATTGAATTCTGAGTACTTCAATACATTTGCAGTAACTAAAGAAAACAATTTATTAATAATTTAACCACATATGTGAAATTTTAAAAGAAAATATACCAGGTTTCACTTGCTTTGGTTAAAGTGAGCACAAACATTTTCAAGCTACAAAACTTGTCAATGCACAATAACCAACATACATCTATTTAAAACAAGTAGCAACCCAAAGTAAAGCTGCAAGAGGACTGCATACAGCCCCTAGCCATAAGAAGTCCCTGAGGGAATCATAATTTCTAGTTTTGTCATTACAATTATTACTCAGTAGATATGAATTCTGACTAAGCAGATAGGAAAAGATGTTTACTAACATTATTACTGGTTCAAATCAAGTTTCTTTGTTTATATGTTTTTAAAGAAGTCCAAGATACTATTTAACCCTATAAATTATGAACTACTATATGCAATGATCTTTAACATTTCCTTAATGTATGTCATAAACCAATTTACAAAGACAATTTCAAGCAGAGAACATTTTCCTTCCATCACCAATGCCCCATGGAACATTCACAGTCACTTAAAAGGCCAAGGGCATTATTCACTTTTTGGGGGAAAAGAAAAAACTATCACTTGTTTTATCTCCTACTGTAACTTATTAATTAAGTCCATCATAGAATCTAGATATGATCCAAATAAAAATGATAATCAGAAAGTTGTACATTACATTTTCTCTGTCTTCCTCATTAGAGAATGGCTGGAAGGGGAAAGCAGAGAAAAGCTAGCCAACAGAAGTTTTAACAGCCTCAACAGAAACCTTGGAGGATTTGGAAAACTTAGCAAAAGGCTTAAATGCAGGTTATTCCATTTTAGAGAAATCTGAGATTAATTTTAATGAAAAGGGAGAGATTCCTTCAACTATAATTATGGTATGGCTTAGGGATAAGAGGATAGTAAGAAAGTTTTGAGGAGTATAATTGGACAAGAAAGAAAATTTCTGGGGTGAACAACCTAGGACTGTAAAAATAAAGCATACTGGTACAAACACCAAAGCAAATATCTCTGACCTGGTCAGTCTGTGATAAAGCTTATTTTTACATGCCAATAGGAAAACAAGCACAAGACAAGAACATGCATGCAGCTAAGCTAAAGGCTGAAAGAAGATTAGAAATGCATAATTCCCCCCACTCACTTGTGATATCATAAACAACAACTGCCACAGTGGAGTCACGAATGTAGCTAGGAATCAAGCTCCTGAACCGCTCTTGACCTGCTGTGTCCCATAATTGCAATCGTACCTAACAACAAAATCAGTCAAACAAGCAAGAAAAATAAGAAAGGTCAACCCATTGCAAAATACCTACTTGTAATATCGTAAACTACTACGGCTGCAGCAGAATCACGGATGTAACTGGGAATGAGGCTACGGAAACGTTCCTGACCCGCAGTATCCCACAGCTGCAGCCTGATCTGTGGGATGGGAAAAAATAAATAAAAAAAAAAAAACAAAAACAAAAAAAAAAAACTAATACTAAAAACTTTTTTTTAAAGGGGAAGAAGAGTGAGAAGGGAACAGAAAGGAGATTCATGCAAGAGGTTGCAGAAGAATGAGAAATGAAATGACGAAACTCCTTCAGAAGGCACTAACACTAAATACTTGCTTGCTTTGAAGGTACACAGACTGAAAAATGCCAATGTGAAAGATTTATATAATCAGAAATATGGCTTCCCTCTTTGCCCTCCCTAAAACTTCTTTGAATACCTTTGCCTTCCAGTTTATAAAAAGTAGACTGTTAATGTTTAAACTGAACATAAAAAAGACAAAAATAGGTAAATATCAATGAGTCCATCAGAGTAAAAGAATTAATACTTCTTTGAGAGCCTCTCTGAAGCTAAAATGTCTCTCTCTTTTTACTGGGTCCAATGAAGTTGTTTGAAATTGGATCTTTAACACTGTGCTCTTATTTCTCCCATACATTTCTCCCCAGAACACTGCACATAACACAACAAAAAGGAGAAATGTCTTTTAGCAATCTTTTACTTACTTTCTCACATTTACATTGTAGGAAGAAAAGCCTGAAAACAAGCATTAAGTTTTCTTACCATTATAAAGTAGTTCCAGGCTTTCAAGTTTTAAAAAATAGCATGCTATATATGAAAATATAAAAGAGAAAATCCCAAAGAAAAAACACACACACTTACAAGAAATAATATTGAGATAAATTAATATTTTGGGGTGCAGGTCCCACAATATTGCATTTCAGATATTCACTGTTTAGATGACAGGAATCTCTTTAATGGTATTAGGCTGGAATATACTATTTACATTGTATTTAAAGAGAACACTCCAAAGAATGGTCTATAAAAATAGAATAAATAAATGAATATTACTTCTTTCCATTTGGTCATTTTGGTACATGTTCTGTTCTGACAAAGAAAACCTTAATATTCACAAATTGTGTGATACTCAAGTGAAATCTTCCTGAATGACTTATGAATGGCATTCAAAAGGTCTTTGGCAGTTCTAATTTTTTTTCCAGCAAATTCTTTTAATTCTTAAAGCTACATTATTTTTCCAAATTAAAAAAAAAAAAACAACTTTGTTTAACAAACCAAAGACTTCAGAATTTTTACAAATAACTTAGCTTTCTCTCTTCCTTTGGATCTCACCTGGAGATCAGAAGTCAGAGTACTAACTACCATTCACTCAGTGTTATAGTTTATCTCAAGGCCTATACAAGAACTTTAGAAACTTTGTTGAGTATTTCCTACGTTGTCAATAATTGATTATACACTTGTTCATAGTATTCCAACCTGCAGTGTTGCAAAACTGCACACTGAAAAAATTACTCACTGTTCGATCCTCCAAGTACATTGTTTTTGATAAAAAGTCAATGCCAATTGTTGCCTGAAAAACAAAACAAAAAACAAAGACATAAACAAGTAACAATGGTTTAAAGGTGGCCAGGAGTTTAGGATTCAAATGGGATGTATGACTGCAGAAGAAATAATGAACAAACACATTACAGTCAAGTAGGAACAAACACAATTTCAGTGATGGCTTTCACATATTAAGCACTTGCTTTGAATAATGGATTATTTTAGGTTTTTTACATGATCATCTCTAACTCCCATGCATTCTTGCACATAGCTTATTCTCAACTATCTTTTTACTTTATTGATAACAAGACTAGGAGAACTTCACTTTCACTACCTGTATTTGAACCTAGATTTGCGTATCTGAATAACCAACATAGGATGGCAACAGTTGATCCAACAGCAATTTCATTAAATACTGCTGCTGTAAAGTAAGTGACTGTAAGTGCTGTAAAGTAAGTGACTGCCTACACAATGGCTTGTCAGCTATGCCAGAGACCCAAACATGATTTTCCAAAAGGGATTTATTTCCAGTGTAAAAGAACAGTAATTAGGTAATGGAAATAGGTTTCCTTCTGTATCAAGCAAGGAAAAGAAGCTTGAATTTGAAGACCAAACCTACGTAAAGTTCCATTACCTATCATTTACCAAAGAACCAGCAGATGGAAGACTCTCTCTGCCTCTCCTTCTCTCTCTGTGTAAATCTAACTTTCAAGTAAATAAATAAATCTTTAAAAAAAAAAAAAAGGTTAAGGTGTGGGTAGAGTGTTTGGATTGAAATCTCTGTTCCCAATCTCCAGCTTCCTGCTAATGTGTACCCTGGAACGCAGCAGGTGAAGGCTCAAGTAGTTGGGTCCCTTTCTCCAAGGAGACATGGATTGAGTTCCCTGCTCTGGGTTTAGCCTGGTCCAGCCCCAGTTGCTGCAGGCATTTGGAAGTGAATCAGTGGGTGTGTTCTCTCTCTCTTTCAAACAAATAATATTTTTCTAAAGTTAAGGAAGCATTCAATTACAACCACAGCTATGGAAATAATTATGTGCCTATAACCCACTGTTTTATCTGTGCCATCTTCTGCAATGTTTACTGTCAATCTGTAACATTCCTTGTAATAAAACATCCTCTAAATCCAAAGTAATCTCAAAAGTTACTTTCAGCAACATTTAAACGATTTTTTATAAAACTATTTCACAGTAGCAATGATACACATAGGAATTTCTTTTTTGATTTTTCTTGTTCATTTGACAGGTAGAGTTACAGACAGTGAGAGAAAGACAGAGAGAAAGGTCTTCCTTTCGTTGCTTCACTCCCCAAATGGCTGTTACAGCCTGCGCTGCGCCGATCCAAAGCCAGGAGCCAGGTGCTTCCTCCTGGTCTCCCATGCAGGTGCAGGGGCCCAAGCACTTGGGCCATCCTCCACTGCATTCCTGGGCCACAGCAGAGAGCTGAACTGGAAGAGGAGCAACTGGGACTAGAACCCGGCGCCCATAAGGGATGCAGGCACCGCAGGTGGAAGATTAACCAAGTGAGCCATGGTGCCAGCCCCTTGATTATTTTTTTAATTTTAGCTCCCACCTACAAGGGAGACAACATGCAGTATTTAACTTTCCGTGTATAGCTTATTTCACTCAACATGTCATCCAGTTGAACCCATTTTGCTACAAAAGGCAGAACTGGGCTGGCGCCGTGGCTCAACAGGCTAATCCTCCGCCTTGCGGCGCCGGCACACCGGGTTCTAGTCCCGGTCGGGGCGCCGGATTCTGTCCCGGTTGCCCCTCTTCCAGGCCAGCCCTCTGCTGTGGCCCAGGAGTGCAGTGGAGGATGGCCCAAGTGCTTGGGCCCTGCACCCCATAGGGAGACCAGGAAAAAGCACCTAGCACCTGGCTCCTGGCTTCGGATGAGCGCGGTGCGCCGGCCGCAGCGCGCCGTCCGCGGCAGCCATTGGAGGGTGAACCAACGGCAAAAGGAAGACCTTTCTCTCTGTCTCTCTCTCTCACTGTCCACTCTGCCTGTCAAAAAAAAAAAAAAAAAGGCAGAATTGCATTCTTTTTAATAGCTGAATAATATTTCATGCTGTATATCTACCATATTTTCTTTATCCATTCATCTGATAATGGACACCTCGGCTTATTCCAAATTTTGGTTATTATGAACAGTTCTGCCGTAAACATGGTGGTACAACATGTTCATGTCTTTTGGGTATATTCCCAGTAGTGGGAATGCTGAATCATATGGCAAATCTATTCCTAGTTTTTAAAGAAATCTCAATGCTGTTTTCCACTAATTTACATTCCCACCAATAGTGTGAAAGTGCTCCTCTTTCTCTATATCCTCACCAGCATTTGTTAAGTCATTTGGATTTTAGCCTTCTGACACAGCTGAGGTGATATCTCATTGTGGTTTTGATTTGCACTTCCTTGATGGCTAGTGATAGTGAGCATTTTTCATATATTTGTTGGCCATTTGTATTTCTGCCTGTTGAGATCCTGTGCCCATTTCTTTCTTCAATAAAGTCTGGGTTCTTTTTGTCACATCTTTTTTTTTTTTTCTCCCAAAGATTTATATATTTCAAAGAGTTACAGAGAGGCAGAGGCAGAGGCAGAGGCAGAGGCAGAGAGAGAGAGAGAGAGAGAGAGAGAGAGAGAGAAAGAGAGAGAGAGAGAGAAAGAAAGTGTTCCATCTGCTGGTTTACTCCCCAAATGGCTCAGCTAATCAAAGCCAGGAGCCAGGAGTTTCCTCCAGGTCCGGGGCCCAAGGACTTGGCCATTTTCTACTGCTTCCCCAGGCCATAGCAAAGAGCTGGATCAGAAGTGGAGCAGCCGGGATGCAGCGCCCATATGGGATGCCGGCACTGCAGGTGGTAGTTTTACCCGCAATGCCTCAGTGCCTGCAACCCATTTCTTTTTTTTTCTTTTTTTTTTTTTTTGACAGGCAGAGTGGACAGTGAGAGAGAGAGACAAAGGTCTTCCTTTGCCGTTGGTTCACCCTCCAATGGCTGCCACAGACGGCGCATGCGGCCGGCGCACCGCGCTCATCCGATGGCAGGAGCCAGGTACTAGGTGTTTTTTCCTGGTCTCCCATGGGGTGCAGGGCTCAAGCACTTGGGCTATCCTCCACTGCACTCCTGGGCCACAGCAGAGGGCTGGCCTGGAAGAGGGGCAACCGGGACAGAATCCAGTGCCCCGACCGGGACTAGAACCTGGCGTGCCGGCGCCGCAAGGCGGAGGATTAGCCTGTTGAGCCACGGCGCCGGCCTGCAACCCATTTCTTAACTGGATTGTTTTTTGTGGTTGGATGTTTGTTGTTGTTGAGTTTTGTAAGTTGCTGATATATCTTAGATATTAATCCTTTGTTTAAGATACGCACCTTGAAAGTATTTTCTCCCAGGGGCTGGTGCCATGGCACTGTAGCCTGTGGTGCTGGAATCCCATATGGGCACTGGTTCTAGTCCTGGCAACCCCTCTTCCAATCCAGCTCTCTGTTGTGGCCTGGGAAAGCAGTAGAAGATGGCCCAAGTCCTTGGGCCCCTGCACCCATGTGGGAGACCTGGAAGAAGCTCCTGGCTTCGGACTGCTGTAGCTCCGGCTGTTGTAGCCATCTGGGGAGTGAACCAGCAGATGGAAGACTTCTCTCTCTCTCTCTCTTTCTAAACTCTGACTTTCAGGTAAATAATCTAATCTTTATTTTTTTTTATTTGACAGAGTTTAGTGAGAGAGAGAGAGAGAGAGACAGGGAGAAAGGTCTCCCTTCCGTTGGTTCACCCCCTAAATGGCCGCTATGGCCGGCACTGCACCAATCTGAAGCCAGGAGCCAGGTACTTCTTCCTGATCTCCCAAGCGGGTGCAGGGGCCCAAGCACTTGGGCCATCCTCCACTGCCCTCCTGGGCCACAGGAGAGCTGGACTGGAAGAGGAGAAACCGGGACTAGAACCCGGTGACCATATGGGATGCCAGCACTGCAGGCAGAGGATTAGCCCAGTGAGCCATGGC
The DNA here is from genome assembly GCA_949820135.1 of Sylvilagus floridanus. Classification (NCBI taxonomy): domain Eukaryota; kingdom Metazoa; phylum Chordata; class Mammalia; order Lagomorpha; family Leporidae; genus Sylvilagus; species Sylvilagus floridanus. The sequence continues at coordinate 63,526,608 of OX463224.1, read as the reverse complement.
GCCAGCCCCATAAATTAATCTTTAAAAAAATAAAAAAGAAAACCACTGATTTAAAAAAAAAGTATCTTGTGAAATGAAACCTCACTTACCTATATATTACACATATATTGCACATATAACACATATACGCACATATATTTCACACATATACATAAACACAGACATATATATTACACATGGCTCATGCAAGCTCACAAATAAATTTCCAGGAATGAGATGAGCACTCTATTTACACATTTCTGAAGTTCCTCTGTTGTGTGTGTGGTGGGGGTGGAGGTAGGGAAACTTAAGATGATTTGCTGAAGAATTTTTTTTGCCCGATTATATAAGTTGGCAGCTAATCACACAGTTGATTCTTCACAAAGAAAACACCTGATATACTTTCAAGCCAATTTTCTTAAGTAAGGTTTTAGGGTGTATTTTTGGCTAGGACTAACTAAACTTAAATGTTTACAAAATGTGTAAGTCACACTAGAAACCAGTCTCTCCTACTGATGCCAAGATTTTGGGGCTGAAGTTGTGGTGCAATGGGTTAAGCCACTACCTGTGAAGCCAGAATCCCATATTGGAGAAATGATAAGAGTCCTGGGTGCTCTTCTTAGGACCCAGCTTCCCAATATGCCTAGGAAACCAGCAGAAGATGGCCCAAGTACTTGGGCCTGGCCAGCCACATAAGATACTAGGATGAAGCTCCCGATTCCTGGCTTCTGTCTGGCCCAGACCTGGCTGTTGCAGACGTTCGCAGAGTGAACCATATACAGAAGATCTCTTTCTCTGTCTTACCCTCTCTCTGTAACTCTGCCTTTCAAGTATATTAACACATTTGTTAAAAAAATGTTAGGTTTAATGTTGTCTTTGTTCAACTACCAACTTTGTTATTTTTAATAAAACAAGATACACAAATTGTAGTTATCTATTTTTCAATTAGAATCTTTTAATTGTGAACTATATACGGACCTACTTTTCCCCATGTAAATGACTTGAACAGATAGGTCAACCGTCCTATACACTGATCCACATTCTGAAGCTGTTTTCTTTTTGTTATTTTTAAAGATTTATTTATTTATATATTTATTTATTTGCAGCTCAATAGGCTAATCCTCACCTAGCAGCGCCGGAGAACCAGGTTCTAGTCCCGGTCAGGGTGCCGGATTCTGTCCCAGTTGCCCCTCTTCAAGGCCAGCTCTATGCTGTGGCCTGGGAGTGCAGTGGAGGATGGCCCAAGTGCTTGGGCCCTGCAACCCATGGGAGACCAGGAGAAGCACCTGGCTCCTGCCTTCGGATTAGCACGGTGCACCGGCTGCAGCGCGCCAGCCGCAGCGGCCATTGGAGGGTGAACCAACGGCAAAAGAAGACCTCTCTCTGCCTCTCTCTCTCTCACTGTCCATTCTGCCTGTCTAAAAAAAAAAAACTAAAATAAATAAATAAAAAGATTTATTTATTTATTTGAAAGGCAGAGAGGCAGAGAGAGAGTCAGTCAGTCTTCCATCTACTGCTTTACTCCCCAAATGGCTGCAATGGCCAGAGCTGAGCCAGTCCAAAACCAGGAGCCAGCAGTTTCCCCAGGGTCTCCAACGTGGATGCAGTGGCCCAAGGACTTGGGCCATCTTTCACTACTTTCCCAGGCAGTAGCAGACAGGAGGATTGTAATGGAGCAGCCAGGACTCGAACTGGCACCTATATTGGATGCTGGCACTGCAGGCGGTGGCTCTACCTACTATGCCACAGTGCTGGCCCCTAAAACTGTCTTCTTACTTCCTTGTGGTGTCTGTTTTTTCTTCAAGAATGTGTATTTGTTTTAAAAAAAGATTTATGTATTTATTTGAAAGGCAGAGAAAGAGGCTGGCGCCGTGGCTCAACAGGCTAATCCTCCGCCTTGCGGCGCCGGCACACTGGGTTCTAGTCCCAGTCAGGGCACCGGATTCTGTCCCGGTTGCCCCTCTTCCAGGCCAGCCCTCTGCTGTGGCCCGGGAGTGCAGTGGAGGATGGCCCAGGTGCTTGGGCCCTGCACTCCATGGGAGACCAGGAAAAGCACCTGGCACCTGGCTCCTGCCATCGGATGAGCGCGGTGCGCCGGCTGCAGCGCGCCATCCGCGGCAGCCATTGGAGGGTGAACCAACAGAAAATTAATACCTTGGGGTCCAGCAAATTCCCAATTTCTCATTCACTTTTTTTTTTTTTTTGACAGGCAGAGTGGACAGTGAGAGAGAGAAAGAGAGAGAGAGAAAGGTCTTCCTTTACCATTGGTTCACCCTCCAATGGCCGCTGTGGCTGGCGCGCTGCGGCCGATGCATTGCGCTGATCCGAAGGCAGGAGCCAGGTGCTTCTCCTGGTCTCCCATGCAGGTACAGGGCCCAAGGACTTAGGCCATCCTCCACTGCACTCCTGGGCCATAGCAAAGAGCTGGCCTGGAAGAGGGGCAACTGGGACACAATCCCGGCGCCCCAACCGGGACTAGAACCCGGAGTGCCGGCGCCGCAGGCCGAGGATTAGCCTAGTGAGCTGCAGCGCCAGCCTTCTCATTCACTTTTCATCTGATCGGCTTAACATCCACTGATAATAGTTACCTGAATTATTTTATTACAGTTAAAAAATGGTAATTTTCTATCTCCATCGTTCTTGCTACAATTACTAGATGGCATTCTTCTATACAGAATATACTAAACAAAGTTCTTTGGTTACTGTGAAGTACAATTTGCGCAAGAATAGGCAGGATAGATACTTCTTTTCTTTTATTTCCCCAATTTCAGGGTAAGGAGTTGATAATACTAGCAATCATCAATAGTGAAAATGAGTTTCTCATTTGTGGCCTTCTCTTTTTGATGATTTTTCAAAATTCATATACTGTTTTTATTTTCATAAGAGTCCTTTAAAAGTACTCAAGTTTTAAATTTTGATATATTTTAATTTTTTCTTTTATGAAACTTGCTTGTGTTGTGATGGGAGAGAAATTTTTCCTAATGCAAGATCATGAATTCTGTTTCCTAAAAGCTTTCTAAACATTAACAGCTTTAACGCTGACATTCAGGATGATCTACTTTGAGTTAATATATAGCACAAGGTAAAGATAAATATTAATATGTTCACATGTGGGTGTCAATTGTTCTAGCATCTTTTGTGGAAAGCACTATCCTTTCCTGATTGAATCACCTTGGTGCTTCTGTCCAAACTAGTTGTACATAATTATTAAGATTTTATTTTAGGGCTGGCGCCGTGGCTCACTAGGCTAATCCTCCACCTGAGGCGCTGGCACCCCAGGTTCTAGTCCTGGTTGGGGTGCCAGATTTTGTCCCAGTTGCTCCTCTTCCAGTCCAGCTCTCTGCTGTGGCCTGGGAGGGCAGTGGTGGCCTGGGATGGCCCAAGTGCTTGGGCCCTGCACCCACATGGGAGACGAGGAGGAAGCACCTGGCTCCTGGCTTCAGATCAGCGCAGCACGCCAGCCGTAGGAGCCATTTGAGGGGTGAACCAACGGAAAGGAAGACCTTTCTCTCTGTCTCTCTCACTGTCTAACTCTGCCTGTCAAAAAAAAAAAAGATTTTATTTTAGACTCTTAATTCAAAATCAACTAAAGTAAACTTTATGATACCTGATAGTGAAGGAAAGTACCTTCTCCCTCTTCTTCCTTTAAAAAGAGCAAACTACTGAGGCCAGTGTTGTAGTGTATCAGGTAAAGCTGCTGCCTGCTTGCAGTGCCGGCATCCCATATGGGTGCCAGTTCAAGTCCCGGTTGCTCCACTTCCATTCTAGCTCCTTGCTAATGCACCTGGGAAAGGAGCAGAGAAGGGCCCAAGAGCTTGGACCCTTGCACCTGTGTGGGATACTGATCCTGCCTTTGGATCAGTACAGCTCCATCCATTAAAGCCATTTGGAAAAGTGAACCACTAGATGGAAGACCTCTCTCTCTCCCAGTCTCCCTCTCTCTGTCTGTAACGCTGCCTCTCAAATAAATAAATCTCTAAAACAAAAACAAATTATGACCTGTCAATACTGTAGCACAACAAACACTATCATGCTATGAATACTTTTCCTTTTCTTTTCTTTCTTCTTTTTTTTTTTTTTGGACTGGCAGAGTTAGATAGTAAGAGAGAGAAAAAGAGAAAGGTCCTCCTTCCATTGGTTCACCCTCCAAATGGCTGCTACGGTTGGCATGTTGCACCTATCTGAAGCCAGGAGCCAGGTGCTTCCTCCTGGTCTCCCATGCAGGTGCAGGGCCCAAGTACTTGGGCCATCCCAGGCCACCACTGCCCTCCCGGGCCACAGCAGAGAGTTGGACTGGGAAGATGAGCAACCAGGACAGAACCGGCACCCCAACTGGGACTAGAACCAGGGGTACCAGTGCCACAGGCGGAGGATTAGCCTAGTGAGCCGTAGCGCCGGCCTTCCTTTTCTTTTTTAAAAAAAAAAATTTTATATTTGAAAGGCATAATTACAGAAAGATGGGAGAATCAAAGTTGAAATTATGGAAGTGAAAGTAAAGGAAGGGCTGGGGCTGTGGCGTGGCAAGTAAGGCCGCCACCTGCAGTGCCATCATCCAATATGGGCATCAGTTCAAATCTCGGTTGCTCCACCTCTGATCCAGCTCTCTGCTATGGCCTAGGAAAGCAGTGGAAGATGGCCCAAGTCCTTGGGTCCCTGCATCCATGTGGGAGATCAGAGGGAGATCCGGAGGAAGCTCCTGGCTCCTGACTTTGGATCGGTACAGCCCCAACCATTGCAGCCATCTGGGAAGTGAACCAGCGGATCAAAGACCTCTGTCTCTCTCTCTCTCTAAGACCTCTCTCTCTCTCTCTCTCTCTCTCTGCCTCTGCCTCTCTGTAATTCTGCCTTTCAAATAAAGAAATCTTTTTAAAAAATATTTTTCTTTATTTGAAAGTCAGAGTTACACAGAGAGAGGGGAGGCAGAGAGAGAGAAAGAAAGAGAGGTCTTCCATCCAATGGTTCATTGCCCAATTGACCACAACAGCAGGCTGGAACTGTGCTGATCTGAAGCCAGGAGCCAGGAGCTTCATCCGGGTCTCCCACGTGGGTGCAGGGGCCAGAGGACTTGGGCCATCTTCTACTGCTTTCCCAGGCCATAGCAGAGAGCTGGATCAGAAGTGGAGCAGCCAGGTTCAAACTGGCACCCATATGGGATGCCAGCGCTTCAGGCCAGGGCATTAACCCCCTGTGTCACAGCACTGGCCCCAATAAATAAATCTTTAAAAATAAAAAAAGTAAGTAAAGGAGGCTAGTTGATCTTCTAGGTGAATATTATAGTTGCTTGAAGTGCTTTAGAATAAAGAATATTATGAAACAATACTATGAAACAAGTGGTAAAATCTTCAAAGAAAAAAATCAGCATTTCTAAATGGTAAATAATGATAATAATCAGAAGAACAGATGTCTTCTTCCAGAAAGTCAGGAGTCACTATACATAGGGATTATAATTTTTACTTCACAGATGTAAAAATATAGGCTGGGGGCTAGTGCTGTGGTGTACTGACTAAGCCTCTGACTACAGTTCTGGCATCCTATACAGGTGCAGGCTCAACTCCCGGCTGCTCCACTTCCAATCCAGCTCCCTGCTAATGGCCTGGGAAAGCAATGGAAGATGGCCCAAGTGCTTGGGCCCCTGCACCCGCATGGGAGACCTGGAAGAAACTGCTGGCTCCTGTCTTCACATCAGCTCAGCTCTGACAGTTGCAGCCATTTGGGGAGTGAACCAGCAAATGGAAGACTTCTCTCTCTCCCTCTCTAACTCTGCTTCTTTAGCAAATAAATAAAAACTTTATTAAAAATAGGCTGAAAAGATAACTGGTCCCAAACTACCCAATTACTAAATGGTATAACTAAGATGTAAACAGGGTCTTTTCAACTCTCATTATACAAATGTTCTAGAGGGGCCGGTGCTGTGCCGCCGCCTGCAGTGCCAGCGTCTCATATGGGCACTGGTTCGAGTCCCTGCTGCTTCATTTCCCATCCTCTGCTATGGCCTGGGAAAGCAGTAGAAGATGGCCCAAGTCCTTGGGCCCCTGCGACCATGTGGGAGACCTGAAGAAGCTCCTGGCTCCTGATCTCAGCACACCTCTGGCCACTGCGGCCAACTGGAGAGTGAACCAGCAAATGGAAGACCTCTCTCTCCTTCTGCCTCTCCTCTTTCTGTACAACTCTGACTTCCAAATAAATAAGCAAATCTTTAAAAAAAATCTTAAAAAAAAATAAAACACAAATGTCCTAGAAAGGAAATCCACCACAAATTTTTAATTTTTCAAACAGAAAGATCCCATTCAAAAGGCATATTCTTAGGGTGAACATTTGACTCAGTGATCAAGATGCTGCTGGGGAATCTCCTCATCTCATACAAGCTCAAGTCTTGCTCCACTCCCAATCCCAGCTTCCTGCGAATGCCCATCTTTATTAAAATAATTATAAAAAATAATTATATAGGCCGGCGCCATGGCTCACTAGGTTAATCCTCCGCCTAGCAGCACCGGCACACCAGGTTCTAGTCCCGGTCGGAGCACCGGATTCTGTCCCGGTTGCCCCTCTTCCAGGCCAGCCCTCTGCTGTGGCCCAGGAGAGCAGTGGAGGATGGCCCAGGTGCTTGGGCCCTGCACCCCATGGGAGACCAGGAGAAGCACCTGGCTCCTGCCTTCGGATCAGCGTGATGCAACGGCCACTGCGCACAGGCCGCGGCGGCCATTGGAGGGTAAACCAACGGCAAAGGAAGACCTTTCTCTGCCTCTCTCTCTCTCACTGTCCACTCTGCCTGTAAAAAAAAAAAATCAAAAAACAAAACAAAACAAATAATTATATAAAAAATATTTCTGTCTCTGCTATCTACACTGAAGACCTGAATTGAGTACTGGGTATTTGGCTTCGGTCTGATCTAGCCCCATTTGTTGTTGACATTTGGGGAATGAACTTGTGGATAGAAGCAGATTTGTGTACTGTGTGTTTGCCTTTCAAATAAAGAAAGAAAAGAAAGAAGAGGGGAAGGGAGGGAAGGTATATTGCTGAAATAAAATACATTTCCAAACATGGAAAAATACATACTTAAAAAGTGATTCACGGGGCCAGTGCTGTGGCGTAGTGGTTAAAGCCACTGCCTTGTGTGCCGGCATCCCATATGGGCGCTGGTTCAAGCCCCTGCTGCTCCACTTCCTATCCAGCTCTCTGCTTTGTCCTAGGAGGGTAGTGGAAAATGGCCCAAGCCCTTGGGCTCCTGCACCCACATGGGAAGACCTGGGGGAGGCTCTCGGTTCCTGGCTTTGGAATGGCTCAGCTCCAGCCATTGCAGCCAATTGGGGAATGAACCAACGATGGAAGACCTCTCTCTCCTATCTCTCTCTCTCTGCCTCTCCTTCTCTCCCTGTGTAACTCTGACTTTCAAATAAATAAATATTTTTTAAAAAAAGTGATTCAGGGGGCTGGTGCTGTGGTATAGCAGGGTAAAGCTACCACTTGCAACGTTGGCATCCCATATGGGCACCAGTTCGAGTCCCTGCTGCTCCACTTCTGATCCAGTTCTCTGCTGTGGCCTGGGAAAGCAGTAGGAGATGGTTCAAGTCCTTGGGCTCCTGTGCCTGCATGGGAGATCCAAATGAAGCTCCTGGCTTCGGATCAGCCCAGCTCCAACTGTTATGTATGGCCTTTTGTGGAGTGAAGACCTCTCTCACACTTTGCCTTTCAAATAAATAAGTCTTTTTAAAAATACATTATTTAAAAAAAAAAAAAAAAGTGATTCAGGGCCTGGCACTGTGGTATATCAGGTAAAGCTGTCGCCTGCAACACTGGAATCCCACGTGGGCACTGCTTCGTTTCCAGGCTGTTCCACTTTCTATTCAGCTCCCTGCTAATGCTCCTGAGAAAGCAGCAGAGGTTATGGCCCAAATACTTGGGATCCTGCATCTATGTGGGAGCCTGGAAGACGCTCCTCACTTCTGGCTTCAGTCTGGTCCAGCCCTGACCACTGCAGCCATTTGAGGAATGATCCAGCAAATAGAAGACTCTCTCTCTCTCTCTCTCTCTGCCTCTCTGTAATTTTTTTAAAAAAGGTATTTCTCTCTCTCTCTCTGTCTCTCTAATTCTGCCTTTTAAGTAAATCTTTTTTAAAAAAGTTATTCCGCTTTTAAATTTATCCTCAGAGCTTTTTGAAAAATAGTTTAATAATTGAAAAAGTGGCAGTTAATAACTTTATGGACATTAATTATTTCTTTAGCTGGATTAATATTTTTTATATTACTAAAATAAAGCAACTGAAATTAGGTTTTTATACCAACTGCACAGTAATACATATGCAAACTGGCTAAAAGTTGCCCCTTTTATTTAACAAAAACCTTTTAGACAGTTAACAGAAGGTTACTTCAAATAATTCAAGAAGATGCAGGCACTGTGGCATAAAGAATTAAGCCCCTCCTTGGGGCACCGGTAAGCCATATCAGATTGTCTGGGACAAGTCCCACATCAGCTTTTAATTCAGCTACCTACTAATGTACCTGGGAGGGAATAGCTGAGGGCCCAAGTAGTTTGATTCCTGCCACGCATGTGGGAGACCCAGATGGAATTCTTGGCTCCTGGCTTTGTCCAATCCCAGCCCTGACTGTTGCAGGCATTTGGAGAGTGAACTAGCAGGTACATCTCACCCCCACCCCCACCCCCTACCTCTCTCCTCCCTCCCTCCCTTTTCTGCCTTTCAAATAAAATAAATATTTTTTTTTTTTAGCAATTGGTCATATAGATTCAATTAAAAAAATTCCTACCAGGTCATTAATGATCCTCTCTGAATACTCCCATGAACAACCTTCCAATTATAATCACGCACATTTGGCATCAAATGTATTGCCCAGGCTATATGATCTTTAGCCTGAAATAATGTTGCTTCCATCTACTGCTTTGTTTATATATCATTTAAAAAATTATAAAAAGTACTTTTTACATTATGACTGTACATAAATGAATGAATTTTCTTAAAATACCTTCAATATTACTTGTAACACAAAATAGATAATTAATATATTGACAAAAACAAAATACCTGATAGGTGTTGTCAAAACTGTCATACATGAATCTGGTGATCAAGGATGTCTTTCCAACTGAAATGAAAAAAAAAATATTTGTTCAATGAACACATTATATAAGGTTCTCAGAAAATTCTACAAAGAATGGAAAATATCTGCAACAGTTGTACTAATAATAATTAAAAATCATATAGCCCCAAAGTTTGTCAATATGACCTTCTATGACAACAACTTCTCCAAACTTAAAAAAAAAAAAAAGCTAAAGAGCATGAAAAGTTGAGAAAAAGAAGAAAAGAGGATGGAGTACAATGACCTTAACATTCCTAATTGGGGCCAGCACTGTGGCATAGCAGGTAAAGCTGCTGCCTGCAATGTCAGCATCCCATATGGGCGCCGGCTGTTCCACTTCCAATCCAGCTCTCTGTTATGGCCTAGGACATCAGTAGAAGAAGGCCCAAGTACCCATGTGGGAGACCCAGAAGAAGCTCCTGGCTCCTGGCTTCGGATCAGCACACCTCGGGCCATTGTGGCCAATCAGGGAGTGAACCAGCGGATTAAAGACCTCTCTCTCTGCCTCTCCTCTCTCTGTATAACTCTGAGTTTCAAGTAAGTAAATAAATTTTTTTCAAAAAATTTCCTAATTTACAACAGGCCAAGCACGTATATACTTGCACCCTAACAAAAAGAACTGGAGGTTCAAGTCCACTTCATTTAATGAATCAACGTACTAACACTGAAAGTAGAAAGACAAAAGAGTCAAGACAAATATGAGTGCTCAAGAGTGAGAAAGAGGGGATGGCGCTGTGGCAGAGCGGGTTAATGCCCTGGCCTGAAGCGCCAGCAGACCATATGGGCACCAGTTTGAGACCCAGCTGCTCCACTTCCAATCCAGCTCTCCGCTATGGCCTGGGAAAACAGTAGAAGATGGCCCAACTCCTTGACCACTCCTTGGTCTCCTGTGTGGGAGACCTGGAAGAAGCTCCTGGCTCCTGGTGCATCTCCAGCCATTGAAGCCAATTCGGGAGTGAAGCAGTAGACGGAAGACCTCTCTCTCTCTCTCTCTCTCTGCCTCTCCTCTCTGTGTTAACTCTGACTTTCAAATAAATAAATAAACCTTTAAAAAAAAAAAAAAGAGAGCGAGAAAGATGTGACATGAAAAGCTGTTTTGAAACTTGGAGAGGGAGAGGGAGAACGTTCCATCTACTGGTTCACTTCCTAAATGGCCACAACAGCAGGAGCTGAGCCAGTCCAAAGCCATGTGGGTGGCAGGGGCCCAAGGACTTGGGCCATCCTCTGCTGTTTTCCCACGTGCATTAGCAGAGAGCTGGATCAGAAGTGGAACAGCCAGGGCTCATAAACCATATAGGATCCCAAGTGCTTTTGCAACCACATGGGAGACCCAGAAGAAGCTCCTGGTTCCGAGCTTCGGATAGACCCAGCTCCAACCACTGCAGCCATTGGGGAGTAAACCAACAGATTTCTCTCTCTCTCTCCCCCCACCCTCTGTAACTCTGCCTTTTTTACTGATGGTTGAAGGCCATGGCTTAACCTCTTAACCTGCTGTGTCACAGAACTGGCCCCTTAAAATTTTTTTAAAGACATTTATTTCAAAGTCAGAGTTAATATACAAAGGGAAACAGAGATCTTCCATCTGCTGGGTTCACTCACCAAATAGCAGCAACAGTCAGGACTGGGTTAAGCCAAAGCCAGGATCTCCTATGTGGTGGCAAGGTCCAGGCATTTGGACAGTGGTCTGCTGCATTCCCAGATTTTTTCTTTTTCTTTTCTTTTTAGGCGGAGAGAAGCCAGGAGGGGCTAGCCTTGGAGCAAAGCAGGTTAAGCCAAAGACTTCACTCACAAATTGGAGGGTGGGTTAAGTTCCCAGCTGCTCTGCTTTCAAACCAGCTCCCTGCTAATGAGTCCAGAAAAGCAGCAGAAGATGGCCTAGTACTTGAGTCCCAGACAGCCATGTGGGAAACTGATGGAGTCCCTGGCTCCTGGCTTCAGCATGGCCCAGCCCCAACCCTGCTGGCCAGCTGGAGAATGAACCAACAATGAAAGATCTTCTCTTTCTCCGCCTTTCAAAGAAAATCCCATAGTAGCTGGGACTGGGATAGATGAAAGCCATGAGCTCAATCAGACTCTCCCATATGGAAAACCATCCCTGTTGCTTTGCAGAGTGAACATTAGCAACAGCTGGAATAAAAAGCAAACTCAGGCACTCAGATACAACATGCAGGTATCATAAGCAATGTCTTAACTGCTGTGCCAAACTCCTGGCCCTGGATTAACATTATTAATGACTTTTCTCAGAATAAAGAAGCTTTTCAATCCCAAAATACTTTCTCCCATGAAATTATCTTTCAAAAGTAAAGGTTCAATAAAAATTCTTGCAGTTAAACAAAAATGAGAATTCCTTGTCAAGAGACTATACTACACAAAAACTTAAAGTCTTCTTATGGCTAAGGCAACCGACATCATATAGTGACCATAAACGGTAAGTAAAGATATTTTTTCTAATTTAAGACACACAATTGTGTTTAAGTAAAACAGTAATGTTATGAAGTTTATAATACAGATGTAATAAATCACAACTATAATACAAAGGATAGGGAGAGATGTATATAACTATAGTAGGTTAAGGTTTCTATAATTAATATGAATAGAATAGTATGGACTGTGAGGCTAATGAGGCATATTGTAAGCACTAGTATAATCATTTAAAAAGGCAAAAAAAATCTTAAAAGTCAACAAAGGGGGGTAGGTGTTACGGTACAGAGATTCAAAAGAGGAACAGCTGGGACTCTAACAGGTACTCATATGGGATGCCAACATTGTAGGCGGCATCACTATTCCACAATGCTAGCCTTAGAGCCACAGTGGTTAAGATCTACTCAAGACAGGGGACGCTGTAGCAGGTAAAGCTGCTGCCTGCAGTGCCAGCATCCCATAGGGATGCCAGTTAGAGTCCTGGCTGCTCCACTTCCAATCCTGCTCCCTGCTCATGTGCCTGGGAAAGCAACAGAAGAAAGTCCAAGTCCTTGGGCCCCTGCACCCATGTGGGAGACCCAGAAGAAGCTCCTGGCTCTGTTTCGGCCAACTGGGGAGTGAACCAGCGGATGGAAGACACCTCTCTCTCTCTCTGCCTCTCCTTCTCTCTCTGTGTAACTCTGACTTTCAAATAAATAAGTCTTAAAAAAAAAAAAAAAAAAGACATCCATATCCCATATCAGAGTGCCTGGGTTTGAGTTCCCACTCTATTCTGAATCCCGCTTTCTGCTAATGCACATTAGCTAAGGCAGCAGGTGATGCCTCAAGCAGTTGGATCCCTATCACCTATGTGTGAGATTGATTTAGAATTCCCAATTTTTGGCTTTGGCCTGGAACAGCCCTGGCTATTTTAGCCATTTGTGGAGTGAACCAATCAATGGAAAACCTCTTTCTGCCTCTCTCCCTCTTCTCTTGTTACTCTGCCTTTCAAATAAATTTAGAATTATTAATTTATCTTACAAAAGTCAATAGAGGAATCAAAATGACAGGAAAATAAGAACAAAAACCAAATGCGACAAAACTAATTGACAAAATGAGATACTAAAACCCAGCCATATTAATTTGTGGAAATACATAAAAAAAGGACTTAAAATCCCAATTAAATGATCGAGATGGGCTGAATGAAGAAATAAGACACAACTATTCGCTGTCTTAAGAGCACATTTTAAGGGCCAGCATTGTGCTGTACCAGGTAAAGCAGCCACCTGCAATGCCAGCGTCCCATGAGCACTGGTTCAAGTCCCAGCCACTCCACATTTGATCCAGCTCCCTGCTAATGGCCTGGGAAAAGCAGTGGAAGATGGACCAAGTGCCTGGGCCCCTGCTACCCATGTGAGAGACTCAGAAGAAGCTCCTGGCTTTGGCCTGACCCAGGTCTGCCCAATGTGGCCATCTGGGGAGTAAACCAGAGGATGAAAGATTCTGTCTCTCCTTCTCTCTATAACTCTTTCAAATAAATAAGTAAATCTTAAAAAAATATATATTTAAAAACCCCACACTCTAGGGCTGGCATTGTGGCACAGCAAGTTAAGATGCTCATCAGCATCCCATATGAGCACTGGTTCAAGTCCCTGCTGTTGCATTCCAATTAAAATCCCTGCTAAAATTTACTGCACCTGTGAAAAGCAGTAGCAAACAGTTCAAGTACTTGAACTTGTCCTACAGCCAGCTATAGGACAGGTTTTGGCCTGGAACCAGGAACTCCCTCCCAGTCTCCCCCGTGGGTGGCAGGGGCCCAACTACTTTGATCCGTCTTCCAATGGCTTCCCCAGCAAATTAACAGGATGCTGGATGGGAAATAGAGCATCAGGGACTTGAACCAGCACACCAACAGGCCTGGCATCAAAAGAAGCCAATTAACGAGCTGAAACCACACCAGTTCCAATAAAAAACAAATTTAAACTCTGTAGTAATATTAAAACACATAAAATATAGAATGCAAGCATCTTAGCTACTCAGATAAATGCCTGTTCCCCAGTAACTTTTCTTAAGAGATTGAAATGGCTGGTGTTGTGGTGTAGTGGTTAAGCCACCACCTGTCATGCTGGAATTCTATCTGGGCATCGGTTCAAGTCCTAGCTGTTCAACTTCCAATCTGGCTCCCTGCTAATGTGCCTGGGAAGGCAGTGCAGCATCCCATATCGGTTCTGGCCCCAGCTGCTCCTCTTCCCATCCACCTCACTGCTAAGGCCTGGAAAAGCAGAATATGACCCAAGTTCTTGGGCTCCTGCACCTGCGTGGGAGACCCGGAAGAAACTCCTGGCTCCTGGCTTCAGATCGGCCCAGCTCCGGCCATTGCAGCCATTTGTGGAGCGAACCAACGGATGGAAGACCTTTCTGTCTCCCTCTCATTGTCTGTAACTCCACCTCTCAAATAAATAAATAAAATCTTTGAAGAAATCTTATTCTTTTCTGTTTAGGAAGGACTTTTACTTTGGTAGGAAAAAAAAAAAGTAGCACCAGGATGGGTTTCATGCTTCACATTTAATCTGAACAATGGCAATTTTCTCACTGATATCATAGGAAAAGATGATTTCAGAGAAATTTATCAGCTCTATTTTCTTATTGCCCCAACATTTCTTTTTTGATTTTTAAAAAGATTTTATTTATCATTTGAGAGGCAGATTTACAGACAGTGAGAGGGAGAGACAGACAGAAAGGTCTTCCACCCACTGGTTCACTACCCAAATAGCTACAACAGCCGGAGCTACACAGATCCAAAGCCAGGAGCTTCTTCCAGGTCTTCCACACAGGTGCAGGAGCCCAAGCATCTTCTACTGCTTTTCCAGGCCACAGCAAAGAGCTGGATTGAAGAGGAGCCGCCGGGACTAGAACCGGTGCCCATATGGGATGCCAGCGCCGCATGTGGAGGATTAACTGACTATGCCATAGTGCCCAAACCTATTGCCTTGCCCCAACCTTTTAAAATATGCTCTTCACTGATCAAAGAAAATCTAAAATTAAAGGTCATACCCTCCCTAATTGTAGAAGTTTGTCACTAAGATCCAAGACCCATGTAAATGTATTTTATGGAAATACTTAAAAACAGCTTACTAAGGCGCACTGTGGCACAATGTGTAAAGCCTGAACCCAGGAGCCTCTGGGTCTCCCAAGTGGGTATAGACTTGGGCTATCTTCTGCTGCTTTCCCAGGAGAGCTGGATCAGAAGAGGAGCAGCCAGGACATGAATCTCTGGCAGTGGAAGATGGCCCAAGTGGGAAGATTTCTACCTCTGTCTCTCCCTCTTCGTAACTTCACGTTCAAATAAATCAATCTTAAAAAAAAAAAAAAAAAGTTACAGATCCACTGACAATATTTTACTTATTTTTAATTTTGAAAAAGTTTATTTATTTTTATTTGAAAGGCAAAGAGACGGACGGAAATCTCCTATCTATTGGTTACTCAACAAATGCTTACAATAGCCAAGGCTGCAGGAATTCTATCTGGACTCCCACGTGGGATCAGTGACCCAAATACCTGGGCTCTCATCTGCTGCTCCCAGAGTACACATTTAGCAGGAAGGAAAGCAGAGGTGGGACTCAACACCAGTCCGATATATAATGTAGGTATCCCAAGTAATAGTTTAATCTGTTGCACAATGCCTGCCCTGTACTGTTTACCAGGCTCATTTCCTTTGTGATGCATATATCAGTACTTCATTCCTTTTCATTGTTAAATAATATTCCATCACAGATTTATCAAATTTTATTGCATGGAATTCTGGGTTCCTGGCTTCAGCCTGGCCCAGCCCTGGTTGTTGCAGGCATTTGGGGAGTACACAATCAGGGAAGATCTCTCTTGCTTTGTCTGTCTCTGTTGCTTTGCCTTTCAAATAAATAAAAATAAACTTTAAAAAAAAAGTTTAAAAAAGAAAATACCAAGTCAAAATAGTCACAAAAGACCACATGTTATAGAATCCTAGTTATATGAAATGTCCAA
Organism: Sylvilagus floridanus; assembly: GCA_949820135.1. Classification (NCBI taxonomy): domain Eukaryota; kingdom Metazoa; phylum Chordata; class Mammalia; order Lagomorpha; family Leporidae; genus Sylvilagus; species Sylvilagus floridanus. The sequence continues at coordinate 63,511,120 of OX463224.1, read as the reverse complement.
CATAGACAAATACACAGAACACAAAGAGGAGTGGTTACATAGGACTGGAGGAGAATGAGGCAATTAGGGGGATGATGACTGAAGGACTTGGATTCTTTTGGAGGCTGAAGAACTCTGAATATTAAAAATCACTGAATTACTGACTTTATGGATAAACTGGATGGTATGTAAATTATATCTCAAAGTTTTATAGAAACATATGGAAGGGATGGCATTGTGGCATAGCCAATTAAAACCACTGCCTGCAATGCTGGCATCCCATATGGGTGTCAATTTAAGTCTCGGATATTCCACTTCAGCTCTAGCTCCCTGCTAATACTCCTGGGAAACCAGCAGGTGATGGCCCAAGTACTTGGACCCATGAACTCACCCAGGGGGCCGGGAAGAAGATTCTGGCTGCAGTCTGGCCAGGTCTGATCTAGTGCTGGTCGCTGCAGCCATTTGGAGAATGAACCAGTGGATCGAAGATCTCTATCTCTCTCACCCTGTCCCTCCCTCTCTCTGTAAAACTTTGACTTTTAAATTAATACTTGAGAAGCAAGTTACAGATAAAGAGAAAGGTCTTCCATCAGCTAGTTCACTTTCCAAATGGCCACTGGGCCGAACCGAAGCCAGGAGCTTCCTCTCAGTCTCCTACATGGGTACAGGGGCCGAAATACTCAGGCTACCTTCTATTGCTTTCCCAGGCCACAAGCAGGGACTGGATTGGAAGTGCAACAGCTGGGACTCGAACTGGTGCCTATACGAGATGCCAGCACTGCAAGTGGATGCTTAACCTACTATGCCATAGTGCCGGCCCGTAAAATAAATCTTTAAAAAAACATATGGAAGAGATGAATGTTTTAACAATCCAAGATTTCACTGGAAGAGTAAAGATAATTCTAGATGAAGGTAGTTGTACAACAAAAATATACTTAATGCCAAAGAAGTATACACTCAGAATGCCTAAAATGGTAAATTCTGTATAGCTTATGATTTTATTTTTATAATTAAAAATAAGCAAAACATTTTTGTTTTTAAATTTATTTTCCTTTTATTTGAAAGACACATAAAGACAGAAACAGAGAAAGATCTTCATTTGCTGGTCCCCTCTCCAAATGTCCACAATAGCCAGTACTGCGCCAAGCTAAGCTGAGGAGCCAGGAACTCAATTTGGGTCTCGCTTGTTGGTGGCAGGGACTGAAGTACTTGAGCACTTGGGCCATCTTCTGCTGCTTTCCCAGGTACATTAACAGCGAATTGAAACAGGGAACAGAAGTGGAGTAGCTGGGACTCAAACCAGTGTCCCATGTAGGGCTTAACCCCTAGCATTCCCTCCTCTGCCGGCCCAAATCTCATATGGGAACACAAGGTAATTAATTAAACGAAAAACTTTTTTTTTTTTTTTTACAGGCAGAGTGGACAGAGAGAGGGAGAGACAGAGAGAAAGGTCTTCCTTTTTGCCGTTGGTTCACCCTCCAATGGCCGCCGCGGACAGCGCGCTGCGGCCGGCGCACCGCGCTCATCCGATGGCAGGAGCCAGGAGCCAGGTGCTTTTCCTGGTCTCCCCATGGGGTGCAGGGCCCAAGCACCTGGGCCATCCTCCACTGCACTCCCGGGCCACAGCAGAGGGCTGGCCTGGAAGAGGGGCAACCAGGACAGAACCCGGTGCCCCGACCGGGACTAGAACCCGGTGTGCCGGCGCCGCAAGGCGGAGGATTAGCCTGTTGAGCCACGGCGCCGGCCGAAAAACTTTTTTAAAGAAGTACTTATTACAAGTAAGAAAAATTAATTTTGGGGATGCTAGAAAATGGAAGGATATTAATTTAGGAGATTAATTTCTACAAGTGATAAAGTAATTCTTAATTAGTATCTCTTCAAGAATACCTGAGGGCCAGCGCCGCAGCTCAATAGGCTAATCCTCTGCCTGTGGCGCTGGCACACGGGGTTCTAGTCCTGGTCGGGGCACCGGATTCTGTCCCGGTTGCCCCTCTTCCAGGCCAGCCCTCTGCTGTGGCCCAGGAGTGCAGTGGAGGATGGCCTAAGTCCTTGGGCCCTGCACCCACATGAGAGACCAGGAGAAACACCTGGCTCCTGCCATCGGATCAGCTCAGTGTGCTGGCCGCAGTGCGCTGGCTACAGCGGCCATTGGAGGGTGAACCAACAGCGAAAGGAAGACCTTTCTCTCTCTCTTTCTCTCTCACTGTTCACTCTGCCTGTCAAAAAAAAAAGAATACTTAGGATTCAAATAATGTAAGATTAGTGACTTGCAAAAAAGGAAAAGCCTCAGAGTAGGCAGACGGTGTAGCAGGTTAAGCTGCCTCTGGAAATGCCTGCATCCCACACTGGAGGGCCTGGTCAGAGGATAGGGTGCTCTGCTTCTGATCCAGCCTCCTGCTAGTGCATCTGGGAGGCAGCAAGTACTTGGGTACCTACCACCCATGTGGGAAGCCAGAATAGAGTTCCTGGTTCCTGGCTTCAAAGTGGTCCAGCCCTGACTGTTGCAAGCATTTGTGGAATGAAAACACTGGATGTCTCCCCCACCACCCCAACATCCATCTGTCATTCTGTCTTTCAAATAAATATATATTTTTTAAAAAGTCTAAATTCCTCTACAACCTATGTACATGATAAATCATGACCTGATACTTAATTCTGCATTACACTGGCAAGATGGTATAGAATCTGGCCAATTAGATATTTATATTTTCTAAATTTGTCCCATAGAAATATGCCACTATAAAAAGTAAAAGTAACAGCAGCTCAAGTCATATGCCAAGTTTTTAATAATTAAGACCCCCCCCCCAAAAAAAAGAACCATTATCTGTTTTCTGTAGTCAGTATTCTGTTTTGGTAACAAGAAAAATACCTAGTGGTCACAGCAGAAAAGCTCAGTTGCAAGCAAATCTCATTGCAGTATTGTATTCAAGGATGTCTCACCTAGGTGATGTAATTCTGCAGCAAAATGGAATATCAATGAAAACAAGCTCACATTACTTCAATGCAGCTAACTTTATCAATAACAATGAAGTTTAAAAATAATCCAATAACCTTTATCTGAAGAAATTAATTCAGTATTTTGTTTCTCCTAAAAAATATAACTACATTTACACAATCATATTTTAAAATGGAGGGGCTGGACTGTGATATAGAGGGTAAAAGCTGCCACCTGCAGTGTCAGCATCCCATTATGGGCGCTGGTTTGAGCCCCAGTTGCTCCACTTCCTATCCCACTCTCTGCTGTGGCCTGGGAAAGCAACAGAAGATGGGCCTAGTCCTTGGGTCCCTGTACCAGTGTGGGAAACCTGGAAGAAATTCTTGGCTCCTGGCTTCAGATCAGCCCAGCTCCGACCATTGCAGCCATTTGGGGAGTGAACCAGCAGATGGAAGACCTCTGTCTGTCTCTGCCTCTCTGTAACTCTGCCTTTCTAATAAATAAATCTTTAAAAACAAAACAAATATAAAAATGGAGAGGATGAGTTTGGTAATAAATAATTTCAAATGTATGTTTTTAATGAAGGCACTTTTTAAAAATAACAGTATTTATAAGTTTCTAAGTTGATAAAATGGAAACACTCAAAGTAAAAACAAAAATCATTACCATATGATCCAGCAACCATGCTTCCTAGTGTTTACCCGAAACAGCAGAAAATTTATGTCTACACAAAACTTGCATATAGATGTTTACAGTTGCTTTAGGGACCAGAGTTGTGACTTAATGTGCTAAGCTGCTACCTACTTTAAGTCCCAGCTGCTCTACTTCAGATCCAGTTCCCTGGTAAGGTGCCTGGGAAAGCAGAAGATGGTCCAAGTTTCTGGGACCCTGTGGGAAACCCTGATAAAGCTCCTGGCTTTAGTCTAGCCAAGCCAGGTCCTTTGAGGCTAATGAGGGAGTGATCCAGTGGATGGAAGATGGATCTACAGATCTCTCTCTTTCTCTCCCTCTTCTTCCCTTTAACTCTGCCTTTCAAATAAATAAAATGAATCTTACACGGTCACTTTATTCATAATTGCCAAAACTCAGAAGTAATCAATATGTCCTTTAGTGGGGACTAGCTAAATAAACCAGAACAATGATATATTGGGATAATGAAATGTTATTCAGCACTAAATATGATTAAGTTATCAAACCATGGAAGACATGCAGAAAAACTTAAATGCATACTATAAAATAGGTCAGTCTGAAAACTCTACACTCCATATATTACATGATTCCAACTACAGGACATTCTGGAAAAGGCAAAACTAAGGAGACAGTTAAAAAAAAATTAGTTGCCAGAGATTGACACAGAGGATGTTTAGGGCAGTGACAATATTCTGTATGATATTATAGTGGACACACAAAACTATACAACTGTCCAAATCCATAGAACATACAATACCAAAAATTAAACCCTAACATAAAGGATGGACTTAGGGTAATATATCAATGGCTCACCAACTGCAATAAATGTACCATTGTAATGGCAGGTGTCACTATGCAAAATCTCTTTCCTTTTAATTGTTCTGTGAACCTAAAGCAGACCTAAAAAAATTTTAAATTTAAAAAACAATTTACCTACATAAAAGTTGAAAATAAGAAAGATGCTTGCCTAAAACATCTACTGTCTAATCTTCTCAAAGCTACATAAAATGGGGCCGGCACTGTGGCATAGCGGGTTAAAGCCCTGGCCTGAAGCACCGGCATCCCATGTGGGCGCCAGTTGTAGTCTCGGGTGCTCTTCTTCAGATCCAGCTCTCTGCTATGGCCTGGGATAGCAGTGGAAGATGGTCCAAGTCCTTGGGCTCCTGCACCCACGTGGGAGACCCAGAAGAGGCTTCTGGCTCCTGGCTTCGGATCGGCGCAGCCAACCATTGCAGCCATTTGGGGAGTCAACCAAAGGTTGGAAGATCTCTCTACCTCTACCTCTCTCTGTAACTCTTTCAAATAAAATAAAATAAATCTTTTAAAAAAAGATACATGAAATGTAAAGAAAGATTTTAATGCTTGAATGGCTATAATTAATTTCCTTTCCACTTCATTCTAAAACTATGACATGCCAGCGAAAAGAGTGGTTTGAGGAATGAGAATGTATTATTATAATCAAGTATGTGTAAAGTCCTGACGTAAAAGGAGTTTACAATCCACTGAGGGAAACAATCATGTACATGTACAGGAAAGTGATCTAGAGAATGAAGTGTGTAGGTGTTTAGCCTCATCACTGGGACGCTCATACCACACTGGAACACCTGGGTTCAATATCCAGCACTGTTTCACTCCTCCAGCTTTCTGTGGCTGGAAACGCTGGAAGGCAGGAGTGATGGCTATGGTAGTTGGGTTCCTAGGGACTGACACTATGGCACAATGGATTAAGTGGCCACCTGGGATGCCAGCATCCCAAACTGTAGTGCTGAGTCCTGGTTGCTCCACTTCTAGTGGAGCTTCCTAAGGAGCATGGCAAAGCAACGGATGATGATGGTCCAAGTGCTTAGCTGCCTGCCACTCACATGAGAGACCCAGATCAAGTTCTGGGCTCCTGGCTTCAGACCATTGTGGCCATTTGGCAGGTAAACCAGCTGGAACATCTCTGTCTCTTTTGCCCTCTGTTTCCATCACTCTGCCTTTCAAATAAATAAATAAGCAATTCTTAAGTAATGTTTTTTAAAAGTTGGGTTTCTGCCACTTTTATGGGAGACCTGGATTAAGTTCCCAATTCATGGCACCTGGCCTGTGGGCAATCTGAGAATAGGTCCAGATAGCTATATCTGTTTCTGCCTCTCAAATCAATGAACAGGAAAAAAAAAAAAAATGCTGGGGCTGGTGCTTTGGCATAGTGGGTAAAGCCGTCGCCTATAGTGCCAGCATCACATATGGGCACCAGTTTGAGTTCTGGCTGCTCCACTTCTGATCCAATTCTCTGCTACAGCCTGGAAAAGCAGTAGAAGATGGCCCAAAGTCCTTGGGCCTCTGTACCCATATGCCTCTGGTTTCACTCGGTGCAGCTCCAGCTGTTGCAGCCATCTGAGGAATGAACTAGTGGATGGAAGACCTCTGTGTGTGTGTGTGTGTGTGTGTGCGTGTGTATCTACTTCTGCCTCCATAACTCTGCATTTCTTTTTTTTTTTTTTTTACAGGCAGAGTGGACAGTGAGAGAGAGAGACAGAGAGAAAGGTCTTCCTTTTGCCGTTGGTTCACCCTCCAATGGCCGCCGCGGTCGGCGCGCTGCGGCCGGCGCACCGCGCTCATCCGATGGCAGGAGCCAGGAGCCAGGTGCTTTTCCTGGTCTCCCCATGGGGTGCAGGGCCCAAGCACTTGGGCCATCCTCCACTGCACTCCTGGGCCACAGTAGAGGGCTGGCCTGGAAGAGGGGCAACCGGGACAGAATCCGGTGCCCCGACCGGGACTAGAACCTGGTGTGCCGGCGCCGCAAGGCGGAGGATTAGCCTGCTGAGCCACGGCGCCGGCCCATAACTCTGCATTTCAAATAATCTTTAAAAAAAATGATTTAAAAAGGAAGAGAAAAAAAAAAGCAGCAGCACATACTATCCACCCTCCACACTGCCAGAGGTATCTTCCCTCGATTAATAAAATATACTAGGGCTCCACAGCATAAATAAAGCTAGGAATCGTTAGCAGATACTCAAGGACCTTTATAATCAAGTGTGAGCCTAGCCTCTAGTCTTATCTCCCACCCTTAACAAACTTCATCTGCCAATCACAGAAGCCTATTACTTATTCTCCAAGCATATCATGTACTTTGGAGACTTTGAGCTTTTGTTCACGTAACCCAATTTTGTGGAACTTTTCTTTCCTGGTTATATTATGAGCTTATGAACTGGATATCAGATATGCTTCTGCCTGAAGGAAAAACTAAATTACCTTTCAAAATTACATCCAGCCTAAGACTGTATCTCTGTAAGAATTTTAGATGGCAGCAGGGCTTTTCTTTTATTCATTCAACAAAGCTAACATTTTTATGAATGTATGATAAGGATAAAAAGATTCAAAATACTCTGCATCCAAAGAGAATAGCTCAATGCAAAGCTCAAAACTAGCACTAAGACTGATTTGAGCAGCATTACTTTATTTAAAAACTTCCATGCATAAGTGTAGAATTACAAGGCAAAGCATGATCCACTTTTTCTTACTGAGAAAAAAATTAAGAAAAACTGGCAATTAAAGAAATATTTAACACTATTTAAAATTACCTTGTTCATACATTTAATTTCTAGTTTATCTCTATTGAATATAAACAGTAAGATAAAAAACAGAAACTTTATCTTGTTCACAGCTAATTATAGCCAATCCATCCATGCAGACAGCATTCACTACCTCAAGCAGTTAGCATGGCACACAGCCTAGCCTACATCAGGCTGGTATGCTTAGAAAAGTGGAAATGGATATGGTACACAGGAACATACTTACAAAATTAAGCTCAAGAAACTAAAGTGTTGGGGTGGGCATTGTGGCACAATGTCACTCAGGACATCTTCATTTCCTATCTGTAAGAGCCCTGGCTCCTCTATTTCTGATCCAGCTCCCTGCTAATGCAGCTGGGAAGAAGCATATAATGAACAAAGTGCTTGGGTTTCTGCCACCTACGGGGGAGACCCAGATGGAGTCCCTGCTCCTTGCTTCCATCTAGCCCAGCCCCAGTTGTTGAGGGCACTGGGGAGTGAAACAGCAGACAGAATATCCTTCAAAAACCTGAGTCCCACCACCTATTTGAGAAATGCAGACTTAGTGACAAGCTCCTAGCTTTCACCTGCTCCAACCCTGGCTGTCACAAGCATATGGGGAGTGAATCAGTGAATGGAAGATCTTTCTCTGTCACTCCACCTTTAAAACAAAAAGATAATCTCTCTCTTAATCTCTCTCTCTTTTTTTTTTCCCGACAGGCAGATTGGACAGTGAGAGAGACAGACAGAGAGAAAGGTCTTCCTTTGCCGTTGGTTCACCCTCCAATGGCCACCCCGGCTGGCGTGCTGCAGCAGGCGCACTGCGCTGATCCGAAGCCAGGAGGCAGGTGCTTCTCCTGGTCTCCCATGGGGTGCAGGGCCCAAGCACTTGGGCCATCCTCCACTGCACTCCTGGGCCACAGCAGAGAGCTGGCCTGGAAGAGGGGCAACCGGGACAGAATCCAGTGCTCCGACCGGGACTAGAACCTGGTGTGCCGGCGCCACAGGCGGAGGATTAGCCTATTGAGCCATGGCACCAGCCTAAAAAGATAATCTCTTTTAAAAATTGAAGGCTAGTACATTTATATTTAATAGTTACTCATTTGTAAAATCTGTAACCTGCTGTACTACAACACCCGCCCTATTACTCCAATTTTTAAAAAAAGATTTATTTATTTGAAAATCAGAGTTACAGAAGACAGAGATTGTCCATCCACTGGCTCACTCCCCACATGACTGCAATGGCCAGGGCAAGGCCAAAGCAAGGGGCCTTGAATTCTATTCAGGTCTCCCACTTACATGGCAGAGGCCCAGGTATTTGGGCCATTTTCTGCTGCTTTTCCAGGCATGTTAGCAGGCAGGTAGATCAGAAATAGAGCACCCTGATGCTCCAATTTTTAGATTTATCACACTGGAATAACAAAGTCTAATTAGATGCTGTTTACTAAATCACATCCGAAACTTAAGAATTAAATTAAAAGGTTCGAACTAGGGGCCAATGCTGTGGCACAGCGGGTTAAAGCCCCAGCCTGCAGCGCTGGCATCCTATTTGGGTGCTGGTTTGAGTCCCGGCTGCTCCATTTCTGATCCATTTCTCTCTTTCAAATAAATAAAATAAATCTTTTTAAAAAAAAAGTTGAAACTAAAAAGAAAAACAGGAGGGAGGGAAGGAAGGAGGGAGGGAAAGGAATATCATTATGTTCTCAGAATGGTATCTACAAACCATATTGAATCTGTTTAAAAATAAAAATTGTTTAAAAATAATTGTTAAAAAAATTTAAAAACCTGCTATGAAAACATTAGCCAAAAGAAAGATGATATAACTATATTATATGAAAGTATACTTTAGGCCGGCGCCGTGGCTCAACAGGCTAATCCTCCGCCTTGCGGCGCCGGCACACCGGGTTCTAGTCCCGGTCAGGGCGCCAGATTCTGTCCCGGTTGCCCCTCTTCCAGGCCAGCCCTCTGCTGTGGCCCAGGAGTGCAGTGGAGGATGGCCCAGGTGCTTGGGCCCTGCACCCCATGGGGAGACCAGGAAAAAGCACCTGGCTCCTGGCTCCTGCCATCGGACGATCGCAGTGCGCCTGCCGCAGCGCGCCGTCCGCGGCGGCCATTGGAGGGTGAACCATAGGCAAAAAGGAAGACCTTTCTCTCTGTCTCTCTCTCTCACTGTCCACTCTGCCCGTTTAAAAAAAAAAAAAAAAAAAAAAGTATACTTTAGGGCAACAACATTGCTAAAAATAAAGAGTACCACTTGATGAAGATAAAGATTCAATTCTTCAAGAACTTCTAAGAATTTTAAACTTCTATATACTTAATGGTAAAGTCTCAAAGCACATAAAATGAAAATAGGAAAAATAAGATAAACATACACAGTGGGATATTTTAACACACTCTCCTAGTAACAAAGACTCAATAAGGACACAAAAGATTTGAACCAAATGATTAACAAAACTTAGTGATCTGAGGCAAAATTCTATACCTAACAGCTGCAAAATATACATTCTTTTCTGACAAATATGAAATATTTTAATATGGGCCATAAAGTCTGAAGGACACTAACACTGAAATACTGTCTAACTACAGTACAATTGATGTAGAAATCAGAAATGAAAAAAAAAAATCTAAAAAATTCCCAAGTGTTTGGTTTAAAAAAATCATCTAAACCACCAAGGAGCTAAAGGAAAAAACACAACAGAAATTAGAAAGCATTTTGAACTAAATATTAAAAATACAGCATAGCAAATTTCCAAAATACAACTACGGCAGTACTTGAAATATATATAATTATATACACTTCAATATAGCATATATTCATTTTGGGAGAGAAAAGTTACAAAACTAATGAGCTACCTCTTTCAAGAAGTTGGAGGGGCTGGCATTGTGGCATAGTAGGCTAAGCCTCTGCTTTTGGAGCCAGCATCCCATACAAGTACCTGTTCCTATTCCAGCTGCTCCCTTCCAATCCAGCTCTCTGCTTATGACCTGGCAAAGCAGTGGAGGTTGGCCCACGTGCTTATACCCCTGTACCCAGGTGGGAGACCCAGAAGCTCCAAGCTCCAGATGGGCTCAGCTCCAGCCCTTGTGGCCATTTGGGGAGTAAACCAGCAGATAGTTCACTGCCTCTGCCTTTCAAATAAATAATATTAAAAAAAAAAAAAAAAGTCTGTACAATGGCTGTTAAAACATCTAATCTGGGGGCCAGCGATATGGCAAAGCACAGCGCAGCAGGTAAAACTGCAGCCTGCAGTGCTGGCATCCCATATGGGTGCCGGTTCAAGTACCGGCTGCTCCACTTCTGATCCAGCTCTCTGCTATGGCCCAAGTGCATGGACCCCTGCGCGTGTGTGGCAGACCCAGAAGAAGCTCCTGGCTCCAGACTGCTGCAGCTCTGGCCATTGTGGCTAACTGGGGAGTAAAATAGCGGAAGGAAGACCTCTCTCTCTGCCTCTTATTCTCTCTCTGCGTAACTCTGGCTTTCAAATAAATAAATAAATCTTTAAAAAAATCTAATCTGGGGGCCAGCGCTGTGGCACAGTAGGTTAAGCCTTCGTCTACAGCACTGGCATCACATATGTTTGTGTCCTGGCTGCTCCACTTCCACTTCTCTGCTTATAGCCTGGGAAAGTAGTGAAGGATGGCCCAAGTGCTTGATCCCCTGTACCCACATAGGAAACCCAGAAGAAGCTTCTGGCTCCTGGCTCCAGAACGGATCAGCTCCAACTGTTGCTGCCATTTGGGGAGTAAACCAACAGATGAAGACCTCTCTCTACTTCTCAAATAAACAAAACCTTAAAAAAAAAAAAAGTTTGAAAAGATCAGCAAACCCAAACCCAAAGAAAGGTAGGAATCTGGCATGCCTGTTTGATACCTCTGGAGACATTCACATGTCAACGTCATTCAGAGTGCCTGGATTCGAGTTTTGATTCTGCTTCCAATTCCAGCTTCCTAATAATATACACCTTGGGAGACAGGGGTGATGATTTAACAGTGGGTCCCTGCCTCCCACAGGAAACCTGGGTTGATTTCTGGGCTCCTGGCTTTGGCCTGGCACAGCTCAAGCTATTGCAGGCATTTGGGGAGTAAACAAGGAGGTACAAGTTCTGTCTCTGTCTGCCTTTTAAATTAATAAAATTTTTAAAAATAAATAAACCCGGTCGGTGTCACAGCTCACTAAGCTAATCCTCCACCTGTGGCACCAGCACCCCGGGTTCTAGTCCCAGTTGCTCCTCTTCCAGTCCAGCTCTCTGCTGTGGCCCAGGAAGGCAGTGGAGGATGGCCCAAGTGTTTGGAAGCTTGTACCTGCATGGGAGACCAGGAAGAAGCACCTGGCTCCTGGCTTCGGATCAGCGCAGCGCTGGCCGTAGCAGCCATTGGGGGAATGAACCAACGCAAAGAAGACCTTTCTCTCTGTCTCTCCCTCTTACCGTCTATAACTCTATCTGTCAAATAAATAAAAATAAATAAATAAACCCAAAGAAACAAGAAAGAAAATAAAGAACAAAAATTAATGAAGATCAAGAAAGCCAATCAACAGTTCTTAGAAAAAGCATTAAATTGATAAACCTCTAGCAAATCTGATCAAGAAGAAAAAAGAATTCACAAGTGACCAGTATTTCAAATTAATGGGAGAATGATCAGATTCTGCAGACATAAGAACAAAAATTGAGGGGCAGGTGCTTGGTCCACCTACATCCCATATTAGACAGAGTCTTTGGGTTCTACTGCCAGCTTTGTTTCCCAATTCCAGTTTTTTGCCAGTGCAGACTCTGGGAGGTAGCATGTGATGGCTCAAGTGGTTGGGTTCCTACCACCCATAATGATTGAGTTCCCAGCCCCTGGCTTTGCCCTAGTCCAGTCCTGGCAGTTGTAGGCATTTGGGAAATGAACCAACAGGTGGGAGCACTCTCACTTGTTTTCTTTTTTTTTTTTTTTCTTTTTTTTTAAGGAAAGAGTTTATTAGGGGAAACCCAACAGACTGGAGGGAAGGGGCAAAGAAGGAAAATAGGCAGAAGGAGAGTGTAAAAGAGAGACAGAGTCAGGAGATGGGGGGGGGGAGGGAAAGAGAGAGAGGAGAGGAGAGGAGAGGGAATGAGCAAGAGAGGTCAGCAAGAAAAAGCCACTTGTTCAGAAACAAGTCCTTTTAAAACTTTGCCAGGGGGCAGGCAGGGAAGTAGGAGCAGCAAATCCCATTAGGATGGCTTCCAGCATAGCGGTGGGGGCTAGAGCCTAGGATGGTGTCAAGGTGTAGATCACACCATAGCTAAGACTGCACCATTTTCCTAACTTTCCCCCTTTTGTTTTTTATAAAGCAGAAGTTGTATGGGGTTACATTAGCCCCAAAAGTCCAGGAAGGGTAGAGGGACAATGATCTGTCTTTAGAGCTACTTCCTGCTGACAGGGGGCGACGAGGTACTCTTCCCTGGCATGGGGCAATGTCTCAAGCCTCTGTCTCCTGGATGGGGAGCCAAGTACATCCCTGTAGCAGCATTTGGTTGACCACCTGGTTGCTGAAGGCCTTGGTTTGTTCCATTATCACCTCCTGAAAACACTCAGAATTTGGAAGGCTGGTGTGTGAGTGAAGATCACGGAGCATTTGGTGGTATGGAAGCAGTTCCAGGGATATGTTTTGTGACTGGCAGAAATCCAGGACCTCAGAGCAGCTCAGAGATCCCCAAAGGGAGAGCAAAGTCACTGGGGGAGCCTGGATCTGAGTCACGGCACCAATGTAAGGCCGCCACAAAACACACCAAACACCGGAGTAAGGGAAAGAGTTTATTGGAGGAAACCTGACAGACTGGAGGGAAGGGGTGAAGAAGGAAAAGAGGCAGAAGGAGAGTGTAAGAGAGCATGTGAGAGAGAGAGAGAGACAGGTCAGGAGATAGAGAGGAAAAGAGAGAGAGGGAGGGAGGTAGGAAGGCAGGGGAGAGAAAAGAGCGAGCTCACTTGTTTTCTTTGCTTCTTGAATCCCTCAGGGTTTCAAAAGCTCAAGAACTGGGAGTCCAGGATGAAATTCCTGGCTCCTGGTTTTGGCTTGGCCCAGATCAGGCTATTGTAGCCAACTAGGGGGTGAACCAGCAGATGGATGAATCTTGAAATCTATGTATCTATCTCTATCTCCCTTTCTAACTCCCTCCCTCCCTTTCTCTCTGTTGTGTCCTTTGATGAATACAAAACAAAAACAAAAAGTCAAGGACTTTCAAGGCCTCCTGAATAGAACTGCAGTGGCAGATTTTGCTCTCTGGGAAATCAGCAATTTTTATACAAAGTTATAGTGAGTAAGGCAATCTGTTCTTGTTTTAAGGGTAGACTAATAAACAGAATAGAAATCCCAGAAACAATGGCCAGCACCACGGCTCAATAGGCTAATCCTCTGCCTGTGGCTCCAGCACATGAGGTTCTAGTCCCAGTCAGGGTGCCGGATTCTGTCCCAGTTGCTCCTCTTCCTGTCCAGCTCTCTGCTGTGGCCCGGGAGTGCAGTGGAGGATGGCCCAAGTGCTTGGGCCCTGCACCCGCAAGGGAGACCAGGAGAGGCACCTGGCTCCTGGCTTCAGATCGGCGCTGTGCGCCAGCCACAGCGCACCAGCCATTGGGGGGTGACCCAATGGAAAAGGAAGACCTTTCTCTCTGTCTCTCTCTCTCACTGTCCACTCTGCCTGTCAAAAAAAAGAAAGAAAGAAATCCCAGAAACAGAACAATGAATTTACATACATTTGATTATTACTAAGCTGACATGTTAGAGCAGCAGAGAAATGCATCACCATTTAAATACATGATATGGGGATAATTACATGTCCATACTGAAAAAAAAAAAGGAAACAAAATCTGACATCACACACATTAAAATCAACTTCAGGTACACTGTAAATTAACATGAAAGGTAAAGCAAAACGAAAATTAAAGGAATCCTCTAAAGTATATACTACAGGAGATTATCTTCACTAAGGTTATAGAAGAGCTTATTAAAATAGAACATACAAGTCACTAATCAAAAAGAAAAGACTAATTTATCTACATTTAATTTCAACATTTTCTGCTAGTTAAAAATTTGCCACTGACAGTGAAAAAGTTAAACAAGCTTAGGCTGCTCTGTTCAGGAAAAAAGCCTTCACACTTCACGCAAATTCTGGAGGAGGATGAAGCAAAGTGTATAGGACTCAACCACACAGTGCCTGCATCAAGACTAAGACTGCAATCTCTTACGTGTACATTCACTTTTCTCCTCATGGTACATTTGAATCAAGTAATTTTTTACTGTGAAAAACACTACTTAATATTTCAATAATGAAGTGATCAAAATCTAAAACCCAAGAAAGAAAAAAGCCTGACAATATTACCCATCCAACAACAAATTTTATAGCATACCAACTTTTTTTTTTTTAAGAAAAAAGATTTATTGGGGCCGGCACTGTGGCAAAGTGGTAAAACTGCTGCCAGCATCCAATATGAGCACAGGTTCGGGTCCTGGCTGCTCCACTTCAGATCCAGCTCTCTGCTATGGCCTGGTAAAACAATAAAAGATGGCCCAAGTCCTTGGGACCCTGCACCCATGTGGGAAGACCTGGAGGAAGCTCCTGGCTCCTGACTTCAATTAGGCACAGCTACGGCCATTGTGGTCAATTAGAGAGTGAACCAGGGGATGCCTCTCCTTCTCTCTCTAACTTTCAAATAAATAAATAAATCTTTAAAAAAGAAAAAGATTTATTTATTTATTTGAAAGGCAGAGTTATAGAGAGGTAGAGGCAAAGAGAGATCCTCTTGCAGCCATTTGGTTCACTCCCCAAATGGCTGCAACAGCCAGAGCTGGGCCAATCCAAAGCCAGGAGCTTCTTCCAGGTCTCCCACGCAGGTGCAGGGGACATGAACCAGCACCCATATGGGATGCTGGCACCACAGGCAGAGGCCCAGCCTACTGCACTAGAGTGCTAGTCCTTATTTTAACTTTGAATTCTAACTTTCAAATAAATAAATCTTTTTTTTAAAAAAGTATATTCAGAGAACCTTTGGATTTGTGCTTACTTCATCAGCATTCCTCTTAATAGATTTTTTAAAAATTTATTTATTTGAAAGAGTTACAGAGACAGAGTGAAGCAGGAACAGAGACGGAGAGACCTTCGATCCATTGGATCACTCCCCAAATGGCCACAATGGCCAGGGCTGGGTCAGGGGGAAGCCAGGAGCTTCTTCAGTGTCTCCCACGTGAGTACAGGGTTCCAAGCACATGGGTCATCTTTTTTTTTTTTCTTTTTTTTTAAAGATTTATTTTTACTTATTTGAAGTATAGAGTTACAGAGAGAGATGGAGAGATGGGGATAGGGACAGAGAGAGAGGGAGAGAGAGAGGGAGGGGGGGGGAGGGAGGGGTATATTAGCAAGAAGCTGGATCAGAAGAACAGCCAAGACTTCCTTGAACCAACACTCCAGTTTGGGATGTCAGAACTGTAAGCAGCAGCTTAACACAGGATGCTGTCACTGAAAGCAGCAGCTTAACCCACTATGCCACAACATTCAACCATTTGGTTTAGTTCTCAGCAGCCTATTTCTTTTTTTTTTTTAATTAATTTATTTGAAAGTCAGAGTTACACAGAGAGAGTAGAGGCAAAGAGAGAGAGAGAGAGGTCTTCCATCCAACGGTTCACTCCCCAATTGGCCGCAATGGCCGGAGCTGCACAGATCCGAAGCCAGGAGCTTCTTCCAGGTCTCCCACGTGGGTGCAGGGGTCCAAGCACTTGGGCCATCTTCTACTGCTTCCCCAGGCCATAGCAGAGAGCTGGATCGAAAAAGGAGCAGCCAGGACTGGAACCGGTGCCCATATAGGATGCCAGCACTTCAAGCCAGGTGTTAACCCACTGCACCACAGCACCGACCCCTTCTTATTTAAAAAAAAAAAAAAAAGATTTATTTGAAAGTCATAGTTACAGAGAGAGGAGGAGAGGCAGAGAAAGAGAGAGAGAGAGAGAGAGAGAGAGAGAGAGAGAGAGAAGAGAGACAGAGCGCTCTTCCATCCGCTGGTTCACTCTCCAATTGGCCACAATGACCAGAGCTGTGCTGATCAGAAGCCAGGAACCAGGAGCTTCTCCAGGTCTCCCATGCGGGTGCAGGGGCCCAAGG
This sequence comes from Sylvilagus floridanus, assembly GCA_949820135.1. Classification (NCBI taxonomy): domain Eukaryota; kingdom Metazoa; phylum Chordata; class Mammalia; order Lagomorpha; family Leporidae; genus Sylvilagus; species Sylvilagus floridanus. The sequence goes on along the minus strand of OX463224.1, from coordinate 63,494,873 downwards.
ACTTGGGCCATCCTCCACTGCTATCCCAGGCCACAGCAGAGAACTGGATCGCAAATGGAGCAGCCGGGACTCGAACGGCGCCCAAATGGGATGCTGGAACTGCAGGTGGCGGCTTTACCCGCTGGCCCCAAGCAGCCTATTTCTGACCTGTGAAGAAGCCTGTCTTCTTTTCAGCTACCTGATCTTTCTTCATGGAACATTTTAAGAAGGTTCTACCTCTTCCTTTTAACTTTTCCACTTTTTTTTTCCTCATAGACTGAATTATCTCTTACAGCACACTTTCTTATATGTCTACTTGATCATGTCTGCAGTTATGTTGTTTTTCATGTATTAAGAGAACTGTTTCGGCCGGCGCCGTGGCTCAACAGGCTAATCCTCCGCCTTGCGGCGCCGGCACACCGGGTTCTAGTCCCGGTCGGGGCACCGGATTCTGTCCCGGTTGCCCCTCTTCCAGGCCAGCCCTCTGCTGTGGCCCGGGAGTGCAGTGGAGGATGGCCCAGGTGCTTGGGCCCTGCACCCTATGGGGAGACCAGGAAAAGCACCTGGCTCCTGGCTCCTGCCATCGGACAAGCGCGGTGCGCCGGCCGCAGCGCGCTGTCTGCGGCGGCCATTGGAGGGTGAACCAACGGCAAAAGGAAGACCTTTCTCTCTGTCTCTCTCTCTCACTGTCCACTCTGCCTGTAAAAAAAAAAAAAAAAAAGAGAACTGTTTCTTAGAACTATCTTCATTTTCTTCTATTAGGTAACACATCTAATTTACCTCTGATTTATTTCTGCATTAAATTCCTTCCAGAATCATAACCAGGGAATTGTCTGGTACTAGTAAGAGGGACAGAATACTCCATCTGATTTCCTTCAGGGCTTCACTACCATTAATAGTTTTGGCAAGATCTGCATCCAAAGACCAGGTGAAGGCACAAGCTTAATCGTCAATGCTCTCCACTTTGTATCATCTGAAGTCACCTCCACTTGGCCTTCATAGAACTTATCCATGCCAGAACCAACCAGAAGCCCGAGAGCCAGCAGCAGACCAGCACAAAATGCTGCAGCACTTGCCAGGTCAACTTTCATGCCATATTTTGGTAATTTATGTCCAAAAGCGGCACTTTCCCTTCCATACTGTCATAAGCAATCTGACAAATGATATCACAGTTACACAAACTAACATACTGTATTTGGGCATTTTTGTACTTATGTTTATTCTGGACCTCCAAGTCTTTCTAAGCATGGTAATCAGTTTTATTACCTTCTTATCATCTAAATTTCACTTGACATCTCCTAAAGTAGGTCTTTGTTCTTGACACTTTAATAAATCCCCATCTTAGAGAATAGAGATTGAGGTCTGTGGTTCACAACAGACCTCCACGGGCCGGCACTGTGACATAAGCAGGTAAAGCTGCCGCCTGCAGTGCCAGCATCCCATATGGGAGCTGGTTCAAGTCCCAACTGCTCCACTTCTGATCCAGCTCTCTACTGTGGTCTGGGAAAGCAGTACAAGATGTTTCAAAGTCCTTGGGCCCCTGCACCCACATGGGAGACCTGGAAGAGGCACCTGGCTTCAGACTGGCACAGCTCCAGCTGTTGCGGCCATCTGGGGAGTGAACCAATGAATGGAAGACCTCTCTCTCTCTCTCTCTCTGCCTCTCTGAAACCTTGCCTTTCAAATGAATAAATAAATCTAAAAAAACAAGAAGATGACGACGACGACCTATAGGTCCATCAGAGCTACAGCTGGGAAAAATCATGAATTTATTGAAAACCCCCTCACATGAGGCATTTCTGAGTTCTGAGTCACTCCAGCAAATGACTGAACTGTAGGAGTCATGGAACTTCATATGTATAGCCAAGCCAGAGAGAAGTAGTGATTGATCTGGAACTCATTACCTGAAGCCTTATAAGACTGCATCCTTAACCTGTGGAATGTGCATTAACTGTATAATAACTGAAATATCAGACTCCCAGCCACTGCCTTCCAAGCACTGAAAAATTGCTTGAGATGTTAAAAACCACTTACAGACCTGGTGTCAAAAATGAAGAAATCAATGGCAGCGGGAGTTATGACACACAGGGTTAAGCATCCACTTGGAATGCCTGCATCCCATAATGAAGTGTAGGTTTCAGTCCCACATTCAATCCAGCTCCCTGCTGAAGTTCCTGAGAAGTGGAAAGCACTGGATGTTGGCTCAAGTACTTGGGCCCCTTGCCACCCACGTGAAACCCTGATGGAGTTCCTGGCTCCTGGCTTCAGCTTAGCCCCAGCCCTTAGTTGCAGCCATTTGGAGAGCAAACCACTGAACCAGAAGATCTGTCTTTCTCTGTCACTCTGCCTTTCAAATAAGTAAGTAAATCTTCTAAATAAGGAGGGAGAACAGAGATAGTTTTCTGAGAGTATTTTAAAAATGTTTATTTTTCTATGGCTGGCATTCTGGCACAGTGGATTAAGTCATCACCTATGACACTGGCACTTCATATCAGAGAGCCAATTCATGTTCCGACTGCTCCATTCTCCATCCAGTTCCCTGCTACTGTACCTGGGAAAGTGGAAGTAGCCCAAGTACTTGAGCCCCTACTATCCCCTGGAAGATTGGGAAGGAGTTCCAGGCTCCTGGCTTCAGCTTGACCCAGCCTTGGCCACTGTTACCATTTGATAAGTGATTCAGTGAACAATATATATATATATGTGTGTGTGTGTGTGTGTAAATATATACCTCCCACTCTTTCTGTCAATCTCTTTCAAATTTTTATTTAATTATTTTTCCCGCATTTGAGGAGGGCCACACACTTTTACACAATTCAACCCATAACAAAGACAAATGTGAAAATTCTGAAAAATAAAAATAATTGGGGCCAGCATTATGGCACAAAGGACATTCCACGGTTTGAGTCCTGGCTACTTTGCTTCTAACCCAGTTTCTTGCTAATGCATCTGGAAAGGAAGTAGATGTTGGCCCAAGTGACTGAGCTTCTACCACCCAGATGGGTCATCCGGATGGAGTTAAAGGCTCCTGGCTTCAGCCTAGCCCTGCCCAAGCTGTTTCAACCATTTAGGGAGTAAACCAGTAGATGGAAGACCTCTCTCTGTCTCTCCCTCCATCTCTAACTCTGTCTCTCAAACAAATCTTTTTAAAAAAAAAGTTCAAAAATCACTGTATCCAGAATATATATCATGTTGAGAATGAAGTGACTATGTAGACTGCTATAACTATTGAAATCTCAGAACTTCAAATGATATTTTAGAGAGGAAAATAAGCCCAGTTAAACAACTTTGAGTACAAAAGGAAGACTGGATGTATTCAATTTTTTTGAAGAGGAACTTCTTTCAAATAAATGTATTTCAAATAAATAAAACAAATCTTTTTTTAATTTATTTGACAGAGTTAGAGAGACAGAGAAAAAGGTCGTCCTTCCGTTGGTTAACCCCCCAAATGACCACTATGGCAGGAGCTACACCGATCCAAAGCCAGGAGCCAGGTGCTTCCTCCTGGTCTCCCACGCAGGTGCAGGGCCCAAGCACTTGGGCCATCCTTCACTGCCTTTCTGGGCCACAGCAGAGAGCTGGACTGGATGAGGAGCAACCAGAACTAGAACCCAGCGCCCATTTGGGATGCCGGCACTGCAGGCAGAGGATTAACCAAGTGAGCCACGGCGCTGGCCCCTAAATAAAATAAATCTTAAAAAAAGACCATTATTCTAGACACACAGAGATCTAAAAGGCTTAAAATTAATTTTTATAACTTTAAATGATTACAGATCAAAATACTTAGTTCACAGTAGCCTAAAATCTGTCTAAATCTGAGTCCTCACGTTTCCAATTGCCTTATTATAGTCAATTTTAATTCACCAGGATTTTATGTAGCTAATTTACAGTGAACATGTACAAATTTCCCAAGGAGTATTCTTCAGTTTTAAGAGAAGGGTTAAGGCCAGAAAAAGGGTTAATTGGGCACAGGAGGCTACCAAAATTAAAATTAAAAATCAGTTCCCCAGAGGTGAACTTTTGGCACAGTAGTTAAAATGCTACTTATGATGCCCACATCCCATATTAGAGTGCCTGGGTTTGATTCCCAGCTCCAGCTCCCATTTCTAGCTTTCTACTAATGCCATCCCCACGGAAGATCAGGATTGAGTTCCTGCTTCAGCCTGGCCTAGTCCCAGCAAAAATAATAGATACCTAAGCTACTCTGAGGAAGTAAGGGCTTCTTTGCTCCATGTCAATTTTTTAATATTTAAAAAATTATTCACTTATTTATTTGAGAGGCAGAGACAGACAGACATGAAACAGAGGTCCCATTCACCAGCTCACTTCCTATAAATACTTGCAGTGGAGTTTGAGGTGGTATAGGGGGTTGCCTGGGAGCCAGAACTCAATCTAGGTCTCCAACATGGGTGTCAGAACCCAACTATCTGACCCATCACTGCTACCTTCCAGGATCCACAATAGTAGGAAGCTGAAAATTATAGCCGGAATCAATTTAGTTACACCAGTTATAAGACACAGGATCGCTAGCCCTAGGGAAAATGCCCACCCCAAAAGTCTTCTTTGAAGGGATTTGAAACTGGAAAAAAAACAAGCTGAATTTAACCAAGCAAAGGGAAACAGTAAATATGAAACAAGGGGGAGATCAATGAGCAGTTCCAATAATTGAGAAAAAAATCAGATGGTTGAAAAGAGAAAAGATTGGAGAAGGGACCGATGGAGAAGAGCCAGATAATGAAGTGTGAGTGAGCCACAAAGATCATTTGAAAACAATTCTGAATTTTATTTTAAGAGTGATGATAAAAGAAGTAAAAACTATAAAGCATTTTTAAGTTAAAAAAATGTTTTTAATTTGTTTGTGGTAAACTATATACAAAATTCTAACCATTTTTAGGTACACAATTCAGTAGCATTAGGTACATTCACAATGTCTGTCTTAAAGGTAAAGAAGTTACCCTGGTTTTCATTTTTATAAAGGTTACTCTGATAACAATGCAGAAGAATGAATTGAAGAGAACGGCCAACAACAGAGATTTGAAGGCATGAAGACCCTGTAAGACTATAAGGAAGAAGGCAGACACTATAACTATTTGTTAGCAATTATATTCCCCAGGACCTAGAACTGTGCCTTACAAACAAAACAGTGAGTAACTATTATATGGATAAATGACTTTGAAGGTTCTATGATTTGGGGCCGGTGTTATGTCATAGCAGGTTATTCTGCCACTTGTGACACTGACATCCAACATCAGAGTGCTCATTTGAGTCTGATCCAGCTTCCTGCTAATGTGCCTGGGAAAGCAGTGGAAGACAGCCAAAGTCCTTGGGCCTCTGCACCCGTGTGGGAGATAGGACAGAGTTCCTGGCTCCTGGCCCAGACCTGGCTATTACAACCACTTGGGAAGTGAACCAGTGGATGGAGGATACTTTCTCTCACTCTCTCTCTCTCTCTCTGCTAAACCTATTTTTAAAATGATAACATAAATAAAAAGTTTGGAAGAAAGTTGAAAAAATTTTCTAAGAATTAAACAGAAAAGTAAAATAAAACTAGAACATCAATCCAGCAGATCATACTAGTAAGTCAAGAAAATTTCATGAAACTAACAAACATGAGTTCCCAGTTTGAAAGGATTTAAACCTACTACTACGCAGTATATAAAATAAAAATAGACATATCACTGTGTTCAAAATAGCAATACTGGAATTCACAAGCTAAATGTTAATTACTTCAAACTTCTGAAGGAAGAATACAAGCAGTCTCCCCTTATCTATGGTTTTAATTTTCATGGTTTCAGTTACCTACAGCCAACAATAAGAATACCAAAAAATTTTTTTTAAATCTTTATTATTTATTTGAATTGCAGACTGGCAGAGAGAAAGAAAAAGACAAAGAGAACGAGATCTTCCATCCTCTGGTTCACTCTCCAAAGGGCCCGAACTGCTGGGAACTGGTCCAGGCCAAAGTCAGAAGTCCAGAACTCCACCTTAAGTCTTCCACATGGGGGGAGAGACCCAAGTACTTAGGCCATTCTTCTGTTGCTTCCCCAGGTGCATTAGCAGGGAGCTGGATGGGAAGTGAAGCAGCCAGGACTTGGCATTGGGACATGGCATCACAGGTAGTGCTTAACTCGCTATGTCACAACGCTGGCCCCTGGTGAGTCAATATTACCAAGAGCGATTTGCAATCGTTAAGAGCAGGGCAAGGGAACTGGCCCACCAGTACAGCAAAATTTCTGAGATCACATTCATTAACTTTTATTACAGTACATTGTTATGATTACTCTATTTTTATTAGTTTTTACTGTTAATCTCTCACTATGTCTAATCTAGAAATTAAACTTCATCACAGGTAGGACATCTAGGGAGAAACAGTATATGCGGAATTTGTTACTATCTCTGGTTTCAAGCATCCACAGGGGGTCTTGGGACATAAACCCCAAAGATGAGGCGCAATACTGTACATTTAACCTACAATTCTTTTTTTTTTTTTTTGACAGGCAGAGTGGACAGTGAGAGAGAGAGACAGAGAGAAAGGTCTTCCTTTGCCGTTGGTTCACCCTCCAGTGGCTGCCGCGGTCGGCGTGCTGCGGCCGGCGCACCGCGCTCATCCGATGGCAGGAGCCAGGTGCTAGGTGCTTTTTCCTGGTATCCCACGGGGTGCAGGGCCCAAGCACTTGGGCCATCCTCCACTGCACTCCCAGGCCACAGCAGAGGGCTGGCCTGGAAGAGGGGCAACCGGGACAGAATCCGGCGCCCTGACCGGGACTAGAACCCGGTGTGCCGGTGCCGCAAGGCAGAGGATTAGCCTGTTGAGCCACGGCGCCGGCCATTTAACCTACAATTCTAAACTCCATCAAACTTTATAAAGTGTAAAAGTTACATGAATACATTTTCAGACACACAAGGTTCCCCCAAATTTCCTTCTATATTCTCTTTATTATGATGCTACTGACTGTATGTTGAATATAATGAGGAAATAAACTAATAGAGGGCATTTGGTACAGAGGTGAAGACACCACTAGGGATGCTCAGATCCCATTTTAGAGTGTGTGAGTCCTGGCTCTGCTTCCAATTACAGCTTCTTGCTAATGGGCACCCTGGGAGGCAGCAGGTGAGGGCTCAAGTAATTGGGTCCCTGCCTCTCATGTGGGATATCTGGATTGATTTTCTAGCCCCCAGGTATTTGGGAAGTGAAACAGTCAAAGGGAGCTCTCACTGCCTGTTTCTAGCTATTTTTCTTAGTATCTCTGCCTCTCAAATACTTAAAAAGCAAAAAGAATTTCAGAACAAGGAAATTTGATGTTAAAAATCATAATCTGTTTTCCTGGAAATTTTTAATAAGATGCAATTAATTAAGAGTGGTCCATTTAACTGTTAAAGCCAAGAAAATCCTAATGTGACCATGGGGCCAGCACCATGACACAGCAGGTTAATCCTCCACCTGCGGCGCCAGCATCTCATACGGGTGCCAGTTCTAGTCCCAGCTGCTCCTCTTCCGATCCAGCTCTCTGCTATGCCCTGGGTAAGCAGAAGATGGCCCAAGTGCTTGTGCTCCTGCACCTGGATGGGAGACCAGGAAGAAGCAGCTGGCTCCTGGCTTCAGATCGGCACAGCTAAAGCCGTTGTGGCCATTTAGGGGGTGAACCAGCAGAAGGAAGACCTTTCTCTGTCTCTCCCTCTCACTGTAACTCTATCTCTCAAAAAACAAATAAAACCTTTAAAAATAAATAAATAAAATCTTAAAAAAAAAAATCCTAATGACTAATGCAGTATCCTGGCTGGGATCTTGGAACAGAAAAATGACATTAAAGGTCAGCATTGTGGGACAGCAGACTAAGCTGCCAATTTCAACGCTGACATCCCAGATCAGACTGCTGGTTGGAGTCCTGGTTATTATTCTACTTCCCAATCCAGTTCCCTGCTAATGTGCCTGGGAAGGCAACAAAAGACAGTCCAAGTACTTGGGCCTCTGCCACCCAGGTGGGAGACCCAGATGGAATTCCAAGCTCCTAACTTCAGGGTGGCCTAGTGCTGCCTGTTGCAAGCATTTGAGGGGTGAATCAGCAGATGGAATATCTGTAGCTCAGCCTTAGGAAGGAAAGGAGGAGGGAAGGGAGGGAGGAGGGATCAAAACTAAAAGAGCTGCTGTAGTGCTACAGCAGGTTAAGCTGCTAAAAAGAATGCCAGCATTCCATAAAGGAGTCTGTGTCCTGACTACACTTCCAATCCAGCTCCCCGCTGATTGCACTTGGGAAAACAGTAAATGATGGCCCAAGTGCTTGGGTCCTTCCACCCATGTGGGAGACCTGGATGGAATTCCTGGTTCCTGGCTTTGGCCTGACATAGACCTAGCTGTTGTGATCATCTGGAGAATGAACCTGCAACTGAAGAACTGAAGTTCTCTGTCTCTCCTTCCCTGTTTCACTGCCTTTCAAATAAATAAAATAATATCAAACAAATCTTAAAAAAAAAAAAAAAAAAACAAGGGGCCGGCACCGTGGCTCACTTGGTTAATCCTCTGCCTGAGGCACCAGCATCCCAAATGGGCGCCAGGTTCTAGTCCAGCTCTCTGCTATGGCCTGGGAAGGCAGTGGAGGATGGCCCAAGTGCTTGGGCCCCTGCACCCTCGTGGGAGACCAGGAGGAAGCACCTGGCTCCTGGCTTTGGATCGGTGTAGCTCCTGCCATAGCGGCCATTTGGGGGATGAACCATCGGATGGAAGACCTTTCTCTCTGTGTCTTTCTCTCTCACTGTCTGTAACTTTACCTGTCAAATAAAAAAAAAAATCTGAATAACTAATGAAATCTGAATAAAATATGGACCTCATTTAATAGTAACAATATCACAACTGGTTCACTGTGAAAAAATGTTCCATTCTTGTTAAGATGCTATTAAGTGTTGTGTGGAAAAGTTGCACTGATTTAACTGTGCAATTTCTCTATAAATTAAAACCATTCTAAAATAAAGCCAAACTAAAAAACACAGGGGTAGGTGTTTCAAGCAGAGCTTAGACATCACTTCAGACTCCAGCATCTAACACTGAATTGCCTGGGTTTCAGTATCAGCTGTGCTTCCAAGTCTAGCTTCCTGCTAATGCATACCCTAGGAGGCAGCAGGTGATGGCTCAATTGAGTCTTTGACACTCAATGTTTGAGACCTGGAACGAGTTCCAGGTTCCTGGGTTAAGCCAGGCCCAGCCCTGGTTGTTGTGGTTGGTTATCTTTTAAAAGATAAGGTTGATTTTTATTAGAGCAAGGGAGAAAGAGAAAAGACAGAGATGGCCCCAATTAGGCAGGGCTGGGCAAGGCCAAGAGACAGTTACTTCATCCTGGTCACCCACATGGTTGGCAGGGGCCCAAGCACTCGGGCCACCTTCTGATCCCTCACCAGGTGCATTAACAGGAACTTTGATCAGAAGGGGAGTAGCAGGGACATGACCCAGAACTCCGTATGGGATGCAGGTGTGACAGTGGATTAACCCACTGAACCAGAACACCAGTCACAGTCGTAGGCTTTTGAGAAGTAAACCAGTGGATGAAAACTTTTCTGTCACTCTGCCTTTCATGTCCATAAAAATAAATAAAAAATAAACATTAAAAAAAATTTAAAAGGGTGGGGCCGGCGCTGTAGTACAGCTGGTTAACACCCTGGCCTGAAGCACTGGCATCCCATATGGGTGCTGGTTCAAGACCCAGCTGCTCCACTTCCAATCCCGCTCTCTGCTATGGCCTGAGAAAGCAGTAGAAGATGTCCTTGGGCCCCTGCACCCATGTGGGAGACCCAGAAGAAGCTCCTGGCTTTGAATAAGCACAGCTCCAGCTGTTGAGGCCATCTGGGGAGTGAACCAGTGGATGGAAGACCTCTCTCTCTCTCCCCCTGCCTCTCCTCTCTCTGTGTAACTCTGACTTTCAAATAAATAAATAAGTCTTTTAAAAAAATTAAAAAGGGAAAGCTATATATGTACTAATATGAAAAGATCTCTAAGGAACTGGCACCGTGGCTCACTTGGCTAATCCTCCACCTGCAGTACTGGAATCCCATATGGGTTCCGGGTTCTTGTCCCAGTTGCTCCTCTTCCAGTCCAGCTTGCTGCTGTGGCCCGGGAATGCAGTGGAGGATGGCCTAAGTGCTTGGGCGCCTGCACCCACGTGGGAGACCAGGAAGAAGCACCTGGCTCCTGGCTTCAGATCAGCATAGCTCCAGCCGTAGCAGCCATTTGGGAGGTGAACCAACGGAAGGAAGACCTTTCTCTCTGTCTCTCCCTCTCACTGTCTGTAACACTGTCAAATAAATAAATAAAAAAATCTTAAAAAAAAATCTCTAAGATAAACTGTTAAGTGAAAAAAAATACAAAATAAAGTATGATACATTTCATATAGTTGGAAGTAGGAAAGAAATTATGTTCATATTTCATTATCTGCCTAAAGAAATCCTGGAATATATACAAGAAACAAATATATTGTTTATTCCTCTAATTGCTAAAAGAAGAAAGAGCGGAATGGGGTCGCAGGAACGGAGGTGGGAGTAAATTTTCTCCTAGTATGCCTTTTCATATAATTTTGATTTGTGAAATATGACTGTATTACCTATTATAAAGATAAAAGTTGAGGGGCCAGCGCTGTGGTATAGCAGCTAAAGCTGCTGCCTACTGTACCAGCATCCTATATGGGCCCCAGTTCGAGCCCTGGCTGCTCCACTTCCGATCCAGCTCTCTGCTGTGACCTGGGAAAGCAGTGGAAGATGGCCCAAGTCCTAGGGCCCCTGCACCCACATGGGAGACCTGGAAGAAGCTCCTGGCTTCAGATTGGCCCAGCTCAAGCCATTGTGACCATTTGGGGAGTTAACCAGTGCATAAAAGCTCCCCCCAACCCCGCCTCTGCCTTTCTGTAACTCTGCCTTTCAAATAAATAAATCAATCTTCAAAAAAAAAAAAAAAAGATAAAAAGTTGGGACTGGCACTGTGGCTCAGCGGATTAAAGCCTTGGTCTGCAGCGCCCCCATCCCACATGGGCAACGGTTCAAGTCCCAGCTGCTCCAGTGATTCAGCTCCCTGCTAATGCATCTGGGAAAGCAGCAAAGGAGGGCCCAAGTTCTTGGGGCCCTGCACTCATATGGGAGACCCAGAAGAAGCTCCTGGCTCCTGGCTTCAGTTTAGCACAGCCCCAGTCATTTCCACCACTTGGGGAGTGAACCAGTAGGATGGAAGATCTCTGTCTCTACATCTCTATATAAAGATAAAAACAGATTAGATGAACTCTCAAAGTCACCTTCAAGTTTAGAATCCTATAATCCACAAAGACTTCAAATAAAAGATGCTAAAATTATTAATTATATTTACAATGTGTCTTCCATGAAATTACTCTTTACATAGCTTTTAGTGGTACTTTTAAAAGCAGCTGTATACATCACAGAATGCTGTTTTAGGTACTATGCAATTCTTCTTGGATAAAAAATAAATTCCTTAAAGAGTAGGCTCTACCAAATCATTTAATATTTGTTAACAAAATAGTATATTTTTGAGCATTTTTTTAAAGGTTGATCTATCTGAAAGGCAGAGTGGTAAGAGAAAGAGAGAGACAGATCTCCCATTCCTGGTTCACTCCCCAAATGGATGTAACAATCGGGTCTGGGGCAGGATGAAGTCATATTCTCCCATGAGAATAGCAAGGACCCAAGCACCTGAGCCATCTCCTACTGCTTTCCCAGGTACATTAGCAAGGAGTTGGGTCAGAAGCAAAGCAGCTGGGACTCAAACTGGCACTTACATGGGATGCTGTCATTGCAGGAGATGGCTTAACCTGCTACACAACACTGTCCCCTCTACTGAGCATTTCTCATGGACCAGGCACTCAAACACTTTATTTGTTAACTAATCTTCATAATAACTCTGCATGACAGGCCCTATTACATTTGCTTTATAAAGAAAAATGAAGCATAAAGAGATGCTAGGGTGATTTGTCAAAGGTCAGTGTCTAGTGCTAAAATAAGAAACCCAGACTCTCTGCTTTTAAATCAGGAGCTCTACTGTTGAGTTTGAATGCTTCATTACAAGATATAGAAAACATTCCCTTAGTATTCTCACTTGCAATACGAAGCTGCAATTTGTATATAAATTTGTATATATTTGTATATAATTTTGTATATGTGTATAAACATATACACAGCGTGATATTACCTAAGCCAGTAGTTCTCCAAAGTGGAATCCACTGACCCCTAACCTAAGGACCTCCAAAGACCCTTCAGGGGTATCCAAACTATTATCATAATATTAAGATATTAGTTGGCTCTTTCACTCTCATTCTCTCAAGAGATCGGCACAGCTCCAGCTGTTGGGGCCATCTGGGGAGTGAACCAGTGGATGGAAGACCTCTCTCTCTGTCTCTACCTCTCTCTTTGTAACTCTTTCAAATAAATAAAATAAATCTTTAAAAAAAAAAAAGCTTATAGTGGAATTTCTCAGAACATACATTATGTGTTATATTAGAATAAACAAAATGCAGAAGCAGCTTTGAGAATCCAACTGCTTCCTAGTTAGTCTGACATTAAAGATGTATATAAGGCCAGCGCCGCAGCTCAATAGGCTAATCCTCCGCCTGCAGCGCCGGCACCCAGGGTTCTAGTCCCAGTCAGGGCGCCGGATTCTGTCCCAGTTGCTCCTGTTCCAGGCCAGCTCTCTGCTGTGGCCCGGGAGTACAGTGGAGGATGGCCCAAGTGCTTGGGCCCTGCACCCTCATGGGAGACCAGGAAGAAGCACCTGGCTCCTGGCTTTGGATTGGCACAGTACACCGGCTGCAGCAGCCATTGAGAGGTGACCCAATGGAAAAGGAAGACCTTTCTCTCTGTCTCTCTCTCTCACTGTACACTTTGCCTGTCAAAAAAAAAAAAAATGTATACAAATATGTAACACAATGCCACTCTCACTAAATTTTCGTTTGGAAAATAGTTCTTCATAAAAAATGGGCCGGCGCCGTGGCTCAACAGGCTAATCCTCCACCTTGCGGCGCCGGCACACCGGGTTCTAGTCCCGGTCAGGGCACCGGATTCTGTCCCGGTTGCCCCTCTTCCAGGCCAGCCCTCTGCTGTGGCCCAGGAGTGCAGTGGAGGATGGCCCAGGTGCTTGGGCCCTGCACCCCATGGGGAGACCAGGAAAAGCACCTGGCTCCTGGCTCCTGCCATCGGACGAGTGCGGTGCGCCGGCCGCAGCGCGCCGACCGCGGCGGCCATTGGAGGGTGAACCAACGGCAAAAGGAAGACCTTTCTCTCTGTCTCTCTCTCTCACTGTCCACTCTGCCTGTAAAAAAAAAAAAAAAAAAAAATGATCATGTTAGGGGGCTGGCGCTGTGGCACAGTGGGTTAAAGCCCCAGCCTACAGTGCCGGCATTCCATATGGGCATGGGTTTGAGTCCCAGCTGCTCCTCTTCTGTTCCAGCTCTCTACTATGGCCTGGGAAGGTAGATGATGACTCAAGTCCTTGGGTCCCTGCACCCACGTGGGAGACCTGGAAAAAAATCCTGGCTTCAGATCAGCTCAGCTTTGGCTGTTGTGGTCATTTGGGGAATAAACCAGGAAGACTTTTCTCTCTCTCTAGGTCTACATTTCTCCTAAACCCCCTCTTTCAAATAAATAAAAATAAAGCCTTAAAAATTTTATTAAAAAAAAAATTTATTAAAAAAAGACCATGTTGAACACAGAATTGATTTACTATTTTTAGCTTTAAATGTGCTAAATTTTAACTTTCTCAGTTAACTTTCAGTATACAAACAGAACTCTTTAGGGTCTTCAATAATTTGTAAGATCATAAAGGAGTCTTGAGAAGAAAAAGTGTAAGAAGCACTGATCTAGCCAATATACATCGTTTAGTACTGCTAGTCTCTACCTGGAAAACTTTCCCCCTACCCAGAATACAACATTCAAAAGGGTAGAAGTAAAAAGAAGAAAAAGTGAAATGTAAAGCAAAAAAAAAGGAATACTAGATTAAGATGTGCTTCTTCCTGCCATTACATTGCCTAATTTAAAATCAGTAGCATTTGTATATATATTAAATTATTCTTCTGTAAAACACTGAATGACATTCCTAAAAATGCCCCTGCATTTCAAGACAATGATCAGAGGTAGAAAAAGAAATTTCTGAGAGTAGGCATTGTAGCACAGCAGATTAAGATGCCTGTTTGAAGGCATGAGTCCTCTGCTTCTTATCCAGCTTCCTGCTAATGCACCTTGGAGGCAGCAGATGATGGACAAGAATATGGGTTCCTGTGACCCAAGTGGGAAACTTGGACGGAGGCTCCTGACTTCAACCTGGCCCATTCAGCTGAGAACCAGTGAATGGAAATATCTGACATTCTTTCAAATAAAATTTATAAACAAAAATCTTGATTTTAAAAAAAAGATATTCCTGAAGGAAACTTCAGGAACTGTGTATTTCAACATTCCACATATACTACTGAATTATAGAGAAACCACAGAAAGTTTATACCAGGGGCCAGCATTGTGGCCTAGTGGGTAAAGCCATTGCCTGTGATGCCGGCATCCCATATGGGTGTCCGTTCTCATCCTGGCTACTCCATTTCTTATCCAGCTCCCTGCTGTTTTCCTAGGAAAAGCAGGGAAAGATGACCCAAGTATTTGGGCCCCAGCCACTTGAGGGAGGCATGCATGAAGCTCCTGGCTTCAGCCTGGTCCAGTACTGGTCATTGCAGTCATCTGGGAAGTAAACCAGATGGAAAACTTCCCCCTCTGTCTTGCTCTCTTACCCTACCCTCAACTCTTTCAAAATAAATAAATTAAAAAAAAACAAAAAGTTAACTTTACCGTAGCAGAAAAATAGCACACGCTACAACCTTTGGTTACTGCTAGATTCAACCACTATTTTATCAAATATTTCTGAGCACTCAATGGGGAACACAATGAACAAAAACGATAACGGGATTTGCATCTTGCTGTGGGAAACAGACAAAAATAACAACAAAAAATAAGATAATTATAAATGAGGTAAATGCTACTAAAGAAACAAACAAGGCTTTGCCATAGAGTACAGGCTTTGAGAGCTGAATTGTAGAATTCTAACAGATCCAAAAATAAATAATTCATGAAGAATTACATCAAGATGACAGATTCTACAGACCTCTGCTAATGCATAAGAAAACTAGACACTGACCACAGAAAGTGAGATCAATCTTTCATTGTCAAAGCTATTGGGTAATATTACTTAGCAGTACAGTAGCCTTCAAAAGATAATTAACCTCACAATTCAGAGAAAAAAGCATGTAAACACAATCCTGAAAACCATCTAAGCGGAGCCTATGGAGGCATGACAACTAACCGTAATGTGGTATCCTGAATTGAGTGTTGAAACAGAAAAAGAACATGAGTTAAAAACTAAGGCAATCTAAATTACGGACTTTAGCTAATAACGTCTCAATACTGGCTCACTGTTAATAAACATATTGTACTAATGTAAGATGTTAATAATAGGGGAAACCAGGTGCAGGAATATATGGACACCCTCCACACTATCATCTCAATGCTTCTGCAAATCTGAAACTGTTCTAAAAAAATGAAGCCCATTTTCTTTTTTTAATCTCACAAGGCTTCAAGAATTATAGGAGTAGAGAATTAATAAAACAGCTAATGAAAGTAAACAAAACTCTGTAATGTAATTTAAAACATAAACACCTAAGAAATTCAAAAGAATCCTGCAGACTAAAGATCTCTATTTATGCTGAAGTATTCCCAGACACAAAGATTAATGCCTTTCTCATGCAAACTAAATGGCTCTGCAACACAACATAAGGCAGGCAATAACATCCCTAAAGTGCACAATAAGCCCATTAGGGTCTATTTATCAATAATGACCAATAAACTGTATTTTATGCATGGCACTTTCTTGAAACTGCCATATAATAATGGCTGAACCAGTTCCATGGGTTCTAACAATCTGCTCACCTACAGGAACATGTTCATACTTCAGGAAAATCCACATGCAAAGAGAGGGAGATAGTTTCCTTCCTCTGGTTAAGGGAAGATAATCCATGTATGAAAGGAGACAAGTTATTTTCTAGGTCCAAATGGAGGCAATTTTGCAACAAGCATTAACCTACTATATTGTCATACAAATTAGTATAAATAGTTCAAGGTAATAGTAACAGCTATAAATTTATATCATTGATATGCCTTCCAGTCAAAGCAAATAACTAATGGCTTCTATCACCTCACCTAAGATAACTAGATTTCCAAAACTTGATGACTTGGTACTAGTCTCTCCATTTCTGAAATTAAAGATGGTCATGAAAAATGTGAGAAAAACAAAGGACGGTGACTCTCTCAATTACTGTCAAGTTTGTATAATATAGCATAAAACTATCATTACCATAAGAAGTACTCTTAGAGACAGCTATTAAAAAATTAAGATGTTGTATCTAATACAAAATACATCAACAATCCTAACCAGGTAAATGACATAACAATTTCACTCATCAGATACCATGAAACATTAAGCATTAAAAAAAAATTAGCCCAAATGGCATTTAAATCTAATTTAGGTAACTAGATGATGAATCTATTCCTACTCTACTCCATTACCCAAAGGAAATCTTACAAAAGATGTTCATCCTAAGCCTTCTCTCACATAAATCATATATATATATATATATATATAAACTGGAAAACACTCAAGAAAAAATGAGTAATTAACATTTCCCAGTAATTCCTGTGTGCACCACCATGAGGAGAATCAGACACTGCTTCTTGATGAAAAAAGGAGAGGTGAGATGTTGAAAAATTCCAAGTAAAACGATCATGACATAGCATCTGGCAGAGATCGAAAAAGCATCAACAATGCCCAAAGAATTGTCGGCGATGAAAGTCAAGAGAAAAAATAAGGTTTTGCCGACAAGCCACAGCCCAATCCATGGGGCAAAAAAAAATCGCCACTGCCGACGACACCGCGCTCACCCCTGACCACCCCATTCTCAAATCGCCCCCAATTTTGAAGTATTTCCTGTACATCCAGACCAATTCCCCACCCAGGTGAAAACCTGCCGCGATTTTTTTTTTCTCCTACGCCCACCACTCCTCCCCTCCCAGGAGCTCAGCACTTCCAAGGGCCAAGCCTCTGGGGAAAACAACGCCCAGCTCCCACCCGCCGTGCCCAAGGTTGAAGAGGGGCCCGTCCCCAGGAGCGGGGGCTTCCCGGGGTGGGCCTCACCTCGCCCACGAGCTGAGGACAGAGCAGGGGACAAGGGTGGGGCTCAGGAAAGCAGACAGGGTCGAGAGGACGCTGGGGCCGGGAGGAAGAAAGGGATGGACAAGGCGGCTGGGGCTGGGCGGGGTGAGGACGGGCCGGGCTGCGGGGACCCCGGCAGCAGGCAGGCTCGGGACTCGGGGCCGGCGGAAAATGAAAATCCCGACCCACCGAGCCGGGCCAGGAGGGCCGGGGTGGAGCGGAGCGCGGACGCGGGGTCGGCAGGGAGCCTCCGCGGACGCAGGGCCGACCGGGGGCGGTGCGGGGAAGCCGCGGCCGGCTGCCAGGAGCGGGGGAGCGCGCACTCACCGCTCTGCTCCCCCAGGAACACCAGCTTGAATTTCCTCAGCGGATTCCCGAAGTCTCCGCCCGCGGACATGATGGAGCCGGAGGAGCTGCTGCCGCCTCAGCCCAGAGACCGCCCGGACCGACGCTGCTCCAACCGGCTGCCGATAAGGGCGAGCGGAAAGGCGAGCGCCGAGCTCTCTCGGCCCCTGCAGGGCCCGGCGGAGCAGCGAGGCTGGAGGACAGCGGCACTCGCCACAGACAAGCAGCAGCAGCCGCCGCCTCCCCGCAGAGTCGCCTAACGCCGAGCGAGGCCCGCGGCTGGGAGGCGAGGGAGGGCGGTGTCGAAACACCCAGGGCTGTGCTCAGGGCTCCTAGGGCTAGCACCGTTCCCTTCCTCAGCGCCCAGCACGGAGACTGGGGTGGGCGAGGCGGAAGGTGGCGGAGCGGTAGCCGCAGACGCGTCTGGGACCTCTCACACCCAGCTCCTCAGCTCCCACAGCCGCCGCCGCCGCAGCCCAACCTGCTGAGTGCGCGAGCCTCTGGCGCGGCGCAGGGCGAGCCCGGGCGCGAGCCTGCCGCCCCTCCGGCAGCCGGCGTGCGTGCGTGCGTGCGTGTGCGTGCGCGTGCGCGCCACCGCCAGCGCCTTCCTGGTTCAGCCAGCTGTCCTCGCTCCTCCCGCGCCGCGGAGTCTAAGGCAGGGAGAACCGAGGAGGGGGCGGGGCGGAGCGAGGAAAAATGGAACACTTACGTCACTTACGGGGTGGGCCAATGGGAGGAGGCCGAGGGCAGGCAGGGAACAGAGCGAGGTGGAGGCGCGAGAGCGCGCGCGGCCGTGGAGGAGTGGAAGGCGGAGCACCGCGGCGGCCATGCCGAGTGTGGCGGGGCGCAGCCTGGGGGCGGGAGGTGGAGAAGAGGAGGGAAAGGAAGATGGAGCCGGCGGAGGCGGGGCCGGGACGGAGGCGGAATGACCCCGGCGGTGTGCGGTTGGGACCGGATACCCTCGAGGTGTGAAATAGGTGCCTCTTGCCCGAGCTTTCAGTATTGCCTCACAGTCCTCGGGGCCGCCCTTCTCGCGTGTGCCCACCCCCACCGTCATCTTCATCTTAATTCTTCTCACGGCGTCTTACACTCGGTTGCTCCAAGGGTTTTTTAGCTGCCAGGGCCTCCTAATTCTACACAGGAGGGAACAAACCCGGGGGGAGGAAATGACTTGCAAGGTCCACAAGTTGTGAGGTGGAGCCCAGGTTCATTTGCCACCTGAACCTCCGCGACCCCATTATTGGTAAACCCATCCAGTTCCCTCGCCTAAACTGATTTGCTTGCTCCTTTGGCATTGCTAACTCTAGAGTCTAGATGATGCCCACCTTGCCAGAAAAGGGTTTACAGATCAGTTACACTCAGCCCCTTTTCACAGATGATGCAACTGAAGTCCACGTAAGAAATTTCTTTCTGGAAGGCTACAAATTAGAAAGCCTGAGCGGTTAAGGTGCCACCTGCGGCACCAGCATCCCCAATGGGCACTGGTTCGATTAACGGATGCTCCACTTCTTTTCTTTTTTTCTTTTTTTTTTTTTTTTGACAGGCAGAGTGGACAGTGAGAGAGAGAGACAGAGAGAAAGGTCTTCCTTTTGCCGTTGGTTCACCCTCCAATGGCCGCCGCAGACAGCGCGCTGCGGCCGGCGCACCGCGCTCCTCTGATGGCAGGAGCCAGGAGCCAGGTGCTTTTCCTGGTCTCCCCATGGGGTGCAGGGCCCAAGCACCTGGGCCATCCTCCACTGCACTCCCGGGCCACAGCAGAGGGCTGGCCTGGAAGAGGGGCAACCGGGACAGAATCCGGCGCCCCGACCGGGACTAGAACCCGGTGTGCCGGCGCCGCAAGGCGGATCTTTTTTTCTTTCTTTTTTTTGACAGGCAGAGTACACTGAGAGAGAGAGAGAGGTCTTCCTTTGCCATTGGTTCACCCTCCAGTGGCCGACGTGGCCGGTGCACCGCGCTGATCCGATGGCTGGAGCCAGGTGCTTCTCCTGGTCTCCCATGCGGGTGCAGGGCCCAAGCACTTGGGCCATCCTCCACTGCACTCCTGGGCCACAGCAGAGAGCTGGCCTGGAAGAGGGGCAACCAGGACAGAATCCTGTGCCTCAACCGGGACTAGAACCTGGTGTGCCGGCGCCGCAAGGCGGAGGGTTAGCCTAGTGAGCCGAGGCGCTGGCCTAGGATGCTCCACTTCTAATCCAGCTCTCTGCTATGGCCTGGGAAAGCAGTAGAAGATGGCCTAAGTCCTGGCTTTGGATCAGCCCAGCTCCAGCCATTGCGGCCATTTGGGGAGTGAACCAGTGGATGGTAGACCTTTCCCTCTCTCTATCTGCCTGTCTCTCTGTAACTCTACCTTTCAAATAAATAAGTCTTTAAAAAAAAAAATTACCCTTGCTGCTTGAAGCGGGGATTCTGCTACGAGTGAAGGTTCCTTAAACTAACCCTGTGAAGCAGGTGCATTTTTCTTTGTAGAGGACCCATAGTTTTCATCCCATTTTCAGCCTACTTCATTATCCAAAAAAGCAAAGGTTGGGGTGGGTGTTCTGGCAGGATGTTTGGGACTCCCACAGCCTCTACTAGATTGCCTGGAATAGTGTCCTGGCTGTCCTTCCTATCCGCCTTCCTGCTAATGTGCCTGGGAGGCAGAAGATGATGGCCAAAGTGCGTGGGTTCCTGCCACCCGTGTGGGAGAACCAGATGGGGTTCTTGGTTCCTGGGCTTTGGCCTGGCCCAGTCTCAGCTATTGCACACATTTGGAGAGTGAACAAGCCTCCTTAGGTCACTCTTGTCTTTCAAATGAAGAAACTTGTAAAAAGAAGGTTAATGGCACAACCAAAAAGAATCTAAGAATTACTTAGTGTAGTCTGGAAAACTGGGGGCCCACACTGAGGTGTAGCGGATTAAGCTACTGCCTGCAACACTGGTATATTGCATATTGTTTTGTTTTAAAAAAAATGTGAGCCGGCACCGCAGCTCACTAGGCTAATCCTCCGCCTTACAGTGCCAGCACACCAGGTTCTAGTCCCAGTCGGGGTGCCGGATTCTGTCCCGGTTGCCCCTCTTCCAGGCCAGCTCTGTTGTGGCCCGGGAGTGCAGTGGAGGATGGCCCAAGTGCTTGGGCCCTGCACCCCATGGGAGACCAGGAGAAGCACCTGGCTCCTGCCTTTGGATCAGCGTGGTGCGCCGGCTGCAGCGCCCAGGCCACGGCAGCCACTGGAGGGTGAACCAACAGCAAAGGAAGACCTTTCTCTCTGTCTCTCTCTCTCAGTGTACTCTGCCTGTCAAAAAAAAAAAAAAAAGTGTGAAACTAACATGAAATGCTAACTAACATGAGACTAACAAAACAACCAAATGTAAGATTTTAAAAATTTGTATTTATTTGAAAGGCAGAGTGACAGAGATGGAGACAAAGACAGAGATCTTCCATCCAAATGCCCACACCAGCTGCTGCTGGGCCAGGCTAAAGCCAGGAACCAGAAACTCCACCCAGGTCTGCCACATGGACAGCAGGAAACCAACTATGTGAGCTATCACCACCATCTCCCAGGGTGAGCATTAGGACGAAGCTGCAATCAGGAGTGGAGCCTGGACTCAAACCCAGGCACTACTATATGGGATGAGGTTTCCCAGAGTGGCATCTTAACTGCTAGGCCAAATGTCTTCCTTCTAAAGAAGCTATTTTTTAAAAACGCTTGCATATCTATTTTTTTCTTTCTGATGAATACCAGGTTTTTCTTTATGTCTTCTGAAGTAGCTTTTCAGGTAACATCTGAGATTGGAACTGTAATGACTTTGTATTTCTCCAGAACTCTGTGAATCAACTCTACCCTGATGCTTTGGTCTCTGTGGTCACCCAGTCAGCTAGTGTTATTCCCTGTTATTTTGAAGAGAGGTGTGCCAAAGTCCATCTCTTACCTCCTAGGTTTGGCGCTAATCACTGATATTTATCAAGTACTCTACGTAAGTCAAATGTTTGAAATTTTATGGTTTGGATGGGCATTTGGTCTAGCCATTAAGATGCCAGTTTAGATGACAGTGTCCCATATTGGACAAATTACCTGGTTTCAATCCCAGCTCTGCTCCTGACTCAAGCTTCCTTCTAATGCAGATTCTTGGAGGCAATGGTGATGGCTCAAGTAATTGGGTTCCTGTCACCTATATGGGGGACCTAGATTTGAGTTCCTAACTCCTGGCCTTGGCCCCTAGACCTTGTGGGTATTTAGGGAATGAACAAGTGGATGGAAACTCTGTGTGTGTGTGTGTGTGTGTGTGTGTGTGTGTGTGTCTGCCCCTTTAATTTTAAGAAGTGTATGGTCTAAAATTTGTATGTCAAGTAATATGGGGCTCAGTAAACGGAAAATTATCTGGAAGAAGGAGGAATAGACCGTTTTTGAAGGCCCTTTTTTCAACATTTCACCTCCTTAATTTCCTGCACACACTCTCTATCTTGAACATTTTCCTCTCCATCTCCTCAGTTATACTTATCCTTCAATTATCACTTCAAGAAGCGGTCTTTGTCCATTTCACCTGCCATTACAGGATACCATGGGCTGGGTGGCTCAGGGTGGCTTGAACAACATTTCTCAGTTCTGGAGACTAGAAAGTCCAAGATCAAAGCGTTGAATCTTCTGGGGCCCGCTTTCCTGAACAGCCAGCTTCTCACTGTGTCCTCACGTGAAAAACAGTAAGAGAGAGCCCTTGGGGCCCTTTTACAAGGGCACTAATCCACTCATGAGGGTGCCACTGTTATGATCTAAAGCCCCACTTCCTCATACCATCACATGAGGAATTAGGATTTCTATGTATGAATCTGGGTGGACACTAACATTTAGTCGGCTGCAGAAATCTTCAAGAAGGCTTCCATGTCTGTCTGCTCCCATCCTCTCAATGATGTTTTAAGTACCCTTGCCTGTCCTCCCACTGTACCCTGTTCTGCTCCATCTCTTAATTGTTATTGTTAATTGTCAGCCTTCCCTACCTAACCATAAGCCCCATGCAAGCAGAGCTCATGTCTGTCTTCCCCACCACTTGAAGAATGTTTCCTGCCTAGTTAGCATGCCATGGATATTTGATGAATAAATGGGAGGAAGCATTTTTCACTGTCTTCAAAGGATGAATGGGATTTGGACATGCATAGAAAGAAAAGCAAGAGCATTTTGGAGAAAGAATATCACTGAAAAACACATCATGTAAATTGATGCTTCATCTCTAAACATTATTTCAGGAAAACATGCACAGAGCAGATCTGGCAACTAAAAATTAAGAATAATGAGAGACTACGGGCTTGGTAGCTCCAAATTCAAAGTAACTAGAGCAGTTCTCTTTGATCAGTTTAAACGAGATCTTTAATTTGAAGCCCATGAGTGTGTCCAGGAATCTACCACAAAGAAATTGTAATACAATTATAGGTTGTCTTCTGCCCTGAAAGAAATATATTGAAGGAAGGCTGAGATTTCATATCAGTTTTGGTGATAGACAGTATTGGCTGCCTGTCCAACAGTAAGAATACACACACACCTCCATAATGTTCACTTGAAATGGCAGATACTTTCCCAGCTCACCTTCAGCAAAGGTATAGGCACCTGATTCTATCTGAGCCAGTGAGATATGAAAGAAATGTTCTGGAGGCTTCTGAGATGAATTTTCTTCTTTGATGAAAAGGGACAGATGAGGGAAAACTGCCACTTTGCTGCCATGGGATGCGGTTGTGCAAGGACATAATATTCTGAGTTAATCCAGCTCTCGGAACATGAAAAGAAAAAAACAAAAACACGTGGACAGTGGCTAAGCAGAAAGCTGAAAGGCATCATTCATCATTGAGACCTCACACCAACCCTGGCATTGGCCTTTCTCTGCATTTCTTTTTAGAAAAACCAATAGATGGCTTTGTATCTAAAAATGTTCTGATAATATAAATGTCTTCGTATTTCTTCACTATTGTTACTTACAACCGAAAGCAGCTGACGGTCCCTCTTTAGATCCCTAAAAACACCACAGTTCCTTGAACATTAGGCACTCGATATTGTGTGTGTGTATGTGTGTGTGTGTACAATACAGTAGAAGTATCAAATTGAAACTGCCTTTTTTCTGTTTACTACTCCCTAAAAAGGATTTATTACTCTTGGAGAAACAGGAAATCAATAGAAGGAGAAAAACTGTCCAGGTAAAAGGACTGAAATAATATCGCTCATATTTGAACAAATAAGAGTTCTGGCAGAAATTCAAATTCCTTCAAATGCAAAGCCCTTTAACCCACTCTGCAGGTTATTATAATCACTGCTACTATAAATAATAGTGGGTCAATATACAAAGCATAAAAATGACAAGTGCTCAATAATTCAAGGTAAGCAATTACATGAGCACAATTAACACAAGGTATGTTTGAGTAAGTCTCTTTTTAAAAGGACAAGAATAAACGTGTGGGACCTCGTGTTAAAACCTGAGTTCCAAATACCTTGACCCATAAGGATGTATCATAGGAAAGAATAAAGGTTATTCAGTCAAAGTAGAGAAGATGGTAGTAGAACTTTAAAACGATGGTCTTTCTTGTGCAGCTAGCCAATTCACAGCTAAATCAGGATTTTTTTTTTTTTTGCTACAGATTGATCTACAGATTCTATTTTTTGATCATTTCATTTTGTTCCGTTCATGTGAATCATGGTCCCTATTATGAATAATGTGGTTTTTCAGAGCCTTATAAATGGGATGTTACTTCCAGGCTTTGAAATTGCAGTGGGAGAAGTTGGTTCTTTTTATGCTAACCCAAGATGTGTAATACCTGACACATTGCTGGAGCTCTCCTCCCCACACTCTATCCCCCACAAATCATAAAAGCTCCTCTAAGATGTACAGGAGAATGAATCACTCCACCTGCCCCAGAGAGAGCAGAGAACAACTGCTTCTCGTGCTGTTTATATAAAGAATAGAGCATCTTAGGACAGAAAAATGAGACCAACACTGTTTGCACTGAAATACCAACAGACTGTACAGCCAAATTATATCTTGTCTAAAAGGAGCCAAGAGAAAAATACCTTTCTATGAATATTTCTTCAGATTTTTTAATAACACAAAGTGACTATGGCTTTACTTTACAGAAAAATCAAAAGTTGGGGAGGGGTTTAGTCCAGTGGTTAAGATGCAGCTTGGATGGTCACATCCCATGTCAGACCAGGGTTCAAGTCCTGGCTCCACTTCCAGTTCAACTTCCTGCTACTGCACACCCTGATAGGAGAGGTGAAGACTCAAGTAATTGGCTCCTGCCACCCACTGGGAGACTTGGATTGAATTCCAGCCATCTAACCTCAGTCTGGTCCAGCCCTAGCCCAAGTGGTTGCATGTGTTTGGGGATTAAACTGCAGATGGAAAATCTCTCACTCACTCTTTCAAATAAATAAAAATTAAATCAAAAGAGGGACAAGCATTTGGCCTAGTGGTTAGGACATCACTTGGAACATCTGCAGCCCGTAGCAGAGTGTTTAGGTTTGACAGACACTCTGAATCAGAAACAACTCTTTTTCTGATTCTAGCTTCTTGCTTTTGCACACCTGGGAGACAGCAGAGAGGGCTTAAGCACTTTGGTCCCTGTCAGCCAAGTGGGTCATCTAGATTGAATTCCTGGCTTCTGGCTTTGGCCTGGCTTAACCCTGGTTTTTGTGACATATGGGGAGTGAATCAAAAGATGGAAGATCTCAGTGTGTTTATCTGCCTTTCAAATAAATAAAATAATTTTTTAAATTGGCAAAGGTCTTGAATGGGCATTTCTCCAGATATTGTATATATTTTATATATATATATATTATATTTTATATTATATATATATATATATTTTATATATATGTGTGTGTGTGTATAAAAATATATAGTAATATATATATAGAGAGAGAGAGTCAACAAGTATCAACACTGTCAATCACTAAAGAAATGCAAATCAAAACCACAATGAGCGGTGGGCATTTGGCACAGTGGTCCATCATCTCCCATTAATGCACACTCAGAGGCAGCAGATGATCCAAGCGGTTGGGTTCCTGCCATGTATGTAGGAGACCTAGGTTGTGTTCTCAGTTCCTAGCTTCAGTCTGGCCCAGCCACAGCTGTAGTGGGCATTTAAGAAGTGAATCAGCAGATGGAAGATATCTCTCCCCTGCCTCCCACTTTTCAAATAAAAATAAAGGAAAAAAAATTAAAAAGATCACTTCACATGCAATAGGATGGCTACTATTACAAAAATAAATAAATAAATAACAAGTGTGGGTAATGTAGAATATTTGGAACTCTTACGTACTGTTGGTGTAAATGTACTCTCAAAGTGGTGCAACCACTATGGAAAACTCTGAAGTTTTCTCAGTAACTTAAGTGGAACTATGGAACTACAATATGATTCAGCAATCCCACTTCTGGATGTATGTCTAAAAGAATTCAAAACAGGGTCTCAAAGAAAGAATCTGCACACCCATATTCACAGCAGTACTATTCACAATATCCTGCAGGTGGAAACAACCCAAATTTACATTATTGGGGGAATGCATAAACCAAACTGTAGTACAAACACACAATGAAATATTATTCTGTCTTCAAAAGGAAGGAAATCCTATCTCAGGCTGCAACATGGATGAAACTTGAACAAACATTATGCTAAGTGAAATGAATTATTCACAAAAAATTTTCTTTAAAAATTATGTTTATTTAACAATTTAATAAATTGACAATTTATTACCCAATACATGAGGCACTTATGCAGCAATACCTTGACATTTATTCTGCATATGAGGAGCTTACAATCTAGCTGAAGCAAAAATACATGAAAAGATAAGTAATATTTAAACAACACTTCAAGATACTAAACAGATTGCTCAAAAGTATTGCATGATCAATTGCAGAGTAAAGTACAAAGGCCTCTATAAGAGATTAGAGCAGAGAGCGGTTATGACAAAGGTGAAATCTTAGTTGCATATTGGCACACTGTCGGAATTTGCAGAGAAGAGAAGGAGAAAAAGATAAATGGACTGTAACTTGTATGAAAACAGTGTAATTGCAGCACAGAACTTGTGTCAATATATAGCTCAGTCCTCCTGACTCTCCCCTTAGGATAAAAATTCCAGCAGTGGGAGTCCAGTTGAAGATTCACAGTATTTTCATCAAGAAATCAAGAAATTTTCATATCACTGATCTTACATACCATCTGTCTCCCTGACTTCACCTTACATGCTGTTATTTCTGTTGTCCTGATTTGTGACTATCAAGGTCTGTGAGCAGTTGTTCTAAAGGAGGCTGCAAGAACATCTACACTGCACCTGAAGTTCAACACAGGCAACAGAGTACAACAAAGTTGACATATGCCCCATGTGCCCTTTGTCCACAGTCTGCTGTCTTCCAATGAGGAAAAAGACACAGCTTGTTTCCATATGATCCATATGCTAACACTATCAGTTAAGAACACTTCAACTAGAAAAAATAGAAAACACAAGTCTAAATAGTTTAAACAATAGAGTAAGGGCTGGCGCTGTGGCGCAGTGGGTTAACACCCTGGCCTGAAGTGGCAGCATCGCATATGGGTGCCAGGTTCTAGTCCCAGATGCTCCACTTCTGATCCAGCTCTCTGCTATGGCCTGGGAAAGCAGTGGAAGATGGCCCAAGTCCTTGGGCCCCTGTACCTGCGTGGGAGACCTGGAGGAAGCTCCTGGCTCCTGGTTTCAGATCAGCGCAGCTCCTGCTGTTTCGGCCAATTGGGGAGTGAACCATCAGATGGAAGACTTATTTCTCTCTCTCTCTCTCTCTCTCTCTCTCTCTGCTTCTCCTCTCTCTGTGTTACTCTGACTTTCAAATAAATGAACAAATCTTTTAAAAAATAGAGTAAATCACATACAGAAGTCCTAAGCTAAGACAGCTCCAGGATTGGTTAATTCCCACAGCCACTGACTCCAAGGACCAGCTACTTCTATCTGTCTGCTCTGCTTCCCTTAGTATATTTTTTATTTTATTTATTTATTCATTTATTTATTTATTTATTTTTTGACAGGCAGAGTGGACAGTGAGAGAGAGAGAGAGACAGAGAGAAAGGTCCTCCTTGTCCGTTGGTTCACCCCCCAATGGCCGCTGTGGCCAGCGCACTGCACTGATCTGAAGCCAGGAGCCAGTATATTGACTTTGCTGTTAGATGTAGCTTCCCCAGTAATCATAAGAAGGCTGCCATAGTTCAAGTTGATGTATCTAGACACTGTCAAGTCAGAGATAGATGCTTCTACCTATCTTTGTAAATGATAAAACATTTCCCAGAATCCCCCAGCAGGCTCCTCATTGCATTTCATTGGGCAGAATTGCTTCACATGCTGATCCTAAATCTGTCACAGCAAGAGAAATGGAATTACCACGACTGAAGAGAGAGATATATGGTTTCATGGAAGAAGATGGATTATTGCAATCCAAGCATAATTTTGTTATAAAGAGGAAAGATGGAAAATGACATTTGGGAGGTCAACACCAATGTTCACCACACTAAATTCACCAGCTCGGTTTAGAGTGTACTCTGTCCTGAAATACTCATTCATTCACTTATTCATTCTATAAACATTTCGGACTGCTGATACCAGGCATTTTGCTTTCACTGGAAGTACAAAGCAGAATGAGATTTGGCCCTTGTTTTTTAGATAACACCAACCTACTAGTAAGATAAATGAGCACAAAAATAAAATTCAAGTCACAATACAGTGAGTAATAGAAGTGCAGCTATATTATAAAACTATTTAATTTACCAGATCTTCTGAGAATATATTATGGTCTGTAGATGGCAGAGATCACACATATATTTCATATTTCATCTTAAACTTTGAAAATTTAAAAATATGGATGAATCTTATTCCCTCCCTCAAGAATAACAGAAATTTATCTCCTAATTTGATAAATCTGCTGTTTGTATTTTATTATTTACAAAGCCCAAGAGAAGAGCCTTTTTTATAATAACTGTTTCTTATTACTGCTGCATATCAGTCTGGGCTCAGGGCTAAGTCTGAGCTGAAGATAGAGATTTTGGAATTATCAGCTCATGGGTGACAGTTGTAGTAAGGATGGATGTGATCACCTACTTAGGGTGGAGGCTGAGAAAGGACAAAATACTTTAAACAATACTTAGAGTCAGGTGATCGACAGGCAATTGGCCTAGTGGTTAAGAGACTTGTTAAGATACCTGCATCTCTACTGGAGCTAGGTTCAAGGCCCGACTCTGGCTTCTATTCCAGTTTCCTATTAACGCACACCCTGGCAGGCAGGCATTAGAGATGTCTTGAGCAGTTGGCTTCCTGCCACCCACACAGAAGACCAGGACTGAGTTCTCAGTTGCTGGTTTTGACCCGGCCTAGCCCCAGCTGTGGCAGGCATTTGAGGAGTGAACCAGCAGATGGAAATTCTCTCTGTCTCTCTGTTTCTCTCTTTGCCTCTCGAACAAATGAAAGTTTAAACTCAGGAAGGGAAAATGATCACTGACAAAATGCCAAACAAGAGGAAAATCAGGAGATGCAGTGGTGACAAGGAAGCCAAGAGAAGGGGAAGTTTCAGAAGCAAAGACGAGGTCACCCATCTTATTGCTTTCCCAGGTACATTAACAGGGCGCTGCATTAAAAGTGGAGCAGTCAGGACTTGAACCAGCACTCTTAGGAGATTCTCAGATTGCAAAGACTGTGGATTCACCTGCTGTGCCATGACACTAGTCCTAGAAAGGAAATTTACAATAAAAAAAGAGGGACTGGCATCATGGTGCAGTGGGTGAAGTATCCATGCCTGTCTATAAACTTTATATTGAATTAAGTCAGGATTCTTATTGTTTCTTTACCAAAGCGACAACTTGGAGTAGATATTTGGTGCAGCAGTGATGGCTCAAATACTTGGGTCCCTGCCATCCTTGTGAACAGGTTGACTTCCAGGCTCCTGGCTCAGGCCCCACTGTTGCTCCCTGTTGAGCATTTAGGGAGTGAACCAGAGGATGGAAGACCTCTCTATCTCTGCCTTTCAAATAAACAAATAAGACAGCAAATTCATTTGCTTAATACTGATCCAAAAATTGTTCAGTCAGAATATTTACTGTCACAAATTTAACCATATAAACAAACCTCCATATTCTGAGAGCAAAGTTGTTCTGAAGGGTTTTTTTTAAAGATTTATTTTATTTATTTGAAAGGCAGCATTACAGAGAGAGAGGGAGAGACAGAGAGAAAGAGGTCCTCCATCTGCTGATTCACTCCCCAGATGGCCACAATGGCCACGGCTGGGTCAGGCTAAAGCCAGGGCTTCTTTCAAGTCTCCCAGGTGGGTTGCAGGGACTCAGGGATTTGAGTCATCTTCCAGCACTTATCCCAGGCCATTAGCAGAGAGCTGCCTCGGAAGTGGAGCAGCCAGGACTTGAGACAGTACCCGGCATCGCAGAGAGCAGCTTTACTCCCTTGGCCACAATGTCGATCCATGCTTTTTTTTCATTTTTTAATCATACTGTTTATTGTTGCAAATACAACTCCACTAAGTGATTTTCGTAAAAAAAAAAAAAAAAAAAAAAAAAAAAAGCTGTTATTAACTTCCAGTGACCTTGAGTCCTCAGGCCCCTCCCCTACAGGCTTCAGTCTCTACATCTGTAAAATGAGATGAACGACCTTGGATTTGGCAATGGATCCTTAAATATGACACCATAAGCACAGGAAGCTGAAGAATAGATAAATTGGACTTCACCCAAATTAAAAACTTTTGTCCATTAAAGGACACCATCAAGAGAGTATAAAGACAATAACAGGAGAAAATGTTTCCTAATCAGATATCTGATAGGGATTTCAGTCCCAGAATATATAGGGGCAATTCAGAAAGCTTGTGCAAAAATGGAATGAAAAGAGATTTATTTTGGGCAAAACATTTTTAAATCTATACATACATTCCTTGAAATCATGAAAAATATATATTAAGAAAAAATTATGGGCCGGCGCCACAGCTCACTAGGCTAATCCTCCACCTGTGGCGCCAGCACACCGGGTTCTAGTCCTGGTCAGGGAGACAGATTCTGTCCCGGTTGCTCCTCTTCCAGTCCAGCTCTCTGCTGTGGCCCAGAAGTGCAGTGGAGGGTGGCCCAAGTCCTTGGGCCCTGCACCCGCATGGGAGACCAGGAGGAAGCATCTGGTTCCTGGCTTCGGTTTGGCACAGCGCACCAGCTGTAGCAACCATTTGGAGGGTGAACCAAAAGAAAAAGGACGACCTTTCTCTCTGTCTCTCTCTCTCACTGTCTAACTCTGCCTGTCAAAAAAAAAAAAATTATGGGACCAATTCCGTGGCACAGCAGGCTAAGCCTCCATCATGCAGTGCCAGCATCCCTTATGGGTGATGGGTAGAGTCCCGGCTGCTCCACTTTCTTTCTTTCTTTCTTTGACAGGTAGAGTTCACAAACAGTGAGAGAGAGGGAGACAGAATGAAAGGTCTTCCTTCCGTTGGTTCACCCTCCAAATGGCCGCAACAGCTAGAACTATGCCGATCCAAAGCCAGGAGCCAGGAGCCAGGAGTTGCTTCTTGGTCTCCCAAGCGGGTGCAGGGGCCCAAGGACTTGGGCCATCCTTCACTGCTATCCCAGGTCACAGCAGAGAGCTGGACTGGAAGAGGAGCAACCGGGACTAGAACCGGCACCCATATGGGATGCCAGCACCGCAGGTGAAGGATTAACTAGTGCACCACGGCGCCAACCCTCTGCTCCACTTCTGATCCAGCTCCCTGCTAATGTGCCTGGGAAAGAAGAGGAGAATGGCCCAAGTCCTTGGGCCCCTGCACCCGCTTGGAAGACCAGGAAGAGACTCCTGGCTCCTGGCTTCAGCTTAGCCCAGCCCTGGCCATTGCAGCCATTTGGGGAGTGAACCAGTGCCTAGAAGATCTCTGTCTCTCTTCTCTGTAACTCTGACTTTCAAGTAAATAAATATTTTTTAAAAAGAAAAAATATGCATATATTCCAAAAGATTTTTTGCACCAAAATTAATTTTTCATTCCATTTTCTGTGTACTTTTTGAAATACTCAAGGTTATCTATTTGTACATGTGTTGCCCCCAACTCAACAACAAAGACAAAGAATCCAGTTCAAAATGAGCAAGAAACTTGAATAGGCATTTCTTTCTTTGTTTCTTTCTGACTTTTTAAAAGATTTCTTTCTTTATTTGAAAAGCAGAGTTACAGAGAGAGAGGGAAGACACAGAGGGAATCTTCCATCTGCTGGCTCACTCCCCAAATGGCCACTAACAAATGGCCAGGCCAAAGCAAGAATCCAGGAGCTTTTTCTGAGGCTCCCACATGGGTGCAGAGACTCAAGCACTTGGGCTATCTTCTGCTGCTTCCCCAGGCACATTAGCAAGGAGCTGGATCAGAAATTGAGCAGCTGGGACTTGAACCAGTGCCCATATGGGATGCTGGCACTGCAGACAACTACTTAACCTGCTGTGCCATAGCACTAAGACAAACCAATCAATATTTTTAAAAATTTATTTATTTATTTGAAAGGCAGAGAGAGAGAGAGAGAGAGATCTTTATCTGCTGGCTTACTCCCCACATGACAGCAATGGGCTGAAACCAGGAGCCAGGAACTCCATTAAGTACTCTTACATGGGTGGCAGGGGCCCAAATACTTGAAACATCTTCCACAGCTTTCCCAGGCTCATTAGCAGGGAGCTGAATTGCAAGTGGAGCAGTAGGCTACTGCTCATATGGGATGAAGGATCCCAAGTAGTGGCTTAACCTGCTGCACCACAATGTTAACCCCTTGAATAGATATTTCTCCAGAGAAGACATACAAATATCCAATAAGCCCATGAAAAGATATTTGACATCATGAGCTATGGAAAAATAAAAACCCAAACCACAAATGATAGCATTTCAAGACCACTAGGATAGTCTAAAAGGATTAAAATAAAAAAAAAAAGTGTTGACAAGAATGTGAAGAAATTAGGTCCTAAACAAAAACTCACAGGCAAATGTTCCTAACAGCTTTATTCACAACAGCTAACAGGTAGAAACAAGTCCACCTCCATTATTGGATGAATGGATAAACAAAGTGATATTGTGGCCGGTGCCGAGGCTCAACAGGCTAATCCTCCGCCTTGCGGCGCCAGCACACCAGGTTCTAGTCATGGTCAGGGCGCCAGATTATATCCCGGTTGCCACTCTTCCAGGCCAGCTCTCTGCTGTGGCCAGGAAGTGCAGTGGAGGATGGCCCAAGTGCTTGGGCCCTGCACCCCATGGGAGACCAGGAGAAGCACCTGGCTCCTGCCACCGGATCAGCGCAGTATGCTGGCCGCAGCGCGCAGGCCGCGGCAGCCATTGGAGAGTGAACCAACGACAAAGGAAAACCTTTCTCTTTGTCTCTCTGTCTTTCTCTCTCACTGTCCATTCTGCCTGTCAAAAATTTTAAAAAATTTTTAAAAAAAGTGATATTGTGATACAAAGAAGTATTTTTTTCAGTTATGAAATTTAAATGAAGTATTGATATATGGGGCCGGCATTGTGGCATAGCATCCCATATAAGCGCTGGTTCGAGTCCCAGCTGCTCCACTTCCAATCCAGCTCTCTGCTATGGCCTGGGAAAGCAATGGGAAGATGGCCCAAATCCTTGGGCCCCTGCACCCACGTGGGAGACCAGGAAGAAGCTCCTGGCTCCTGGCTTCAGATCAGCACAGCTCTGGCCATTGTGGCCACTGGCGGGTTAACCAGTGGATGGTGGAAGACCTTTTTCTCTCTGTCTCTCCTTCTCTTTCTGTGTAACTCCATCAAATAAATAAATCTTTTTTTTTTTTAAAAGTATTGATATATACTACACCATGGATGAACCTTCAAAACATTATGGTAAATGAAATAAACAAGATAGAAAAGAACAAATATTGCTTGATTCTACTTACTTGAAATATCTTCAGTAGGCAAATTTCTAGCAACACAAAGTAGAGTGTGGATTTTAGAGCTAATATGAGGAGTTAATGGGGAATTATTGCTTAATGGGTACAAAAGTTCTGTTTGAGATCATGAAAAATTCTGAAAATAGGTCATGGTGATGGTTGCACAGCACTGTGAGTATAATTCACGTCACTGAATTGTGCACTTAAAGTGGTTAAAATGAGGGCAGGAGCTTGGCTTAGTAGTTAAAATGCCTGTGTCCTGGCCAGCTCTCTGCTGTGGCCTGGGAGTGCAGTGGAGGATGGCCCAAGTGCTTGGGCCCTGCACCCGCATGGGAGGCCAGGAGAAGCACCTGGTTCCTGCCATCGGATCAGCGTGCTGCGGCCATTGGAGGGTGAACCAATGGCAAAAAGGAAGACCTTTCTCTCTGTCTCTCTCTCACACTGTCCACTCTGCCTGTTAAAAAAAAAAAAAAAAAAAAGAAAAAAGAAAAAAAGCCTGTGTCCCATACATCACTGCAGTGCCTGGGATTTGAGTCCTGGCTCCACTCCTAATTCCAGCTTCCTGCTAAGGCACATCCCCGGAGGCAGCAGGTGATAGGTCGAGCGCCCTGCCACTCACCAGAGACATTGAGGACTGAGTTTCAGGCTCCTGCCTGGCCAGACAGCTGTTGTTGCAGGCACTGGGGGAGTGAATCACGGACAGGGCATGTTTCCCTTTCACAATAGCATACATACATCCATACATAAGTGTAAGAGTTCTTCTTTACGGAACAGTTAACATGGAAAAAATGTATATTTTATATTTTACCAAAGCTAAAAAATAAAGAAAGGGCGAGGCCTAGGACGTGGTGATCCCTAAGTAGGTTGGTTATAAATTCCAAAACGGGCGCGCTGATCGTATTTATTAATAGTCTCCTCATGCTCTCAAAGCCGTCTCAGTTTGAACAATAAATTACGTGGTCACCTGAGCTTCAAGGAGCTCTCATGCTGCGTGGTGCTGCGGGCGTAACCTCGGGCATTAGGACCTGGAAAGGTTTTGTGATGACATCATCTCTGGAACACTAGAAACCCCCGGCCTCCAGGGAATTTGAAAAGTGCAGGAGACATGTGCATCTCACAAGGACACCCAGCTTCCAAGCAAGGATCATTTCAGCGGCAAACCACCTTTGCCTTCAGGTTCTCGGAGCCGGTGACTAAGGGAAGACAGCGGCAGAGCACGCGGGACGCAACCCGCCCCACCCTCCTCCGCCGCGCCACACTCAGCATGGCCGCCCGCGGCCCAGCGCAGGGCGCAGAGCCCCGCCCCTCGTGGGCCCGGAGGGGCGGGCCCTGGGAAAGAAAACGAGCTTCAGCGGACCAATGGGGAGAGGAAGGGGCGGGGCCGGCGCGTCCTCGGGCCCCGGGCTGTGGGCGTGGCTGGTCCCGGCGGGCAGTGGTGGCGTGGAGCGCCTGCCACGTTATCCCCGCTTCTGCGGCTGGATTTTGCCCGGTGGAGTGCCACCGTCAGCGCTTCCGGGTTGAACTCCTGCTGAGCGGAGACCCCACCCTTGCGCCGCCTCTTCCCAGCCAGCGCCAGTCAAAGCCCTCTGGCCCCTCCCTCTCCTTTGAGATGACTCATCTCCCTTGTCCCAGCTCAGACACTGGCGGTGCCCGTGTCTGAGTGGGGCCCGACACGTTTAAAGTAAAAACATTTTTTCTGATGATAAAAATACGTGCTCGTCTTGGGAAATTAAGAGAGCTTAGTGGAAATAAAAATGATTCATTATCCCACTAAACAGAAACGACCATGATTAACCTTTGTCATTTCTTCGTTTTTGTATGTATTATCGATGTTGAATCAATTGGGACAGTGCTATGTAAGTTTTGTGCTGTTCCTTGCATGCTAAGTGGGCTTCTTTGTCATTTTAATTGAATGCATAAGATAAACTATTCCTAAGATGAGTATGCCATGGAAATTTTCGGATTTTCCCAGTGAGCGTTTAAACACTGAACTTGGAATACCTAGCTAGCCAATTGGAGGCGGAGCAAGTAGGTAAGGAGAAGGAAGAACTGGCTATTCCACAGTTAGCTGCCCTTTGTAAAGTTGTTCCACAGTAATTACAAGATTTTAAAGCCTATGAGATTTTACAATGTTAGGGCTCTACAGCCGTAAAATTTTGAGAATCATGACGTCTGGACTGGGAAGAATCTTTGAAGAAACAAGCCAAAGGTTCTCCAAAAATAGGAAAACCAACAGCCTGAACCTTGCCAAAGTCCTTTACACAAAGAATGTTACGTCTAACTAGCTGTACTCATTCTCCCTCATCAAAACAGCTCCAACCAGTCCTTACAATCCTGAGGTGCCCAGTCCATCTCCCACATTTAATAGCCCTGAATAAATTGTATAGACCTAAGAAGAGAGGTAGTTTGTTTACTACAGGTCACTGAGTGGTGGAGCTGGAATTTGAATGCAGATTTCTTGAACCTCAGTATGGTGCTCTTTCCTTGGATACAAACTTCTTCCTAAAAATTAGCAGAAATAAAAGTATCAAGATCGGCATAAAATAATTGGGGACAGGATATTAGCAGGTAATCCACCAAGAAGTTATGATTGGACAAGAAAGCATAGAAGCAGATATGGCAAAAGGCTAGTGGTTCAATTATACTAACTATAAGCAAGTATAATGAAAAAAAAAAACCCACAAATTAAAATTTCTTTTCATTCGGTTTGAAAGGTGGTAAGACAAAGACCATGGAAAGTTTCTTTTTAAAATTAATTTTCTTTGAAGGCATAGAGACAGAAAGAGAGATAGGCAGAGAGTTTCTATTTGCTGGTTCACTCCCCAAATGCCTACAACAGGCAGCACGGGGTCAGGCTGAAGCCAGCAGCTGGGAGCTCAATGTAGCTCTCCTGCATGGGCTACAGGAACTCAATTACTTGAGCCAGTACCACTGCTTCCCAGGGGTGTATCAGCAGAAAGCAGGGATAGGAAGAGAAGGGACTCAAAGTCAGGCACTTTGGTATAGGATGCAGGCAATCCAACTGAAATCTTAACTTTTAAGACAAATGCTCACCTTATGAAGTTTTTTTTTTTTTTAAAGATTTCTGTATTTATTTGAAAGGCAGAGTTACAGAGAGGCAGAGGCAGAGAGAGAGAGAGGTCTTCCATGTGCTGGTTCACTCCCCAATTGGCCGCAACAGCCAGAGCTGAGCCTAACCAAAGCCAGGAGCCAGGAGCTTCTTCTGTACCTCCCAGGTGGGTGCAGGGGCCCAAGCACTTGGGTCATCTTCCAGTGCTTTCCCAGGCCATAGCAGAGAGCTGGATCGGAAGTGGGACTCGAACCAGTATCCATATGGGATGCCGGCACTGCAGGCAGTGATTTTACTTACCATGCCAGCCCCTTATGAAGTTTTTTGATGTACAATTTTAAATATGTTACTAAACAATGCTCAGAAAGGCATGGTAAAACAGGAAATACAGAGAAATAAAGATACGGCAAGCAATATTAAAAGCCTCAAAATGAAACCATCTAAGATTCTACTTCTTATGATAAATATCATAAGAAAGTAATATTTAATATAAAATTTAAATATAATCTCTAATATCAAAAGCAAACCCTCTAGAGCTCAGTGACTTTTTTTATAATTTATTTTTTTAAAGATATATTTATTTTACTTGTAAGTCACAGAGAGGAGAGGCAGAGAGAGAGAGAGAGAGAGAAAGAGAGAGAGAGAGAGGTCTTCCATCCATTGGTTCACTCCCTAGATGGCCGCAATGGCTGGAGCTGCACTGATCTGAAGCTAGGAGCCAGGAGCTTCTTCCAGGTCTCCTACATGGATGCAGGAGCCCAAGGACTTGGGTCATCTTTTACTGCTTTCCCAGGCCATAGTAGAGAGCTGGATTGGAAGTGGAGCAGCCAGGATTCGAACCAGTGCCCGTATGGGATGCTGGCACCGCAGGTGGTGGCTTTACCCACTACGCCACAGTGCCGGCCCCCAATGACATATTTTTATAAAAGTATATTATAGGACAAAATTTTTTTTCTTTTTCTTTTTTTTTTCTTTTTTTTTTTTTTTGACAGGCAGAGTGGACAGTGAGAGAGAGACAGACAGACAGAAAGGTCTTCCTTTGCCATTGGTTCACCCTCCAATGGCCTCTGCGGCCGGTGCACTGCGCTGATCTGATGGCAGGAGCCAGGTGCTTCTCCTGGTCTTCCATGGGGTGCATGGCCCAAGCACCTGGGCCATCCTCCACTGCACTCCTGGGCCACAGCAGAGAGCTGGCCTGGAAGAGGGGCAACAGGGACAGAATCTGGCACCCCGACCAGGACTAGAACCTGTTGTGCCGGCGCCGGCCTAGGACAAAATTTTTTAAAAAGGAGTATATTATACAGGGGCTGGCGCTTTGGCGTAGCGGGAAAGCAGTAGACAGCCAAGCGCTTGGGCCCCTGCACCCACTTGGGAGACCCAAAAGAAGCTCCTTGCTTCATATTGGCCCAACTCCGGCCATTGTGGCCATTTGGGGAGTGAACCAGCAGATGGAAGACCTTTCTGTCTATCTCTCCCACTCATTGTCTTTAGCTCTTCATCTCAAATAAATAAACAAAATCTTTTAAAAAAGAAAAAAATATATTATACAGGGGCCAGTGCTGTGGCGAAGCAGGTAAAACCACTGCCTACAGTGCCAGCATCCCATATGAGTATGGGTTTGAGTCCCAGCTGCTCCACTTCCGATCCAGCTCTCTGCTATGGCCTGAGAAAGCAGTAGAAAATGACCCAAATGTTTGGGCCCCTGCACCCACGTGGGAGACCCAGAAGAAGCTCCTGGCTCCTGGCTTCGGATTGGTGCAGCTCCAGCTGTTGTGGCCATCTGGAGAGTGAACCATTGGGTGGAAGACTTCTCTCTCTCTCTCTCTGCCTCTGCCTCTCTGTATCTCTGCCTTTCAAATAAATAAATAAATAAATAAATCTTTTTTTAAAAAATAATATATTATACACCCATGCAATGACATTTGCAATGTTTTTAATTAAGTATACAACTATAGTTAAAGAGTATTATGATACTATTCTCCAGTAAGAATAATTCAGTAATAGGAGAAAACGTTGTGGAGCAGACGGTTAAGTTACTGCTTGAGATGCCTACATCCCATATCTGAGTGCTCATCAGAGTCCCAGCCACTCTGCTTTCCAGAGGAAGCAGTGGATGATGGTCCAAGCACTTGAGCCCCTGTCGCCCATATGGGATACCTGGATGGAGCTCCAGACTGGTCCGATCCAAGGCCAGGAGACAGGAGCCTCTTCTAGGTCTCCCAGGTTGGTGCAGGGGCCCAAGCATTTGGGGGCCATCTGGTGCTGCTTTCCTAGGCTATAGCAGAGAGCTGGATTGGAAGTGGAGTAGCTAGGACCTGAACTGGTGCCCATATGGGATGCTGGCACTGCAGGTAGTGGCTTAGCCCACTACACCACAGCGCCGGCCCCCTCTCTCTCCTTCTTATGGGCTCCTATGATCTTACTAAGCACTTGCATTTCCCTCTTGCAGCCTCTTTCATCATCCTTTCACCCTCTCATGGGGGTTAGGTAATCCCCACCCACTTGGCCCAGCCCTGCAACAGCAGAAAGCTCCAGGGGAAGCACATGGTGGGGAGTCAGCGCCACCTCTTTCTGGCTTTTCCTAGGTAGCCAGTCCTTCTGCTCCTCTGCCAGGTTATGTGCTTTTTCCTTTTAAGTGTGACTTTTTAAATACCTAAACCACACCAAAATATAGAAGCAGAAATGTCCTACTGAATCTAAAATACTTTTCAGTTTGAGGAAGATTCATTTATACATTTTCACTTTAGTTATAAATTAGAACCTTTTGACACCACTTGGAAACTTTTTATAATAGGTGACCATAGAATTATTACTTTAAAGGAAGTTCAGCTTGAGATCAAACACAGACTTCTAAAGGGCCTCCCTTTATTCTCGTGTTCCCTCAGGACTTCTCTGATGTGGTTGTACAGAGGACTGGAACAGTTTCTTTCCTTCCTTCTTTCTTTCTTTCTTCTTTTGTTTTTTTAAAGGCTTTTAAAGAAGGTTAGGTTGTAAAAATAAATCCAGAAAGGCAAGGTACCGCCATGCTTTTTTGGGAGATGCAAGATCCTGGAAAAATCTAAATCCACAGTTACATCTAGGAACTTAAAAAAAAAAAAAAAAGATTTATTTATGTGAAAGGCAGAGTTAGAGAGTTAGAGAGAGGCGAGAGAGAGAGAGAATCTTATATCCACTGGTTCACTCCCCAAATGGCCACCTGGGCCAGGCAAAAGCCAGGAGCCAGGAGCCAGGAGT
The DNA here is from genome assembly GCA_949820135.1 of Sylvilagus floridanus. NCBI lineage: Eukaryota > Metazoa > Chordata > Mammalia > Lagomorpha > Leporidae > Sylvilagus > Sylvilagus floridanus. Next base: position 63,455,143 of record OX463224.1, on the reverse strand, counting down.
CAGGAGCCAGGAGCTTTATCCAGGTCTCCTGTGTGTGTGGCAAGGACCTAGGTACTTGGATCCTCTGCTGCTGGTTTCCCAGGTGTGTTATCAGGGAGCTGGATTAAAAGTGGAGCAGTTGGAACTCAAACAGGTACTTACATGGGATTCTGGCATAGCAGGCAGCGGCCCAATCAGCTGAGCTGCTACGCCGGCTCCCAGGAAATTTTTTTTTTTTTTTCATATTTGAGAGGCAGAGAGACAGACAAACACAAACACACACATAGACATATAGAGCGCTTCCATCTGCTGGCTCACTTCCCAACTGCCCACATCAGATAGCACTGGAGGAGGTGGAAACACAACACAGGTCTTCCTACACACAGCAGAACCCAACCCCTTGAGCCAGCACATGCTGCCTCCCTGAATCTGCATTGGCAGGAACCTGGAACTGGGTGCCAGAGCAAGGACTCAAACCCAGGCACTCTAATATGACATTCTAACCATCCACTAGGCCAATTCCTGCCCCATAGGGACTTTTTAATATTCATTACACCATTCAACATTTGAGGAAGCCCTATCATGTTCCATGATCTGTGTCATGCTAAAGATACAAAGAAAATGAAGAATTTACTCTACAAGAACTCACAGTCTAATAGAAAAGATATATATGTGAACAAATAGTTATAGTACCTGTGCTGAGGGCATGAAAAATGGGATGTGGAGGTATAGAGAAGGGACCCCAATGTTCCTCTGAAGTGATTGGAAAAAACTACACAGGGAAGGTAACATTTGGCTTACATCTTGAAAGAGGAGTGGGATTTTCTTCAGTGAATGAGTAAAGAAAGTTCATCTTAGCAGAAAAACTTGCAAGTGTAAAAGCAAGGAGGTGAGATATGTGATATTATAACTGGAGAACGACAGGGTTTTATTTTGGCTGTGGGTAAGATTTGTTTTGAGAAGGGTGGGAAAGGAGGCTAGACAGGTAGGCAGGAACTGGAGAGTAGAGAATTTGGTACATTCTCTTTAGGGGTTTGGACTTAATCCTATAGGCCCCTAAAGGCAGCCACTACCTACAGTGGTTATTTACATTTAAATTAGTTTAAATTAAATTAAAATCCAGTTCCTAAGTCACACTAGTCAGGTTTCTTTTTAAGAATTACTTATCTGAGAGGCAGAGGTACAGAGAGTGAGAGAGCTCCCATGCCCTGGTTCACTCCCCAGATATCTCCAACAGATACAACTGGACTGGACCAAAGCTGGAGCTGGGAAGTCCATCCAGGTCTCCCATGTGGATGGCAGGAATCCAACTATTTGAGCCATCACTGTGACACAATGCCAGAAAACTGGTGCACTCAGCAAGCCAATCACTGACACTGGAGTGGTGGAAGAAAGTAGTTTGTTTTGCAACAGGCAGAGCAGGGAGTCAGGCAGCTGTTGCACAATCCCCTGATCCACAAGGGATTGAGAGTGGTGAGTCTTACAAAGCTGGGGCTGAACAGCGTGTGATCAGCTCCTGTGCAGGTCTCTGGTTGGGCCACAGTGCTAGTGACCTTCTGTGATTGGTCAGTGATACAAGGCCAGTGTGTTTCTTTTGTAACAGCAAAGTGGGCTCTGGATTGAGTGCTAAGGTCAATGGGGAATTGTTTTGTGTGATCAGGCCCTGAGAGTTCCGGTGAAGCATTCAGAATGCAGTCTAGCATTGGTAGGTTAACTGTAGAGGTGATAATTGAATTATTTTTCTTTCAATGCTTATTTATTTGTTTTCATCTACTTGAAAGGGAGAATGAAAGTGAGAGCAAGATCTTCCATCTGCTGGTTCACTCCCAAATGCCCACAACATTCAGGGCTGGACCAGGCCAAAGCCAGGATCCAAGAACTCCCACTTGGGTGGCAGGGACACTTCCAGTTCCCTGTTGAGCTGCAGTGATTTCCCCAAGGAGGGGGGGGGGGTCTTAATTTTTTTTTTTTAGAGATTTATTTATTCAACTGAAAGTCAGAGTTACACACAGAGAGAAGGAAAGGCAGGAGAGAAAGAGAGAGAGAGAGAGAGAGAGAGAGAGAGAGAGAGAGAGAGATCTTTCATCTGCTGGTTCATGGGCCATCTTCCACTGCTATCCCAGGCCATAGCAGAGAGATGGATGGAAAGAGGAGCAGCTGGGACTAGAACCGGTGCCCACATGGGATGCTCGCACTTCGGGCCAAGGCTTTAACCTGCTGCACCACAGCTCTGGCCCCTTTAATAGCTTATTTTTTTAACTTAAAAATTCACTTCTAAAATCCCAGTAGCTTTTATTGGGCAATAGCCAACCATTCTAGTGGAGGAGCTGCGACTTGTCTGTCATTTTCCAAGAAGAATTAATTGCCATTTCTGTGTGTCATTCCAACACTTTGCACAATTCTACTATTTCACCTGTAATATTGTAATTGTTACTATCTCTTCCTCATATTTGAGTGAGTTCCTCAAGGGCTGAGATCCTGTCTGATTAATTCATTCCAGCATCTAAGCCAACATGTGGAGCTATGACTTCTAATCTCGACTTAAGAGCTGATTGATTCTGTGTGAACCTTTATAACATTATGTTGCCTCATACTTGAAAAAACTGCCTTTTACTGAATGACCACTATATGTAATGCATATATGCTTGGCTTTATGCTCGGGAACTGTGAACTTGTCTCTTTTTTTAAAAAAAAGATTTTTATTTATTTTATTTGAGAGGTAGAGTGACAGACAGTGAGAGGGAGAGACAAAGATCTTCCTTCTGTTGGTTCATTCCCCAAATGGCCGCAACGGCTAGAGGAGCTACACCGATCCGAAGCCAGGAGCTTCTTCCCATTCCCCTATGTGAGTGCAGAGGCCCAAGGACTTGGGCCATCTTCTACTGCTTTCCTAGGCCACAGCAGAGAGCTGGATTAGAAGAGGGGCAGCCGGGACTAGAACTGGCGCCCATATAGGATGCAGGTGCCCCAGACAGAATATTAGCCTACTGCGCCATGGTGCTTGCCTCTTTAGATAGGGTTCTCCAGGGAACCAGAACCACTAGAATGGGGCAGGTGGGGAGAGAAACAGATGGTAAAAAACTGGCTAAAGTGAAGTCCCCATATCTGCAGTGTGAATCAGCAAGCAGGAGTCTGAGGACAGCTAACGGTGTAATTCCAGTCTCAGTCCAAAGGTCTGAGAGCCATGAGCACTGACGGTATAGTCCCATTGTAAAGACTGATAGACTAGAGACTCACGTAGCACTGATGTTTGAGTTCAAGTTAGAAGGCAGGGAAATACCGATGTTTTCTGTTCAAAAGCAGTCAGGCAAAAAGAATCCCCCATTTAAAAAAATGTATTTTTATTTATTTGAAAGGTAGAGTGACAGATTGAAGTTGGGGGGAGATATCGTCCATCCTCTGGTTCACTCACAGATGACCTTAATAACTGGGACTGGTCCAGGCTGAAGCCATACGCTTGGCACTCCATCCAGGTATTTGGAAGGAGAGCAGCTGGGACAAGAACCGGCACTCCGATATGGGATACCAGCATTGTAGGAGGCAGCTTAGAGTGCCAGCCACAAGAATTCTCTCTTGACTTGGGGACTGCAGCTTTTTTATTCTAGTTAGGGCTTCAGCTGATTGGAAGAGGACCACCACATTAGGGCAGGCAATCTCTTTCACTCAATTACTGACTGCATGTTAATCTCACCTCCAAAACATCCTCATAGAAACATCTAGAATAATGTTTGACCTAGTATCTGGCCACCCTTTTGCCTAGTGAAATTGACACCTAACATTAACCATCATATTTTCCTAGTAACTCTGCCCCAGAGGGGAGAAGGGCTATCTTTGGGGTGGGGTGTGGTGAATAGCTTTTATCTGCTTAGTTCTTGGTAACTCTTCAGAACCTCATAGAAGGATTGATAACACATCAGGATAGAGAACTTGGCAGGATTTCTGACAACAAACCAAAATCTTTATTATTGATGTCATTCGTATTTACCAGTTTTCCTTGCCAACAGTAACAGTAGCAGAAACAATAACCGCGTATTTGCTATTTGATGCTGACTTTATGTGCTCATGTGCTTCCTTTATACCAGAGTTTATGCATATCTATCTCCAGCTTGAACTCCTTGTTGCTTTATAATCATTTGCTTATAACCTGGCCTCCCCCACTAATACCCAGGTGCCACTCGAGGGCAAGGACCATCTCTGTATTCACAAGGTTCTACCAAAGAACTGGCACAAAGGACTGGCTAAGTAAATGGCTGATGTATGCAGAGCAAGTAAATGAGTGAGTGCAGTGACGTCTCATGTGAGCAGGGGTGTGTCAGCGTGAAAACAAGACCGACTTTGAAACTCAGTTCTGCCTCATTTGATGGATCCCAGACAAATCTCTTAACTCCTGGACGAGTTCCTTAACCACGTCATTCCTCCATATCTGTATGTGTAAAGTCAAGTAATCATATCTCCCTAGCAGGCTTGCTGTGGGGGAATAAAGAGATTCACTGAGCATATGCATTGCACATAGTGATTACTGGTAAAAGGCAGTTATTCTCAGTTATTTTGAAGCTACTAAAAGTCAGAAAGGTTCATTTACGCTCAATTAGCTCTTACATCGAGGTTATACGTTAGATCCTCCCATCCTGTGCTAGATGCTGGGATGTATTTATCAGACAGGATCTCAGTCCTTTAGGGACTCAGTCAAACGTGGGGAAGAGATGGTAGCAATATTTAGTATGGTGAGTGAAACAGCAGAATTGTGTGCTAAGTACTGGCGTGATAACACAGAGATGGTCATTAATTCTGCCCGGACAAACAGCAGTGAAGGTGACACTTGAACAATGAGGGCGGAGTCTGCGAGGATTTCGAGTCGCAGGAGCTGCCGGAACCAAGGTGCTGCGGGAGTGGAATGAGAGTCGGTCGTATATTGTTACCGGACCTGATCAAGGCCGGCGGCGATTACAGACGACCTGGGATCGCGGCTGTTGGCGCGGACCTTCGGTTTCCACAGTCAAGAGGTCGCAGCAGGAAAGAATGAGCGGAACCCTGGGAAAGGTAACGTAGATTCCACGCACGCAGGGCGAGGGGGTGGTGATGGGGAGCAAAACGGGGAGGTGGCGGCGCGCAGACATCCGGGTATGAGAGACCGGAGGGACAAGACCTTTCCCAGCAGCCCTTGCGGTGCCTGACATTAGAAGGGGCTGAGCCACCTTCTCTTAACGCTGGGTGTACCGGGCCGTCTGACCCAGGCCACGCCCAGTCCACTTGCCACCCTGGCCATCTAGTGCCTGGGGAGGGGAGACCCCTGCAATGGAGATCTCGACACGATGATGTGGTCCCTGTTGAATAACATGACCTTGGCCAGGTCATTTTATTTTGTGTTTGGTCATCAACCTCCAAATTTCTTCTAAAAATATTCTGATTTGGGATGCGAAACTACCTGGTGATAAAGGAAGGATAATAATGTACCACAGTTCAACTTCCAGATCCTTACTAAGCGACTGCCAAAACTCTATAACCCACCATAGTATATGCATTTCTCCAGCTTCCCCTGGTCTCTAGAAAGATTGAACAGATTTCAATTGTGCTGTTTGGGTTGTAGCATGCTGCTTAGATTAATGAGTAACTTTAGCAATTTCTGTTAAATTATATTAAAAAGTGCCTTTTCCCATTTCTCACCACCAATCTGAAGCTTCATTCTTCAAAGCTCAGCTCAGGAACTGTCTTTTAAAAAAACCTTTCTGACCAGTCTGGCTAAAGAGCCTGTTTATTTTTGGAACTCCTAGCTGTGTTATCTTTTGGGACCTATTTGTATGAAGTTTTGGAACCATCCTTGCTTCAGCTTGTCTAGAGGTGTTAGTTAATACTTTACATTTATAAGGATTTTGCATACAAGGTTCCATCTCTTGCTAGCTGTCTGACCTCTGTGCTTCAGTGCTGTCTGTAAAATGACACCTACCGCGTGGAAACGTTGCAAAGATTATAGAGGATAATGTACGTATCAGTACTTTGTAAGTGTGAAGGCTGGTACAAATAAGGATATTGTTGTTATTCTTTAACTAATAAACTGCTTGTGTTTGCATGATTTCATTTGATCTTCATAATATTATGAGGTAATCCTGGCAGACACAAGATGAGGAAATAGAAACCACTGGCACAGTGTCTGATTTATTATAAGTCTCAAATATTCTACTGTCTTGAATGCATAAATCAGCCTTGCTTTATTTAGTATCTCTCTAATTTAAGAATAACTTGATTTTCCTCATATGTGAAATGACAAATGAAAATCTTTCCTGACTTTCCCACATGCCCTTTCCTTCTTTGGTGACCCAATGCATTGATCTCACAATGCAATGTAATAAATAATTTGCACATGTACTTTCCTCATCAGAAAAATTTGAGGATAAGCAGCTGTTTTCTCTATGTCCATATGTACCTAGCCCATGGTGTATTTGGCCTAACGTAGGTACCTGTTAAATGTTGAATGAATAAATGAATGAGCAGATGTTGACATTACATGGTAGGTACATAGTAGAGCTAAGACTAGCACTTATTTTTTTTTTAAGACTTACTTATTTATTTATTTGAAAGGCAGAGTTACAGAGAGGTGGGGAGGGGGGTTCTTCCATCTGCTGGTTCACTCCCCAGATGGCCACAACAGCTGGCACTGCACTGATCCAAATCCAGGAGCCAGGAGCTTCTGGATCTCCCATGCAGGTGCAGGGGCCCAAGGAGTTGGGCCATCTTCTGCTGCTTTCCCAGACCATAGCAGAGAGCTGGATTGGAAGTGGAGCAGCCGGGACTCGAACCAGCACCCCTAGGGGATGGCAGCACTGCTACACCACAGCACCAGCCCTAGGACTAGAACTTCTTTTTTTTTTTTTTATTTGACAGGTAGAGTTTTTTTTTTTTTTTAAGATTTTATTTATTTATTTGAGAGATAGAGTTACAGACATTGAGAGGGAGAGACAAGGAGAAAGGTCTTCCTTCCATTGGTCACTTCCCAAATGGCCACAACAGTTGCAGCTGTGCCTATCTGAAGCCAGGACCCAGGTGCTTCTACCCTGTCTCTCATGCGGGTGCAGGGCCCAAGCACTTGGGCCATCCTCCACCGCCCTCCCGGGCCACAGCAAAGAGCTGGATTGGAAGAGGGGCAACTGGGACTAGAACCGGCGCCCATATGGGATGCTGGCACCACAGGCAGAGGATTAACCAAGTGAGCCTCTGCGCCGACCCCTGAACTAGAACTTCTAACTCATAAACCTTTCCTTAGGACCCTAAGAAATTTTGCCCGCAAATCATCTTAGACTTTACATGGGTGAGAAGCCCAGTTTTCTGGAATAAAGCTGGATGGAGCTAGTACTTCTGTGTTAGCAGAAGTAGTACAGCACGGTAGATCTAGATAAGACACGAAGGTTGATACTATCAGACCTCAGGAAACTTATCAGTTCATCAAGATGGCAGGATGGTGTCTCGAGAAATCACAGTGCACCAGGGAGTGGGTAATGATTCCCCTGTTGAGTTGTTTTGCACAGAAAATGCTTTATACTCATATCTGGATTTCACCCACACTGAAATGACTGTTATTTTCTCAGGGATTACCATAGCCTTGAACCACGAGGCTGTGTTAGGGGAGGGCTGGTGATCACTGAAGGTATGGCAGGTTGTGTCTGATACAGCAGCCTGGAAGGTGAAGCCCTGAAGACTGATCTCAGGGATAGCAGGATGTTTCCAGGTGGAAATATTGAAGGCTACAGTGCAGCAGGGCTCATGTGAAGAAAAAGCAGTGAGGCCTGAAGCAAGAGACAAACAACAGGCATGAGAAGATGTGAACCAGGAGGACACCTACTTCAGAGGGCCTGGGAGGGCAGAGCGTCCCAAAGTCCAGGAAAATTGACTTTCCCATAAGCCCTGGAGAACAAGGATTTACTTCTGTTTTGTTCATATTTTTTTTTAAGATTTATTTATTTAAAATGCAGACTTACAGAGAGGGAGAGAAACAGAGAGAGAGAGAGAGAGAGAGAGAGAGAGAGAGAGAGAGAGAGAGGTTTTCCATCCGCTGGTTCACTCCCCAGATGGCTGCAATGGTTGGAACTGAGCTGATCTGAAGCCAGGAGCCAGGAGCTTCTTCCGGGCCTCCCACGTGGGTGCAGGGGCCCAAGGATTTGGGCCATCTTCCATTGCTTTCCCAGGCCATAGCAGAGAGCTGGATCAGAAGTTGAGTGACTTGTACTTGAACCAGTGCCCACATGGGATGCCGGCACTGCAGGCAGCAGTTTTACCTGCTCTGCGACAGCGCTGGCCACTTGTTCAAAGTTTTGTCATCAGCACCTGTCACACCCCAAGGTGCATATTATTTAACAACTGAGGATTGAATAATCACCCCACCATTATCATGACTACTACGAATTTAACCATTAATAATGTATCTTGAACTTGGAAGCCCTTTTTCTATATTGTCTAGTTTAACTGTATAAACAATTCAGTGGGGTAAATATTTTTATAATCTCTTTAGAGATAAGGAAATGAGGTTTAAATAAATCAATTTGATTAGTAAATATTTGTTGAGCACCTGATATGTGCCACAGTGTATGCTAGACGCTGGGATGTGGCAGATTTCTGTCTTTGTGGAGCTTGTTAAGAGAGGAACATTTTATTCACGTTATTTGAAAGGTACACATACACACACACACACACACACACACACAGAATTATTTTCCATTTGCTGATTCACTCACCAAGTGCCCACAACAGCTAGAGCTAGGCCAGGCCAAAGCCAGGGTCATAGAACACTATCTGGGTTTTCCATGTAGGCTGTGGGGGCCCAAGTACTTGAGCCATCACCCACTGCCTCCCAGGATGGATTGGAAGCAGAGGGAAGACTTGAACTCACACTGTGTGTGGTATGTAGTCTCATGAGTGGCTGCCTGACTTGTACCATACCACCTGCCCCAGACAGGCTAATGAAACATGTAGCTACTTAACTAATCATGATAAGAGCCACAAAGAAAGATTCAGGGTTCTTTTTGAGTGTATAACAGCAAGATCCTAGCAAGTCTGAGCGGTCAAGAAAGTTTTTTTTTTTTTGTTTTTTTTTTTTTTTTTTTTTTAACAGGCAGAGTGGACAGTGAGAGAGAGAGACAGAGAGAAAGGTCTTCCTTTGCCATTGGTTCACCCTCCAATGGCCACTGCGGCCGGCGCACCATGCTGATTCGAAGCCAGGAGCCAGGTGCTTCTCCTGGTCTCCCGTGTGGGTGCAGGGCCCAAGCACTTGGGCCATCCTCCACTGCACTCCCAGGCCATAGCAGAGAGCTGGCCTGGAAGAGGGGCAACCGGGACAGAATCTGGCGCCCCGACTGGGACTAGAAACTGGTGTGCCGGCGCTGCTAGGCGGAGGTTTAGCCTATTGAGCCACGGCGCCAGCAAGAAAGTTTTCTTGAGGATATTACATGACTAAGACTTGAAGAACAAATAGGGTTTAGATAGGGAAAAAATATTCCAGGCAAGAAGAGCAAGCGCAAAGGCCCCGAAATGAGAACACACTTGGAGCTACAGGGGTCCAGAGGGAGCTGCAAGGGACAGAAGTGCTGGTGCTTATCTCAAGGGAAAGTGTGCAAAGAAATAGGATGGGGTGAACTGGGGAGATGGGAAGGGCTTGGTGACCAGACGGATTGTAAAACTTAGTTTAGTCCTGGAGTAAGTTAGTGAATTGGATTTAGTCTAGCTCAACTATTCTAGAAATGCCATCTGGCAGTTGTGATGGGTGGCCAGGAGTTTTAAAAAAGTGATATTTAATTCACATACCGTAATAGTCACTCTTTTGAAGTTAACAATTCAGTGGCTTTTAGTACATATACAAAACTGGGCAGCCATTACTACTGTCTGGTTCCAGAGTACTTTCATCATCCCCAAAAGAAATCCTTTACCCTTAAGCTGTCATTCCTCAGTCCCTTGTCTCCCCAGCCCTTGGCAAACACTAGTCCACTTTCTATCTATGGATTTGTCTATTTAGTCATCTCATATACATGTAGGTCAAGTCATTGTTAAGTGATTACCAAGGGTTGTATAGCCAGCGTTGGGGGAATGGATGGTCACACCCAAATCTGTGTAATTATAAAGCCTGCCTGTGCTCATAACTGCCATAAGGACCCCATGCACACAAACGATGTCAACAGAAACACATTCAGATGATTGTGGCCAGAGAAAATTTGGAAACAAAAACAATCTTTTAAATAAGGAAAAAAAATCCAGAGGCATATATCATTGGCTTCAAATACTTCAAGGGCTGGTACAAAAAATAAGAGCTGAACTTACTCTATGTCATCCCAGACTGGGGGCCTAGACTTACTCCATGGAGGTTATAGGGACATCCGTTTTGGTTTTCTAGGTGGAAAAACTTTCAGATCATTAGAAGGGTCTGAAAAGATTTCAGTTCTGGACAGGGGAGGTATTTAAGTAGCAGATGGACCATTGTGGCCAGGGGGCTAGCATTGGCCCTGTGTGTGAGAAGGATAGTGGTAGACACTGACTGAGGCCCATGAGGAGAACTGGAAACTTCTGACAGATGAACCCAGGCAGGAACTCGACAATATCCTTGAAAACAAGGATGCCTCAGATAGAAGTGACCTCCTTTGCAAGAACTGGAATACAGTTCAAGGTGTGGCTCAGCCCCTTGAAGAAAACAAGAGCTGCTTTGTAATGGCAGAAGTTGTTTGCAACAGCAGTGAAGGGTGGTGAGAAGAGCCCCGGTTGTGGGGTTCTTGGAAACAGCACTTATTAGCTATGTGCTTTGGGCACATTAATTCACATTTCTGAGCTTTAGCTTCCTCGCGGAATGGTTGTGAGGCATAAAGGAAGATGATGTTTGGCACATAGTAGGTGCTCAACAAATGGTAAGATTATTGAGGCTATCATTATTAGCACACGAATGTCACTGTATAAGTTAGTATCACTCTTTTGAGAGGCAGTGTGGCAGAGTGGGAAAAAAGGACTTCAGATTCAGGCAGACTGCTTTGAATTCCTGGAACCTCTTACCAAACCTATAACTTTAAGGAATTTATGTAAACCTGTTTTTTAAATTTGTGAAACAAAAGCATTTACCTCAGCAATGCCTCTATCAGAGAACTGGTATAAAGATTAATTGAAATAGGTGCTGGCGCTGTGGCGTAGTAGGCTAAGCGTCTGACTGCAGTGCTGTTGTCCCATATGGGTACCAGTTTCTTTCCTGGCTGCCCGTCTTCTGTTCCAGCTCTCTGATATGGCCTGGGAAGGCAGTGGAAGATGGCCCAGGTGGTTGGGACGCTGCACCCGAGTGGGAGACCCGGAAGAAGCTTCTGGTTTCTGGCTTCAAATCACCCCTGCTTCTGGCTATTGCTGCCATTTGGGGCGTGAACCAGCAGATGGAAGACCTTTCTGTCTGTCTGTCCTTCTCTTTGTCTGTAACTCTGTCTCTTAAATAAATAAATAATAGCTTTTTAAAAAAGAAAAGATTAATTGAAATAGCATGTATAAAGTGTTTAATACAAAGGATGTACTAAATTAATAGTAGTAACAATGCTGTTTTAAATAATATCTATTAGTATACAAGTACGTTCTGTTAATATTGATAAAACAGCTCTGAGTTGCTTGCCTCAAAAGCCCCTGACCCACTGCTCTCCCCCTGCCCCCAACCAGGCTTGGGTGTCTGAAGCTACCACACACTAGAGGTTTTGCCCCATGGCTGTGTGCTTTGGTAGCCTTGCCGTCCTTTTTTGGTTCTGGGCTCTGGAGCTCGTGAGCCAAGTATTGTTATAACCCGCTGTCGCAACTGTGTCCTCATTCATCCATTCATCGGTGTCAGTGCCCTCCTCTCACCCTTGCAGAGCCAGAGCTGCTCTTCATTTGCTGTCTGGGGGGAGGGGTTGGGGTGGGATTTGTGAGTTAGTCCCAAAATAGACTACTTTTGTCCCTACAGGTAATGCCAGGCATTGCAGGAGAGAGGACAGGCACCTTTCCCAGAGCTGAAAGGGAGAATTCACACCACAATTTGAATATATTTCAGAAAGTTGTCAACCCTTAAGTCTAGCTTTAAGATAATTAAATCCCTAGCTAGATACTTGGAAATTGGGACAATTAAAATGAGGAGAAAGCTGTCTTATCCAGATTTTTCTTCCCTTTCAATACCTCCTCTATATGAGTTGACCCATTTAAAAATATATTCTGTTCACTCTGACTTCTGTTCTGTTTGTCATGGTTAACAGATCTTGGGCCTGGAGTACCCTGGAGTCACCTGCTCTAACTTCAGATATGTGGTCAGTGGTGGGAGAGCCAGCCTGAGCTGTCCTGGGGCTCCCAGTTCCCTACTCTGTCTTTATTCTGGCCATTGTTAGGCTAAACATATTATATATTGTACACATACTCCATAAAGTTTTTTAGCATCTGACTTATTTGTTCTTTTTAGGATTGTTTTACACACTTTGCCTTTTCTTCTGTCTATTCATATCCTTATGGGCAAAATTTTTATTGATTTATTTGAAAAGCAGAGTGACAGATAGGTGGAGGAAGAGACAGAAATCTTTCATCTAGTGGTTCACTCCCCAAATGAATGCAACAGCCAGATCTGGGCCAGGCTGAAACCAAGAGCCAGGAACTCTCTCCTAGTCTCCCACCTGAATGTCAGGGGCTCAAGTACTTGGGACATCCTCTGCTGCCTTCCCAGACACATCAGCAGGGAGCCGGATTGGAAGCTGAGCAACTAAGACTTGAACTGTTGCTCTGACACGGGATGATGGTCTGGTAAGTGGCAGCCTAACCTGCTGTGCCACAATGCTAGACCCCTCCTGCCTGATTTCCTAAACACTAACCCTTTATTTTATGAGAGAGAAGACATGAAATGGGGAGAAATTATGTTCTTTGAAGTCAGAGAAACCCAAGATCCTATGCTAATTTTGGTAGTACTATGTATCACTTGGCGTAGATAACTTAATTTGCTTTTTCAGCTGTAAAGTGGGGATAATAATACTTTATAAGGTTATTGTGATTTAAACTCACGGTAGGAACTGAAAAAAATAGTTGTGAATGCTTAATAAATGGTAGCAGTGATTATCATTTGTTCACTTATTTCTTTTATTTATTTCTTTTATTTATTTATTTATTTATTTTATTTTATTTTATTTTTTTTTGGACAGGCAGAGTGGACAGTGAGAGAGAGAGACAGAGAGAAAGGTCTTCCTTTGCCGTTGGTTCACCCTCCAATGGCTGCCGCGGATGGCGCGCTGCGGCCGGCGCACCGCGCTCATCTGATGGCAGGAGCCAGGTGCTAGGTGCTTCTCCTGGTCTCCCATGGGGTGCAGGGCCCAAGCACTTGGGCCATCCTCCACTGCACTCCCGGGCCACAGCAGAGAGCTGGCCTGGAAGAGGGGCAACCGGGACAGAATCTGGCGCCCCGACCGGAACTAGAACCCGGTGTGCCGGCGCCGCAGGCGGAGGATTAGCCTGTTGAGCCACAGCGCCGGCCTATTTATTTATTTTGACAGGCAGAGTTAGACAGTGAGAGAGAGAGAGAGAAAGGTCTTCCTTTTCCATTGGTTCACTCCCCAAATGCTGCTACGGCTGGCGCGCTGCGGCCAGTGTGCTGCGCCGATCCGAAGCCAGGAGCCAGGTGCTTCTTCCTGGTCTCCCATGCAGGTGCAGGGCCCAAGCACTTGGGCCATGCTCCACTGTCCTCCCGGGCCACAGCAGAGAGCTGGACTGGAAGAGGAGCAACTGGGACAGAACCGGCGCCCCAACTGGAACTAGAACCCGGGGTGCCGGTGCTGCATGCAGAAGATTAGCCTAGTGAACCACGCGCCTGCCTTGTTCACTTATTTCTAATTGCTTATTTACAAAACAAACCTTGAATGAGTGTCCAGCAGTGTACCTGTGAGGAATATGACATGACCTTTGCCCCTGGAGATCTCTTGGTTTAGCCAATGGTCCTTGGGTGATATTAACAGTTTCTGTGATCTTCTGAAGTAATATGCATGCTTTGTATATCCATGCCTGTATGTATTGATCTAGGAAAAGAATTTATGACTTTGATTGGCTCCTTAGTTACATGTGTAACACTGAAAAGCTAAGAACTTTTCCTGGCCATCTTTACCTGGATTTCCTGTTGTATGTGCTGTTGTTCATGCTACCTAAATATTTTTTTAAAAGAAGATTTATTTATTTGAAAGGTGGAGTTTTACACACACACACACACACACACGGGGCGGGGGTTAAAGACAGAGAGACAGAGAGATCTTCCATCTTCTGGCCGTTTCAAATGTCCACAACAGCTGGGGTGTTGGCCAGGCCAAAGCCAGGAGCCTAGAACTCTATCCTGTTCACCAACATGGATGGCAGGGGCCCAAGCACTGGGCCATTTTCCACTGCCTTTCCAGGTTCATTAGCAGAGAGCTGGATCAGAAGTAGAACATTGGGATTCCAGCTGGCTGCTCATATGGGATGCCAGGGTTGCAGGTTGTGGCTTAATCTGCTGTGCCACACTGGCCCCTCATGCCTCCTCCTATTCAATTTCTTTCTTTTCTTTTCTTTTTTTCTTTCTTTCTTTCTTTCTTTTTTTTTTTTTTTTGAAAGGCTGAGAGAAGAGGCAGAGACAGAGAGGGAACGGTGAGAGAGAGAGAGAGAGAGATTTTTTCCATTGCTGGTCCACTCCCCAAATGGCCACAATGGCCAGGGCTGGGCCAAACTGAAGCCAGGAGCCTGGAACTCTATCTGGGTCTCCCACATGGGTGGCAGGGGCCCATGTACTTGAACCATCTTCCACTGCTTCCCCAGGGACACTGGCAGGGAGCTGGGAAGTGGAATGGCCGGGACTTGAACTGGCACTCATATGGGATGCTGGGATCTCAAGTGGTGGCTTAACCTACTGTGTCACAAAGCGACCCCTTTTATTCCCTTTAAAACTGGCACAGTAATTGTCACATAATAGCTTTTTTTTTTTTTTTTTACTCTGCAAAGGCAGAGAGAGAGAAGTCTTCCACTCACTGGTTCACTCCCAAAATGGCTGCAGTGGCTGGAGTTGGGCCATTCTGAAGTCAGGAGCTTCTTCCTGGTCTCCCACGTGGGAACAGGGGCCTAAGGACTTGGGCTATCTTCCACTGCTTTCCCAGGCATATTAGCAGGGAGCTGGATCTGAAGTGGAACAGCCGGGACTTGAACTGGTGCCCGTATGGGATGCCATCACTGCAGGCGGCAGCTTTACCACCACATGATAGCACCAGCTCCCCCCATAATAGTCTTTTTAAAAATAAATTTTATTTTAGAATAGAATAGTTTTACATTTATAAAAAAATTGTAAAGATAGCACAGAGAACTACATGTACACTAATTTCCCCTACTACTACCATCTTACTACCAGTAGTATGGTATATTTTTTCACAATTAATGAACTACTACTGATATGTTAATGTTAGCTCAAGCATATACTTTACCAGGATTTCTTTTTTCTTCTTTTTTTTTTTTTTTTTTTTGACAGGCAGAGTGGACAGTGAGAGAGACAGAGAGAAAGGTCTTCCTTTTGCTGTTGGTTCACCCTCCAATGGCCGCTGCAGCTGGCGTGCTGTGCCGGCACACCGTTCTGATCCGAAGACAGGAGCCAGGTGCTTCTCCTGGTCTCCCGTGGGGTGTATGACCCAAGCACCTGGGCCATCCTCCACTGCACTCCCAGGCCACAGCAGAGAGATGGCCTGGAAGAGGAGCAACAGGGACAGAATCCGGCGCCCCGACCTGGACTAGAACTCAGTGTGCTGGCGCCACTAGGTGGAGGATTAGTCTGTTGAGCCGCGCCGCCGGCCACCAGGATTTCTTTTTTATTTTATTTTATTTTATTTTTATTTTTATTATTTTTTTTGACAGGCAGAGTGGACAGTGAGAGAGAGAGACAGAGAGAAAGGTCTTCCTTTTGCTGTTGGTTCACCCTCCAATGGTCACCAAGGCCAGCGCGCTGTGGCCGGTGCACCGCGCTGATCCAATGGCAGGAGCCAGCAGCAGGTGCTTCTCCTGGTCTCCCATGGGGTGTAGGGCCCAAGCACTTGGGCCATCCTCCACTGCACTCCCGGGCCACAGCAGAGGGCTGGCCTGGAAGAGGGGCAACCGGGACAGAATCCGGCGCCCCGACCAGGACTAGAACCCGGGGTGCCGGTGCCGCAGGCGGAGGTTTAACCTATTGAGCCGCAGCGCCAGCCACCAGGATTTCTTAAGTTTTTTTTTTTTTTTTTTTTTTGACAGGCAGAGTGGACAGTGAGAGAGAGAGAGACAGACAGAAAGGTCTTCCTTTTGCCGTTGGTTCACCCTCCAATGGCCGCCGCGGCCGGCGCGCTGCGGCCGGCGCGCTGCGGCCGGCGCACCGCGCTCATCCGATGGCAGGAGCCAGGAGCCAGGTGCTTTTCCTGGTCTCCCATGGGGTGCAGGGCCCAAGCACCTGGGCCATCCTCCACTGCACTCCCGGGCCACAGCAGAGGGCTGGCCTGGAAGAGGGGCAACCGGGACAGAATCCAGCGCCCCGACCGGGACTAGAACCCGGTGTGCCGGCGCCGCAAGGTGGAGGATTAGCCTGTTGAGCCACGGCGCCGGCCGCGATTTCTTAAGTTTTATCAAATGTCCTTTTTCTATTCCAGGATCCCATCCAAGATAGCACATTGCATTTAGTTGTCATGTTTCCTTAGCTTCTTCTTGCTGTCACCATTTCTCAGATTGTCTTTGTTTATGTGTAATAGGCTTTTCACAAAGCATATTAAAGAAATTGGTATCATTACCCAAGGGGCTGGTGCTGTGGCCTAGTCAGAAAAGATGCTGCCTACAGTGCCAGCATCCCATATGAGTGCTGGTTCAAGTCCCAGCTGTTCCACTTCCGATCCAGCTCTCTGCTATGGCTTGGGAAATCAGTACAAGATGGCCCGTCTTTGGGCCCCTGCACCCCATGGGAAAAAGCTCCTGATGCCTGGCTTCAGACTGGTGCAGCTCCAGCCATTGCAGCCATTTGGAGAGTGAACTAGCAGATGGAAGACCACTCTCTCTTTCTCTGACTCTGCCTCTCTGTTAACCCTGTACGTTATGGGGCCTTTAAGGACAGACATCTAGTATGTGTTATTCAGTTTATAAACAGATCTCTTCTATGCCAAACACTTAGTAAAGCTATGTCATTGATCTTTTTTGAGTGGGTACCAGCAGGACAGAATGGGATTGAAATAACTGGGGAGAAAGGAGGCTTCCTCCTAATTATATTGATTTGTCAGTGTTGGTATTACAGTTATTGAGGAAGACAATGTGCTATAACAGAGGCATAGCCGCTGGAGTAAGACAGTTCTCTCAGCCACTATTAGCTATACTTTTTTGGAATATAACCTTTTGGTTGCCTCACTTGTAAAATGGACTTGCAGTGTTTTGAGAATTAAAAATTTAAGAAAGCCCTTCTGGTGCTATCCATGGCAGATTCATAATAGCTGCTGATTGATATTGGAAAAGACAGATCAAGTTGGAAAGAGGGAACTGAAACGCAGTGTGGGAAAGAGGCTTCTGTGTTTGAATGTCTTCTGTAGTGGGAGGAATAAGAAAGAAGGTGATGTGGCTTGCTTTAATGTTTGGTGTTAACTGTTGGACAGCTTCTTTGCTAAGCACCAGCCTTTGAGTCCTTTTCAGTTTGTGTACTGTGAGTTCCCAGCATCTTAAGTAGAGGTACTTGAAGTTCTGTGAATGCTTAAGATTGTCCTAACCTGTTTTACTGTAGGTGCTGTGCCTGAGGAGCAATATCATTTTTAAGCAAGCAGTTTCCCTCTTAAGGTAAGGCTATTCATAACAATAATTAAAGTTCATGTTCCCATTCTGCTTCATAGAGCCCATAACACTTTTCTTCTTTGCTGCATGCTAGGCGTCTCAAGCTTCAATTCCACTGCTATCCTGCTCCTTTCCCATTCTTAGTAAAAGGCAGCTCCATTCATCTTGTTGCTCAGGCCACAATCCTGGGAGTTATCCTTGACATTGCACATTAGTCAGCTTCTTGTTATTTTTGGTTTATGGTTTTAGAGGTTGACAGTCCAAGATAGGGTGACTTCACTGGCTTGGCTGATGAGAGCAGTGGAGCACCAGTGGTAGACGGATCACATGGTGAGGCAGGAAGCAGAAACAGCAGCTGGGCCCAAGTCAGGCTTTCATAACCAGCCCTCTGGGTGAGAACTGCCTTTGGAGAGTATGTCCCCAATGATCTAAGAACTTGCTGGTAAGCCTAGCCTCTAAATATCATAGACTCAGTTTCTACCCTCTTTGTTTCATTAGTTTATCATTTTGAGATTTAAACATCTGCTACTACCGTCCCCCTGCCCCCTAATTGTTCTTCCTGCTTTCACTTTTAAAATATTTTTTGAAAAAGATTTATTTATTTATTTGAAAGGCAGATTTATGGGGGTGGGGGAAGAGAGAGAGAGAGAGAGAGAGAGAGAATCTTCTATTTGTTGGTTTACTTCCCAAATGGCTGCAATAGCCAGGAACCTGGAACTCCATCCAGGTCTGCCATGTGGGAAGCAGGGGCCAAGAACTTGGGCCATCTTCTGCTGCTTTCTCAGTGGATTAGCAGGGAGCTGGATTGAAGCAGAGCAGCTGGTACTTGAACTGGTGCTCATATGGGATGCTGGTCTCACAGGTGAAGGCTTAACCCTCTGTGCTACAGGCCAGCCCCTGCATTTGCTTTTGTCTAATGGCCTTCACTAAAATCAGAGTGATTCTTTGTAAAAATAAATTTTTATTTATTTGAATGGCAGAGAGAGAGTGTGTGTGAGTGAGTGAACACTCCCATCCACTGTTCACTCCCAAATGCCTGCAATAGCCAGGGGCTGGTTCAGACCAAAGCCAGGAGCCCAGAACTCTGCGTCTCCCATGTGAGTGGCAGGGACCCAAGGACTTCAGCTGTCATCTGCTGCTTTCCAAGGATGCTCATTAACTAGAATTAGGATCAGAAGTGGAGCTGGAACTCAAATCCAGACACTGCAGATATGGGCTGTAGTCATTCTAAGCAGAATGGAGTGATTCTTTTAAAATCACATTAGCTCATGTCACTTCTCTATTTAAAACTCTCCAATGGTATCTTTTCTTTTCTTTTTTAAGATTTATTTGTTTGTTTGAAAGGCAGAGTCACAGAGAAGGAGGAAGGACAGAGAGAGAGATTCTGAATCCACTGATCCATTCCCCAAATGGCCACAACAGCCGGGATTGAGCCAGGCTGAAGCCAGGAGCTTCCCCCGGGTTGCCCACATGGGTATAGGGGCCCAAGCACTTAGACCATCCTTCACTGCTTTCCCGGGCATGCTAGCAGGGAGTTGGATCGGAAGTGGAGCAGCTGGGACTCAAACCCTTAAACCGGTGCCCACAAGGGATGCTGGTGCCACAAGCTAGGACTTTGACTCACTGAGCCACAGTGCCAACCCAAGATAGAATAGAATCTATAATCCTTACCGTGGCCTACAAGGCCTACAAGGCCTGTCGTAGCCTGCTCCCTCACTTAGACACTTATATACTGACTCAGTTTCGCACAGTGGCCCCTCC
Organism: Sylvilagus floridanus; assembly: GCA_949820135.1. Classification (NCBI taxonomy): domain Eukaryota; kingdom Metazoa; phylum Chordata; class Mammalia; order Lagomorpha; family Leporidae; genus Sylvilagus; species Sylvilagus floridanus. Next base: position 63,435,622 of record OX463224.1, on the reverse strand, counting down.
CTGTTCCTTAATGATCTAGGTGCTCTTTCACCCCAGAACCTTTGCTTGTTCTTTCCCCAGATGTCCATGGGGTTTGTTCCTAAATGGGATCCAGTCAGTGAGACCTTCCCTATTACCTTATGTAAAATGCCGCCCCCTTCCATCAGTCTCTATCCCCTTACCTTGATTATCTTCATAGCAGATATCATTACCTGACACATTTTATATATTTTATAAAAAAATTTTAGACTCTTTGTTTCCTCTCCCAGATAGAGTCACCATGGAGATAAGGACCATGTTAGTTTTGTTTACTGCCTTATCCGCGGTGCCTTGAATGGTGTCTTCATTGACTCACTGTGACCTGGTGAAACAGATGATATTATCTCAGTTATATACATGAATAACTCAGATCCCAAGAGGGTAATCATAGCTAATGTGGATTGGAATTAGGATTCAAACGTAAGTTGTGTGTGTGTGTGTGTGTTTATTGTACTGTTTATAGAGTGTAACCTTCCCACAGTTTTTCTCTAGATGCTGGTGAGATGCATTTGGCTGTTTATTTTTCTGCTTAGCAGATACTCAGCAAGTATCTTCTGTGTGGCAGTCACAGGATTAAAACACTGAATTGTGTATCTTCCCGGATTGCTTAGTGCTCAGCAACCTGACTGGTCCCCTAAGTCCTTTAGATTTATTGATGCTTTTCCCTTCTTACTTCCTTTTCATTTTCATCCATTTTTTCATCATTAGTCAACTGCTATTTGACAAGTACCTGCTGGGGTACAGTGTAAGGCAGTTTAAATGTTACCTCTAATTGTCCTAAAAACACTACAGGACCAATTTAAATGTTGGCATTTTACAAACGAGTTTAAGGTAGATCTTCACCTTCATGAGGTTGTACTGTCATATCTGTACTTCAAAGATGACATAACTGAGTTGTAGCGACATCAGACAGCTCCCCTGCTGGGTCGAGTCAGCATTCTGACTCAGCTCTGCTTGTCAGAGCTAGTTCCAGTTTTTAGTTTCAGAGCTTCTCAGGATGCGGAACTGAATGCCCCGATTGCCTCGGAGCTGAGCAGAGTGATGCTGTTCGCCTCCATGTTCCTTGCTCTCATTGCTGTCCCTCCTTCTCCATCTCCTGAGCCTGTTCTAATAGTGCAGGCTCCTATACATTTTTTCCTGGGCTAATGCAAGAGCTAACTCACTGTTTCTCTTGCTTCCTATTCACCACTCACCTGCTATCAGGCTTAACTTTCCAAAACCTTGACTTGATCATATCCCTCCTGTGCTTAAAATCTTCCAAAAACATCCCCAGCCCTACTCAGAGTAAAAACCAAACTCCTTAGCCCAATGTTCAGGGTTACCCCTGGTGACCTCTCCAGCTTTATGTTCCATCCTGCTCCTTCCCTGCTGCTCAAGTTCCACTTACATTCTGCCGCATCCCTGAACATACCCTTTAATACTTCAAAAGAATGCTTTAGCTGCAATGCTAACAGTTCCTCACTTAAAAAAATTATTTATTTTCATCTACACTTGAAATGCAGAGCAACAGGGAGATAGAGAGACAAGGAGAGATCTTCCATCTGCTAGTTTGGTCCCAGGATGCACTAGCACTCTGATACAGGATGTGGGAGTCCCACAGCGTGGCTTAATCTAGCGAGCTGTGATGCCTGCCCGCCTCATTTTTAAAAACTCAATTCAGTCTCTCTCACTCTCTTGGCTCCTCTCGTCTTCTCTCTTCTCTCTTCTCGCTCTCTCTCTTCCTCTCCGTCTCCTGAGCTGTGTCTCTCTTACGCTTTCTTTTCCTTCTTCGCCCCTTCCCTCCAGTCTGTCGGGTTTCCCCAATAAACTCTTTCCCTTTCTCCGGTGTTTGGTGTGTTTTGTGGCGGCCTTACATTGGTGCCGTGACTCAGATCCAGGCTCCCCCAGTGACTTTGCTCTCCCTTTGGGGATCTCTGAGCTCCTCTGGGTCCTGGATTTTCTGCCAGTCACAAAACACACCCCGGAACTGCTTCCACACCACCAAAATGCTCCGTGATCTTCATCCACACGTCAGCCTTCCAAATTATGAGGTAAGCCATGTGGCCACATGGCCCAACCATTGGTGTCAAGCCCCACCCCCACCCTAATAGGATTCTGCTCCTGCTTCCTTGCCCGCCCTCCAGCAAAATTTTAAAAGGACCTGTTCCTGAACACGTGGCTCTCTCATTCTCTTGGCTCCTCTCATCTTCTCTCCTCTCCTCTCCTCTCCTCTCCCTCTCTCTCTTTTCCTCTCCATCTCCTGACCTCTGTCTCTGTCTCTGTCTCTCTCTTACACTCTCCTTCTGCCTCTTTTCCTTCTTCGCCCCTTCCCTCCAGGCTGTCAGGTTTACCCCAATAACCTCTTTCCCTTAAAAAAAAAAACTCAATTCAAATTATTCGATCTCTCTGGTAGAAGCGATCACACTTTCCTTTACATCCTACCGATTCTATACATGTTCCTTTTTTTAAAAATGTGTATTTATTTATTTTTTTTAAAAAGATGTATTTATTTATTTGAAAGAGTTACAGAGAGAAGGAGAGACAGAGAGAGAGAGATCTTACATCCACTGGTTCACTCCCCACTTGGCTGGAATGCCTAGAGCTTTGCCGATCTGAAGCCAGGAGCCTGGAGCTTCTTCAGGTCTCCCACGTGGGCACAGGGGCCCAAGAACTTGGGCCATCTTCTGCTGCTTTCCTAGGCCATAGCAGAGAGCTAGATTGGAAGTGGAACATCCAGGACTCAAACTGGCATCCATATGGGATGCCGGCATTGCATGCGGCATCTTTACCTATTATGCCACAGCACTGGCCCTGTATTTAGGTAGGTAGGTAGGTAGGTAGATAGATAGATAGATAGATTGAATGAATGACCGACAGCCTTACTGTTGGCCTGAGACTGGTTGGTTTCTTTCTTTCTTTCTTTCTTTTTTTTTTTTTTTTAGAGTTACTTATTTATTTGAAAGGCAGTTACAGAGAAGCAGAGGTAGAGAGAGAAAGAGAGAGGTCTTCCCATCTGCTGGCTCACTCCCCAGATGGCCTCAGTGGTGGTGCTGTGCCTATCTGAAGGCAGGAGCCAGGAGCTTCTTCCAGGTCTCCCATGTAGGTGCAGAGGCCTAAGGACTTGGCTGTCTTCTGCTGCTTTCCCAGGCCACAGCAGAGAGCTGGATCGGAAGTGGAGCAGCCAAGACTTGAACCTGTGCCCATATGGGATGCCGGCACTGCAGGCGGTAGCTTTACCCATTATGCCACAGCTCTAGCTCCTTGTTGGTTTCACAGTTAAGATGGGAATGGTCCCAACATGGGTGAAGGTTCTGGAAGAACTAAAACATCCTGAGGTGCTGCAGGTCCAGATGCTCCTGCTGGAAGCCACGTTTAGTCCACTTACATTCTCGAATCCCTCCCATTGAGCAAGAGAGCAAGGCCATACTCAAGCTGAAGGCTTTGGCATCTTTGGACTTTACTGAAGTGCTGGTTTACACTCCTACCTGTACAAGCTCTGGACCCAGTGGGTGCTGCAGGCCTTGGATGAGTGGTACTGCCAGCGGCAGGAATGCAGGTTGCTCAAGGAATGCGGGTTACTCGAGGAAGCCATGAGTGTTCTCGAACTAGGCCCTTGGATGAAGTGAGGCCAGCTTCCAGCCAGTGTGGCAGGGACCAGAATGTAGGGATTAGGTTGGGATCAGAGCTGCAGTGATTCAGGCATGGTTTAAGCCCTGCTTCAGCCAATTTAAGGAGAAACAAGCTGTTTTGGGGTCTTTCCTTTGCTCTAAGTTCTGACATAAATGTCTCTTTCCAAAGTTGCTAACTGAAAACAAAGTGTTTTTTTTTGTTTGTTTGTTTGTTTTTTGTTTTTTTGTTTTTTTTGAACAGGCAGAGTTAGAGAGAGAAAGAGACAGAGAGAAAGGTCTTCCTTCCGTTGGTTCACCCCCCACCCACCCAAATGGCTGCCACGGCCGGCACGCTGTGCCGATCCGAAGCCAGGAACCAGGTGCTTCCTCCTGGTCTCCCATGCAGGTGCAGGGCCCAAGCACTTGGGCCATGCTCCACTGTCCTCCCGGGCCACAGCAGAGAGCTGGACTGGAAGAGGAGCAACCGGGACAGAACCGGTGCCCCAACCGGGACTAGAACCCGGTGTGCCAGCACCTCAGGTGGAGGATTAGCCTAGTGAGCTGTGGCGCTGGCCCAAAGTTTTAATAAGTTAAAAAGATAGATACTTCTTTCATCTCCTGGTTCATTGTTAAGATGCCCACAACAGCCAGGGCTGGGCCAGGCCAAAACCAGGAGCCTGTAACACCATCCAGGTTTCTCATATGGGTGGCAAGGACCCTAGCACTTGAGCCATCATTTGCTTTCTCTCAGAATGCATTAGCAGATGTAGGATCAGAAGTGGGACTCAAACCAGCACTCTGTTATGCTATGCGGGTTTTCCAAACTGCAGATTTCTTACTGTGCCACAGTGCCTGCCCCATCTTGTATATGTCTCTGTTCTGAATGAGTACTGTAAGTGACTCACAGTTGGTTATGTGTATCTTCTCAACTAGGCCATGGGTAGAGACATCGTCCTTGTATTTGCATCCGCAGGACCTATAGACTTTGTCTGGCACATAGTAGGTGCTTAATAATGTTTGTGGAAAGAAGAAAGGAACGAGGGAATAGGGAAATACCCATCATTGACATATCCTGACTGAGAAGCATGTAAATTTTGATAATTGCAAAAAGAATATGGATATGTAATTCAATGTTTTTTTTCTCTTTAGAGTCAGAACTTCAGGAGAGAATCCCATTTATTCTTCAGGTAAGCAGTTATTTCCTGATGTAGTCTGCTCGCTTAAGTGCCCGCTAGCACTCTATAATAATTTTGTCTAGGAAGATGCCTAATGTATCTTGCAGAAGAGTGGCCAGGAGTCAGTCCCACCCCTCACGTGGAATAGAACCATAGGTGAGAACATGAATAGTGGTTAAGAGCAAGAGCTCCCTGGTAAGTTTGGACTCCAGCTCTACCTCAGAGTTATTCTGTGCTCCTTGGCTACTTCTCTGTTGCTTGGTTTCCTCATTTTAAAAAACAGGGATAATTATAGTACAAACTGCGGTGAACTATTTGAAGATTCAGTAAGATATGACTCAAGCTTTAGAGGAACTAAGGTGCCCTTGATGGGCAGTGAAAGGAATCACAATGAATGAAATTCCTTAAATAAACATTTATTGACTAAATAATTTTGCTTAATGGTACACATAATAAAAAAAACCATAAAACTTTATAATGTTAAAGAATAATTCAATGAGATAAAACATATAAAGTACTCAAAAAAAGTTAGCTGCTATTGTTATTAATATTGCTGCCATTCCAAATCTTTCATGTCCATACCCACCAGATTGGGACCTTTTTTACACTATTTTATCCAGAATAAATGCCCATTCAACCTGATTAACTTAATAAATTTCTTTTTTTCTTTTAGATTTTTCTTAGTTTTTTTTTTTTTTTTTTTTTGGAAAGGCAGAGAGTCAGAGATAGAAAGGTGCAAAGAAGCAAAGAGATCTTCCATGTACTGGCTCACTCTCCAAGTGCTCCCAGCTGCTAGTGCTGGGCCATGCTGAAACTGGGAGCCTAGAACTCAATCTGGCTCCCGTGCATGGGTGGCCAGGATCCCAGTACTTGAGCCATCTGCTGCCTCCCAGGGTGTGTATTAGCAGGAAGCTGGGTCAGAAGTGGGGCATCTGGGACTCAAACCAGGTACTCTCACGTGGGATGTGGATGTCCAAATCAGCAACATAACCACTTCCAAATGCTCACCCCCTGCCATTGAGGCCATCTGTACACCCTCTCAATGAATTTCGGTCTCTGTTTCATCCCGATTATCTGCCACTTTTGCTTTTTCTATTACATGACAAATTGCCAAACAGTTGCTAGATTTTAATGACATCTGTCACATAACTAAAGAGTATCAGAGATAAAGGAGTTAGTCAACAAGTGCCTACTCTGTGCAAGGCTTTGTTGTAAGAGGTTTTTCATATGTTAATTATGAAAGGATGGCAACAATGTGTTGGGAGCCAGTGCTTCTGGGACCATAGCCTTGCATCTCAAAGTATGGCCTTTTTGTTTAGTCAGTTTCTCAACAAATCTGTATTTTACTAAGCTGTGTTTAATTGCTGGGGATACAAAATTAATAGGATATAATCTTTGCTATTTAGAAGCTTATTGTCTTATAAGAAATAATTTTTCCCCAAGAATACTACAGTGAACACTTCTGTACCTACCATTTATTTATTTATTTATTTGAAAGTCAGTTACACAGAGGCCGGCACCGTGGCTCAACAGGCTAATGCTCCGCCTTGCGGCGCTGGCACACGGGGTTCTAGTCCCGGTTGGGGCGCCGGATTCTGTCTCAGTTGCCCCTCTTCCAGGCCAGCTCTCTGCTGTGGCCAGGGAGTGCAGTGGAGGATGGCCCAAGTGCTTGGGCCCTGCACCTGCATGGGAGACCAGGAGAAGCACCTGGCTCCTGGCTTCGGATCAGTGCGGTGCGCTGGCTGCAGTGTGCCAGCCGTGGCAGCCATTGGAGTGTGAACCAACGGCAAAGGAAGACCTTTCTCTTTGTCTCTCTCTCTCACTGTCCACTCTGCCTGTCAAAAAAAAAAAAAAAAAAAAAAAAAGAAAGTCAGTTACACAGAGAGAGAATGAGAGGCAGAGAAAGAAAGAGAGGTCTTCCATCCACTGGTTCACTCTCCAATTAGCCACAACGGCTGGAGCTGTGCTGATCCGAAGCCAGGAGCCAGGAGCTTTCTCTGGATCTTCCCATGAGGGTGCAGGAGCCCAAGGACTTGGGCCATCTTCTGCTTTCCCAGACTGTAGCAGAGAGCTGGATTGGACGTGGAGCAGCCAGGACTTGAATCGGCGCCCATAAGGGATGCTGGCACTGCAGGTGGTGGCTTTACCCACTATGCCACAATGCTGGCCCCTATACCTACCATTTAGATTCAACTGTTGTTAACATGTTGTCATGTTAGCTTTCTTTCTTTCCTTCTCTCTTTCTTTCTTTTTAAAGATTTATTTATTTATTTGAAAGGCAGAAAAAAAAAAAAAGAAAAAGTAAGAGTTACAGAGAGACAGCGGCAGAGAGAGAGACAGAGAGAGACAGAGGTCTTCCATCCCCAAATGGCCACAATGGCCAGAGCTGGGCCAATCTGAAGCCAGGAACCAAGAGTTTCTTCTGGGTCTCCCACATTGCTGCAGAGATCTGGGACATCTTCTACTGCGTTCCCAGGCCATAGCAGAGAGCTAGATTTGAAGTGGAGCAGTCAGGACTCGAACTGGCACCTATGTGGGATGCCAGCACTGCAGGTAGTGGTTTTACCCCCTACTCCACAGTCCCGACCCCTTTGTTAGTTTGCTTGCTTTTTTTTTTTTTTTTTAAGATTTTTATTTATTTGAGAAGTAGAGTTACAGACAGTGAGATGGAGAGACAAAGAGAAAAGTCTTCTAACTACTGGTTCACTCCTCAAATGGCCTCAAAGGCCAGAGCTGGGTTGATCTGAATCCAGAAGCCAGGAGCTTCTTCCTGGTCTCCCACCCGGATGCAGAGGTCCACGCACTTGGGCCATCTTCTACTGCTTTTCCAGGCCATAGCAGAGAGCTGGATAGGGAGAGGAGCAGCCAGGACTACAACCAGCGCAATATGGGATGCTGGCACTGCAGGCGGTGGATTAACCTACTGTGTCACAGTGCCTGCTCCTGTTAGCTTTCTTTATCAGATGTCCTACTTCACCCCTAAATACTTTAGTTGATCTCACTTAAGAAATGTAATAAAATGCTCCAATATGTTTTAATACCATTTCAGTTTTCTTAGTTGTCCCCAGGATGTCTTTTATGAGTGTAGTTTTAACCAAAAGCTAATGAAGTTTCATGCTTTGCATTTCATTATTTGTCACATTTGATCTGCAGCAGTGCTGCCACCTTTTATTTCTTACTACCATGGTTTTTGATAAGGTCAACTGTTTGGTTTGTCTGATTATTTCCTTGTGGTGCAATGTAGCATGTTTTCCTGTCCCTTTCCTACAGACTGGACTTGAGATCTGAAACCATGATGATTCAAGTTTAACAGTTTTAGCAAGAAAGCTTCATAGCTGATACTCTGATTTCATATTGCATTTAGGAGATTTAAAAAAAATGAATATTGAATTATAAAAATGAAAAGCATTCATTTTAGAGGATATAGAAAATAAATACAGGAAAAAACTGAAAAAGAAGAAAATAAGATTATTGCTTAATATTTTGGCATATATCCTACCAGGTCATTCTTTCTTTCTCTTCCCTTTCAGGAAATTTTACATATGTATTTTCTTATTCTTATACATATGGTGTATATAGTTTTGCAGTGATGGGAACAGATGATACTTATATAATATCTTATCTGTTTATGCTAAAATAACTATGTTATGATTTTGAATGGCTACATAGTACTATATTAAGTGGAACAGTTTTGGGAGAATGAGCCTGAGTTTGAAAGTGTTAAGTTGTAGTGCCTGTGAGGAGGATATATTAACTACACTATTGAAAACTTTGATCTTGAGCAAAAAATATAGGTTTGAATTGAAATTATAAATTTGGAAGTCATAATTTTGTAGACTTAGTTGAAGCCATGGGGTGATTGAGACCACCCCAGGAGAAAAGGTAGAAAAGAAACTGAAGGATCAGGCCCTGTGGAACTCCAACATTAAAAAGTAGGATAGAGGCCGGCGCCGTGGCTCAACAAGCTAATCCTCCGCCTTGCGGCGCTGGCACACCAGGTTCTAGTCCCGGTCGGGGCGCCGGATTCTGTCCCGGTTGCCCCTCTTCCAGGCCAGCCCTCTGCTGTGGCCCAGGAGTGCAGTGGAGGATGGCCCAAGTGCTTGGGCCCTGCACCCCATGGGAGACCAGGATAAGCACCTAGCACCTGGCTCCTGCCATCGGATGAGCACGGTGCGCCGGCCGCAGCGCGCCGTCCGCGGCAGCCATTGGAGTGTGAACCAACGGCAAAGGAAGACCTTTCTCTCTGTCTCTCTCTCTCACTGTCCACTCTGCCTGTCAAAAAAAAAAAAAAAAAAAAAGTAGGATAGATGGGACCAATTTTGTGTGGTACAGCGGTTAAGCCTCTCCTTGCAATGCCAGCATCCCATATCAGAATGTTGGTTCGACTCCTAGGTGCTCTGTTTCTCATCCAGCTTCCTGCTAATGAGCCTGAGAAGGCAGTGGATAACGGTCCACGTAATAGGACCCATGCCACCCATGTGGGAAACATGGATGGAATTCCAGGCTCCTGGCTTCCACCTGGCCCAGCTCTGGCTGTTGTGGCCGTTTGGGGAGTGAACCAATGGATGGAAAATCTTTTTGTGTTGTTGGACCTCTCAATTGCTGAGATGCCCACTGCTTGGGAGGACGCCCAAAGATTCAGACTCCAGACGAGTTGATGCAAAAAGAACGAGGCGCAAACGGACTCCCATCTCAGGCGGTGAGGAGCCCTGAGCGGCAGTTTCACACAGGTTATATAGGCAATGAATTAGCATATTCCTAATGCACATGCGTAAAATACAGGTGGAGAATGCTGGTGGAGAATGCAGAGGTGTTACAGGATTGGTCAGTTCAGAGGGACCATTAGCATATGGGAGAATGCTGACGAAGAATGCTGAGGGAGATTGCTGAGGGAGAATGCTGAGGTGGCACGGATTGGCCGGTCGCAGTGACATCATAAGTGCGCGCCTAGAGGTTCTCTGAAGGGGAGGGGCAGCTCTGCTCTGGGCATGCCTAGAGGTTCTCAGAAGGGGAGGGGCAGCTCTGCTCTGGGTGGGGATTGTCTTTTCCTTCCCAGAGAATGTCCTGCCCGCTAGTCTCTGGGGAACATCTAACCTCTTAAGAAACCCCTGATATTTGCCCAGGCCTAATTTCTTGTCCCTCCCCCCGTAAGGGTCCTTCAGTGTAACTCTTTGCCTTTCAAATTAATTAATTTATCAATCTTTAAAATGTTGAGTAGAGAGTGAGGTTGAGAAAGGGAGGGCAAAACAGAGAAAATAAGATTAGTATAGTTTTATGGCAGACGAGAGGAAAGTGTTTAAAGAAGGAAGGAGTGTTCAACCACGATATAGTTTCAACTGTGTGGTGCTGAGAGATCAGGAAATATAGGAACTCAACAATATTCCTTGGGTTTTAGCAATATTGAGTCATTGGTAACCTTAGAGAGAACAGTTTGTGTTAGTGGGCTGGGGAAGGTTGTGCATGAGTTGACAAGTGAATAATTCAGGAGTTAGAAAAAGTTACTTATAGACAGTGCTTTCAAGAAGTTTAAGATCGAATGGAACAAGAGAATATTGGAAGGAGCTGGAGAGGAATCTGGGGTCAAAGAAAGGTTTTATTTATGGTTTTTAAAGGCTGTTTCTCTTATTGTACTTTTTATTTTAAAAAGTATAGAAAGTTAAAAAGGTACTATGTCAATAAACCCAGAATTGATAACTGTCAGCATTTGATAAGATTTTCATTGTCTTTTTGTATTAAAAAAAAAAGGATTATATCAAAGTCCCCTTTATTTCCTAGCCTTGGTCTTACTCCTTACCCCTAGCAAGAGGCAAAGTTTATTTTGAACTACTATATATTCTGAGGAAGTTTATTGTTTTAAAAAAATATTAAAATAATCAAGTTAAAATTTTGAAATGAATGCATGTGGTAAAAATAAATTGTAAACCATACAAAATGGTTTATGATAAAAAGTTCAATTTTGTTTCTCTTTCATGGTCTTATTCCCCAGTGGTATCACTGACAGCAGTTTCTTGTATACCTTTCAGAAATGTTTTGTGCTTATGTGTGTATGACTGTACCTTAATGCTAGATTCCTAGGTTTTGCTTTAGTCTTTTGCTATATCAAAAAAAAAAAAAAGGCTGCAGCAACCATTTTTATATATCTTGTTGAAATTATTTGTATATTTGTATATATAAAATTATACCTTGTAAGATCAATTCCTGGAATTGGAATAGCTGAGTCAATGGATTATGAGTTGACAGTTTTGATAAATATTGCCAGATTGCCCTTCAGAGAAGTTGTTTTAATTGACTTGCTTATTTTCTTACTCAAACTGGGTTTTATGAAGCATTTTATTTTTGCTAGTGAAAAATTATATCATTGTTTTATTTTGTATTTATTTAGAGACTTTGTCATGTTTCCAAGTGTTTATTGGCCAATTGAATTTCTTTCCTTGTGAACTTCCCATTTATATTTTTTGTGCATTTGTGATTGGATTGTTTGCTTTTTCATTTTTGATATGTAAGTTCAAAATTGAGGAAATTAACATTTAGATTAGCATATGGGGTTTGTACTTTTCTAGTCATCTATTCTTTGACTTTGTTTCTGTGGTTTTTGGTGAATAGAAATTAAGTTTTTTATATAGCTGGATTTATTAATCTTTGGTTTCTGTATTTTGTTTTGTGCTTAGAAAGATCTTTTATAGTCCATGATTATTTTAAAAGGTTCTTAATCTTATCTTCTGGTATTTTATTTTATTTTTAAAGATCTATTTTTTATTTATTTGAAAGGCACAGTTACAGAGAGAGAGGGAGAGGCAGAGAGCAACAGAGAGAAAATTTCCATCCACTGGTTCATTCCTCAAATGGCCACAGAGACCAGAGCTCAGCAATCCAAAGCCGGGAACCAGGAGTTTCATCCAGGAGTCCGGGCACTTGGGCCATCTTGCACTGCTTTCCCAGGTGCATTTTCAGGTAGCTGAATCAGAAATGGAGACTAGAGCCAGCATCCATATGGGATGCTGGCTTCACAGCCTGTGGCTTTACCCACTACACCACAATGCCAGACCCCAGGACTATTTTTTAACTTTGTTTTGTTTCATTGACCTGTCTGTATATTTGGTGCAATTATCAAATTGTCTTATTTTTTATTTTTTTTAAGATTTATTTATTGATTTGAAAGGCAGAATTATAGAGAGGCAGAGGCAGGGAGAGAGAGAGAGGTCTTTCATCTGCTGGTTCACTCTCCAGATGGCTGCAACGGCCAGAGCTGTGCCATCCAAAGTCAAAAGCCAGGAGTTTCATTGGGTCTCCCACGTGGATGCAGGGGCCCAAGCATTTGGGCCATCTTCCACTGCTTTCCCAGGCCACAACAGAGAGCTGGATTGGAAGTGGAGTAGCAGGGTCTTTAACTGGTGCCTATATGAGATGCTGGCACTTACAAGGGATGGCTTTACCTGCTACACCACAGCACCAGCCCCTCAAACTGTTTTAATACTGAAGTTTGCAATACATTTTAGTATATGAAAACTACGTAATCCTGAGATTGTTTTATTTTGTTTTTAACACTGGAGTCAAATAAGGCATTGTTTATTGCTACTGAAAGACCTTCAATGGAGATCCTTTTGTAAAGAAGAGGTGAAGGATCATAGCATAGTTTACTCATTTTCTATTTGGATCAGTTTGTCTCCAGGATTTTGCACAAAAACAACACTGTGATGAATATCCTTGCACACTGATATTAGTGCCCTTGTCTGATTATTTAGGATACATTTTTAAAAGTGTATTTATTGGGTCAAAAGAAGTGCACATTAATTTATTCGAGAGTTGGATTTCCCAGCCACTGTTCACTCCCCAAATGCCTGCCACACCCAGGGCTGGGCAGGCTGAACCCAGGAGCTCAGAACTCTATCTCAGTTTCTTACATCGGGGCAGGAACCCAGTTACCTAGGCCATCACCTTTTGCCTCCCAGTGTGTGCACTAGCAGGAAACTGGAATGGACAAGCAGAGCCAGGACTTGAACCCAGGCGCTCGGATATGGGATGCTGGCATCTCAGGTGGTGACTTAACTGCTGTGCCAAATGCCTGCCCTGGAAGCATACTTTTTTTTTCCCCTCTCCTCTCCTCTCCCCTCCCCTCCCCTCCTCTCCCCTCCCCTCTCCTCCCCTCCCCTCCTCACCCCGCCCCTCCCTTCCCCTCTCTTCCCCTCCCCTCCCCTCCCCTCTCCTCCCCTCTCTCTTCTTTTCTTTTTTCTCTTCTCTCTCTCTCTCTCTGATTTATATATTTATTTGAGAGGTAGAGTCATAGAGAAAGAGGTCTTCCATCTCTGGTCACTTCCCAAATGGCCAAAACAGCAAGGGCAGGGCCAGGCCGGAGCCAGGAGCCAGGAGCCTCCTCTGGGTCTCCTCTGTGGATTCAGAGGCCCGGGCACCTGGGCCATCATCCACTACTTTCCTAGACCATCAGCAGGGAAATGGATCAGAAGTGGAGCAGCCAGGACACAAACTGGTAACCATATGAGATACCAACACCACAGGCAGAGGCCCAACCTACTATGCCGTAGTGACAGTCCCAGAAACACACATTTTTAAAGCTAATGATATGTATTCTCAAATTGCCTTTCAGAAAGATGGCACCATTTATACTTGTTTGATATTTGAGAGTTTGTTTTTGTATATTATCAATGTTGAATTTTATTATTTTTTAAAAGATTTTTAAATTTTTAAAAAATTTAAATTGACACATATTGATATATACATATTTTTGGGGTACAGTGTGATAGTGCGATATCATATACATTTTTGCAATAATTAGGCCAGAGTAATTATTATGTCCATCACCTTAAACATTTTTTAAAAGATTTATTTATTTATTTTTATTTGAAAGTCAGAGCTACACAGAGAGAGGAGAAGCAGAAAGAGAGAGAGGTCTTCCATCTGCTGCTTCACTCCCCAGATGGCCGCAATGGCCGTTGCTGCGCCAATCCGAAGCCAGGAGCCCAGAGCTTCTTCCAGGTCTCCGACATGGGTACAGGGGCCTAAGGACTTGGGCCATCTTCTACTGCTTTCCCAGGCCATTGCAGAGAGCTGGATAGAAAGTTGAGCAGCTGGGTCTTGAACGGGCACCCACATGGGATGCCAGCATTTCAGGCCAGAGCTTTAACCTGCTGTGCCACAGCGCCAGCCCCCATCACCTTAAACATTGATTATTTTTTTTGTGTGTTGAGAACATTCAAAATCCTGTCTTGTAGTTAGAAATACAGTTAATCATTATCAACTATACTTGTAGCTACCCTACTGTGCAATAGAATAAGTGTTACTGTTTTTTAATATTTACTAATATTATAATTTGCTAATAGTGAGGTGTAAAAAATGAGGCCCCTTGTGTTTGTAGTTTACATGTCTTTGATTACAAGTTGTGGTTGAACACATTTAGACCCATTTTTCTGGCCATTTATCCTTTCCTTTGTCCCTTTTCTGTTGTGGTCAGGGAATCTTAGTTCCATGGAAGGCTCCCAGACCAAGAATAACTCAACAGTGCTGGCTTGCCAAGATAATTCCACCTGAAAGAAGATTGCTTTGTGGGTATTTTCCATGGGTTCTTTGAAATATCTTTAAAGTCAGAAATTTAAAAATTGAATTATAATTATGTTCAGAAAAGAAGAGCAAGGTATAGTCCCTCTTCCTACCTGCACCCCTCCCAATATATTTGTGGGTCTTGCATTCCACGCCAGCTGCCCTGTCCAAGGATGGGCTTGGTTGTGTTGACATGAATGATCATGTACAAGTAAATAAATAAAAAGAAATCTACAAAGGTTATATGAAGGAAACTTAGAATGTTATGATTATAGCATAAACAAAAAGATAGACATAGAAGAAATTCTTGGGGGAAAAAAAGGCAATTTCCAGAAACAAAACATTGCAGATTATCTTGGTAAAATATCTCAAGAACAATTTTTGTTCTGTTTATTTTATCTCTTAGATACATACTTGTTGAGCACATAGTCTTTCCTAGATGCTGGCATCATATCTGCACTTGAGGGACTTAGCAGTCTATTGAACAGAGCAAATATCCTGTAGTCAGGCTCTTGGCTGGGGCTGCGCTGTCTTTCTTCTCCCCCTACCTGCGTAGCTAAAAATGCTTGTTCTCATTTTGAAGAAGAGATAATTAAAGCAAAGCTGTTTACCCCATCCTGGACTGATGGGTCTGGTTTCCAGGTTAGTAAGCAAGGGCCCTAAAGACAGCTGTCTCTGACATCTGTGAAGGAAAGGGGAGTGACATGGGAGAAGTCGGGATATGCTTACATTCTATACTTGTGATTGAAAGATTTTCAAGGTTGCTTTATTGAAACCCTGGGGTTTTGTGTCGATCTTCTGTGAAGAGTTTGCCTTTTTCCTCTGGGGGCTGCAATCTTACTGTGACAGCAGGAAACCCCGCTTAATGACACAAAGTAGGGGGAAGAATCTAGCTGAACTTACTGGAAATCAGAGGCTTTCAAACTTGTAAATTTTATAATTAAAACAACTGGCTAATTAAGCAGTTTAACCACTGGTAATTTGACCAAAACCTTTCATTTAAGGGGGGAAGGTGGTTAATTTAACAGTGGTTTGAACCAGCTTTTTAATTAACCAGCTGCTGTAATTACAGGAGTTGTCCCAAATTGATTTTGAAAATGCCTTTTGCCAAGGAATTCCAGCAGATGAGAAGCCAGTGCAAACATTTGCAGCGCTTTCACCTAAGACGTGTCATCATCCCAAACATGCATTTGGATTCTGCTTTTTGAAACCACCCCTGGGAGATTGAGTTTCTGTGTACTTACAGATGGTGATTGGCATCGGACTGCTCCTCTTTATTTACATAGAATGCTTTATTACATAACGGAGGCCCGTGGGAGCCATAACCGTGAAGTGAACGCTTGATCTTTGTATGTTCGGGGCAGCAGAAAACGTCTAGAGAGATGGGGATATGTGGGTGGAGGCTGTGTGGAGTCTTACTGTCAGAGAGGTGCAGTCCCAGCAGTAGGGACAACCCAGCTGGGCACAGAGGCATGAAAATGACGGGTTTATGCAGGGTGACAAGTAGCTCTGTGGCTGGGGATCTGGGGAGCAGAATTTTAAGGGCCTTTAAGAGTGAGAGAATGAGCTGAAGTAATTGGAACTAGATTATAAAATCGGGTCCTAGGGCAGGTATTAAGATGTTCATTACAATGCCTGTGTCTCCCATAGGAGTGCCTGGTATAATCCCCAGCTTTGACTACTACTTCTTGTTTTTGTTTTTAAGATTGATTGATTGATTTTTGAAAGTCAGAATTATAGAGCTCCTCCATCTGCTGGCCAGGCTGAAGCCAGGAGATTCATCTGTGTCTCCTGTGTGGGTGGCAGGGGCCCATGTTTTGGGCCATCTTCTGCTGCTTTCCCAGGCCGTTAGCTGGAAGCTGGATCGGAAGTGGAGCAGACAGGACTTGAATGAGCACCCTTACGGGAGGCCGGAAGGCTGAGGGAGGCAGCCTTACTCCTATGCCACACTGCCAGCCCCCCAGCTTTGACTTCTGACACCAGCTTCCTGCCAGTGCAGACCCTGGGAGGCCATGGTGATTGCTCAAGTAGTTGATTTCCTGCTGCCCTCATGGGGGATCTGGATTGAATTCCCAGCTTCCTGCTTTGCTTCCCCTTCTCCCCCCACCGTTGTGGTCATTTAGGGAATGAACTAGCCAATCAATGTGGGCTCTCTCTGCCTCTCAAATAAATAAATAAATAGTTAAAATAAAAGTCCTCTGGCTAATGTTGCAGTACAGAGGATTAGGCTGCTGCCTGCAATGCTAGCATCCCATATGAGTACCGATTTGAGTCCTGGCTGCTTCCCTTCCGATCCAGCTCCCTGCTAGTGCACCTGGGAAGGCACTGGAAGATGGCCCAAGTACTTGGGCCCTGCCACTCAGTTGGGAGACCTGGAAGGAATTTCTGGCTTCTAGCTTTGGCCTGGCCCAGCCCCCACCATTGTGGCCATTTGGGGATTGAACCAGCAGATGGAAGATTTCTCTCCCTCTTCCTTTCTCTCTGTGTGTAATTCTGCCTTTTAAATGAGTAAAATAAATCTTTTTTTTTTTAAAGAAAATAAAAAATAGTCCTTAAATGCTTACCTATGAAGTTCAAACTTGGAGCAGTGGAAGACCATCAAACATTTATTTATTTGAGAGACATACAGAGAGAAAGAGACAGAGACAGGGATAGACAGAGAGCTCCAATCCATCATTTTATTCCCCATATGCCTGCAGTGTCCTCAGTTGAAGCAGAAGCAGAAGCCAGAGCCGGGCACTAGTCCAAGTCTTCCGTGAGGGCAGCAGGAACCCAATTACTTGAGTCATCATTGCTGCCTCCCTGGCTCTGCCTTGGCAGGAAGCTGGAGTCCGGAGCCGGAACCAGAGTATTTTTTTAAGATTTTATTCATTTTTTTTTTTTTTTTTTTTTGGACAGGCAGAGTGGACAGTGAGAGAGAGAGACAGAGAGAAAGGTCTTCCGTTGCCGTTGGTTCACCCTCCAATGGCTGCCACGGTCGGCGCACTGCGGCCGGCACACCGTGCTGATCCGATGGCAGGAGCCAGGTGCTAGGTGCTTTTTCCTGGTCTCCCATGGGGTGCAGGGCCCAAGCACCTGGGCCATCCTCCACTGCACTCCCGGGCCACAGCAGAGGGCTGGCCTGGAAGAGGGGCAACCGGGACAGAATCCGGCGCCCCGACCGGGACTAGAACCCGGTGTGCCGGCGCCGCAAGGCGGAGGATTAGCCTGTTGAGCCACGGCGCCGGCCGATTTTATTCATTTTTTAAAAAATTTATTTTAGACCGGCGCCGTGGCTCAACAGGCTAATCCTCCGCCTTGCGGCGCCGGCACACCGGGTTCTAGTCCCGGTCGGGGCGCCGGATTCTGTCCCGGTTGCCCCTCTTCCAGGCCAGCCCTCTGCTGTGGCCCAGGAGTGCAGTGGAGGATGGCCCAGGTGCTTGGGCCCTGCACCCTATGGGGAGACCAGGAAAAGCACCTGGCTCCTGGCTCCTGCCATCGGATGAGCGCGGTGCGCCGGCCGCAGCGCGCAGTCTGCGGCGGCCATTGGAGGGTGAACCAACGGCAACGGAAGACCTTTCTCTCTGTCTCTCTCTCTCACTGTCCACTCTGCCTGTCAAAAAAAAAAAAATTTATTTTATTTATTTGAAAGGCAGATGGGGGCCAGCACTGTGGCTTGGCGGGTAAAGCCGCCACCTAAAGTACCGGCATCCCATATGGGTGCTGGTTCGAGTCCTGGCTGCTCCACCTCTGATCCAGCTCTCTGCTATGGCCTGGGATAGCAGTAGAAGATAACCCAAGTCCTTGGGCCCCTGCACTCACGTGGGAGACCCAGAAGAAGCTCCTGGCTCCTGGCTTCGGATCGGTACAGCTCCGGCCTTTGTGACCAACTGGGGAGTGAGCCAGTGGATGGAAGACCTCTCTTTCTCTGTCTCTCCTTCTCTGTGTAACTCTTTCAAATAAATCTTTTTTTTTTAAAGGCAGAGTTACAGAGAGGTAGAGACAGAGAGACGTCTTCCATTTACTGGCTCACTCCCCAAATGGCCACAATGGCAGGAGTTGAACCTATCCTAAGCCAGGAGCCAGGAGCTTCCTCTGGAACTCCCACATAGGTGCAGGGGACCAAGGACTTGGGCCATCCTCTGCTGCTTTCCCAGGCAATAAGCAGAGCACTGGATTCGAAGAGGAGCAGCCAGGACATGAACTGGTGCCCTTATGGAATGCCAGGGCTACAGGCGAAGGTTTAACCTACTACACCACAGCACTGTCCTCCCAGAACCAGAGTATTGAACAGAGTTACTCTGATTTGAGAAAGAGGTATCTTAACTGTCAGGCCAAATGCCTGGCCCCAAATACTTAAGAATGTGGCAAAGAACTTCTCTGTGTTATTCATTATTAACTCTGTAGTGCCTGACAATTAAAAAGAAAGACCTTAAAAGAATTGCATGTGTGCAGCCTGTGCTGCGACTCAATAGGCTAATCCTCTGCCTAGCGGCGCCTGCATACTGGATTCTAGCCCCGGTTGGGGCGCTGGATTCTGTTCTGGTTGCCCCCCTTCCAGGCCAGCTCTCTGCTGTGGCCCGGGAGTGCAGTGGAGGATGGCCCAAGTGCTTGAGCCCTGCACCCCATGGGAGACCAGGAGAAGCACCTGGCTCCTGCCTTCAGATCAGCGTGGTGCGCCGGCCGCAATGCGCCGGCCACGGCGGCCATTGGAGGGTGAACCAACGGCAAAGGAAGACCTTTCTCTCTGTCTCTCTCTCACTGTCCACTCTGCCTGTCAAAAAATAAAAATTAAAAAAAAAAGAATTGCATGTGTGCGATGGATAAATGGTTGCATTAGTGAAAGAGAATAAGATGACTAAATTTACGTTTTAGGAAGATTATTTTTGTCAGCTCTGTAGGATAGACTGGACTCTCCTAACCCTTTCACTTACATTCCCTTCACGCAAAACCTCAATGTTCTTCTTAAAATACATCAGACATGATTTCCTTGCCTTAACAAGGCCCAGCATAGTAGGTTCTGACCCATTACTCACTATAGTCTCTGTGCCCACTCTATTTCATTCTGTACCCCTCTTACTTGGCTTCAGCCATACTCATAGCCTCTCTTTTTCTTGAATGTGCCCATCTGTGGGCTATCTTAGAACTTTTGCACAAGCTGTTTCCTGTACCCTGAACACCCGCCCTCCATTTATTTATCCAAGTATTTTTTGTACCTTTGGAATAGATAATACATATATGTGGAGCAGATGTTGGTAGACACAAAAGAATATAAGTAAAAAGTAAGTCTCTTTACCCCTTTTTCTAGCTCTTTCCCTGGCGTTAACCGCTATTACCATTTTCTTCTGTATTCTCTCTCTTTTTTTAAGATTCATTCCTTTATTTGAAAGTAAGTTACAGAGAGAGAGACACAGTGAGAGAGTGAGAGAGACCTTCCATCTGGTTGTTTACTCCCCAAATGGCTAAAGCGGCTGGGACTGGGCCAGGAGAAAACCAGGAGCCTGGAACTCCATCCAGGTCTTCCATGGAGATAGTGATCTCAAGCACTTGGACCGTCTTCAGCTGCTTTCCCAGGCCCATTAGCAGGGAGCTAGATCAGAAGTGGAGCATCTGGAACTCAAACTGGTGCTCATATGGGATGCCAACATCACAGGGGGCACACAGGGGGCAGCTTAACTTGCTGTGCCACAACACCAGCCCCTTCTTTTTTATTCTGGCTTCAGTTTAAATGTGATTTCTTAAGAAAGGCTTTCCCTGAGTCTCTCTCTCTCTTTTTTTTTTTTTTTTTTTTTTTTTGACAGGCAGAGTGGACAGTGAGAGAGAGAGACAGAGAGAAAGGTCTTCCTTTTGCCGTTGGTTCCAATGGCCGCTGCAGCTGGCGCGCTGCGGCCGGCACACCGCGCTGATCCGAAGGCAGGAGCCAGGTGCTTCTCCTGGTCTCCCATGGGATGCAGGGCCCAAGCACTTGGGCCATCCTCCACTGCACTCCTGGGCCACAGCAGAGAGCTAGCCTGGAAGACGGGCAACCGGGACAGAATCCGGTGCCCTGACCGGGACTAGAACCCAGTGTGCCGGCACCGCAAGGTGGAGGATTAGCCTATTGAGTTGCAGCGCCGGCTCCCTGAGTCTCCATTCTAAAATAGCTCCATCTCTTTTTAAAATGTTTATTTACTACTTTAAAAAAAGATTTATTTATTTATTTGAAAGACATAGTTACAGAGAGGCAGAGGCAAAAGCAGAGAGAGAGCTTCCATCCACTGGTTCACTCCCCAGATGGTCACAATGGCCGGAGCTGCACCGATCTGAAGCCAGGGGCCAGAAGCTTCTTCTAGGTCTTCCACATGGGTACAGGGTGTGGGTCTCCCACATTGGGCCATCTTTACTGCTTTCCCAGGCCATAGCAGAGAGCTGGATCAGAAGCAGAGCAGCCGGGACTTGAACTGGCGTCCATATGGGATGCTGGCACTGCAGGCAGCGGCTTTACCTGCTATGCCATGGTGCTGACCCCTATTAATTACTTTTTAAAAGATTTAATTTTTATTTATTTGAAAGGTGAAGTGGTAGAGAGAGGAAGAGACAGAAAGAAAGAGATCTTTTATCCATTGGTTCACTCTGCAAATGGCTGTGATTGTTAGAGCTGGGTCAAGCTGGAGTCAGGAGCGCAGAACTCCATAAGGGACCCCCTTATGGGTGACAGGGTTCAAGCACATGGGCTATCTCCTCTTTCCCAGGCATAGTAGCAGGGAGCTGCCTCAAAGGTAGAACAGCTGGGACTTGAACTGGTACTCTGGTAAGGGATGCCAGTGTACAGGCTATAGCTTAACACTCTGTGCCACAATGCTGGCCCTATTTATTAATTTTAAAAATCTGTTTGAAAGGGACAGAGACACACACACACACATACATACATACACACGTACACACAGATATTATCCATCTAATTGTTCATCCCCCAAATGCCCACAAGAACCAGGGCTGGGTCAAGCCAATGTTAGGAGCCTAGAACTCTATCTGGGTCTCTGATGTAGGAGGCAGGTACTTGAGCCATCATCTGCTGCCTCCCTGGATGCACTATCAGGAAGCTGGATTGGAAGCAGTAGAGCTAGTACTTGAAACGGCAATCCAATGTGAGATATAGGATCCTAAGTGGCACCTTATCCTACTGCCTCAATGCCTCCCCCTAAAATAGCTCCATCATGGAGTCAGCATTGAGGTGCAGTGGGTTAAGCCGCTGTCTGTTGTGCTAGCATCACATATCAAGAGTACCAGCCTGAGTCGTGGCTGCCCTACTTATTATAGCCCTAGCGTCTAGGGCAGTGATTGGTACCAAAGTCAGGCCTGCCATGAAGATTGGGTTGGGTGTACACTGCATAACTCTAGTGTGTGCTGTTCACATGCTTCTAAGAGACAGTTGTCGTTGGCTACCCTGACAGGTAATAGTAAATACTTGTTGAAGGAATGAACATACTTTGAAGAGTTCAGATGTTTTAGAAATATTTATATATATATTTGAAAGGCAGAGAGCGCTATCTTCCATCTTCTGGTTCACTCCCCAAATACCACAACAGCTAGGTCAGCCTGAAGCCAGGAGCCTAGAATCCATCCCACTTGGTGGCAGGGACCCAAGTACTTGAGCCATCATCTGCTGCCTCTCAGTGTGCAATAGAGGGAAGCTGGTATTAGAAGTGGAGGCAGGTCTTGAATCCAGGCACTCTGATATGAAATGAGGGCATCTCAGTGGGCATAATAACAGCTAGGCCGAGTGCCCACCCCAAAGAAGTTATATTTTGAGATCATGATAAGATGTCGTTGGAGGCTGGCATTGTGGCATAGCAGATTAAGCTACCACCTGTGATACCAGTATCCCATATGGGCACCAGTTTGTGTCTTTGGCTACTCCACTTTTGATCCAGCTCCCTGTGAATGTGCCTGGTAAAGGTGAAAATGGCCCAAATGCATGGGCTCCTGCCACTCATGTGGGAGATCCAGATGGAGTTTTAGGCTCCTGGCATTGGCCTGAGCCAGCCTGATTGTTGCAGCCATTTATGGAGTAGACCAGTAGGTGGAAGACTGATCTCACTTTCTCTTTCCCTTATTCTTAACTCTGCATTTCCAATAAATAATTTTTAAAAAAATTATTGTTGGGTAAGATTCGTTTGCCAGACTGTGGTCTGAAGATCCTGTGTACCATCAAGGAGAGTTGTATATCAGCTGCTTGGCTGAGTCCCCAGATTGTAGAGTCTGGAGCAGAAAGCCTCAGAAGGTCAAAGGTCTTAGAGTCAGAGCAAGAATTGGGACATCAGCCAAAAAGATAGCTCGGTTATGTTCAGTTCTATGTGAGAACCTTTGGCTGCAATACCCTTGAATTCCTCACATTTTAATCTCTTAACTCTTTTTTTTTTTTTTTGGACAAGCAGAGTTAGACAGTGAGACAGAGACAGAGAGAAAGGTCTTCCTTTTCCATTGGTTCACCCCCGAAATGGCCGCTACGGCTGGTGCGCTGCGCTGGTCCAAAGCCAGGAGCCAGGTGCTTCTCCTGGTCTCCCATGCGGGTGCAGGGTACAAGCACTTGGACCATCCTCCTCTGCCCTCCCGGGCCACAGCAGAGAGCTGGAGTGGAAGAAGAGCAGCCGGGACAGAATCCGGTGCCCCTACCAGGACTAGAACCTGGGATGCCGGTGCTGCAGGCGGAGGATTAGCCAAGTGAGCCGCGGCGCCAGCCAATCTCTTAACTCCTTTTTCAAGAACCTAATGTTTACCTCTTCTGAACCTATTCTTCCACATCCTGCATCCCTACTCTAAAGGCGAATTTCCCTTCCTGAGGGCACTCACAACATCACTCACATTTCCATTAAAGTACTTTGCACACAGTGAGGTAATTACTTGCTTACCCATCATAGCATATTTTATTCATCTTTGTAACCATCCTGGTATCTGATAGTTGTGGATCATAAACGTGAATCCATCCATGACATGCTCTTCTTGGTTTAATCCATAAATGTGGATCCATGCTCTTCTGGGTTGTCGTGATGATATGGCTGGATTGTAAATGCAGGGGACTGTCAGGACTGTCTGTGGTTGGCCTCCACACCATCGTGTGTTCACCCTCCTCCAAGGGATGACCTTGGACCACAGGAGCCAGGAGGTAAGGGAGCGGGACCTAAGACTAGTGCTTCTCCAGAAAGTGGAGAGCAAGCAAGACAGACAGACAGACATAGCAGACCTGAGCAGGTCCAGTCCCTGCAACTGCAACCAGAGATAGGGAAGATCGGGTATGGCTAGATTTTGTATTCTAGAAATTCAAGTGTTATGACTTAGTGGTTCCAGATACATACTTTTTAGTCAGGCCTGAGTTTAAGTAGCTTTTCTCTCTCTCTCTCTCTCTCTCTCTCTCTCTCTGTTTCTCTCTTTCTCCCTTAATTTATTTGAAAGAGCTAGAGAGAGAGAAAGATAGAGAGAGAGAGAGATCTTTCTTCAACTGGTTCACTCCCCAAATAGCTGTAATAGCTGAGGCTAAGCCAGAAGCCAGGAGCTTCCTCTGGGTCTCCTACATGGGTGCAGGGACCCAAGCATTTGGGCCAGCCTCTGCTGCTTTCCCATGCACATCAGCAGGGAGCTGGGTTGGAACTGGTGCCCATATAGCTATGCTACAACACCTGCCCCTAAGCAGCAGTTCTGTCTCTTGTTGGATGACATTGGTCATTTCATTGAATTTCTAGAGTTACCATTTTTTGCTTATTTGAAAATTAGGATTGGAGGAGAATAAGTGTGAATATATATGTACATGTGAAAGCAAGATAGGGGCAGTATATCCTTCCTTGAAGGGTGATCTGGGTGGCACCTGTCATGATTCAACACAAAGTGTGACTAGAGAGAGGCCCTGTGTTTTGCCTGTTAGTGTTATATGTATACACTGTTCTATTCCTTAGGCTTTTGGTTTTGTTGTTGTTCACTTAGCAGTGTATTGGAGAGTCTTCCATACCAGCACAAATCAATGACATTAGCTGGTTTTTAAAGCTTTTAGAACTTGGGGTGATCCTCCTCTTCAATTGTTATTTTGGCTGCCTTTCTCTCTGTAATCTCTGTTAGAAAACTTCAAAGGGGGTTATTTCCTGTTGAGGAACAAGAGGAGGTGAGCAGCCTACGAGAGTGTGTTTTGTTCCCTGCCACTCTAGCTTTAGCAGGAGAAAATTTTGAAAGATGGGCATTTGGGATAAGATATATTCCAGGACCAAAAGGAGAGAAAAAGGGGGCAAATGGAGAATTAGTTCAGCATCAAGAAATGTCTGTGTCTTTTTTTTTTAAGATTAATTTTTTTAAAGATTGAATTATTTATTTGAAATTCAGAGTTACACATAGAGAAGGAGAGGCAGAGAGAGAGAGAGAGAGAGAGAGGGAGGTCGGTCTTCTATCCGCTAGTTCACTCCCCACTTGGCCACAGTGCCTGGAGCTGCGCCTATCCGAAGCCAGGAGCCAGGAGCCAGGAGCTTCTTCTGGGTCTCCAACATGGGTGCAGGGGCCCAAGCACTTGGGTCATCTTCTACTGCCTTCCCAGGCCATAGCAGAGAGCTGGATCGGAAGAGGAGCAGCCGGGACTAGAACCGGCGCCCATATGGGATGCTGGCGCTTCAGGCCAGGGCATTAACCCGCTGCACCACAGTGCTGGCCCCTTAAAGATTAATTTTATTTATTTGAAAGAGTTACAGAGAGAGGTAGAGTCAGAGTTACATACAGAGAGAGGAGAGGCAGAGAGAGAGAGAGAGAGGTCTTCCATCTGCTGGTTCACTCACCAGATGGCCGCAACGGCCAGAGCTGCACCAATCCAAAGCCAGGAGTTTCCTCCAGGTCTCCCACGTGAGTGCAGGGCCCCAAGCACCTGGGCCATCTTCCACTGCTTTCCCAGGCCATAGCAGAGAGCTGGATCAAAAGAGGAGCAGCCAGGACTAGAACTGGCACCCATTATGGGATGCCGGCGCTTCAGGCCAGGGCTTTAACCTGCTGTGCCATAGCACCGGCCCCGAAATGTCTGTTTCTTTAAGCCAATGAAAGACCTTCTTACCTCCAAATATTCCCAACCCTGCCATGGAGAATTTATCTTCTCACATATGATCTGCCTGTCCCTAGAGGGACACAAAAAGATTTATCTTGTTTGCTTTCTTTTAGGTGGCATTCTACTGAGCACCAGTCGGCACTACAAGACCAAACCCACCCATGGCATTGGACGATACAAGCACCTAATTAAAGCTCAGGAGGTATGGGGCAGAGGGAGTCCTTTGGAAAAGCTCAGTGGTCAGCTTTTGCAAAGACCTTAAGGTCAGAGATGCATATATTAGAAAAGTTTGGGATTGTCCAGACTGGAGGTGTTTCTCCTAGAATCCAGTCCTGTCCCCAGGCCAGGTTATCACAGTAAAAAGCAAACAACTTGGTTGGATTACTTGCGATAGTTAGTTTTTAAGAAATATCCCCTTAGTGTGTATTTCAGTATGGATCTCTGAGTGGAACTGCTAAATTTAGTTTAGTTGAATGATTGGTTTGTGGCCAAAAGAAGTGGATTAATATTTTCAAATAGCTGACGTTTAGATTGTTTGCATGTGCATTGTTTCTATGTGCTTCTTTTTTTTTTTTTTTTTTTTGACAGGCAGAGTGGACAGTGAGAGAGAGAGACAGAGAGAAAGGTCTTCCTTTGCCGTTGGTTCACCCTCCAATGGCTGCCGCGGTCGGTGCGCTGCAGTCGGCGCACCACGCTCATCCGATGGCAGGAGCCAGGTGCTAGGTGCTTTTTCCTGGTCTCCCATGGGGTGCAGGGCCCAAGCACTTGGGCCATCCTCCACTGCACTCCCGGGCCACAGCAGAGGGCAGGCCTGGAAGAGGGGCAACCGGGACAGAATCCGGCACCCCGACTGGGACTAGAACCCGGTGTGCCGGCGCTGCAAGGCGGAGGATTAGCCTGTTGAGCCACGGCGCCAGCCTGTATGTGCTTCTTTGATGCAATATCACAGGTACCTGGGAGTTAGAGCTAAGCATTATAACACGATTTGGCCCATTGCTGTGCCTTCAGCTATGTGATTGCTTCTGTGGTGGTTAGGTTTCTCTGCATGTGCACGGATTTTGTGGTGGGGTGGACATAACACTGGCCTGAATGTCAGAAAATTTGGCTTTGAGTCTCAGTGCCATCATCTCCTTTAAGATTTATTGATTTATTTGAAAGTCAGAGTTACAGAGGAAGGGGGAGAGAGAGAGAGCGGTCTTCCATCCATTGGTTCACTCTCCAAGTGGTCATAATGGCTGGAGCTGTTCCAATCTGAAGCCAGAAGCCAGGAGCTTCTTCCAGGTCTCCCACGTGGGTTCAGAGGCCATCTTCTACTGCTTTATCAGGCCATAGCAGAGTGTTGATTAGAAATGGAGCAGCCTGGAATCGAACCGGTACCCATATGGGATGTTGACACTGAAGGCGGCGGCTTTACCCTCTATGCCACAGGGCTGGCCCCATCACTTCCTTTAAACAGTGTAATTGGGAAAATTTTGCTGTGCTCCTTTGGGAGGTTTCAACATCTTTTGGTTCTTTGGCTTATTTTCATACTCCCACACAACCATGCACATCTCTTTATTGCTTGTCTGTCTTTGGCTGAGGTTGAAACCATTGAGTCTGGACTTTAGAAAGCACTGAACTGGCCATGTTCTCCTGGGCGTCATCCTTACATCAAAGATTTTCACAAGAAGAACCCTGCAACAGCTGAGACCCATATCAGGCAGGCTGCAGGCAGAAAACAGTTCCCTGACTAAAGTTGTTCCTTTGCAGTGGGAAGAGTACTAAATTAGGAACCAAGAAACTGTCTTCTCTTCTTCTTCTTCTTCTTCTTTTTTTTTTTTTTTTTTTAAGATTTACTTATTTATTTGAAAGTCAGAGTTACAGAGAGAGGTAAAGACAGAGCAAGAGGTCTTTCATCTGCTGGTTCACTCCCCAGATGGTTGCAATGGTCAGAGCTGTGCTGATCCAAAGCCAGGAGCCAGGAGCTTCTTCTGGATCTCCCATGCAGGTGCAGGGACCCAAGGACTTGGGCCATCTTCTACTGCTTTCCCAGGCCATAGCAGAGAGCTGGATTGGAAGAGGAGCACCCGGGACTTGAACTGGCATCCATATGGGATGCTGGTGCTTCAGGCCAGGGTGTTAACCCACTGGGTCACAGCGCCGGCCCCGAAACTGTCTTCTAATGTTTGGTTCTGTCACTTTGCAGCTTTGTGATTTTTGAGTCGGTTAACACTACCCTCTAGGCTGGGAGGAGGGGGTCTGAAATAATATGTAAAATTTTTCTGCAAGGAGAGTCCATAGCTTTTTTTTTTTTTTGACAGAGTGGACAGTGAGAGAGAGAGACAGAGAGAAAGGTCTTCCTTTTCCGTTGGTTCACCCCCCAGTGGCCGCTGCGGCTGGCGCACCACGCTGATCCAAAGCCAGGAGCCAGGTACTTCTCCTGGTCTCCCATGTGGGTTCAGGGCCCGAGCACTTGGGCCATCCTCCACTGCACTCCCAGGCCACAGCAGAGAGCTGGACAGGAAGAGGAGCAACTGGGGCAGAATCCGGCGCCCCAACTGGGACTAGAACCTGGGGTGCCGGCGCCGCAGGCAAAGGATTAGCCTATTGAGCTGTGGTGCCGGCCGAGTCCATAGCTTTTTAAAAGCTATGTTACATAGTCTTACCTATTTTAAATTTGTTTATTTTAAAAATTATTTGAAAGAGTGACAAAGAATGAGAGTTTGATCTTCCTTCTGCTGGTCTACCCCTAAATGCCTACAAAAACTGGGACCAGAACTGGGCCAGGCCGAAGCCTGTAGCCTAGAACTCCCATCTGAGTGTCCCTTACAGGCAGCAGGGACTCATGCACTTGAGTCATCATGCACAGCTTCCCATGCACGTCAGCAGTAAGCTGGATCAAGAGCAGAGGTGGAAGGCGGGCGCTGTGGTGCAGTAGGTTAATCCTCTGCCTGTGCCTCCAGCATCCCATATGGGTGCTGGTTCTAGTCCTGGCTACTACTCTTCCGATCCAGCTCTCTGCTATGGCCTGGGAAAGCAGTGGAAGATGGCCCAGGTGCTTGGGGCCCTGCACTCACGTGGGAGACCTGGAGGAAGTCCTGGCTCTTAGCTTCAAATCAGCATAGCTCTGGCAGTTGTGGCCATGTGGGGGTGAACCAGTAGATGGAAGACCTTTCTCTCTATCTCTCTCACTGTCTGTAACTCCACCTCCCAAAGAAGTAATAAATAAAATCTTTATGAGTAGAGGTGGAAGCAGGACCCGATCCCAGGCACTCTAATATAGCATATGAGCTGCCCCGATGATGGCTTAACCCACTGTGCCCTGATGCCTGCTCCATCCTTAGAATAGTTTATTAAGAGTTGTTTTATTTTGGGACCTCTTCCTTCTAAAAGCTGCACAGAGGGACAGATGCTGTGGTGTGGCTGGCTAAGCTGCTGCTTGAGTTGCCCACATTCCATATTTTAGTGCTTGGGATTGTGTCCCACCTCTGCTTCCAATCAACTTCCTTTAAAAATATCTTTTTTGTTTTATTTATTTATTTGAAATGCAGAATTACAGAGGGGGAGAGAGATGGATCAATCGATTGATTGATTTTTATTTTTTTTACATCTTCTGGTTCACTCCCCAAATGGCTGCAATGGCCATGGCAAGGCCAGGCAGAAGCCAGGAGCCTACCAGACTCCATCAGAGTCTCCCATGTGGATGCAGGGGCCCAAACACATGAGCTATCCACCACTGCTTTCCCAGGTGCATTAGCAAGGAGCTGGATCAGAAGTGGAACAGCCAGCACTAGAACTGGCTAGTTATGGGATATCAGCATTGCAGGCAGCAGCTTAACCTCCTGAGCCACAAAGCAGGCCCTCCAGTGAAGATGTGTGTGTGTGTGTGTGTGTGTGTGTGTGTCTGCTTGTATGCCTTTCATACAAAGAAAAATAAAAGAAGGTGAGATATCCCACATAAATTAGCAGCAAAGAAAGTTAGTTTTGTTTTTCTCTTTTATTTATTTATTTATTTATTTTGACAGGCAGAGTGGACAGTGAGAGAGAGAGAGACAGAGAGAAAGGTCTTCCTTTGCCGTTGGTTCACCCTCCAATGGCTGCTGCGGACGGCGCGCTGCAGACGGCGCACCACGCTCATCCGATGGCAGGAGCCAGGTGCTAGGTGCTTTTTCCTGGTCTCCCATGGGGTGCAGGGCCCAAGCACCTGGGCCATCCTCCACTGCACTCCTGGGCCACAGCAGAGAGCTGGCCTGGAAGAGGGGCAACTGGGACAGAATCCGGCACCCCGACCGGGACTAGAACCCCGTGTGCTGGCGCCGCAAAGCGGAGGATTAGCCTAGTGAGCCACGGTGACGGCCTTTTTTATTTTTTTAAAGATTGATTTTTATTTATGTGTATTTTTTTTAATGTATTTCAGTCTACACAGTGATGACGCTTGAGCAGGATGGATTCAATTCCTGGCCTCACAGTTTCTTTTCTTTATTTTTTTAAAAAGATTTTATTTATTTATTTGACAGGTAGAGTTATAGACAGTGAGAGGGAGAGACAGAGAGAAAGGTCTTCCCTCCGTTGATTCACTCCCCAAATGGCCTCAATGGCCAGAGCTGTGCCTATCCGAAGCCAGGATTCAGGTGCTTCTTCCTGGTTTTTCATGCGGGTGCAGGGAACCAAGCACTTGGACCATCTTCTGCTGCTTTCCCAGACCATAGCAGAGAGCTGGATTGGAAGAGGAGCACCCAGGACTTGAACTGGCATCCATATGGGATGCCGGTGCCACAGGTGGAGGATTACCTACTGCACCACGGCGCCAGCCCCCTGTTTTTATTTATTTGAAAGATAGTTACAGAGAGAGAGGTCTTCCATCCGCTGTTTCACTAACCAAATGGCTGCAATGGCCAGATCTGAGCTGATCTGAAATCAGGAGCCAGGAGCTTCTTCTGAGTCTCCCACATCGATGCAGGGGCGCAAGGACTTGGGCAATCTTCTACAGCTTTCCCAGGCCATAGTAGAGAGCTGGATCAGAAGTAGAGCAGCCACGACTAGAACCAGTGCCCATATGGGATGCCAGCGCTTCAGGCCAGAGCTTTAACCTGCTGCACCATGGCGCTGCGCCATTTTTCTATTTTAAAAACATTTCATAGTGGGACTACCACTGTGGCATAGTAGGTTAATCCTCCACCTGCAGCACTGGCATCCCAGTTGAGTGCTGGTTTGAGTTCCTGCTGTTCCACTTCCAATCCAGCTCTCTGCTGATGGCCTGGGAAAGCAGTTGAAGATGACCTTAGTGCTTGGGCCTCTGCACCTATATGGGAGACCTGGATGAAGCTCAGACCAGTAATGGCCATTGTGGGAGTAAACCAGCAGATGAAAGACCTTTCTGTCTGTCTCTCCCTCTCTCTGTCTGTAACTCTGCCTCTCAAACAAACAAATAAATCTTTAACAAAACATTTTATAGGCTTCTCTCTGTGAGATAATTTTCTGCATATGCCATGCTGTGACTTGCTCCTTAGCTCGACATAAAGGAGGCTGAGTAACATCTGTAATGCCATTTGTCCCTATCTTCCTCTCCAGCCTCGTCTTTCATCTCCGGGATACCATGATTGAATTGTGTGAGCCTCTTGCTTCTCATTGTCCAGGCCTTGCACGTGCTGTTCTGTCTACCGGGAAGACCTCTCCTTCACCTGGCTAACTCCTCCTCAATCTTTAATTCCTAGTAAGGAAGCAGGGCGAGGAGGGATACTAACAAACGTTTGCTCTGAGAAGCCCTCCTGGGTTCCCTGCGTGGGGTTCCTTGGGCCTCCTCTGTCCTGTGATTTACTGCTCTAAGTTTTCACCATCTGTTTTGATGCCGAACCCTCCTTCTGGATGTGAGCTCCCTTAGAGTTAGGCCAAGTTTCATTTCTCTCTGTACCCTCGGTGCCTGTGACTGTTGACCGAGCTGAACTACAGTGGAGTTGCTGGAGCTGCCCCGAGTCTTTGTAAGTCAGAGCTGGCAAACACAAGGCTCCAGATGACATTGGTAGCTTGCAGGGAGTGAAGCTCCCTTTGGTTGGGGCTGTAGGTGGTATTTCTCTGATGCTGCTCAGTGTCCCAGCGTGGCTGGCACAGCAGTGCTAGAAGGTGGTGGGTGGGTGCTGCTCTGGGCTCCTCACTTGCTGCCCAGGACAGCATGGTGGAAGCTGTCACCTGCCAGCCCACAGAGGCTCTGACCTGAGTCCTGTCTCTTTTACCCTCCTTGGGACTGGAGCTGGATACTCTGGGAGGAAGTCTTGTGTGGCCTTCCTCCTTCCTCTCCTTAAGCCTAGAGTCTAGCAACACGATGAGTAGCCAGATTCCTGTGTTTTTCCCTCTCTGGGGCTCAGTCTGTTCCCTCTCCTCTGTTAAGTCTAACATCTCTAGGACGAGAGTTATACTATTGAACAAAGCACGCTACCATGTGCTCCTCCCATTTCTGCTGATGTAATTCACTGATTTCTCCTTCCAAAGGTGCCACATTCAATCTTCTGACTCCTGACCCTTGAGGAGGAAGGGAGGCATTCACCTCATCTTAGCTTTCCTGTCAGTACTGGGTTTTCCTTTTTCCTGCATGGCCTCGTGTATGACTCTACGTTGGTTCCCAGGCCTTCGTCCTGTGCCCTTGATGCTTCTCTGAGGAGCTGGTGAGAGGACGGATGGAAATGCATCTTCTCGGGTGGCAGCGTGAGCATGACAGCAGCTGTGGTATTCCAGCGCTCTCACAGTGGGCACCCAGCCTCCTTCTCGGTGATTTTCCTTTTTAAAAATGCATGCCACAGCTGGGATTGGGGCCAGCCAGTTCCGGGAACCTGAGTGGGATCTGGGTCTCCTTCCATGTGGGGAGCAAGACCCAGCTACTGAAGCCATCACTTCCTGCCTCCCAGGGAGGCTGGAACCAGGAGTGGGTGGAGGTGGACCTGGAGCCTGGGCACTACAGCAGGGAACGCTGGCTCTCGGGCGGCATCTTAGCTGCCAGGCCAGGTGCCCGCCCTCCACACAGTGACTTTCCTTTTGGCACCCCGTTTCAGGCATATTCTCTCCTACACACGTGCTCTCCCCAGCCTCTGTGCTCACACACGCTCTCTCCTCTGTGAGATGATCCTGTCCTTTTTTCTCCATGGTGTTCATTCTGTAAGACCCAGCTTGACTTCTGGCAGTGAGGAATCACATCTGAGAGAAAATCTGTATTCCTAGGACTGTGTCTCATTCTCTGTTTCTCATTATTCCTTCAAAGGCTCTGCACCCTTCTGCTGAATTTAAAAGGATTCAGATGTTTTGGAGTGATTCATATTTGACAGAAATAAAAATAATAACCACCCTTCACATTTGTAAACAGCTAGGTCATGTCTCCCAAGACCATTTACTTGCCCTGAACTGTTGTTTAGCTTCTAGTCTTGGGGAAGAGAATTGCTGAGAGGAAGACGTGGGAGGATGAAAGGAGGCAACATAAATTGCTGTCAGTGTGTAGCTGTCATGTGTTCTCATTTCCAGGTCCTGGGAAGAGGGGAAGGTCTGTCTTTTGTAACTCGGGCTGTTTCCTTCCTCTTTATAGGAAACAAGATGTCTTTTCTTTTGGAAACTTCATGCTGTTTGTCACTGCTGCCACAGAGGAGGTGTCTGCTATTTCTGACACCTCATTGTCTTGTGCAGTAACCATATGTAGATCAGCTCTCACAGCCATAAGTCTAGGAGGTGACTAGAATCATTCCTAGAAAAATCAGCAGGTCAGAATCACTTTAATATTCCTAGTTTCCCAGGAACAAGTGATTTGTTTTGCTTACCTATTGACTATCAGGCTAGACATGGATAATAAGACTGGTTTAAGGAAAATTGTTGTATTTTTAAAGTTTTATTTTAATTATTTGAAAGAGTTAGAGAGAGAGGCAGAGACAGAGAGAGAAAGAGAGGTCTTCTTTCCACTAGTTCACTCCCCAAATGGCTGCAGTGGCCAAACCTGGGCCGATCTGAAGCCAGGAGCCAGGAGCCTGGGTCTCCCACTTGGGTGCAGGGACTCAAGCACTTGGGCCATCCTCTGCTGCTTTCCTAGGTGCATAGGCAGGGAGCGGGATCAGAAGTGGAGGGGCTGGTATTCGAACTGGTGCCATATGGGATGCCAGCACTGCAGGCTGGGGTTTTAACCAGCTGCACACAGTACTGGCCCCGGAAAATTGTTTTATACTAACACCCTCAGGTCTACCTCTTGTAACTCATTGAAAAGAAAAGCCAGGGTGGGCATTTGGTGCAGCCATTAAGATAGCACTTGGAGGGTCTCTGTCCTGTCTCAGAGTGCCTGAATTACAGGGTGCTGTCTCCCGGGAGGCAGCAGGTGGTGATTCAGGTAATGTGTCCCTGCCATCCACGTGGAAGACCTGCATTGAGTTCCGGCTCCCAGCTTGGGCACCTGCTCTTTCCTGGCAGTTTCCCAGTAATCTTGCACAAGTAATTTGCCTTTAGTGGACTTCAGTTTTCTGTCTGTAAAATAAGGGTAGTAATGTGGCATTTCTGTATATATGCAGTTTAGTAATGTATCCCGTAGTTTATTTGAAGGATCATAGTGCCATGCTACAGGAACCAAGAATGACTGTCCTGAGCCATCCCATCATGAATCCAGGCCAGTCTCAGGAGTGCCAAGGTTTGATGGCTGACAGTAGTCCATCTTCCCTGCCACCTTTCTCCTAGCCTCCCTTCCTTTCCTGACTGGCTGTCCTCCAAATGTAGTCAGGGTGGGCTTTCCAAAACACACCCTGTTCATGTCTGCCCTTTGCACAGATGTTCTAAATAATTCCTCATGGCATTCATGAAGGCCTGAATTCAGTCAGTAGGAATGGAGAGAATAAAATGGGTATCAGCTCAATTGTGCAGGTAAAATTACAGGATCTGGTATTCTATACAGTTAAGCTTTTGCTGGCTGTACTGTGTCCTGGCACAGAACTGAAATATAATATCACAATGGGTCCCAGTGATGTGGATCGGTCCAGGCAGATCTAGGCCGACATGGAACAGCATGTGAGATGCCAAGAGGGATACTGGAATCAGTTTTCTTTATTTACTCCCCTCAAGCAATGCATTTGAAGAACTCTTGGCATTTCCCTTGGTTAAGAAAAGCCTCCTATCTTCAGAGAAGCTCCTCCCTCCTCTGGTGGAAAATTTTAGCTGCTCCCCATTGCATTGTGACTTTAGAATTCTTCACAGCTCTGGCTACAGTGCTGCCTGTCCTGAGAGAAGTCCTGGCTGCTGCATTTGGCTATGGGAGTGGTGTGCTGTGAGGCAAGCTCCTGTACCCTGGTGGTGGTTCTTAGAAGCTGGCTTCTCACTGCAGGCAGGTCCAGTGCTCTGAGGTAGCCACCACTGTTAAGAACTTTAGTGGGGCTGGCGTTTTGGCATAGGCAGGTAAAGCTACTGCCTGTGAGGCCAGCATCCCATATGAGTGCCAGGTTGAGTCCCAGCTGCTCCACTTCCAATCTAGCTCTCTGCTTGTGGCCTGGGAAAGCAGCAGAAGATGGCCCAAGTGATTGGGACCCTGCACCCATGTGGGAGACCTGGAAGAAGCTCCGGGCTCCTGGCTTCAGCCTGGCCCAGCCCTGGTTGTTGCAGCCATTTGGGGCGTGAACCAGCAGTTGGAATATTTCCCTCCCTGTAATTCTGCCTTTCAAATAAATAAATCTTTAAAAAAAAAAAACAAAGAATTTTAGTAACTGAGAGGCTGCAGTGGGAAGTTCTGTACTGGGGGGAGGGGGTCTGGGTTTTAGTTCCCAGGTCTGTCCTCTGGCTGTGTGACTCGGGGGCATGTTTTGTCTTTGGATCTTCATAGATGCAAAGATGAAGAACCAGAACACAATCACCTCTAAATTCCTTCTTGTTTTAAAATTCTAAAAGAGTGTTTCATTGACTGTTTTCACTCTGCCAGGTCCTGTGCTACATATGAGGAATATAAAATGAAAATGATAATAAAAGTTAATATCTGTTGAGTAATTCAATCTGTGCAACAGATCATATTAAGCACTTTCCCTACAGGGTTGTGTTCAGTTCTCAGAGCATCCCTGCGAGAGCAGGTCTGTCATCTGTGTCACTGACCTTGGAAAAGGACCATTTGTGTTGCCACCATCTGCTTCCCCAAACTGGGCTCCTGCTCTCTTGGGTTGACCTGGAGAGCAGCAGGTTGAGGGACCTGTTCCAGGTGCTCTGTCAGGACCGACTCTGCTATGGCAGTCACTAGGCTGTGGGCTGTGAGGTGGTAGTGACTTAATATGTGCAAGAAGAGAGAAGTGTTTTTTCCTTATTAAAATAATTTCTGCCAATGGCAAGACTTAACTGCCAATGGTAAGTCTTCAGTGATTAGGACAGCATGGTATTGTCTCAGAGATAGACAGTTAGCCCAGTAGAGGACAAAGGGCACAGAAGCAGATCCACACACCTGTGGACACTGGTTGTATAACAAAGGACGCTGCAGTGCACTGGTGCTTGTCATTTTGGCTGGATGATCACGTGAAAAAAAATGACTCAACTTCTATTTCAGGCTGTACATAAAACTCACTTAAATTCTAAAGTAAATGTTAAAATAATACAGCTGCTAGAAGATAAAATGTAAGAATATCCTCCTGATTTAAGCTGGGCACAGATTACATAAATAACACAAAAGTCACTATAACCATAAAGAAGTGAATAAACTGAGCTACACTAAAAATAAGAGCTCATCAAAATACATCTTTAGGCCGGCGCCGCGGCTCACTTGGCTAATCCTCCGCCTTGCGGCGCTGGCACTCCAGGTTCTAGTCCCGGTTGGGGCACCGGGTTCTGTCCTGGTTGCTCCTCTTCCAGTCCAGCTCTCTGCTGTAGCCCAGGAAGGCAGTGGAGGATGGCCCAAATGCTTGGGCCCTGTACCCGCATGGGAGACCAGGAGAAGCACCTGGCTCCTGGCTTTGGATCGGCACAGTGCACCGGTTGCTGCGCGCTGGCCTTGGCAGCCATTTGGGGGGTGAACCAACGGAAAAAGGAAGACGTTTCTCTCTGTCTCTCTGTCTCTCTGTCTCTCTGTCTCTCATCGTCTAACTCTTCCTGTCAAAAAAAAAAAATCTTTAAAAAGTGAAAAGGAGAGCTACAAGAGAGGAAGACATTTGTAGCCATATGCAAAGGGTCCTATCTAGCATAAAAACCAATCAGTAAGAGAAAGGCAGACAACAGAATTTTTAAAGTGGGCAAAATACTTGAATAGGCAGTTTATAAGACTTAATATCGGGACAGCGCTATGGCATAGCAGGATGTAGTGCCAGCATCCCATATGGGCGCTGGTTTGAGTCCCGGCTGCTTCACTTGCAATCCAGCTGTCTGCTGTGTCCTGGGAAAGCGGTAGAAGATGGCCAAGTCCTTGGGCCCCTGTACCACCTGGGAGACCCGGGAGAAGTGCCTGGTTCCTGACTCTTTGATCCCGGCTTATTGGCACAGCTTTGGCCGTTGCGGCCAATTGGGGAGTGAACCAGCGGATAGAAGACCTCTCTCTCTCTCTCTCTCTCTCTCTCTCTCTCTCTCTGCCTCTCCTCTTTTGTGTCACTCTGACTTTCCAAAAAATAAATAAATCTTTAAAAAAAGGGGGGGAGGGGATAATATCCAAATGTCCAGTAAGCATGGCATGGTATTCAGGCTCAATAGACATAAAGTGGAGGTGTTGTGGAACAGCAGGTTAAACTACTGCTTGAGACACCCACATCCTATACCAGAGTGCCAATTTGAGCTTTGGCTACCCTGCTTCCAATCCAGCTCTCTGCTAAGATGCACCCTGGAAGGCAGCAGAAGATGGCTCAGGGGCCATCGTCATTGGAGCACTAGGTTAATCTTCCGCCTGCAGTGCCAGCATCCCAAATGGGTGCCAGGTTCTAGTCCTGGTTGCTGCTCTTCTAGTCCAGCTCTCTGCTGTGGCCTGGGAAGGCAGTGGAGGATGGCCCAAGTGCTTGGGCCCCTGCACCCACATGGGAGACCTGGCTCCTGGCTTTGGATCGGTGTAGTTCCGGCAATTGTGGACATTTGGGGAGTGAACCAATGTGGAAGGAAGACCTCTCTCTCTCTCTGTAACTCTGTCAAATGAAGAAAAAAAAAAAAAGATGATGGCCCCAGTACTTGAGTTCCTGCCACTCACATGGGGTTCCTCAATGGAGTTTCGGGCTCTTGGCTTTGGCCTGGTGCAGCCCTGGCTGTTGCAGCCATTTGGGGAATGAATCAACAAATAGAACATCTCTATTTTCTTTGTCTTTCCTTCTCTGTTGTTCTGCCTTTCAAATAAATAAATAAATCTAAAACAATAGACAAAAAGGAAATGGAAGTCAAAACCGCAGTGCATTACCAGTGCATTATCCACCAGAAAACCTGCCTGTACAAAGTTTGTAAATGTTGACAAGAATATAAGACAGTTAGGACTCTCATACACTGATGATGGGAATCCAGATTAGAAATTACTTTGTGAAAATAGTTGAGAGTATCTATTAAAGATGAACATATACATACTGTATAACTCACTAGTTTAGTTCCCAAATAAATCCCCAACAGAAGTACGTATGTACATTCACTAAAATATACATGTAAGGACATTAGTAGTAGTACTATTTGTAACGGCCCCACGTGGGCAGCAACCCAAGTTCCCAGCACCAGTAGAAATGATAAATAAATTGTAGCATATTCATACAGTGGACTACTAAGAGTGTTGGAAAGGGAAGAACTGCTGTTTCATGCAGTGCAAAGTGACTTAGAAGCATAATTGAGTAAAAGAAACCAGATAAAAAAGAGAACATACTGTGTCATTCTGTGACAGGATAGGGACAGGACTCAAAATCCAGCCCCTTCCCACCTGGTCATGTATCCATCTCCTCTCACAAGCTACCCCAGTTCCAAACCAGTCAGGGAGCAAGGCATGTCCAGACCCTAACCACAAAAGGCTCCCTCTGCCCCATTAAGGACTTTCCCAATTCCCATGGGCACATGCTCAAAATAGCCTAATAAAACCAATGTCGGACCTTCCTGGGGAGGCGGTAGTGAGCAGTACCACCATTTTGAGCGTCCAGTGTACAAAAGGAGTGACAGCACCTGTGCGGATCACCCAACTGAGC
The DNA here is from genome assembly GCA_949820135.1 of Sylvilagus floridanus. Lineage (NCBI taxonomy): Eukaryota > Metazoa > Chordata > Mammalia > Lagomorpha > Leporidae > Sylvilagus > Sylvilagus floridanus. The sequence continues at coordinate 63,397,173 of OX463224.1, read as the reverse complement.
ACAAAGCAAAGTGCTGTGTACCAAGAAGATGAGCCAGAGCCAGAGAATGTGGCCAGGCCTCCCCAGCTAGAAAAAAATCCCAGGCCAGCTCCATTCTGGGAGCTGTCAGTGGAGCCTCTTCCTACCATGCAGTCTCCCTTGTGCTGGAGAATAGGCCCCCAAATAACCTTGTCTGCCTAAAGGCACGACCACTTGTCAATTCCTGTTACAAGGGAGTCGAAGAACTCCAAGTCAGTGTTGATTCCATTTTCATGATTTTCAGAAACAGGCAAAATAACTCTGTTGTTTTACTGGTTACTGGTCAAGAAGGCATTTTCAGGTACTGGTACTGGTAATGGTCTGTTTCTTGTCCAAGATAATGATTTTTTAAAAATATTTATTTACTTGTTTAAAAGGCAGAGTTACAGAGAGAGGGAGAGATACCTTCCTTTCGCTGATTCACTCCCTAAATGGCTACAACAGCCAGAGCTGTGCCAGTCTGAAGCCAGGAGCCAGGAGCTTCTTTCAGGTCTCCCAGATCGGTACAGAGGCCCAAGTACCTGGGCCTCTTCTGCTTTTCCAGGCTCATTAGCAGGGAGCTGGATTGAAAGTGGAGCACCTGGGACTTGAACCGGCACCCACATGGGATGCTGACATTGCAGGCAGTGGCTTTACCCACTATGCCACAACACCAACCCTCAAAGATATTGATTACACAAGTATTTTCACTTTGTGAAAATTCATAGAGCTGTGTACTTATTTATGCATTCTGACCTGAATATTATAATACAAATTTCAATAAAATGTTTAAAAGTCAATTTTAAGATTCTAATTTTGACTAACTAGAAGATTTACTTTTTTTTTTTTTTTTTTTTTTTTTTACAGGCAGAGTGGACAGTGAGAGAGAGAGACAGAGAGAAAGGTCTTCCTTTTGCCGTTGGTTCACCCTCCAATGGCCGCCGCGGTCGGCGCGCTGCGGCCGGCGCACCGCGCTCATTCGATGGCAGGAGCCAGGTGCTAGGTGCTTCTCCTGGTCTCCCATGGGGTGCAGGGCCCAAGCACCTGGGCCATCCTCCACTGCACTCCTGGGCCACAGCAGAGGGCTGGCCTGGAAGAGGGGCAACCGGGACAGAATCCGGTGCCCCGACCAGGACTAGAACCCGGTGTGCCGGCGCCGCAAGGCGGAGGATTAGCCTGTTGAGCCACGGCGCCGGCCAGAAGATTTACATTTTTAAAGTGCAAAAAAATATAGAAAGAAATAAATTAAAAGTCTCCTTTCTATCCCTATACCTCAGCCACCTAGTTCCCTCACGGGCAGCCAAATGAGTACTTTAGTACATCCTTCCAGAGGTGTGTTTTGGATATGCAAGAGAATAAATATGTATGTAACCAAACATACAACACCACTAGTCCCTCCTATCCATTCTTTGGATATATGTGGCAATATTTTGAATAGCTGTTTGCTTTTATCATTTAAGACCTTATTATTGATAATATAAATAAATGAATATATATATATCAATACCTAAAGAAATTTCTTAATTCTTCTCCTTCTCTTCCTCCTCCTCCTTCTTTTTAAATATTTATTTACTTGAGAGTCAGAGTTAGAGAGAGATGCTCTTCCATCCACAGATTCACTCTACAAATGGCTGCAAGGGCCAGGGGTGGGCCAGGCTGAAGCCAGGAGCCTGAAACTCCATCCTGGTCTCCCACATGGGTAGCAGGGGCCCAACCACTTGGGCCATCCTCTACTGCCTTTCCCAGGCTATTAGTAGGGAGCTGAATCAGAAGTGGAGCAGCCAGAACACAAACCAGCACCCATATGAGATGCCAGCGTCACAGGCAGCGGCTTCACCTGCTATGCCACAGCGCCAGCCCCTCTTTATCTCTTCTTATGGCTGTATAAATTGTTTGTCTAACAAGTCCCCTTCTTGACAGGCATTTAGGTAAGATTATTTTCAGTTGAAAAGGTTTCTTCATGTCCTGTTAAATGTTTTTCCAAGGCTTCATTGTAGCTTTTTACTGAAGCCTACACAAGTTATATGTAGCAAAGCAATACTTAATATGAAAGAGAAAGAGGGGTGGGTGTTATGACTCAGCAGTTCAAGCTGCTGCTTGGTTGCCTGCATCCCATATCAGAGTGCTGGTTTTATTTATATTTTTTTAAAGATTTATTTGAGAGGCAGAGTTACAGACAGAGGGAGAGTCAGAGAGAAAGGTCTTCCATCCACTGGTTCACTCCCCAAATGGTTGCCAACAGCTGGCGATGGGCCAGACCAAAGCAGGAGCCAGGAGCTGCTTCTGGGTCTCCTACATGGGTGTGGGAGCCCAAGCACTTAGGCCATTAGCAGGGAGCTGGATCAGAACTGGAGCAGCCTAGACATGGACCACTGCTCACATGGGTTGCTGGCATCGCAGGCTGGCGGCTTTACCCACTTACTGCACCACAATGCTGGTCCCCAGAGTCCTAGTTTTAGTCCTGGTTACTCTGTGCTTCTCAACCAGCTTCCTGCTAAAGTGCTTGAGAACTGATGATGCCCAAGTATCTGGGTCCTTGCCACCGTTGTGGGAGATGCGGATGGCATTCCTGGCTCCTGGCTTCAGCCTGCCCCAGCCCTGGTGATAGCTTGCATTTGGAGAGTGGACAAGTGGATGGAACATCTCTCTCGTTCTCGCTCCTACTTTCTGCTTTCCAATAAATAAATTAATTTTCAGGAAAAGAGAAAAGTAGAAATAAAATTATTTCATATTTTAAGGGAAGACTGTATAGGTGAAGTGCAGAATTGCAGAGCTGGGGAGGCTGGAAGATAACCAGTGCTGAGACTCTGCGGTTGATTTCTTTGAGCTGGTGAAAGCTACGGATTCTCTCCTTAGACAAATGTACATGTAAAATTTTGCATATAAGATTTGGGACTCTTAGGCCACTAGGAATTTATCTTTTAATCTAACATAGCACTGTTTACAAATTGAGAAACAGAAGGCCCTGGGTGGGAACCTCACGATAAGGTGACTATGTGTTTGTGTTAAAGCCGTGGCAGACGCATGCTGTCTCCTAGCACAGGCTCACAACACAGTGCAGACTGGCAAGGGAAGCGGTCCTTTCCTCCCCTGGAGAACTTCAGTTTGCGGGTGGGGTAACCTGAGGAAATTGTGAATGAGTTTATTTGAAAGATTGCTTTTTTGGCAAATGAAGATGATATAATTAGAATTTCATGTCAAGTATTTTGATTTATTTTCTTTCTCTTGTTGCTTTCTGTTCAGCCCAAGAAGAAGAAGGGAAAAGTAGAAGTGAGACCCATCAATTTGGGGACAGATTATGAATATGGGGTTTTAAACGTTCACCTCACTGCCTACGACATGACCCTGGCAGAGAGTTACGCCCGATACATTCACAACCTCTGTAACCAGCTCTCCATTAAGGTCGAAGAAAGGTATGGAGAATGCTTTTGTGTGGGATATTCTTGTTGTGGACCACAGGCTCTGCTTTTTGGTTAAGTTAGAATTTGGAGCTATAACTTGCTTGCATAAAAGTCGTTCTGTTTACATGTATAGTTTTTGTCACAAACAAAACTGTTCTAGTAATCCAGAAAGAACCCTAGTGCCCTGGTAGAGTCAGTCTTCTCCCTTTCAACTCAGGTCCCTAGTAATCACTAATCAATTTTCTGTCCCTGTTTTGGTTTCTCTGGACTGTCAGGGAAATGGAATCACGCAGTGTGTAGAGGTCCATGACCAGCCTCTTTCCCTTACCACAGAACGTTTGAGCTTCAGCCATGCTTTTTGCTCATTAGTTTCTTTTATTGTAGCAAAATACCCATAATTTAAAGCTTCGCATCTTAACCATTTCTAAAAATAATTTAAATATTTGGAAGGCAGAAATAGAGGGAAAGAGACAGCAACTCCCATTCGCCGGTCTACTCTCCAAGTGCCCACAACAGCCAGAGCTGGACCAGGCTAAAGCCAGGGCGTCAGAACCCAGTCTAGCCCTCCCATGTGGGAGTCAGGATCCAGCAACCCAAACCATTATTTGCTGCCTGTTAGGTTGTACATTAACAGGAAGCTGGAGCTGGGAGTGGAGACAGGATTTGAACCCAGGTTCTCTAAAATGGGAGATATAGGATGTACGCATTACAACTGGTATCCTAACTGCCAGACCAAAAGCCTGCCCCCCTAACCATTTTAAAAGGTATAGTTCAGGGGCTGGTGCTGTGGTATAGAAGGCTAACTTTCTGCCTGCTGTGCCAAAATCCCATATGGGCACCAGTTTGCTTCCTGGCTGCTCCTCTTCCTATCCAGCTCCCTGCTGATGGCCTGGGAAAGGCAGTAGAAGATGGTCCAAGTGCTTGGGCCCTTGCACCTGCGTGGGAGACCTGTTGTTTGCAGCGAAATGTATGGAAATGGAGGTCATCTCATTACGTGAAATAAACCAGGCACAGGAAGACAAGTCCATGTTCTCTCTCATATGGGGAAGCAAAACCAAAAGTCAATCTGAACACAAAAGAGTAATTACTGGAGATTAGGAGGGGAAAAGGGGAGATGGAAGGAGTTTAGGTAATGAGTGATACAGTTACATCGAAGGACTAAGTTCTTAGTGTTACACAGCATAGTGGGGTGACAGTAGTTCACAATAACCTGTCATATAATTCATGAGCAAATAGAAGAAAGGAGATCCAAGGCTCCAATCGTAAAGTAATGTTGAAGAAGGGGAAATGTTGATTTCTCTGCTTTGATCAGTACACCCTGGAAACGTATTGAATTGTCACACTCTAGCCCATAAATATGTACAATTATTGTTTTTGTTGTTGTTGTTATATTGTTATTAAGAGAAAGGTCTTCTATCTGCTGGTTCACTCCCCAAATGATCGCGACGGCCAGAGCTTAGCTGATCCGAAGCCAGGAGCCAGGCGCTTCCTCCATGTCCTACACACGGGCACAGGGGCCCAAGCACTTGGGCCATCTTCTAGGGCTTTTCCAGGCCATAAGCAGAGAGTTGGATTGGAAGAGGAGCAGCTGGGACATGAACCGGTGTCCATATAGAATGCCAGCACCATAGGCAGAGACTTAGACTACTATGCCACAGTGCCAGCCCTAATTATTATTAATTTAAAAAATTCTATCTGTGGGACCAGCTTTGTGGTATAGAGGGTGAAGTCACTGCCTGCAGTGCTGGCATCTCATATGGGTGCCAGTTCTTGTCCCGGCCGCTCCACTTCCAATCCAGCTCCCTGTTAATGGCTGGGCAAAAAGCAGCAGAAGATGGCCCCAGTGTTTGGGTCTCTGCCACCCATGTGGGAGACCTGTTTGAAGCTTCTGACTTTGGCCTAACCTAGTGCTGGCCATGGTAGCCATCTGGAATAAACCAGCAGATGGAAGATTCTCTCTCTCTCTCTGTAACTTTGACTTTGACTTTAAAAACAAACAAATAAATATTTTTTAAAAATCCATCTATAATAGTCTTTCAAAACAAAGAGACCAAAAAAGTAGAGTTCAGAGTCAAGTGTTTGGCACAGCGTTTAAGCTGCTATTTGGGACACTTGTGTCCCATATTAAGTGCCTGTGTTCCAGTTCTGGCTCCACTTGCATCTTCTTGCTAATGTGCGCCTGAGAGACAGTAGGTGATGGCTCAAGTACTTGGTTCCCTGTCACGCATCTAGGAGACTCAGATTGAGTTCTAGGTTCTTGGTTTCAGCCTCGCTCAGTCCCGGCTATTATAGGCATTTGGGCAGTAAAGTAGCAAATGAAAGATCTCTGTCTCTTTGCCTTTCTTATAAATAAAAATTCAAAATAAAAACAGGTACAAGTCAGTGATATCAAACACACTCATAATGTTGTACAACTATCACCACCATCCGTCTCCATAACCCTTTTTATGTTGTAAAACAAATTCTGAACCTGTTAGGGGATAGTAACTCCCATTCTTCCCCCTCGCTGGCCAGTCTTCTGTCTCTGTGACTTTTCCACCTCATGTAAATGGAAGCACACATTATTTATCCTTTCACGAATGTCTTATTTCACTTAGCATAATGTCCCCAAGGTTTATCCGTGCTGTAGCATGTGTCAGAATTTCCTTCCTTTTAAAGGCTGAATAGTATTCCATTGTATGTACAACTTGCAGTTTGGTTATCCATTCATCTATTGAGACCCACTTGGGTTGCATCCACATTTTAGTTGTTGTGAATAATGCTGCCATGAATGTGGGTGTACAAATTTTTCTAAGCATATTATTGCTAGACAGTATACCATTGAATGATTACACCTTAATTGGCTTATCCATTCACCAGCTGGTGTGTACTGGGGCTGGTTCCAGTTTATTAGTAATCATGAATAAAGCTGCAGTGAGCATTTTCATATGAATTTTCTGTGGACATACATTTCTCTCTTGGTTAGTTACCTAGGCCTAGGATTCCTGGATTGTATAGTCAGTTCATGTTTACCTTTTTTTTTTTTTTTTTTTGACAGGCAGAGTTAGACAGTGAGAGAGAGAGAGACAGAGAGAAAGGTCTTCTTTTTTCCGTTGCTTCACCCCCCAAATGGTTGTTATGGCCAGCACGCTGCAACGATCCGAAGCCAGGAGCCAGGTGCTTCCTCCTAGTCTCCCATCTGGGTGCAGGGCCCAAGGACCTGGGCCATCCTCCACTGCACTCCCAGGCCACAGCAGAGAGCTGGACTGGAAGAGGAGCAACCGGGACAGAATCTGGCGCCCCAGCCGGGATTAGAACCTGGGGTGCCAGTGACGCGGCTCACTAGGCTAATCCTCCGCCTGCGACGCCAGTTTATGTTTACCTTTAAAGGAAACTGCCAACTGTTTTCTAAATGTCTTTACCATTTTGTGTTCCCACCAGCAATATTTAAGAGTTGCAGTAACTCCTCATCCTGGTTAGTAGTTGGTAACTGTTTTTAAAAGCTATTTAATAGGTATTTAGTGATTCCGTAGTGGTTTGAATTTTTATTTCCTTGATAAGTGATGATGTTGAACATCTTTTCATGTGCTTTTTTTTGCCATCTGTATATCGTTTTTGATAACATCTCTCTTTAAATCTATTTTATTTATTTACTTATTTATTATTAATAATTTTATTTTTGTTAATAATAATAATAATAATTTACTTAATTATTAGAGAGGCAGACAGGCAGACAGGCTAACAGACAGAGCTCCTATTCTCTGGTTTATTCCCCAGATGTCTACAACAGTGCAGGGTTGAGGCAGGCTGAGCAGCCAGGACCTCAAATCCAGGTCTCCTGTGTGGGAGGCAGAAACCTAACTACATAAGCCATTGCTACTGCCTCCCAGAGTCTACTTTGGCCGGAAGCTGGAATCAGGAGCTGAAGCTAGGAATTGAACCCACTCTGATATGGGATGTGGTCTTAATCACATACCCCCTTTATGTATTTTTAGATAACAGTTCTTTTTTAGATATGTGTTTTGCAAATACTTTATCCTAGTCTAGATTTACCTTGTTGTCTTCTTAAAATATTAATCAAACTTTTTTAATATGGTACACATATATCTTACAGTTTAAGTCGAATGCATAAAGGTTTGTAACTGATTTACAGGTGAAACCATCAGAGAGCAGTAATATATGTGTGTGTGTATATATACATCAATCAAGGGAAAATTTGCTTTCCGGCAATTTTATGATCTGTAAGTTAGTTGGTATATCTTTCTTTTCTTTTTTTTAAAGACAGGTTGAAACCCATAGTTTTGTCTGCAGGTGATGTTTCTTTTCTTTTTTAAAAGATTTAATTATTTATTTGAAAGGCAGAGTTACAAAGAGGCAGAGGCAGAGAGAGAGAGAGGTCTTCCGTCCACTGGTTCACTCCCCAAATGGCCAGAATGGCCAGAGCTGGGCCAATCTGAAGCTAGGAGTCAGGAGCTTCTTCCAGGTCTCCCACATGGGTGCAGGAACCCAAGAATTTGAGCCATCTTCCACTGCTTTCCCAGGCCACAGCAGAGAGCTGGATCGGAAGAGGAGCAGCTGGGACTTGAACTGGCACCCAAATGGGATGCTGGCACTGCAGGTGGCAACTTTATGCTCTACACCACAGTTCCAGCTCCAAGTTTGTTTATCTTTCATTTATATGCTTTTTCATCCTGGTTTTTTTTTTTTTCTTGTACAAAAGATATATTTTTGCCATCTTCATTCCTTTTTTTTTTTTTTTTTTTTTTTGACAGGCAGAGTGTACAGTGAGAGGGAGAGACAGAGAGAAAGGTCTTCCTTTGCCATTGGTTCACCCTCCAATGGCCGCCACAGCCGGTGCACCATGCTGATCTGAAGGCAGGAGCCAGGTGCTTCTCCTGGTCTCCCATGGGGTGCAGGGCCCAAGCACTTGGGCCATCCTCCACTGCCTTCCCGGGCCACAGCAGAGAGCTGGCCTGGAAGAGGGGCAACTAGGACAGAATCTGGCGCCCCGACCAGGACTAGAACCTGGTATGCCAGCGCCACAAGGCGGAGGATTAGCCTTTGAGCCGCAGCGCCAGCCGCCATCTTCATTCCTAATGAGATTTTTTTTTTTTTGATGACTTTACATTCATATAATGTCAGCTGTATTGCATTGTTTTGCCCGCAGCAAAAAGATACCTGGTAACTGAGAATGAAGAGAGAGAATTTGGTTATATGTATGAGAAATGCTCCTCTTCTGCCATCTTCTGAGGCTGGCCCCTGCCTCCACTTGTCTTTTCAACAGTGTGTCTTTTGAAGGCAATTTTTTTAAAATTTAAGAAAGTTGATTAATCAGTTTTCTTCTTTTATGGTTTGTGCTTTTAGTGTCATAGTTAAGAAATCTTCACTAATTCATGGTCACAAAGAGATCCTCCTGTAAGTTCCATAGTTTTAATGATCTGTGATCCACTTTGAATTATTGTGTATACATGGGATTTAGTAAAAATTCTCCCCCCCCCAATATGGTTACTTAGTTATTCCAGCACCATTTGTTGAAAATATTTCCTTTGTCCACTGAACTAGATTAGTACCTTTGTGATAGCCAGTGACCACGCATGTGTGGGTCTGTATTTGGACTGTATTCTGTTATCTTGATCTATTTGTCTACCTTTATGCCAATACCACACTGCACTGATTACTGTAGCTTGATTACTGAAACTTGAACTTTGTTCTTTATCCAAAGTATTCTGGCTATTCTAAAAGATTCATTTATTTTATTTGAAAGTCAGAGAGAGAGAGAAAGAGACAAAGAGGTCTTCCATCCGCTGGTTCCTTCCCCAGATGGCCGCAATGGCTTGGGCTGGGCCAGGCTGAAGCCAGGAGCCAGGAGCTTCTTCCAGGTTTCCTACAGGGGTGGTAGGGGCCCAAACACTTGGGCTATCCCTGCTGCTTTTCCCAGGCCATTATCACGGAGCTGAATCAGAAGCAGAGCAGGCAGGACATGAACCAGCACCCATGTAGGATGCTGGGGTCATGGGTGGAGGCTTTACGTGCTATACCACAATGCTGGTCCTAGAATTAGCTTATTTCTACAGAAAAGAGTCTGATGGCTTTTGTTGGGATTGTATTGAACTTGTGGATCAACTTAAGGAGAACTGAAATCAAACTGTATCTATTAAGCATTGTGATCCATTGACACAGTGTTGCTCCCCATCCATTTAGGTACTGTTTGCCAGCTCTGCTTTTCAGGTGCTTTTAGAGCTGTTGGGAACTGTGGCAGGGAGGGACTGACATCTAGTATCTGCCTGCTGCAGGGTGGCGCTTTCCATATCCCAGTGTCTCAGACGGAATAGGGGGTTCTGTGGTTTGCCTTAAATAACAGTAAATCACATGACTAGAAATATCTTCCCTTTTTACTTTTCATTCAACCTAATTATGTCAAGGAGAAATTCCCAGAGTGGTGCTGGTATGACCTTAACACTGCTCTGCTACTTCGTAATCTTCCTAACAGAGAGGGGACCTTTGGTGAGCACTAGGATGTGGCTGCAATTTTATAATGTTATTTTGTTTTCATTGTTCTTATTTTAATTTATCTTCTACTGATGGCAGCTGATACTGTTTCTCTACTTATAGTCAGGATATAAAGTCAGGGATTTGAGGTGTAACTGACAGCACAATTCTGTCTGGTAGTGAGCAGTTCTGTGAGCTGTGACAAATGTACACTGTAGAGTAAATCCTGTTAGAATCCAGACATAGAGCATTTTCATCATCCCAAGGTGTTCCCTCCTACCACTCTCAGCCCTTGGTAACCACTGATTTATTCTCTGTCTCTGGTTTTGCCTTTTCCAGAATGTCATGTCCATGGAGTCATACCATATTTTTTCTCTGGAGTCGGGCTCTCCACTTAGCTTAATATGTTGAGGTCCTTTCCTGTCACTGCACTGGGTGGTTTGTTCCTTGTGGTTGCCAACCAGCATCTGGCTGAGGGACTTACTGCAGTTTATCCACTCACCATCGAAGGATGTCTGTGCTGTCATCACTTGGCAACTATGAATAAAGTCACTGTAAATACATACAGATTTTTGAGAGAACATAAGTTTTCATTTCATTTCCCTTTTTTTTAAAAAAAAGATTTGATTAATTATTTATTTATTTGAAAGCATTACAGAAAGGGATAGAAAGAAAAGGCAAATTTCCATCCGCTTTCCCCAAGTGGCAATAATGACCAGGCTGAAGCCAGGAGCCAGGAGCTTCATCCAGGTCTCCTACATGCGTGGCAGAGGCCCAAGCACTTGGACCGTCTTCTGCTACTTTTCCCAGGCCATTAGCAGGGAGCCAGATAGGAAGTGGAACAGCCAGGACATGAACTGGTGCCCATATGGGATGCTGGCATTGCAGGCAATGGCTTTACCTGCTATGCCACAATGCTAGTCCCTCATTTCTTTTAAAGATTTAATTTATTTAGTTGGAAGACAGTTAGTTACAGAGAGAGGTAGAGCCAGAGAGAGAGGTTTTCCATCTGCCAGTTCACTCCCCAGATGACAGCAATGGCCAGAACTGAGCTGATCCAAAGCCAGGAGCCAGGAGCTTCTTCTGAGTCTCACACGTGGATGCAGGGGCCCAGGGACTTGGGCTATCTTCCACTGCTTTCCCCAGCCATAGCAGAGAGCTGGATCAGAAGTGGAGCAGCTGGGGTTTTAACCCGCTGCGCCACAGTGCCGGCCCCAGGTCCCTCATTCTTTAGGAGTGTGACTGTTGGGTCAAATGGTAAGAGTAGTGTATGTTTGAATTTAAAGGAAGCTACCAGACTGTTTTCCCAAGTGGTTGTACCATTTTACTTTCTCATCAGCAGTGTATAAGAGTTCCAAATTGTTCTCCATCTCAAGTTTCCTTTAAAATTAATTTTTAAAGAATGAGTTGATTTGGGGCCGGCACTGTTTCATAGGAGGTAAAGCTGCTGCCTGCAGTGCTAGCATCACATATGGGCACAGGCTCGAGTCCCAGCTGCTCCACTTCTGATCCAGCTGTTTACTATGGCCTGGGAAAGCAGAAGATGGCTCAAGTCCACATGGGAGCCCTGGAAGAAGCTCCTGGCTTTGGATTGACACAGCTCCGGCTGTTGCGGCCATGTGGAGAGTGAACCGGTGGATGGAAGATCTCTCTCTCTTTCTCTCTCTGCCTCTCTGCCTTTCAAATAAATAAATAAATCTTTTTAAAAAGTATTTATAAAAAAGAATGAGTTGATTTTAAAAGAAAAATATTTATAAATAATAGTTTAGTTTACCATAGTGTGCAAGGTAGCACACAGCATAGTATGTAGACATGGAAAGATTATGCTTTCTTACTCATTTGATAGTAGTCCATTCCCATTTTACAGATGAAGAAACCAAGCCTCAGAAAGACCAGAAATCACATTACCAGTAAGCTGTCTGAGTTTAAACCCAGTTCTGCTTGACTCCAGTATTTTTAATTATATAGTCTTATTTTAAGCACTTAAAACAAATTTGAACTTTTAAACCTTTATAACTTAGATTATAACTTGCCAGAAGTACTCTTTAGAAGATTTGATAATAAGTTGTAAATTTAGCCCTCACAGCTGACAGTTCTTTTAAGCCTAAAAATGTGCTTATCTTTTCTTGATGCCCCAGAGAGTTGGTTGCTCTTTCGACACTTGACACACACCTCTCTCATGTCACTTAGTGCTCTGGGCTGCAGTGAGGTAGGCACGTGTTAGTCCCCTTCTCTCTACTGTGCATTCCTTCTTATTTTTTCAAAAATTATGTTTATTTATTTGAAAGGCAGGCACACACACACACTGAAAGAGACAGACAAACAGAAAGAGATCTTTCATCTGCTGGTTCACTCCCCAAAAACCCACAACAGTCAGGGCTAGGACAAAGCCTGGAGCCAGGAACTTAATCCAGGTCTCCCATATGGGTGGCACTGACACCGAAATACCTGAGCCATCACCTGCTGCCTCATGGATTGCACATTAGCTGAAAGCTGCAGGTGGAAGCCATCAGGACTTGAACCTAGGAGCCCAGATAGGGGGCGTGGGCATTCTGAGCAGTGTCTTAACTGCTAGGCCAAAAGTCTGCCCTATGTGCTTTCCTTCTAGGCGGTGATTGTGTTGTTGTTTCTCTTTATTTTTTAATATTTCTTTATTTGAAAAAGAGAGAGAGAGAAAATCTTCCATCCACTGGTTTACTCCCTAAGTGGTAGCAACAGCCAGGACTGGGCCAAGCCAAAGCCAGGAGCTTCATCTGGGTCTCCCATGTGCATTGCAGGGGCCCATGCACATGGGCCATCTTCTGCTTTTCCCAGGCCATTAGCAGAGAGATGGATCAGAAGTGGGGCAGCTGGGAAGTGAACTGGCACCAGTATGGGATGCTGGCATTGCAGGCTGTGGCTTCATCCACTACTACGTAACACCAGCCCCTGTTATTTGTTTCTTTTGCATCTAGCACATGGCCTGCCAATGGGAGACATTCAGTCATTTTTCAGAGTGACAGGTTATTGAATGTGACTGTAGAACCCAGTTATGTAGTGCACATTTCCTAAAATGTAATGCAAGTGCTTTTGATTAATTAATCAATCCAGAAACTGTTGATCGAGCCATGTGGTAGGTACTGAACTAGTTATTCCGACTAGAAGATCCTAAGATGAAATGTCCCTGATTTCAGGGAGTAGACCCGTATGTGCAGCGCACACGCACACGCAGGCACATGCAGTCTGAGAGTTGTACTTATCACACTGTGGAAGGTGGTAGGTGCGGATAAGGTGCAGTGTCAGTTCAACCAGAATAGCACAGTGGTTTAGGGCAGTGCCTCTCCTAGTACCACCCTGAGAACAGACCAGGATTCACACTTTGCTCCCTTCGTCAACGAAGTCTTTCTTACTGATAGAAGAAAAGTTGCTGAATTAAACAGTGGATTTACTGACTGGTGCATGCTTCTTGTCTCATGGTGGGCTCATGGCAGTTTGCGTACTAGTGGCTGGCCTGCGAGCCACACCTGGAATCACAAGGGGTCAAGAATTCAAACTAGAATCCAGCTGCCAGTGTTCAGGGACGGCTCTATCAGTTCTTAGCAACATGACCTTGGGAAATTCTGAACTTCAGTTTCCTCATCTATGTACTGAGGATGAGAGTTTTTTTATTTGAGCTCCAAACAGTAATTAAGATAGTATTTAACAGCACTTAGCACAGACGCTGGCACTTAGGAAACGTTCTGAATAGTGTTGATTGTTTTTAATAATTAATGAGGACCTTTTTGTCAGCTGGCAAGGTAGCTTTTCAGAGGATGTGGTGGCAAGGAGGCATTAAATGTCACTGTCATACCTACAGTGGATCAGCTCCCTGGGACAGTGTTTTAAAATTTCAGGACTCCTTTTAACGAGGTTGTTTTGAAAACCTGACTCTGAAAAGCCCAGGCTGCACTGGAGTGAGGCAGAAAGGCAGTGACATTTGCCGGGCACTGCTGCCAGCAAGGCTCTCAGAAAAAGCTCCGTGCAAGCAGCTTGTGCTTAGTGGGTCAAAGCATCAACCGGGAGCCGGGCTGCCTGCCTCTGCTGCATTCCTTACTGTGTGACACTGGGCAGTCTCCTTACCCCTCTCTGTGCCTTGGTTTCCTCATCTGTAAAATGGGTTAATGAAAGAACCTGTCTAAAAAGGCTATCGTGAAAACGCTTTGAAAGCACTTAGAACTACATGCAGCTGTTGGCTACTGCTGTTAACACAGTGGAAGCTTTCCCACAGAGATTTAGCAGGTGGCAAGGTCTGGATTTGAACCCGCTCTTTTTCCTCCAATTTTCAGTTCTTCCAAGTGCTTCTCCATTAAGCAGTGATCTTCTAAACTGGAAGTATGATGGTGTCACTCCCCTGCTAAGACCCTTCCATGGCTCCCCACGCCCTTAGGATCATGATGCTGGGTGCACCACGGCCTGGGCTGGCCTCTCTCGCCTTCGCTCACACTTGGTGCCCCTCTTCTCCCTTCCAACTACACAGGCTTTACTTTGGTAAAGCATGTGCTCTCTAAAGCTTAGCTGACCCTTCCCCCTTCACCTGACCCCGCTTTTTCCTTCTGCTTCATCTTGAATGTTACTTCTTTAGAGACTCTCATTTCATTGAACTCCTTTGTTATTTACATAGGAGAAATAAAAGGTATATGACTTGTCCTTCATATGTGCACTCTTTACCTTTTAATCACTTGCTTATCATTGGTCTTTCCTAGTAGACTTCAAGTTCCTTAAGACAAGGATTGTGTCCGTCTTCACTAGTGGTCTGACCCTAAGGCCTGGTCTAGCACAGACATGCTGTAGGCACTGAATAAGTGTTTATCGATTCAGATTGAGTTCTTTTTAAAATTTTTATTTATTATTATTTTTTTTTTTGACAGGCAGAGTGGACAGAGAGAGAGAGAGAGAAAGAGGTCTTCCTTTTCTGTTGGTTCACCCCCTAATGGCCGCCACGGCTGGTGCGCTGCGCTGATCCAAAGCCAGGAGCCAGGTGCTTCTCCTGGTCTCCCATGCGGGTGCAGGGCCCAAGCACCTGGGCCATCCTCCACTGCCTTCCTGGGCCACAGCAGAGAGCTGGACTGGAAGAGGAGCAAATGGGACAGAACCGGCGCCCCAACGGGGACTAGAACCTGGTGTGCCAGCGCCGCAAGGCGGAGGATTAGCCTATTGAGCTGTGGCACCGGCCTATTGATTTATTTTTAATTTATTTGAAGCAGAGAGACAGATTGTTCATCTGTTGATTCCCACCCCAAATGCCCACAACAGATGGCACACTAGGAGCCTGAACTCAATCCAGTTCTCCCACGTGGGTGACACTTGAACCCTCACCTGCTGACTCCCAGAGTGCACATTGGTGGGAAGCTGGAATCAGGAGCAGAGCCAGGACTCAAACCCAGGCACTCTGCTGTGGGATCCAGGTGTCCCAAGCTGTGTCTTAACCACTGCACCAAATTCCTGCCGCGTGGGTGGAGCTCTAATAGGCATAGGCGTGGTTTCCAGAATGAATGATAGGTATGCTGCTTTATGCCTTTTTTTCTGGTTCTTTGCTTCAAATAGCCCAGAGCACAAAAAGCTGTTTGTTTTTAGCAACTCACTTCCTTGCCTTGTGCTGATTGAGGTTTCCAGACTATTGTGTTGTTAGACATTCTCTCTGCCCAGCTTTTCAGACATGAAATTCTCTCCTTCTGCTTTTCATTTCATCTTGATCTATTTTTCTCCTAGGAGTGGCGGTGGTGGAAGGGATGAACCGTGACCTTGTGTTGGAGTTGGGCTAGAGAGAGGTGTGCTGGCTTTTGTTCTGGAGATGGTCTGCTTTGCTGCAGCTGCAGCTCACACGGGAGAGCAGGCAGAGCCCTCTCCTGCAAGTTCTTTAATCTGCCTGCACCCACCCCTCGCTGAGCAGCTGCCTGGGGAGATCAGGCAAGCTGACCCAGCTCCTGTGCTCTGTGGACTGTGAGACGAAATTTCTATTTTTTTTAACCTACTTACAATTTTTAAACTGAGGTCTAACTTTCACAAAGTGAAATCCACAGATTCTGAGTCCCCCAGAACTTTGTCCCTTCCCAGCTGATACTTCCCAGACATGACAGTCACGTTAGGTTGACCCTAGAAAGTCATTTGTTTCTTCTCTGTTTTTACTGTGTGATTGTCCAAGTAATACTTATGGCAGAGTTTTGGAAAGTGCAGAAAATCACTTGTACTCCTGTCCTTTCAAGGCCTGTTGTACTTTGAGATGACCAGAGTATAACTCTAACAAATGCATCTTCCCTTCCTTTTTTTTTTTTAAAAAAAAAAACATTGTAGTTGACAAAAACTTCTGATCTTTTGACTTACCTGCGACTTGGCTTGTAACTGAAGCTGCCTAAGAATTCCAGGGAGAGAGTTCCCGGCTCCTGCCTTCAGCTGGCCCAGCCCGGGCTGTTGCAACCATTTGGGAAGTAAACCAGCAAATGGAAGATGTCTCCCTGCTCCACTCCCCACATGGCCACAAAAGCCCGGCTGGGCCAGCTGAAGCAAAGAGCTTCATCGATGCCTCCTGCCTGGGTGCAGGGGCCCAAGCATGTGGGCCATGTCCTGTTGCTTTCCCAGGTGCTTTAGTAGGGAGCTGGATTAGAAGTGGAGCAGCCAGGACAGAAATTGGTGCTCATATGGGATGCTGGCCTCACAGGTGCGTCTTAACCCACTAGACCACAATGCCGGCCCAAATACATGTAAAAAAAAAAAAAAAGTCATCCTGCTAGCTTGCAGATGGGGGTAAGAGCGCATTTGGGACCACGGAGTCCACTCTAATAGACTGTCTTCCTGCATCACCCCGCTGTTTTGACTGTCCTGCACTGAACTGCCTGGGCCTAATCTTGGTGTAACCAAAGTGCCTGGTATTTCCTGGTTTTCTGTTGGTTCTCTTTGAAGGCTTCTCATGCCTCCTGCGCTGTGTAGCTACTTCTGTACCGGCTGGGGATGCTCTCCAGGCCAGTGCCTTTGCTCATTCTTTACATCGCGGTAAGACTTTCCCTCACCAGGGAGGCCTTCCCTGAGCCTGCTCCTCTTTCTCCCTCATCCCCAGTCCTTGGCACACACCTATGAGTGCTTCTGTCTGTGTAGTACAGATGTTTGTGTATCTCCCTGTCTCTCCAAGGTGCTTCCTCTCGGTGAGCATCCTAAAGACTGCACATTGCCCACTGCAGTGCCTCTGACAGGAGAGGCTGTTAGTAGATGTTTGTTGGAGGGATGAGTAAATAAGCAAGTCAGTGCAATCTTGCCAAGATAAGTATGGAAGAGTAAAACCCAAAAAAAAGTGAAAAAGCTGACCACGCCTAGTTCAGTCAGTCATGTGACATCTTACAATGCTTTTTACATTTAGGGGAAGCAACATTTTAGAGTGCTTTTTTATTTCCTGAAAGCTTTTACCTAGTTATTTTATTTGATCTTCCGTAGGAAGCCTGTGATTGTGTCCTAGTTTTTTAAATTGGGAAATTATTATAATATTTGATTTGGAAGAAAATATCAAGAGCTTGTGCTGAAAAGTGGGAGGGGATATTAGAGTAGCTACATGAGAGAGATGGCAAAATCAGTGTCTACCAACTGCTTCCAGGAACAAGAGAGCTGACATTTGCGGGTGCACCATGCCAGGAGAATCACTTATGTAATTTCATTTAATCATTGCATCAGCCCTATGAAGTACGTACAAGATTATCATTCTCATTTTAAAGCTAAAGAAGCTGGGGCAGGTGCTATGGCACAGCAGGTTAACACCCTGGCCTGAAGCACTGGCATCCCTAATGGGCGCCAGTTAGAGATCCAGCTGCTCTACTTCCAATCCAGCTCTCTGCTGTGACCTGGGAAAGCAGTACAAGATGGCCCAAGTCCTTGGGCCCCTGCACCCGCGTGGGAGACCCGGAAGAAGCTCCTGGCTCCTGGATTTGGATCGGCGCAGCTCGGGCCATTGTGACCAACTGGGGAGTGAACCATCAGATGAAAGACCTCTCTCTCTCTCTCTCTCTCTCTCTCTCTCTCTCTCTCTCTCTCTCTCCCTCTCCTCTCTCTGTATGTAACTCTGACTTTCAAATAAATAAATAAATCTTTTTTTAAAAAAAAGCTAAAGAAGCTTAAACAGCTAATTTGTCCAAATTCAAGTAGGTAATAAATAAATAAATGATGGAGCCAATATTTAAATCCAAGAGTGTACTGTTTCTAATCTGTTTTCTATTACATTAAACTTACCTTTGTAGACTTTATCTGTAGAGGGCCTTGCCCCTCACTATTAAGTGATGAAACTTTGTGAAGCTTGAAAATTCAGTCCTACCATCATTACTAATATTTCATATTTTCAATTTGATGGACTCTTTGATAAGATGAATGTGACATTAATTTTTTTTTAAGATTTATTTATTTAATTGAAAGGCAGAGTTACAGAGAGGCAGAGGCAGAAGCACAGAGAGAGAGAGGTCTTCTATCCACTGGTTCATTCCCCAGGTGGCTGCAACAGCCAGAGCTGTACCAATCTGAAGCCAGGAGCCAGGAGCTTCCTCTGGGTCTCTCACGTGGGTGCAGGGGCCCAAGGACTTAGGCCATCCTCTGCTGCCTTCCTAGGTCACAGGAGAGAGCCAGATTGGAAATAGAGCAACCGGGACTCAAACTGGCACCCATATAGGAGTCTATTACTGCTGGTGGCAGCTTTACCTGCTGTGCCACAGTGCCAGCCCCTACACTAATATTATATTTCTGTGTAGCTTTAGTCCAGTCCTGTCTCATCTCTACACCCAGTCCTCACTGTTATCTATTGATACAGTCCTAGGTTCTAATCCCATTCACAAGTGAAGAAACAGGCCAGGAAGGGAAGTGATTTACTGAAGTGAATGCTGCTAGTAAGTGGCAGGACGACACTGACTCTGAGGCCAGTGTTCTGTGCCCTGCCGCGTGTGGACCTGCCAAAGCTGACTGGCATGAACATGGACTCTGCAGCAGTGGCTCTCAGCCCAGGAGAGGCTGCCCATCGACATGTACTCATGTCTGGAGAAAATCTCACTTGAGACTTGTGTATACTGTTGGCATCCAGTGGATACAGATAATGATATATAGGCCAGCCCCAGAACAAAGAAATACCTGGTTTACAATTTCATTAGTGCTGAGGTCACGAAATTCCGTTCTAGAACACTGGGTTTCACGCCTTATTTCTCCAGGACAGAAGCAGCACAAGGCAGGCCTCCCAGGCGTACCCAGTGAGCGCTCCATTCTCTCAGAACTGGATGTTCTTCAGTAGCAGCAAATGGTTTTGAATCACCAGGCTGCATTCTGAGCATTTGTTAAGCATGGCTGGGGACACACATGCATTAAGCATGGCCTGCTCCTTAGGGAGTCTAGGACGTCAGGAGGAGGGAGAGGGGGTCTGGTTACTTTGCTCCTGGCAGCAGGTAAGCATCGCTAGATCCTAGGAGCTGCTGCATGCGGCAGTGGCTGTGCTCACGCACTCCCACGTGGGAGTGGGGCTGCTGGCTCCAGTGAACCCTCTGAATAGCTGATTTTCCTTCCCACAGTTACGCGATGCCCACCAAAACCATGGAGGTGTTGCAGCTGCAGGAGCAAGGCACCAAAATGTTCGTGGACTCAGTCCTTACTACACACGAGCGAGTGGTTCAGGTAGGCAGCCTGGGAGAACTGAAATCCATTTGCCTCTCCTGGGTTTTGTCTGCTTTTTCCCCTTCTGCCATACCCTTTTCTTCCTTTCTCCTGCCCTTGGAATAATGTTCTCAGGATTCTCCATTCTTGCTTTTATAATGCTTTGCTCTGGAGCAAACTCCTTCATTCCTCTGGTCTCAGCATCATTATATACATAACCCCCAGATGTGGGTGTTGCCAGTCCTTCGAGCCCAATACCCAGTCATCTGCTGGACTTCAGCACTTGATGTCCCACAGATGCAGGGGTCCAAGCACTTGGGCCATCTTCCACTGCTTTCCCAGGCCATCAGCAAGGAGCTGGATAGGAAGAGGAGCAGCCAGGACTCAAACCAGTGCCCATATGGGATGTCGGCACTACAAGCAAAGGCTTAACCTGCTATTCCACAGTGCCGACCCCCTTTTTTTATCTTTAAGATTTATTTATTTATTTGGAAGCAGCTGGGGCTGGGCCAAGCCAGGAATTCTATCCTGGTCTCTCACATGGGTAGCAGTGGCCAAGTACTTGGGCCATCATTTGCTGCTTTCCCAGGCACATTAGCAAGAAGCTGGATCATAAGTGGAGTGGCAGAGACCTAATCCAGCCCTCCAATATAGGATGCTGGCATCACAAGCAGTGACTTAAGCAGCTGTGTCACTATATCCCACATTTGGTTTCTTTAGCATAATGTTTTCAAAGTCCATCCATGTTATAGCATGCATCAATACTTCATTATTTTTTATTGCCAAATAATATTCCATTGTATAGGCATCCCCCCCTTTTGATCCATTCAAGAAACAAATCACAAGGTAATTAGAAGAATAAGGTAGTAACACCTTAAATTTAAGTATGTTAAGTTAAAAAACCGGAGTACTTAAAATCTTTGATTTTTTTTTTTTTTTATTTTTTTATTTTTTTATTTTTTTATTTTTTTTTTGACAGGCAGAGTGGACAGTGAGAGAGAGAGACAGACAGAAAGGTCTTCCTTTTGCCGTTGGTTCACCCTCCAATGGCCGCCACGGACGGCGCGCTGCGGCCGGCGCACCGCGCTCCTCCGATGGCAGGAGCCAGGAGCCAGGTGCTTTTCCTGGTCTCCCCATGGGGTGCAGGGCCCAAGCACCTGGGCCATCCTCCACTGCACTCCCGGGCCACAGCAGAGGGCTGGCCTGGAAGAGGGGCAACCGGGACAGAATCCGGTGCCCCAACCGGGACTAGAACCCGGTGTGCCGGCGCCGCAAGGCGGAGGATTAGCCTGTTGAGCCACGGCGCCGGCCAAAATCTTTGATTTTTTAATATTACCAGGCATGTATTATTATTTGTGATACTTTTTATGACAGATCTGACGTGCCACTGAGGCCCATAGGGTAAAGTTTGAGCTGCAGATGAGCAGTCAGGTAAACTGTAGGTTAGCAGTTCCTGGCTCCTGCTTTTCCTCTTCATATCCCATTCACTCCAGGCATACATGGAGCTGGTTTTAATTCTCTAACATTGTTATGCCTCCTCATTTTATTATTTAAAAAAAATTATTGGGGCCAGTGCTGTGGTATAGCAGGTAAAACTGCCACCTGTAATGCCGGCATCCCATATGGGCACCGATTCGAGTCCCAGCTGCTCCACTTCTGATCCATCTCTCTGCTGTGGCCTGGAAAAGCAGTAGAAGATGGCCCAAGTCCTTGGGCCCCTGCACCCGCATGGGAGACCCAGAGGAAGCTCCTGGCTTCAGATCGGTGCAGCTCCAGCCGTTGTGGCCAATTGGAGAGTGAACCAGTGGATGGAAGACCTCTCTTTCTCTCTCTCTCTCTCTCTGTGTGTAACTCTGACCTTCAAATAAATAAATAAATCTTTTTTTTAAAAACACATTTATTTACTTGAAAGGCAGAGTGACAGAGAGAGAGAGAGGAAAAAATGGAGAGAGATCTTCCATCTGCTGGTTCACTCCCCAAATGCCCACAATGTTGGGGCTGGCCAGACTGAAGCCAGGACCTAGGAACCCCATCAGGGTCTCCTGTGTGGGTGCAGGAGCCCACATACTTGAGCCATCATCTGCTTCCTCTCAGGTGCATCAGCAGAAAACTGATTGAAAGGAACCTGAACCAGGGACTCCAATTTGGGATACAGGCATTCTAAGTGGTGGCTTAACCCACTACATCACAATACTCACTCTCCCCTCCTCCCATTTTATTGAACTGTTTTCTCTGCCTTAAAACTTTCTACATTATATTGACTTCTGCCAGTTTAATCCAGTTTTTCTCCAAGACTCCACCCAGATGTTCCCTTCTCTAGAAGTTTTCTTTGACCTTAGCTGAGTGAACTGCGTAGGTATTTTTCTTGCAGGTCCTTGAATCCTCCTGCACACCCATCTACCACATATTTGGGTTTCTCGGGACAGGATCTGACAGCAGTCAGGTCTTGGTCTATGTGGGTAAGCACTGAGATGAATCAGAAAATCAGCCTGGGCTTGATAACCTCCTGGTCCAGTTATGACCTCCATTGCCTACAGGAGCAGATACTGGCAGTGGCCATCTCCACGATCAAATGGCAAAGGAAATCCTGCAAAGGCCAGGCTCAGAATCAGCTCCGGGTGTTCCTCGTCCACCCTTGGGCCCTCCTGGTCTGCACACTGGAGCTGACTGGCATTTGAGTTCGTGCCATGTCCGCCTGATCACCTGGCTTTCAGCGCAAATCTTCTTTGATTTTGCAGATCAGCGGTTTGAGTGCTACGTTTGCAGAGATTTTCTTGGAAATAATCCAGAGTAATCTTCCTGAAGGAGTCAGACTGTCAGTGAGGGAGGTAGGTGCTAGCTTGGAAAGTGGCCCCCTGGTGGCCTCCTTGTGCTCAAAATTAGGGTAAGAACATCTGGACTGCCGGCTTTGGTCACAACAGAAATGTGGATAATTAAGGCCACACAATGATCAGGAAAGGTGTGCAGGCTGCTGGAACCGTGGTCAACAGTCTGGCTCTGCCAAGGCCTCAGAGCTGACACTCTGTAGACATCAGGGGCTGTACACTGTCACAGCGTCCTGGTGTCAGCGGTGAGCCCATGGCACTCCCAGATTCTCCCCTTTCGGGCAGTTGTGTAGCACAGAGAACCTGGTTTAAGATTATGTACACAAACACCAAAGTGTCCTTCAAGGCCTGCTGGTAGCCTGACTGGGCATGCTCAGGAAGGACGTTTGGTCAGGCATGGAAAACTGGCAGAATGCTGAGAACTTCACGTCACGTGCTGGTGTGCGGGGTGCTTGCCCAGAGGCCCTTCCTGTGACCCACATCCTTGTGGTCATCTCAGCAGGGCATCCTGCTTCACGCAGCTCCCCTGTGCCCAGTGCACGTTTCGTGTCCCACAGCTCTGCACGCAGGGAGAGAGCGTGCTGAGCAGGCGGACTTAAAATATTCCAGTCACAGAAAAGCGCTTATCAGAAGGATAATTTTGACATTCTCTCTTTCTCTTAAATGCCGCTGGGGTAGTATTTACAACATTTTTACATCAGTTATTTATATGTCTGCCCCAAGGGTTATTAAGTCTGATTCAACTTTGAATCCCTGGGACCTCATACAAGTCTGGCACACAGCAGGTGCTCAGTAAGTCTGGTCCATATCATTCTCCACAGAGCCGGCTGATGGGCCCTCTTTCAGTGTTGTACGTGTCTGGGCAATGAAAAGCCCTGCAGTACTTCCTCCTGATTTCCCTCTCTCTCCAGCACACCGAAGAAGACTTCAAGGGACGGTTCAAAGCCCGGCCTGAACTGGAAGAACTATTGGCCAAACTGAACTAGCGCACATGCGTTCATGCCAGCGCTGGTGAGAGCGAGTGCCACGGAGAAGACCTTCCTGAGTGTCAGAGCTAAGCAGGAGAACTTAATCCTAGATTTCATAACGTCCGGTTCCCGCAGCAGGAATGCCTGCTCTCCCGTGGCTGTGCTTGCCGCTTCTCGCCCCACCTCCCATGATTTCCATTTAATAAAAATCTGTCAGCACGGTGCTGTAATTGCTGGTGTGTTGGGGGTGGGTACAGCCTGTCCTGTGCTGTCCTGCACCGTGTCTGTGGGAGATTCTGTTTCTCTCTGCTGGTGCTTTAGCACAGAAGCACATTCTCTTTTCCTGTGTCTTCAGAGCGAACTCACGGTTTAATCACGGTTCCCCGGAGTCCTGCTGGGAAGCAGGTGATCCTAACATAAGCGGATTCTCTCTGCATAGAAGACACTGCGAGAGATTTGGATTCATAAATGAAAACACTCCAGGTGGAATCAGGGTCTGTCCATGAGGGAATCAGAGTGCTTTGAGGGGTAGTGAGTGACTTCTAAGTATTTGAGTCAAGGTTAAAGAGTTTGCCAAGAACTAATTTAAGCAGAGAATTGAAGTTGATCGTGGTCAGGGGTCAGCAAACGGCCCATGAACCAAATTACAACCACTGCCTGGTCTTTTTGAGGTAAAATTCGTAGACAAAAAAAATTAAAGGAAGTCCCTACAAAGAGACTATCCTGATTTTAGAGATGAGAAAACAGGTTTAATGAGGGTCTGGAATGTGCATTTCTTCCAGGTTCCCAGGCGATGCCGATGATGCTGGTGCAGGGCCACCTCTCTGAGGACTGCCAGCCCAGGCGACTTCTACCATTGCCACTGTTCCGAATCAGTACATCCATCCCCTTGTGCAAAATCGCTGTTCCTTAATGGGGTGGGCCCTGGGCTAGGAACACATTTATTGTAGTCCTCATGCCTGTCTCTCAGGGTGTGTGTGCATCTGTGCATGTGGACAGGGACCCGCATGAGGGTCTGCGGGAGTGCATGGGAGTCTCTGCTATGTGTATGTGAATGTTTTTGTATCTAACATTGATCAAGCTCTTGTTAGGCCATGTACTTCATGTGGACTTTCTTGGAGGTTTTGGTGTTATCCATTTTACAGATGAAGAAACTGAGGTCCCTGGGTCACACAGCCTG
The DNA here is from genome assembly GCA_949820135.1 of Sylvilagus floridanus. Classification (NCBI taxonomy): domain Eukaryota; kingdom Metazoa; phylum Chordata; class Mammalia; order Lagomorpha; family Leporidae; genus Sylvilagus; species Sylvilagus floridanus. The sequence continues at coordinate 63,372,713 of OX463224.1, read as the reverse complement.
TAAGAGGCACACTTTTTTCTCCTGTACCTGTTTTTCTGGAATACCCCTACCCAGGGGGAGCACTGCGTTGTTTCTCTGAAGTTCATCAGCATCAGTCATGCTGTTATTTCGGTGTTTTGCTTGGTCTCCAAAGGTAACTAGAGGATCTGAGTACTTCGCAAGCTTTAAGAGTAAAGGAGGAGGCCCAGCCCTGTGGCATGATGGGCTAAGCCTCCTCCTGCGGTGCCAGCATTCCACATGGGCACCGGTTCTAGTCCTGGCTGCCCTTCTTCCAATCCAGCTCTCTGCTATGGCCTGGGAAAGCAGTGAAAGATGGCTCAAGTTCTTGGGCCCCTGCACCCATGTGAGAGACCCAGAAGCTCCTGGCTCCTCGCTTCAGATCAGCACAGCTCTGGCTGCTGCAGCCATCTGGGGATAAACCATTGGATGGACCGCTCTCCCTCTACCTCTGCCTCTCTGTAACTCTGCCTTTCCAATAAATAAATAAATCTTAAAAAAAAAAAAAAAAAAGTAAAGGAAGGCTGTTGAGATAGTGAGTGCCCTCGACTAAAAAGGCTTCTCTGAATTAAAATGGAGGGTTCCGCAGCTCAGGACTTCCAGGTGAACCCCACTGGTGGACGTTCCAGGTGAGAACTGATATCTGGCTGTACAGTTGCTCATTGCTGAGTCTGCTTGGGGAGATAAAAGAGCAGCAGCTAATGGATGAGTGTAAAGCTGGGGGATTGGTCACTATAATGTGAAGATAAGCAGTGAATACATCCGTGGATATGCACACCTGAGTGTATTGCCCCCTTATCACAAGAGCAATGGGCACTGTCACAGGGACCCTTGTAAGAACCTGGAAAACACACAAGTCTTTTCTTCTTTTCCTTGTTAGTGCTATGTGGAAGGAGGACTCAGGATTTCATAAACTGACGAGATACTGCAGCTGAAGGACCTTAGAAGCCAGGCAGCCTGACCTTCTCTGTTAGCAGGTGCAGGGTAGGAGCCCAGAGAGGACGGAGCTCTGCCCTTGGTCACGGGGCATCTCACTGGCAGAGCAGCAGCAGGATTCAGAGTTCTGGTTCCTAGTCTGTCTGGGATGAGTCAGGCTTATCTCTCCAACAGGAAGCAGCCGTGTTCCTTCGCTGGCCAAGTGGATGATTTATCCTCTCCCCAGAGTCAGAGGGCTTCTGGTGCTCACGATTACTCTGCAGTGCCTCCTAATGCCCTGTGCTGGCAAGAGGGACAGGAACCATTCTCATCACTGGAGCCTCAGTTGTAAAACAATTAGAGGGGCCGGCGCTGTGGCAGAGTAGGTAAAGCTGCCGCCTGCAGTGCCAGCATCCCATATGGGCACCAGTTCAAGTCCCGGCTGCTCCACTTCCGATCCACTCTCTACTATGGCCTGGGGAAGCAGTGGAAGATGGTCCAAGTCCTTGGGCCCCTGCACCCATGTGGGAGACCTGGTAGAGGCTCCTGGCTCCTGACTTCAGATGGGTGCACCTCTCTCTCTGCCTCTGCCTCTCTGCAATTCTACTTTCAAATAAATAAGTAAATCTTAAAAACAATAAAACAATTAGGACTTCGTTTGATTCTGGGTGAGACCTCACAGAGGGAAATGGGTTTTCTTGGGCTCATGTGGCAATGAAATCAAATGGAACAAAAGTCTCCAAGGTTCTCTGAAGCAGCTTACTGTAAGGAAAAGAGGCAGACAGACCTGTATTGTGCCTGGCTTCAGAGTTATTTTACACTCACTGAACCTTAGTTTTATAATCTGTAAAATTAGGACAATCCCTTTTGAGGAGTTGGAGATGGAGATGATACAAGTATATATAAAAATACCTACAGGCTAGCAAGTGGTCAGTGAAGGCCAGAGTGCCTTCCCTTCTAAATGTTTTCAGCACACTTTATTCTTTATTTATGTGAAACTCAGCGTTACACAGAGATAGAAGGAGAGGTAGAGAGAGACAGAGAGAGGTCTTCCATCCACTGGTTCACTCCCCAACTGGCCATAATGGCCGGAGCTGTGCCGATCCGAAGCCAGGAGACAGGAACTTCTTCCGGGTCTCCCATGCGGGTGCAGAGGCCTAAGGACTTAAGACATCTTCTACTGCTTTCCCAGGCCATAGCATCAGAAGTGGAGCAGCCGGGTCTCAAACCAGCGCCCATATGGGATACCAGCACTGGAGGTAGCAGCTTTACCCGCTGCACCAAAGTGCCGGCCCCTCAGTACACTCTTAAACAAACTTTTTAATTGAAGTATAATTTATAGGGAGTGAAACATCTTTTTTTTTTTTTTTTTTTTTTTTTTTTTTTTTTTTTTACAGGCAGAGTGGACAGTGAGAGAGAGAAAGAGACAGAGAGAAAGGTCTTCCGTTGCCATTGGTTCACCCTCCAATGGCCGCCGCGGCTGGCGCGCTGCAGCCGGTGCACCGTGCTAATCCGAAGGCAGGAGCCAGGTGCTTCTCCTGGTCTCCCATGGGGTGCAGGGCCCAAGCACTTGGGCCATCCTCCACTGCACTCCCGGGCCATAGCAGAGAGCTGGCCTGGAAGAGGGGCAACCGGGACAGAATCTGGCACCCCGAGCAGGACTAGAACCCGGTGTGCTGGCGCCGCAAGGCGGAGAATTAGCCTAGTGAGCCACGGCGCCAGCCACACAGATCTTAAGTGTATATTTGGTCATTTTGAAACTGGTCAGTTTTGAAAATGCACCTACCCATGAAACCCATGCTTCTGTCACGATGAAGGACATCTCCATCACCCCAGAACCTACTTCCATCATATTCTTTCATTTACTCCCTCAGTAGCAAGCACCAGTCTCCGTTCTACTGCCAGAGATTAGTTTTGCCTGTCTAGTACTATGTAAAAATAGCACTCCTTATGTACATTTTCATCTGCATTCATTTAGCATAGCACTTTATCCATTTTGTTGCCTCTAGCAAACTTAGTTTTGAATGTCCTGGTTAGGTTAAACCACTCCTAGTTAGTGCCTGGAAAGCACGAGTGGATTAGGAACCAGGACAGCTGGGTACCTTCACCTTTGGGACAATCTATTTTACTCTTCATTTTATAGGTGAGCTCATCATCCCAGGGAGGGGCGTTAGCCAATGGCAAAACCAGGGATGGTTCCAGGTCATTGAATTCAGGACTGAGATTTTTAGAAGTGGATTTTTATGTGGATCAATGGTTCTCAAGGAGGACAGAATGCCTGGGCCCATTGGGCAGTCTTCCCAGGTAAGGCCAGTGGCAGCTTCGTGTTTTAGTCTGCTTCCTCTAGGTGACGCTGCCTCCGTCCCCCACCATGGACGCCTGGACATAGCCAGCTGTGGATTGACTCTGACCCGGAGAAGGAAAGCCATGCATTTGAGCCATTCCTTGTCTCTAGCATGTGAAGTTTTCCTAGGGAAGAAAAGCTCTCTGAAGATGCACTGGATGTGTCTGCAACTGGAAAGACACTGTCGACATAGGTGACCAAAATATCTTGTCCTTGTTTTAGAGAGAGAGGGAGACAGAGATATCTCCCATCAGCTGGTTCTCACCCAAGATCTCTGCAACAGCTGGAGAAGCCAGGAACTCAATCCAAGTCTCTCATGTGGGTGGCAGGGAACCAAGTACTTGAGCCATCACTGCTGCCCCCCAGGGTGCACATCAGCAAGAAGCTAAACGTGGGAGCCGAGCCAGAACTAGAGCACAGGCACTCTACCAACGGGAAGCAGGCATTGCAAGCCGCACCGTCATCACCACACCAAAGGCCCACCCCTTGTGTCTGTTTAATTCTGTACTTTGTTGTGATTAAAAGGCCGAATGATAGGGGACACACACAATATATATAGTGTATATAAATATTTAATCTACTAGTTCACTCCCCAGATGCCCACAACAGCCAGCTCTGGGCCAGACTGAAGCCAGGAGCCAGGAACTCCATGCAGGTCTCCCATGTGGGTAGAAGGGTCTCCAATACTTGGGCTGCCTCCCAGGCGCACTAGCAGGAAGCAGGGTTGGAAGTGCTAAGGCGGGACTCGCACTGGCACCTTGATAGGGGAAGCAGGTGTTCCAGGCAGTGCCTTAACCACTGTGCCACAACACCTCCCTCTGATCTTTGCCATGTTCTTATCTTCAAATGTCTGATCTCCTTGCCCTGAATCTGAAATAAATCTGAAATGATTTATTCAGCTGTCATAATCACCCTTCTCCTGCCCCGAATAATTCATTCTTAGACATTTCTGCTCATTTCAGAGAATCGGCTCCTCATTTAGATAGAATGCCCAGGCTCTGGAGAGTGCAAACCCTTCAAAAGACAGCTGCTTAGAAAGGAAGGAGCCCTCACTTCCTCTGCCTGCTATAAGTCCTTGCTGGAGCAGAGGAGGGAGCCCCAGCATTCTCTAGAGGGCATGTGTAAGGTTTCAACATGGACCTGTGCCAGTTCTCTTTGGATTTCTAATGTCAGCAGCAAAAGGTCTTAGCCTGCAACTTTCCCGACATGATGAGAAGAATGTCTTTTTTTTTTTTTAAAGACAGGATTTCTTTTGTTGTGTTTTTTAATTTGAAAAGCAGAGTTAAAAACAGAGTGAGAAGTCTTCCACCTGCTGGTTCACTCCCCAAATGGCTGCAATGGCCTGAGCTGGTCCTATCTGAAGCCAGGAGCCTGGAGCTTCCAGGTCTCTCATGCAGATGCGGGGGCTAAAGCACTTGGGTCATCTGCTGCTGCTGCTTTCCTAGGCCACAGCAGAGCTGAATTGGAAGTGGAGCAGCTGGGACTCGAACTGGTGCCCATATGGGATGCCGATGCTACAAGCAGATGCTTAACCTACTATGCTACAGCATCGGCCCCAAAGAGTATCTTCCTCACGCAGTAAACCTCTTTATGGTGCGCCTTTGTACTGAGCATCTGCCCGAGGCCCTGCCAGGGCCTTGCAGGGAAGAGCTACATTCTGAGGCCGCCACTTGGCCCTGGCACCAAGCCTCTCTGCAGAGCACTGCTGAGCTGCCAGAGGCAGGGGAAGGTTTCTGGGGACAGGTGTGGACCACCAGAAATGCCAGCCCCATGACTAGTGGCAGAACTGAGACTAAAGCAAAACCTACTAGTCCAACTTGCACTGGCTACTTTCCTTTCTGTCAAAGCTGCGGCAGGGAGAGCAGGATTTACGGAGCCAGGTGGTTACTCCCAGTGAATTATGCACTGTCATGGGCTCAGGACACTAGTAAGAAAGCGCCGAGCACAGAACAGCCTGGGCTTTAGAGCCAGAAACTCAGTCTGCTGCCCCGTCGGACCCACATTCCCTCTGCCACAAGGGGAAGGAGGGCAGCATTGCGGGGGTCCCGTTAGATGACCCACTCCGCCAGTCTCCCGCAGGCACTGACGACAGCAGCGAAGGGCCACACAAAGCTGTCCTCAGGCCAGATGCAGTTTCTAAGCTCATCACCAATGTAGACTCATTCTTGGAACAGTCTTGGGAGGGAGGTCTACACTGGTTAGTCCCAAGCCTGGGAGGTCCTATCTGCGCATTTGGACAGATGAAAATATGGATCCTGAAACTTTAAATAAGCTGTGTGAAGTCACATGGCTAGCTAGTGTCCTGAATGGGATTTCAAGGCAGCCTGTCATAGACTTGGGCCATAGCTCTGGAACTGGACTGAGTCAGATGATCTACAAATATGAGGTGATAACACTGCAATCAATGGGGGCACTTTTATTATTTGTCATTTCCCTATTTAATTCTCTTACTAGGCCTACAAATTAGGAATTATGCCCATTTCCTTGAGGAAACTGGTTGGATAACACAACCCTCTGTGCCCCATCAAACATGTTCTGTTCTCGGACCCACCCAGGGCTGGCCCCGTGTAGGAGCAGGAGTCCTCCAAAATGTGCTTGCTCTGCTTGGCTGATTTGTAAGCCGTTCCTCCCACTAAGGAGGCCCTTTCATCCTCTCTCTGGTGGTATCACCCATCCTCTCCCATGACCTGCTGCTTTTAACTGCACAAATTAATACAAATGGCACCTAATTTACAATGGCTTAACTTACAGTGTTTCTACTTAGTGATGGTGTGAAAGTGTTCAGGAGAAACCATACCCTGATTTTCAAAATTTATATATCTGAAAGAGAGAGAGAGAGAGAGAGAGAGAGAGAGAGAGAGAGAGAGAGAAAGAGAAAAAGAAAGAGAGAAAGAGAGAGAGAGAAAGAGAATTTCCCAATCTATCTGCTGTTTCACTCCCTAAATGCTTCTAACACCTAGGGTTGGGCCAAGCCAAAGCTAGGAGTCAAGAACTGTATCTGAATCTCTCATGTGGGTGGCAGGGACTTGAGTATTTGAGCCATCACCCGCTGCCTCCCAGCGTGCTCATTAACAAGAAGCTGGAATGGGAAGTGGATCTGGGACTGGAATTCAGGCACTCCTATGTGAGATGTGGACTTTCCACGTGGCATCCTAACCACTATGACAAACTCCTGCCCTCTCCCCTATACTTTAATTTTGACCTTTTCTGGGGCTGGTGACATGCTGGACAGCAGCAACAAGCTTCAGCTCTGTCAGCCACATGGTCTTGGGAGTAAATGACTGATTCTTGGGGCCCACACCGTGGTACAGTGGGTTAAGCCATGGCCCACGGCACTGGCATTCTGTATGGTCACCAGTTCAAGTCCTGGCTTTTCTACTTCTGATCCAGCTCCCTGCTAATTTGTCTGAGAGCAGTAGAGGATAGCCCAAGTCCTTGGGCCCCTGCATCCATGTGGGAGACCCAGAAGAAGCTCCTGGCTCGAGGCTTCTGCCTCACCCAGCCCCAATTGTTGCGGCCATTTGGGGAGTGAACCAGTGGATGGATGATCTCTCTTTCTCTCTCTGTAACTCTGCCTTTCAAAATGATGAATAAATCTTTCAAAAACATTTTTAAAAATAACTGATTCTCTGCAGTGTGCTATTGCTAAGCTATGATGTTTGGTCAGGTATCAAATCCATTTTTAACATTTTTTTTTTTTTTTTGACAGGCAGAGTGGACAGTGAGAGAGAGAGACAGAGAGAAAGGTCTTCCTTTGCCATTGGTTCACCCTCCAATGGCTGCCGCGGCCGGTGCGCTGCGGCCGGCGCACCGCGCTCATCCGATGGCAGGAGCCAGGTGCTAGGTGCTTTTCCTGGTCTCCCATGGGGTGCAGGGCCCAAGCACCTGGGCCATCCTCCACTGCACTCCGGGCCACAGCAGAGGGCTGGCCTGGAAGAGGGGCAACCGGGACAGAATCCGGCGCCCTGACCGGGACTAGAACCCGGTGTGCCGGCGCCGCAAGGTGGAGGATTAGCCTGTTGAGCCACGGCGCCGGCCACATTTTTAACTTATTTTCAACTTAGAATGGGTTTGTGAGGATGCAACCCTATCAAAAACCAAGTAACATCTGTACATAAACATTCCGATTGTAAAAGACCTGAATAAGCCAACATGTAATTATTTATATACTATTACAAAAATGCTACAACCAATGTAATAGTATATATATCTAGTAAAAATATACTTGAGGGGCCGGTGCTGTGGCGTAGCAGGTAAAGCTGCCGCCTGCAGTGCTGGCATCCCATATGGGTGCTGGTTCAAGTCCCAGATGCTCCACTTCCAATCCAGCTCTCTGCTATGGCCTGGGAAAGCAGTGGAAGATGGCTCAAAGTCCTTAGGCCCCTGCACCTGCACGGGAGACCCTGGATCCTGGTTTGGATCAGCGCAGCTCCGGCCATTGTGGTCATCTAGAGTGAACCAGTAGATGGAAGACTTCTCTCTCTCTGCTTCTCTGTAACTCTGACTTTCAAATAAATCTTTAAAAATATATATACCTTAAAAGAGGAATTATTGTTTTAACACTATACTTATAGGGGTGGGCATTGTGCTCAGTGGATTAAGCTATCACTTGGGACAATCCCATCCCATATCAGATTGCCAGTTCAAGTCCCAGCTACTGTTTCTCATCCAGCTTCCTGCTAGTCCTAACCCCGGGAGGCAGCGGATGGTGGTTCAAGTGCTTGGCCTTCTGCTACCCACGTGAGAGACCCAGATGGAGTTCTAGGCTCCTGACTCTGGCCTGGCCCAACTCTGACTGTTGCAGACATTTAGGGAGTAAACCAGCAAATGGAAGATTTCTTTCTCCCTTTCTGCCTTTTAAGTAGATGAAAGTAAGTTTTTAAAACATGTATGTATAGGTCCCACAAAATTGTCTCCCAAAGTTTTACAAATTACTGCTTCATTAATATGAATATGCCTGGGGCCAATACTGTCGCATAATGGGTTAAGCCACTGCATGTAGTGCTGGCATCCCATATGGGCGCTGGTTCGAGACCCAGCTGCTCCACTTCCGATCCAGCTCTCTCCTATGGCCTGGGAAAGCAGTAAAGAAGGTCCAAGTCCTTGGGCCCCTGCACCCGCGTGGGAGACCCGGAGGAAGCTCCTGGCTCCTGGATTCGGATCGGCACAGCGCCAGCCATTGCGGTCAACTGGGGAGTAAAGCAGCAGATGGAAGACCTTTCTCTCTCTCTCTGCCTCTCCTTCTTTCTCTAATTCTGACTTTCAAATAAATAAATAAATCTTTTTTAAAAAAGTGAATATGTCTACTTCTCCTCATCTCTACCAATACCAGTTATTATATCTTTGTCAGTAGAATTAACTAATACTTTATTTTTTAAAGTCTGCTATTTTTTTTTAAAAGATTTATTTATTTGAAAGAATCAGAGGTAGAGACAGAGAAAGAAAGGTAAAGTTTGAATTTCTCTAGTCATCTTGGGAGGCATATTTATTTTCCTGTTGGATTATATGCATTTTATTTATTTATTTATTTGATAGGCAGAGTTATACAGTGAGAGAGACAGAGAGAAAGGTCTTCCCTCCATTGGTTCACTCCCCAAATGGCCGCCATGGCCAGCGCTGCACCGATCCAAAGGCAGGAGCCAGGTGCTTCTCTAGGCCTCCCATGTGGGTGCAGGGCCTAAGCACTTGGTCCATCCTCCACTGCCCTCCTGGGCCACAGCAGAGCTGGACTGGAAGAGGAGCAACTGGGACTAGAACCTGGCACCCATAGGGGATGCCAGCGCTGCAGGCAGAGGATTAACCAAGTGAGCCATGGCACTGGCCAAGATTATATGCATTTTAAAACAATGATTTGAGTACTTTATTCCAGAACTTTTTTGTTGTATGTTACAAATAACTGATATCCACTTCATTTTTCCAGTTTAGCTCAACTAACTGCCTTTGCTTTGAGCTTCTTGCTGACAGCTCCAGTGCACACAGCTTGCTCCCTCTGACCAAACCACTGAGCACACATGGACTCACAGGCATTAATTTTTATATATTTACCTGGTCATCTCCTTCAGACTGAAACAAGGTGTTATTCCAACTTTCTTAACTCCTTGGTTTTTTGTTTTTTCTTTTCAATTTTTGAGAAGCAGAAAGACAGAGCACTCTCATCAGCTGGTTCATTCCCTAAATGCACGTAATGGCCAGGGAGCCAGACACTGAATCCAGGTCTCTCACATGGGTGATAGGAACCCAAATACTTGAGCCATCACCACTGCTTCCCAAGGTCTGCGGTAGCAGGAAGCTGGAATCAAGAGCCAGAGCCTGGCACTGAGCTGAGGCACTCCAGTATGGAAGGTGGGCATTTTAACTACCAGCCTATTCACTCCCAAACTTCTCATTTCTGTTGTCTCTTTCCCACTTCCCCAAATGCCAGCACAAAGGCTCAAAGTAGATTTTAAGGCCTCCTATACTTCAGATGTGGGCTCTTAATAATGCTCAAGAATGATCATTGGGACCAGCATTGCGGCTTAGCCAGTGAAACCATGGCTTGCGACATCTGCACCCCATATGGGCGCTGGTTCATGTCCTGGCTGCTTCACTTCTAGTCAAGCTTCCTTCTAACAGTCTAGGAAAGCAGCTGAAGATGGCCCAAGTGCTTGGGCCCCTGCTATCCATGTGGGAGACCTGGAAGAAAGTCCTGGTTTCAGCCTGGCCTACCCCTGGCTGTTGCATCTATTTGGGGAGTGAAGCAGTGGATGGAAGCTCTCTCGCTTGCTCTCTCTACTCCCTTGACTCTAACTCTGATGTTCAAATAAATAAATCTTAAAAAAAGAAAAAAAAATGGGGCTGGTGCTATGGCTTAGTAGGCTAAGCCTCTGCCTGCAGTGCTGGCATACCATATGGACGTCAGTTCCTGTCCCAGCTGCTCCTCTCCCGACCAGCTCTCTGTTAATGGCCTGGGAAAGCAGTGGAAGATGGCCTATGTCCTTGGGCCCCTGCACCTCGTGGAAGACCCAGAAGCAGCTCCTGACCCCTGGCTTCAGATTGGCCCAGCTCTGGCCAATGCAGCCATTTTGGGAGTGAATCAGTGGATGGAAGTCCTCTCTGTCTATAACTCTGCCTCTCAAATAAATGAAATCCTTAAAAAAAATTTTTTGTCACTGACGATGATGAGCATGTGACTTCACTTCAGCTTCTATGGCAATCAACTGACCCAGTTCCCACTCCCAAGTGCTTTCACAGCTAGGAACAGGTGGGAAAAGTATAGTGAAAATAGTTTCACTGAAGAAAAATGAGCAGTTATCACGAACAGGGGAGCACACCCCTTTTAAAGGAGGCGTTATTCATCAGTTCCAGCAGAGTGGTCAAGTGGGAATATGAGGTTCGTGTCGACAGCACCTCTGTTCTCAAAAGCTGAAAATCTGTATTTTATAAACTTGTCTTTTAATTCAAAAGGCAGAGACAGAAACACACATCAATCTTTCATCCGTTGGTTTACTCCCCAGATGTCTCTAACAGCTGGGGCCAGGCCAAGCTGAAGCCAGCAGTCTGGAACTTCTTTGGTTCTCCAGTGTGCGTGGCAGGGACTTAACTACATACACATCACCTTCTGCCTCCCAGGGTACACACTGGCAGGAAGCTAGAATTGGAAGTGGAGCTGGGACTCAACTAGATACTCTAACATGGAATGTAGTTGTCTCACGTGGCATCTTAATCACTGTGCCAATTGCCTGCCCTCCAAATCCATGTTTTAATGTTAAATATGCTTTTTAAAAATATTTTATTTATTTATTTGGAAAGGTAGAGTCACAGAGAAAGGAAGAGACAGAAAGAATGGTCTTCTACCTGCTGGTCCACTCCCCAGATGGCTGCAATGGCTGGAGCTGCACCGATCCTAATCCAGAAGCCAGGAGCTTCTTCTGGGGCTCCCACACGGCAGCAGGGGCCCAAAGACTTGGGCCATCTTCTAGCTTTCCCAGGCCATAGCAGAGAGCTGGATCAGAAGAGGGGCAGCTGGGACACAAACTGGTACCCATATGGCACTCTGATGCTGCAGGCAGAGGCTTAGCCTACTATGCCACTTTTAAAACATCAGGCCAACCCTGTTTGTTAGCTGGGGAGCAGGCTGAGTCAGACTGCATCAGTGAATTGAGGAATCTGGCAAAGAACAGGTACTTAATACCCGTTGAACAGTCACCTGTTGGCTTTCTTCTTTCCAACAATATGAGGGAAACATGCAGAACAAGGGAAGGAAATGCACTTTTAACATTGACAGTAATTAGTTGGGCCAATGCTGTTCTATTTCTACCTCTCAAATTAGACCCTGAACTACATGGAGGCAGAGGTCACATGACTCATCACATCAGTTTCTAACACAGTGCCTCTGAAATATCTGTGGTTGGTGAACCCATGACTGAATAAGCGAAGACCTCATTAGGTATCCAGTCCACCCTTAGACTGTGAATTTACTTTGAAAATTAAGATGAACCTGTAATCATGGCACACTGACACAAGATGTGGGGTGGGGGAGCATTACCTTATCCCACTCTTTGTTCTACATAAGCATATACTGGTGGGACAAGGGCAAGGATGTGCAGGATCTGACCATTAAAATATGACAGCTCTTTGAGGCAGTCATGTCCAAATCCATGGTGTCGTGCTGTCAACCCCAGTACCAAAGACTATCCCCAAGTTTCACACCTCCTGGCCCACACTTCCAGCATTCAGGATCTCTTCCTCTTGTGATTTCTGGAGTTAGGTGGATCTCTTCCTCTTGTGATCTCTGGAGACAGGTGGATCTCTTCCTCTCGTGATCTCTGGGGACAGGTAGTTTGGTGTCTCAGCGGCGAGCACTGGCCTGCTCTTTCCTTCTCTGCAGCTCCTCTCGCCGCCTTGCCTGCTGCTCACTCATGCAATCCCGGAAGGCCTGCACCTGTGACTGGCACTGCCGCCAGTCCTGGTGCTGGGCCATGCACTCCTGCACTGCCAAATGGGAGGCGGCACAGCCAGAACGGGAGATTAGCTGATCCAGGGGGTCCTCTTCCTCATCCTCCTTCTTCACTTGTCGGACCCAGGTATGACCTTGAGGCACAGAGGATGACATCCTGGGGAGTCTACAGAATATCCACAGAGATGAGATTAGAAGAGAGTTATGATTACACGTAAGGTTGCTGCCTTATAAACACTACTGACCAAAACGTACTGATATTGTTGTTTATTCCTTAGCATACTGTAAGCTCCTGGAGGACAAATACTGAGCCTGATTGTGGTGCCCTGGCAGGGAGCAGGCCTGAAACACGGTCTGAACAGAAGTTCTGAGCAGAAGTTAATGAGATAATGTAAGTGACAATGCTTACAACAGCACTCAGTAAGCTCAATGGATTCTGCTAATGGAATCTGAATTAGACAAAAGGTCATCTTTTTGGAGAAGCCATGTCTGATCTACCTCAAAAAAGTTAACTGTTGGGGCTGTCACTGCATTGCAGTGGGTTAAGTCGCTGCTTCTGGCACCAGAAACCCATATCAGAGTGCTGGTTCAAGTCCTAGCTACTCTGCTTCTGACCCAGCTTCCCGTTAATGCCCCAGGGAAGGGAGCAGATCATGGCCCACGTTTGTGGGCCCTGCCACTCATGTGAGTGACTTGGAGGGAGTTCCTGGCTCCTGGCTTCAACCTGGCCCAGCCCAGGATGTGTGGTCATTTGAGGAGTGAACCAGCAGGTGGGTGATCTGTCTCTCCCTCTCTCTGACACTCTGCCTTTCAAATAAATCAACACATCATTCAAAAAGCATTTTCTTCTACTGGCCTTATTCTGTGTCTCAATATTTGGAAGAGCACCCAAGTAGGAGTGGGTAGGTTTTGATGCATGAGAGAACTAGCAAGAATTCAGGGTGGCTGTAAGCAGAGTGTGCAAAGCACGGGCAAGCGGCGAATCAGTGAGACCAGTACAGAAATGTGAGCTGCTCAGACTGTCCTCCCTTATCACCTGCTTCAGAGCGCCCAGCAGAAGGGAGCTGAAGGAAGGAAGTTAAGAAACTTGTGAAGGGATGTGACTTCAGCCTTTGCACAAATTTTACCTGTGAAGGATCTAGAAGGACTCTTAGTGCCTTTCCCGTGTCTCTCATTCACTCAACAAATGATCTGGGCCAACATCGTGGCACAGCAGGTTAAGCTACCACCTGCAACAATGACATCCCGTATGAGCTCAGCTGCTCCACTTCCAATCCAGCTCCCTGCTAATGCTCCTGGGAAAGCAGTGAAAGATGTCCCACGTACTTGGGCCCCTGCCACCCATAACAGAGAGCTGGAAGAAGCTCCTGGCTCCTGCCTGGCCCAGCCCTGACCACTGCAGCCACCTTTGGGGTAAATCAGTAGATGGAGGATCTCTGTCTCTCCCTCTCTTCATTGCTCTGCCTTTCAAATAAGTAAATTTTAAAAGGAAAAAAAAAAAAGCATTACAAGAGAGGAAGGGGCCAGCACTATGGCGTAGTGGGTAAAGCCACTGCCTGTATGCTATGGCCTGGGAAACAGTAGAAGATGGCCCAAGTCCTTGGGCCCCTGCATCCACGTGGGAGACGTAGAAGAAGCTCCTGGCTCCGGATCGACGCAGCTCCAGCCGCTGCGGCCAATTGGGGAGTGAACCATCAGATGGAAGACCTCTCTCTTTCTGCCTCTCTGTAACTCTGCCTTTCAAATAGTTAAATAATCTTTAAAAAGATATGAATTCTCAAAATTATAGGTTAACATAACGGAAATAAACTGGACTGTAACCAGATTCAAGAAATGCTACTGTACTCTTACGCCTCCCCACTGCCTCACTTTAGTTTCCCTCAGAGAAAAATGAGGACGATCTCCGTTCGGAAACCAGGGCAGGTTAGACGGCTGGTGGCCGAGCCGCGGAACGAGGCGCGGGCTACGAAGAGAGCGGAAACCACGGGCAAGCAGTGAATTCTCTGCGGCCAACCGCGGGAAACGCCCGTCCAACGTTAGGCAGAGGACGCATGCGTGCGCGCGGCCGGCGGCCCGCGCAGGGTCCCCGCAGTGCCTCCGCGGCGTGCGGTGCTCACCGAACAGGTGGGAGGAGAGGACCCGAACACGCGTTCCGGCGCGGTGACCTCAGTTCTGCAGGCCGCTGGGGGCTCTTCCGTTCTTCCTCCCTGGACCCACCCCCTGGTGGGGCGCGCAAACACGGAAGGGGCGGGGGAATTCACCGCGCATTTTGATTGGTGGCCTCTTGGTATAGAGCCCGCCCACCGCCCTCGGTTGCGATCACTTCCGGAGAGGGCGGAAGAGGCGGGCTAGTGGAGGCTGGGAGTCAAGATGGCGGTGCCTTTGAGGATTCAGAGCGACTGGGCTCAAGCCCTCAGGTGAATCCAGGCCCAGGACAGGAGGCGGGGAGCGGATGTTGCCCTTGCGTCAAGGAGAACTGTGCCTGGCCCAAGATATCCACAGGGAATACCTCATCACTTATTGAGAAAGCTGAAGGGCACAGGGTTTAGAAGTCCTGACCCCGTATGTTCATTGTTTTTCATTCTCTGAACGGCCCTCCCAAAGCCGAGGGAGCAATAAGCGTTGTGTGACCCTTGCGTCTTAACTGGATTCCATGAGTTGGAGAAAGGAAATGGGGTCGGCAAGACTCGACCGAGTAAGTCATCGTAAATACGGTCGTTATTTGCAAGAGTCCAGTGCTCACGACCGCTTTGTGCTCATAGATGTGGTGGAATCTTTGTCTAGGTCCCTCGCTCGAGATTAGGATTTTATTTAGAAGCACCCGCCTTGTCCAGGCTCTGTTGTAGACGTGTTCTCTCAATTTAAGTTCTTGCTCTTCCGGAAGCTACGCCTTAATAGAGGACACAGAGCAAACCATTCATTTAGCATATATTTAGCCATCATCTACTGTGCCATTTCTTCCCTTGGCATCAGGATTAAGAAATTTACACCTTCCTAGGTGGACTAAAAGATTGCTTACTAGAAAACAGAAGGTAATAATAAAGGATGAATAGTCACATTGATTAAGTGCCACCAGGTACCTGTGAGAGAATGCAAGAGCCAGATCAGGGCATAACTCATCCAAGATGATGCAGCTAATCATATGATAGAGGTGGCTGTCAGCCTAGCTCTTTCTGTCTGTAAAGCCTAGACACTTTCTGCCATACCGCAAAAGTGTGTGAAAATATTAAGGTGAAGAGAGCAGGATTTGGATGATTGAGGAGGTGCATTATAAAACATGTAAAAAGTCAATGTGAAATGTCAAAAAAGTCGGACCTAATTGTGCACCAGCCCCAGGTATCATGGCTAGGTGACTTTGGTTAGGTCACCTTTCTCTGAACTATAGTTTTTATTTAATAGGGGGGGAGGGTCCCTATCTGGTTCCCCAAGTGCCTGTGACAGCATGGAGTAGCCAGAGCCAAAGCTGGGGGTCTGGGAATCAATCTGAGACTCCCACAAAGGTATGATAAACCCTGTTGCTTGAACCATCACCTCTACCTTCCTGCATTCACAGGAAGCTATTCAGGAGCTGGAGGCAGGCATTGAACCCAGGTACTCTGATATGGGACAAGGGCCTCCTAACTGGCAACACTAGTAGGGCTATATGCCCAGCACTGAGCCTAGTTTTTTTGTTTGTTTTTGTTTTTGGACAGGCAGAGTTAGACAGTGAGAGAGAGAGACAGAGAGAAAGGTCTTCCTTCCGTTGGTTCACCCCCCAAAGGGCCGCCATGGCCAGCGTGCTGCACTGATCCAAAGCCAGGAGCCAGGTGGTTCCTCCTGGACTTCCATGCAGGCACAGGGGCCCAAGCACTTGGGCCATCCTCCACTGCCTTCCTGGGCCACAGCAGAGAGCTGGATTGGAAGAGGGGCAACCGGGACAGAATCCGGCACCCATATGGGATGCTGGCACCACGGCTGAGGATTAACCAAGTGAGGCACAGCACTGGCCCCTGAGCCTAGTTTTTAATACTTAAGGTGGAGAAAATAATATCTTATTTGGTTGTTTCGAGGACTAATGATGCTATATGGAAAGTGACCAGTCCAGGCCTTGGTTTAAAATAATCCACATAAATATCTAAATATAAGTAACCTTGGTTTTTCCAAGTAAACTCTCCATTGATGGAAGTGTTTGGGCATTGATTTAACAAGCAAATATCTGTTAATTAAATACCTAATACATAAGTATTTCTTCAACAAAGTTTGTCTTAGAATAATCTATGTATGGCAGGATGTCACGTCTAATTACTCTGACCAAATTGGAGGTTATATGACTTTTCTCCCTTTGTACAAGTGGTGTCCTGTTCTACTGTCCATGAGCCTAATTAGACTTTGTCTCTCTTATAGGAAGGATGAAGGGGAGGCCTGGGTGAGCTGTCATCCTCCAGGTAATGTAATGTTCATGATCTGTGTGTTGTCTCTGATTCTTTTTTTTTTTTTTTTTTTTATTTTTTTGACAGGCAGAGTGGACAGTGAGAGAGACAGACAGAGAGAAAGGTCTTTCTTTGCCGTTGGTTCACCCTCCAATGGCCGCCGCGGTCGGCGCGCTGCGGCCGGCGCACCGCGCTCATCCGATGGCAGGAGCCAGGTGCTAGGTGCTTTTTCCTGGTCTCCCATGGGGTGCAGGGCCCAAGCACCTGGGCCATCCTCCACTGCACTCCTGGGCCACAGCAGAGGGCTGGCCTGGAAGAGGGGCAACCGGGACAGAATCCGGCGCCCCGACCGGGACTAGAACCCGGTGTGCTGGCGCCGCAAGGCGGAGGATTAGCCTGTTGAGCCATGGCGCCGGCCGTCTCTGATTCTTTAATTAACAAAAAAATAACAAGATAACTTCATTTTGATGCACTTCCCAAATGACTATGGTAGCCAAGGCTGGGTCAGTCCAAAGATAGGAGCTGGGAACTAATTGGTCTACACTTGTAGTTGTTTTTTTGTTTGTTTGTTTTTTACAATTTATTTATTATTTGAAAGGTAGAGTGACAGAAGGGGAAGAACCAAGAGATATCTTCTATCTGCTGGTTCACTCCCCGAAGGCCCACACAGCTGGGACTAGCCCAGGCTGAAGCCAGGAGCCTAGAATTCCATCCATGTCTTCCATGTGGGTGGCAGGGACCCAAGTGTTGGGGCATCCTCTGCTGCTTCCCCAGGTGCATTGTCAGTTCTTAAAAACACTTTAAAAGGTATATATATATATATATGCCAGCACTGTGGCATAGTAGGTTAAGCCTCCACCTGTGTTACTAGCATCCCATATGGGTGCCGGTTTAGTCTGAGCTTTTCCACTTCCCATCCAGCTCCCTGTTAAAGAGCTGAGGGGGACCGTGTGTGGCATGGTGGGTAGAGCTGAGGCTGAGGTTGTTTTAGTTAGTGTGAGAGTGTAGAGGGGTTATTGAGGGTGCGGCTGGGAGGTTGGTTGAAATGCTGTACCCTGAAGGCCATACTTCCTAGGGTGAAGGCAGGGAATCTAGGAGAGAGACGGAAAGCGCAGTTTCCTCAGTCCTCTGTGACATCTTTTTGAAATAGCCTTTATACCACTTTCCTGTCTCCTGCTTCTTTCCTTGGTCTTGTAGTGCAGATTTCCATCCTCGATTATGAGTTGCTGATGAGTTATCCTTCAACTACCTTTTCTGTGACTGCTATACCAAAGTGATGTTTTAACTGATGCCTCATTCCTCCTTGTTCAAATAAATAAATGCCTAAGTCTTAAAAAATTATGAAATCCACGTGTGGTTTTTTCATAATATACATTTTCCATAAACTGTTTGAAGGGCCTTTATATGCTGGATTTCAAAATTTTTTGCACCAAAATAAACATACCTTTTAATTCCACATTCCATGAACTTTTTGAAGTATCCTCATACACTTTAATGTTGATCCTTTTTTTTTTTTTTCTTTTTTTACAGCTCCCTGCTGGACACCAGGAACAGTTCATTTGCCTTTTTATTTTTTAAAGGCTTTATTTATTTATTTGAGAGGTAGAGTTACAGACTGTGAGAGGGAGAAATAGAAAGAAAGATCTTTGGGGCCGGCACTGTGGCATAGCGGGTTAACACCCTGGCTTGAAGCGCTGGCATCCCATATGAGCTCTGGTTCTAGTCCTGGCTGCTCCTCTTCTAATCCAGCTCTCTGCTATGGCCTGGGAAAGCAGTAGAATATGGCCCTCATTCTTGGGCCCCTGCACCCATGTGGGAGACCCGGAGGAGGCTCCTTGCTCCTGGCTTTGGATCGGCGCAACTCTAGCCATTGCAGCCATCTGAGAAGTGAACCAGCAGATGGAAGACCTTTCTCTCTCTGTCTCTACCTCTCTCTCTAACTCTGTCTTTCAAATAAATCTTAAAAAAAAAAAAAAAAAAGAAAGGTCTTCCATCTGCTAGTTCACTCCCCAAATGGCTGCATCAGCTGGAGCTTCGCCAATCTGAAGCCAGGAGTCAGGAGCTTCTTCCAGGTCTCCCATGTGGGTACAGGGCCCTAAGTGCTTGGGCCATCCTTCACTGCTTTCCCAGGCCATCACAGAGAGCTAGATTGGAAGTGGTACAGCCGGGACTAGAACTGGCACCCATATGGGATGCTGGCACCGCAGGTGGGGAATTAACCTACTGTGCCATGGCACCAGCCTTAACGTATCTTTTTTAGAAAATATTTATTTCCATCTAAGGCAGACACAAAGAGAGACAGAGAGCCAAAGAGAAAGAGAAAGATCTTCCATCTGCCGATTTACTCCCCAAATGCTCCAAACAGCTGGTGCAGAGCCAGGCCGAAGCCAGAAGCCAGAAACTCCTTGGAGTCTCCCCTGTGAGTGGCAGGACCCAAGCATTTGGGTCATTATTCGCTGTATCCCAGGTGCATTAGCAGGAAGCTAGATCAGACATGGAGTAGCTGGGATATGAAGCAGACACTTTGGTGTGGAATGCAAGCATTCCAAGTGATGGCTTATCCTACTTGATTATAACACATACCCCTAACATTGATCTTTACCTTCTGTCCTGGAAGAATTCCATTTCAAAGCCAAAAAACAAGAGATCACTCTAGCAATTTTCTCTACACATGCTATATCATATCTAACCTCCCCCCCCCCCTTTTTTTTTTTTTGCAGAGAGAAAAGTAGGATTTATTTAAGTCAGAAGCCTACAGATATCAGGAAGGGGGCTCCAAGAGAGGCAGACCCCTACGTCTTTGTTCTTAATTTAGTCTTTCTGTGTATTCCATTGTAAATAACCTGATGCTCTTTCTGTTTGATCTGACCTGGTGTTTTTTAAAGATTTATTTTATGTATTTCTTTTTTTTTTTTTAACATTTATTTATTTGAAAGAGTTACACAGAGAGAGAAGGAGAGGCAGAGAGAGAGGTCTTCCATCGACTGGTTCACTCCCCAGTTGGCCACAATGGCCAGAGCTGCGCTGATCCAAAGCCAAGAGCCAGGAGCCTCCTCTGGGTCTCTCACGCTGGTGCAGGGGCCCAAGAATGGGGGCGATATTCTACTGCTTTCCCAGGCCATACTAGAGAGCTGGATCAGAAGTGGTGCAGCCAAGACTTGAACCAGCGCCCATATAGGATGCCAGCATTGCAGGCAGAGGCCCAACCCGTTATGCCACAGCACCGGCCCCAGTATTTTTATGTGTTTGAAAGAGTTACAGAGAGACAGAGGGAGAGACAGAGAGAGGCCTTCCATCTGCTGGTTCACTCCTCAAATGGCTGCAAAGGCTAGGAGTGTGCCAGGCCTAAACCAAGAACCTGGAGCTTCTGGGTCTCCCACATGGATGCAGGGGCCCAAGCACTCTGGTCATCCTCTGCTGCTTTTCCAGGCACATTGGCAGGGAGCTGGATCTGAAATGGAGCAACTGGGTTTTGAACTGGCACTCGTATGGGATGCCAGCATTGCAGGGTTGGCTTTACCCACTGTTTCACAACACCAGCCCCTTCACCTGACTTTTAATGCATACTGTTTTTTTCTTTTCTAAATGGGCATCTCATCTGTAGAGATGCCTGAATTGGATCTTCCAGGAAAAAAATATTAAATTTTTCTTGTTTTTCTAAGCTATGCTTCTTTTGTGCTCTACAGGGAAGCCATCTTTGTATGGCAGCCTGACTTGTCAAGGACTTGGCCTAGATGGCGTCCCTGAGGTTACAGCTTCAGAAGGGTTTATTGTGAATGAAGTCAACAAGGTATATTCTTACGCCTTTTAAATGTGGTGGGACATGTATCTGCTTTAGATATTTATATGATTGTTTTGCATCTGTGTCATCTCCATTTCATTTGTACAGTAATCAAAAGTTTTGCTACCTTTAAATGTTGAGCTTTTTCTCATAGTTACATGTACTTTTAAATCCAGACTTCTGCTTACTTACACCAGCTCTGATAATTTGAGCTGCATATGTAATTTTAACTCATTTAGTAGCAGATGAAATTAGCTTTTTTTAAAAGGATTAATTTCCATTTTATTTTTCCAGAGGATAGTTTCTTTTCAGCCCTTAAAGACTAAGCTCCTTACATGGGCTTTGTGGAGGCCCTGGGGTAGCACCAGCAGGTCTAAATCAGCAAGATGGTGTTTGGTCCTTCCCGGCTTCAGGATATTGATTTCTGACAATTTTGCTATGACTGCAACAACTCACACAATAACGTAGTTTGGGAAGCACATAGGTTTTGTAGACACTTGCTTTGGAGATGTCCCTAATGGCTTCGGCCTCCACTATATTTCAGATGACCATCTTCTTAATGGCCTTGTCCATCAGAACAGTTTTTGAGGAAGACAGGCTGCACATGGCTGCGGTCCTTTTAGGCATGGCTGTTGTTCCTTTGCCATCTTGGAAGCAAGGATTCAAAACACTGAAATTAATATCTTTCTTAACCTGATGTATCAAAGATATTATTTCAACTTGTAATGAATATAAAACAATTAATGAGATATTTTACATTTCTTTTTTCTCATTAAGTCTTCAATTTCCTATGTGTGGTTTACACATGAGGCACATCTCAATTCAGACTGTAATATTTTATTGGAAATACTTGATCTGTATTAAATTTACAATTAAAAACATTGATTCACATACCTCAATAGTTCCAAACATACCTAAAAGCTTTCCAGTAATTGAATGAAGTATCAGTTTTTAAGTTAGTCTTTAGAATTAAATAAAATTAAAAATTAAATTCTTCATTTGTATTTTCTACATTTCAGTTATTCTGTAGCCTTATGTGGCTAATACTTAGCATATGGGACAATATTGCCTTACAATCTGTGTGGGGCTTGGCCTTGGTGAAGAACTTTCATTAGTAGTACATGATAGTTTTCTCATTTGTCTTTAAGGTAAATAGATGGCTAAGCTACATGTTTTACAACCCACGATTAGCCTTTCCTTACTCATTATGACTGCTGCAGTCAGTTTGTATTGGTGGGATGAGTCCCAAAGGGTGAACCAGCTTTTTTTTTCTTTTTTTGTATAATTTTTAGTTGTGACTTTTTTTTTTTTTTTTAAAGATTTATTTATTTGAAAGGCAAAGTTACAGGGGGGAGAGAGAGAGAGAAATCTTTCTTCCACTGATTGATTCCCAAAATGGCTGCAATGGACAGGGCTGGGCCAGGTCTTCCTCATTGGTGGCAGGGTCCCAAGCACTTGGGCTATCCTCATCTGCTTTTAGGTGCATTAGCAGGAAGCTGAATTGGAAGTGGAGTGCCCAGGACTCAAACTGGTGCTCATATGGGAAGGCTGCATCATAGGCGGTGGCTTAACCCACTCTGCCACAACATTGGCCCCAGTTGTAAAGAGTATACCAACAAGAGGCTGGCTTTGTTGAGTAGTGCTAAGGCCATCTCCTGTAAAGTAGCATCCTATATGGGCACTGGGTTGAATCCCAGCTGCTCCACTTCTGATTCAGCTCCCTGCTAATGCATTTGGGAAAGCAGTGGAAGATGGCCCAAGAGCTTGTGCCTCTGCATCAACAAGGGAGACCTGGATGAAGCTCCTGGCTTCAGCCTGGCATAGCTCTGGCTGTTGCAGCCATTTGGGGAGTGAATCAGTGAATGGAAGATTTCTATCTCTGTCTCTCCCTCTCTATAACTCTGTCTTTAAAATAAAGGAATCTTTAAAAAATAGAGAATGCTTTGTTTTTTTTACATAAGACCTTTAGCAAATGTTCATTCATTACCTTCTTTGTACAAGGTAATAGACTGAATGTTATAGATTTTATATTTGTTTTTCATAAGCAGCTATGGTTGTAGAAAGTGTCAGATTGGAATGTAAATTTTCATTAATTCTGACACTTACCAGCTATATGATTTTGGACAAGTAACTTACATCTCCAAGCCTCAGTTTCCCTATTTGTAAAATACAGATAAAATTTTGCCTCACAGAATGTGATTAATAGGGAATGAGACTAGTTTAGATGCAACAAAAATGTTATAGAAGTTATTGTTGCTTATTGTAACAGTCCCCTGGAATTGACATTTTTGGAGATTGATTTATTTTATTTGAGAGGCAGAGTTAGAGAGGGAGAGGGAGAGCCCTTCTATCCTCTGTTTTTTTCCCCAAAAATGACTGCAGCTACTGGTACTGGGCCAATCCGAAGCCAGAAACAAGGAGCTTCTTCTGGTCTCCCATGTGGGTGCAGGGCCTAAGCATTTCGACTGCTTCTGCTGCTTTCCAGACCCATTAGCAAGGAGTGGGATTGGAAGTGGAGCAGCCGAGAATTGAATTGGCACCCATTTGGGATGATGGGGCTGCAGGCAGTGGTTTAACCTGCTATGCCACAATGCTGGCTCCTGAAATTGACATTTTAACTTTCCTCTTTGCAGATAAGCAAACTCAGAAGTTAATTAATTCCTAATAATTGAAGACAGTTAGACTGTGTACTGGAATTGAAACCCAGTTTTGGGATCGGCGCTGTGGTGTAGTGGGTAAAGCCACTGCCTACAATGCCAGCATCCCATATGGGTGCCGGCTCGGGTCCCAGCTGCTCCACTTCCGACCAGCTCTTTGCTATGGTCTGGGAAAGCAGTAGAAGATGACCCAAATCTTTGAGCCCCTGCACTCACGTGGGAGACCTGGATAGGTTCAGCTCCAGCTGTTGCAGCCATCTGAGGGGTGAACCAGCGAATGGAAGACCTCTCTCTCTCTCTCTCTCTCTCTCTGCCTCTGCCTTTCTGTAACTCTGTCTTTCAAATAAATAAATAAATAAATCTTTTAAAAAAATAAAATAAAGAAGAAACTCAGTTCTGATTCCAAGTAATACCACCTTGCAAGCCTGTATTTTTCTCAGGTGTTTTGCTAATGTATATCTGCAGCCTGGGTGCTGATATTTAGATTACTTTTTTCTTGAGCCCTGAAAATTCTATGTATATTTTAGGGTTAACAGCACATCTCAGTTCATAACTCCAGTTTTTTATTGGATATACTTGATCTGTATTTCTTCCCTTCATACTCAGGCCTGGCAACAAACCCTATCTCTTCAAACAGCATTGCTAATTACTCCATGAACCTGCTGGGTGGGTTCAGACAGTAAGTGCTTATGGTTTAACATTCATTTGTCACTTTGCCATTTGATGTTGCTACATCGTCTTTTTAAACAGTAGATCTGTCATTATGCTTCAATGCCTAACTCTGGAGGATTTAAAAAAAGTTTGAGTTTTATTTTAATGTGGCATACTCATACTTTTCCCCCTTGAATTTTGTCTGTTTCGTTATCTCCTGCAGCTTTCTTTAAAATGCTTTAACAGCATGATTGTCTATTGCTTACATTCGAAGGTAGTTCAACATTTATCTTCCTCTGTAGTCGTTCATGAGTTAAAGGTTGATTTGCAGGATTTGTAAGCAGGAGAAAAGCACTGATTCTTGAACTCTTTCACGTAATTAGCCCTAAAGAAATGAAGTCATCTGAGACCAATTCTTACAGAGGCCTAAACACTGTTTTGGAACTCCTTGCATTCTTGAGGGTATGAATATTCAGCCAAGACAGTTTAGCTGACTCTTTAGTTCCTGGTGCAGTAGGCAGTTCCAAATCCAGGTCAGCTATCTTGGAACAATATGAGCTTTATCATGCGTTTAGAAGCAAAAACTCACTGAATGAAAGGCCTGCAGGCAGCCAGGCATGGATGTGCTGGTAAGAAAGTACTGTTTGTATAGGTATTCCGATTGTCTTGTACAAGGAGTAGGTCACCTGTAATGAGAGCATATTCATTTATGGGGATGAGAGTGTTAGGACTTTGAAACTGTTCTTTCTAATGAAGTGTGAGGATCTGTGCTTATTGGATATGAAGAGGTTCAGAAAATCTTGATTTCAGAAGACTCTGCCATTTCCAGAGACTGTGAAGTGATGCTGCCTGAGAGATTAGAGGTCAGGGGCCTTTGTGGGGCGTGCAGCTCCTGAGCTCCTCACAGGAGATACACAGTTAGGTGGTGATGTTGGCATTTTGTACAGTAAAGGACTGTCATAGTGCAAGAATCCTTGAGTAAGAGTTTACCAAGCCTTTTACATGTCTATGTATGCTACCTTGACATGCCAACATAGAAAGGTACTTCAAAAAGGTTGGCGGAAAACTAGAATTAAAAGATCAGCTTATTTTGGTGCAAAAATTTTTGAAATCTGTGAAGATAAGTATCTTCAAAATGTTAATGGAAAATGCATATTATGTAAAGATTATCCATGGATTTCAAAATAATACACCAAAATAAACTTATATATTGAAAAATTTTATTTACTTTCATTTTACTTGAAAGAGTGGTGGGGGTGGGGGAAAGAAGGAGATGGGGACAGATAAGGTAGAAATAAATCTTCCCACTTGCTGATTTGTTCTCCAAATGCCTGCAATAGCCAAGGCAGGGCCAGGCCAAAAGCAGGACCCCAGAACTCCATCCAGATCTCCCACATGAGTGGCAGGAGCTGAGGGACTTAGGCTGTCTTCTACTGCCTTCCCCAGCACATCAGCCAGGACTTAAACTGATACTCTGATATCGGGTGTGTTGTCAGCTTCACCTGCTGCACCAAAACACTGGCCCCCAGGCTCACTTTTAGGCTTGTGTTTAGCCCCTGGGCTTGGGGACTGGAGCTGACTTTTCTCTTATCTCTATGCACTCTTCTGAGGATCCCACTCCTTGTCCCACTGCAGGTTGACAGTATTGTATTAGATTTTCGTCTAAAAGTTAATACCATTATACTTACCAGTTGTATCTTCATTAGTCTGTCTTCTGTAGGACAGTTTACTTCAATATAAAGATAATGGCATTTCAGTGATACCAAATTACTTTGCAGCCCTCTGCGTTTAAAGGACAGCTAAGATATGGGAGAATAATAGTTTTGTGGTCTGGGAAAGGAAGTTTGGAGAAGATACGCTCTAGAAGATGAGAATTTCCTGTAGTCCTGTGTTCTTGAAGAGACTGTAATTTCATTGGAGTAGCTTTACTGATGTTTTTCACTTTTTCCTCTTTGTTTAGAAAAGCATTCATATTTCCTGTCCGAAGGAAAATGCATCTTCTAAGTTTTTGGCACCATATACTACTTTTTCCAGAATTCATACAAAGAGTGTAAGTACTTTGATACAATTAAGAGAAAAATGTAATAGCATGTTAACTTTTTATTTTATCTGCTTGTCTAGTGCTATAAATATATTCATAATTAATGTATCTTTCATTTATTTTACCTTGTATGATGGTACAGGTAATCAAATATGATATGTTTGACAAAAACATGTACTCAGGTCCACATAGAATATGTGTACAAAATCTGTTTATTGGTAAACTTAGAGATGTGTGAAATTTTCTTTGATGTTTTAGCAGAGGTACTTAGCAGATTTTGGATAGTGATAGAATGGTGGATGCCTGCATAATATGCCACTACTTGTATTTTATTCCTTTGCTTACAATGCAAAGACATTTTCTCAAAACTCCAGAAAGACCAGATTGAAGAAAAGTTTTCAGAAATCTTTGTAATAAAACCCTTTCTACTACCATGAGCTTTTCCAAATCAGCAGTTAGAACTGATGGATGAACTGGTATTAAAGTTGTCTACTTTTTCCTGTGTAGCATATTTTTTAAAAGAGCTGTTTATTACTGTTATTGCAAAAACAAATATGTATTTAATGATTAATATTTAGGAAATGAAAATTACTCCTTTTTTTAATTTTTTTTGACAGAGTGGACAGTGAGAGAGACAGAGAGAAAGGTCTTCCTTTGCCGTTGGTTCACCCTCCAATGGCCGCTGCGGTTGGCACGCTGCAGCCGGCGCACCGCGCTCATCCGATGGCAGGAGCCAGGTGCCAGGTGCTTTTCCTGGTCTCCCATGCGGGTGCAGGGCCCAAGCACTTGGGCCATCCTCCACTGCACTCCGGGGCCACAGCAGAGGGCTGGCCTGGAAGAGGGGCAACTGGGATAGAATCCGGTGCTCCGACCGGGACTAGAACCCAGTGTGCCAGCGCCGCAAGGTGGAGGATTAGCCTGTTGAGCCACGGCACCGGCCTATAAGTGGGATTCTAAGAATTAGGAAAGACACTGTAAAAAAAAAAATAGCAGAGGATAGAAACTATGAAAACAAAACGGGGACAGGGCAAGTGTTTTAGCTGAAGCAGGAGACAACAGATGTTTATGGGAGCGTTGTCTTGTTCGGAGAAGTAGATGGCATTGGCTCTGGTCTTGTTGGGAAGTAAGTGATAATAACTCATCCTTCACATCAAACACGTGTCTTTTGTATTGGGAGGCATAGGCTTGAAGATGTCTTGGAGGAGTGTGGAAAAAGGGAGGGTTATAGGATCTGTCACAGAAATAAGGGTAATTCCTTACTTACAACATTGGTTGTTTTGTCTTTTGAACAGATAACATGCCTGGACATTTCCAGTGGAGGAGGCCTTGGTGTGTCTTCTAGTACTGATGGGAACATGAAGATCTGGCAGGCTTCCAATGGAGAACCCAGAGTAAAGAATTTGAATATTTAGGGTCTTATACATGAAGGGTAGTTTGAGAAACCCTGATGGGTCATGGAAGGAAGAGTGGCCCATGCTAACAATGTAGGGTCACTGAACATGCATTGACTTCTGTTCTCCCATTTGTTGATTATAATACCATTCTCAAATTTAGTGATTTCGCAGATCAGAGTTGGGCTGGAAGAGTTGAGAAGCCAGGCCAGTGAATATCTAAGTGAGTGGGCCCTTGACTGAACTGCCTTCAGTGATTGGTTTCCAAGACTGCTGTTACACTGAATATATGACTGAGCCTGCAACCT
Organism: Sylvilagus floridanus; assembly: GCA_949820135.1. NCBI lineage: Eukaryota > Metazoa > Chordata > Mammalia > Lagomorpha > Leporidae > Sylvilagus > Sylvilagus floridanus. The sequence continues at coordinate 63,345,284 of OX463224.1, read as the reverse complement.
ATGTAGAGGATTTTAAGAAGAGAGAAATTTAAGTTCCCAAGCCTCCTCAGCTCCTTATTCCTAGAACTAGACTGAGGAATGGATGTGAGAGCAAGGGAATTCAGTTCTATAACATTTTCGCTAAATCCCAGGAAAGGGAGCCAGCAGCTCTTAGAACACTACATGGTAGACAAATGAACTTAAGTTATCCTTTGGACATCCTTCATTAAATCTACCATATGGTTATAGTATGTAGGTATTTCATAAGGGACCAAAATGTGGGAAGTGAGAACATTAAGGGATGGACAAGAGAACTAGCATGGAATTTTCTTTTGTTTTTCCAGAGAGTATTGGAAGGACATGTGTTTGATGTGAATTGTTGCAGGTTTTTCCCATCAGGCCTTGTGGTTCTGAGTGGGGGAATGGACGCCCAGCTCAAGATCTGGTCAGCAGAAGATGCTAACTGCGTGGTGACCTTCAAAGGTCACAAAGGAGGTATGAAGGGTGGCTTCTCCAAAGGGCATCCCTAATGATCCCCCAGAGATGAATCACTGAAAAGAGAAAACAAAGCTAGTTATTCACAGACACACAGGTAATTCATCCGCTGGCCGTTTCTGATGAGCTGCTGTTTCCCCAAGGACCAGAAATTTCTTTGCTGTTTAGTCATGATTGTTATCTAGAACTAACAGTCTTATACAAATAGTTGTTTTCTACAATTGATAAGAAAAAAAATATTCCTCAGGATATCATCTGCCTGTATGCTGAGAGTAATGAGAGGGAGATAGAGATAAGTGCCTTGTTTTCTCATTAGTCCTTGGGCTGAGGGCACAGTAAAAGCAAGGTGGTGAATGGCTGCATCACAGGACATCAGAGATAGATCAAGATGGAACTGTGATTCCCATGGGTTTAAGTCGTAATTTATATTTACAGGCTGCACTGGAATTGGGAGTGGTCCCAGGAATTGAACCCAGTTACTCATATGGGTTGTAGGTTCCCAAATCTTAACTGCCCTGCCGGACACCCACTGCTGCGTGGAGTCACTGTGTTGCACTGTCTTCTCTTCACGTGGACTTCCTCTCTTCTTTATCCATTTTAGGTATCCTAGATACAGCCATTGTTGAGCGGGGGAGGAATGTGGTGTCTGGATCTCGAGATGGGACAGCACGACTTTGGGATTGTGGGCGCTCAGCCTGCTTGGGAGTCCTTGCAGACTGTGGTTCCTCCATCAATGGAGTGGCAGTGGGTGCTGCAGACAACTCCATAAACCTTGGCTCCCCAGAGCAGGTGCCCAGTAAGTCAATGATGATACATGAGCCTGTTTTGTTTAAGAAAACCCTTTTCAACATTTGCTTAGTTTCTCCTTTTTTCCCTTATCCTTTCCTGCAGCCATTTCTATTTTCACTACAAGATTAATATTTACTATTGCTCTTACATTGTTGTTGGTTTGGAATTGACAAAGGAAGTATATGTTAAGGTCAGCGTGTTTGAGTAAGTACTTCCTATAAAACATTAGTGAACACTAACAGTTTGCCTGAAATAAACTAAGATTTTTAAAAAGTTTTTATTTGAGGGGCCAGTTCTGTGGTGCAGTGGGTTATTGCTCTGGCCTTGAAGCGCCAGCATCCCATGTGGGTGCTGGTTTGAGTCCTAGCTGCTCCACTTCCGATCCAGCTCTCTGCTATTGCCTGGGAGAGCAGTATAAGATGGCCCAAGTCCTTGGGCCCCTGCACCCATGTAGGAGACTTGGAAGAAGTTCCTGGCTCCTAGCTTCAGATAGGTCGTTGTGGCCAACTGGGTAATGAACCATTGGATGGAAGACCTCTCTCTCTCTGCCTCTCCTCTCTGTGTGTAACTCTGACTTTCAAATAAATAAATCTTTAAAAAAAAAAGTTTTTATTTGAGAAATAGATATCACAGGGAGAGGAGAGAGTGAGAGTGCACTCCTGTCTGGCATTTAGTTCACTCTCCAAATGTCCCAGCTGGGATTGGGCCAAGGCCAAAGCTAGTAGCTAGGAACAAAATCTGGGTCTCCCATGTGGGTGGCAGGAGCCCAGTTATAGTGCTGTCACACTACCTCCCAGGGTCTGCATTAGCAGGAAGCTGGAGTCAGGAGCCAGAACTGAGACTTCAACCAGGAACTCTTACATGGGATGTGAGCATCTAAACTGCTAGGCTAAGTGCTTCCTGAACTGGAGCAATCTTTGGAGTCATTTCTTAAAAATCCATGAGGCATGTTACTCTCCAACTTAAAAACCTCTAGTTGTCCCCCTTTATACCTATATTGAAATGGTAACCCCTAGCATAGCCTGTAACACACTCTGCTCTCTGACCCAGGATCCCCTCCAGCCTTTTGTTTGTTCTTGCAGCCCAGCAGCCCCTCGCCTTTGCTGCCTTGTTTCCTTAGTCTGGAGGGCACTTCACACCACCATTCACATGACTGGTTTCCATTCACCATTCACATCTCAGTCGAAAACTGACCCCAGTGGAGCATTTTTATTTTTTATTTCTTTGAATATTTATGTATTTATTTATTGAAAGGCAGAGTGACAGAGAAAGTGGCAAAGATGGAGAGAGATGTTCTGTCTGCTCATTCACTCTCCAAATGGCCACAACGGACTGGTGCTGTGGCGTAGTGGGTTAAGCTGCATCTTGCCGTGCCACCATCCCTTATAGGTGCCAGTTCGAGACCTGGCTGCTCCATTTCCGATCCAGCTCTCTGCTGTGGCCTGGGAAAGCAGTAGAAGATGGCCCAGGTCCTTGGGCCCCTGTACCCACATGAGAGACCTGGAAGAAGCTCCTGGCTCCTAGCTTCGGATCGGCACAGCTCCAGCCATTGCTTCCAACTGGGGAGTGAACCAGCAGATGGAAGACCTCTCTCTTTCTCTCTTTACCTCTCCCTCTCTCTGTGTAACTCTGACTTTCAAATAAATAAAACACACACACACACACACACACACACACACACACAAGCGAAATGGCCACAACATCCTGGGCTGGGTCAAGCTGAAGCCAGGATCCTGGAACCATATCCAGGTCTCCCACATGGGTGTTAGGACCTAAGCAGTTGGGCCATCATCAACTGCTTTCCCAAACACATAAACAGGAAGCTGGATTCAAAGTAGAGTAGTTCAAACTTGAAATGGCATCCCAGTATGGGCTGCAGGCATCCCTAGCAGAGTGTAACCATGTACACCACGATACCTGTACTCCACAGAGCCTTTTTACAATTGAAGTTTAAATTTTGAGCATGGGTGTTTGGCCCAGCAGTTAAGATGCTGCTTGGGACACCTGCATTGCCTGTCAGACTGCTTAGGTTTGAGTCCTGGCTCTCTCTCTCTCTCTCTTTTTTTAAGATTTATTTATTTTATTTCAAAGTCAGAGTTGCACAGAGAGAGGTCTTCCATCCACTGGTTCACTCCCCAGTTGGCTGCAATGGCCAGAGCTGTGCCGATCCGAAGCCAAGAACCAGGAGCTTCCTCCAGGTCTCCCACGTGGGTGCAAGGGCCCAAGGTCTTGGGCCATCTTCTGCTGCTTTCCCAGGCCACAGCAGAGAGCTGGATTGGAAGTGGAGCAGCTGGGTCTTGAACTGGCACCCATATGGGAGGCGGGCAATTCAGGCCAGGGCATTAACCCACTGCACCATAGCACTGGCTCCCTGGCTCTGCTTTCAATTGCAGCTTCCTCCTAGTATACACCTAGGAGGCAGAAGGTGATGACTCAGGTAGGTGGGTCCTGCAACCCATGAGGGAGACCCAGATTGAGTTTTGGGTTTCCAGCCCTGCCTGTGCAGGCATTTGGGGAGTGAACCAACTGATGGAAGATCTCTCTCTGTCTATATCCCTTGAAGTTAAAAAAAAAATTGTTTAAAGTTATCTTTCTATTCAGTCTCCCACCGTGTACTCACTTTGATACATTTTCCTGTTTCATTTACTTTGTACAATTCACCCCTCTCTGAAAATATGCTACTTGTTTATTTACCTGTAGTCTTTTTCCACTAGAATCCATGAGAATTAAGGGCCTTACCTGTTCATTGCCAATTCTTAGCTCTAAAACAGTGTTGGATACATAGTAGACCCTCAATAGGCATTCACTAAATGAGTAATTTCATTTCCTCCTGATTCTAAGAGCTTTGAGGGCAGAGACTATCTTTGTTCAATGTTGGATCCCTATTGTGGTATCTTACTATATTACAAACTGTGTGTGTGTGTGTGTGTGTGTGTGTGTGTGTTTAAGATTTATTCATTTATTTGAAAGAGTTACACAGAGAAAGGAAGAGAGAGAGATAAAGATCCTCTATCCCCTGTACACTCCCCAGATGGACTCAATGGCTGGTGGTGGGCCAGGCCGAAGCCAGGAGTTAGGAGCTTCCTCTGAGTCTCCCATGCTGGTGCAGGGACCCAAGAACTTGGGCCATCTTCTGCTCCTCTCCCCGGCACATTAGCAGGGAGCTGAGTTGGAAGTGGAGCAGCCGGGTATCAAACCTATGCCCATATGGGATGCCAGCATTGCAGGTACTCACTATACCACAATGCTGGCCCATGGTGTATGTTTGTTTTGTTTTATTTTTTGACAGGCAGAGTGGACAGTGAGAGAGAGAGACAGAGAGAAAGGTCTTCCTTTTCCGTTGGTTCACCCCCAATGGCTGCTGTGGCTGGCACACCGCGCTGATCCGAAGCCAGGAGCCAGGCGCTTCTCCTGGTCTCCCATGCGGGTGCAGGACCCAGGGACTTGGGCCATCCTCCACTGCCTTCCCGGGCCACAGCAGAGAGCTGGACAGGAAGAGGAGTGACCGGGACAGAATCCGGCTCCCTGACCGGGACTAGAACCTGGGGTGCCAGTGCCACAGGTGGAAGATTAGCCTATTGAGCCACGGCGCCGGCCTCCATGGTGTTTTTAAATTTGAGTTTATTGGAGATACATTTTACATATAGTCAAAATTATTCTTTTAACTATATTTGAGTTGTACAGATATATACAGTTGTATAAATACCACAGCAAGATCTGGAGCATAATTGTTTTAATAAATCACTGACACAACATATTCAGTCAACATCCATCAGTATTTGTGCTTTGTGGGCACTGCCAGCCGACTGGCTGTTACTAACATAGCTCATCTATTGTACAGGTGAACGAGAGGTTGGAACAGAGGCGAAAATGCTGCTGTTGGCCCGGGAAGATAAGAAGCTTCAGTGCTTGGGACTACAGAGCAGGCAGCCGGCAAGTGGTTCCTATTAGCTATTTGAACTCTGAGGCACCCTGGGTGTCTCAGATTCTTGAAAAGCTGTTTTGGAAACATTTATGCTTGTTCCCACTTTTCACGGCATAGGTGAGAGGCAGTATAGTGTAGAGATGAAGAGCATGGCACTCGGAATAGGCACAACATATACCCCAGCTCTTCTGCTTAGTGGTTGTCATGGTGGATAGGTTGCTTAGCTGCTCTGCGCTTCATTTTCCTTATCACTAAACTGGGCGTAATGGGACTTACCTCACTGGGCTAAGTGATTAATTGCTGTGCTGTTTTGCGAGCTCACTTTCCCTCCCTGGTCCTCTGTGTACCCTCTGTAGAGTAATGTGGTTGGGTAGCTTTCTCTTTATGGGGCTTTCTACTTTTAAGGTAATGTGGAGAAATTCTGAGTAAAGGACTTGTGTATTCAGAGTTCTCAGTTATAATTAGTGAGCAGAATATGTTATAGAAGAACTAGCCAGGTTGTCCTCCTTCATCCCCTGAGGCTTTGCTGGGCAAACTGTGCTTTTAGCTACGCTTGGTCTTGCCTGAGATGAGATTTTTAAAATGTCCTTTTAGCACCCATTGTCACATCCAGAACAACTCCAATGATTTGGTTTTGACCATAGGTTTTGTATTTCCATTTTGTCTTATTACTTACTCCATTGTCTGGTGATGTTTTCATTTTCAGAATTTGTTTCCATTTAAAACAAATTTTTAATTGATCTATTTGAGAGGCAGAGAGAGACCCAGAGACAGAAAGTAGATGGAGAAAGAGAGATCCCCTTTGCTGATTCACTTCCCAAATGTGTACAGTGGTCAGCTGGGGCTGTGCTGGGCTGAAGCTGAGAATTCGAACCGGGTCTCTCATGTGGGTGGCAGGGACCCAACTATCTGAGCCATCACCTGCTACCTGCTAGGGAGTGTGGTAGTGAGAAGCTGGAATTCAGAGCAGAGGTGGGACTTGAACCCAGGGAGTCTGATATGGGATGTGGGAGCCCTACCCAGCAGCTTGATCATGATGACAAATGCCTGCCTTGGTCATCACCGATTTTGCACTAATTTTCATGTTGTCTTTTATTTCCAAAGGGAAATCAGGCGTTTTGTTTTTTCCTTTCCCTTCTAGAACCTTAGAAGGAGATAAGATCATAAAGAAAAATGAAAATCTAATAATTTCTCTTTTCAGATATTTGGAGAGAATTGTGGTTCCTTGCATTGCCACTTTATTTGCTTCTTTTCTTCTAAGGTACCTGACTGCAAAAGGCTGTTGGAAGCGTCATGGAGCAAAACTTAAACGTAGGAATGCAGGTGTTTTCTCAAATAGAGAGTTATAATGAGGGAGAAGGAGGATTTTTGGTGGCAAGGATCTTGGGAGTCAGTGTGTTGAGGGATAGGAGTTTGAAAACTGCAGCCTCAGAATTTGGTATTACATAAGCTGCTTAAGTCATCAGCCAACCTCAGGTTCCTGGTATCTTCAGAGTGCTTCCTTCTCAGTGGTGAATGCCTTATTTATTGTTCAAGAGTATTTAAAAGGAGAAAAGAACAATAATATCTCTAAAAATAGTAAAAAAAAAATTCCCTTTTTTGATGTCTGTTTATTCCTGAAAACAAATTCATTTTTAAATAGCATCTTTGTCTCCTGCTTGTTCCCAGGTTTTCCTCTTTGTTGGCTCAGATGCCTTCAACTGCTGTACTTTCCTCTCTGGCTTCTCACTATTGGCTGGGACACAAGATGGAAACATTTATCAGCTGGATGCAAGGAGTCCAAGGTGAGTCACCATTTGTTTGCATGATGCAGGTCTTATACAGAGTGGAAATTTTTTTTTTGTCTTTAACATTGACTTAGTGACTCAAATCAAGGTTCTGTTTCTCCATTTATATATAGTTTCTTTGTATGACTTGTCTGATTGTTCTTATTACACTCAGAGTCATATTGAGAGGTAATTTGATTTCTACTGTTGTGATTGTCCAACTTTAATGATTGCTCTGGAAAGTAAGCTTAAATATGGACTGACATTTCATTTTAAATTATCTAGAACTTTCAACTTTAAGCAGCTCAGTAATTTTCTCTATATTGGACCCGGGCTAGCCCAAGGTTGAATGATCATTTTTGGTTCAAGGAAGCTAACTCTGATTCCTTTTTTGCAGTCAGACCTGTCTGGATCTTAAAGACATCCAGAGAGGGTCATACAGCCTCTGTGCTACAGAACTTCACAGTTTATACTCTCCCTTCCTCCTTTTATTTCTTTCCTTTGTTAAGCTAATACTTACTGAATGCCTCTGTGGTGCACTCTGCTTTTGAGGCACCTGGAGTCTAGTGGAAAGGTGCCCAAGTGGAAAAGCCTTGTGCCGCAGCAAGATCACTGACCTGCCAGGGCTGTCCCCGGGAAACTGAGGAGGCACCAAGCAGAGGGAGTGGAACGGGTGCTGCAAGGAGATGGAAGCCTTGGGTCTTATTGAATAACAGTGAGCAAGTAAAGAAAGCAGAGAAGTATGAAGGCAGTGACAGTGTGGTGGTACATCAGCTTGACAGGTGGAAGAGGAAAGACAGGTAGAAGGTGAGGCCAGACAGGAAAGTAGGAGCTTTGCTTCCCATCCTCACGAGTTTGGACTTTGTTCTAGGATCAGAGAAGAGATTCCAGGAGGGGTGACTAACTTAAACCTTTTCTTCCATCATTTTAGTTGTTTTGTTTTTGCCTCTGTAGAGGTAGAGAATCTTTGAACACTATTATAAAATCACTCTTACACTTGTATATTACATTGATTCTCACTCATTTTTCTGGTTAAGTCCTGACAATTTTAATACTTTGAAACTGGCCTGGCCGGCGCCGTGGCTCAACAGGCTAATCCTCCGCCTTGCGGCGCCGGCACACCGGGTTCTAGTCCCGGTCCGGGCACCGGATTCTGTCCCGGTTGCCCCTCTTCCAGGCCAGCCCTCTGCTGTGGCCCGGGAGTGCAGTGGAGGATGGCCCAGGTGCTTGGGTCCTGCACCCCATGGGGAGACCAGGAAAAGCACCTGGCTCCTGGCTCCTGCCATCGGAGGAGCGCGGTGCGCCGGCCGCAGCGCGCCGGCCACGGCGGCCATTGGAGGGTGAACCAACGGCAAAAGGAAGACCTTTCTCTCTGTCTCTCTCTCACTGTCCACTCTGCCTGTAAAAAAAAAAAAAAAAAAAAAAAAAAAAAAAGAAACTGGCCTTAATTCTATGTGTGAAAAGATTATTGTTAACATTATCTTCAGCCCATGTCAGACCTCCCCTGAAATTCTAGGTTTTGGTGGTGACTTGAGTTCATGTTCAGAGTCATGTCAAGATTACTTCGGGGAGGTTTTGAATAACTTCTTTGATCCTGTTTGTCCTGTTTCCTTTTATGTGATTGGTACTATATGTTGAAAGTATTCAAGTATTGCTTTTGAATAAAAAGTATAAAACTGCCCCTCTTACTCTGACTCCTAGGGCTCCAGTACAAGTCATCCACAGATCAGGAGCACCAGTTCTGTCCCTGCTGAATTTCAGAGATGGATTCATTGCTAGCCAAGGTGGGTCCAGGGCCAATTAAAAGAGATGGTTCCATCTAGTTCAGTTTATTAAATATAGTTGTAAATGACTGATCTGTGGCTGGATTGGGGTATAGTTCTCCATGATTCTTCGACATATTGTACATATTGCAAAATGTTTATCACCATATGTTGTAATCATCTATGTCTCCCTGTAATCCAAGCTCCTTGAAAGTAGTGATTATGTTGTGTTCATCGTGTTACCTCAGTATGTAGCTCAATGCCCAGTATGTAGTAGATGCTCATTAAACATTAGTACAGCAAATGGGGCAGGTATTGTGGCACAGCTGGCTAAGCCACCATTTGAAACGCCTGTATCCCATGTCGGGGTGCTGATTTGAGTCCTGGTTCCTCTGTCTCCCATCCAGCTCCCTGCTAATGTACCATGAAAGGCCTCAGATGGTGGCCCAAGTACTTGGGTCACTGACACCAATGTGGGGAACCCAGAAGAAGCTCCTGGCTCCTGGCTTCAGCCTGGCCCAGCCTTGCCCCATTTGGGGAGTGAACTAGTGGATAGAAAATCTTTCTGTCTCTTCCTCTCTTTCTCTCTCTGTAACTTTGACTTTCAAATAATAAATAAATAAATCTTTTTTTAAAATCCTTTAAAAATAATAAATATACATATCTTTAAAACATTGTTAGAGGGGCTAGTATTGTGGCATAGTAGGTTAAGTCACCACCTTTGACACCAACATCCCATATGTGTCCTGGCTGCTCCACTTCTTATCAGCTCCCTGCTAATTGCCTAAGAAAAGCAGCGGGGGGCCAGAGCTGTGGCGCAGTGGGTTAAAGCCCGAGCCTGCAGCGCCAGCATCCCATATGGGTCCCAGTTCAAGTCCCAGCTGCTCCACTTCTGATCCAGCTCTCTGCTGTGGCCTGAGAAAGCAGTAGGAGATAGCCCAAGTCCTTGGGCCCCTGCACCCTTGTGGGAGACCCAGAAGAAGCTCCTGGCTTAGGATCAGCTCAGCTCTGGCCACTGTGGTCATTTGGAGTGTAAACCAGTGGAATGGAAGACCTCTGCCTGTCTGTCTGTCTGTCTCTCTCTCTCTCTCTGCTTCTCCTTCTATCTCTGGGTAACTCTGACTCTCAAATAAATAAAATAATTCTCTAACAAAATAAGTATTGGTAAAATGTATATAACAAGAAGTTGGTAGTTTCAAATTAGATTCAAAAGTAAAGTCAGTAGAAGAAACTAAAGAAACTTGGCAGTTAAATCAGTGTGTGACCTGGGTTGGACCCAGGTCATTAAGGAAAGACTGGTGAGATACAAATAGAAAGTGTGGAGTAGTGGACCAATATCAATGTCTTGGTTCTGACAAAAGTAAGATGCTAACATTTGGGAAAATTCAGACTGAGGGACATGAGGGACATACGGGAGCTTTCTATACCATCTTTAACTCTTCTGTAATCTAAAACCATTCCAAAATACAAAGTTGTTTTTAAGAAGCAAATACAGGGGCCAGTGCCGTGACTCACCTGGTTAATCCTCCGCCTGTGGCGCTGACATCCCATACAGGTGCCAGGCTCCTGGCATTGGACCGGCACAGCACCGGCCAGGCCATAGCGGCCATTTAGGGTGTGAACCAATAGAAGGAAAACCTTTCTCTCTGTCTATCACTCTACCTGTCAAATAAAAAAAAAAATTATGTCTCTTCAAAAAAAAAAAAAAAAAGCAAATACAATCTTTAGCAAGGATAAAGAAATCAAATCAAAGATGCAGCTTGTTTCCCACTTTTGGCTGTCTCCTGCCAAGGATGCTGGTGGTTGTCCTTGAGAGATGGCTGCAGCAGGTCTCCCGAGTAACAGAGGACACTGTCATCCCTTTAAGAATGAGGCCTGTTTCCTCAGGAACAGCCCATGGACTTGCCAGACCCAGCCCTGACAGTTTTGGACATTTGGGATGTAAACCACCAGATGGAAAATCTTTCATATGTTTGTCTCTGTGTCTGTCTCTCTCTCTCTGTCACTCTGCCTTTAAAATTAATTAAATAAATAATTTGAAAAAAAGACTATCAGGAACTATATTTCAGTTCACTATAAGGAAATACTTTCCTTCTGGAAGAATGAAGCTGCCTAAGTGACCCAGACTCTGGAGATGGACAGACATAGGCTGGTTGGCTGCTGGTTGAGAAGTTGGACATAGATGATCTCTGAGATCCTTAGGAACCCTTTCATTATGAGTGAGGAGATTGAAATTGACAGATAAACAATATTTTTATTAAAATGTATATTTATTTGAAATGTGGACTTAGAGAGAAAGAGGGACAGAGGGAGATCTTATGTCTGTTGGTTCACTCCCCAAATGCCTGCAACAGCCAGGGATGGGCCATGCCAGAGCCAGAAGCCTGTAACTCCATCCAAGTCTCCCAGGTGGGTGCAGGGGCCCAAGCACTTGGTCCATCTAGTGCTGCTCTCCCAGGCTCATTAGCAGGGAGCTGGATCAGAAGTGGAGCATCTAGAACTCGAGCTGGAGCTCATATGGGATACTGGCATTGCAGGCAGTGGCTTGACCTGTTGTGCTGCAATGCTGGCCTTCAGATGAATAATTTTTAAAAACCTTTTTACTATAGAAGTCACTAAACATATGCAAAGTAGAGAGAACAGCATAAAAAACCGGTTGGACCCACTATCTACCTTCAGCTATTTTCAGTATGTAACAGTGGCTAATCTTGCTATACCCATTTCCTTGTAGTCCCCAGCCATCAAATTTTGAAATATATAACAAATATATTACTTCATCTGTCAGTTTCTCTGTATGTATCTCTAAGAGGTTATGATTCTTTTGTGGAAAAGGTTATTGTTACCAATAATGCCCACAAGCGGGAAGTATTACCTCTTGTCGACTGCACACTGGAGTATAGATTGACAGATAAATTTGGAAAGCAGTTTTTCAGATTTCCAGAGGGTTTGAAAAAGTTGATTAATTTTGATTTTTTTGTAGTCTTGTACAAAATCATGATCTCGAAACAGAAAAAATTTTAAGATCTTCCTTTATGCAGCATGCTTCCACCATGTAAAACAGAAGTCTGCATTAAAATGATTAGTGGTAATTGACTAAATATTAAGATGCATCAAAATATTCGTGGTAATTATCTTCAATATGCGTGTTTTTAATCTGTTTATTTGGAATGCATTAATTTTTTTATAATCAACTCACTTTTTTATTTCCTTTATTTTAAAGTTATTTATTTATTTATTTGAAAGACAGAGATAGATCTTTAATCTGCTAGTTTATTCCCCAAATGCCAACAACAGTCAGGGCCAGGCCAAAGTCAGGAACCAGGAACTCCGTCCTGGTCTGCCTCATGGGTGGCATTGGCCGAGCACTTAGGCCATCATCTGCCTCCCAGGTAGATTAGCAGGGAGCTGGATCAGAAGCAGGTAGCAGGGACTTGAACCAGCACTCCAGTATGGGATGTATGTATTCCAAGTGGTGGCTTAACCTGCTGCACCATAATGCCTGCCCCTAATTTTTTTAAAGATTAATTTATTTGTTTGAGAGGCAGAATTACTGACAGAGAGAGGGAGAGACAGAGAGAGGTCTTCTAACTGCTGGTTCAATCCCCAAATGGCCACACGGCTGGAGCTGGGCCATTCAGGAGTTAATAGCTTCTTCTGGATCTCCCTCATGGGTGCAGGGCCCAAGCACTTGGGCTGTCTTCCACTACTTTCCCAGACCATAGGCAGAGAGCTGGATCAGAAGAGAAGTAGCTGGGCAATATGGGATGCTGGTGCCACAGGCAGAGGCTTAACCTACTATACCACTATGCCTACCCCCACCCCTATTTTTAATATGTAACTCTTATGAGAGCATGTTATACTTTTTTTTAAAAGAATTATTTATTTTATTTGAAAGTTAGAGTTACATAGAGAGGAGAGGCAGAGAGAGAGAAATCTTCCATCCACTGGTTCACTCCCCAGTTGGCTGCAATACCTGGAGCTATGACGATCCGAAGCCAGGAGCCAGGAGCCTCCTCTGGGTCTCCAGCGCGGATGCAGAGGCCCAAGGACTTAGCCCATCTTCCGATGCTTTCCCAGGCCACAGCAGAGAGCTGGATCAGAAGTGGAGCAGCCAGGACTCAAACTGGCCCCCATATGGGATACTGGCACTACAGGTGGTGGCTTTACCTGCTACACCACAGTGCCGGCCCCTATATTTTTAAAATAAGTAAAAGAACAACAAAAACTACCTTATTAAGCAAGTTAAAGGTCATCCCAAATTTCTTTTTTTTTTTAAGATTTATTTATTTATTTGAAAGTTAGAGTTACACGGAGAGAGAGGAGAGGCAGAGAAAGAGAGGTCTTCCAAATGCTGGTTCACTCCCTAGTTGGCTGCAATAGCTGGAGCTGAGCTAATCTGAAGCCAGGAGCCAGGAGCTTCTTCTGGGTCTCCCACATGGGTGCAGGGGCCCAAGGACTTGGGCCATCTTCTGTTGCTTTCCCAGGCCACAGCAGAGAGCTGGATTGGAAGTGGAGCAGCCGGGAATTGAACCGGTGCCCATTTGAGGTGCCAGCACTGCAGGTGGTGGCTTTACCCACTATGCCACGACACTGGCCCCCCAAATTTCATTTGTCCATTTTATGTTGGAAACATTCCTTTTTCTTTTTTTTATATTTTGTTTATTTATTTGAGAGGTAGAATTACAGAGAGAAGGAGACAGAGAAAAAAGGTTTTCCATCTGCTGGTTCACTGCCCAAATAGCTACAACTACTGGAGCTGGACCAGTTCAAAGCCAGGAGCCAGGAGCTTCTTCTAGATTTCCCACACAGGTGCAGGGGCCCAGGCACTCGGGCCATCTTCCACTGCTTTCCCAGGCCATAAGCAGAATGCTGGATTGGAAAAGGAGCAGCCAGGACATGAATCGGCACTCATATGGAATGCCAGCCCCATGGGTGGAGGCTTAGCCTGCTCCACCACAGTGCTGGCCCAGAATTTTATTTTCTTTGTAGAACTTTCCTCCTCCTGCTGATCAGGTTTATAGATTGAGGAACAATTGGGGACATTCTTAAAACATTTCAATATTATTATTATTTATTTGACAGGTAGAGTTAGACAGAGAGAGAGACAGAAAGGTCTTTCTTCCTTTGGTTCACCCCCAAAATGGCTGCTACGGCCGGTGCTGTGCCAATCCGAAGCCAGGAGCCAGGTGCTTCCTCCTGGTCTCCCACACCGGTGCAAGCACCCAAGCACTTGTGCCATCCTCCACTGCTTTTCTGGGCCACAGCAGAGAGCTGGACTGGAAGAGGAGCAGCCGGGACTAGAACCCGGCGCCCATATGGGATGCTGGCGCCGCAGGCGGAGGATTAGCCAAGTGAGCCATAGCGCTGGCCCCTCTTAAAACATTTCTATAGACAAATTTGTTATTTAAAACATTGTTGGGGCCAGCCTTGTGACACAGTAGGTTAAGCCATTTTGAGTCCTGGCTGCTCCACTTCCAGTCCAGCTCCCAGCTAATTCACCTGGGAAAGCAGTGGAAGATGGCCCAAGTCCTTGAGCTCCTGCCACCCCTGTGGGAGACCTGGATGGAGTCCAGGCTCCTGGCTTCTGCCTGCCCTAGTCTAGCCCCAGTTATTGCACACATTTGGGGAGTAAACTAGTGGGTGGAAGATTCTTTCTTTCTCTCTCTAACTTTTAAATACTTTTTTAAATGTTTAAAAAAATGAAATAAATAAGAAAACATTGTTGAGGATACATTTGCAAACAAATGTGTAAGCCTGCAGTTGTGTCGTCTGTATCCTCGACAGGTGTCACTAGTCAGGCAGTTCCCACTGGTCTGCACTTGGCCTTCAAATCCTCCTCAGCCCAGCATCCTAGGTAGTCACTGTAGATCATCATAGTTTGAGCACACAGTAAAGCTTATTACCATTCTGTGTCTTTAGGCTAATAATACATATAGATAAAAACAGTGAGTCTTTTTAAGTCTTTTGAATGAAACACTCTCTTTAGTTATCTAAATTTTTTTTAGGTGACGGAAGCTGTTTCATCGTTCAGCAAGACTTAGACTACGTCATTGAGCTCACTGGAGTGGACTGTGACCCTGTGTATAAGGTACAGACCCAAGAACACCACGCCTGGGTGATTCTCCCCCTGGGGTTGAGAGCTTTGAAAGAACTGAGTCTGGCCACCTTGTGGTCATCAGAGTTGCTACAATTGCATAAACAGTATGCTAGGATGGAAAGAAATCAAGGTTTTGTTTGAGTCAGAAGTGACTTTGTCACCTACTGACTCTAGAAGCTTGGAAATTATTTCACTTCTTCAATCTGTACTCTTATGTGGAATGAGGAGAATAATGAGATAATGCATGTGAAAGCTTTGTAAATGCATTCTAGAAATATTAGCAGTTATTATTTAAAATTCAGGATTGACTCCCACATTTTTATTAGAGTGGCAAGGGAAAAACAAAAAGGGAACTAAAACCAGACATTGATGTGCTGCATGTTTTACAAGGATTACCTTGTCTAGTGTTTGTTACCATTCCTTGAAATAATCATTATTATAACTATTTTTTCTTAGAAGTTTTAGAAAGTTACATAATTAATCTGTACCTATAAAAATTCAAACATAAGAATTATGCAGACTTGAAAGTCTGCTTTAAGACCTTTTTAGTTGGGGCCGGTACTGGCTGTGTTGTAGTAGGTTACTCCTCTGCAGTGCCAGCATCTCATATGGATGCCAGTTGGACTCCTGGCTGCTCCACTTTTGATCCAGCCTCCTGCTAATGGCCTGGGAAACCAATGGAAGACGGCCCATGTGCTTGGGTGCCTGTATCCACATGGGAAACCTGGAAGAAGCTCCTGGCTCCTGGCTTTGGATTGGCCCAGCCAGCCTTTGTGGCCATTTGGGGAGTGAACCTGTCTCTGTCTCTCCCTCTCTGTGTCTCTTGAATAAATAAATAAATCTTTAAAAAACCAAAAAAAAAAAAACTTTTTAGTTCCATTCATCTTTCTAGCAGTAACAGTTTTACTGAACTCTTTCAAGACCATTTTTGGATAATGTACATAGTTACATCTTCTACTTATTTATTCACTCATTTATTCATTTAAAAGAGTTACAGAGAGGGAGAGGCAGTGGCAGAGAGAGAAAAGCCCTCCCTCTGTTGATTCATTCTCCAAATGGTCTCAGTGGCCAAGGGTGGGCCAGGCCAAAGCTGGGAGCCAGGAGCTTCCTCCGAGTCTCCCATGTGGGTGCAGGGATCCAAGCACTTGGGTCATCTGCTGCTGCTTTCCCAAGCACACTAGTAAGGAACTGAATCAGAACTAGAGCAGCCAGGAGCAGCCAGAACTCGAACCAGTGCCCAGATAGGATGCCAGTGCTACAGGCGGCAGCTTAGCACACCATGCCACAGCACCAGCTCCAACATCTTCTTATTCATGTTTGTATATAAATAGGATCATCCCATATATATTACCCTGTGGCTTATTTATTTATTTTTCTTTTTTTTATGATGTGACAATTTTATTTATTTATTTTATTTATTTATTTGAAAGTCAGAGTTACACAGAGAGGAAAGGCAGAGAGAGACAGGTTGGTCTTCTACCCGATGGTTCACTCCCCAATTGGCCGCAATAGCCAGAGCCAAAGCCAGGAGCCAAGAACCAGGAACCTCCTCCGGGTCTCCCACGCGGGTGCAGGGGTCCAAGGACTTGGGCCATCTTCTACTGCTTTCCCAGGCCATAGCAGAGAGCTGGATCAGAAGAGGAGCAGCCGGTACTAGAACCGGTGCCCATATGGGATGCCAGTGCTTCAGGCCAGGGCGTTAACCCACTGTACCACAGCGCCAGCCCCTATTTATTTATTTTTCATACAACATCTTGAAACTCTTTTCAGGTAAATGCATACTTTAAAGTTCCTGCATAGCGCTCTGTGTTGTGAATTAACCTGTTATTTCCATCTTACCAGTGAAGAGGCTGGGGCCCGAAGGGATGGAGAAAGTTGTACTAGGAAATGCAGTCATGTGGCAGCAAACCTGAGCTTAAATTCATTCCAGAATTCGTGCCATTTCCATTATGTTAGTGATTCTTGCGTTACTTTGAGAAATTGAAGTCCTCCTCAGGAAAAAAGGCTCATATTTAGGACTTCCTTGTATACAATGTTACATGGTTCCAGGATACCACGCCCATCTTGTACCATTTCCTCCCGACTTGCATGGTCTCTGCACTCACCCAGGCACTGACGGACAGCATTCCTCTGACACCAGTTAGTTTCTGTGTTTTGTAGTCATGACTAACCATTGACCTTGGCCTGAGATTTTATAAATATATATTATGGATGTGGTTGTTCACCTGCCTGTGGAGTCAGTGAAGCTTCTCAGACTCCCTAGGCTAATGGGGGTCAGTGACAAGGCTGCATTATTTTATATTTTATTTTTTAAATTTTATTTATTTAATTTTTTTAAATTTAATTTTTTTTTTATTTTAAAGGTTTATTTATTTATTTGAAAGTCAGAGTTACACAGAAAGAAAGGAGAAGGAGAATTAGAGAGAGAGAGTCTTCCATCCACTGGTTCACTCCCCAAATGGCCGCAGCTGCCGGAGCTGAGCTGATCCAAAGCCAGGAGCTTCTTCCAGGTCTCCCACATGGATGCAGGGGCTCATGGACTTGGGCCATCTTCTACTGCTTTCCCAGGCCATAGCAGAGAGCTGGATCAGAAGTGGAGCAGCTGGTACTGGAACTGGCGCCCATATGGATGCCGGCACTGCAGGTGGCACTTTACCCACTGCGCCATAGCGCCGGCACCAAGCTTGCATTATTTTAAATGGGAGAATCTCAGGCTCTCTTTGAGACATGAACTCTTGTGTTCTAGGTAGCCACATGGGAGAAACAGATCTACACATGCTGTCGAGATGGTCTTGTGCGACGCTATCAGCTTTCTGACCTCTGACCCCTTGGAAGGCAAATTCCCAGTTACTGAAAAGGATTGAGCCTGATCAACAATGAGCAGAAACTTCACTGGTCCTTCCCCAGGTCCATTTCCCTGTAGTGCCTGGGTGCCCCTTGGAAGCCCCAGAAAATCAGCTGTACTGGCCCCCGAGGAACTGTCATCCCCGGACGCGTGAGTCAGAAGCTCCCATTCGCTCACTGCCTTTGCCGCAGCTTCTCCTTGTGTAAACTCAGCCCAGCTACACAGTACAAATATGTGGATGCTCACGGTTTGTTCTCATACCAGTTATATTAAAAATGTTTACAATGAATAGACAACTAAAGCCATTTCTCTGGAGAAAATAAAGAAAATATGTTTGGAGGAACCTGACTTTGAAAAGCTTTGTTAAATACTCTTATCCCAGCAAAATGCAGCCAGGTGATGGAAGTCTTCCCTCAGCACTCCTGTGACCTGGCTGTCAGGAGGACTGCTCGGCAGTAGCAGTGAATGGCCCAGAGGCAGCAGCCTGGGAGAGTCTGACGAAGTGAGGGTGACCAACCATCAAGTTTGCCTGCAACTCAGGGTCTTTCAGTGACATGGACTTTTGGTATCAAAACTGGGGCTGGCCCTGCCACGCCAACATGGTTGGTTAGCTTAGGTTCATGCATAAGTAAGGAAGTTAAATCATCATCAGTGTAAAGCAGTATCAGTATCACCCAGGAATTTGCTGGAAGTGGAGCCAGACCCCAATCAGAAGTTCTGTGGATACCCAGGACTCTGTGTGTCTGTATGTCTGTGTGTTTGTGTGTGTTTTAAGACTTATTTATTTGAAAAGCAGAGTGACACAGAGGAGAAACAGAGATCTTCCATTTGCTAGTTCACTCCCGAAATGTCTACACCGGCTGGGGGCTGGGCCAGCTGAAGCCAGGAGCCAGGAAATCCATTTGAATCTCCATGTGGGTGGTAGAAACCCATGTACTTGGGCCATCTTCAGTTGCTTTTCCCAGGCATATTAGCAGGGCCCTGGATTGGAAGCAGAGCAGCCAGGGCTGGATTCAGCACTCTGAAATGGGATGCCAGTGTTACAGGCAGTCATACTGTGCCACAATGCCGGCCCCAGGAATCTGTTTTAACAAATCCACCAAGTGTACTAAAGTTTGAGAGCCACTGACCTAGAGGAAAAGACGGTGAAGAGCGTATTAGTCATAGCTGGAACCAGGTTCCTGGGACAACACGGCTGGCCTGCAGGAGATGCATCCAGAGAATTCTGCGGGGCCCAAATGAAGAAGGAGCTTAAATGTCAGGTAAGGAGCTTGGACTTCCCTTGATCCACAGTGGGGAACCACTGAGGGATTTAAGCATGGAAATGGCATGGTCACCTCCGTTTGTCCCAAGCAAAAAAGTAGAATTGTGTATATTTCATGATTGATTTTCACTTAGCATCTCAAGATCTTTCCATCTCAGCATATTTTAAAATTTTTTATTTATGGGGCCAGTGCTATGGCACAGTAGGTTACTCCGCCTGCAGTGCCAGCATCCCATATGGGTGCTGGTTCAAATCCTGGCTGCTCCTCTTCCGATCCAGCTCTCTGCTGTGGCCTGAGAAAGCAGTAGAAGATGGCTCAAGTCCTTGGGCCCCTGCACTCGCGTGGGAGACATGGAAGAAGCTCCTGGCTCCTGGCTCCTGGCTTCAGATTGGCGTAGCTCCAGCCTTTGTGGCCATTTGGGGAGTGAACCAGCGGACAGAAGACCTTTCTGTCTCTCTTTCTCACTGTTGTAACTCTACCTCTCAAATAAATAAATAAAATCTTTTTAAAATTTTATTTATTTATTTTCATTTTATTTGAAAGGCAGAAAGAGAGAAAGATCTTTCATCTCCTGGTTCACTGCTCAGATGCCTACGACAGCTGGTGCTAGGCCACGCTGAAGCAAGGAGCCAAGAATTCAGTCCGGATCTCTCATGTGGGTGCAGGGTCCCAGATGTTTCAGTCATCACAGCTGCCTCCCAGGGTGTGCATTAACAGGAAACTGGAACCAGAAGCAAAGCTGGTACTCAAACCCAGGCACTCTATGGGATGCGGATATTCTACCTGCTGTGCCAAACTCCTGCCCCCCCAAAACAAACAAAAAAAAGGGATTTAAAGTTAAGATAAAGGGGGCCAGCATTGTAGTATAGCTGCTAAGGCTGCCATTTGTGACACCAGCATCCCATATGGACTTCAGTTCAAATCCTGGCTACTCCTCTTCTGATCCAGCTCCCTGCTAATGGCCTGAGAAAAGCAATGGAAGATGGCTCAAGTGCTTGGTCCCCTGCTACCCTTGTTTGATACCCAAATGAATCATCTGGCTCAGCCCCGGCTGTTGCAACCACCTGGGGAGTGAACCAGTGGATGGAAGATCTCTCTCACTCTGTAACTCTGCCTTTCAAATAAATAAAAGAAATTTTTTTAAAAGTTAAGGTAAAGTTCTATTCTCAAGAGACCAAACCCTTGGTTTACACCTTAGTCAATCTTCAGAGCCTTTTAGTATATACACCAGGTATACCATAGTCATGATCCAGTGGCAGAAGACCTCTGTGATGAGAGTAATTTCTTTTCTTTTTTTTTTTTTTTCTGACAGGCAGAGTGGACAGTGAGAGAGAGACAGAGAGAAAGGTCTTCCTTTTCTGTTGGGTCACCCCCCAATGGCTGGCGCACTGCGGCTGGCGCACAGCGCCAATCTGAAGCCAGGAGCCAGGTGCCTCTCCTGGTCTCCCTTGCGGGTGCAGGGCCCAAGCACTTGTGCCATCCTCCACTGCCTTCCCGAGCCACAGCAGAGAGCTGGACAGGAAGAGGAGCAACTGGGACAGAATCCGGCACTCTGACTGGGACTAGAACCTCATGTGCTGGAGCCACAGGCGGAGGATTAGCCTAGTGAGCCGCGGCACCGGCGAGAGTAATTTCTTTTTAAGGAGTGGTTTGTGATAGGTAGACCAGAGGAACATGTTCCAGAGCTTGGAAACCTTGCCTCCTGGGAGGCCCCTGGTGAACCTCTCAGAGATCAGATCAGGAAGCGGGATGAGGGAGGGTATGGCTGACACGTGTGGTGAAGGAATCTATTACATGTTGTGGTCCCAGTCATGAGTCCCTGTTTGTAGATCTGCAGAGTTCATGTCCTGGCAATAGAGGCAGTGGCCCTTGACAGCCGCTCTGACACCCAGACTCGAAGAGGAGTGCAGGCAGCTCTCAGGTGCACCGTAGCGCTGTCCGCTGTGAACGGAGGAGCCCCGGTGTGCAGCATGGAAGGAAAAGCTCTTTTCCTCCGGGGTTGAGGACTGCATGGGTAAGGAAGCGGGGGGCAGTTCCCATCTGCCGCGCGCAGTGAAACTGTGGGGAGCCCTGTGTCTTGGCTGCGATGCCCCCTTGTGACTTTGTGAGAAACACCTCTCTCAGCCCTGAAAGCAGGCAGAAGCCTCTGCGGCTCTGTCCTCCCAGGGGCCTCGCAGCAGGGGGAGCTTTTCTTTTTGAGCAAGTCTCTTGGTGAGTACGTTTTATTCCATTTTACTTTTTCTTTTTATATAGTTTCAAACAACAATCCACAAAGGAACCCAGTATACCCTCTCCCAGTTCTCCCGCTTGTTAACTTTTTATTAGGTTTGCACACACAGGTTATATATGCTGTGTGTGTTTCCCCTGACTCATCTGCCAGTTGTAAGCAGTCGTTGAATCCTGTTACCCTAACATAGTTCAGCGTGTGCACATCTGCTAAAGCAAAGGACACTCCTGCATCACCACAGCACAGCTGTCGGAACAGGGAGATCCGGGTTGATCTGAACTCAGCCGACCTGCAAATCTCACTCAGTTTCGCCAGTTGCCCCAGCAGTGTCGTTTACATCACCCTTGCCTGTGTGCTCCAGGATCTCAACCCAGCTCGCAGGTTTGCATTTAGTTGTGTTCTGTCTGGGACAGTTGCTCAGTTCATGACCAGGATGTTTTTGCTGAACAAGTGCATCTGTAGAACTCTTGAGTTGAGTTTGTCTGATGCTTCTATGAGTAGATTGAGGTTCTGCATTTTTGCAAGGTCACCACAAAGAGATTCTGTATCCTAAGAGCATCATATTGGGAGCCACATGATGTTGCTTTGTCTCATAACTTAAATTTAAGGTTAATTTTTTATTTGAAAGGCAGGTGACAGAGACAGAGAAAGAGAAAATCTCCCACCCTCTGGTTTACTCCCCAAATAGAGAAAATGTCCAGGGCTGGGCCAGGCCAAAGCCAAGAGCCTGGAACTTCATCTGGGTGTGTCCCACATGTATGGCAGGGACCCCATCCCTTGGGCCATCAGCTGCTGCTTTCCCAGGTACATTAGGAGGCAGGTGGATCTGGATCAGAAGTCGAGCAGCCGGCCGGCGCCGCGGCTCAACAGGCTAATCCTCCACCTAGCGGCGCCAGCACACTGGGTTCTAGTCCCGGTTGGGGCACCGGATTCTGTCCCTGTTGCCCCTCTTCCAGGCCAGCTCTCTGCTATGGCCCGGGAGTGCAGTGGAGGATGGCCCAAGGGCTTGGGCCCTGCACCCCATGGGAGACCAGGAAAAGCACCTGGCTCCTGCCATCGGATCAGTGCAGTGCACCGGCCGCAGCGCACCAGCCGCGGTGGCCATTGGAGGGTGCACCAACGGCAAAGGAAGACCTTTCTCTCTGTCTCTCCCTCTCACTGTCCACTCTGCCTGTCAAAAAAAAAAAAAAAAAAAGTAGTAGTCGAGCAGCCAGGACTTCAACCTGTGCTCACATGGGGTGCTGGCATCACAGACAGTGACTTAATCTGCTTAATCTGCTGTGCCACTACGTGAACCCCAAGGTTTGGTCACTTTCTGACGACTCACTCAAAACCTATACTTTATCTCTTAGCTCTTTAATTGGTTTTGTTCTGTCCTTTGTCCCAAGTTCAAATACACCTAAAGCACCTTTTGCCTCCAGTAAGGGGCACGCCCTCTGCTGTAACTGGTTTCAGAGACCAGGACAGTTCTTAAATACCCTAGGCACGAGTGTCTGAGATGTCTTTGGGGGGCCAAGCTTTTCCCTCCACTCAGGGATGAGACTTAAAACGCAGCCCTCCTTATTCTCCATACACTCAGACTAGATCTGAGGTCCTGTTTCCACTTGACAGGCGCACAGGGCTGACTGAAAGAGAAATGAAGATAATCCTGGGAAAAAGAAGGAGAGGAGGAAAGGAGGAAAGAGGAGGGGCCGTGGTGTGCCCTGTCCGGGGAGCAGTGGCCCAGACACAAGCTCGTGCCACTGCAGAAGCGCTGCACATGGCACAGCTGTCCCTACTGACCGGCGGGGAAGTGATGCACTGTTCAGTCCAGGGTCTACACAGTTGGCTACCTAGCAGGAAAACAGGAAAACCACTTGGGGCCGGTGCTGTGGCACAACAGGTCAAAGCCCTGGCCTGCAGTCGTTATCCCATATGCCCATTCTAGTCCTGGCTGCTCCTCTTCTGATCCAACTCTTTGCTATGGCCTACGAACGCAGTGGAAGATGGCCCAAGTCCTTGGGCCCCTGCACCCACATGGGAGACCCAGAAGAAGCTCCTGGCTCCTGACTTGAATCGGCTCAGCTCTGGCTGTTGAACCATCCCAGGAGTGAACCAGCGGATGGAAGACCTCTCTGTCTACTTCTCTCTCTAACTCTTTATGAAATAAATAAAACAAATCTAGGAAGGGAGGGAGGAAGGAAGGAAAAAAGGAAGGAAGGAAGGAAGGAAGGAAGGAAGGAAGGAAGGAAGGAAGGAAGGAAGGGGATTAAAGATTTAAAAGTGAAACAGACTTTTGGAAGAACATATATAGGTGAAGATCTCTAAGAGCATTAAGACTTGGGTCCCTGCCACCGCTTAGGAGACCCAGATGGAATTCTAAGCTTCTGGCTTTGGCCTGGCTCAGCTCCAGCTGCCGCAGTCATTTAGGGAGTGGACCAGCAAATGCAAGACCATTCTCTGTCTCCTTTCTCTCACTCTCTTTTAAATGTAATTAGTTAACTAATTGTATACAGTAAAACCAAGGGCCAGGCGTTGCAGCACAACAGATTAACCTGCCACTCAGGACACCTGCGTCCTGTTCAGAGCACCTGGTTCAAGCCCTGGCTGCCTGTGCTTCCCACCCAGCTTCCTGCTGCTATGCCTAGGAAGCAGCAGATCGTGGCCCAAGTTTTGGGTTCCTGCCACTCAGGTGGGAAACCCAAATGGAGTTTCTGGTTCCTGGTTTTGGCCTGGCCTGACCCTGGCTGCTATGGGAATTTGGAGGGTGAAACAGATCTGTTTGTGTGTGTGACTCTACCTTGCAAATAAATAAATCTTGAAAATAAACTGAGATGTTACTTTACACTTAGGATATTGACAAACGTTTAAAAACTTGGCATCCAGAGCTGGTAAGGGGCTGGTGTTGTGGCACAGCAGGTTAAGCCACCAGTTGTGACACCGGCACCCCATAGCCTGTCCAGTCCCAGCTACTCTGCTTCCAATCCGGCTTCCTGCTAATGCATCCCGGGAGGCAGCAGATGACGGCTTATGTGCTTGGGCCTCTGCCACCCACGTGGGAGACCCAGATGGAGTTCTGGGTTTCTGAGTTTAGCTTGATTTAACCCTAACTGTTGCACGCATGTGGGGGCTAAACCAGCGGGTGGAAAATCTCTCTCTCTCTCTGCCTTTCAAGTAGATGAAAACATTTTTTAAAGGAGAAAAAACATACAAGTTTATGTATATAAATATAAATATATATTTATATATGAATATAATATATACATATATATATATATATATATATATATATATATATATATATATATATAAAGGAGAAGAACTGGTAAGGATGAGGGGCACAAGGAACTCACGCACTGCCGTTGCCGGTGTAACCACATCAGAAAATCGCTGTTACCTTACAGAGCTACTGCAGAAACCCAGGTGCTCACCAACAGAGTGATAGCCAGCCTCTGGGAGTGTGAGTCTCCCACACACCCCTCTACCATTTGTATAAATGATACTATTTACATAAAGGTCAAAATACAAAAAGATAAGCATATTGGGGGCCAGCGCTGTGGCACAGTAGGTTAAGCATCCGCCTGTGGTGCCGGCATCCCATATATGCACCATATAGGTCCGAGCTTCTCCACCTTCAATCCAGCTCTCTGCTATGGCCTGGGAAGGCAGTAGAAGATGGCCCAAGTGCTTGGACCCCTGCACCCACGTGGGAGACCTGGAAGTAGCTCCTGGCTCCTGGCTTTGGATTATCTCAGCTCTGGCCGTTGTGGCCATTTGGGAAGTGAACCAGTGGATGGCAGACCTTTCTCTTTGTCTCTCTGTCTTTGTAACTCTGCCTCTCAAGTAAATAAATAAATAAATCTTAAAAAAAAAGATAAACATATGATTAGGAATAATGCAATGGTGTGGCTGGAGCCAGCTCACTTGGGAAAATTGGCAAATGTCACAAATGAGGACCTATGTTCATCTTCTGGTGAGCCGGTTGTTAAAGCCTTTATCAGCACACCTGCGGGTACACACGTGTGTGCGGTAAAACAAAAGCAAAAGAATAACAAACGGGTGGGGAGGAAGCCACGGGGCGGTATTCCTCCACCAGGGAGGCCTGATGCTGCTGTTGGGCATGCTTCCTAAGTGTGGAAAACGTGAAAGTCGTCAGGATCAAAGTGGACTCACTGTGTCAACGCGGACAAAAAATAAAGCCCAGGCGGTAAGGCAAGGAGGGCTCTTGTGTGTGACTGCCTGATGGTAATTGTCACAAAAGACTCTGCAGAACCACAAGTCCACACGGAGGCCGCCACCACCTTAGCAGAGGACATCTCTCCGGCAAGGGTCTGTTCCACCCCAGGCTAACCTCACCCTGGTCATCAGTCCTGGCGACCAAAGGCCACTCTTTCAGGGTACCTCCTGTCTTCCTCCTCGTTTTTGTATTTAACAGCTTTTCCTTTCCTTAGTACACCTGTGGTTTACTAAGGCCCATTGCAGTGCTCTGCTATTCTCAAATAAGTATCATTCTCTGGAGAATCTTCCTCTGATTGCTTTATTTAGGTTGAATGAAGAAAAACTAAAGAGCAGTTTTCTGAATGGAGCCAGGGTTGTGGCAGGAGGGCTGTGAGCAGAGGAAGCTCTGTGAACCCGAGAGAGAGAATGATTCATCTGCGCCGTGGTGAGCGCTGTAGTCCATCTGACTAGCGGCAGGTGCATGTTGGGTAGCAGTGCGAGAGGAGGGAAGCAAGGGAGCAGCATCCCCGAGGGCCCGCGTGCCAGGGGAAGCAGCCTGGCATTCGCCGTGCAACATGCGTATCGCATCCACCAGGTAGAGACAAAGCAGCCAGCGGTGAGGGAGTCGCAGTGGTCCTGCTGAAAGATGCCGCAGGAGCGAGGCCGTGGGGGAGGGGCTTGACAGGGGTCAGGGAGGCAGAACGGGCTGAGGTTGGTGACTGATGTGGGACGCGAATGGAGAACAGGGGCCTGCTGCCCTCGCGGGGTGGAGCGTAGCTCTGTGCCCCTCAGAGGCGGCTGCGCAGGACGCGGGGAGAAGGTGAGTGTGTGGCGGAGGATCGGACAGACGCGACCTCAGCCAGTGACCGCGGTTAGCGCCGCCGGTGGAAAGGCATGCTGATGTGTTATCAGACGGGTATGCATGGCTTTCAAAAATAGTTTTGCACTGAGAAAAACTCACCTTTTAATTCCATTTCCCCCAAACTTTTGAAGTCCCCTCCTATGTCCCTTTGACATGCTGGGACAAGAGTGGAACTTTACTCCGTCATCTTCCTCCCCAGACCTCAAACCCCAGTGTAGTCATAATGAAAACATCAAGCAAATCCCAGCTGAGGGCTCATCTACAAAGTACCTGACCGGCACTCGGGACACTGCCAAGGTCACCGGACGTGGAAACCTGGAGAAGCTATCCCAGGCAAGAGGGATCTGGGGGCCACCACAGCCGAGTCCTGGATGGGCGCCTGAACAGAGCACATTAGCTGAAGCTCTGGGAAATGTCAATAAATTATGGACTTTGGTTAATAATAATTATAAATATTAGTCATTATTTATGACAAATACACCAGGCTAATGTGGGATGATAATAGGGGACATTGGTTATGGGTTTTATGGGAACTCTTATATACCATCTTCATAGCTTTTCTTAACATATGAAGCTATTCTCAAATTTTAAAATATATTTTAGGGGCCAGCACTGTGGCATATCAGGTAGAGCTGCCACCCACAGTGCTGGCATCTCATATGGGTGCCAGTTCAAGGCCCACCTGCTCCTCTTCTGATCCAGCTCTCTGCTATGGCCTGGGAAAGCACTGGAAGATGGCCCAGGTCCTTGGGCCCCTGCACCTGCATGGCAGATCCAGAAGAAGCTCCTGGCTTCAGAGCAGCCCAGCTCCAGCAGTTGCGGCCATTTGGGGGAGTGAACCAATAGATAGAAGACCTTTATCTCTGTCTCTCCCTCTCTCTGTAGCTCTTCCTCTCAAATAAAGAAAAATAAAATCTGAAAAACAAAAATCCTAACTTCTGGGGCCAGCACTGTGGTCAGCTCATTAAGCCACATCCTGCAATGCTGGCATCCCCTGTAAACGCAGGTTCCGGTCCTCGTTGTTCCTCATTGGATCCAGCTCCCTGCTAATGCACCTGGGGAAGCAGTGGAAGATTGCCCCAGTGACTGGGCCCCTGCACATATGTAGTGACCAGGATGTAGCTCCTGGCTCCTGGCTTGGGCCTGTCCCAGCTCTGGGCATTGTAGCCGTTTGGGGAATGAACCAGTGGATGGAGGATCTCTCTAACTCTGCCTTTCAAATAAATAAATAGATCTTTTTAAAAAATCAATTGCTGCTCTCCCATAAGCTGTACTTTGGAAATTTATATTCTTTAAATAAAAGCTTTAAAAAAATTAAAAAAATTTTTTTCAAAAATTTTTAAATGAAAAAAAATAAAAACAGGATTCTTTGACTCTGTTTCTGAGTTGAAAGATCTTTATCAGAGCCCCGGAATCAGCCCCAGTGCTCCCATCCTTTCAAGAACCAAGAAGGCAGTTTGCTAAGCAAGGACTACAACTCCCAGAGTGCCCCTGTGCGGTTGTCAGGAGCAACCGAGGAACACAGACCCAACAGCGCCGCTGGAGTAGGAGGAGGATCCCAAACTCCTAGACCGCCAGCCATGGGCCAGGATTATTACTCCGTGCTCCAGATCACTCGCAACTCGGAGGATGCCCAGATCAAGAAGGCGTAAGTGAGGCGGGATCCAGGGCTTAGGGGTGTGCCGCAGCAGGCCCCTCCCTCATCCCTTCCAAACCCGGCTTTCCTACATGACATAGGGCAAGCAAGGTGAACCTTGGTCCTTCTCTTGTGCCTGCATACTGTGCTCTGGCTGTGGGATGCCTCAGCCCAGGCTGGAAACTCGGACACTTCAGTTATTCAGTCTGTCCTAACCCCCTCCCTTTGTGATCTATGCCCTAGCTCCTGTCCAGGGTCCCTCAGTTTTCCAATGAAATGGTGGGGACAAAGGAGCCATTGGGACTTTGTCCCGAATGCAGTATTACAGAGAACCAAAGGGTGTGAAGAGGGGAGTGACCAGTGGATATGTACAAATTTCTTCTAGTCGTCAAGGGGTGTTTGATGTTGACTAAACTGCATCTCTGAATGCTTCCATCAAGTAGTGGGAACTTGTGGTTCCATTCCTAAGAAAGTCTAGGGTAGGAGTCAACATGTTTTTCTGAAAAAACATGAAGCAAATTTATTGCACACCTACCATATAGGTTAGGTGCAGTGTTAGCAGCTGGACAAGTAACCGTAAGTCAGAGATGCGGTGTTGGTGAATATGTATCTTGCATAAATCGTCACAAGGGAACCAGGGTCCATCAGAAGGAGTCACATGTTGTCATGGTAATCAAGGTAAAAGATGGGCTTGAGGTCGGGCAGTGGCTGGAGAGGGGAGAGCATGGACTTGACAATTAAGTGGGTCATGGGAAATAAAGAAGGAGGCGTCTAGGATAGCTCTGCCAGTTAAGACCTGGCTGTTGGGGCCGGTGCTGTGGCAAGGTGGGTAAAGCTGCCACCTGCTGTGCCAGCATCCCATATGGGCACCAGTTCGAGTCCCGGCTGCTCCGCTTCTGATCCAGCTCTCTGCTATGGCCTGGGAAAGCAGAAGATGGCCCAAGTCCAAGGGAGTCTTTCCAAGGGAAACCCAGAAGAAGCTCCTGGCTCTTGGCTTTGGATTGGCACTGCTCCAGCCATTGTGGTCAATTGGGGAGTGAACCAGTGGATGGAAGACCTCTCTCTCTCTCTGCCTCTCCTTTCTCTGTGTAATTCTGACTTTCAAATAAGTAAATAAATCTTAAAAAAAAAAAAACTTGGCTGTTGCAACTATTTGGGGTGTGAACCAGCAGATGTAAGATCTGTGTCTCTCCAATAATAAATAAATCTTTTTTTAAAAAATGATAATGTATGTGAAAATTTCCAGCAATCATTTGCAAGTAAAACTATGTCATATAAAGAGTGCTGAAAAGAACTGCCTATTTTTTAAAAGATTTATTTATTTATTTATTTGAAAGCCAGTTACACAAAGAGAGAGGTCTTCCATTCGATGGTTTACTCCCCAGTTGGCTGCAATGGCTGGAGCTGTGCCGATCCGAAGCCAGGAACCAGGAGCTTCTTCTGGGTCCCAAGGAGGTGCAGGGGCCCAAGGACTTGGGCCATCTTCTACTGCTATCCCAGGCCATAGCAGAGAGCTGGGTCAGAAGTGGAGCAGCTGTGTCTTGAACCAGCGCCCATATGGTATGCCGGCCCTTCAGGCCAGGGCGTTAACCCACTGAGCTACAGCACTGGCCCCACTGCCTGTGTTTTAAACAATGGTCCTTAACCTTTCTCCCCCATGCCGGCAACATTTTGTTTTTAGAATAAATCATTTTGAAAGGCAGAGAGACAGAGTCATACCATCTGTGTCTGAGAGAGAGAGAGAGAGACAGAGAGAGACAGAGACAGAGAGAGACAGAGAGAGAGAGATATCTTCCATCCACTGGTTCACTCCCTGAATGTGCCCAACAGCCACAGCTGGGACAGGCTGAAGCTAGGAGCTAGGAACTCCATCTGGGTCTCCCACGCAGGTGGAGGGACCCAAGCACTTGGGCCATCGCCTGCTGCTTCCCTGGAATTGGAAGCGGAGTCAGGACTTGAACCCAGGCTCTCTGATATGGATGCAGGTGTCCTACGCGGCATCTTAAGTGCTATGCCAAATGCCTCTCCACCCCTCACACATTCACACTCACACACACACTCACACACACACACACACACACACACACACTTCTTTGTTTTTAAAGATGTATTTATTTGAAAGCCAGAGTTACGGAGAGAGGCAGAGCCAGAGAGAGAGGTCTTCCACCTGCTGGTGCACTCCCTACATGGCCACAAAAAAAAGAAAGAAACCTGTTGCAGGAAGAAAGGCCTCATGATTCATAGCCGCCTGGCTGCAGCATCCGAGCAGTGACTCCACCCTTTTCTCTCCCGTGCAGGAAGCAGGTGATGAGTGATGCTACTGAAAGATAATCCTGGAACCACTCGCTTTGAGCTCCTCTCAGACCTTGCTCCTTTTATTCACTGGTGGAGGCTACTTGTTACTATAACTGACTGTGACCTTTGTCATCGGGAGGGCTGGCTTGGAAGTCTCAGGGAGGCTGTGCCAGTGGTCCCCAAGGCTCTGAAGGCAGACAGCGGTTTCTCTTCAAGGGCCCCAGGGGCAGAGCCAGGGCCTTCATGATGGAGGAGCCAAGTCCCAGGTGGGCAGTCACAGTCAGTAAGAGCAGGTGTTGCCCAGAGGCATCCACCCTGAGAGGCTGTGGCCAGCTCCGGGCTCATGCCATTCATTTACTCACGCCTGCTTGTGTGAGGCGCTCAAGTACTTGGGTCCCTGCCACCCTCACGGGAGACTTGGGTTGAGTTCAGGCTCCTGGCTTCACCCTTGCCCAACTCTAGCTTTTTCAGGCATTTGGGGAGTGAACCAGTAGGCAGATCCCTTGCTGTCTGTCTCTTTCTGAATTTCAAATAGGAAACTAGAAGAAGTTCCCAGCAGGCGTGGATTATCTTTTCCTTCCCTTTTCCCCTGAACTTTCTGAAGCCCCTCGGTAGTATAGGGAAGAGGCAGGAAGAGCGCACTGATCAGGAGAAGCTGACACGACACGGTGACTGCTGGGATGGCGAGGAGAACCTGGAATCACAGGCAATGCTAGGATCTCTGGCTGCCATGCCCAGGCACCTGACACAATGACCACGTGCTGACCGGGAGGCTGAGCAGCCTATGGGACGCTGGGATGGAGCTGGGTGTAGGTCTGGGGCTCAGGAAGTGCTGGGTTTGAGACAGAGACTGGGGGCCGTGGCCTTGTGAGAGGCGAGCTCGCTCTACTGATTGTGTGCAGGGAGACAAGAAGCAGGCAGACTCTGGGAATGCCCACATGGCAGGGGCAGGAGGGGAAGAAACATGGCTCCAACCGGGACCCAGTCACCCGGGAGTCGGTGCTGGGGGCCTCCCATTTACTCCTCTAGACCTGCCCCCCACACACACCTGTGGCCCTGTTTGCACCTGCAGCTTCCTGCCCAGGGGAGCGCAGCCGGGGGCGGGGCTGCAGCCGTCTTGCTGGGGAGTCTCTTCAGGTTGGCTGTGTCCCTTACAGAAGTGGCTTTGTCCACGCACACTCCCCCTGCACGTGTCAGCTCCCTCCCCTCACTCCTGCAGGCTCAGTGTGGTCCGGGCCCCTCGGGGTTCCTCACTTCAGGGTGCTGTACGCTCCCTGAGGGCCTCCTTCCCCCTTCCTGCACCTTTGTTAAACTCTGCACAAACCACCAGTCATGCCACCACTTCCTTCCTGGGACCATCCCCAAGCCGGCAGGTGTCGTAGCACTGAGGTGGGACTGACAGCAGCACCCATGGAGAAACAGTGAGCACCGTGCTGGGAGACAGCGCGAGGATTCTCTGCACACCCGATGTTCCCTCTGCCTTCCCAGAGGCCTGCCTGTGGCTCCCGTCCTCTGGGACAGATGGATCAGATGTACACCACGAAATGTACAGGGAAACCCGTGCCAATGACGGTGGGGAGGAGGAATATGCAGGGAGGGCAGGATACCTGTGAAATGAGACACAGGGGCCGGGCAGGGCACAGGGGGTGTTTGGCATCATGGCTAAGACATCACTTGGGACCCCTGAAGCTGGCCCATATTGGTGCCTGGGTTTGAGTCCCACCTCCTAACACCCTGGCAATGCCATTAACATGAGCCCCGGGCTGCCAGCTGCCGGACAGCCAGTTCACCAGAGACAGGCGTTCATGCAAGGAGACAGGCTTACTGGGGAGCTTAGCAGTCTTGGTGGGGGAGAGCAGACATCTGTGCAGGCCACCCTGACACGCTACCCTCCTGCCCTCCCGCAGGTACCGGAAGTTGGCCCTGAAGAACCACCCGCTCAAGTCCAGTGATCCAGCCTCGGTGGAAACATTCAGGCAGATAGCCGAGGCCTACGACGTGCTGAGCGACCGTGAGTGGCCGCGGGGCTGCTTCTGTCCCCGACCCGGCTCCGGCGGCAAGGGCGTGCGGGATTCTAGACGGCTGGGCTTTCTGAGGGGCAGCCAGCCCTCTAACCTGCCCAGACGCCGAAGAACCTGAGAGGGGAAAGGGGATGAAGGGCCGCCCTTCCCGCAGACTCAGGCGAGAGCAGGATCTGGCGTCCAGGGCCCCGGGGCGGGCTGAGCGCACGTGGTGGGCGCCTGCCCTAAGTGAGGTGCCCAGGCCCCGGGCCCACGTGGGCCCCTGGTCAGTCACTGGGCCACACCTCCCTCCCGCCCTGGACCGAAGTGGCTGGGAGCCTGGGGCCGCGGGGCTGTCCCGAGGGCTTGTGCCGGGGCTGCTGGAAGATCGCTGAGGCTTCTCCAGCGCCCAGAGCTTGGGATTTCAGGGTTCATTGATTCTGTGACTTCAAAACTCTCGGGTTTGGGCAGGATCTAGAACCCTGAGACTAAAGGGTTCTAGGCTTCTCACTACTCCAGCTGAGAGGGGAGCGTGAGAACAGATTGAGGGCAAATCCCGGGTTTGTACTCACTTCTTCCTCCAACCCGCTCCCCACGCCCCGCAAGTCTCAGTCTTTCTGGGGCTGTAGGGGTCGTGCCTATGTCTGCCCTGTGTGAACTGACCTGTAACTTGCAGTCGCGATGGAAGTGAGCCTGGGCTTGCCCCCTTCCTCCCCCACCCCCACTGCCTCCAAGGCTGCCCCCCTCCAAGGCCGCCCGTATCCACAGCTGTGAAGAGAGGCATCTACGACAAGTTTGGAGAGGAGGGCCTGAAGGGCGGCGTCCCGCTGGAGTTTGGATCCCAGACACCGTGGACAACGGGCTACGTCTTCCACGGCAACCCTGGCAAGGTTTTCCACGAGTTCTTTGGTGGAGACAATCCCTTCAGTGGTAAGAGAGCCTGCCCACCGCTCCCCCTTCCCCGTCCCCCATGGACACAGCTGGACAAGACGCCTTTCTTTATAGTGTCATTTTATGACTTTGAAACATACACACACACACACACACACACACACACATACAGATAAGAGAGAAAGAGAATATGATTTAAAAAAAACTAAAGAGAAGGCAGGCATTGTGGTGCAGCAGGTTAAGTTACTACTTGGGATGCGTTTGAGTCCGGCTGCTCCACTTCCGACCCAGCTCCCTGCTAAGTGCTCGGGTCCCTGGCCACCTACGTGGGAGACCTGGATGGAGTGTCAAGCTCCTGGCTTCAGCCTGGCCCAGCCCAGGCCACTGGGACCATTTAGGGATCGAAGCAGTAGATGGAAGATCTCTCTACTTGACCGCTCCCCCATTCCAAGTTGCTCTGCCTTTAAAAAAAAATGAAAAAATGAACCTTTTTAAAAAACCTGAAAAGCCGTCAGGAACAACTCTTCAGAACCAGCCGGTGGGGAGAGCTGTTTTTCTGGCAGTCGTGAGACGGGAGGCGGGAGCTACCATGATTGCGTCCCAGAACACATCACTGTAGATCAGCCCTGGCTAACGGAGTTTGCTGCCCAAGCCCTACTTGCCTGTGACAGGCATGAAACTAGTGGGCCCCCCACAGAGAACCCCCATCTCCACGGCAGTGTTAACCAGCTCCAGCCAGAGCCACGGGCAGATACCTCCTCTCGCCCTTCCTGCCTTCCCAGTCACTCAGAGTTCGCCTGCTGAATGCGTTTCAAAGCCAGAAAGGCAGTCTGGGAAACGTTTGTTAGCTCGCCAGAGTCTACAGCCGCTCGGGTACACGGGGAGGACAGACGGGATGCCACGTGCCAGCGCATCCACCAAGGGGTAGTTGAGTATTTTTAAACATCTATTTTGAATTTATTTACATTGACTTGTAAGGCAGAGTGACAGAGAAAGGCCTTCCATCTGCTGGTTCATCCCCCAAATGCCTGCAATAGCCAGGGATGGGCCATGCTGAAACCAGGAGCCCAGAGTTCCATCAGTTTCCCACATGGGTGGGAGGGGCCCAAGCACTTGAGCCATCATCTGCTGCCTCCCAGGCACATTAGCAGGGAGCTGGATTGGAAGTGGAGGAGCCAGGACTCAAAGCGGTACTCTGATATGGGATGCAGTGTCCCAAGCAGTGGCTAACCCTGTGGTGCCACAGGGACTGCCCCTGATTTGTTATTTTAATTACAATCTGTTTGAAGATGTGCTTTGTCTTTCTGTGAAGCAGCTCCTCTGCTCCTTCCCTCTAATAGGCGGGTCTCCCACCCAGTCTGGGGACCGCGCCAGGTCTGATTGATCTCTGAGTAGCCAAAGCCTGGCCTAGCATGGGAGTGGAATGAGTGGACAGACAGAGGCATGGATGGATGGACGGATGGATGGATGAGTGAGTGAGTGGACGAGTAGAGGTGAGAGCGTGGGGAGGTGGCTGAGATGAGAGGATGTGTGGTCAGGTGGATGAGCGCACGATCTCAGGTCCCAAACTGACCGAGAGATGACTTCTGAGGCTCAGAATCGCCTGGCAAAAACAGCTGACTGTCAGACCTGCCCTCCGGGCTCTGCGTATGCAGCTCCGAGAGCCTGGACATTGCCGCCTGTCGCCGCCCCTTCCCTTTCTGCATTCAGAAGTTCTCTCTCTCTCTCTCTTGCCTCCACGTTCCTAAGTGGGCTGCAGGCCTCCACCCCGAGGACCGCACCCACCATGCATTGCCCTCACGTGTCTGCCAGGGGACTCTGAGTTTATAAACCCATGTGAGACAGGAAATAACAAGGGACTGGGAGGCCTATTTCAAATCCATGCGCTGTTTATAAACTGTGATCCTGGGCAATCCTTTCTCTCTCTGAAACCTCAGCTTAGCCAGGCCAAAGCCAGGAGCCCAGGACTCCATCCGGGTTTCACACGTGGGTGGCAGGTTCTCAAGTACTTGAGTCGGCCTCTGCTGCCTTCTCACAGTGGTGACTTAACCCCTGAGCCACATGCCGGCCCCAGCAGGAGTCTTTTCTGGCACTCCCAGGGGCTGCCACCAGAGGGCGCACCTCTCTTTCCTGGCACGTTGTGGGATTGAGGTACTTCCCCAAATTGGGAAAAAGGAAATCAGGGGGTTGAGGGGTGGGATTCCAAGGTGGGGGTGAAGCAGTGGGAAGTGGCAAGGCCTGGCCTGTCTGAGTCTGAGGGGTGCGGATGGGATGCTGGCATTGACTGTGCAGAGGTTGGAGGGAGGCTGGGGCAGGGAGGGGAGGCATGTGTGTGTCCCTGATTCCAAGTCTGCGGACACAGTTTTTGTTACTCCTCTCCCTACCTCCCGCAGAGTTTTTTGATGCAGAAGGAAATGAGGTGGATTTGAACTTCGGGGGGCTCCGGGGCCGAGGGGTCAAGAAGCAGGACCCCCCCATTGAGCGGGACCTGTATCTATCCCTGGAGGACTTGTTCTTTGGCTGCACCAAAAAAATTAAGATCTCCCGGAGGGTGAGTACTCCTGGTAAGCCCCTGGCCCCCACCCCCACCCCCACCCCGTCTTCCTGTCCTGGCAGCTCGGGTGCGGCCCCGGTGGAATCATCAGGGACTCAGAGAAACTGGGCAGGGATGGCCTGTTTTCCCGGGGACTGCAGCCCCTCCACACCATCCCTCAGTCCAGCCCATTTCCCAGGGAACAGGCAGGGCTCCCAGTGGGAGGGGCATCCTCGAGTTCCGCCCTCTGCACATTGCCAGACCATACCCCCTGGGGATTTGCACAGGTGGGTGTGTGATGGAGTAAGAGGGACGGTGTGGGCAGGAAGTCCCCAGGGTGACCGGTTGAGGAAGCCCCTGGTGCCTCGGAGTCCTGTCCTTGCCAAGTAGGAGCAGAGCCATTGCTGGCAGCCGCAGGGGTGGACAGCACAGTGGGGAAAGCTTGGGTGAGGCTCAGAGACCTGCTAGAGGCTCAGGGCCGGCACCTCTGCGGTTTGGAGGGAGGAGCTGAGTGCATTCCCCTGTGCGTCTGCTAAGTGGCCAGGCCTGTGAGATTCCCAGGGCTGGAGTCATGGGTTTGGTCAACTTAACAGTGACTGCGTGGCCTCTCAGGCCCCAGCTTGGTGACATCCAGGCCATCCTGGAATCATAGGTTCTTGGCTTCAGTGGCAACAGGAGGGGAGTGGGAATGGCTCAGGGCAGGTGCTCCCCACTGCTGAGGACAGCAGATCCCAGGGAGCACCCGGCACTCCTGTTGGCACAGGTGCTGAACGAGGATAAGTACTCTTCCACCATCAAGGACAAGATCCTGATGATCGACGTGAAGCCTGGCTGGAGGCAGGGCACACGCATCACGTTTGAAAAGGAAGGGGACCAGGTGAGGGGGTGGGGAGGGAGGGAGCTGCCAGACTCCATCACCCAGGCCCAAGGGGCGGGAAGACTGAGAGGAAAGGAGCCCCGGCCCCGTGGGGAGGTCAGGACACAGAGTGAGTGGGATGAGCCCTAATGTCCTTTGTGACCCTCTGGGGGCCCAGGGATTATTCCCATTTTACAGAGTGGGAAACTCGGGCCAGAGAGGTCAGGGACCTGCTCGGGAGAAGAACAGAAGGGTGGAAGGAGAAGTGCACTTCAACCCGGCGCTCTTCCTGGCTGGCTCCAGCGCTGCCCTGAATAAGCCCAGCTACAGCAGCTGCTCGGAGGCCACTGGCTGACAGCAGTTTGAAGTCAGGCACTGATTTAAAGAAAGGGAAACTGAAGTCCAAAGACGAGGCTGAGAGCCGGAGCATCCAGAGCGGAGAGAAACGGATTCCTGTGCCCGCAGCTCTTGCCCCCGTCCTCACCTGTAAAACAGGTGTTCTCAAAAGACACCCTTCAAGATCCAGTTGCTGGGGCCAGCACTGTGGCACAGGGGGTTACAGCCCTGGCCTGCAGCGCCGGCGTCCTATATGGGCACCGATTCGGCGAGTCCCGGCTGCTCCACTTCTGGTTCAGCTCCCTGCTAATGCGCCTGGGAGATCAGTGGAGGATGAGCCAAGTGCTTGGGCCCCTCCACTCACGTGGGAGACGCAGAAGAAGCTCCCTGCTCCTGGCTTCAGATCAGCTCAGCTCCGAGCAACTGTTAAGGCCATTTTGGGAGTGAACCAGTGGATGGAAGATTTCTCTAACTCTGTCTTTTAAATAAATACAATCTTAAAAACAAACAAACAAAAACACAGCTGCTGTGTTTCTGCCTCTGGGCAGCCTTCCCTGACCTCCCCCTGGGTATGGGTCTCCATGCTTCCTTTTAGCACAGCCTGGAGTGTGCCCCCACAAAGTGTCTGCCCCCCCCAGGCTGAGGAGCCAGACTGATCTGGGCAGGGTTTTGCTGCCTGCCACCTGAGGGCGTCTGTTTTGGGCATGCTCAGTAGGGGAGAAGGAACAGGAGGGGTTAGAGTCTATCCATGTGGACGATTCTCACCATAGGGGCTGCAGGGGCCAGACTGAAAAGGCCCTTCTAGAAAACCTGGCCTCAGCTTCCCATTGTGCAGATGGGGACGCGGGGACAAGTAGAGGCGGGGACTTGCCAAGGACACTCGGCCGGTTAGTCCCTCTCACCGCTCGGCCTCTCCTGCCTAGGGCCCCAACGTCATCCCAGCGGACATCGTCTTCTTCGTGAAGGAGAAGCTACACCCTCGCTTCCGCAGGGAGAATGACAACCTCATATTTGTGAACCCCATCCCTTTGGGCAAGGTGAGCGGGCAGGAGGTTGGGGACCAGGGTGGGACCTGCCACCCTCTGCCAGCTGTCACTTAGTCCGGGGGATTCCACCCCAAATTTCCCTGCACTTCCATCCCCTCCTCTCATCTTCACCAGCCAGGCCTGGGCACCCACCACCCATCTCAGCTCCTCTAGAGCCTGCAGGGGCCTTCACAAACTCCCCTCTGATGCTGCCACACTGGCTGGAGGCAGGGCACACGCATCACGTTTGAGAAGGGAGGGGACCGGGTGAGGGCGGGACTCTATGACCCAGGCCTAAGGGGACCACAGCTTCGGCCCTGTGCACCTCCTGCCCTGCCCTGCAGGCCCTGTGTCTCCTGACACTGCTGCCTGTGGGGCTGTTTCCACACCTCCACACTCTCATTGCTGTGGATCCTCCGCCTGCCTTCCGCTGCAGGGCCAGCCAGCATCAACAGGTGCCACCAATGTGCACCAGCATGGTCTCGGGGTCTCTCCTTGGCTCCTGCAGGCCCCTTTTATTTCCATCTCTACTGTAGCACTTTTACTACATCAGTGTCACTTTGACCTGCCAGACTGAACTCCTGGAGGGGAGCTCGTTGTCTGGGTCACTCACCTGGTAGTTGTCTGTCTTCCTGGTGTCAGCTCAGGGCCTGGCACTGAATAGGATGATGAAAGCCCTTAAAAAAAATATTATTTATTTGAAAGGCAGAGTTACAGAGAGAGAGAGAGAAAGAAAGGAGGAGACACACACAGAGAAAGATCTTCCATTTGCTTGTTCACTCCCCAAATGGCTGCAACAGCCAGAGCTGAGCCAGGCCAAAACCAGGAGCCAGGAGCTTCTTCCATGTCTCTCACCCGGGTAGCTGGGCCCAAGCATTTGGGCCATGTTCTGCTGCTTTCCTAGGTGCATTAGCAGGGAGCTATATCAGAAGTAGAGCAGCCGGGACTTGAACCGGGGTCCATATGGGATGCTGGTGCTGTAGGTCACAGCTTTACCCACAGCGCCAGTCCCAAATGATGAAAGGCCTTCTAGGTAGGATGGCCACGGTGACCCTCCCCACTCACCTCCCCAGGCTCTCACCTGCTGCACGGTGGAGGTGAAGACCCTAGACGACCGGCTGCTCAACATCCCTATCAACGACATCGTCCAGTGAGTCCAGCTGCCTTGGGCCCCAGTAGCCAAGAGAAGGGCTGGCCGGCTGGGGACTTAGGGGACAGTGTCAGAGAGGTCTGCCCAGCACAACTGTGCAGGCTGCACCCAGCCCCGAAGTCCCATCCTGAGAGGGCAGGAGGGGACTGAAGGCCGGCCCACACTCTGACCCAGCTGTGAGCTTCGTGCACCTGGCAGAAGGAATACCTATCTCTCACAGAGCCACTGTGGGGGCTGGAGGTCCCCTTCCACGCGGGGCTAGCCCCCTGCTGCCTCCACCCTCTGACCTTCTCATTTCTCAGAGTCCTTCTCCCAGGAAAGCTGTCTGCTTGGGAAGGTTTGCCCTGCAGCCTGGCACCATCACCCCAGCCCCAGGGTCTGCTCATCCTTCTCTTGTCCAGTTTCCTGGACCAAAGACAGGATGCCTGGGCTCCTCCCCCAGGGACCCTGTGGACAGGTTTCCTAGGGAGTGTGTGATTTGTCCCTGGGAGCGGGGTGGCCCGGGCCCACTGGGGGCACTGCTATGCTGTGCTCCCTGAACCTGCTCCCTCCGTCTCCCACCTCAGCCCCAAGTACTTTAAGAAGGTGCCGGGCGAGGGCATGCCCCTGCCAGAGAACCCTGAGGAGAGGGGCGACCTCTTCATCTTCTTCGACATCCAGTTCCCCACCCGCCTCACGCCGCAGAAGAAGCGGATGCTGCGCCAGGCACTGCTGACCTAGCTCTGCGGGCTCGGGCTGCACAGGAAGGAGGAAGCCAGCGGGGCCTGACCAGCCCTGCCCCCACAGCAGCAGCGCCCCCTGCACACATGTGACCTGGTGCCTTACACATAATAAAGGCTTATTTCCTGACCTGGAGCTACACGCAGGAGCGTGTATTGGAGAGGAGCTCCCTACATCACTCTGGTGGGGCCGGGGGAGCAGTCAAGCACCTGGTCCCCATCCTGGCTCTGTGGCGTGGGCAGTCCCCAAGGGCTCAGAGCCTCTGGGTTCTCGCCTTGGCACAGTGGAGCCGGGCTGGATGGCCTGAGTTCGTGATTCCTGATCTTTGGAAGGGGCGGGCTCCCTAGTGTAATGCGGTCACTTCATAGACAAGAAGACTAAGCACAGGACAAACACTTGCCCCGGTCACTCTGGCCTCAGTGCCAAAGCCGTCCTCAGAGCCTGGAAGGCCACTTCCCAGACTCGCCCTGCTCCCACTGGGGGCAGCACAGCAGCACAGGCACTGGTGTTGGCCTCCAGCCTCAGTTCCCTGGTCTCTGATGTGGGTCCTGGCTGTGTTCGGGCAGGGTGGTCTGTGAGGCAGGAGGCCAGGTTCTGCTCCCAGCCCCGTCCCTGACTCCCTGGCCAGTTTTGGCCTCTGTCTTCACTGCCCTGCTGGGCTTGTTGTGAGGACTGAGTGAGATCACGGATGTGGAAGTGCTTGGTGACTTCAGGGAGGGTTCCAGCATTGCTGGCCATGTGGCCTGGAGGAGGCCCAGGTCCTGGTTCTCTGTGCAGGTGCAGCCCATACTGCTGCCCTGAGCCTAGGCTACACAGTCCAGGCTCACAAGACTGGGTGGCCACTCCTGTGGCATGACTTCAGGCATGACAACAAAAGGCCCAGGGTGTCCATCGTGCTTGGAATCCCACCATTCAAAGCTTCATACTAGCTTCAGGTGTTTTTCTTAACTGAGGGCTCGGCAGTACTTGGCAGCCTTATGGCCACAATGGCCAGGGCTGGGCCAAGCTGAAGCCAGAAGCTTCTTTCAGGTCTCTCATGTGGGTACAGAGGCCCAATTACTTGGACCGTCCTCTGCTGCTTTTCCCAGGTTGTTAGCAGGGACTGGATCGGAAGTGGAGCAGCTAGGACTTGAACCGACGCCTATATGAGATGCCAACATCACAGGGAGAGCCCCCAGCTTGGATTGGATGCCCAGGCCCCGTGGGGAAGCAGAACCACTCCACATGACCCTTGTTCTCTCTGCCCCTAGGTTCGTGCCCTCCTTTCTCCACTTGGGCTCCTGGAACGTGGTGATGTTCGTCACCTATGAGCAGCTGAAACGGGCCCTCATAGGTGGTGGCTCAACCCGCTACGCCACAACTTGGCAGTCCTTTTTAAGCCATCACAAAGGCAGGAAGACCTGGAGATGAAGGCTCTGGACCAGGGTTCTAGGAAGCCCTGCAGCACAGTAGTTAGTAGCCTGGGTTTGTGGAGGTCAGCATTGTGATACAGTGGGTAAAGCTGCCACATGGGCTGCTGGCATCCATGAGTGCTAGTTCAAGTCCCGGCTGCTCCACTTCCAGTCCAGCTTTCTGCTAATGCCAACTGAGAAAGCAGTGGAAAATGGTCCAAGTGCCTGGGCCCTGCACCCATGTGGGAGAACCAAATGAAGCTCTTGGCTGAAGCCTGGCCCAGCCCTGGCTGTTGTGGCCATTTAGGGAGTGAACCAGCTGGTAGAAGATCTCTAACTATTTTCAAATAAGTCTTTAAAAGCAAAAAAAAAAAAAAAAAAAAAAAAGCAGTGCTGTGCTGCAGT
Source organism: Sylvilagus floridanus (assembly GCA_949820135.1). NCBI lineage: Eukaryota > Metazoa > Chordata > Mammalia > Lagomorpha > Leporidae > Sylvilagus > Sylvilagus floridanus. The sequence goes on along the minus strand of OX463224.1, from coordinate 63,303,836 downwards.
CAGACAACAGGCCTCACTGTGTCCAGGTGCATGACTGACCAGCTGTGTCCCTGGGCAAATCCCCTCCCTGAGCCTGTGGTTACAACCCCTAGCTGGAAGTCAGATGAGTGGGCTCTGCTCTCAGAGGCAGGACCCCAGCAGAGGGCTAGTGGCAGCCGTCCTGCCCTCAGAGCAAGGCCCAGTGGGGAGGCAGGAGCACGGGGTCTCCACTAGGGCAGCAGGAAAGCCTGCACCTCACCCTTAGGGGGAGACTCTGAAGGAAGCCCACCTTAAACCTCAGGGAGCTCCCAGCAACCCCCAGTGCTACCCTTGTCAGGCCAGGCAGCCTCCACGCCCATTTCACGGAAGTTATGGCTGAGGAGCAGGGAGGGGCTGGGCTCCACCTCTCAGTCACTGAGACCAATGGGCATATTTTCCAGGGCCTGCCTCACAGCACAGGCCTCCATTTATGCCGACTTCCCGCAGGCTCGCAGCAAGCGGCCATGCACCTGGCTGTCCTCTGGAGGCTATGAGGCCTCAGCTCAGCCTGAGGTGTCTGCTGCTTTAGGCAGGGGAAAAGAGAGCTCTAGTCTGGCCCCATAGCCGCCAAACGGGACTTCCTGGAGACCCCCAACCTTAGTCCCTGGGGAAAAGCCTAGCAGCAAGGGGAGGGGAGTCGAGTCCTGTTCGCATCAGCTGCAGCCTCTGGTGTCCTTGCCTGTAGGACCAGTCTCAGCCCTTGGCTTCTTTTTTTTTTTTTGACAGGCAGAGTGGACAGTGAGAGAGAGAGAGAGAAAGGTCTTCCTTTGCCATTGGTTCACCCTCCAATGGCTGCTGTGGACGGCGTGCTGCGGCTGATCCGATGGCAGGAGCCAGGTGCTTCTCCTGGTCTCCCATGGGGTGCAGGGCCCAAGGACTTGGGCCTTCCTCCACTGCACTCCCGGGCCACAGCAGAGGGCTGGCCTGGAAGAGGGGCAACCAGGACAGAATCCGGTGCCCCGACCGGGACTAGAACCCGGTGTGCCGGCGCTGCAAGGTGGAGGATTAGCCTGTTGAGCCACGGCACCGGCCAGCCCTTGGCTTCTTTCAACATCTACAGCAACGGGCCTGGGGGACTTCCTTCTGAGGGCTCAGCCCTGCACAGGATGCCATGGGATCTGAGGACCTCATAGTCCTCCACCCCCAGAAACAGGAGGAGCCCTGCCCTGGGTCTAGTGGGCAGCACGTTAAGCCCCCACTTAGGGTGCCTGCATCCCCTATCAGAGTGCTGGTTCAAACCGGCTACCTGCCATTGTCCCTGGGAGGCAGCAGTTAATGGTTTAGGTATTTGAATCCCTGCCCCTGACATGGAATTCTTGGTTCCTGGTTTGGGCCCGGCATCTGTGTTGTGACCTAGACAATGGAAGACCTCTCTCCCCCTCTTTCAAATAAATCTTAATTAAAAAAAAAAAAAAAAAAAAAAAAAAAAAGGAGCCCTGGCCACCTGCTTGCTGTACCTGAGGACAGGCTGTAGGAACAGGGCACAGACTGAACCCGTGTGTGGCCAAAGCGCTGCTTATCACCCCCGTCTTGGGCTCCCCAGCCCTGGATACAGTGAGACTGCAAAGTGGAAGCTCCCTTGGCAGGACCGGATATTTGCCCTGGAACCCAACCTCTGCCGAGTCAGGCCTGCCCCTCCCGGTTCAGTAACACTTCCTCCTATCTGCGGCTGTGGAGTGAGCAGCAGCCAGACTTGGCCTTATTGGTTCTGGGACTAGGGGAGGCAGGTTTCTAGTTTGTAAAATGGATTTAAATAAGCCCACAGCATCCATGATTCCCAAGCTCTTTTAAAGCTGGGGATGCGGGGCAGACAGGAGCACCCTCATTTTGCAGATCAGCAGGCGCTGAGCGAGTGAAAGCTCAGGTGGCCTGGCTAGGGAGGGGAGGGCGAGAGGACAGCCACTGTGTCTCTCTCTGGGCTGCTCCTTCACGGGACTCCTTGTCTGGCACCTAGGTCTGGAGAGACATCCACAGACATGCACCAGATGACCTCCGTGGGCCCCGGCCTGGATGCTGCAGGTGGAAGATGGGCCACACCCCCTCTTGTAGTCAGGTGGCTCCTCCCCTGCCCACTAGGTGCCCAAACACAGGACCCATCAGAGCAAGACCTGTGGTAACAGCTACACAGAGGGAAGAGACACCAAAGTTGAGCTTGCTTTATGGGCGACAGCTGGGCTGGGCTAGGCTAGGGGCCAGGCAAAGATGCGGACTGAACTTTTCCAGGGACTGAGGGCTTGGGATCCCGGCTGGTGGTAGGCCTCTCCCATGTCAAATGAGGTCAGCACTACCAGCCGGAGAGGTAGCTGGGGAGATGGGTGGGGGGGTTGGAATGGGGGAGGGAGGGGAAGATGTTGGGAAGAGGCAGGGAAAGAGGGCAGGGCGGGGGGACGGAAGAAAAGGAAGCAGGGTCCCGCTGCAGCTGAAGGCAGAGCCAGAGGTGGCGAGGTCGGCAGCAGGACGGCTCAGAAGGGGGCTTCCCGGGACGCACAGGCAGCCATGAGGGCCCGCTTCAGCTGCTCATAGGTGACGAACATCACCACGTTCCAGGAGCCCAAGCGGAGAAAGGAGGGCATGAACCTAGGGGCAGAGAGAACAAGGGTCATGTGGAGTGGTTCTGCTTCCCCACGGGGCCTGGGCATCCAATCCAAGCCGGGGGCTCTCTCCCAGAGGAGGCGCAGGGGGCCCAGTGGTCCGAGCTTCCCAGCTGTGGTCCCCGAGTGACCACTGAACACGCGTGAAGCAGGGACGACAGCAACTCCGAGAGAAAGCATTTACACTGGGCACGTGGGCCTGCTGGTCTGACACCAGGATCGGGGTTAGACGCAGCTGGTCAATTGGTTGCTACTCGCTTCCAGGTGATTCTCACACCTGTGTTGGGAGCGGGCAGCCAGGAGCCCTGGAGTTGGCGGGGGTGGGGGCGGTCAGGGCTCACCCTTTGTAGAAGGCTCGGGGCCCCTCCTTCTGGAGCATGGTGAGGGCGCAGTGGCCAGCGCTGCTGTACTGGCCCAGGGCAGAGTTCATGTATCTCGTCTTGACCACGTCGACGGGGGAGGCAATGACGGTGGTGCAAAAGCCCGCTCCAAAGGCGGACGTGAAGTGGCAAGGGAGGTCATCTGGCGGGAGGAGCAGGCAAGCCGTCAGAGCCCCTCACTCAGCTCTCCAGACGAGAAGGAAGTTCCCTAAGCAGCTGGGGTTGTGTGGTTTTAAAGAGACAGAGACCCCCGCTGGGACCTCTTCTGAGGCCCTAAAAAGTCACTTTGCCAATCCGGCCTCCATTCCTCAACGTGCCAGCTGGGAGCTGCAGGCCATTCTGCGAGCAAGGGGCACACGGAGGCACACAGCTGGTCTTAGGGTGCGCCTGCGGGCAGGGCAAGGGTGAGCCCCAGCACCGTCGGCCCCGACTCACCCGTCATGATGTTGGCCTTCAGGAGGGCTTCCTTGATGAGGTCATAGGTGACCAGCTCGGCACAGTTGACAATGGCATTCCGAGCCACGTTGGGAGACGTGCCTGCAGGAGGAATGAGAGCCCGCGTGAGAGCAGGGAGGGGCAGAGGATGGGGATGGGCAGGGGCCAGCTGGCACGCACCTTTCCAGAGCCCGCGGAGCCCCTCCTCTCGGGCGATGGTCCTGTACGCGTCCACAGTGCTTTGGTATCCTCGGCCACCTCCAGCCCGCGCCTGAGCTTGGAACCGGACCTTGACCACGTCCGTGGGCTGGGCCACAGCCACAGCCAGAGCACCTGTGGTGCTGCCTGCCAGGAGGCGGCTCCCGAGGCCGGCATCTGTGGGTGAACCACCGGGGTGGGGGTCAGTGTCCAGCAGGGCTGGCACTCGTTCCCCACCTCATCTCTCCAGTGTCACTGTCCCTTTTGGGACCGGGATCCAGAGCAGCTTTCACTCTGACTCCTGGCCTCACAAGGTGTCACTGTCAATGTGTTCTGTCTGCTGGGGACAGAGCAAGGAGGAAGACAGAGAGACAGTGCTGACTTTTGTAAAACAGCCTTCCGGAGCCTGCTCTACAGCCCTGAGAAATCACAATCCTTTCCATTCGATGAAGGGGAAAACCAAGGCCCACAGGCAGGCTGCTTTCTGATGGACTGGGACTCCCAAGACTTGAGTTCTCATCCCAGGGCTATTCCTTCCTGCCTCGTGATCTTGGGAAGGTCAGCCTCTTGTCCTGGGCTCCTACCTTCCCTCACGTGTCAGATGCAGGGTTGGCGTGGTTACGGCATGCTAAGGAGAAGAAACAGCAGAATGCTGGCCTTGGAGGCACGTGTTCAGGTGTGTTTTCTGGCTCCCTGTCTGTGCCCTTGGCACCTCCCCAGTCTCCTCCTCTGTAGCCCTGGATGATACCGCCTACTGCCCATGTAGGTGTGAGGATGGTCCTGGGACGATGCCGTGCTCAGAGCCTTACACAACTCAGGTGCCCAGGAACCATGAGAATTAGGGCTCCTGCCAGTTCTCTGACCCTCTGCTCTTCCTTGGAAACTTAATCCTCACCAAGAGGAAGGGCCCTAGGGCCTGCGGCCCGGCTCCACACTCACGCTCAGAGCCCTTGGTGTAGAACTGTTTGACGGAGTCGTAGAGGCCGATGCGGACGGAGGCGAAGCTCATCTGGCGCTGCAGGCCGGCCACCAGCCCGTTGTAGAGGCTGCGCGGGCCCTCGGTGCGCACCATGGTCAGGATGGTGCCCAGCACGCCGCGGTACTGGGTGCTGGCTGCAGCACGCACTGACCCCTGACTTTCTCCTTGGATCTGCAGGGCCAAGACAGGGTGATTATAGGGAGAGGCAGCCGTCTCCTGCCAACCCTAGGTGCCCAAGTTCACAGTCCCCTAAGGAACCTGTGTCCTTGGGAAGGGACCGACTAGATCCCCTCAGGAGACCCCGGGCTTCCTCCCCTCACCTGCAGCCGGACTTTAGCAGTATCCAGGGGAAAGGTGATGAGATCCGCGATGCACGCAGCTGTGCCGGCCCCCAGGAACTTCACAGTGGCAGTAGGGGGGACATCTGTGGCCTTGAACCCAACCATGGTGTTGCTTTCCTGCTACCTCCCAGGAGATGGAGAAAAACTGGAGAATGGGTACCTTCAATCCACAACAAGACGAGACAGAGGAACTCTGCCGGATCTGAGCCAAGGGGAGAGAAGCCCCATCAGCAACCATATCCCAGAGCTTCCCTGCTCACCCCCCATGTACCCACCTTCCTGGACAGCACCAAGTCCCTAAGCAGAACTCGGGATGACCCCTCGAGAGAGAAAACAGTAGTTCCAGAAGTGCTCAAGTAGGGGCTGGAGAAGCGATTCCTGCCCAGCGAGGCTGTGCTCTGCGTGGGCTGCCTCCCTTTCAGTACAGGACCAGGGCTATCCTGGTGTGCCCCACATAGCCACTGGCCCAGTCCTTGGCCTCCTGGGTGCAGGGATTTCACTGAAGCTGCCCACATTCCTGCTTCTGGGGCTCTGGCTGCAGGGCAGGGGGAATGGTTTCAGCCACACCAGGACTGGCAGGCCCAGCCCCACAGGCTTATGTTCTGGACTCCTAGCAAGAGCAGCTCCGTAGACCCGGAATTGCTCAAGTTGGGAAGAAAACGAAGGGACCACAAGGCGCATTCACTCCCTCACAAGCCCATCTGGTAAATGCTGGCCCCCGGCCCCGCATAGCTCAGGTTCTCTAGTCACTCTTCTCCCAGGACTGCTTGGCAGGGCACTGGGTCACTGAGACACGGGGGGCAGCATCTACCCTCGAAGGGCTCGGGCGTGTGGGGGGGGTTCCAGCTGCACTGGGCGCTTGTGGGATATGTTCTGAAAATGCAGAGTGGGGACCAACTCTACTGGGAGAGGCATGAGTGGTCAGAAAAGACTTTTTAGTAACCTTGAACTGGGTCTTAAAGGACACCGGGGGATTCTTGAGGCTGAGAGTAAGCCGAGACCCCGGGCTCCTCCTGGCCTGCCAGGTGATGCGGGGAAACTGCTCTCCCTCTTGGCCAATTTTCTTTCTTCTCACATAGAGGGATTCACACCCTCACCGCGAGAGGCAGAGATGCAGAAGTGCGGGCCAGAGTTCTGAAGGCTGACACAGGAAACCCCAGGCTCCATTTTGTCCGCATGTTAGAAACACACCCTCCTCCACTGCCCTGCGGAGGAAGTGAGCCCGGCACCCACGTGGGGCAGGGCACCCTGCTTCTCCTTTCCTGAGCTCACATCTCTGATTTCATAGGAGCAGCTGCTCTGAGCCCAGCCTGATTGGCTGCTGCTGTTGCTGGGGCTCAGGAGGACGGAGCCGGCTGGCTGGCTGGCTGGCTGAGGTGGTGGGAGTCAACTGTGAACACAGAGACCCATGAAACACAGTCCCACGCCCCCTCCCGCCCAGGCACTCAGCCCAGATGGCTGGGGCAAAACAGGGCAAACGAGATTTTTTTTTTTCCACCATGGCAATGGCACTGGGAGCCCCTATAGGGCAGGGCCTGATCATACTCAGGTTCCCCTAGAGTCTGGCCCACAAGAGGCTCAGTGAAGACGGGTGCACACATGGCAGAGTAGGTCAATGAAGGAGCTCCCAGACTCCCCATGCCCCCCACTCTGACACCCCCTAGAAATGCTCTACTTCTGTCCTCGTTCCACTTATTTCCCCTACCCCGGGGGCACTGTCTTAGCCCACTTAACCCTCAGAGCAGCCCTGGGAGGCGGCTGCCCTTACTTCCGTGTTCGCTGATGGAGCTGCTGAGAGCCCGGGCTGCAGGCGCCGACGTTTCTACTGTTTGCCGCGCACTGACACCCAAGCCTTCGTTTCTGCCCTGTTGTTTGCTCAGCACCAGGCACAGGCAGGGTCTTTCACAAGGAAAGTTTCTCTCTCTCTGCCTCTCCTTCTCTCTCTGTGTAACTCAGACTTTCAAATAAATACACCTTTTAAGAAAAAAAAGGGGGGGGGCGGCGCTGTGGCAGAACGAGTTAACTCCCTGGCCTGAAGCGCCCGCATCAGCATGCCATATGGAATGGCTGCTCTATTTGCAATCCAGCTCTCTGCTATGGCCTGGGAGGGCAGTGGAAGATGGCCCAAGTCGCTGAGCCACTACACCCGTGTGGGAGACCCGGAGGAAGCTCCTGGCTCCTAGCTTTGGATTGTCAGCTCCAGCCGTTGCAACCAATTGGGGAGTGAACCAACCAGCGGATAGAAGACCTCTCTCTCTGTCTCGACCTCTCTCTGTAACTCTGACTTTCAAATAAATAAATCTTTAACAAAAACAAAAAATACACAGGTTCCTGTCCTGGTTCTGCTGCTAACTCCAAGGGTGACCTCGGGCCTACCAGTCTCCCCACCTGGGCCTCAGCCCACCACCCTCGGCTGGCCAGGCTGGATTGAAGGCCAGATGCGATGGGGATATGTGAACGGCCACTTCAGTGGGGGCACAGTGCTGACTCCTGAGACCCCCCCAGCCTCGGGGGACTGCGCTCTTACCCGGCTTCGTGGGGTCTCACGCTGAGGCCTCCAAGATCAAGCTTCTCTAAAGGCGTCCCGTTCTTCAAAGCCGCCAGTGGCTATCATCCCCCGACCCCCTGGGTTCTCCATAGAAAACGGTTGGGAGACGAAACACCTAAAGTTCATACTATGTGACCTGTGGGTGAGAACAAAGCAAGAACTTAGGAAGAGAAACCCCCTTACAGCATTGCACCCCAGCACACAAGGCCCCTCAGCCCTTGCATTGTGGGGAGTTGGGGGAGCAGCCGGAGACAAATCAAGTGCAAACACCAGAGGTGGGGGGAATGAGCTCAACAGTCTTCCTTCCCATTTCTGCTTAGTACCACATGCGGGCTCGGTTCCTGTCACTCAGTACTCCAGATAAGCACTCCCATCACGGTCAGCAGATCTGCTGCCGGGGATCTTTCTAGGGGGCCCCGCCAGGACCCAGTCCCGGCTGCAGGAGGTTGGAGAGGTTGGGTGCCTGCCCTGCAGGGGACCGATAGAGCAGCTCAGAGCCTCCACCTGCAGAAACAGCCCCAGAAGCGCTAGGGCCTGCAGCCGCCTGGGAAGGATGAGGTCATTCTGGCCATTGGACTCCCACCCAAGGCGGGCTGGGCATCGTGGCCGAGGCGAAGGAGTGAAAGTATGGAGGCTTAAATTACAGCCAATTGGGCTCGAGAGGGAACGTACAACAATTAGAAAAGAGGTAAAGAAAAAAGAGCCGAGGACAGAGAGCCAAAGTGCAAACTAGACTGGGAGCAAGAAGCGCGAGGGCCCGCGTGGCAGCGGAGATGGCGGGCGCGGAGCAGGTGCAGCGGGTGCAGGGCTGGGGCCCGCCGGTTCTGAGCTCACCGAGCCTAAGAGAGAACACAAGAGTGCGGGCGGCTCTGTGCGGGCGGAGGACGAGTGCCGCTAGCGCCGACGAACTCCGACGCGAAGGGGTGGCCCGCGAGGCTTGCGGTAGGGTCCGCGAAGGCGGGCGCGCGCAACTTAAGGCTCAGGGGCGCGGCCTGCGGGGCGGGGCGTGGTCTGGGGTGGGCGGAGCCAACCAGCTCTAACGAGGGGTGAGGGGATCCGTAAGTTCCACTTAGGATTCTCTTCGCGCTTTCCTCCTCTTCCAATTCGGTGCCGAAGGAGCACGCGTTCACCCCTTCGTCCCCCGGGACGATGACCCCCTCACCCCTCCCCGCCTCCATCTCCCACAAGCTCCCGGGTTTGCTGAGGATGGCAAAATGGACGCCCGGGAGAAGCGGAGGCTTGACTAGGGTTACAACAAGCTTTGCCTCCCATTCAGGGAACTTTAACAGCGACCCAGAGGCTGGCACGGGAGTCAGTGCTCTCCTCCTAGAGGGGGCCAGCTCTGCTCTGGGCGGCAAACACCCGCCCCGCAGGGAACTGCAGCTCCTCCGGGCTCCCGCCGGGTGGGGCGGGCGGGCCCTCCCGGCCGGCCTCGCCATCGATTGGTTAAGACCGCCACGCTGCCAGGAGAAAGAACCAATCCGGGCGGCAGCAGCAGGTGGCCCGGCAACCCGCAACGGTCGTGAGGCGCAGATGGCGTTCCCGCCTTTTTATGGTGGACCGACCTTGCCCTAACGACTTCAAGTTTGGGCGGAGCGGGGACATCAAGCGTGACTCCCTGTCCCCAGGGGCAGAGGAGCAAACGGGCTGGTGCCCAGCGAGGGAGAAAGCAGAGCAGGGCTCGGGCCGGCTGCGTGGGAAGAGAACGGGAGTCAGGTGGCTGCCGGCCTCGTGGGGGGTGACAGACACCAAAACAATAAGTGGGTCCTGTGGCCCGACCCACACATCTGGGGAGAAAAGGAACTAGGTCTCTGTTGGCGCTTTCTTCATCCTTGTTTGCCTCAGGCATTGCTCGGGGAGGGCGTGGGCTTTGTCAGCCCCTCAAGAGCAGGAAGCCAGGTCCTGTGGAAAGTGCAGTGGGGGGATCGGGTGGGGATGGACATCAGTGGGTGTGGGGTTCAATGTGAACACTTCCGGTAACCCTTGTGAGGCCGTGTTAGCCTCCGTTTTCACAGACTAAGAGGCAGAGTTCCAAAGAGGTGAGATCACCAGCCAAACGTCCCACAGCAGCGAGAGCTCTGACTTAAACCCTGGTCCATCTGGCACCACGGGCGTGTTTGTTGTATTGTCTGCCTTTAGAAGTCATTGTCAGGGCACAGGAGGGGGCCGGGGCTGCCTGGGGAGTGGCGACCTGTAGAAGGAAAGACACACTGGGCACACAGTCCAGGCAGAACAGACTGGAGACAGAAGTCCAGGCCGGAAGTCTGGGCCCCTGTGGGGTCTCCCCTCTACTTGCTGGTCTAGCTCTTGCACGCGAGCTGCTCTCTCTGCCTGTGATGAACTGATTCCCAGGTTGCTCTGTGCATTTGTGGTGAGATGGCTGAATTTGTCAGTGATCGTCAAGGAAACACAAAAGGGTGCGTTCAAAGGCCTGCAAATGTAACCCTGGGTGTCAAAAGGAAAATTTGGATTCCAAAGATTATACACCCATTGGATGTTTGCTTTTTCCTGACCTCTCACCACCACCAAAAAAGTCAAGAGACTTTTGAAAGGATGATGCATGAACACTTAAGGGAAGTAGAAATCATAGGATTCAGTGTGAATTCCTTAAGAAGAAATTCTGTTAAAATAAACCCTTTTGTTCTGATAGAGCCAGGCAGATCAGAGCAGTACTATAGACACTGTACCTCTGGATTTTTAGCAAGCAGCTTGTCCGACTCATAAAATAGGCTGTGGATAAATTGGTGAATGTATGTACAGATAGGTGCATTTTGAAAACATATTTATTATCTGTTTCATTAAATTGTGTATGTGTTTGTAAACGTGTTATGTGTAGCAATAATCAAAATGATGAAGTTTCAGACGTTTTACAATTTTAACATCATGGCAGAAAATCCACCATGTTTGCATTTTTGGAACTTTAAGATCTTTAAATGCAAATTGTGTTTGAAACACTGAAAATGAGAAGTTCAAAAGAAAACTGAAGACATCAGGTAATAACCAACATGAAAAGAAGTTAGTTAGACATTTCTATCTTTGGCAATTTCTACTAAAAATATCAAGTAGATAATACATGGATCCTTAAAACTTCATGGAAAATGTGCATTATGAAAAAAAACTGCATGGAGTTGAGTTTTAAAGATGCATTTATTTATTTGAAAGGCAAAATGAAAGAGATGGGGGGGGGGAGAAAGAGAGAGGAAGATAGAGAAAGGTCTTCCATCCACGGGTTCATTCTCCAAATGCCTACAGCAGCCTGAGTCTGGGCCAACCCAAAGTTAGGAGCCCAGAACTCCATGCAGGTCTCCCAGGTGGGTGGCAGGGAACCAGGACTTGATTTTTTATTTATTTATTTATTTATTGACAGGCAGAGTGGACAGTGAGAGAGAAAGACAGAAAGGTCTTCCTTTGCCATTGGTTCACCCTCCAATGGCCACTGCGGCTGGCACACTGCGCTGATCCGATGACAAGAGCCAGGTGCTTCTCCTGGTCTCCCATGGGGTGCAGGGCCCAAGGACTTGGGCCATCTTCCACTGCCCTCCCGGGCCACAGCAGAGAGCTGGCCTGGAAGAGGGGCAACTGGGACAGAATCTGGCGCCCTGACTGGGACTAGAACCCGGTGTGCTGGTGCCGCAAGGCGGAGGATTAGCCTAGTGAACCGTGGTGCCAGCCATGAACCAAGGACTTGAACCATTGTCTGCTGCCTTCCCTGGTGCATTTTCAGGAAGCTGAATCAGAAACCGGGAAGCTAGGACTCCAACAGGCTCTCCTATATAGGATGAGGACATCCCAAATGACAGCTTAACCTGCTACTCCGCAATGACTACCCTTACACTTCTTTTAATTCCATTTCTTCATGAACTGTTTGAAGTATCCTTGTATTAGTTTCTCTGTGCCCCACCAAAAAAGACATAAAAGTATCTACACTTTTAAAAAGATATAAGAAAATAATCATACATTATTTTTTAATTATAAATTTTTATTTCATTCATTTGAAAGGCAGAAAGGGAGATAAGCAGACAGACATAAGACCTCCTATCTGCCGCTTTATTTTCCAAATGTCTGGATCAGACAGACTGAATCAGGCCAAACCCAGGAGCCGGGAACTCCATCCTGGTCTCCCACATGCGTGGCAGGGTCCAAGCTACTTGAACCATCAGCTTCTGACTCCTGGGGTGCACATTAGCAGGAAGCTGGAATTGGAGTGATGCTGGGGCTCAAACACCCGCACCCTGATATAGGAGGTGGGCATCTCTAGTAGCGTCATAACTGCTTTGCTATACTCCAGTCCCTCAGGAATATTTAATGCCACGTCATATCCTCTCTCAATAGTACATGCTTATTTTATTTTTTAAAAGATTTATTTATTTGAAAGAATTACAGAGAGGCAGAGGCAAAGAGAGAGAGGTCTTCTATCTGCCGGTTCACTCCGTAAATCGCCACAATGGCTAGAGCTGCGCCTATCTGAAGCCAGGAGCCAGGAGCTTCCTCCAGGTCTTCCATGCAGGTGCAAGGGCCCAAGAATTTGGGCCGTATTTTATTGTCTTCCAAGGCCATAGCAAAGAGCTGAATTGGAAGTGGGAGCAGCCAGGATTTGAACTGGTGCCCATATGGGATGTGAGTACTGCAGGGAGCAGCTTTATTCACTATGCCACAGCGCTGGCCCCATTTTTGCTACTTTAATGCCAAGGCTTTTCATAGGAAGAGTTAAATTTCTTTCCATTATCCCCAAAAATGTAGGTAATGATGGATTAAGCCTCAGCCATTCTTGCTCACTGCCCAAAAGATAGATAAACATTGGAATGTATTCCTTGTCCTTGAATCTCAATTGGATCTCACACCTTATTGTTTTCATACCCCACTGCCACAGCCACCTGAAAGACCAGTTGCTCAAACATTTGAAGGACCAGTTCTAGGAATTCCCCTCTGCCTGCTGCTCCCTACTCCCACCCCCATCCCCAGGCCTCCTAAAAGGCCGGGCCTCTTGGGTTGGGGCCTTCTGCCACCTGTTCCATCATGTGGTCACCCACCTCTACAAATTTATTTTCTCTGAATAAATTCAGCATGGTTGTAAATTCATACACTGCCTCCCCTCTATTCTGCGCCTCTTTTTCTAACATTTATGGTGCCTTGTGTGAGGAGACACCAATCCGCAACTCCTTTCCTAACAGGTAACAAAATACAAAATTGAACAAGGTATGTGTTTAATAAACGAATACATAAAATCACCATTGCATTATTCATAATGACTGCTTATAAATGTTAAGTCATTATAAAGCCTAAAAGCTTCTTTTTAGATACATAAAATATACAGATTGCCTTTAGGTAAAAATATAGTAATTATTAAAAAAAAAAAACCTTAGGGTTGGCATTATGGCATAGTAGGTCAAGCTTCTGCCTGGGATGCTGGCATCCCATTACATTTTTTCAGGAAGTGGAAATTAAGATAGTAAAGAAAACTTGAAAAATTGGCCTTTCCGTGAATGTCCAGTGTTGAAACACCTTCCTAGAAAAGAATGAACAAAGAGCAGGTATTGTGGCCCAGCTGGTTATGTCACCATTTGGGACACCTGCTTCCCACATCCCGGAGTGCCAGTTTGAGTCCTGGCTCCTCTGCTTCCAGTCCAGTTCCCTACTGATGTGCCTGGGAAGGCAATGGAAGATTGCACAAGTGCTTGAGTTCCTGCCACGCCTGTGGGAGACCTGGATGGAGTTCCTGGCTCCTGGCACTGGCCTGGCCAGGACCTCACTATTGAAGTCATCTGGGGAGTGAACCAATGGATAGAGAAGATCCTTCTCAATATCTCCACCTCTCTCTCTCTCCCCCTCCCTCTCAGATAACAATACATCTTTTTAAAAGAGTGAACAAACTTAAGGATCTGAGGAGAGAATTTTCCACTGGAATGTGCGAGCTTGCTTTTGTGAAGGCTTGCTTTTCTGAAAGGTTGTGGGCAGTAGTTTTCCTACAGACTTTTCCAGTTAACTCAGAACAAGACAGAGGAATTCCGAAGCACAGCTCAAGAGACACCCAGTCTGTTTCTGTTGTGGCAACATCAGAGTTCTGTTTTGTTTTTGAAGCCAGTTGCTTCCTCAGTGACTGTTTTAAATGACTCTGCTTTCGGTTGCTCTAAGCAGGAAGTCAATTCAGGTTCTGCTTTCTCATCAGGGACATCACGGAACTCTCTGTTTGACTAGAAGCATATGGCACCGCCAGCAAAATTCCTGCCGTCCACGTCCATGCTGTACCTTCATATTTGCAATGCTTTATGAACCCCTATTGACACAGTTGAGTCTCCTTGTAGCTGGTTCTGTTTTACCTAATGGAAAAGGTTTCTCCCATCCTATTATTCTGCACAGTGAGCACCTATGAAGTAGAAATTACTTGAGGTTGGTGTGATTCCAAGACATAATAATAATAGTAATAGCAACCCTGAAATACGGCCTACGGGTTTTCACGTCTGGTACCCTTGAACAGTAAAGGAAATGGGAATCTGACTTCTAGGGGTGACTTCTGATAACTGGTCTGACGTGCTACAGGGTCCTACTCTGATGAGCTAGACTCACCAGTGAGAGGGGCTGTGGGAACCAGCAGGGTTTAGTTTTTATTGAGATCTCTGCTGCAAGTCACAGCATCTGTGTCTGGCTTGGGCTGCCACAATAAAACACCATGGGCTGGGAGGCTCAGACAAGAGGATTTATTTGTGGTAATTCTGGAGGTTGAGGAATTCAAGGTCAAGGTTCCTGCCAATTTGGTTTTGGGGTTGGAGGACTCTCTTCCTGGCTTGATGATGGCTGCGTTCTCGCCATGCCCTCACATAGTAAGGAGAAAGAGCTGTTGTCTCTCTTCCTGTCATCATGACACTAATCCCACTGTGGAGACTTCACGCTAATGATCTCATCTAAATCTAAATACCTCCCAAAGACCCCTCCTCCAAACACTATCATGGTGGGGCTTAGAGCTTAAACTTAGGAGTTGAGGTGAGGGGTACACACATTCTGTTCATAACACGTGGCTCCTGCAGCCCTCACTTTCTTCTTCTCCATCTTTCTCGTTACTCCCCTATAAGTCTACAACTCAACTATTCTGACGGCTGGCAATACCTTGAATGCAACCTTGTCTTGTTTCTGGGCTTTTGCTCAAGCTGTGCACAAGGCATTCTCTCTGCCTGGAATGACCTTCACCCACCTTCCTCTGCCTGGATAATTCTTATTTGTCCTTTAAGTGTCTTACTCCAGGGAAATTTCTGGTCCCCAAATCAAGTGTCCCTCATCTTTGTACCTACTCTCAGGCGCTTTGTCCATATTTCTATTTATAGCTTTTATCACCTTGTTTGGTAAACAGTGGTTTGTGATTTCTATTTCCTGCCCCACCATCCTCCACCCCAATGAGGCCTTAAAAACAGTGTTGGTCTTATTCACCTCAGAACGTTGCAAAACAGGTGGCTTTTTTTTTTTTTTACGATTTATTTATTTATTTATTTGAAAAGCAGAGATTCATAGAGAAGGGAAAAGAGAGCGAGAGAGAGAGAATCTTCCATACCCTGGTTCACTTCCCAAATGACCACAACAGCCAGGGCTAGGCCAGGTGTAAGTTAGGAGCGTCATCCAGGTCTCCCACATGGATGCAGGGACCCAAGCACTTGGGCCATCTTCCACTGCTCTCCCAGGCGCATTAGCAGGGAGCTGGATCTGAAGAGGAGCAGCCGAGACTCCAATGGGCGCCTATATAGATGCTGGTGTCACAAGTGGAAGCTTTATTCTCTATGCCACAGCGCTGGCCCCAGGAATCTTAGATTGTCTTGTGAATTCCTTTATTGAGTCATCATCATTTTGCCTTGAAGAAGTAGGGAATGGAATCTCGTATTTTGTCCCGAAACCTCAGAAGACCTCCCACCAATCTTGCTTTCCCTTCAGAAGGTTCGACTCAGAGGTTCCTAGGCTCCTGTTCCAATCAATACACCTTGTACAAGAATTTATTCCTCCCTCTCTGAATGGTACCCTGCAGCAGGGTGGAGTGTTCAGGTTTGTGTAGAAATTCATGGCAGACTCGGTTCCTGGCCCCTCAGAGCTCACACACTGAGAGCAGGAGATTGAGAGTGATGTGCCCACGTTGGTCAAGTCAAAGGAGAAATTTTAAAATGCTGGTTTTATTCAGAAGCTAACTCAGACATTAAATCAAAAGCATCTTTTTGTTTGCCCATTTGCTTTGAACTCTCCAATCTGAGAATGTGGCTAACATCAGGGGGTCACTTGAACTGGGGAAAGTGCTGAAGGTGAGTGGGTGTTCTGGTGCGCTGGGTGTGGTGCAGTCACGGGGTAGGAAGGGGCATTTTAGATTAGCCCTAGCGATGAGCCTGTGGAGGAGGGGTTGTTGTGCCCACTTCTCTGTAGGACAGAAAGGGGCAAGGAGCCTCCGCGGTTAGGGTGCCGGTAAGTGTGGAGTTGAGATTTAACTGAGCTGTGTCATCAGAGCCACATCGTGCTGCCAAAGCAGCAGAAGAAAAAGACCCTGGCATCCTGGGGCTCAAGCTGCATCACGTGCAGTCCTCAGCCTGGATGAAGGTGACCTGGTTCAGATCTGCCTTTTGCAGGACGAGGAACTGGAGCTCCAAAAACCTGCAGTCGAAGGGAGGATGAAAGAGAGGGCAGCAGGAAGGGCAGGCCTGGGGGACCAGACCCGGCCCAGCCCTGACAAACAGGAGGCCTGCGGTGACAAAGGCAAATTCTGTCCCAGAAAGAGAAGGCCAAGAAACAGCTGTTCTCAATCCCACACCTGAGGTGTGACTTCCTTTATTGAGTCATCATCATTTTCCAGAAAACCTGAGTCCTGCTACCCCAGGCACTCGGCCGGGCATCTACCACTTTCTCCCCAAGCCCCACAACCCTTCAAGGTATCTCACGATTGAGCCAGGGAGCAGGGGCTGCATGGGGGTGGGCTCCCGCAACTTCCCGCCATCATCTGCTGTTCTCCCCAGCTCTCCACGGCCCTGTTTCCTTTGGTGTCACCTCTGGGCATCTGTGTCTTTCCAAAACTTCTTCGCTGGCAACCTCCCTCTCTCCTGACAAAATGTGTCCCAAGACTTTGTCCTTACACGTGGGCACTTCACAAAGTTCATGAAAAACACGTATTATGAAAAAGCTATGCATGGATTTCAAAATTTTTTTGCACCAAAATAAATTTATCTTTGAAATCCACATGGTGCTTTTTGAAGTACCCTCATTTGTATTCACACAGAGCTTTTGATTTTTTTTCTTTTGAGATACAGAGAGCTCCCATCAGCTATTTCACTCCTCTCCACAAATGCCCAAATGGTCAAGACTGTGTAGGCTAAGCTGAGAGCCAGGAACTTAATCCAGGTCTCTCACATGGGTGGCAGGACCCAATTACTTGATCCATCATCACTGCCTCCCAGGGTCTGCATTAGTAGGAAGCTGGAGTCAGCAGGTAGAGCTGGGGATTGAACCCACTGACTCTGATGTAGGATGCAGGCATCTTATCTTAGCTGGTGTTTTGCTTTAAAGTGCTTTCACGCCCAGCTTCCCATGGAATCTTCAGAACACCCTGGGAGGCAGGAGGGGAGGTATTATTAGTCCCAGTTCACAGGACAGGAGACTGAGGCTGCCACCTTGATTCTTCAATGTCCTCGGAGAATCTGCACAAGCCTCAGCCTCACACAGACACAGTGGGGCTTCTTTGGCACAAGTACAAGGCTTTCTCACATTTCCTAGAATCCCAATGATTCTACTTGATAGACACAGCACAGACACAGACAGGGGCTCCGTGTGCGATGGTCACGCTGCAGTCACAGCTCTGTGTTGGCATTTGTAGTATCTCTCTAGACTTTGTGGCTGATTTTCAACTGAATTGTGGGCTACTCCTGTCCCAGCAGTCTTCCTTGTCTGTAACCCATCATCTCTTAGATTGTCCAGGGTACCCAGGTTTGCAAACTTCCATTGTATCCAAATGGATCTGTTTTGGTTTATCTTCTCCTGCCTAAATGTTAGGCATCCAATCTAATGAGTTTCAAAAATTAATATAATTTATTCTTCATCTTGTCAGTGCCAAATAAAGGTGTTCTGAAGAAAAGCACTGAAGACCAGCACCTTTCCCCCTTCTACTTCTACCTCTTGAATCAGCAGCAAGTGAACAGTTCTGTAAACAGTGTTTGCACTGGGGTCCCTGCCCCTAGATCCACCGCTTTGTTCCATTCTTGACTGGCTCCGTACAAGTTAAGTACCAAGTGGCCTCCTGGGACGCGTTCAAAGCGGAGGTTCCCGTAGCACGGGGACTTTCATCAAGGCCCTCTTCAGCTGTTCATAGCTTACGAACATCATCACGTTCCAGGATCCCAAACGCAAAAAGGAGGGTGTGAATCTGATGAGAAAAACAACCCAAACATCAGCAAAGAGACCACAGAGAGCGCTTCTGTCCCTCTCCCGCCCTGGTACCCGGAGTGAGTGCCAAGGGATCTGCACCGCCGGTCACCAGCATTTCCTGAAATCCACTCGGTCTTTCTCCTCTCTTCTGAGGAGAAGTTGGGATCAGGGAAGGAGGGAAGATGAACTAATTTTGAGTCAGGTTGCTGTGCCAGGTGGTTAATTCTCACAAGATTCTATAGGGTTGCTGACAGTTGTCAGGTGGTCTGTGTGTGTTTCTCTTTGTCTCTCCCTCTCTCTGTAACTCTTTCAAAAGAAAATAAATAAATGGATTTAAAAAATGGTACCAAATGGTGAGGTTCACAGGGAGGAGGGGAAATTATATGCAGGTGTTGGGGAGGCGGTGGCGTTTGAACTGACTTGAAGGATGGGCAAGATTTGAGCATGCGCAGGGCGAGGGGCAGACACTGCACGCAGAGGGTGGGGTTACCCCGGAGGCACAGACAGGAAAGTGGGCAGAATACTGAGATCGTGAGGGAGGCACCTCAGCAGCCATCAGGCTGTGATCAACAGTTGTGGGCGGAAGTTGGGAAAAAGAGTCAGGAGCGCTGACCTCTTTCTCTCCTCCCCTGCTCAAGAAGCCTGGAGGGAGGCAGTCCTCGTCCCTGTCCCTAGGTTCCCTTTCCTTGGGAAGGCTTCTCTAACTCTCCAAAGCAGCCTTGGTCCACCTTTCCCGTTTCACTCGCGTGGCTCTTCGTGCTTCTCCTTGGTGGCGCCGCAGTAGAACTGTTCACCCCAGCGTGCCCAGACTGACCCATGGGGGACGCGAGGAAAGCAGGGAGAGCTGCACTCGGGAGGAGGAGGAGGAGGAGGAGGAGGAGGAGGCTTACCCCTTGTAGAAGGCCGTGGGGCCCTCCTGAGCCACCATCTTTAGCATGCAGTCCAGGGGGCTGAGGTACTGGCCTGGGGGGGAGTTCATATACCGAGTTTTCACCACGTCCACTGGTGAAGCCACCACTGTGGCGCAGAAGCCGGCTCCAAAGGCAGAGACGAAGTGGCAGGGGAAGTTGTCTGCCAAGGGAAGGGAAGTACGACACGTCATGGATGAACACGGGACACGTCCTCGGTTCCGCGCGTGCTCATCCTGTGTCCCCAGCTCAACCTTCCACTCCTGAGAGTGAGGACAGCATTCTCCCTCTCACGGTGCCCAGGGCCGAGAGCGCTTGGAAAAGTAGAACAGGGCGTCCCAGAGCTGGGAGTCAAGGTACAGGGAGAAGTGGTGCTGGATCAGAGCCCGGCTCCCCGGCCTTCCAGCCCACGTTTCTTTACTACCCATCACCGAAGAGGCCAAGGTCACCACGGGAGAAGGACAAGCTCTGGTCCTCTTGCTGGTTTTAGATTTATTGATACAAGAAAGCCAAAGTTTCCTGGTGATCTCGCTGGAAATCTGTGAGAAATGACTTCTGTTCCAAATGACCTCACTGAGGTTGAGCTGTTGGATGGACTTGATCCTCCTAGAGTAATTCAACCCCTTCTGATGCTTCAGTTATCTGCAATAAAAACCTAGAGGGAACCCAAACTGTTGGGTGTGTGGTGTCTAGTTAGACCTGATGTAGGGATAAGAGGTCCTTAGGGAAGGTCTTCAGTCTCCTGCTATAATCCACTAGAGGGTATGTCTTATTATAGACTAATGACTTGTAAATAAGGGCTAACAACTTAAGTGGCTGAGAGAAACACAAACAGTGGTAAATACCTTAGTTTGTGCGGCCTGGTGGAAAGAACATAAAGTAATTACTGAAATCAGTGAGTCCTAAATGAGCTACTAAAGTTAAGTAGTAGTGAAGGGTATGGAGAGGACATGTGTAATGAACGGGTTTGTTTGAGCAGGGTGTTAATGCTTACTAGTAAAGTTAAACTAAAAGGTAAATGTTCCAATCTTTGTAATCAATTGTTATAAAACTAGAAGTAGATGTTCCAATTCTTTGCAAAATAACCACTGTTTTTTGTAATTGATTATTATATAATTTAGCATCATTTTGAGTCTCTGTTCTATTGTACCTCAAATATCAAGTAAATCTTTAAAATCAAAGAAATTGTTACACGGCTATGGAAATCGGGATTAGGGAGGGGTTACATGTAACAGGAGATCAATGGTTTGAAGTGGATGGGAAACAGCCTGTTATTGTAAGAAAGAATCAATAACTCTGTAAGGATCATTTATGAATGGACATTAGCAAAAATTATGAGAACAGTAAAGAATGTGTAAAATGAACAGCGGATGTAACTTAGGCTATAAAAATAAAGTCTGGTGCTCTCTCATCGGAGCTGTGCTATCAGCCTTGCTGTGAGCGCGTCTCTCATTCCTCCCTGCATCGACGTCTCCCACGCCTTCGGGCACCCCTGGGCCTGCTGGGGCTGGGCTCTGGCTCAGCACAACGCTGTACCACGTGCATTTCCACTCCTGCTAAAGCGCCCCTGTCTCTGGGTGTTGCCCACTCTGCCCAGGAAGCACAGTCTGCCTGGAGCCCTGGGCCTCACCTGTGAACAGGTGTGAGTCCAGCAGCTTCTCCTTGATGATGTCGTAGGTCACCATCTCGGCACAGTTGACAATGGCGTTCCTCGTGATGTTGGGCAAAGTTCCTGTTAGGAAGGTTGCGGGGGCTGCTGAGTAGGGCAGAGGGGCAGTGGACGAGGCCACAGGTCCTGGCGAGGGGCAGGTAGTGCCTCCAGCTGAGCAGGTCCCACATCTGCCCTCCAGGATCAGCAAGTCTGGATGACCCACGTCCTCCATAGCAAGAGAGCATGCAGAGGGCCTGTGGTGTTGGGTGGGCCACATTTTGGAGGGTAATCTGCAATAGCTCTCAAAACTAAAATCCTGAGACATGGCTGCCACCAGAAACATGTCATGTTTGGAAGAGGGAGGCTGGGCTCAGGGGATAGTGACAGAATACAGTGCCAGCAGGGCCCGGAGGGATGGGGTCCCAGAGGAAGGCTCTGGGCGGAGACCTAGCAAGCAGGTCTTATTATAGACTAATGACTTGTAAATAAGGGACCCAGGCATCTGCCCTTAAACTTCCCTGGGCCATTGCTCCTCCTGTAAGGGCTCGGTCCCCATGTGGGAGCCATCTGGTGGCCACCGGGCAGTGGTGTAGAGAACCCTCGAGTCTTTGCTCCCCAGGAAGTCCCTTCCTGCCTCTGCATGTCCCGCACCCCAGTCCTCACAGCGGTTCTCTGTGGGTGCCCCCTGGTTTCCTTCCTCCTCCGCCCTGGGTGGAGGCACTTTCCTTCTAACCTCACACCCCAGAGCCGGCTCCGCCTTTGAGGCCCAGCCTATGAGGGCTGCCTGGCCTCTCCCGGCTCTGGCAGGACACCTGGCACAGCCGCCAGCCCCAGAGTGCAGAAAGGGTCCTATTTTTGCCCACCCCCTGCCCCTTCCTCCCCACCGCCTGCACAGGGTGGAGGCACCGCGGAGGCCAGGGAGTTACCTGGGCAGGGATGTTCTTTCTGAAGCCCCGCAATACACAGGCGCCCGGGGGGCCCCGCCCCCTTGCCCGGCCCCTGTCCCAGCCCTAAGTCCGTCTGGGAGCCTAGGCCTACCTTTCCACAGGCCCCTGACGCCTTCCTCCCTGGCGATGGTTCTGTAGGCATCCATAGTCCCGCTGTATTTCCTGTCGCTGCGAGGCCCAAGCTGCACGCTAGCCTGGAATCGGACCTTCACCACGTCCGTGGGCTGGGCACAGGTCACCGCCATGGCTCCCGTGGTGCAGCCCGCCAGAATCCGGATAACCACGCTCGAGTCTGGGGGGAAGGAGCAGGCGCAGCACGCGTGGGCCGGCGGTGCTGTTCCCCGAGCAGGTTCCCACTGCCCCCTGCCGGCCTTGCCTCACGGTCTGATCCGCCCTGTGTGGTCCCCTGACCCCACACCCCAGGTGCTGCCTCTGCCCACTGTCCTGGTGTCCCGGGCCCCCGGCACTCACGGTCCGCCCCCTTGGGGGTGTAGAACTGTTTGACAGAGTCGTAGAGGCCGATGCGGATGGAGGCGAAGCTCATCTGGCGCTGCAGGCCGGCCACCAGCCCGTTGTAGGGGCTGCGCGGGCCCTCGGTGCGCACCATGGTCAGGATGGTGCCCAGGACGCCGCGGTACCGCACGCTCTGAGCCGCCAGGGCTGCAGAGTTCTCTCCCTGGATCTGAGAGACGGCCACACAGGTGAGGACTTGGCAGCTGGTGGCCATGGGCTGGGTGCGCCTGGCGCTGCCTGGGCCTGGCCATCACAGCGCTGCCATTTCATACAGGTTAGTGGCTCGTCCAAGGTCACCTAGTTGGCCTCTCGCCTCGCCCTTGCACTGGGCAATTTACAAAGCAGGGTAAGCCAGGAAGGCCGGGACATATCACACCAGGGTGGGGGGTGTCTGTGATAGTTCTTGTTGGAGGGGGAGAGGGCAGCGGGGTGGGGTGGGGATGGGCACCCTGGTGCTGCCGTGGTAGAGAGAAGTAGCCCCTTCTTTGCTGGGAACAATGACCCTTGGCCGAAGGAGACCTACCTGCAGGCGGACCTTGGCGGTGTCCAGTGGAAAGGTGAGGAGGTCAGCAAAGCAGGCCGCGGTGCCCGCCCCCAGGAACTTCACGGCTGTTGTGGGGGGCACGTCTGAGGGCTTCAGTCCCACCATGGTCCCAGGTCTTCAGTCCCCCGGTGCCCCCAGGGCCTGGTGGGGTGTGAGGAGAGAGGCTGCTCGGCAGCCCAGGGCTTCTGTGCAGGGAGAGGCTGCAGGAGACAGACCGGGCAGGTGCATGGAGCCCGAGCTGCCCGCCTCGCTCCCAGGCACCTGGGCAGGCTATGGCCACAGGCTGGCCTGGGTGAAGCTGGCCTAGTGCAACAGGCCGCTTTCCCAGCCTGTACCGCGATGCAGGCTGGGCTGCTGCTGGTGTCCTCGCAGGATGAGCACGCCGAGGCCTGGTTCTGACCACACACACAGCCTGCTCCCCGCAGCGTGCCGGCAGAGGCCCTCCCTGCTCTCGCTGCTCCCTGAGCTGGGCCGGCCTCCTGCCTTAGGTCCTTCTCCCCACTGGAATGAAAACCCCAGCTCGTGACAGCCCAGCTGCTGTTCACCTCGGATGAAGGCTTCTTTTCTTTTTTTCAAGGCTGGCTGAATATACTTTCTTCTTTAAAAAGGTTTATTTTATTTATTTGAAAGTCAGAGTTACAGAGAGAGGTAGAGACAGAGAGAAGAGAGGGCCATCTTCTTTCCCAGGTGCATCAGCAGGGAGTTGGATTGGAAGTGGAGCAGCCAGGACACGAACCAGCACCCGTATAGGATGTCAGTGCTATAGACCGGGGTTTTAACCTGCGTACCACAGGTTTAACATTTTTTAAAAAAATTATTTGATAGAAAGTTCCTATCTGCTGGTTCACTCCCCAAACGGGCACAACGATTAGGGCTGGGCCAAGCCCAAGCCAGAGCCAGTAACTGCAACGAGGTCTTCTACGCGGGTGGCAGGAACCCAAGGACTTGAGCCGTCCCCTGCTGTCTCCCAGCACATAAGCAGGAAGCTGCAACTTGAACTTGAAGATGCCATCTGAATTAGGATACACCTCCCACCTTCCCCACCCCCACAGTGTGGGATTCTCTCTCTGTGACATGCAGGGGCCAGGGGTCTGCCTCTGGAGGAAGGAGGGAGCCTGGGCCTGTGTCGGCTCTGCCCACCAATGCCCGGGGCTGTGTGTGCCGATCTGCCTGGTTCCACACCGGCACCTGCACCTGCCGTTCTCTCCTCACAGCTCCAAGGCTGCTGAGGAGGATGACT
Source organism: Sylvilagus floridanus (assembly GCA_949820135.1). Lineage (NCBI taxonomy): Eukaryota > Metazoa > Chordata > Mammalia > Lagomorpha > Leporidae > Sylvilagus > Sylvilagus floridanus. The sequence continues at coordinate 63,280,166 of OX463224.1, read as the reverse complement.
GCTCACACTTTGGAGGACCAGTCTTGGGGTCAAGGCGATGTGCTTTCTCCCCTTGTCCCGTTAGAGCCCACATAGGCCACAAGTATACAGCATGTGCACACACACACACACACAGAAAGGAGTGTGCTCTCCTGCCAGCCCTCATCTGACTGCTGGTTAGCCTGGGGCGTTTGACAGGTGAGGCTCTCGGTTTAGTGTGGTCACCACCGGGAAGCTGGCACACGGTGAAGGGCAGCCCGTGTCCCCACAACCTGGACTTGTGCACATCAGATGCTCGTGCTGATGCCATCCGTCAGCAGCTCACGCCCCCTGGGACCCAACTCCCCCCTGCATGGTGCGCTGAGGTCCTGACACATTGGTGTCCTCAGCCATGGGGCCAGCGCTAGTCCCAGAACTGTGCAGTGAGCAGAGTGTGCATCGCTTCCCCAGGCTGCCCTCCACCTGCTGCCGCCTGCTCCCCTTTGCCCTACATAAGCGTGGCTGCCAGGTGCTGGGCTCCTTCCCAGCAGGAGGCCCTGGCTCCCCGGGGGAAGCTGGAATGCCCCCGGTGGTATGTGTGGGAGCAGCTGACTTTTCCCAGGCCCACATCTCGGCAGCGTCTCTGCCCCAGGCTGTGGCATTTCCCTTGCCAGTGTGCCTGTGAAGTGAGCTGGGCAGCTCGGGCCCCAGCATCATGAGGGTGGGGCTGTGACTCTCAGTTGGGAGGCCCTGGGGGCTGTGCTTCCTCCTGTCTTTTGATGTGGGCAGCAGTGTCCCTCCCTGAACTTCTGTGTGGGGGCCACCCAGACTCTAACAGAAGACCCCTACAGGTTAGGCACCTTCGCTGCACATCCTGAGTTGCAAACTGCAGCCAGGCTATGGTATATGTTTGTGCTGTGCCGGGCCCAGCAGGGAGCTCTCCCCGGCTGTGCCTCTTGATGAGGTCAGGTCTGTCTGCCTGGGAAGCCTCTGGCCCCCCCACCCCCCCCGGGGCCCCGCCACCTGGCTGGTCTTCCCTTCTGACCCGCCTTGCCCTCAGCCACCTCTGCCCCTGCACCTTCTTGTGGGAGTGGCTCACCGAGGGCAACAGCTCAGACAGGGTCAGGACCCACTTATTCTGCTTCTCTGTGAAGCCTGGCTCAGGCAGGCAGAGGGGCCAGGGAGGACCAGAGCCCCACTTGCTGACGTGGGGAAATGGGAAATGAGATCAGAGATGACCTCAGGGGTCTGTGGCAGAAGGCCTTGAATGCCGGGGTCAGGTGACCCAGGCAGTAAATGGGGGTTTCTGGGAAGGAGGTGAGGCCGGCAGGCCTGTGTTTACAGCGCACTGGTGCAGGTGCCCAGGTTGCACTGGGAGGGGGAGATGGGAAACTCAGACACCAGCAAGGACATTGTCGGTGCCAGCAAGAGGTGTGTTGAAGCCTGAACTTGGTCAAGAGCAGTGGCCACGGGCAGGTAAAGCTGCTGCCTGCAATGCTGGGTGGCATCCCTACGGGTGTTGGTTTGAGACCCGGCGGCTCTGCTTCCAATCCATCTCCCTGCTAATGCACCTGGGAAAGCAGTTTAAGATGGCCCAAGTGCCTGGGCCCCTGAACCCCTGTGGGAGACCTGGATGAAGCTCCTGGCTCCTGGCTCCTGGCTCCTGGCTTCAGCCTGGCCCAGCCTTGGCCACTGCAGCCTTTTGGGGGGAGTGAACCAAACGATGGAAGATCTCTTTTTCTCTGCCTCTGCCTTTGTCTTTCCTTCTCTGTAACTCTTTCAAATAAATAAAATAAATCTTAAAAACCAAATAAATAGAGCAGTGGCCAGGGGTACAGCTGCCTCCTGTTCTAGGGGCAGTCCTGGGCTACCCATGGCGAATGGGCACAGGCTCAGGGTAAAAGCCCCGGCCTGGGGGGAGGGTGGCAGCACTCTCACTTGTCAAGCTGGGGGAGAAGGGGAAGCCACAGTGGTGGGCATGGTAGGGGCTGCCTTTGGCCAGCGCTCCCCAAACTCCTTCTCCCTTCCCTCCCACCTCTTGGATTGAGGCTTGGGAACCCCAGCAGCCAGTGGACGCTTGCCCTTGGTACTTGGAGGAAGTGAAGCATGGTGTCCTCGTCCCCGTGGCTTTGCTGGGGTACTGGAGGCATGGGGTGCTGTGGTCCGCACGGCCAGTGCTTTACAGAACACGTGCTGATACAATCCCTTTAGAAGCTGCTACTGCGCAGAGCTCGCTACTACTGTCTCGTTCATAAACAGGGAACCTGAGGCTTTGGGGGCTCCAGCTAGTCCTACGGCTGAGCGACAGAGCTGAGATTGGCGCCCATGTCTGTGTGGCACCTGCCCTTGGGCCTGTGCCACTGCCCAAAGGGTCATCGACATTTTGAAGAGCTCTGGTTACCCCCAGCTGTTTGTTTGCAGTGGACCCGCAGCCCTTAGCCCCAGACAGCCTGAGCCAGGGGGAGCCTGCATGACTCACAAGTTCCCTACTCAAGAGACATTGGCCCAAGGCCACAGTCCCTCCCACCGCCCGCCACCCCAAGGAGGTAGCCTGGGCAGTGACCACAGCTCCGTGAACCTCCCAGCACTGTCCTGCCATCCCACTCAGGAAAGGGGTCTCGGGACCCTCCATGGGGGAGGGCTTCCTGCTCAGGAGCTTCTGGGCCATTTCCTGTCTCTGGGGGCATTGCCACCCCCAGCAGGGGCAGCCTGAAGGGAGTCCAAGACCCCGGCCTGCCCCAGTACCTGCCTGGGGGGCTGGGCTGAGCCTTAGACAGATCTGCTGTGGCAGGTGGTTCCCTGTGGCCCTGGCTGTTGTCAGCATCCAACGAGAGGGGGAACAGGGAGAAGGGAGAGGAGAGGGTGAGGAGGGCAGGGGAGGGGCTGGAGAAGGGGGTCTTACCTGTGAGCCTCGCCAGGGCAGGGGCAGCACGGCAGCTGCCTAGGGCTCTATCCCTGTAGTGGGCAGCGGGGAGCCAGTGGACGGCCCCTCCTTGCCATTCACTGTTGCCTCTGCCGCCTCCAGCTTGGCACTGGGCTTTATCGGCCAGCTGACCTGAAACCGTACCCCGGAGAAGCTGAGTGACAGTCTGATCACTTGACAAGAGGCAGGCTGGCGGGGACAGGGAGGTGATGTCCACATCTGCTCCAGTTCCCTGGACCTCAGGAGGCTGTGAGAGGAGCACTGCCTCTGTGCTGGGGCGTAGCGGGGTGGACCTGTCACCTCTTAGGCCAAAGGTCAGACCTCCCACACCAGCTGGGCGGGGCTCTGCCGGGCCTCTTCCTAACAGAAAGGATGACAGCTGTCATTTCTCCATGCCCACTATGCGCTAGCTATGTTCTATACATTCACAACCCTGTCAGGATCTGAACTGTTTTTAAAGGTTTGTGTATTTGAAAGGCAGAGTGTCAGAAGCAGGAGAGATGGAGTGGGTGGCGGAATCTTCCATTGGGTGGTTCACTGCCCCAGTGGCTGCAACAGTCAGGTCTGGGCCAAAGCCAGAAGCCAGGACTCCATCTTGGCCTCCCCAATCTGCTGCCTTCTCAGGTTCATTAGCAGGAAGCTGGATCAGAAGTGGAGCAGCCAGGATTTGCACCAGACACTCGGGCTGTGGCTTAGCCACAATACTGGCTCTTAAATTGATTCAAGCAACAGATTTACTGAGATGTAATTCACATGCAGGACAAGTCATCTGTTTAAAGTATGCAAATTCAAATGGGTTTTAGTTCTGTTCGACTCCTACAGCCAACAGCACCATCTATTTTAGAGCATCTTCATCACTCCCCAAAGCTACTGGGTGCCACCTCCCAGCCCAAGCGGACTGTGAATCTCCCTCTTGCCTCTAGATATTTGCCTATTCTTTTGAGATTTTACTTTATTTATTTGAAAAGCAGAGTTAGAGAGAGAGAAAGAGAGAGAGAGAGAGAGAGAGGTCTTCATCCACTGGTTCAATTCTCAATTGGCCACAATGGCTGGGGCTGGACCACACTGAAGCCAGGAGCTTCTTTTGGGTCTATCATGCACAAGCAGGGGCCTACTGTTTTCCTAGGTGCATGAGCAGGGAGCTGGATCCAAAATGGAGGAAGCCAGGATTTGGACTGGCGCTCACATGGGATACCGGCAACTGAGGCCATGGTTTAACCAGCTGCACCACAGCGCCAGCCCTGAGATTTGCCCGTTTTGACCATTTCCCATGAGCAGCGTCACCCAGCAGGTGCTCTCTGTGACTGGCCTCCTCCCCTTAGCAGAGCAGCGTTTTCCATCTCACGTACGTTGTACCGTGCATCAGTACTCGTCCCTTTTTACTGCTGATGACCTTGTAATTATAATGCTTGTGGCCAGCGCTGTGGCTCACTTGGCTAATCCTCTGCCTGTGGCGCTGGCACCCCGGGTTCTAGTCCTGGTTGGGGCACTGGATTCTGTCCCGGTTGCTCCTCTTCCAGTCCAGCTCTCTGCTGTGGCCCGGGAGGGCAGCGGAGGATGGCCCAGGTGCTTGGGCCCTGCACCCGCATGGGAGACCAGGAGGAAGCACCTGGCTCCTGGCTTCGGATCGGCGCAGCGCCGGCCGTAGCGGCCATTAGGGGAGTGAACCAACAGAAGGAAGACCTTTCTCTCTGTCTCTCACTGTCTATAACTCTCTGTGTGTCTCTCTCTTTCTCACTAACTCTGCCTGGCCAAAAAAAAAAAAAATTAATAATAATAAATTGTAATGCTTGTTTCACAGAGGGGGAAGGGAAGTCTCAGGGAGGGCCATGACTTCCCAGGTCACACAGCCGACAGGGGCAGGGCCCCAGCTGATGCTGAGCTGCAGCACCCATGCTGCTGGGACCAGAAGAGCTGGGGTAAGCTGGGAAATATTCCTGCCACGGTAACCATGGGCTCCATCCACACACTGAGGGTCCCCGGGACTCGGGCGACCTAGGAAAGGAGCGGAGGGGAGGTGAGGAGGGAGGGAAGCAAAGGGAGTTAGCTGGGTGGGGCAGAGGAGGATTAGGTAGAGGCCATGTCCGGAATTGGGTCTGGAGCCATGGTCACAGGGCGAGTGGTCAGAAACCCAGGTGCTCTAGTGTGAAGCTTGGGCTGTACCTGTCCCCTTCCTTGGACCACGTCCTGTCCTTGTTGTGTTACTGATGCCAGGCTCATAGCTGCTAGGGCTGCTGAGGTTAGGGGAACGCAGCAGGTGGATTCCGAGGTCCAGCTGGAAATACTAGCCTGGAGGGGGTGGAGGGAATTGCAGGGAGCTTGCAAGGGAGGGATAAACTGTTGGAATCCAAACAAGGCCCTGGAGAAACCCGGGAGGGCAGGGGCTAAGTTTGCTTGGACCTGGGAGCCGCTTAAGGGCAGGGCCAGACCCGGCTTAGAAGCTCCAAGACCGGCTTTTAGGGGCTGGGACGCAAGTAGCCTTCTGTGCTCACCCAGCCTAGGTCTCTGTGGAGGGAGTGCTCAGCAGGAAGTGGGGAGAAACTGGGTGGTTTGGGAACAAGTGCCTTCCTGATAACCTTAGTCCATGCTGCAGGCTGGGGTACGGTCCTGGTCAGTAACACACTCTTCCCCAGCGTGGGCGGGGGGGTTTCAGACCCTTAGTGTGCCTGGGTCATCAGACACAGCCCTCAGCCTGGGCTAGGTGCAGCCCATGTCCTCCCATGACCTTATCCGTGACACCCAGCGGGTTATTTACAGGAGCTGGAGCAGGCTTTGGAAGGAATGTTCTTCCTCCGAGCTTCACTCCTCAGGCCTGGGCCTCTTGACTGTCCTTCCGTAGGTTCCTTGAACCCCAAGGGAGGTGGAGTCCCTGGCCTTGAAAGCTCTGAGCTGGCCAGGGAGGGCGTGGGCTGGCAGCCTGAAGCCTAGGAGCCGAGGCAAACAGACGCAGGGCAGCAAGCACCCGCCCCCTCCGTGAGGTTCCTGCGTCACTCTGCACTGAGTTCTGCGGCGTCTGCCTCTCCACTGGTTTGCTCCAGCAGCGTGGGTGGGGCTGACATTTCCTAAGCTGCCAGCGGGTGCCAAGTGCAGGAAAAGCACTTTCACAAATGTCTTACTTGATCTCGACCACAACCCTGCATGTAGCCCAGGGCGCCCTCCTGCTCCCCCCATAGCTGTCCACAACCTGGCCAGCTCTCTGGGCCCACCCAAGACAGGCCTCTTCTAGGAAGCCCTCCCTGACTGTGTGAAGTGGCCCTGATCTTACCCCTGAATTCAGAGCCCCTCCAGGCTGCACTGCTTTGATCACCCACGGCAGCAGCCTTACATCTCTGGGGACCACCTCCCAGCTGCACAGACACAGGCCAAACACTTCACGCTTCCTGGAGCCTCAGTTTCACTGTAAGAGGGGCAAGGGACCACCCAGGAGAGAGGCTGCTCTGAGGCAGCAGTGACACCGCCTGGGGATGAAAAGCACGCCCTTTTGTCAGTGCCTCTGCAACCCCTGGCCCAGCCGCCACACGCTGGCCTCCCCACAGGGCTTTGTCTCCAGCAGCTGCTCAAGCACTTGGGGTCCGTGTGGCTAAGCCAGAGCCACCATCCCAGAGACAAGCTGGGTCCTGACAGGTTTCGAGCACCAGAAAAGGAACTACGGGGGTCGTTCTAATCTGGGCCGACCTGACCCCTGGGGGCCTCTGAGGTTTCGTGGGCGCTGGCCCGTTCCAGCAGCTGGGCTTCTGGGGGACTGTGTGATTGTCCAGCTTTCTCTCCAGCAGTCAGAGCTCAAGTGGATTCCTAGCACCCCCGTTCCAACGGCCAACCCAGGAAACATGCAGAGTACAAACACTAATAGAATTTTATTCAAACAAAGGCAGGAACAGTGACCTTCAAAGCTAAGTAAAAAAAATAATAAGTTAAAAGCATGGTTAGAATTTCAGACAATCACATACAAAGGCCTGAAGGAAGCGGCTTCCCTCCTCTCCCACTCATTCAACATGGGGTACAGTTTCAATCTGCAAAGCCCCCTTATCCCCAAGCAAGTGAGCTGGAGGCAGCTCCAGGATTCCCTCGGCAGGCAGGAAGCACGCGATCCACAGCCCCTCCCAACCTCTAAGGCACCGAGGGCCCAGTCCTGTTGAGGCAGAGGGGTGGGCTCAGGTCAGCAGCCCAGAGTCAGGGATGCTGGCAGGAGGTTCTTGGCTGCAAAGACGCCTGCCAGGGTCCCTTGGTCAAAAGATGGGTAGGCCCCGTGAGCGCTAGAACCACTGCCTCACTGCAGGAGGAAGAAGCCGGAGGAGTCCCGGCAGGTGCCCCGGGCTGGGCCGGGCCTCCCCTGCAGTCTGGGAATGGGCTCAAGGCACCCACGGACTGGGCTGGCGGCGGTTTGAGGGCCTTCTCAGGCCTGAGGGAACCAGATCTGGCCAAGGCCGAGGGAGGCCCTTAGGAGTCCTTGTGGGAGCACTGGGAAGAAAAGATCCGAGCGATCCTGCGTGTCTCCTCCTCGGGCAGGCTGGGAGGAAGCGAGCTGGGCCTGGGGCGACAAGGCCTTCTGGAAAGGGCTCCTCTGGCGGCTTCACTCTTGCCCTGCAGAGGAAGAAGTCGGCTCCGTCAGCACTGAGGCGGAGGCATCAACAGGGCTGGCCTTGGCCCCTCTCATCTAGGGGTCCTGGTGTTAATACTTGTGTAGAGCAACTGGCTCACGCAGCACTCAACACACTGCATCCTGCTTAACCCTGATGGACTCTAGTTACGGTGCGTACATCATTCTCCCAGGTATATCCCAGGGCGTGAGCGGCCGCGCAGACTGCTTGTCCCTCTGTGGGCGGGGCCGTCGCTGCCAGGATGCAGTATGGGGTGAGGCCTCATCCCTTCCTGACTCCAGACAAGTCATTGTCCCTGAGTTGGGACAATTGCGTGTGTCCCAGCTGGGACCGTGTCCAGCTCCTGGGAGAGGATGCTGGGGAACAGTACTCTCTCCTCGGGGCCCCTGAAGTTCCTGGAGTGTTCAGGGGATGTGAGACCCACTGCCCTGCTACCAAACTCTCCTGGTCTTGGGCTCACAAATTCTGCCATTGAGGTGACGGGTCACAATTCTCTCAACTCTCATTTGCCCCATCTTTAAACACTTTTAATGTTTTGCCTACACAGTGCCAGGCTCCCTCATGAAAGAGCTTGCAGCTATACAGAGGGGGAGGCCTGGGAGGGGAAGGGGCAGTACTAAAAGGAGATCAGTGCGGCCAGTGCGGGGAGACCCACTGAATTCCCAGCCTGCACTGGGGGAACTTATTCCCTGGCCCCGAATTCCCATGCGCTGATGCGTCTGCACGCTGCTGGGGCACGGGCAGCGCGGCACCACCCCCTAGGCACTCACCATGGGTGTGGTGGAGACCCTGGAGGTTGGGACAATCTCCTGGCCCCTGCAGTTCTGCTAATGGGAAACTGAGGTGCAGGCAGAGTTACTCCCAGGCTCAGCCAAATTCACCAGCCCCTTCTTTCCTTCATTTCTCCCAGCTACAGATTTCCAATGCCTACCGTGTGAGGGAGATAGACACGAAGAGAACTCAGCACTGACCTTTAGGGCTCAGAGTCAAGCTCTGGGTGGCAGGGAGCTCTACCCAGAGAACTGGAGCAGCAGCCAGAACGAGGTGAGGGAGGGAGCCAGGCGTCCCTGCTACCCTGCCTCGGCCTCAGCTCCCCGCCCAGGAAGAGGGGCAATCTTGAGACCCCTGCCGACAGAGAATCCTAAATGCCATGGAGCACACACGACCCGGGCACGCTCTCAGCAGTCAGCCTGCGGCAGGGACCACAAGATGCATCTCCCTGTCTCCAGTCAGGCTGGGGCTCAGAGGGAAGAGAACTTACCCTTTGCTGGGGTCTGCAGTTCTCGCTTCCAAAATGTTGGAAGCCCCAGTTCCCATAACGCCTCAGGCCAGGAGAGGCCAGTGGGCTGACCTCTGCCTGCTGCCCTTCCCTCCTGCCTGGGTGCTCCTGCAGGGCCTGCGCTGGGGCTGATGCAGGTGACAACTGGGCCAGGTCCAAGACAGAAGCGTGGAAGCTGCTAGAGCAGCCAATGGGTGGAGCCCCTCCACCCTAGGCCCCACACAGATCCCCTTCAACAGGCCACAGGCTCCCAGCGGGTGGTGGGTCCAGGTGTCCCCACTTCCCCTGCTATGCAGAATCCCTAGGGCTTTCTCTGGGGACGTGAACTGGCCCCAACTGGTTCACTTGCTCAAGGCCAAGGTGCTTTGTTTTTCTGGGTCTCAGTGTCTTCCCTGCCAAGGGGTGCTGAGGCCTTCTATTTGGTCTACCTACCTAGTCTCCTCCTTGTGACGCTCAAATACAATTCAGACGCGACCACGGGTCTGGCCAGGTGCACTTGCAGAATGAAGCTGGGGGCTGTTCTCAGATTCCCCCAGGCCCCTCCCATGCACACGGTACTGGCTTCAAAAGGTCCTGAGCAGAACTGGGCCCAGCACCTCCGGCCTCTGGCCTGGGATTAGGGCTGAAGTTTTGTTCATTCCCAGAGCAGCTCTCAAGTGACATAAACACTGCCTGAGGAGCTAGAAGCAAAACTTCCCAGAGACTAAAAACAAAGCAGACAGCTGCCTGGGGCTGGGGGCGGGCTTGCCAGTGCACTGCTGCTCCCCAGACTGAGCAAGGCTCAGCAGAGCTGTCCGCCTGGTTCACCCTTCACCTCCTTGGCCGGCTGCCCTCCCGGAGCTGCCTCCCACAGTCATCTCCTAAGGCGGGGACGAGGACTTTCCTGGTGCTAAAGACAGCAGCAAACTCAGAGCTGAGCTAGAAGCAGCGTAAGTGGGGACAAGACAGGGATCAGAGGCCCCACCTGGGGAGGCAACTCCCCCCACCCTGCCCTGTGCTGGAGCGCTCTCACCCTCAGTACTCCGTCCGAGCTTCACTGCCACCTGTTGCCTCCCTACCCTTCCTCCCAGCTCTCCCTGCGAGGAGGCCTCCTACCCAGGCCTCATCTGCACAACCAAGGGCCTGACTAGAGCGAGGCCTGTCAAGGAGAGGGCGGGAGTCCAGAGTCCCGAGGGAAGGGCTGAAGTTGCATTCCTGGAAGAGCTCCTGGCCCTTCCTAGGCTCTGGCCTCAAAGCTGCTCCAGTAACTGGAGCCTAGGCCCTTGGCCCTTCCTGGCTAGGCAGCTGCCAACCTATGGTCGAGGCCAGCGTGGGCACCAGGCAATGCTGGTCTTTTCCCCTGACTCCTGTACACTCTCGGTCTGGTTGCCCAACTCCTCCCAAAGTGTTGCCTGTATCAGAAACCTTTTCATCTTGAAGTCTCCTCTTGGTTCTGCAGAGGGCAATGGACTTGTGGCTCAAAGAGACAGGGCAGTAGGTCAGGACCTTGCCTTCTGCTCCAAGAGGGGCGACTCAGCCACCAGGCCCGGGCCCTCCGCTCAGCACGTTAACTCAGCTCCCTACTGATCCGACCTGGTGACTGTGGGAGGCTGGGTCTCTCTAGCAGTTTTGGGCATCTCTGAGATGTCTTTGGGATTGTGGAAGGGCAGTCAAAGACAGAAAACTTCTTTGGGCTTTGAGGATAAAAGAAGTAGCCCCAAGGCCGTAAGTCAGAAGGCCTTGGGCTTCTGGGACCCGGGCTCTCCCACTCCTGCACCTCTAACTCTGGCCTGAGCTGAGCAAATGGCCAACTGCTCCGGCCTGGAACTGCCCTCCACACCTCTCAGACTGCCCTGTAGGGCCTGACTTGCCAGCACACCGCTTCTGGCTCTAAGGTTTCGATCATGTCCCATCTCTTAGCATCTCTGTCGCTCAAGTACCTCTGTCCCTTCTACACACATTAAAATGCTAACAGCAGCAGAGGGAATGCATCTTGATAATGATGGGAATAAACAGAACAATAGTTAACATTCACAGAGTCCTTGCCGGGTGCCAAGAACTGCCATATCTTACTTAGTTTTCCACAGCCAGTCCTAGGAGGCTGGTACTGCTAGTGTCATGCCCATTTTTCAGGTAAAGAAAACTGAGGTAACTTGTCCCAGGTTACACAGGTAGTAAATGACAAAGCTGCACTTGAAACCTGGGCTGTCTGGATCCAGAGGCCATGTTCCTGATCACTGCATGGTTCTGCCTGACAGAGGGAAAGAGGGGAGAACAGCCACAAATGAAGTCTGTGTCGCCTTCCCAGAGAGCAGAGAGACCCTGCTGGAGAGCTCGGAGAGGCAGCGGCAGAGCCAGCTTAACGCACCAGGTGTGTGACTCTCAGCTCCCAGAGGGCCTGGAGCCCTTCAGTCCCTAGTGATGTCTCCCAGCTACGCAGAGGTGAGACCATAGACCACCGAGGGCTTTCACTCCTGCCTGGCCCTGTCTCCTGCTTCCTGCCTCCTACGCTCACTCCTCATGACTAACAGCATCTGGCCCCAAGCCTGTGGCTAATGCAGGGGCTTGTCTGTGACGCAGGCAGAGAAACATGGGCAGGAAAGGAACAAGACGGTGCCCACGTCCTGGTAAGGACCTGCCAGGCACACGGGGCAGGCACGCAGGGGCCAGGCACACACGACAGGCTGCTTCTTGTTTGCTTCCTTTCTTCCTGCCCGTCTCAGTGCAGCATCCTCTCAAAATGCTCCCTTCAGTCTTCAGGGCCGAGGTTGGCGGTAGGAGGAGGCAGAAAGGGTGACGTCCTCACCCACAGAACAGCGCCCCTTCCCTACTCTCCCTCCCTTGCACTCTGAGCTACTCAAGGTGCCCGAGGTGCCGGGAAGCCCCATCAGATGGGGAAGCCGCCCCCTGCCCCAACTCTAATCCTAGCTACGTTGGCACTCATCTCTGTCTTCCTTTGTGCTGCAGTCAGAGTGGTTTCTGTCCTCTCCAAAGGCCAAGGCTCTTCATGTGCTCTGGACCCCAGGCCGTCTCCAAGTGGGGGCTGTTGTATCCATGCTCACCCCTCTCCTGCATCTTCCCCTTGTCCCTTTCTCCGGGGGATCATCACATCAGCATACAGAAAACCCCTCAAAAACAGCAACTCCCTTGATCTGCACCAGCCACGCTTCTATTTCTCTACTTCATCTTCACAGCAAAGTTGGGGAGGGAGTTGGTGTCACCCTCTTGTCAGCATCCAATCATTCTCAAAATTTTAATTACATATGATTTTGTGATATTATTGTGTATCATACCAATGAATCTATAACACAGGTAAGTTATGAAGAATAAAAATGAACACGTGCAAAACCACAACTGCACCCAAGAACTGAAACATGGCTAATCCTGTTGATCGGCCCTATATCCCCTCCCCCTCCCCTTTCCCATCCCCTGCCTCCACATCCATAAACACTGCAGTCAAACTGATGAAAACCAAAGATAAGGCAGCAGGTTATGTTCAGGGCAACACTAATAAAAACAATGTGCACTTCTCAGAAACAACGGGAGACAGAAGGCAGTGGGGTGACATTTCTAAAATGTCAAAAGAAAAAACTATCAAAAATTCAAATTAGAATTCTACTTGTATATAGCTGGTGAGAAAAATATCTTTAAAAATTGGAGGCAAAAGAATTATATTTTTCAGATAACTCAGAGAATCAGTTACCAATTGGTCCACACCATGTAAAATTCTGAAGGAAGTTCTTTAGGCTGACGGGAAATGGTGCCAAACAGAAATCCAGGTGTGAAGAAGGGAGGAGGCGCACCGGCGACTGAGTATGTGGGCAAACATAAAGATCACTTTTTTTTGTCTTAAATTCTGCAATGTCAGGACACTTTTAAGACCTGAGATTATGGCTCTGAGATTATGGTGCCTCTGCCCAAATAAAATCCAAAATTTAATCAATCAAATCTAAAATAAAACATAAGGAAGCCAAAGTTCTGATATCCTCTGGTCACTATTGCAGGTTTTTTTTTTTTTTTTTAATTGACAGGCAGAGTGGACAGTGAAAGAGAGAGAGAGAAAGGTCTTCCTTTTGTCGTTGGTTCACCCTCCAATGGCTGCCGCGGTCGGCGCGCTGCGGCCAGCGCACCGCGCTCATCCGATGGCAGGAGCCAGGTGCCAGGTGCTTTTCCTGGTCTCCCATGGGGTGCAGGGCCCAAGCACTTGGGCCATCCTCCACTGCACTCCCGGGCCACAGCAGAGAGCTGGCCTGGAAGAGGGGCAACCGGGACAGAATCCGGGTGCCCCGACCAGGATTAGAACCCGGTGTGCCGGCGCCGCAAGGCAGAGGATTAGCCTGTTGAGCCACGGCGCTGGCCACTATTGCAGTTTTTTTTTAACTGAGTTCTTTTAAGTAATTTTATCTTCATTTTTAGTGTCTACTTGCTAGTGACAAACTAAGTAAGAGAGACAGAGAGACTCTAAAGAATAATGATGTTTATTTGGGAATAAGCAGGGAGCATGTAATGTGGAACATGAATGCCATGTAAACCCTGGGTGTATTTTAAGGGGAGGTGTAAAAGAAGACTTGTAATACAGCCCACCAAACCGCTTAAGGCAGGAAGGTGGCTGCAAAGATGACAAAAAAGTCTCAGGAGTCCATCAACTCTAGGCCCCAGCTGGTTACGCAGAGTGGAAAGTGGGGCTGGTGCTGTGGCGTAGTGGGTAAAGCCTCTGCCTTCAGCTCTGGCATCCCACATGGGCACCAGTTTGAGTCCTGGCTGCTGCACTTCTGATACAGCTCTCTGCTATGGCCTGGGAAAGTAGTAGAAGATGGCACAAGTGTTTGGGCCCCTGTACCCACGTAGGGGACCTGGAAGAAGCTCCTGGCTCCTGGCTTTAGTTTGGGGCAGCTCTGGCCGTTGTAGCCATCTGGGGAGTGAACCAGCAGATGGAAGACCCCTCCCCCTCTGCCTCTGCCTCTCTGTAACTTTACCTTTCAAATAAAAATAAATCTTAAAAGAAAATAGTGGAGTGAATCAAAGGAAGGAAGACATTTCTGTCTCTCTCTCACTGTCAATAACTCTGTCTCTCTGTCTAACTCTAGCCAAAAAAAAAAAAAAAAAAAATAGTGGAAAGTGCATGTGGGGGTGCAAGCAGACTCTGAATGCAATCAGGCAGGCACTGTGAAACTGGTCCTCCTCATCACCGTCTGCCTGGCCTGAAGGAATCAGACACAGAGTGTCACACCACATTGGCCCAAACTGGGGGCCATCACTACAGTGATAACAACGTGGAATCAGGGCTGTGAGGGAAACGCTGCAGGATGTGCACAATGCCTATCACCCATCCAGGTGATTCTTCTATCAGAAGCATGCCAGAATAGACTGGGGAAAAAATCAACCATGCAAAATTTTTATTTAATAAAACTTATTAAAAGCTTATTAAAAAAAAAATTGGGGCCGGCGCTGTGGCACAGTGGGTTAACACCCTGTTCTGAAGAGCCGGCATCTCATATGGGTGCCAGTTCTAGTCCCAGCTGCTCCTCTTCTGATCCAGCTCTCTGCTATGGCCTGGGAAAGCAGTAGAAGATGGCCCAAGTCCTTGGGCCCCTGCACCTTCGTGGGAGACCCAGAGGAAGCTCCTGGCTCCTGGCTTCAGATTGGCAGCTCTGGCCGTTGCAGCCATCTGGGAAGTGAACCAGTGTTTGGAAGACCTCTCTCTCTCTCTCTCTCTCTCTCTCTCTCTGTAACTGTCTTTCAAATAAATAAAAATAAATCTTAAAAAAAGTTATTAAACACACACACACACACGCATTTAAAGGCAAAATGAGAATTATGTAAATTACTTTTGGCCACAAGGATTAACAACAAAGTTGTTCAAGGGTTAATAAGCAGGGTGACACCCGTCCAGGGGTGAACTAACAGTTGCTGGACAGGTATCCTTGCAGAAGTTGTTTTATGTAAGTTTATAATGGCCTTTTGGAAAGGTTGTGACAGTTCTGGCATTTTTTTGTGATAGATTTTATTATCAGCCAAACATTTATTTATTTTTTAAGATTTATTTGAAAGGCAGAGAAAAAGGGAGGAACAGAGAGAGGAGAGAAAGATCTTCCATCTGCTAGTTCATTCCCCAAATGCCTGCCACATCCAGAGCTGGGCCAGGCCAAACCCACAAGTCAGAAACTCCATCTGGGTCTCTCACATGGGCGGCAGGGACTTAAGTATGAGCCATCATCTGCTGCCTCCCAGGCATATTAGCAGCATGCTGGGTTGGAAACGGAGGGGTGACTTGATCGCAGGCACTCTGACACTGGGTGTGGGTGTCCTAAGCAGCGTTGGCTTGACCTGCTATACCCCAACTCCTGTCCATGTCCTAGCTTTACTTATTACTTTTGGACACAAATGAGTCCATTTTGATTCTGACAATTTTCACACCAGTATCCTAAACGCACTTGATTTTATTTCTAGCTTACCCACAACTGGATGGTAGCCAGCCAAGAGCGCAGGACTCTGGAAAAATACACTGCAACCAGTACAGGAAGGAGTGAGAGGCCCGTTACTAGCTAGGGTGACCAAACTCCTGGGGATTCCTGGATTGTGGGGCCTCCAGGGCTGCAACTGGGACAGTTCTGCCTAAATCACGATGCCACCATCACCAGCACCCAGAATGAGCTCCTGACAAGTGGCCCTGACAGCAGCAAGCCATGCAGTTTAGCTATGGGCAAGAAAGCAAGCAGCTAAAAACGGAGTCTTGCTATCTCACAAGGAGACGTGCCCTTTAATAGAAGAGAACATTCCTATTTCTCCCTCTGCCGCACTTTGTGTCTCATGTTTAATAGGCCGAAGACATCCTGCATCCCTGGGAGCTGGCATCTAATGAAGGTACAAACGCAAAAGCAGGAAGAGCAGTGGTGCTTGGCAGATGAGGGACGGCAGCTCACACGAGCTGGCTCACAGACCTCCCTTCCTCTGGGCACGACTGCCACTCGCCCCACGTGGCTGCAGGCGAGGAGGCCAAGGGAACAAAGAGTGCCTGCTCGCCTCTCGGCTGTTCTCACCGTCATCTCATTAGGCGTCAACTGTTAGCCTGCTGCAGAGGCTGGCCCCTCTCCTCCCCTAGGAGAGGCTTTTCTGATATGATAAAGCTTAGACTGACGCATGTGCCAAGTGCATGAGGTATTCTGGGAATGGTGACGGAGAGTCTGGAGGAGAGTGGGGTGTGTGTTTGTGTGTGTGTGTGGGGGGGTGGGGGCAGGAACTCGCACAGGACCGGGCATCCAGCGGCTTTGCTCTAGGGCTCTAGCGGCAGGCTCTTAGGATGCCACTGGACACACCCCATCTTTGATCCACGTGGCCTCTGGTAAGGCACATACAATGCTAGAGTGGTAAATGCTAAATGAAACCTATCTAAAAGAAGGCAAATGGCCTGGGAAAGGAACCAACCCCAGTGTCACGACTTTCAGGTGGTGTAACTTAAGAGCACAGCGGAGATGCACTGGTTGGGTGATCCTAGGCTAGCACTTGGCCTGTCTTCATCATCTCAGACTCTTTATATATAAAATAGAAACAGCAATAGCTTACAGTCTACATGGAAAGCCCTGGGCCTCCATTTCCATATACTACAGGATAACAATGGTACCCATCTCACTGCGTTGTTGGGAAACTTAAATGAATTTACACGTCACAGACTTCCAATGCCCACTGCAAAGTATGGGTTGAACAGGGGTGAGCCATCACAATTAACCAGAATTCTGAACATTCTGTTCATTGCACGCGTTGGCCCTGAAATGATCTTGGTTATAGAAGCCCTCCAGGGCAGGAGCTTTGTATTGCCAGGCACGCAGTCCTGCTCTGTGGTTCCTTTCCCCATGCCATCACCATAATTGCCGTTTCAAAGTCATCAATGACCACCCTGCTGCCAGATCCGAAAGAGAACTCATTCTCTTCAGTACCCGTGGTGAACTGTTTAAAGTTTAATAGGCATCACTCCCCTGCTTACCTCTTCAATGCTTATCCTGAATTTTGAATAAAAGTGAAACTCTTTTGCATGGGATACACAGCCTGTGTGATCTGGGTCCTTCAGCCTCATCCTGCTGATCTCTGAGTTCCCGGGTTACTGGCTTTGTGTCACTCTCTGGGTCATTACAAGCTCGTTTCAGTCTCAGGGCCTGTGCATGTGCTGCCCTGCCTGGAGCACTCTTCTCCAAGTTCCTAACACAGCTGGCTCCTCAGTATGGTGCAGCGGGGCCAGAAACACAGATTCTGAAACCAGGCTGCTTGGGTTTCAATTCTGGCTCCCCTGCTGACTACCTGCATGACCAGGTGAGTGTCTCAGTTTTCTCAACTTAAAATATAGGGGTAATACTAGCATGTTCATCATCAGGTTGCTGAAGTAAGTACGTTAAAGTAAAGTGCTTGGAGCAGTGTCTGCACAGTAAGCACCATGGTGGTCACTATTTTTGTTTAACACGGTCTCCTTGGAGAAATGCAATTCTTTATCACATCAGCTAGGACTCACCAGTCCTTAAGTACCCTAGGTTTCTGTTTACAATTTGTGTTCCAAGAAGACAGGGAATCTGCCCTCTTTACTATTATATCCTAGCACCTAGTGCAATAGGTGATATGGGTAGGGACTCAATAATTACATGGTGAACAATTAGAGAAGTCATTACTAATATATTTCTTGCAAAGCTGGTACTTGTTTTGTTGAATTTCTTGTCACTTGCAAAAAAGGTCAGGTGCTAGGAAGAGAGGTGGGATTTGTTCCAGACTTTCAACCCGCTAGCTCAGCTGAGTGATAAATAGCCAGGATGTGTCTGCAAACGACACAGGTAACCACTCTGCTCCCCTGCAGTAAACCCGTCACGGGCCCTGCACCTGCTGTGTGGAGCTGCCTCACTCACACCTGCCTGTGCTTGGCTGCAGCTCCCACAGCGCAGCCTATGCTTCTCAGCTGACTCTTGCTTTTAGGCTCTGTACTGTATTTTTCCTTGCATGTCAGCCGTAGCTGACAATGCCCTGTTCTGACGTATTTGTTTTTCCATTCTTTTCCTGCGCTCTCTGCCCACTGCTGGCCCACAGGAAATGTTCAGTGCAAGCCTGGGGAGTGACCACTGCTGCAGCCTTTCCAGAAAGATGGCCTGGGGCAGCTCTGCATTCTGCACACTTCTGTACTCTGTAAGAGAGAGGAAGGTCAGCCAGCTGTCTTCTTACCTGATCAGTTGTGCCTGCCGGTGGCAAAGCTGTGGACAGTGTGAGCATCCGCAGGGAGGCCTCCAATTGCTGGGGAGGCAGAAAGAAGTTGGGCACCACAATGGGCTCTGGGCTACAACAGGTTAAGGGAACAATATACCCATAGCCTACCTCCTTGCCAGAACAGCACCTCCCTGACCTCAATTACCCATACTCCAGCTCCTGCCCAGGAATCCCTTGCTCAAGTGGGTCCCTCTGAAGAGAAGGCCCTGCCCACTTCTAACAAATCCATCTACTCTTCTGTTAGGGGTTGGTTGAAATCTTGCCTCCAGGAGGCCTTCTCTTCAGGTTGGGCCACGGTGATTCCTTCTCCCTTTTATCCTGCAACACAGCAGACTGCTGGGTCACTTAGTCTGAATGACACCGGCTGCGGACCTGCTGTTAAAATCAGTAGGCCTCGTTTCTGACATATTTGTTCTTCCATTCTTCCCCTGAGCTTCCTGCCCACTACTGTCACTCAGACAAGTGGGGCTGGGAAGGTGGCTGCCAGGGGGAGTGCCTTAGGCTGGATGGAGGTGTCTGGCTGTTCGCTGCTCACCTCCAGAAAGGACAGCTCTGCATGAGGGGCCGTCCATGGGCACAGCTGGCGCACCCAATCTGAGTGTGAGCCCCAGTGGGCAGGCCTACCTCGCACTTCTTCTATCTTCTTGTACCCAGGACTGTGTTGAGAACATGGCATTCCACAAATATGTGTTGAATCAAAGCACTGATCGAATTTAGTGGAACTCTGAGGGAGGAGGGGGGAAATATTCTGATGTTCCAATTTTTGGTTTCTCTTTAATAAGTTAAGCACAGTTCCAACTTGAACTGGTCTACCAGGTTTCCTATTTTTTTTTTTTTTAAGATTTATTTATTTATTTGAAAGGCAGAATTACAGAAAGAGAGAGGAGAAACAGAGAGAGAGGTCTTCCATCTCCTGGTTTACTCTCCAAATGGCTGCAATGGCCAGGGCTGGATCAGGCCTAAGCCAAGAGCCAATAGCTTCTTCCAGGTCTCTCACGTGGGTGCAGAGGCCCAAGCACTTGGGCCGTCTTCTAATGCTTTCCCAGGCACATTAGCACGGGAGCTGGATTGGAAGTGGAGCAGCCACTTTCATAATAACCGGCGTTATTATGGGATGCTGGCATTGTATGCCATGGCTTTAACCTGCTGCACAACAGCACTGGGCCCCAGGTTTTCCATTCTATCATCATTCTTCCATGTCAGACCTTGAACTTCAAGAGGGCAGCAATGATCTGTCTTTTCACAGCCATATTCCTGTTACCCTGCATGGTACCTGGCGCATAGCAAGTGAATATCCATTGAAGAGTGAAATGCATCCACTTCCTGCTTTGGACCCAGTCCCTAATTTTCCTCAAGAGGCAGGGTAGAGTGGAGGCCCTCAAGGGAAAGAGCCCTTTGACCTCAGGCCCTCCTCAGGGGCACAGGAGGTAAATGGGGGCGTATTAGCTGGTGCTGCTCTGACAGCCAGGGGCTCTGCCCAACGGCCAGCCGATTCCGAGGGCAGGCGCAGCACTGCTGTGCAGAGCCGGCCTACAGTGGCAGCACAGCTCTCTACAGCCCATCACCTCCTGGCTGCTTTATGCTCCTGTCCCAACAGCCACTTTCTCTCTGCTACTCCTGGGTTCCCTCTCCTTAGTTTTTGAACATGCTCAAGACTTCCACTCAGCAAAACACCAACCTCTGTCTCCCTCATTCCCTCCCACCTGCCACCCAGCTCTGTCATTCCCTAGAGGGTAACACCAGAAAGTTCTTGTTTGTACTTCAAGTCCTTCACTTTGAAAATAGATATAATGATGACAGCTGTTGTTCTGAGGGTTAGCTTGTACATGCAGTGCTTAGAGGGGTCCCGACAAGACGAGCCCTCAACAGTCGGCCCCTGTCGCCTCCCCAGCGCATGGAAAACACTGCCAGTTCTGGCTGCCCCACTACTTGTCCCACCCGTGGAAGTCTGTGTTGGTTCCCGCCTGAGATGATGTCCCGCACACTACAGCTGGGGCCTACATGCTGGCCGGCCCCCTGGACCGCCTTGGCCGAGTGCTGGCCAACGCTTCCTGAAGCCCCGCAGCCCCGGTTCCCATCCGTCTCCCTCTTCCCTGCTCTCCCTGGCTGAGAATCTCCACTTGTTCGTGATTTGCCTTGCTCGGCCTGCCCTTTCCACATTGGCCATCTCAGAGCTCTGCCCCTAGGGGTCTGGTCCTCCCTTTCCACGCTCTTCTTGCTGCCCTCATCGTTTCCAGAGTCACCCAGCTCTATGCCTGACTCAAGCCTCCTCCTAGGTATCCCATGGGCAACGTGTCCGCATTTCCCTGAAGCCTGTCTCTATGTGCTCTTCCCTTTCCAGTAAGTGACATCACCGACCTAGTCACTCGGGACAGAAACCTCTAAGTCACTTTCTGTTTCCCTCTCCCAGGCCCTGCTCCTTAGCTAATCCTCATAGATCTACTCTCCTCCTCACCTACAGCAGTCCAGGCTTTAGGTCAGACTGTCTTTGTCTTTTGTTATTACTCCAAGTTTCCTGGTGTTTCATCTTTTCTGATCTCATCTACCCTCTACAAGGCACTGGGACTTCTCATCTACGTAAATCAGACCATAGCACACTCTTGTGAAACGGCGAATGTTTACCAGACATAACTTACGCATACGCTCTGTACGTAAGTTTCAGTCTTAGATTAGACAGGTTACATCATTAATTTTCACAATCTAAGTACTACTATTGGTTCCATTTCACGCATGAAGAATCTGATGTTTATTTGCTTCTGGGGCAGAGTCCCAGCTCCTTAGCCAGGCACACAAGGCCCTGTAAGATCAAGGCCTCGGGCCAGCACTGTGCTGTAGTGGGTTAAGCCGCTGTCTGTGACGCCGGCATCCCATATGGTCACTGGTTCTTGTCGCGGCTGCTTCATCTGAGACCCAGCTCCCTCTTTATGTGCCTGGGAAAGCAGCAGGAAATAGCCCCAGTATCTGGGCCCCTGCATCTATGTGGGGGACCTGGATGAGGCTCCTGGCTTCTGCCTGGCCCAGCGCTGGCCATTGCAGCTATTGAAGGAGGGAACCAGCAGATTAAAGACCTCCCTCTGCCTCTCCCTCTCTGTAATTCCACCTGTAGAAAAAACAAAACAAAACAGAACAAAAAAGATCCAGGCCCCTCCTTACCTCTCACCATCCTACCTGGCCCTGGGCTGCAGCCACAGGGAACTTTTGCCCATGGGCCAGGCTCTGTCACCAGGCCACCACTCAGCACACACAGGGCTGTGACTACAAATTCCCCCGGGCCCCACATGCACAGTGCCTACTCACCTTCAAGGTCCAGCTTGCATGGCTCCCTTACTGGGATAGTTGAGCACTTACAGCAGCTACCCTCTTGGTCCCTAGCATCTGTCCATGTCTCATCACAGCACTAAGAATGATAAACCACCATTACCTGTTCACCTGTCTCCTATCTCATAATGGGCGCTTCTCCAAGTAAGGTCTGACTGAAATCTGTCCAGGGTATCCAGCATGGGGCCTGGCAATATTCAGTTTTCAGAAGAATGGACAGTTGGGAAGGCCTGAAATTCAAGCAGCTCTCAAGAGTTGGGACACGTGTGGCATTTCCTCCACTGCCTGCATTCTGAGCACAGCTGGGATGACCGCGAAGGCGGCAAGGCCAGGGGACAATTTTGCCAGAGGCACCAGCTTCGCTGAGCCTTTCCCCAGCCCACCCTCCGGCCTGCATCAAGACTCACATCTGTGCTCTGTGTACAAATGCTTCCACTCAGCTGATTTTCTCAACCAACTTGTGAAACCACTAGAATTCAGCCTGCATTTACTGACCCCTTGGCTGTGCAAGAGTCAGTCACTGATGCAGAACTTAAAGTCTAGTGAATGAAAAATGACTGCCTGCAGCTTCCAGGCTCAGAAAGGTTAAATGCCTGAGGTAAGGAGCCGGGTCTAGGCTCTCTGACTTCCAGGAGATGAAGACCTTCACTCAGGAAAGCTGTTTCACCTACAGCCACGCGAGACCCAGGGCAGGTATCTGATCAGCTGGTCAGGCGCAGCTAGGAAGGCTGAAGATGATCCTAAGTGGATCTCCGCAAAACATTCCAGTCTGTCCCAAAGGAGGGCGAGGAGAATGTAGGTGTCCCTTCTTCCCGAGACTCAACAACTCCATATCCATGGTGTCCACATCTTAGCTCCATCACTTGCCTTTAAAAAATTAAATCTAGGCAAATCGTTCTAACTATGAGCCTCATTGTCTTTTCATGCAAAACACAGAAGACACCTGCATAAAAAATTTGGTCTGACTGAAAACAGATGAAAAGATCCTGGCACACAGTAAATACTCAATCAACATCACCCTCTCTCCCCCTCCCCTTATCTATTTCAACTGTGAGCCAGAGCCTTGCCTTCAGGTGGTAAAATACCAGCTAGATGAATCAGATAAATTAGAGTGGGCTAGGCTAATGACTGCTACTAACATCTAAACCCAAAACAACATCATGCCTCAGGGCTGGCGTTAATGGTAGAACCGCAGCACTGTCCTGTCTTCTGAAGGAAGGGCCTTCCCATGTCCCCAGTGTGCTCCCTGAGGGGGGCCGCTGCTCACAATCACACTTACACACTCAGCTAAATGCCTGCAGGTGGCTTCAGAGGCCACTGTGGGAAACACCAAAGGATACAGGAGGTGGCTCTGCCTTGTGGACACCTCTGGGCCAGTTGTTTCCTGCTTCTGCCTGGTGTCAGGGGAGTGCACAGGTGGCCCCTTGGGGGTTTCCCTTCTGTTCTGGGAGACTAGCTGTAGAGGGAACTTCTCGAAGCTGTCAGCAGAGTCACTGAGCTCACTGGAGGCAGCCTTGTCCTCAGCCTGGGCCCCTCGCTTGGGCTCCTTGTCCTGATCTGCCCGTGGGGAGCGCCACCCCACAAACGTACTGCTCTGCTTGGCTCCTGAGAACTTCAGGCATGGGAGAAGCCGAGGGTTGGCTGAGGCAGGCTCTCTAACCTCGCCTGTGGAGGTCTCGTTCTCACAAGCAGCGGGATCTTCCCTTGGAGGGTTGGCAGCCCTATCTGGGCCGGACAGAAAGCCACTTCTGCCCTTGGGCTCCTCTCTGGGGAAAGGCTCTGAGGTAGGGCAAGAGGGCTCTCTCCTCGGCCCCTCGGCAGGCGGAGGGCTGATGATCTCGCTTATGTCTGACATGAAACTGGACCAAGGGCTAGTTCTGTCTGTCACGGTGGTGATCTCGTTCAGGGTCCTGGGTTCAATGATGTCTTCCTCATAGTCCTCATCGCTGTCGGCCGGGCCTGCCTCAGTGTCCTCACTGCTCTGCATCCTTGTGATGGGTACCACACGCCCCAGGGACTCACTGAGCAGTCCTCTTGCGTTTGAAGTCTCTTCAGGAACAGGGGCAGGTGGGGAATTTGTGCCTTCATCTGGAGCTCTTGCCAATGGCTCGCCTGGAGTTGGGCTTTGTTCTCGCAAGGCCTCTGCGTCCTGCAAATCTGGGAGGGTGGTGACCTCTGTGCTTCTATTCCTGGCTCGGTGAGAACTCAGAACTGCTTGAGAGTTCCTGGTGATAGTCTGCAGATCTGAACAGCAACAGATATCACTCTTACTACAAGGCAGGGTCACAGACCACTTGTTTCCCACACCAGCCTCTCGTTTCAGAAGTACTCGTGCAATCAGAATTTGAACAAAGTTTAAAGACAGTTAATCCACCTAAGAGCCAGTGAAACTATATTCAAGGCAGGACAATTTCTAGTACTTTATTCTAGTATCAGAGCACCAAAATCTAATCTACGTATAGCTGTGGATACATCAGTGGAAACGCTTTGAGACTATCTGCTCCTGCTCAGGAGTTCTTGGGAGCTGGGAGTCCTGGCGGGCATGGTCATGATTCCAGTTACTTCATTCATTACCTATATTAGAAACCAAAATGAGAATCCACTTATTTACCTATTTGATGAGTTACTAAAACTATCTATTTTACTTGGAAAATAAAAGCAAAGAAATATCAATTACCCAGATGATAAGCACAGCAGGTCTACAGAGAAAATGGAGGGAGCAAGGAGTGTTGGAGAGGCAAGGCTTTATCGCCAGAAAAAATCTCTATTGCAGGGGAGGGCTTTGGCACAGTGGCTATAGCTTCTGTGTTCCCCACTCATCTAATCCATGCCCCCTGCTCCTATGGCTGAGCAACTAAAGGTCAAGAAGGGAGATATGCTCAGAGTCAAACAGCAAGTCTGTGCCAGGACCCATCGAGGCCTCCTGCCTCGCAGTCAAGGTTTCTTCCACTGCCCCCATGTTCCTCTGCCATACTACTTTGTGCCTCCTGTTAAAAGGAAGGTAGTTAACAGAAGATAAAGGGAAGATGGTGAAGTCCAATGGTCTCTGTCACAAGGACTTGTCTAAGGGCAGATATTTTTGAATTGGCATCTAGTGACCAGACCTCAAGCAGAAAGACCCTGAGCCGTACCCGTGATCAAGGAGCTGACTTGCAATACCAGGTTGTTGGATTTCTCCAGGATGCACTTGCTCTCAGGGTCTAGGCAGCTGGCTCCTGGCCCAACATTGTCCCTGGGGCTCTCCTGGCACTCCAAGATGGTGGTAGGAGTCTGAGGGCTGAGGGGTAGGAAGGGCTTGGTGAGCTTCTGACTGAAGTACCGCTGGATCTGATCTAGCTCACTCATATTCTTCCTATAAACAAAAAGGGGGAAAGAAGACAAGAGGGTCATTTATGGAGATTAGAAACATTTAAAAAAAACATTTATTAATTTGAAAGGCAGAGTTACAGAGAGGCAGACACACAGAGAGAGAGAGAGAGAGAGAGACAGTTTATTGGTTTACTACCCAAATGGCTGCAATGGCCAGAGCTGTGCCAATCTAAAGCAGGAACCAGGAGCTTCCTCTGGGTCTCCCATATGGGTGCAGGGGCCCAAGGACTTCGACCATCTTCTACTGCTTTCCCAGGCCATAGCAGAGAGCTGGATTGGAAGCGGAGCAGCTGGGACTAGAACTCGCGCCCATATGGGATGCTGGACCTGCAGGCAGCAGCTTTACCCCATATGCATACACCACAGTGCAGGCCCCTCATGTTGCTTCTTTCACATCTATTTCCCTTGATGTACTGTGAGCTCTGTGCTGATTCCTTTATATATCTACTGCATCCAGGATAGCACTTGACACGAAATAAATGATGTTGATGGAAAAATGGACACAAGTAAGTGACTTTAAAAAAAAGTCAGTTTCCCTAACTAGGGAAATCACTAGGGTCAGTTTTCCCATCTCTGTGGGGTAGGTGCTGTGACATAGTGGGTTATGCCAGTATCTTCAGGGCCAGCAACCCACATTGGGTGCTGGTTCATGTCCTGGCTGCTCCATTTCTGATCCAGCTCCCTGCTAATGCACCTGGGAAAGCAGCAGAGGATGGCTCAAGTGCTTGGGCCCCTCCACCTGCATGGGAGACCCAGAAGAAGCTCCTGGCTCCTAGTTCAGCCTTGGTTGTTGTAGCCATTTGGGGAGTGAAGCAGCAGATAGAAGAACTCTCTGTCTCTCCCTCTCTCTGTAGCTCTATCTTTTAAAGAAAAAAATCCTTAAAAAAACCCCAAAACTTCTCTGTTCAAAAACTTTATAAGGCAAAGTTTATTCTGGTTCTCCAATCAGAAATCACATGAACTTTCAGTTAGGATTTATGTTTATGCTGCCAAAGACATCTTTTTAATGCCCAGCCAAGCAGATGAGATCAGTAGTTACTATTTTACAAATAAGGAGCATGAGGCTCAGAGAATTGACAGGATGCATCCAGGATAAGTACTAGTAAGTAGTATGTAGCTACTCATGAGAATCCAAGACCCTACCTTCACCAAATCAAGCTACTCTCTGCTCTACTTCTATTCTATTCACTCTTTAAGGTTGCAACCTTAAAGGTTATTTCTCCTTTTCAAAAAGTCCATTTCCCCAAATTGTTAGGTTATCTCTCCCTTAAACTTTAATAGAAAGCTTTTATTTAATAAATACAAATTTCATAAGTACAATTTTCGGATTATAGCGGTTCTTCTCCCCATACCCGCCCTCCCACCCCAAAACCGTCCCACCTCCTACTCCCTCTCACATCGCAGTCTTCATTAAGATTCACTCCACTTCCAATCCAGCTCTCTGCTATGGCCTGGGAGAGCAGTGGGGAATGGCCCAGGTCCTTGGGTCCCTGCACCTGTGTGGGAGACCTGGAGGAGGCTCTTGGCTCTGGATCAGCTCAGCTCTAGCTGTTGTGGTCATTTGGAGAGTAAGCCAGCAGAATGGAAGACCTCTCTCTCTCTACCTCTCTGGCTCTACCTCTCTCTGTAACTCTTTCAAATAAATAAAATAATTCTTAAAAAGATTCATTTTTAATTATGTTATATACAGAAGATCAACTCCATACTAAGTAAAGATTTCAACAGTTTGCACCCACACAGACACACAAAGTATAAAGTACTGTTAAAGACTAGTTTTATCGTTAATTCTCATAGTACAACTAATAAGGATAGAGGTCCTACATGGGGAGCAAGAGCACAGTGACTCTTGCTGTTGATTTAAAACTTGATAATTTTATTTGGCCATAATCAAAGTAGAAGTTCTCTCTTCCCTTTAGAGAAAGGTATCCCCTTCTTTGATGGCCCCTTCTTTCCACCGGGATCTCACTCGCAGAGATCTTTCATGTAGGTCATTTTTTGCCACAGTGTCTTGGCTTTCCATGCCTGAAATGCTCTCATGGGCTTTTTAGCCAGATCCAAATGTCTTAAGGGCTGATTCTGAGGCTAGAGTGCTGTTTAGGGCATTGTCATTCTACGAGTCTTCTGTGTGGCCCGCTTCCCATGTTGGATAGTTCTCTCCTTTTCTATTATTATTAGCAGACATTTGGTCTTATTTATATGATCCCTTTGACACTTAATCCTATCTTTACGATCAGTTATGAATTTAAATTGATCACTTTAACTAGGAAGATGGTATTGTTACCTGCCAACTTAATGGAATCTGGAGTCCCATGGCAAGTTTTTTAGGGGTAAGTCCAAGGGAACGTGTGCCGAAATGTACATCTCCTCCCTCCCTTATTCCCACTTATATTTTTAACAGAGATCAATTTTCAATTGAATTTAAACACCTAAGAATAATACTGTGTTAAGAGTTCAACCAATGGTATTAAGTAGAAAGAGAAAATACTAAAAAGAATAAAATAGTAAGCTCTTCCCTGACAGTCAGGACAAGGGCTGATCAAGTCATTGCTCTCTAATTTCTCCTTTTCTCTCTCTATAACTCTGCCTTTCAAATAATTAAATAAATCTTAAGTAAATAAATAAATAGTCAAACTCTTAGACTGACATTCAAGGCCCTGCTGCAGTCTGACCCACCTTGCATTTTATGTTCACCTTCTTCCTACCTGTACTATTGGTATTTTCCCAAAGGTGACTTGCTGCTTCATGCCTCTGGGCCTTGGCACATGCTATATCTTTTTCTTTTTTTTAAAAAGAGATTTTATTATTTATTTGAATGTCTGAGGTAGAGGGGGAGAGAGAGTAATAGAGAGAGAGAGAGAGAGAGAGAGAGAGAGAGAGAAAGAGAGAGAGAAAGATATTGCATATACTGGTTCACTCCTCAGATGGTCACAATGGCTGGGGCTAGGCCAAAGCCAGGAGCCAGTTTATTCCAGGTCTCTCACATGCATATCAGGGGCCCAAACACTTGGGCTATCTTCTGCCTTCTCAGGCCATCAGCAGGGAGTTGGATCAGAAGTGAAGCAGCTGAGACTTGAAGAGGTACCCATACGGGAAGCCAGCATTGCATGTGGCATCTTTACCTGTCAGGCCACAATGCCAGGCTGCGGGCACATGCTATTTCTACACAGAATGTCTTTCACATTTGTTGACCTGTTCCTTCAAAGACCAGTTCAATGTGACTTCTTTAAATCTTTCCACGACCAGCTTAGAGTGTTACTCATTCCTCTGCCCACCCCCGGCCAGGAAACCAGCAGATTCTGCCACCCTGCATTATAATTATCTGGCAATCTCCTATGCTGGGAACAGCAGAGCCAGGACCGCAGGTGTGGTCTATCTATTTGACTCTGAAGCTAATTCATTCTTATGTACCACACTCCTCACTAGATAACCAAGGGTTGATCCTCCTGATCTCTCATGGCCTGCTCAGTTCTCATCATGACTGACTCAGATGCCAGTTAAACTGAGAGGGACAGAAAGTGTTAACAGGATGATGTTGGTTTGGAAGAAGTCAGTGGCTGTGAGGATGAAGACAGTGGGCAGAGGCCGGCGCTGTGGTGCAGTAGGTTAATCCTCTGCCTGCGGCGCCGGCATCCCATATGGGCGCTAGTTCTGGTCCTGGCTGTTCCTCTTCCAGTCCAGCTCTCTGCTATGACCTGGGAAAGCAGTGGAAGATGGCCCAAGTCCTTGAGCCCCTGCACCCGTGTGGGAGACCTGGAGGAAGTTCCTGGCTTTGGATCGGTACAGCTCTGGCTGTTGCAGCCATTTGGGGAGTAAACCAGCGGATGGAAGACCTTTCTCTCTGTCCGTCTCACTGTTTGTAACTCTACCTCTCAAATAAATAAATAAAATCTGAAAAAAAAAAAAAAAAGGACAGTGGGCAGAATTAGGCATATTTGAGGCAGGGCAGATGTGATGGAAGTTATTATTAAATTTTAGTGAAACATCTAAAGTTGCTGTATTTGTAGGTGGGTTAGTAATAGAGCTCTCTAAAGGAATGGAAGACCCTGAGTTGAGACAGATTCATCCATGAGGAGTTCTATGCAGCTCCAGGTCCCACCTGACACTCGGGTGCACAGAACCTTCTACTGAACCTCCGAGAATGGTGGAAGCTGACGAAATGTCGCACTGCACGTGGCCACCACCCATTCACCTTGTGTTCCTCAGGGGTTCCTGGATTTTTTCTCAGTCTCACCTGAGAGAAGTCAGAATGGAGGTGTTGGAGGACAGAGGTGATGTGGTTGATTTATCATCATTTGGCAAGGCCGCCTCTCCCTGCTGCAGGAACTCATGAAACCGGCGGATGTTCTGCACGTGCTCTTCATGGCGTGATGCCTGGCTTCTTGTGGTCCCGCTTCTGCCCAAAACAGAAAGAGAAAAGGCAGCAAATAAATCCCAGCCAACGAGAAAAATCCTAGTGTGACGATAAACAAACCACTCTCCTGAAGTGGTAGTGTAAGCCTACCACTACTACTACAGTCTGCTTCATCAGCTCTTGCTTGGATTATAAATGTTTCACAAATAATTCTGCCTCCAGCCTTAACCACCCCTTCAAATCTATTCTGTACATCATAGCCTAAGTGACTTTTCCAAAACAGATCTTAAGAAACTAGAAGAACAACATGTATGGAGCCTTTATATATTTCAAGTCTTATAGGAATTCAATGTGTATTAATCTATTTAATCATTCCTTTTGAGCTTTGGCTTTTCCTTTTTATTTATAGCACAAATCTCACATACAATACACAAGAATTTGACCCAGAAATGTCCTCCTCCTTTTTTTTTTCTTTAAAAAAAAAGCAGCTTTATTGATACAATTCACTAATTTAAAATGTACAGTTCACTGTTTTTTTTTTTTTTTTTTTTGGTACATCCAGCTATGTAACTGTCAATACAATCAATTTTAGACATTTTCATGTTTAAATAAACCCTTTACCCACTAGTCATCTTTCCACATCCTCCTCTACCCCCAAACTTCCCAGGCCTAGGCAACCACAGGAGACTTCTTTTTTTTTTTTTTTTTTTTTTTTTTACAGGCAGAGTGGACAGTGAGAGAGAGAGACAGAGAGAAAGGTCTTCCTTTGCCATTGGTTCACCCTCCAATGGCCGCCGCGGACGGTGCGCTGCGGCCAGTGCACCGCGCTCGTCAGATGGCAGGAGCCAGGAGCCAGGAGCCAGGTGCTTTTCCTGGTCTCCCCATGGGGTACAGGGCCCAAGCACCTGGGCCATCCTCCACTGCACTCCTGGGCCACAGCAGAGGGCTGGCCTGGTAGAGGGGCAACCGGGACAGAATCCGGTGTCCCGACCGGGACTAGAACCTGGTGTGCCAGCGCCGCAAGGCGGAGGATTAGCCTGTTGAGCCACGGCGCCGGCACTCACAGGAGACTTCTAAAAGTTCTTGGAAGTGTGGTATAAAAAGATAAAATGAAAATATAAACTTTCTCAACATAAGCTCCATCATGTTCAAAACACACAAGTGATATCAGCCACAGAGTCCACTGCCAAAAAACTGAGGGTCCGGGAATTCACCCATGTGGATGCAGTCTTCTTTTACGGTACTAACTGGAGAAAGAAACAAAAAGAAATGAGAAGGAGCCAAATCAAGACTGTTGGGCCGGCGCCGTGGCTCACTAGGCTAATCCTCCGCCTTGCGGCGCCGGCACACCGGGTTCTAGTCCCGGTCCGGGCACCGGATTCTGTCCCGGTTCCCCCTCTTCCAGGCCAGCCCTCTGCTGTGGCCCGGGATTGCAGTGGAGGATGGCCCAGGTGCTTGGGCCCTGCACCCCATGGGGAGACCAGGAAAAGCACCTGGCTCCTGGCTCCTGCCATCGGACGATCGCAGTGCGCCGGCTGCAGCGTGCCGTCCGTGGCGGCCATTAGAGGGTGAACCAACGGCAAAGGAAGACCTTTCTCTCTGTCTCTCTCTCTCACTGTCCACTCTGCCTGTCAAAATAAATAAATAAATAAATAAATGCTATTTTAAACAAAACAAAAAAAATAGATAACAGGAGAATTAGCTAATCCCACAGTCTAATGATTAACAGACATAAAGCTCCTTCTATACAGAGGCCAGAGATTTCTTCATGCGTGAAGATGATTCAGCCCTGAAGCGACCTTCAAGTAGATGGACAGCACCCCAGTGTCCGTCCTACAATAAAGGGTCTACTCAGTAACTGCTGTTGTCGGAGTGACTACTGAGAGACAGGCGTGGGAAAGATGCTGGCAGAGAGAACGCCAAATAGCACTAGGGCCTGGAAGGAGGGGTGGTGGAAAAAGCAAACTTAATCATATGTCCCATCCTTTGACAGGAAGGAACACGCTCTAGCCTGGATCCAAGGTCAGCTTCCTGAAAGGATGGGTCAAAAATTACAAAAAGTAACCACTTCAGTTCTGGGAAAGGACAGATTTATTTCTCTCATGGCTGATGACTGAGTTTAGACAAAAAGGCTAAAGGGAAGTGTCCCTTGCATTGAAGTGATTCTTTCAATAGCAGTAAAAATTCTAGACTCTATCTTTATGAAAACTTTGTTTTCATAGGATCTTAGGGTTCCCGGGAGGTTGTGGTAGATCAGCAAAGCTCTTCCCTGTGTCCAGTTTCCTCCTCTAATGAAAGAGAGGGATGATGAGCCAGTTCTCACACATCTACCCTTTGACCCCATTTCTTCCATCAAGAACTCACTCACTTCCTAGGTGAGGAGAAATCAAGTTCCTTTGAAGAGATGTGAGCAGGCTGGTCTGGAGTTGATCTTGCGATGCAGCTGGGGAGTGCCGCATACATATCAGAGGCAGGGAAGGAAAAGGGACTGTACACTGGGATCTGTAGAAGCAATGAGAAAAACAGTATACTAGATACCATGCATGCTTTTGGAACAAAGCAGTATATAATTTGTAAAGTTTATTGTGTATGTATTAAGATAAATTCCTAAGCACTTTTCATGTGATGAACACTGTGTTAAGCAATCGACATATATTTTCTCATTTAAGCTATTCAGTAATCTTGTGAGGTAAGTACTCTCATTATCGCTGTTTATTTAAGAGGCTGAAAAGACAGACGGGGGTGGGGGGAGCAGGAGAGAAAATCCCATCTACTGCATTATGCTCCAAATGCTTGCAATGGCCCAGGCTGGGCTGGACCTGGGGCTGAAGCTGAGAACGCAATCCAGGTCTCCCACTTGGGTGGCAGGGACTCAGTCACTTGAGCCACTGCTGCCTCCCAGCATCTAAATTAGCAGGAAGCTGGAGTCAGGAGCCAGAGATGGGTAACAAACCCAGGCACTCTGATATGGGACATGGGTGTCTTACCTGGCAGGCTACATGCCTAACCCTATTATCTCTACAGACTATGATCCTCCGCAAGGCGGAGGATTAGCCTAGTGAGCTGCGGCACCGGCCCTGCTGCTTTCTAAGATGTGCATTATCAGGAAGCTGGATTGGAAGCAGACAGCTGAGACCCATGCTGGCCTTCTAGATATGAGACGCTGGTATTGCAAGCAGTAGCCTGACTTGCTGCACTACAATGCCAGCCTTTTTATTTTTTAAAGAAAGATCAATGCCTTTAATGCAACAGAATTTAGGACAAGTTCAGTTAATATTGTTTCACATTCTACACTGCAGCTATTTTAGTTAAAAAGAGATATAATTCAAGCATTATAAAATTCACTCCCTTAAAGTGTTCCAATTCACTGGTTTTCAGTATAATGAGAGTTGGCGCAACCATCACTACTTTTTCATTCTAGAACATTTTCATCACTTTGTTCAGGTCAGGAGATGGTTGCCAGATACAAATATATAGCTTGTTTCATAAGCTGGAAAGTACCAAAAACAAAAGATCTCAGACGTTTTGCTCAGTAGAAACCTTTCTGGTGAGGAGTGTCAATCAGGATACCTACCAGTGATCCTGTGGTCTCCACCCCACGTCTTGCTTGCCTTTCTTCTTTGAAGCGCATCAAATTCTCCAAAGGTGAGACAGCAACTTTTATCTGGCCCTGGCACTCTCCACTGAAGTCTGTGATATTGTACCAGCCACAGATAAACTGGAAGCCAGAGAGAAGTGGGGAGAGGTCCACCGAGGCAAAGCCAATCACCCTCTCCTCATCTGTGGGGGAAAGAGAAGAGTGGGACAGTATGGCTGGGCCTGTCATGCCACTGAGATTAGAGGCGCAACACAGAGAAGGTGACTCAGGGACCTGCGGGAGTTTAGTGGATGCCCAAGCTATCACAGAAGACAGGTAACGAGACTGCAAAAGACTGGTGACCAGAGCTGGCTTTAACTGTGATGAATTCCTTTTCTGTACAGCAGGGGAAAACTGGCAGCACTGAGCTCTGCCCTCTTGAGAGAGGTGATTAGGAAACATTCCCAAGCTTAAGAAGCCGTTGTTCTCTCTCCTAGGCTACCAAGTCTCAGGATTTTCCTTAGGACGGTGGGTTGCAAAATTATAATTATGAGGGATTTGTACTTTCCTATTTATACAAAAAGACATCTATACCTATTTTTCAAGTGTGTAGGACATACATATGCAGTATACATAAGAACAGAGTGACACTTACCAACGACAAATAACCCCTTGGGAAACCACTACAGGGTGCCAAATGAGCTTGGGCTTGGGCTTTGCTCTATATGATAAGAGGCTGCCCTTAGTGAGAAGTGAGAAGACTCCCTTCTTTATTAGACAAGCCACTTTTATTCTCATTTTGCTCCTTATTTCTTTTTTTGACAGACAGAGTGGACAGTGAGAGAGAGAGAGAGAGAGAGAGAGAGAGAGAGAGAGAAAGGTCTTCCTTTTCTGTTAGTTCACCCACTGCGGCCGGTGCACTGTGGCTGGCGCACCACGCTGATCCCAAGGTGCTTCTCCTGGTCTCCCATGCAGGTGCAGGGCCCAAGGACTTGGGCCATCCTCCACTGCACTCCCAGGCCACAGAAGAGAGCTGGCCTGGAAGAGGGGCAACCAAGACAGAACCGGCACCCTGACCGGGACTAGAACCCGGGGTGCCGGTGCTGCAGGCATAGGATTAGCCTATTGAGCCACGGCGCCAGCCCTTATTTCTTATTTCTGACATGAAAGAAGCTGGGACAAGGAGGGCCCTTTCGCTCCACAAGTTCCTACCTTGCACTGGTTCTATTCTCATATACTGAATATCAAAGGCTGAGCCATACTGACACAGCTATGAATTTTCGTTTGCTAAATAAATCAAAGAATGCACACTTTCAAGAGTAGTAGTCATGAGTTCTTGTAGTCATGTAGTTCTCGGTCCACAGTCCTGGTGGCACCGAATGCATCATACACTAACACTGGGGGAGGGGAGGGGAAGGGGGGAAGATGGGTTTTGCCATTTATTAACCACAGTAATGTGCCAAGTACTTTATATACAGAATCTCTAATTCTCACGGAGCCCTTCTAGGCAAGCACTATTATCCTAATTTCATAAATAAAGTTAAGAGTCTAGAAGAAAAGTGATTTACTTCGGGTTACACTGTTGGCAAATGGACAGTCATGATTTGAACCTGAGTCTGCATAAGACCAAAGCTTATTCTTTTTTTTCCTGCTAAAGTAGGTGCCTAATTAAGGTGAGCTCTGGTCTGTGTGACAATCTTTGTCTTTAGACTATAGGGAGAAGAGAAGAAAAGGCAAAAGAGGAGTGCAGAGTCTTGCTAAATACAAAAGGCTTTCTTTGTATGGAATCAGGAAATGGATTTATGATCAGCTACTGTGGCGTTTATGAGGTTGGGGAGTAGTGGGGGCCCTAAGTGAATGTGAGGCCATAGCACAGAACTAATCATCCAAACAAGATTCACAGCAGCCCTCCCAAACAGAAGGCACAGGTGAGAGAAGGGGAAGTTGACTTCTCTTGGGTCTTTCAGAGGCTTTGGGGTTAGCACTGAAATGTATCTCTAGCAAACAAAACACTGTGACTTAAAACAACTGAAGGTCTGCAAACCAGACACTGGCAGGAATCTTAAAGGGGCTCGATTTACAGCAGGGATTTAGTGAGACAAGATCTGAGCTGTGAGATGGCTGGATGAACTCACCACCTCCTTCTTCTGAGTCAGCCAGTCTGACTAGCATGGCAAAGTACAAACAATGAAGGCTACAGAGCCAGTTAGAAATGCCTTCGCATTCTGACTATAAATTAACAGCTTACACAACCCTAGTCAAGTCACAAAACTTCCATCCTTGGATTTCAGTTT
Source organism: Sylvilagus floridanus (assembly GCA_949820135.1). Classification (NCBI taxonomy): domain Eukaryota; kingdom Metazoa; phylum Chordata; class Mammalia; order Lagomorpha; family Leporidae; genus Sylvilagus; species Sylvilagus floridanus. Next base: position 63,245,283 of record OX463224.1, on the reverse strand, counting down.
TTATGACTGTAAAATTGGACTGATGACTTTTTCATCTTGCCAGATTACAGATGTGTGTCTCAGCACACTGCTAGTCACTAGTCACTAAAATGGATATGATATTTACTAAGTGTCAGGCTCTCATTTACTTCTCCCCAAACCTATGGTAACAGAGCCCCAGGTCTTATTATTCCTATTTTACAGATATGGAAACTGAAGCAGAGAAGTTAAGCCATTCATGCAGGGTCACACTGCAACAGTGAGGGGCAGAAGTCTGGCTTCAGAGTCAGTGCTCTTTACACTGCTATTACGTCTCTTTATAAATGGTGGCTGAACAAATGAGGCCCAAGGATCATGATGTCAGCACCTCCCCTCTCGGGGACATTGTTAACACAAGGCAGGATACGCTCTCAGACTCTACTCTCGTGTGCACCTGAAACTGCTCGGGTCTTGCTTCCTAAGCCAGAGTCAGCAGACGGCAGAATTTCATATAAGGTGTGTGATACATATCATAATGGTTGACAGATATATGGGAAAAATTTAAATGTACTTGGGTTTCTATACTTAGCAGAGACTCAAACTGATTTGACTGCTAAGTATTCAAATTCCCTAAGGGAACAAGGTGGCATTCTATAGGATTACCCTTCTACCAGTATCTGCATTCCCAGCACAGCAGTGCCATGGTTTCACTTGGTTACAAAAACATTGGCAAACTGTCAACAACAAGTACCCTCATTTTCACAATCAGCTAGATATTCATGGAACAGAATTCTTACCCCCTTTATGCCAAACCTTGAAGACCAGGGTTTGCTTTGGGTCCAGAAGAAGTTCTTTCGATAGCCTATTAAGGAGAAAAACCATCAAAAATCACTGGTGTAGGAATCTTCTGCAGCATAAAACAGATTTGAAGAATATTTCACAGTCTGCCAACCCTATTTCATCTTCATGATCATCTTCTAGGATATACTTTTATCTTCACCTTAAAATGAGGGCATGGAAGCTCATAGAGGGGAAATAACCTGCTAAGACTTGAAAACAGGCCCCCTTGATGCATGCCCCCATGCCACCCGCTGCAACGTATTTATCACATTCAACTTCTGCTTCTCTAAGACAGGGAGGGAGTAGGAGAAGGGAACTCCTCAACATGCAATGAGCGCTTTTACTGGAATGGGTATAGATTAAGGTGGAAGAATGGTAAGAAGGGAGAGGAGGGGTATGAGAAGATTCATTGAGTACCTACCTTGGGCCAGATACACATTTAATCTGTCTATGACCTGGGCATTATTATTCTTATGTTACAGATGACGAAGTTGGCTCAAACAGGAAAAGTAATTTGTTTAAGATCATCTAAGAGGGGTCGACGCTGTGGCTTAGCAGGTAAAGCCGCTGCCTGCAGTGTCAGCATCCCATATGGATGCCAGTTTGAGTCTCAGCTGCTACACTTCTGATCCAGCTCTCTGCTTTGGCCTGGGAAAGCAGTGGAAGATGGCCCAAGTCCTTGGGCCCCTGCACCCACGTGGGAAACCTGGAGGGAGCTCCTGGCTCCTGGCTTTGGATTGGCGCAGTTCTGGCCATTGTGGCCATCTGGGAAGTGAACCACTGGGTGGAAGACCTCTCTCTCTCTCTCTCTCTCTCTCTCTCTCTGCCTCTCCTCTCTGTAACCTTGCCTTTCAAATAAATAAATAAATCTTTTTTTTAAAAAAAGATAATCTAAGAGTCAGCAAGTGCCAGGGCTGGGATGTGACCCCGGTTTACCTGACTCCAATGCTACACCATGCAGAGGGCGAGGCAACAAAATAATAAAGTACCCAAAATAAATCCCTGTAAAGGTGAAGTAGAATTCACTGAGCACCTCTAGTGTACCTTCTATGAAGTGGATTAGTTTTTTTTTTTTTTAAAGATTTATTTATTTATTTGAAAGTCAGAGTTACACAGAAAGAGGGAGAGGCAGAAAGAGGGAGGTCTTCACTCCCCAATTGGCCACAACGGCCCAAACTGTGCCAATCCGAAGCCAGTAGCCTCTTCAGGTCTCCCATGTAGGTGCAGGAGCCCAAGGACTGGGCCATCTTTTACTAACTTCCCAGGCCATAGCAGAGAGCTGGATTGGAAGTGGAGCAGCCAGGACTTGAAACTGGCGCCTATATGGGATGCCGGCGCTGCAGGCAGTGGCTTTACCTGCTACGCCACAGCACCAGTCCCTGAAGTGGATTAGTTTTAAATTGCAAAGTTCTGGAAAGTTAGAACAGGTACCACTGCTACAGGTCAAGAAGATTGAGGTCCAGGGAAACCAAGAGGCTTAATTTCATTTTCCCACCACCAATGGAGAACTGAAGAAAGCCTCCCACCTTCAAGGCCAATGTGCTCCAGTGAAAGAATTACTGTGTCAGAGACTGGTACTCCAGCTGGTAGTCAAAAGACTCACCTTTGAAGCTCGTCTCTACTATTATCACCTGAGTGACTTTCTGAACCCTGGTTCTCCTGTGAGGGTACGTTAAAGAGTTCATGGAAAAATGCAATTAAAAGATAAGTCCATTTTGGTGCAAAAAATCTTGAAACCCACATATAAGGTTTTCATTATACGCACTTTCCATGAATTTTTAACAGACCCTTGCCGTTGGACCTGCTAAAGGGGATATTACCTACCTACAAACTGCAAGGAGGATCAAATGAAAGAATTTTGAGACAAAGGAACTGAAAATGGCACCACTACTCAGTTTTTCTTCTAATCCTGTTACTATTACCAACAAACTATGTAACGATTGTCTCAACTGTGAAGTCAAGGGTTATGATCGGAAGCCTGTTAATGTCCTTTCACCATATTTGTTAAGTTCTGTCATTACGTCAGGTCATGAATGAACAAATCACCTCCACTTAGAAGCTCAACTGTTTCCTGCCTTTGGGGACAGATTTAATATTTTAGATAAAGTACCCTGACCATGCTGGCCATAATTTCTTTAATTTCTGCTAGCTCATCACAGAGAGAGCTGAGTTTTTCCTGCAGTTCTAGCTCCTGACAGAGGCCTGCTTCTCAAATTACAAATCACTGACTATCTGAGTAACTGCTGAGACTCAGTCAAGTGCAGCCAAATATTTTTGGAACTGTCCATAAGAGTCTAACATTGGCTGTATACCTACTATGTACCAAGAGGTAATTCTCCTGAGTGTCTCTAATTTGGACCTCATGGCAATCCTAAAAAATCATCTCCACTTTATAGACGAGAATTATAAGGCCCAGAGATGCTATACAATTGATTCACATGAGATGAGTGCCCTCTGCCTGGAATGTCCTTCCCACATGGGTATCTCACATGCCTTCTTTACTGCTTAGCTGAAGTGACTTATTTATGAATCCTTCCCTCAACTTTCAGGCTGTCCTAAATCATCTTTTTTCTCTGAGCTCTCCATCAGCATCTTTTTCCACTTTTCTTTGGACTCTTGATTGTAATTTTTAATTTGTATTTCCTCCCAGGTAGACCATGACCTCTTCAACAGCAGAGAATATCTTAATTTAATTCCAGTGCCTAGAACAAAGCTGTGCAACTAAGAAGCCCTCACTGAATTAATTTTTCAGCTCTATTGAGCAGGGTTAAAAACACTACAACAACACTTTTAAGCTATCATTAGCTGTGAATTTACAAAAACTAGAATTAAAAAATTGCTTGGATTAGAATTTTCCAGGTCTGCTCAAATATTGTTGTGTCTGTTATATTCCTTGCTGAGTTTATCACTTGGATGGAACATAAACTAGATTCTGGAAGGCCAACAGAGCATCAGAAAATACAAACCTTGATTGCTGTTGAAAATTCCAGATAGGGGAATCTGTGTTTCCAACCACGGGGGTGTATATAGGTGATGGCTCATCAGCTGTTGCAAAGGACACACAACAGCTGGGTACTGGCACTTTCCGCTCTGTCAAGGGGCTCCCTGAAATAGAATATAGCAGGGATGAATGAACTGTCAGGTATCAAAAAAGAAGAATGTGCTGGAAGAAGCTCCCAGCACAGTACCCAGTTTTTACTTTCATTAACCCTGTAGAAGAGGCAGCAGAAGACACAGATTAGAGTATGGACCTGGAGCCAGCATGCCATCATTTCATAAATATACACTCAACCAATTTAATTTCTCAGTACCTCAGTGTTCTTTTACTCTATATTATAGGAATAGATAGGATTGTTTAAGGATAAAATGAGTTAATGCTTGTGAAGCACTCAGAATAGCACCTGGCACACAGTACATGATATTTTGTTACCTGTTAGCATTTATTTCAAATCCTTACAACATCTTAGGAGGTGTAAGTATAGTTATCCCGGTTTTACAGTTGGAGAAGCTGTGTCCCCGACAGACCTTGCCCAAGGTCAGACATGATGTTCATAGCAGAGCTGACAGATAACCAGTCTTCTGACTCTGTAAGTCTAGGCCTTTGCAGTTCTGTCCTATTATATGCCTTTCAATCCAGCATTTTCCATCATTCCGTAAAATGGAAGAGAGGTATCTTCCATTTTCTGGTTCACTTCCCAACATGCCTGAAAGAACTGGAGATGGGCCATACTAAAACCAAGAACCTTAAACTCAAACTGGGTCCCTTATATGGATGGCAGAGACCCAAGTACTTGAGCCATCACCTGCTGCCCCCTAGAGTGTGCGTCAGCAGGAAGCTGGATCAGAAGCAGATGTGGGCGTTGATTTTGGGCAGCCGATAAGGGATGCAGGCATCCCAGGGGCGGCTTAATCTGCTGTGCCACAATGCTCACCCTTCCATGAGTGTTTTGAAGACTGCTTGTATTTGTTTGATCTAAAAACAGTGTTTTTGTTCCCAAATCTTGGTAAAAATTGATTTGCCATGTTAGGTAATTTTGTGACTTCAGCATCCAGGGTGCAAAATCAGATCAGAAGGCCAGTTCTTCTTACAGAGGACAACTGAGAGAAAGAAACTGGGCAACAGGGAAAGGGAATGGTGAGTTTGTGAGAACCTGGGTAAGAGAACTGAAGCTGAGGGAGAGGAACGCTGGCCTTGTTAGGCAGGGAGTTAGACATCAGATATGAGTGTATGAGGAGGGCCTGAGGAGACCCACATCTACAGCAGTGCAGTATCTGCATATCAAAGCCCCGCCCAGACCCTGATGACCTGACAGGGGTCCCGCTTCCCCCAAGGGAAAGCTACCTGGCCTGATACACATCCTTCTCCACAGCAGGCACCCTAGAGGAGCCCTTGGCCCAGGCCAGTATGACTCCCTCTGTCTGATAACAAACCTGGGGAGGAATTTCTCTTTGTCCTGGAGAACGGGGAGAGGGTAAAGAGACTCCCTTAAAAATCAGGAGTCTAAACAAAGACTGCACACTCAGCTCTCTGCTGAGCCGCCTGCCTGGCCCACCACATTCTCTCCATTTAACCACGTAACCTCGCTTCCCCCCAGTCCGAGTGACTGGGCACTCTCTCTCCATCCCTTCTGTTCTGACAGATGCCCTGTCCCCAATAAAACCTTGTTACTTTGCTCTCTGTCTCATGCCTGAATTCTTTCTTGCGTGAAGATAAGAACCCCACGACTTCTCTCTGGTGACAGCCTTAAAGTGAGATCTGCTGGCACCCGCTGGTGGGCGAGAGCTGAGGCATGTGCCAAAGCGGCCAACAACGCATGATCTGGAGAAAGGCTGACTATGAAGCAGAGGCGGCTCAGAACTGGAAAAGCACTAAAGACTCAGAGAAGAACTAGATGAGGAACAAAACAAAATACTACTGGACAAGGTGGCCAGACCAATTTACAGGCATGTTTTTCAAAGCTCAGGGAAAGAAGATTCTAATAACACAGAAACAGGGAATCAACAGTTAACAGAAGTTAAAAATATAGTAGGCATCATTACTAATGTAAAATATATAGTGCTAACAGTACCTTTATCTGCTTAGCTATCTTCTTAAAATCTATATTTTAATGAAACCATATAGTGTTTCCGTGGGTTGCCTTGTTTGGGATCCATCCCTACCTACGTTTACTTAATTGCATTCCTTTATTGTAGAGATGAGAAGCGTTAACATCTACATTTCCCAGGCTCTGAAAGCTACAGTGGGGATGCAACCCTCAGGAAAGATACGGAAGGCAGAGGACACCTTCCTTCCCCTTCTGTTTTTGCTCATAACAAGGATGACTGTAGAGACGTTGCATTTTCTGCCCCAAGGTTTGGACCCTTGGAGCAGACCGGTCCTGTGGCATGGGCAACGATGGAAGTTTGATTTTTGAATTTCAGTTTTGGCACTAAATTTTGAACTTAAAAGATCTACTGATTCCCTCCTGAAAGTCTAGCCTAGAGTCTACCCCTAGTCCTTCCAGTGACTTGAAGCACATTCATGTTCTACAGTTAACTCCTTTCTGTGCAAGATAGCTAGAGTGGGTTCTGTATCCTGTAACTAGACCCTGTCTGCCACAGATTTCACCTCTCTCTCCCCCACTGTTTAAGATTTTTAAAAATTTATTTATTTGACAGGTAGAGTTACAGACAGAGAAAGAGAGACAGAGAGAAAGGTCTTCCTTCCGTTGGTTCACTCCCCAAATGGCTGCAACAGCTGGAGCTGTGACGATCTGAAGCCAGGAGCCAGGTGCTTCTTCCCGATCTCCCATGTGGGTGCCGGGGCCCAAGGACTTGGGCTTTTACTGCTATCCCAGGCCACAGCAGAGAGCTGGACTGGAAGAGGAGCAACCAGGACTAGAACCGGCGCCCATATGGGATGCCAGCGCCGCAGGCGGAGGATTAACCTAGTGCACCATGGCACCGGCCCCATCTCTCCCCCACTTTCTATTCTACGTCTTAAGCTTCTCAATTGATTTCTTCCAGTAAAATGTCACAGACCCCATAAATAGGCAGAGATAACCTGCCTCTGTCACAGCAGTTGCCACAGCCTAATAATCCGTATGCTGCTCACTACAATGAGAGCTTCAGGGATGCAAAGTAGTCCAAGTAGTCCAAGGCTTTTATTTAAGGGTTGCAGACTTCCCTCTGCCAGGGTTGGAGACAGAAGCTGCAAGCTGCCTCTTGCCTCATCTGCTTGCAGGGTACATCGGCAGAGGACAGCAACAGCTGCCACGGCAGCTCTGGAAAAGATCCGCAGAAAGGCCAACTGCGTGTTCTGATGGCCTCCGCCACTGATTGAGTGTGACATGCCGGGCACGCCAATTCATCCTGGCTCCCGGGGCTTCAGATGAACAATCACTTCCCACCATCAAATTCTAATTCAAGATGTGTACCAAGACTACTCAGCTTTCTCTCATACCACTGGCACCCCGAGTTTTATTTTTGAAGCTACTATTTGAGAAGGACTACTATTTTTACTTTGTGAGAAAATTGCTCCCTACTGACTCTTGAATAGAAATGTTCCTTTTAGCCTACCAGCAGGTGGTGAACAAATCAGCTTGGCAAAGCAGCTCTATCAGGTTTCCCTGGCTCTCGCAGGCTCTTGGGCTTGTTTACATTTCTGGGAAAGGTCAGCTTCTGAAACACTTCTAGAAGTAGACCAGAAGACAGACACCCACACCTCCCCTGGGACTCACACTGACAGCAGTTAAAGAGGCAAGGGGAGCCAATTTTACCATTGAGTGTTTTCAATGAATTTCCTATGTTTTACATATGGATCAAAAGCAGTTTCATGCATTGAGAATGGCATATTGGTTTCAAAGAGATGAAAATAACTCCTCATATTTGGGTAACATTTTATGGCTTGTACTATTGTTTTTTTCTACAAATTAAACTTGTGCAGGTAACATCTCTGAGAACCATACAAATAGGCACCTTGATCCCTATTTTACAAATAAGACAACTAAGGAACAGAGAAGAGGCCTGCTCGTCACACACCTGGCTGACTGGCATTTGGAACAGTCAGGTTTCCTGACTCCTACTCAGGAGGTTTGCCACTGTAATAGTTCTAATTAATTCTATGTGCTTCAGAGAAGGGCTTCCCCTCTGGCCTGGAGTGAATGGATGGAAATTTCCCCTCCAAGCAATGCCCAATTCTGTACTTTTAGGACTACTGAAGCAGATTTTTAAAAAAGATTTATTTATTTACTTGAAAATCACAGTTACAGAGAAAGAGAGAGAGAGAGAGAGAGAGAGAGAGAAAGAAAGAGAGAAAGAGAGAGAGAGAGAGAGAGAGAGAGAGAGAGAGAGAGAAAGAAAATGTCATCCATCCGCTGGTTTACTCCCCAGGTGGCTGCAATGGCTGGGGCTAGGCTAGGGTGAAGCCAGGAGCCAGGAGCTTCATCTGGGTCTCCCATGTGAGTGGCAGGGGCCGAAACACTTGGGTAATCTTCCACTGCTCCTCCCAGGCCATTAGCAGAGAGCTGAATTGGAAGTGGAGCAATTAGGACATGAACTGGTACCCATATGGGATGCCAGTTGTTAGAACACTGGGCCTGAACCCTCAGGCCTGATGAAACTGGGAGCAAATAGTTATTCTAAAGGCCAGTGAATGTTTATTGGTTTGGAAAGCCCAGCACCTGGGGACAGTCCAAACTGCTAAAACAATGCACTTCAAACTTCAACAAGGAGCCTTTCGGCATGTCTCCCACCCACCTTCCCCAACAAGCTGCTCAGGAAGGGACTCTGCTTGTTGTTCAGAGAAAGGAGCATGGTTTCAGACCCTCTGCCCTGTGTCAGGCAGGCTCAACCCCCACTTCTCTTTACCTCCCTAAATTAAGGCCCCCCCAACAATAAAGTCTTCTCTATTTTAACTAGCTGCAGCCCTCTTTCTTTGAACCCTAAAATCCTAAAACCTAGCCACCTCCTCTCCTTCTTTGAACCCTAAAATCCTAAAACCTAACACAAGTGTTAAAAGTAGTGGCTTCACCCGCTATGCCACAACACTGGCTCCTTATTTTTTTTTTTTTAAAGATTAATTTTATTTATTTGAAATGCAGAGTGACAGAGAGGGAGGGAGCAAGGGAAAGAGATCTTCCATCTGTTGGTTCACTCCCCAAAAAGCTAAAAACGGCCAAAAAGGACTGGGCCAGGCCAGAGGAAGGAGCCGGGACTCCACCTGGGTCTCCCACGTGGGTGGCAGAGGCCCAAGCACATGGGCCATCTTCTGCTGTTTTCCTAGGCATATTAAGCAGGGAGCTGGACTGGAAGTAGGATAGCTGGGACTGGAAATGGCACTCACATGGGATGCTGGTTAACCCTCTCTGCACCACAATGCCAGACCCCAAGCTGATTCTTAAAGGATGGTTCCCCAGAGCATTTTCTAACAAAAGTATCCAAGAAGCTCTTATTTTCAGAACCAAAACTATAGTGAAGGCCACAGCATTTCAAAGCTGCTTCAGGTTTAGGCTTTGGTGAGGACAGAGCTCCTACTTCAAGGCTGTTTGTGAATCCTTTGCAGGAAGCTTTTCACGAAGGGACTGCTCATTTCCTTCCTCCTGGAAGAAACTTCCAAGGCATGACAGGGACAGTCACACGGCAAACACAGTGGAAGGCAAGGAGAACGCCAATGTGGACACCAAGGAAGCATCTACATGTTTTCACAGAAGTTTGGCAAGTTGTGGCTGACTCACAGACAGTGGTACATGCTGCCCTTGGCTCCTTCTCAGAAGTAGAGGAGAGACACTTAGAGATAGTCTTGCATGACCACATTTTACAATTGAAGAAAGGGGAGATAAAAAGGTTTGCTCAATGTCCAAATCAACTTAATGGTACCACTGGAGCCAGAACCCAGTCTTCTCACTCCCATCCCAGAACTCTTTCTATCGTGGTATTGTTGGAAGGCACATTTCCAAGATGAAGGGCAGGTCTGTACTCGTATTCCAGCTTTGTGGAGCTTATTAACTGTGTTACTTCTGGTCACCTTACTTTCATGGGCTCCTTTTTCCGCATTTGGAAAAGGATTATGCATTGTAATCTATTTAACCTATAATCTCATTTATGGTAAGGATTAAATGATATAAGTCACAAAAACTAAAATAGAACTCAGCATATAGGAGATGCTCAATAAATTTATTGTCAAATTGCCTTGCCAAGTCCTATTATAGAAATATGCTTTGTTTTCAAATTGAAAATTTCTAAGTATACTTTGCTGTTTGCAATATGGGCATTTCCCATAAAATATAAACAATTTTTAAAATATATTTTATTTTCCATACAAGTATAAAAAAATTCTTGGAAAAATCAAAGGAGGTTTTTGGTAATTAAATTCACTCATCCATTGATTTTTTTTTTTTCTTTTGGAAATTCTGGTTCTTAAACTTGATCTTAGTTAAAAGGTTAAGAAGCAATAGAAATTCCGGTCTTTATAAATCAGATTTGTCAAAGCAGCCAGGACAATAAAAAATTGTTTCCCAATTTGATGACTGATACAATCTCTGGGAGAAGACTACATCCTGAGATAAAATTTTCAAGGTCTCTTATATACCAAGGTTATGAGATGAATGAGAACCTCAAGAGTTATTATGAAAGCTTATAATCCTGGGATTTCATATATATATAAAATGGCTGTTGGTGGTATGAGTGGGGAGAAGGAAGAATGAAAGACAAATAATTGTTTCTATGAGTATGAGGGTTTTATGTTTCAAAGCAATGAGGAAACATGGCAGAGTCTGAGAGGTTAATACAGAGAGGACAGGAGTCAAACAGGGAGGCCAAACCAAAAGGTATCGTAGAACTTTCTGGATTCGCAAGACCATGGTTATCTCTCATTGACATGATACATCTCCAAACTGTTAATCAGACATATACAGATGAGAAATTCAAGACTCATACAGAAAGAATAACTTGTTCAAAGTTTCATACATACTGTCCCCTTACTGACTGCTGACACAAGGATGAATACAGCTCATCTAGAATGTAATTCCCACAAGGGTAAAACTTTTGTTTTGTTGTTCTTTTTGTCTTTTGTTTTACTCTCTGCTTTATCCCCAGCACCAGGAACAGTGCTTGGGAACAGCAAATACTACATTAAGTCTTGTTGCTAATGAATGGATGCATGATGAATAAACAAATGAGCCACAGTTTCAGCTCTTGAATGGTTCATGTGTGATGGACAAGGACACCATGAAATAGGGGCTGGTGCTGTGGAGCAGTAAGCCTGCAGTGCCAGCATCCCATATGGCTGCTGGTTCAAGTCCTTGCTGCTCCACTTCCAATCCAGCTCCCTGATTGTGCCTGGGAAGGCAGCAGAGGATGGCTCAGTACCTGTGCCCTGCACCCACATGGGAGACCTGGTTCAGCTCAGCTCTGGCTGTTGTGGCCATTTGGAGAGACTCTCCCTCTCTCTGTAACTCTACCTCCCAAATAAATAAATAAAATCTTTAAAAAAGAAAAGAAAACCATGGAATAAATATCACTGCTGTGTGTCAGACACTATGACAGAGAGAGTAAAAGTGCCAGGGGAGCAACCAGGAATGGGTCTTTGTTAGGGAGGCCCTCTGGTAAATGATGATGATTGAGCTGAAAGTTAAGAAAAAAAAAAGAGTGACGATAAAGGGAAAATTTTAGATTGTATTACAGGCTGAATAAAGGTAGGACAGCTCTTTGCGTCATGAACTCCTCTGGCAGTCTGGTGAGTTCTATGGGCCTCTTCTCTTCACAGTGTTTCTTTAAAATGCATAATGCAGGGGCCAGAGCTGTGGCACAGTGGGTTAACGCCCTCACCTGAAGTGCCAGCATCTCATATGGGCACCGGTTCGAGACCCAGCTGCTCTACTTCCCATCTAGCTCTCTGCTGTGGCCTGGGAAAGCAGTAAAGAAGGTCCAAGTCCTTGGGCCCCTGCGCCCACGTGGAAGACCCGGAAGAAGCTCCTGGCTCCTGGCTTTGGATTGGGACAGCTCAGGCCGTTGTGACCAACTAGGGAGTGAACCATCAGATGGAAGACCTCTCTCTCTCTTTCTGCCTCTCCTCTCATTGTGTAACTCTGACTTTCAAATAAATAAATATATCTTTTAAAAAATGCATAATGTAAAATATACAGGATTACAGACAAACTCAGTGATACTTAATAAAGCTACCAAACTTAACTTTGTGACACAGAAATATTTATGCTTTATTAACAAGATCTAAGGGTACTGCAGTTGTACATAGGTGTAGTGGTACTGTGGGTTAAGTTAACACTTGGGACACCTGCATCCCGTATTGGAGTGCAAGTTCAAATCCTAGAACCTGTGCTTTTGATTCAGCTTCCTGATAATGCACCTGAGAAGGCAGAGGATGATGGACCAAGTATTTGGGTCTCTACCACCACATGGGAGGCTGGAATGGAGTCCCTGACCCCTGGCTCTGGCCTGGCCCAGCCTTGGCTGTCGTGGAGAGGGAACCAGTGGTTGGAGATCTCTTCCCCCACATGTCCCTCTGCCTTTCAAATAAATAAATAAATCTTAAAAAACAAAAACAAAAACAACTATGGGGTCCGGCAATGTTGCATAGCAAGTCCCATATAAGCACCGATTCAAGTCCTTGATGTTCCACGTCCCATCTAGTTCCCTTCTAATGTGCCTTGGAAAGCAGCAGAAGATGGCCCAAGTGCCTGGGCCCCTGCACCCACATGGGAGACCTGGAAGAAGTTCCTGGCTTCTGTCTGGCCCAGCTCTGGCCATTGTGGCCATTTGGGAAGTGAACCAGCAGATGGAAGAGCTCTCTGTCTCTCCCTCTCTCTGTAACTCTTCATTTCAAATAAATAAATAAACCTTTTTTTTTTAAAGAAAAAAGATTACAAAGCAAATTTCTTACAAAAATCTATGATCTGAATGTGGGCAACAACTGCTGTAATTTCAAAGAAATGATAGTATAAATGATATTACGAGATATCTCAAGTAACTATGAGATGACAGGAAAATACTAGTGATTTCTAGTGTTAACAACATATGCCATTACTATTATTATAGTCTATTAGCTATATTTATAATTTGAGGGAATGTTTACTTTTAATCAGAGGTTAATAAAAATAAAATATATAACTAGTTTCCTAATCAAGATCACTAACCCTGCGTTTTACCCATGGTTCTCTTGGGAATGTATGGACTCAGGATTAAGAACCCAGACCCCTGGGTGCATAATGGAGGCCTGAGATGGTGGGCATGGAGAAGGAAGAGATCTGTGAGGAATTTAAGAAAGAGAACAATTTGATGGATGACAATTTGAAGAAAGAAATGAAAAGAATTCAGGTTGATACTTTCTGGACTAGTGAATTCATCATATGCAACATTAGGATAACAGATAAGGTCAGCTTTAAGTTCAGGAAGGCTTTCATGTTATACAAACCTTTAGGCTTGAGAACTGTAACTACTGATTAATAGTTCTTGCAGATTCTGCCATAACTTGAAAGATTTGTGAAGAAAGGACCATTCCTTGAGAAGCCAGATATATGACAAGTGAGTAGAGCATACCTTTTAAGCTCAAGTGCATTGCTCTTTCTACCAGGATGCTGACTGCAAAAGTTTCATCCAATTCACAAGAGCCCTCCTGAGCCTGGCATACTTCAGCAGTGGTGCTGTTGCAGGGGATCTGGGTGGGGACAGGAAGCTTTGGGTGCCCATAAGGTGGAGTGAGCTGGATCTCATCATTCCTTCGGAGGAGCTGCTCAGACTCACTGTGGCTGCTGCAGTCCATGGAATCCAGTTCACGAGGAGGCTCAGGGTTTGGGGAAAGAGAGGAAAGAACCACGTGAACTCGTAAGGCAGCTCCTGAGAGGTTGGAAGCATTTCGTCCAAACAGAGGATACACACCTGCAAGATGATGGAGGAGAATAAGCTCAGGCAAGCATGAGTCAGAAAAAAAACTGTTTTTTTTTTTATTTGACAGGCAGAGTTAGACAGTGAGAGAGAGACAGAGAGAAAAGTCTTCCCTCCGTTGGTTCACTCCCCTAATGGCTGCCACGGCTGACGTGCTGCGCCGATCCGAAGCCAGGAGTCAGGTGCTTCCTCCTGGTCTCCCATGCGGGTGCAGGGGTCCAAGCACCTGGGCCATCCTCCACTGCCCTCCCAGGCCACAGCAGAGAGCCGGACTGGAAGAGGAGCAACCGGGACTAGAACCCAGTGCCCATATGGGATGCCGGCACCGCAGGTGGAGGATTAACCAAGTGAGCCATGGCGCCGGCCCCCTCCTCTTTTTTTTTTTAAAAAATACTCTCTTGACCTTTGGAGGAAATACTCACCACGGGTGCCATAGTTCTCTCTCCTTTATAGGTCCTTAAGCCCCAGTACACCAATTTGTGAAGGAAACTGTGAAGTTGGTACACACTGTGAGAATTTCCACCCTGCCCTACTATCTCTAGTAATGGAAAGGAGAGAGAGCTCTGATTTGAAGGCACAGTCAATTTACTACCAGGAAGAGCTGTTTTGGAAGGGATTCATGTGTTGAGAGACACCTTGCCTAAGTTAAGTGGAAGACTTGATGGAACCAGAAGTGGCCTGTCTTCTATTCTGCATGTCTCACAGCCTCCTGTTTTCAGGCTCTCACTGCATCACAAGGCTGTCCTGGTTTTCAGCGTAGCCCTACCTTACCAGTTAACACATGTTCTGGCAGTAACCCTGAACGTCTTTTGGAAGGAAAGTAGGAGTGAGTAGCAGGAGGCAAGAGAGAGGAGTAAGGGAAATAATATTCACTGAGTCTTTACGTGTCAGGATCTCAGGGGGGTTACTAACTTGTCAAGATCACTCTTCCAGCGAGTGGTAGGTTTAAACCCAAGGATGTGATCCTTACTGGCATGGCAGATATTAAAATGAGATTTTATTTATAAAGTAGAAGGCACTAATAGTTCCTTTTGAATCTCAAAGTTGGCTTCATTAGATTCATTTCAATTCAGGAAAAGGAGTTAATGACTCACAGATGGCAATAGGATGGAACCTTTCTAGTCTTTTTCTATTTTTAGGAAACTTGTTTTGTTCTTCTTCTTTTTTTAAAGGATTTATTTATTTACTTGGAAGGTAAGAAAGGGAGACAAAGATCTTCCAACCACTGGTTCACTCCCTAGATGGCTGCAAAGGACAATGCTGGGCCAAGCCAAAGCCAGGGGCCAGGAGCTTCTTCCAGGTCTCCCATGTGGGTAGCAGGGGCCTAAACACTTGTGCCATCTTCCGCTGCTTCTCCCAGGCCATTAGCAGAGAGCTGGATTGGAAGTGGAGCAGCTCAGACACGAACCAGCACCCTTATAGGATGCTGGTGTTCAGTGGTGGCTTTATCTGCTACAGCACAATGGTGGCCCTTATTTTCTTCTTGATGCAATGCATACATTTTTATAATTATCACATGGAGGAAATAAGGGCAAGTCACTACAGGAATGAAGACACCCAAAAGCAGCACAGTGAAGTCCTTACCCTCAGAAGCTTAACAGTATGTGGATATATGGATGGATGTATTGAATGGACTGGTTGACTCATTCAATGAACACATGAAATCCAATGCTTTGTATAAGGCTCTGGTACAAGAGGATAAAAAGCTACGAGAAGGGCTGGCGCCGTGGCTCACTAGGCTAATCCTCTGCCTGTGGCGCCGGCATCCCGGGTTCTAGTCCTGGTTGGGGCGCCAGATTCTGTCCTGGGTGCTTCTCTTCCAGGCCAGCTCTCTGCTGTGGCCTGGGAAGACAGTAAAGGATGGCCCAAGTACTTGGGCCCTGCACCCGCATGGGAGACCAGGAGGAAGCACCTGGCTCCTAGCTTCGGATCAGCATAGCGCACCGGCCTTAGTGGCCATTTGGGGGGGTGAACCAATGGAAGGAAGACCTTTCTCTCTGTCTCTCTCACTAACTCTGCCTGTCGGAAAAAAAAAAGAGAAGAATGAATGACACAGACTATCACAAAAGTTAAATGACATCTCCGGTATTACTGAATAAAAGTTATTTGTGCTTGAGTTCTGACTCTTTGATATATATTCAGTGTCTTAAGCTTATTTTCTTTAAAAGTCTGTCTTTATGAACATTAGTTCAAGCAAGGTTGGCTCACTTCAAGTACTTTCTTTGCAGTCTCTGAAGAGCCTCCAAGTCAGTGTAGCACAGATACAATAGGGCACATGGCATTTGCTGAGGTGCTCAGCAGAACCAGATCTATACCTGCTGGGGCCTGAGACAACCAGAGAATTTCGGACAATCACTCCAAAACATTCACTTCTCTTTTAGTCAGGCCTATTTGTTCACCAACAATTGGGTCAGAGCAGTAAGGCTAAGAGGCATAAAACAGGGTCATGCCTCAGTTTTAACTGTACAGTTGGGGAAGTAACCACCCTTGTGGGAGTGTTATGCTGATTAACTATGACTGCCAAGAATCTGGTCTGGCTACCTCCAATTCACTTTGAATTATAGTTGCTAGACTTATATTTTTCTAGAATGCAGTTATGTTACTCCTCTCTTCAAAACCTACTATTATAGCTTTCCATACTCTCAGAAAAAAAAGTCCTAAGTCTTCTGCTAAGAATAGAAAGTCTGGGGCTGGTGTTGTGGTGCAGCGCTGCCTGCAGTGCCAGCATCCCATATGGGCACTGCTCCAAGTCCTGGCTGCTCCACTTCCCATCCAGCTCTCTGCTATGGCCTGGGAAAGCAGCAGAAGACATACCAAGTGCTTGAGCCCCTGCACTTTCATGGGAGACCCCAGACGAAGTTCCTGGCTCCTGGCTTCAGACCAGCCCAGCTCTGGACGTTGTAGCCATTTGGGGAGTGAACCAGTGGATGGATGATCTCTCTCTCACTCTCTGCCTCTGCCTCTCTGTAACACTGCCTTTCAAATAAATAAATAAACCTTAAAAAAAAATGAGAGAGAGAGAGAGGAGACCTTCAACATAGTACTCCTCCTGTTCACCCCTCTAGCTTCATCTACTATCACTGCTCAACCTACGTATCCTATTACCCAGCCATTCCCAAATCATCTGTGATGACCAACATGTAGCAAACTGCTTCATGCCTGTACTTTTTATGTACTGTTTTTTTCTTTAGATTATCTTTCTTTCCCGCTTTCCTTAACACTAAATCCTTTGGAACTCAAGTTAAATATCACTTCCACCTAGATGTCCTTGAACCAGAGATGCATCCTGTGCTCCCACAGCACCACTGAGAAGGGTTTTTTCACAGATCTTATGTTTCACTGTAAGTATTTATTATGCATTCTCCCATTAGACTGTATAAACTCCTTGAGGCTGGGCCTATTTCTTACTCATCTTTGAATTCTCAGGGCCAAGCACATATGCTAAGTACTAAATGAATTTTTGAAAGTAAAGTAACCTGTGCATAGCGCCACTTGTAAAATGTTTCCTTCTTCCTTTGTGCCTTGTGAACCTGTTTATTAGACTAGGATTCCAAGAGAGGAAGAATATCCTGGTACCTTAGCAGGTATGATTTTTACTGCAATTAATAAATTCGCATTTGAATGATCATACATGCTTTTATACATGTGGCTAAAGGTGCTCTCCTAAATTCACTTATTTGGATTTTGCATGTATTAACTGAATGAATGCAATGTTCTGGGCACTGTGGTGGGTGCCCAAGTCTGATAAATTTGTATATACTCTAGCCCCACAAAGTTCAGAGCAACCTCTGGGATCTGGTGGTTCCACCCAAGTACCCTAACTAGGTAATGGTCTTCCTTAAGCAGCCAGTGGATTTCCTTGCTTTTGAAATTTCTTCAGTTGTAGGAAGCACTACTAAATTATTTATTAACCTCTCAGCATGCAGCTTTGGGTCACTCAACTTCTCTGAGCCTCTGTTTTTATGACTATGAGTCTGATGCCTATCTCAGAGGATTGCTGGGAGGATCAAACAAAGAACTGTCTGAGAGACTTTCACATCATGCTTGACCCAGGGCAGGTACCCGGCTCTCAAGAGTTGAGCCTGACTCCTTACTTACCACTGACAGTGAGGGTCCGTGCTGACCTCTCCCCGAGCCTGGCCAGGTCCACATAGGCTGAACCAATCCAGCTGTCAGTCTGATGCGGCCTCTCCACACTATCATTGCCGTAGGCTCGCCAGACTTGGATCTCTAGCCTTTCCTCCCTGAAATACCAAAGCAGTGAGGGGCCCCTGGTGACTTCTGCTCTTTTGGAGGCCTTGAAAGTCACCATGACCTGCTTTTTGTTTGCAGATTCCTTTGGCTTCTTGAGGGGAGTCCAAAAGGCTTCAAGGTCATAGAGCTTATAGCGGAGGTAGCAATACGTGCTCTTGTGAATGTGCCTGTGGCCAGGAAGCAGCACACAATGGATGGGCAGCCACAGCCGTGGAGTGGAGATGGTGACAGTGGCTGGTTCCTCTTCATCCATCTTGACAAGATCCTTTAGGCTATCTTCAAAGCTCCAGCCCAACAGCTCAGCAGCTTCTAATACCCGCTCTCTATCTCCAGGATGGGTAAAGGAAACGGAAAGCTCCAGACCACCCACAATCGTGTGCATGAGTTCCAAGCCGTGAGGTAGGCCCCCAACTTCTGGTAAAATGACAGGATACCATCCCGTGATCCCTTAGAGGAACAAAGAAAGGTTTTCGATTATTGTTTTTAAAAGTGAAAAAACTGACCCTCTCTCCAGCCCAGAGTCTCCACCATCTTGGCCCAAAACAGAAGAGAAAACACACATTCACAGTATGCTGAGTTTTCTTTCATCTGACCACTGAGATACGATAAGAACAAAGGCTAGGAAGTTAGAAGACCTGTGTTCTCTCCTTGGCTCAGCCCAAAACTAATGGTTTATTCTGGGTAAGCCATCAATCTGTTTCAGCTTAATTTTCCTTACTTCACAAATGGGAAAATTAATGCTGATCTTAGCTATCAGACAACATTGTTATGACTGTCAAATGAGATAATAGATGAGGTAGAGCTTTGAAAAGAGAAGTGCTATAAAAGATATAAAATGTCATTATGGTACTGTGAGTACAATGCAAAAAGCATGAGATAAAAAGTCAAAAGATCTTAGGTCTGTCCCTGGTCTTCCACCATTTGGTGAGCACACACCAAGGATCAGGCACTAGACTTCAAAATAATAATAGCTATTCTTTATTGAGTATCAACTATGTATTAGAAATTCTGCTAGTGCTTTATATGTATTACTTTTTCAAAAAGATGTATTTATTTATTTGAAAGAGAGATTTCTCATCTGCCAGTTCACTCTCCAAATGCCCAGAACAATTGAAGGGGATTTATAATGCTTTTGAGAAAACTGTGAGGCACCTGGGCAAGGGCAGAAGTGTGTGTTAAGGGGGTTCTGTTTCCTTTTGTATCACTCACAAGGACCCACACAAGATGACCCTTCTTGTAGGAAAAGGGTAGGATCAGAAAGTGCTAAGCTGGGATCCTCACCAGATCTCTTGATCAGCAGCTCTTTTGTTGGAATCTTTACAACTCCAAGCAGATACTCTTTGCATGACTGGATACTGGTTATATCACTGACTAGTAAACCAAACAAAAAAGAAAACATTATTTGGCTGTCTATTGACTAAGAGGCTGTGTTCACAGTATGTCCACATAACCTTCTACTTATACACATTAAATTTCAGTGCTGAAAGATGCATAGCTCATCATTTTGCTTGCACTTTAGTCAAAGTCTGGAGTATCCACAAAAATCATTTTATAAAATTAAACATTCCTTAGAAAAATGTCAAGCATAAGGAAAAATTGCACAAACAAAACAATAAACTCCTACACATCCTTCATTTAGATATATCCATTAACATTTTGACACATTTGCTTTATCTCTATATACTACTTCTACTCTCCCTCACAAACATACAATACACATTCTTACTTTTTGCTATATTGTTCAGAGATCAGTTGCAGAAACTATGACTCCTTGCCTCTAAACACTTCAGCCTGGATCTCCTACAAAGGGCTATACCATTCAAAATGAAGCCGCTTTTAAATTTCATTGTGATCAGTCAATTGTTGCTTACCTGACTTGGTATTTTCATGATAGATAGCAAAAGTAATTTCTGCAAACTCCAATAGCTCTGCCAGGAAACAGGCCTCTCCGCTACAGTGCTGAGTTACCAAGTTACATGGGAACTCCAAGTGGTAGGAGAACTCAGGGCAGAAGGAGCAGGCCACAGGGCGTGTCCGGCGCTGTTCTCCCTTGGGCAGGAAGGAGAGATGAGTGGTGACAGAGGCATTGACTCCAACTGAGGCACTAAACTGCAGAGCAGGTTCCTGTTCAGCCAAAGCCCTGTAGGGAAAAGAGGTAGGAATGAGAAGAAGGGACCAGGGTAAAATCAGAAATCAAACTAATTGCCTAGAAAATATTCCCTCTACTTTCATTTGACCACCAAGAATCGTAATGACTATACGCTTTCTACCTAGGCTTTAAGCAGTGCCACAATGTGTTTTCTTAGTAATTTGGGTATCACGGTGTATTTGTAGGAGGTAATAGGAAACATCATTCATCACTCTGTTTATCAGAGTGACGCTTTAAGTACAATCCATGCCATCCTTGTCCGTAAGCCAAAGACCACAGGAACCAACTGCAGTGGAACAAGCTGGGTCTACAGCTCACTACGATGAAGGAAAATATATGCCACGGGGAACCCTAGGGCATCTCAGTAAGAAGGTATCAGAAAGTACTTCCAGCAAAGCGCTCGTGCTGGCTGATTTTTAGGAGGTCTTAAAGGAGACAGACTTTGCTCTTGGTTGGTTTTATGTATGTATGTATATATGTATGTATTTATTTGAAAAACTTATTTATTTGAAAGGCAGAGTTAGAGAGATAAGCAGAGACAGACAGAGAGGTTTTCCATCTGTTGGTTCACTCCTCAAATGGCTGTGACGACTGAGCTGGGCCAAGCTGAAGCCAGGAGCCAGGAACTTCTTTCGGGTCTCCCACATGGGTACAGGGACCCAAGCACTTGGGCCATCCTCCATTGCTTTCCCAGGCACATTAGCAGGGAACTGGATCGAAAGTAGAGCAGGGGCCAGTGCTGTGGTGTACCAGGTAAAGCTGCCGCCTGCAGTGCTGGCATCCCATATGGGTGCCAGTTCGAGTCCCAGCTGCTCCACTTCCGATCCAGCTTGAGGTCAATTGGGGAGTGAACCAGCGGATGGAAGATCTCTCTCTCTCTTTCTCTGCCTGTCCTTCTTTCTCTGTGTAGCTCTTTCAAATAATAAACAAATCTGAAAAAAAAAAAAAAAAGAAAGAACTCGAACCTGCACCCACATGGAATGCCGATGCTGCAGGCTGTGGCTTTAACCTGCTGTGTCACAGCATTGGCTCCTGGATTGGTTTTAATGGGTTTTTTTCTAGAAGTAATTGGCAAAGCAGTAGTACTCATTTTAGCCAGGTAGGAAGATGTTAGATATTTTGTGATTTGCATAGTGAATCTGTTTTGTCCTGTGCTTAGATAAGATCATGGAGAGGTTTTGTTTTTGTCTCACTTCCTCATGGTCACTGAGTGGCTCTGTCTGATGCTAGTGTTTTGTGAGATTGTTTATACTCAACAGGTAAATGTCAAAGTCTAACTATGAATATCCAGCCATTTTCCAGTTGTCA
Source organism: Sylvilagus floridanus (assembly GCA_949820135.1). Taxonomy (NCBI): domain Eukaryota; kingdom Metazoa; phylum Chordata; class Mammalia; order Lagomorpha; family Leporidae; genus Sylvilagus; species Sylvilagus floridanus. The sequence goes on along the minus strand of OX463224.1, from coordinate 63,223,895 downwards.
GTGGCTACTTTTTTTTTCCTTGGTATAGATGTTTCAAGATGTACAGATAAAATCTATCTACCTTTATTAATATTTTTAAAGATTTCATTATTTGAAAGGCAGAGGGACAGAGAGAGAGAGGGAAGAGACAAAGAGAGGCAAGGAAGTATGGAGGGAGGGAGAAAGAAAGGCTGAGAGACAGAGAGAGACTGATGTTCCATCAGCTGGTTCATTCCCCAAATGGCCACAACAGCCAGGGCTGGGCCAGGCCCTCCTTCCTGGTCTCCCAAATGGATGGCAGGAGCCTAAGTACTTAGGTAATCTGCTGCCTTCCCAGTATATTAGTAGGAAGCTGAACTGGAAGCAGAGCAGTCAGGACTCAAACCAGCATTCTGATACAGGATGTGAGTGTTGCAAGTAGAGGTTTAACCCATGTGTCACAATTCAGCCCCTAGAATCCACCTACCTTTAATTGACACACTCATCAACAGTACTCTTTTATGTGTAGGTACAGTATGAGACAAACCTCTTGGCTTCAAATTTCCCAAGAAGATACCATTAACCTTTAGGCAAATAGGTCATCTAGTTTTGAAGCATTTCCCAATATCCCTAAAGCTGACTTAGCGGTTCCTTCCTCTTATTAGCCTCACTACTTAGTATGTAACAGGAGAGGGTAGTACTCTGGAGTTACACAGATGTGGATTTCAATCCCAGCTCCACCATTTACTTACTGTGTGATCTTGGACAAGTTACACTTAATAAAAAAGGGAAAATAACCTAAATTTATTTGAAAGGCAGAGTTATTAAGAGGGAGGGAGGGGGAAGGAGAGGGAGAGGGAGAGGGAGAGGGAGAGGGAGAGGGAGAGGGAGAGGGAGAGGGAGAGGGAGGGAGAGAGAGAAGTCTTCCATCCAGGGTTTCACTCCCTAAATGGCTGGCATGGCCAGAGCAGGGAACTGGATTGAAAGTGGAGCAGCTGGGACTCAAACTGGTTCCTATATGGATGCCAGAGATGCAGGAGGCAGCTTAACCCGCTAGTCCACAGTGCCAGCCCCCATAAATGATCTGTAATAGAAGATTAATGTATATCCATACAACAGCATATTATGTATGTGCTTATTTTTACTGATGGAAAAATGGAATTAAAAGGTAAGTTTAGAGGGTTAAAATACTGCATGGTATATCCATATCCCACATCATAGTGCCTGGGTTCAAGTCTGGGCTCTGCTTCCAATTCCAGCTTCCTGCTAATGTGAACTTCGGGAGGTGGCAGGCAATGGGTCAAGTAGTTGAGTCCCTTTCAGTCACATGGGAACCCACGACTGAGTTTCCAGATCTCTACTTTTGGCATGGTCCAGCCTTGGCTGTTGTGGGCTTTGTGGGAATGAACCAGTGAATGGGAAAGCTCCCTCCACTTCTCCAAAAAATAAATGCAAATATAAAAGATTAGTTGATTTCAAAATACTTGAAAGTATTTTGAGCCTCCATGTATACAAGGGGTCCTCAAAGACTTGATGAAAAAATGCATCAAAGACTTGATGAAAAAATGCATACTATGATAAAACTATGTATAGATTGCCAAACATTCTTAAAGTAGACCAAACCTATATTTTAATTGTTTTTCCATGAATTTTATGAAATACACTCATATATAATAGCCTGGGAAAAATGAGATGTAAATATCAAGATCTGACCTTGGAGGGAGGCATTGTGGTATAGCAGGTAAAGCTGCTGCCTACAGTACCAGCATCCCACAAGGGTGTGGGTTCAAGTCACGCCTGCTCTACTTCCAATCCAGCAGTGGAAGATGGCCCAAGTACTTGGGCCCCAGCGCCTATGTGGGAGACCCAGATGGAATTCCTGGCTACTGGCTTTGGCCTGGCCCAGCCATGGCCATTGTGACCTTTTGTGGAGTGAACCAGTCAATGAAAGATGTCTCTCTCTCTCTCTCTCCCTCTGCCTCTCTGTTACAGATAAATAAATAATAATTTTTAAAAGATCTGACTTAGGTTTTCATAGGATCACTGACTATTATCCTGACAACTGACTGAAGGGAACATGCTGGTATAGAAGGTGATACTCAGAAACTCAAATGTATGGACATGAGATTAGATTGAAGATGAGTGACTGGCACAGCATGGTTTGAGGGTAAAGGGTTAACCATGGGGGTTAAGTGGTTAAGGAAGTTACAGCAGGGCAGGTGTTTGGTACAGACAGGTGTCCATGTCAGAGTGCCTGAGTTTGATTCCCAGATCCACCTCCAATTGTAGTTTCCTGTTACTGCAAATCCTGGGAGGTAACAGGTAATGACTAAGTAGTTGGGGTTCCTGCCACCCAGGTAAGAGAACCGGATTGAGTTCCTGGTTCCTGGCTTTAGCCCTGGGTCTAACCCTGTCAGTGTGGGTATCCAGGAAATGAACCAGTAGATGGGAGCTCTCTTTCTATATTTCTGCCTCTCAAATAAATCTTTAAAAACTTAAAGAAGGGTAGTAAATAAAATTGTTGGATAAGGTCCAGGAACTAAGTTGCTAATAACAGTTAAAACAGTACTCTGCAACTATTTTACTTATATTCAGAAATACTTTTCTTTTTTCCTATTTGACAGGCAGAGTTAGACAGTGAGAAAGAGAGACAGAAAAGTCTTCCTTCTGTTGGTTCACCCCTCAAATGGCCACTACAGCCGGCGTGCTGCACCAATCCAAAGCCAAGAGCCAGGTGCTTTTTCCTTGTCTCCCATGTGGGTGCAGGGGCCCAAGCACCTGGGCCATCCTTCACTGCCTTCCCGGGGCCACAGCAGAGAGCAACCGGGACTAGAATCCAGCACCCAATTGGGATGCCGGCACCGCAGGCGGAGGATTAACCAAGTGAGCCACAGCGCCAGCCCTCAGAAATACTTAAATATGGTTAGTGAACTGGAGATTGTATTCACACATACGAGCATCATGTTGTGCTGACCACGGTGAAGAGGTTTGAGAATTGCTCCTCTAAGGTACACTTACTTGGCTGCTGCTTGCAGACCACAGGCTCTGATGATCTGGACTGAGATGGAGACAGTTCGGGCAGCAAGAACTCCCTCTGCTGTTCTTAGGCTACGCCTGTACCTTAGGCCCACATCCAGTAAACCTGAAGAATGAGGACAAAAGGAAAAAAAGATAAAAAGGTTGGCCAGAAGAATCTGTTTCACTAAACCACGAAGTCCCGGTCAGGAGGAAGGAAGAGGACCACCATTACAATCATGATGAACAGTAAGGAGCCTCAGCAGACAGAGTAAGCCTGTCAGAAGCATATTAATTGTTGTACCTTTTGGGTTGATGAAGGCAGAACAAGCTACTATTTCACTTTACAGTCAAGAAACTATGGCTCAGACATTCAACTGCTTGAAAGATTATATAACTATCAAAGGGAGAACTCAATTTCAGATTTTTTTAACCTACCAATTACATTTATAGAATTGAGTTGAGCTCCATCTTTTCTTCTGTTTTAAATCTTTAAAAGTTTTTCACACTTCACATACTTTTATCATTCTCTTATTATCAGCATCTGAAATATCCTTCTTTATATGCCAACTTTATACTTATTGTCACAATTCAGGGGAAGGTTTTTAGGAACAACTGAACAAGCTGAGCAGGGAGGGTCAGTCTCAATTACAGCAAGAGAAAACCTTCTGTGCTGGCAGATGTTCTACAGCACACAAGCTCAGCAACCTGATTTAGGAGGCTCCTCCCGCTTATCTGGTGATGAACTTACAGGCAGGTCATCCTGGGGGAAACATCAGGCTATCACATCACTCCCATTTCTAAATTATAATTTATCTTTTCCAGCTGCAAGTCCTAACCTTCTCCTCCTTACAGTGAATTCCCAGTTCATGCTGACTATATTTAACCAATCTCAGATCAACTCCTTGAAACAGTAACTCACTAAGGGCAACTACTTAACAGAATTTATACTGTGAGGGCTTCTTAAATGCTTGATGAAGATAAAGGTGAAGAGATGAGTGACATTCGCACAGCATCCATGAACTCATTTTTCTGGGAGGATGATCTCAGAGTTGCATCAGATCCTGAAGGGTACATACTCCAAAATGGGAAAAACTGCTCATGAGCAGTTTCTTATCTCATAAGAGCTGAGAAATATTTATATACACCAACTTTGAAAGGGAAAGACAAACTAGCCTTCGATTACCTGATGATTGGTTCCTCAGTTCCTTCCTGTTTTCGAGCCTGGGGGTTAGAGGGAGATTAAAGGTCTGTATTCCCACATCCTCACGGTGCTGCGTGGTTACCATGGCACAGATCCTCGAGAGCGGCAATGTTCCTGTGGCGACCATCTGGTCTCTCACATTAGGATAATAGTATCTGTAAGCCACAAAAGGACAAGCTGTCAGTTGGAAGAATTAGGTAGATAAATGATGCAGTCTGCCCTGGAGATCAGCTTTCAGTATCTAGTTATCTTTGGTGCCTGACTGTTCTATACAGGAGATGTAAAACAGTCTTATGTCCAGCGGCACTGATGGCCCATTACATGGAGGAAGCATCCCACAAATTATAACCTGAGTGCAAGATAAACTCAACTTCCCAATGGCTTCCTGTCTCAGGAATCTGTATAGGCTTGGACCTCTGGGAGCAGTTGCTCCTAAAAGCTTCCGTCCTGCAGCAGCTACAGCGGTTCTAAGGTGGAGCAGTCCCAATCTCCTTCCTGACTCATGCTTGTCTTCAGACTAGGCCCCTCTCATTTGGAGGGTCTACTCTATTTCCTTCTTATACCAAAGCCATCCATTACTGGCTCACAAAATTGCAAATCAAACCTTAGTGATTTTTTTTTTTTATTTTTAAAGATTTATCTGAAAGGCAGACAATAGAGAGAGACAGACAGGCAGCAAGAAGAGACTGTCCACCCACTTTTTCACTCCCCAAATGCTGCAGCAGTCAGGTATGACAGGCTGATGCTGGAGTCAGGAGCTCTGTCCTGGTCTCCCACATGGGTGGCAGGGACTCCAGTACTTGGGCCATCATGTGCTGTTTTCTCAGGTGCATTAGCAGGAAGCTAATTAGCATGAAGTGGATGAGCTGGACTCCAACCAGAGCTCAGATATGGGATGCTGGCCTCGCAAGCAGCAGTGCAACCTGCTGCCACAACACTGACAAGCACCTTGCTTGGTGCTTTCAAAAATATGATTTCCACCTGATTATCTTCATGAACAATTTCTGGCATGTGGATGGTGCCCTTCCCCAGATCTGTTGCTTATACTCAGTCATTTCACTTGGTTTCCTGAGGGTGCAGGTGCAAAGGAGTGGACTCAACATCTGGATTCCTGTCAGTACCTTCTCTGGAAATCTGCTACCAATCTGTAGCATTGAGTGGATTTCTATTTTACAAAGGCAACTCTTGTGATGGTGGAAAGTGCAGATAACAAAAAACAACTTTAGCAGTATAGATATCAGTTCGGAGGCTATCACAGTAATTTAGGCATAATATAAGGGCCTGAACTAAATAAGAAGGCACAAAAGTGGTGACTGTTATGTTTTAGAAACAGTGGGAGCTAAGAGTAACAGGACATCACTTCTAATTTAGAGGTAGCAGATACAACTGCTCCCAAGATTTCATTTAAAACTGGACAAGAGTGGCTGTCAAATCCAAATAATATAAAAACAGGGCAGACAGAGTTGCTTAGCTTCCTCATAATAATGCAACCCAGGCTGCTTAAGGACAGGATCCTTTATGACTCTGCATTTCCTTCTGAGGCACAGGAGTAGGTTCGCTATATGGTACCTGCACCAGATTTCAAACTGGACTCCACCTCCAGGCACGACCCCTTTTGCAGAGAAGGCTCCTAGTAGGAGCCTTTGCACTGGGACTTCAGGTGGCAACAGGAGAGAGTGATGGTGCTCGCTGTGGAAGATGGGATCTGGAACACAGAGCGTGGTTGCAGTTCTGAAGGGCTTCAAAGCAATTCCTTGGGGAAGAAAAGCACACGACTTAAGGTTTCACAGGTAGTAGGACAGTACTTTAATATACAGTATTTAATTTTATTCTTACAATATTGCTTTAGAGATAACTAAGCTGGTGCTATTACTCCCACTTTATAGATAAGGATATGGCCACCTTTGTGTATACTTATCAACCATGTGTCTATCTTTGGAGAAAGTTCTATTCAGATCTCATGCCCACTTTCTAACTGGGTTTTTAAAATTACTGACCTCTCAGAGTCCTATTTATATTCTGTATACAGGTATATCTCTATTTGAACCCCCCGGATCAGTACTGGCAGCACTTTGGCAATCATTCTTGGACATGCACAGAATGTTGAAAAATTTGAGTCATCCAATTTGCTGTTCCCAGCTGAGCTGGAAAAAGGTGACAGATTCTGTTTTCTTGTTTCAGCTCTTAGAAATGACAAGGAGATGGAGGTGGTAAGGAGCAGTGTGACACGGAGAAGAAGCTCTAGCTTTGGATTCAGTTGGACAGGGTTTGATTTTCAACCCTGGCACCTGTTAGTCAGATGGTCCCAGGCATATCACTTACTACCTCTGAACCCTGTTTCCCCCTTTGTAAAATGAATACATTGTATCAGGATAAGTTGTTTGTATTTAGATTATGTATGATCCATGTGAGTTGTGCATATGTTTATATTTTCCTAGGAGCAACGGTTCAAGATTGCCTAATTCAGAGGTTGGTGCTGTGATGCAGTGGGTTAATCCTCTGCCTGCAGTGCTGGCATCCTGTATGGGTGCCAGTTCTGGTCCCAGTTGCTCTTCTTCCAATCCAGTTCTCTGCTATGGCCTGGGAAAGCAGTAGAAGATGACCCAAGTCCTTGGGCCCCTGCACCTGTGAGGGAGACCCAGAGGAAGCCCCTGGCTCTGAAAAAATAGTCTGAAAAGCCACTGCAGCCATTTTGGGAGTGAACCAGTGGATAGAAGACCTTTCTGTCTCTCCCTCTTACTGTCTGTAACTCTACCTCTCAAACAAATAAATAAAATCTTTAAAAAAAAAAAAGATTAAAACAAGATTGCTTAATTCAGTTGTTCATGGCAACTTTTACAACACGACTACTGCAAACAATGAGAATCAACTGCGTATAAAAATTATAGACAATTTCCTGAAACATGGATTTTTTTGTATTTATATAATGAAAGTTTGGAATGAAATCCTTAAAGTGTCAAAAACTCAAAAAAAAGAATACAGATAATTGTATAATAAGAATTATAGATAAGAATGCAAAGGCAAATGTCCTAAATGGGACAACACGTAAATAACTGGCAGATCTAGGTAAAGGGTAGATAGAAATTCTTTGTACTATTTTCACAACTTTTCCACAAACTTGAAATCATATCAAAATAGTTATCTTTACTTAATATAGAGCTGGTCTTCTGTGTACAAAGTTAATTGAAAATGGATCTTAGTGGAGACTGGGAATGGGTGAGGAAGGAAGAGGAGGGGTGGGAGTGTGGTGGAGAAGGCGGGTAGGGTGGGAAGAATCACCATATTCCTAAAATTGTACTTATGAAATACATGACTCCTTAAATAAAAGTGTTTCTTTTTGTGTGTGTGAAAAAAAATTTAGAAAAAATAGTCTGAAAAAAGAGAAATAAAAGCAAACTTAGCTGGGAGCCGGCACTGTGACACAGCAGATTAAAGCCCCAGCCTGCAGTGCTGGCATCCCATATGGGCATCGGTTCAAGTCCCAGCTGTTCCTCTTCCGATCCTCTCTGCTATGGCCTGGGAAAGCAGTAGAAGATGGCCAAAGTCTTTGGGCCCCTGCACTCACGTGGGAGACCCTGGGTCCTGGGAAGCTCCTGGCTCCTGGCTTCGGATTGTCTTGGCTCTGGCCATTGTGGCCATTTGGGGAGTGAACCAGTGCCTGGAAGACTTTTCTCTCTCTCTCTCTCTCTCTCTCTCTGCCACTACCTCTCTCTGTAACTCTTTCAAATAAATAAAATTAATCTTAAAAAAAAAAAAACTTAGCTAGGCCGGCGCCGTGGCTCAATAGGCTAATCCTCTGCCTTGCGGCGCCGGCACACCGGGTTCTAGTCCCGGTCGGGGCACTGGATTCTGTTCCAGTTGCCCCTCTTCCAGGCCAGCTCTCTGCTGTGGCAAGGGAGTGCAGTGGAGGATGGCAAGTCCTTGGGACCTGCACCCCATGGGAGACCAGGAGAAGCACCTGGCTCCTGCCATCGGATCAGCGTGGTGCGCCAGCCACAGCGCGCTGGCTATGGCGGCCACTGGAGGGTGAACCAACGGCAAAAAGGAAGACCTTTCTCTCTGTCTCTCTCTCTCACTGTCCACTCTGTCAAAAAACAAAACAAAACAAAACAAAAAAAACTTAGCTCATCTCTTGTTTTACTGCCTAGGTATGATCGGAAACATTAAACAATACAAAATTCACTTAGGAAAAAAAAATCTTAAGTATAACCATTAAAAAAGAACCATACAAAATAAAAAGGCCTTATCTCCCAAAACCTACCATTTTCAAGGAACTCGGGTCCTTTCAGAGCACTAGCTTGTGAGTCTTGAACTGGAAAGTAGTACTGGACATAACAATCTGCTTCTCCCCAGACTGTTGCCTGAAGAGGGGCTAGCCCTTTAAGCATCTCCACATGGAACTCAAAGTGGTGTTCCATCAACCCATCTCGTTGGTCTTCTGCCTAGTCAATGAAACAGACACACTGGTGAGCCGTAAGGAGTAACTTGCTCATAGTATCCCTGCTTCTCTAGGAAGTCCGAGAATATATGAAGAAATAAGAAAATTGGCTGATGCTAAAACAAGATTCTTAATTTTACTTATGTATAACTCTTAACTGCTCAGTATGTTCATACCCACAGGTTTTACTCTAAACCATGAAGCTGGCTTAATATTAGGAAATGCACAAATGTAATTTAGTGCATTAATGGAACAAAGAAAAAATGACAATCAATAAATTTAAAAAGGCATTTGACAAAATTCAACATTTGTTTCTTATAAAAGCTCTTAGTACACTAAGAATAGAAAGCTATTTCCTGAATAGAAAAAAAAAAAACATACTTGAAGCAAATATATATTAACTTAATTACTATTTCTAAAGAAGCTGAGATTGTCCAATAATGATAGGAACTACTCTGAGGGTAGTGAATATACCATATTACTACTAAAGGTATACTACACCTATCGATGAATTATGTATTTATTATTTACTATGAGCAGCTGTTTGTACTAGCCAATTTAACACACACATCTACTAACAGTGGAATCATGGTTTAGAATTAGGGATGTGACTCTAGAGCCAGTGCTCTTTACCTCTATCCTATGTAGTCTTAGCACACATTAGACACTGGTTATTAGGAATATTCAAAAGAGGAACTGAGGGTTTAGATAAGAGTCAGACTATATAATTTATATATTTTTTAATCAGGAAAAGATGGGGCTGGTGCTGTGGTGCAGCAGGTTAAGTTGCCATCTACAGTGCTGGCATCCCATGTGGGTGCCAGTTTGAAGCCCAGCTACTCTACTTCCAATCCAGCTCCCTGCTAATGAGCCTTCGAAAGCGTAGAAGATGATTCAACTGCTTGGGCCCCTGCACCTGCGTGGGAGACCTGGAAGAAGCTCCTGGCTTCACTATGGCCCAGCCCTGGCCATTGTGGCCATTTGGGGAGTGAACTAGAGGATGGAAGATCTCCCTCCCTCTCTCTCTCTTTCTGCCTTTCAAAAAAATTAAATAAATAAATCTTAAAAGAATTTTCCTTTGAACTCTCAAAACACTTGTTAGTAATATTTGCTTAAGAACTACTTAGGAAACAGAAAACTTGGAATTTGATTCTCTAGAGCAAAAATTTTAGGTAAAAAAACTTGGTCACCACAGTTGCCTAATTTATTCATGTGATATTTACCAATTTAATAAGTGCCTGCCAACAGCCAGGAGCCAGGGAATTCCTCCAGGTCTACCACAGGGTGGCAAGGACCTAATCATGCTGGCCATCATCTGCTGCATCCCAGGCTCTTCACCAAGGAGCTGGATTACCAGTGAGGTGGGACTTGAATCCAAACACTCTGATATGGGATGTGGGTGTTTTAAGAGGTAGCTTAACTGGCTGCAACGTGGTGCCTGGGCCTCTACCTCTAACTCATTTTTAAAGGCAATTAAGTTACTAAAGAAAAGGAGTACTTTCTAGTTGTCTAATTAGATTTTCTTTATAAATTCAGGATGTTAAGAGGGACACAGAAATCCATTTAAACCATAACAGAAAAAGACAAATGATTCCTTGGGTTTATAGCAAGCACTGGAATTGCAAATTATGTTCTTTTGTTGTTGAGTTTTTCATTACTGACTAAGAATTTGGGACAATGGCTTCAATAAAACAGCAAGAGAAAATGAAATTATGGTGTTTTTGTGACTAGCATATTGTCTGGTCAGTACCATAGCAACAGATGCTACAGGTTGCTGGTCCAGGAAATGGGCTGGCCTAGGGCTGAAGGGAGGGGGTGTTCCTTCTTCATTCTTTAATCTTTGTAATGCCATTATCTGGTCTGAAGAACCCATAGCTAAAAAGACTCGAAGACTTCCATTTTGGTGGCCTGAGAACACATCAATCACAGGCATGTAGCTGTCAACAGCAACAACTGGATACTGAGCTTCAAGCAGCAGGTGAGAAATCTTGGGATCTCTAGAGGAGGAGAAATTGTGAATGAGCAAATAACAATCATTAATCATGTGACAGAGTTGCTTTGTTTCTTAGTTGGTTTATCACAGTTTAGTCAAAAAGGATGTATAATTAGAAAAGTTAATAGCAGTTTTCAAAAAGTATATGTTTCTGAAAAAAAATATTGGTTAGTAACCAAATAAAAATTACTAGGCAGTTAAGTTCAACAAATAGCTATTTGAGGGCAGTGAATGTGTCAGATGTTCTGTCTGTATTATGGGTCCCAGCCCAGGGTCGGCAGTGCAACATCATTTTAGCTGGGACTCGCAGAACTGCATCGCTTTAGAGGGATGCAGTGGGGTGAACTAGGAAAAGGGTGGGCAGTAAGCCTGGCAGGTAAGACTGGGATAAAATACCAATGACATCTGCCATTTATTGAATGTCCACCACAAGGTAGGCACTTTATAGTACTTTTAATCTGTTAATAACTGCAAAGGTTGATATTATCCACCATTTGCAGTAAAGAAAAGCTAAATTCAAAAAAGTAGCTTACTAAAGATACACCAGTAGGAGGTTGAGCTGGGATTCAAGCTTTGATCCGCATGATTCTAAAGCCCCTGATGGTATTCTTTATACCAAGCTGAATCTTAGCTCTGCCACTTGCAGTGTGAGACACTTTTCTGTCTTCTCACGTGTAAAATGGAGGCAATTCAACTCCCATCCCAGGGCTGTTAGGGCTAAACTGAGATAACAAATATCAAATACCAACAACGATGCTTGGTACACAATAAATGCTCAGTAATTGGTAGTTACTATTGTTTTATGCTCTCTTGGCCTAGAACAAGCTCTAATGGAATGAGAAGGGAAGTGGAGGAAGGGGAATACCAGATCAGATAATATTGCAAGTACAAAAAGGGGAAAAGTCAAAAGCCTACAGTGGGCAACGGCAGTCATGATCCCATTACTTCTCAGCCTTTCCAAGCTTTCCAATGTCATCACTGTAAGCACTTAACTTCACACAAGGTGTACTCAATGTATTTTCTCACTGAATCCTCACAACTGCATCATTAGAGATGGGGAATCTATCACTATCTTCATTTTACGGAAGATAAGAAAGCCACAAAAGTTAAGTGACTTCTCCCAGCCAAGTGACATCAATTTCCTTATTTGTACACTAGAGACTAAGTGGTCAAAGTAAGGCTCAAATGAGGTGAGGGCCACAAAAGTGCTCCTTGTAACATGTAAAACACATTTAAATAGAACCATGAGGAGCTGCTAGGTAAAAGGTGAGTGCTAAAGTAAAAATTGGCACCTTGAATGAAAACAACAGTCTTTACTGAGAATAGAAATGATCTTAGGGTTAATCAATATCTACCAAAGTGTTAAATTCAGGTGCATCAAATCTGAAGGTCTAAAACACAATTTTCATTACAGAAATCTTGAAAATAGCTGCTGTGAACAATACTGAGGTTCTGTGACAGGTTCTGATTAGCTCTGTGAGATGCTAACTTCAGGCAGTAGAGCTTTTTAGAGAGGAGAGTGGACTCTTGAGTCAGGCCATCCCTGAGTTCTTCACCTGGCTCCACTCTAATGACATGTGTGATAAGTAATTCAATGCCTCTGTGTCTCTGTTAACTCTTGGGTAAACAGGGAAATCAAAGTAGCCACCCAGAGGTCATTATGAAGATTAAATGACTTGTGGTAAGGCAGGCTCTTAGCACTGTGTCTGAATCCTGGTTAGCAATGTCTGTAAGGCTGCTTCAAAGAGGAGAAAGAGCAGTGACCATGGTGACATGGAGAAAAGTCCTCCAAGGGACTGCTGGGCTCCACATGTCTGCAAACCCAAAGGATTCCTCTTCAGTCCACACAAAAATAAAGATGCAAAGCAAAACAAAGAATACTCCAAAAGATCCAATTTACTTGAATGACATGTAAAACTGATGGAGGGGGAGTTTCACCAGCCCGAGCAGCTTGTCCTGTCCTGGGCTCCGCACCTTGTTCCAAGTTTCAATTACCATCACGTTGTTCTTAAGCCTATCCAGGTATTTGGAAGACAGAGAGACAGGAATCACCTGGGGGAGAGGAACAACCAAAAAAACTTCAACAAAACCATCTCCACACCTGAGAGTAAAGGTTGATTTATACTTTTATTCACCCAACATTTACTGAATGCCTCCTGTGTATAGGCAGTGTGAAGATATAAAGCATCAAGATAAAACTTCTGCAGGCGGAAGTCTGCTATTAAAGACTCAGGCATAAAGGCAAGACACAAACCATGAAGAGTCCTCTGATGGCAAAGCTCATTTATGAGAGTACTTCAAAATGTTTTAGAGAAAATGGAATTAAAATACTAAGTTTATCTGGCAGGTGTCTGGCACAGCAGTTAAGCTGCCACTTGGGGCACTTGTATTTCATAAGTGAGTGTCTGGGTTGGAGTCCTGGCCCTGATCTCCAGTCCAGGTTCCTCCTAATACACACACTGTGAGGCAGCAGGTGATGGCTCAAGAAGTTAAGTCTCTGCCATCCAAGAAGGAGACCAGGACTGAATTGTGTATTTTGGTATAAAAACGTTTGAAATCCATCCATATGAGAGATCTTCAAAAAATGGAAAAGATAGAGATCTTTCGTCTGCTGGTTCACTCCTTAAACGGCTGCAATGGCCTGAATGGGGCCAATCTGAAGTCAGGAACCAGAAGCTTCTTCCAGGTCGCCAACATGGGTGCAGGCACCCAAGGGCCTGGACCATCTTTCACTGCTTTTCCAGGCACATTAGCAGTGAGCTGGATTGGAAGTGGAGCAGCCGGAACTCGAACTGGCACCCATAGAGGATGCCGGCACTGTAGCTTTACCCACTATACTACAGCCCTGGCCCCTAAACTTATCTTTTAATTATACTTTTCCATGAACTTTTTGTAGTACACCTCAGCAATGAGCTTTTGGGACACAGAGAAGGTTGTTAGACATGTCAAACATGGTGCATGGTGCTTGTCACCTTTTATAAGACAAAGAGACCTACCTGTAAACCCTGCTGAGACAGAGATGTTTTTAAAACAACATTGACTGGACAAAGGCTGAGCACTTATCAAAGGGGAGTCAGTCCACTGGATAGCATTTAACGCAACAGCCTGGTGCAAAAAGCTCTGCCTGAAGGGTATCACAGTAAACAGCAAAGCCAGCTGTTCATCTGAATTTTCAATGGTAAAATTACTCCAGAATTGGTTAGCTAGTAGTTGAAAAAGAGATGACAAGCCAAATACCAAAGAGAACCAGAGATCTAGCACCAAATACAGTTCCGTCAAATAAACTGGAGAAACCAAGGCACCAAGTGTAGTGAAGGAACCCAAGTGTAGTAACTGTACTAGCAGATGGGCATAAGCCCCAGTGATACAACCAGTAGAAAACATGAGAGGTGGGGCTGGCACCGTGGCACAGATTAAGCCCCTGCCTGCAATACCAGCATCCTATACTGGAGCTCCAGTTCAAGTATCTGGATCTCTGCCACATCTGTGGGAGAGTTGGAGATCCTAGTTCCTGGCATCAGCTACTTGGCCTGGCCCAGCCCCAAAGAGTGAACCAGCGGATGGAAGATCTCTTTGTCTCTCCCTCTCTGTTACTCTGCCTTTCAAATCAATAAAATAAATCTTTACAACAAATAAACAAACCAAAGAAAGAAAACATGAGGGGCAAAAAAGGTGAAACCAGAAGCAGTACAAGTCATGCTGAAAAGATACCAGAAGAGCAGAGAACCAGAGAGAGTTCATTTTGTGTTCAGCTAAGAAACACTATTTATTATACGAATGAGTACATTTCTGCTTGTTGAAACTAAAAAAGTAAAACGAACACAGCAACCTAAGCTCCAGACAGGGAAGTTTCAGGAAGAGCTTCTGGGAGAAGGTAATCCTAAATTTTAAGGCCGAGCTGGTGTTAACTAGCACAAAGAGTTCTCCCCAATATGTGTCACGAAGGCTAAGGAAGAAATTCAAGGCAGAGGAACAACACACGTAAAGACACAGAGGGAAGAGAGAATTCGGGAAACCTGAGTAGTTGACCACAGCTGGACTACCCAGTGTGAAGGGAAGAGCGGCAGAAGTGGAAAACAAAATACAGCTGATGATCTTAAAGGATCTTAGACTCACATTCAGTCCTGAAGGCTATGGGGAATCACCGAAGGGTTTTAGGTAGAGGAGCAGTGTTCAGGCTAGTGTTTTAGAAAGAACGCTCTTCTTGGTGCACAGGGAAAGAACAGCGACTGGCAACAGGGAGACCAGTTTAAAGGCTCTCTGCAATGAGGGTGAGGGCCTGAATGGAACCAGTGGCATTGAGGGTGGAGGTGAGGGGGTGTATTCCAGAGGCAATGAAGTTTGCAGCACTTACACTGAATTCGATGAGTACTTACATAGGAGAGTCAAGGACAACTCTGAGGTTCTATTTAAGCTGCTGAGTAAATTATAATATGAATGAGGGTAGACACAAAGAAGAACAATTTGGGAGGAAAATCAATTCAGATTTGGAAATATCGGAATTCCTCCTTTCATTTAAACATCTCTATTGAATGTCTGGAACATGCTAGGCAATGTGTTAAGTGCCAAGGGTAAAGTGCTTTTTGGTGATAACCTGATAACCAGCAAGCAGTTAGATCTGAAATTAGAGGGGAAAGTCTGGTTCACAGGAAAGTTTAGATTTAGAAGTTATCTTCATAAAAATGACAACTGAAGCTGTGGGAATAGATGTGATGACCAAAGGGAAAAGAAGACTGATTTGGAAAGTTGCCAGCGATACAGCAATGAATGGGAGCGTCGACACTAAAGGTTCAGAGAAAGGAAGAACTGCTGAGGTTATCGCCGTTTTGCTAGCTTTTCCTCTTAACCCAAATATTGCAAAAGATCAGCAGTGGAGTCGAGAGAGAAAACAAGAAAGTGGAGATAAAAAAACCAAGAAAGGAAATAATTCTACAGACAAATCACATAAGATGAATATTGAAATAAGTGGAGGGACAAAGGAGACCGAGGGAGAATATATAAATAAAAAAATAAAGAAGCAATTGGAGATGGGAGGGTCCATTAAAAAGATAATGGAAAAGTGGAATTATAAGATGTCTCTTTTGGTGCTTTTTTTTTTTTTTTTTTAATTTGACAGGTAGAGTTATAGACAGTGAGAGAGACAGAAAGAAAGGTTTTCCTTCCTTCCTTCACTCTCCAAATAGCCACCATGGCCGGCGTGGTGCCTATCTGAAGCCAGAAGCCAGGTGCTTCTTTCTGGTCTCTCATGTGGGTGCAGGAGCCCAAGCACTTGAGCCATCCTCCACTGCCCTCCTGGGCCATGGCAGAGAGCTGGCCTGGAAGAAGAGCAACTGGGACATGAACTTAGTGCCCATGTTGGCGCCACAGGTGGAGGATTAACCAAGTGAGCCACGGCGCTGGCCCCTGGTACTTTTCTTTTTTTTTTAAGATTTATTTATTTATTTGAAAGTCAGAGTTACAGGGAGAGGGAGAAGAAAGAGGGAGGGGGGGAGAGAGGGAAAGAAGGAGAGAGGGAGAGGAAGAGAGGGAGAGGAGGAGAGAGGGGAAAAGGGGAAGAGGGGGAGAGGGGGAAAGGGGGAGAGAGAGTAGAGAGGGGGAGAGAGGAAGAGGGGGAGAGAGGGGGAGTGGGAGGGGGAAAGAGAGAGAGAGGGAGAAGGGTCTTCCATCTGTTGGTTCACTCCCCAGTTGGCTGCAATGGACGTAGCTGTGCCAATCCGAAGCCAGGAGGCAGGAGCTTCTTCCAGTTCTCCCATTCCGGTGGGCCCAAGGACTTGGGCCATCTTCTACTGCTTTCCCAGGTCATAGCAGAGAGCTGGATTAGAAGTAGAGCAGCTGGGACTCAAACCAGCACCCATATAGGATGCCAGCACTGCAGGCGGTGGCTTACTCTCTACGCCACAGAGCATTTTAAAAACAATTTATGAGGGGCCGGTGCCGTGGCTCACTTGGTTGATCCCCTGCCTGCGGTGTTGGCATCCCATATGGGTGCCAAGTTCTAATCCTGGCTGCTTCTCTTCCAGTCCAGCTCTCTGCTGTGGCCAGAGAGGGCAGTGGAGGATGGCCCAAGTCCTTGGGCCCCTGCACCTGCATGGGAGACCAGGAAGAAGCGCCTGGCTCCTGGCTTCTGATTGGCACAGCGCTGGCCGTAGCGGCCATTTGGGGAGTGAACCAATGGAAGGAAGACCTTTCTCTCTGTCTCTCTCTCATTGTCTACAACTACCTGTCAAAAAAAATTCATGATTATGCATTGATTTCAAAAGTTTTTACATCCAAATGATGTTTTGTCCACAAAACTTTTTGAAATACCCTCTAACAGGTCAGTTGGGGAAGGTTTAACTAATCAAAGTCCCAGAGGAAGAAGAAAGGAATAGAATCCAGAACTCAGGCTAAAGAAATAGTGAGAAACCATATGAACTGAGATATAATAGAAAGAAACAGTCAAAAGAGTTTTAATATACTTTCAATGTCATTTCCTCTTCCCATCCAATAATGTACACCAAATGAATACAAAGTTCCCTCCTACTCTGAACATTCTAGATTTCTTTAAAGATGGAATAAGGATTTGGGAAACACTTGTCTCCCATCCCCGTATACCCATACTGGATAGGGAATGTACATAGTTACCTGAGAAAAGTTAAAGACTGGTTGTGTGGTGCCCCAAGCGATGGCAGATCTGGTGACTTCTTCTGTGAAGAGTTTGCAGTTTAAATAAACATTGCATGATGCCTGTTTTTCAGATTCTCCAGGAGTGAAATCTTTCCCCTCTGGCACCATCAATAGCACATGTAACAGCAAGGCATCTTCTTGTGTTGACCCATTTGTCCGACTCACTAAATTATGGGAGGCTGGCGGAGTCATCAAGTTGGAAGGATGTGGTGCTACAGGGCTCAGTGATTTTGGGTTAGGGAGCACCAGATTCTGTGCCTTCTTTGTAGTTTCCTCATAAATTTGATTGAGGTTCTTTAAATTTTTGGTAGAGGTAGTATCTTGGTTAGCTTCTGGTAGTATCTTATCTGGACTTGTAGGTTCACAATGTGGGGTATGTTGGATATTGCTACTCAGTTTAGTATTGACACCAGTGAAATCTTTGTTATCTGTAACAAGCTCCACGGTTACCTATAAAACAAAAGGGAAAAGAATCGATAAGAATGTCCTCTAGAACTGGAATCAGAATTTTGGAGCTGGACACAACATCAGATTATTAGCCAATGAATTAACTAATCCTCAAATACTATAATGTAAAAAAAAGTAACAGATTGCATATATATTAACTTGCCAGACTAAGCAAAGCTAGGCAAATGATTTATTAATAATACAAGATGAGCCTAAAACATCACCCTGTGCCAGAAAATAAAGTGGTACTCAGAAAAGATTGGAGATATATTTAAAGGACACAATTTAGTTGAATAGGATCCCTCTGGCTAAATCTAGGACAATTTGAGCATCAATTTGAATAACAGTAATGGATTATAACCTAATGAATAATATAAGAATCCACCAGTCCATACTGAAAAAATTAAAATGGGAGAAGTGACCACTCTTCCGTCTAGAATGCTATTTATTAAAATGTACAGGGAATTGAGTGAGAAATGATCATTTTACAACGATCATAACAAGCATAACCAGGTAAGCCTCAGTGGAGGTACAGTCTACAAAATAACAGGCTTACTTTTTAAAAGTGTTGGTGTACAAAAATACAAAGGGCTGTGGAACTATTCCAGACTAAACAAGATCAGAAAGATAGGACAATTAAGCACAAAAGATAATCTTGGACTGGAAAAAAAAAGCTTCTATAAAGGAAAGTACTGGTACAACTGGTGAGAACTGAGCATGAACTATAGATATGGTGATACTATTAAATTGCTTTCTATAACTCAAGTATTATGCATGATAATGTCTCTGTTCTCAGGAAATACATGCTAAAGAATTTAGGAGTAAAGAGATATGTCTGTAACTTAGCTTCAAATAGTTCAAGAGAAAAAGCATGTGTACATACATGTTATACAGGTATAAATATATGAGGAGGAGATAAAGGAACAGAAAGAGAAAAGAGGCAGACAGATAATTATAAAGTAAATGTGACAAATATTAAGAACTGGTGAGTCTGGGCAGAGGATATGGGAGTTCTTTGTACTATTTTTATAATTTTTCTCAAAGTTGATGTTATTTCAAAATAAAAATTACAAAAAATGTTAAAAAGTAAAAACAGTGTTGGCCTAGAGGTTATGATGATGTCTAGGATGCCCATGTTCCATACTGCAGCACCTGGGTTTGAACCATGACTTTGGTTTTAGCTTCCTGCTAACACAGATGCTGGGAGAAATGGTGATAACTCAAGTAATTGGGTCCCTATACCCTGGGAGAGACCTGGATTGAGTTCCTGGCACAACCCATTACCCTCTCAGGGCTTCCCAGTCTCTCAGTCATTGTGGATATTTGGAGAGTGAATCAGCAGGCTAGAGCTTTCTCAAGGGAAAAAAAAAAGTAAAAAAGAAAAATGAGGGATGGGTGCCAGGGTATGGTGTGTAAAGCACTGCCTGCAGTACTGGCATCCCATATAGGCGCCAGTTTGCGTCCCAGATACTCCACTTCCGATCCAGCTCTCTGCTACGGCCTGAGAAAGCAGAAGAAGATGGCTCAAGTCCTTGGACCTCTGCACCCGTATAGGAGACCTGGAAGAAGCTTCTGACTGCTGGATTCGGATTGGCCCAGCTCTGGCAGTTGTGGCCATCTGGGGAGTGAACCAACAGATGGAAGACCTTTCTCTCTGTCTCTCCCTTTCTCTGTCTGTAACTCTGCCATTCAAATAAATAAATAAACCTTAAAAAAGAAAAAAAAGATTCAGGATAAATGATTAATTTGAGGAACAGAAGTAATCACTCCCTGTTAAAAGATTCATTTAACTAGGTATAAAGTATTCTTGTTGTTCCTTTTATCTGAGACACACAGGTGTTACACAGCAAAATTATTTTGGTTTATTGACTACGGACTGATTAATAGTACTTCTGTCAACACAGCCAGGACAGAAACAATTTCTAGTCCATCAATTCTATTTATTATACCTATCTGATTTTTTTTTTTTTTTTTTTTACAGGCAGAGTGGACAGTGAGAGAGAGAGAGACACAGAGACAGAGAGAAAGGTCTTCCTTTGCCATTGGTTCACTCTCCAATGGTCGCCGTGCTGCAGCCGGCACACTGTGCTGATCCAAAGCCAGGAGCAAGGTGCTTCTCCTGGTCTCCCATGGGGTGCAGGGCCCAACCACTTGGGCCATCCTCCACTGCACTCCCGGACCATAGCAGAGAGCTGGCCTGGAAGAGGGGCAACCGGGACAGAATCCAGCGCCCCGACCGGGACTAGAACCCGGTGTGCTGGTGCTGCGAGGCGGAGGATTAGCCTATTGAGCCATGGCGCCGGCCTCCTATCTGATTTTTAAGCTTTACAGTCCAGCAAGAACCAAAAAATAAAACTTGGACAGTAGAAGGGCAAGGTGGTTGTCTGATCACCACCTCTTGCTTACTTCCCTGTACTCACTATCCCATCACGCTGTTTATTTTCTTTACGGCACTTCCGCTGACCTATTTCAACAGAAGCTCCACAACAGCTTTTCTGCTTCACTGCCACATTCTCAGGGCCAGTCACAGATACAGACTCAGTAAACACTTCAGACTTCCTGAATGCATATCCACATACCTTGAGTGGGCCAAGTGGAATCTGATCATTTTCATGTTGCACTGGAAGTTGGTCACTGAAAGAAAGCAGCTCTGACTGAATGACAGCTCGCAAAGAAAGTGATGCAGAGCCAATGACTTCTGGCTGTGGAAACAAGCATAGAAAAGTTTAGGTTTAATTAAAGAGGAACATACAGAATTTTAATCAAAATGACAGCACACGACTCCTTTATAAACTATTATAAAGGAACTCATACTTTTGAAGTCAAAACCTTAATTATGGCCGGCGCCGTGGCTCAACAGGCTAATCCTCCACCTTGCGGCGCCGGCACACCGGGTTCTAGTCCCGGTCGGGGCGCCGGATTCTGTCCCGGTTGCCCCTCTTCCAGGCCAGCCCTCTGCTGTGGCCTGGGAGTGCAGTGGAGGATGGCCCAAGTGCTTCGGCCCTGCACCCCATGGGAGACCAGGAAAAAGCACCTAGCACCTGGCTCCTGCCATCGGATGAGCTCGGTGCGCCGGCCGCAGCGCGCCGACTGCAGCAGCCATTGGAGGGTGAACCAACGGCAACGGAAGACCTTTCTCTCTGTCTCTCTCTCTCACTGTCCACTCTGCCTGTCAAAAAAATAAATAAATAAAAATAAAAATAAAAAAATAAAAAAAAAATTAAAAAAAAAAACCTTAATTATTAGAGGGTGGCAACTCTAAGTGGGGTCCCATATTCTGTATTTTCAGCCCCCTCTGGGTTTCACTAGTCCTCTATGAAAAAGTATAGATGGTTTCAAAAGACACAAAGATGATGGAAGATGATCTGTTATGAAGAGTTAAGTTTTTATTCAAATTGTTCAGCTTCACTCTTAACAAAATAATAAAACTTAGATGATATAAATTTTTGCCATTAAGATGAAGAAAATCACAAAACTTAATTATTTGATGCTTTCAAGACTATAGAGAAATAGGAGACTTTTTTTTTTTTTTTTTTTTGACAGGCAGAGTGGACAGTGAGAGAGAGAGAGACAGAGAGAAAGGTCTTCCTTTGCCGTTGGTTCACCCTTCAATGGCTGCCGTGGACGGCGCGCCGCGGCCGGCGCACCGCGCTCATCCGATGGCAGGAGCCAGGTGCTAGGTGCTTTTTCCTGGTCTCCCATAGGGTGCAGGGCCCTAGCACCTGGGCCATCCTCCACTGCACTCCTGGGCCACAGCAGAGAGCTAGCCTGGAAGAGGGGCAACCGGGACAGAATCCGGCGCCCCGACCGGGACTAGAACCCGGTGTGCCGGCGCCGCAAGGCGGAGGATTAGCCTGTTGAGCCACGGTGCTGGCCAGAAATAGGAGACTGTCATATGACTAAAGCTGGGAATATAAACTGGTAACATACTTCTGGACAGCGAATTTGATAATTTGCATAAAATATTTAAATATTCATATTTCTTGGTCCAGTAATTCTAATTCTGGGAATTTATACTAAAGAAACACTAAACAATACATATAAGACCTATATATGCATACATTAATAAAAATAATTAGATGTCCAATAATCAGGAATTACTTAACTAATTATAGCACATCAATATGGAAGACTATGTAGTCATTAAATTGTTTAAAGTCTAGGGCCAACGCTATGGTGCAGCAGGTTAAGCTGCATTTGTGATGCCATCATCCAATACAAGTGTGGGTTCATATTCCAGCTGTCCCATTTCTGATCCAGTTCCCTGCTAATGCACCAGGGGAAGCAGTAGAAGATGGCCCAATTACCTGGGCCCCTGTCACCCATGTGGGAGATCTAGATGAAATTCCAGGACCCTGGCTTCAGTCTGGTGCAGCCCCTGCCATTATGGCCATTTAGAGAGTGAACCAGCAGACTGAAGAGCTCTCTCTCTCTCTCTCTCTCTCTCTCTCTCTCTATTTTCTTTCTTTCCTATTTTTCTATATATTCCAAAAGACCTTGTATAATTTATTTGCTGAGAAAATGAACAAAAAAGCCCAAAATACTTTCCTCATGCTGTCCACACCAAAGACAAGGTCAAATGATAAAGGCTACTCCATTATTGAAGGAATTAAAAAATTTCTAATATTATAGTTCATTGACTTGTGTTATCACAGTTGCAAGTGGAATTTATAAATTTTGAATTAGTTGATCAAAACTGCTAACTAGAAGATGGCTCAAGTGCTTGGTGCCCTGCTTCTGCATGGGAGACCCAGAGAAAGTTCCTGGCTCTTGGCTTCTGATAGGCCTCGCTCCAGCTATGGCAGCTGTTTGGGGAGCAAACCAGCAAATGGAAGACCTCTCTGTCTGTCTCTGCCTTTGCCTCTCTGTCAACTCTACCTCTCAAATAAAGAAATAAAATCTTAAAAAACAAAACAAAACAAAAACTACTACCTATAATTATCTTATTTTGAACATGGGCAGAATACTTCATATATTCTACCTGTAAACTAATGTGGTGTTGAAGGCAAAGCTGCCGCCTGGGATGCCATACGGGCATCCCAGTATGGATGCTGCCTATTATTCTGGTTGTTATACTTCCAACCCAGCTCTCACTAATGGCCTGGGGAAAGCAGTGGAAGATGGTCCGAATATTTGGACCCCTGCACCCATGTGGGAGACTCATGATGAAGTTTTAGCTTCCAGAATTGGCCTGGCTCAACCCTGGCAATTGCATCCATTTGGGGAGTTAGCCAGCAGATGGAAGATCTCTCTCTCTCTCTCTCTCTGTTTCTCCCTCTAACTCTCAAATAATCAATAAAGCTTAAAAAAAAAGGAGGTAGGGAGTAGAATCTCAAATGATAGCTAATAGCAGTCATTTCTCTCTATGGTATGGAGCCAGTAAAGAGATTAGGAACTTAGGATCTAAAGACAGAAGACTTGGGAATGGAGTCCTCACTTTGTCTTTTATTTGACTGGGTGATCTCAGATTTTTTTTATTTTTATTTTTATTTGACAGGTAGAGTTATAGACAGTGAGAGAAAGAGACAGAGAGAAGGGTCTTCCTTCCGTTGGTTCACTCCCTAAATGGCCACTACGGCCGGAGCTATGCTGGTCCGAAGCCAGGAGCCAGGTGCTTCCTCCTTGTCTCCCATGTGGGTGTAGGGGCCCAAGCACTTGGGCCATCCTCCACTGCCCTCCCGGGCCACAGCAGAGAGCTGGATTGGAAGAGGAGCAACCGGGACTAGAACCTGGCACCTATATGGGATGCTGGTGTCGCAGGCAGAGGATGAATCAAGTGAGCCAGGGCGCCAGCCCCACAGATACATTATTAACTTCATTAAATCTTAGTTTCTTCATCTGTAGGATGAAGATAATAATGTACCTAATTCACAGAACTGTTAAGATGAATAAATCTGACAGTGTGTTCATGTAGAATCTTTAGCACATCTGGCCTTATAACAATAAGTGAACAGAGATTAGTCATAATAATAACAAAAATATTAGTGTTGCTTGAGCCTGTAGAAATCCCTAGTTTAGATATGAACATACTTTTAAGTATGCTCCAAGTGTACTGTGTGACTGGTAAGACAAAGGTCAGTCACTTGAAGTACCTTTTTCTGTGGAGTTTTCTTTGCGTAAATTTGGAAAGTGAGGTTGGAATTCCACCAGTGCTGTATCATTGGGCCACCAAACCGTACTGGAAACACAAATCGCTGCTGGAATTTCACCACTGTAAGGAGAACCAAACAGACAGGTACACATCACATTCCCTAATGAGAGTCATCATAAATCAGGTCTTATTATCACCTACCTCCCTTGCAAATCTAATTAAAATCTTGGGGCTTGGGGAGAGGGAAATGGAGTGAAAATGTTCTAAAATTGGATGACAGTGATGACTGCATAACTCTGTATATATACTGAAAACCATTAAATTGAATGTCAAATGAATGAACTACATAGTATATGAACTTTAACTTGATAAAGCTATATTAAAAAAGCCATATTGTAAAGGTAAAGACAAGAAACATAATGACAGTTGAAAGAATATGATCTAAGTGTCAGAAGTTCTGAGTTCTTGTTTCAGCCAGGTTACCTGACTTGTTACCTTATGGCAAGATAATCACAGTAGCACTGGCTAGTTTCCTCACTTACAAAATAAAGGAATTAGAGTATTTACTTCAGAATTCTTTCTGAGGCCAGCATTGTGGCATAGCAGGTAAAGCCACATCTGCAATGCCAGCATCCTATCTGGGCCCCAGTTTGTGTCCTGGCTGCTCCACTTCCAATCCAGCTTCCTACTAATGTGCCTGGGAAAAGTAGCAGAGGATGGCCCAAGTGCTCGGGCCCCTGCCACCTATGTGGGAGACACAAATGAAGCACCTGGCTCACTCTTGGCCATTGTGGCCATCTGGGGAGTAAATCAGTGGATGGAAGATATCTCTCTGTCTCTCCCTCTCTGTAACTCTTTTAAATAAATAAATAAATCTAAAAAAAAAACAAAAAAACCCGAATTCTTTCTAACTCTAAATTCTATGACACTATGAAAGTCACATGAGGGGCCAGTGCTGTGGCATAGCAGATAAAGCTGCTGCCTGCAGTGCCAGCATCCCACATGGGTGCTGGTTCTAGTCCCAGCTGCTCCACTTCCAATCCAGCTCTCTGCTGTGGCCTGGGAAAGCAGTAGAAGATGGCCCAAGTCCTTGGGCTCCTACACCCATGTGGGAGAACCAGAAGAAGCTCCTGGCTCCTGATTGATGCAGCTCTGGCCGTTGCAGCCAACTGGGGAGTAAACCAGTGGATGGAAGACCTCTCTCTCTTTTTCCTTGCCTCTCCTTTTCTCTCTGTGTAACTCTGATTTTCAAATAAAGAAAAAAATCTTTAAAAAAAAAAAGTCACATGAGCAATTAGGAATTCCAAAATATCTAAGGAGGAGAAAATGGGTCTCTTTCTTACTTCCATCTGCAATTTTACTGGAGGCAAATCGAACAACTTCAGTGATCAAAGCTGTCTTTCCTGATCCACTTTTGGAGAAGCCCACAGGAAAGTGATATTCCACAAAGAAAGTGCTAAAAACAAAACAAAACAAACAAAGTGATTAAAAACCAAGCAAAGTCACACACTGTTTTTATCTGATAAAGCCTACATATCTTTAAAGATCCAGCTTTCAAGAGCTCCAGTCCTCAGGCCCTTCTTCCAAGGCCTCTCTGATCCCATCAGGCGGAATAAAGGCTCCTTTCCTGGGCTCCCACCCACAGCACTTGTAATGGAAAGCATCTATTTTGGTCCCTAATTCCCTATGTTACAGACATTTTTTTTTTTTGACAGGCAGAGTTAGACAGTGAGAGAGAGAGACAGAGAGGAAGGTCTTCCTTTGCCATTGGTTTACCCCCCCAAATGGCAGCTACAGCTGGTGTGCTGCGCCAATCTGAAGCTAGGAGCCAGGTGCCTCCTCCTGGTCCCCCATGCGGGTGCAGGGCCCAAGCACTTGGGCCATCCTCCACTGCCTTCCCAGGCCACAGCAGAGAGCTGGACTGGAAGAGGAGCAACTGGGACAGAATCTGGCGCCCCAACCGGGACTAGAACCCAGGGTGCTGGTGCCACAGGTGGAGGATTAGCCAAGTGAGCTGTGGCGCCGGCCTACGTTATAGACATTTAAATGTTTCTCTTTCTAGCCAATTGTCAGGTCTATAAGAACAGTAATTTTCTTTAATCCCATACTTACTACACATAATTCTTGGCACCTACTGGAGAAGTCAATAGCTTTTTGTTCACTGAATGATGCACATGAAAACATGTTACAAATCATTACATGTTATACAGTTATCAATTATTATCAGACACACTTCCCACAAATGTCACATTTAGCCTTCTCATGTTAGACATACCGCTTCCTTGCTGTTAGCTTAAGTGGTCTTCCAGCATCATTCTTTCTGCCAGGGGTAACCTGAGGACTATCTGGAGGAACTCGCATCGTTTCGACGATCATTCTGACTGACTGTGTTCTACCCAGAAGGGCCAGTCTATCAACACTTAACGTCATCGCTTGAGCATCTTCTGGAGCTTCTGAGAGCATCTGTTGCTCCACCAGGTTTCTGGAAGGAGTTTATACAGACAGTGAGGGACACAGCTCGACACGAAACAATCCAGGTCGCACAGGAAAGGGGAGGAAACGGGGAGGGCAGCAAGCATCTTAATTCACAAGTTCTCAAGCACTGGAAACAGTTTTCAACGGTCAGAATCCTGATTCTGGTCACAATCTAAAATTAAAGCAATCTTGAATGTAAAAAAAAGTTTCTTGTCATATACAGGTCCACCTTCACACAAGTATAAATGCTATGGAATCAGGTTTTTCTTTTCTTTTTTTTAAGATTTATTTATTTATTTGAAAGTCAGAGTTACACAGAAAGAGAAGGAGTGACAGAGGTCTTCCACCCACTGGTTCACTCCCCAGAGGCTGCAACGGCTGGAACTGCGCCAATCCAAAGGCAGGAAGCCAGGACCTTCTTCTGGGTCTCCCACACAGGTGCAGGGGCCCAAGGACTTGGGCCATCTTCTACTGCTTTCCCAGACCATAGCAGAGAGCTAGATCAGAAGAGGAGCAGCCAGGACTAGATCTCGCGCCCATATGGGATGTCGGTGCCTCAGGTCAGCGTGTTAACCTACTGCGCCACAGCGCTGGCCCTGGAATCAGGTTTTTCTAGAGGGGATAAGTTACATAACTAGTACAATGACTGCTGTCACTTTTCTGTATTTCTTTTTATTTGCTTTCCTTATGCAAATTTTATACCCAAGTGTGATCACAGTATGCATATAGTCTAGAATTCTTTCTCCTTTACTTTACTTGCACCCAGTTTTTCATGTTATAACATTTTTAAGGATTGCAGTGCTTCCTGAGGTACCGTAACTTAACCCTGTGTCAGTGTTGAGATCTTGTGAAAACATCTTCCTTTACCCTCATTTTCTAAACAAGCATTACAGAGATGCTCACCGATTTTTCTTGCCTGCTGCTCTCTTTAGCTTCTGATCTCTTGACTCCAGAATCTTAGGAGATCTGGCAACAGCTTTTGACTGGTTCATTTTTTTAGAAGGAACACTATCATCATCTTCACTGAGGAAATCACTGATGCTGCTATCAGATTTCTGTAGGGGGAAGAAACAAAGAGACAGACACTAAAAGATAATTGCCGGGGGTGGTGGCAGTAATGAAATATTTCTCTAACTGTAAGCAAGTTCTTGGCATGTACATCATTCCCTTAAAGAGATGACTGACACCAGGGAGGGAGATAATCTCATTTTCCTCATAGTTATATAATCTGAAGCTCACAAAAATAACCTACAAATTCAGTTCAAAGCAAAGAAATGAAAGTAGTTTCCTCTGTCAACTTCTCAGTAATACTAACAGCCACTATCTATTGACTGCCTACTATGTATTTGACATTATCCTAAACACTGCATGTATCTCTGTATTATTTACCACATTCTTATAAGGTACTCATTTCAATTTTCACAAAGGAGAAATCTGAAGTTGAGAAAAGTTAGGCAATTTATTTATGACCTACAGCTTAAATAGTAAAGCCAGTTTTTGGTCTCCACAGGGTTCCAAATGACTGGGACCACGTTGCCTAACTAATTGTTTGGAGTCAAAGACTGCTTTTTGCCCCACTACTCCAAACTACAAATGATTCATTCTGCTTTTAACCTTGCTTAGATGAAATGTTGACTGTATTTCACGAATTTCCTTAATGGGGAAAACCAGTGGCTATGTCCCCTGCAACTCATTTTTATTTTGAGAAAAGGCAGCTGCCACCATTGACTGACCAGCCTCTTACATCACAAGACTCAAAATAGAGAAGATGGCATTAGTTATTTAGCTCTACATTTTGAAAAATTGCCTAAAGCTTGCTGGTAAAATTCAGCGTACCAGTCCAAAGTCATTTTAGGTCTATATCTCCGATTTTCTTTTTGGCATCTAACAATGTATAATGTGAACCTGTGATAGGGGGACAATTTAAACAAGCATGATAGCAATGTCTTTCTGGGAACAATACGACTTCTTCAAGGTGAAGTTACAAAGCTTTTTGCTTTTAGGTTTTTCTTCACGTGTTAGCTTTGGATGTGAAGGTGATCCGGCTGCGACATCTGTCACCCCATTGATCACCAGGGTTGATTCGACTGATCTGGCTGGCTAGGCAGGTGCCCCCTTCCTCCCTAGCTGCTCCATGCATGTCCCTTCTGAAGCTGTGCGTTTGGTCAGAGAGGACGACCTTCCCCACTAGAGGAAGACCGGTCTTCAGACGAGGGTAAACAAGTAGCTGCACTCCCCTGCTGGAACCTCCAAACAAGCTCTCGAGGTCCACAATTGGCAGCTTTTTTTTCTTTTTAAAATTTATTTAAAAGACAGAGCTACAGAAAGAGGAGGAGAAGCAGACAGACAGAGAGATCTCTCTGTTGGTTCACTTTCCAAAAGGCAGCAATGGCCAGGGCTGGGCTAGGCTGAAACCAGGAGCTGGCCGATATGGAATGTGGGCACTCCAAGTGGTGGCTTCATCTGCCACGCCCTAACACCTGTTGCTCTAGAATATTCTGAATAGACACCAGTTGAGAGTGGTTCTGAGGGCATGGCTGCAAATACATTAGCTCTACCTTAGATGAACTCTAAGGAACCTATCATTTAAAGCCTCAGGCAAACCTGAATTTGAATTCTGGCTCTATCACTTGGCTAAGTGTCCTTGGACAAAATACACACTGTTACTAGGCTATCTTCTCATTTGTAAGATAAAGATGGTATCTTTCTCTTGAAGTTGTCATTATGATTAACTAAGGTATGTAAAATGGGTAGCTTCCTCTCAGGCAAAGGGGATCCTACCTGCAGCTACTAATACTCTAGTTCTCTAATTCCTAAAGCTGCAGCTTCAGTGACTTACAGGTGATGTGTAAAACAAG
Source organism: Sylvilagus floridanus (assembly GCA_949820135.1). Lineage (NCBI taxonomy): Eukaryota > Metazoa > Chordata > Mammalia > Lagomorpha > Leporidae > Sylvilagus > Sylvilagus floridanus. Next base: position 63,194,750 of record OX463224.1, on the reverse strand, counting down.
TTCTCCAGAAGACTCTGGTCATACTGAGGGTCATTCAGCTCACTGCTGCAATACGCGTCACTCCCAGGAGCTGGGGAATCCGGAGGAGAGCCTAGCCCATCCCACAAATGACCCTGGGATAATTTAGCACTGCAGAGAAAATAAAGACAAAACAGAAGTTTCAGCTGAAGTATTCTTCTTTAGTGAAACTTTCTAAAGTTATAAACAGAAGCTATGTTAAAAGACTTACATAAAACAGAAGACTATAGGAAATATTGCCCAATTATATTGCTCCCTACTCCTCTGGGAGGTCAATAAGCAGCATTCAGTGCTGACACTGATTGTGATCTCATTCATTTACCCAACAAGCATTCACTGATCACCTATTGTGCGCCAGGTCCTGGATGATTAAGAGATGGCTAAGTTAACACAGCTTCTACTCCTGTGGCATTTATGGCTTACAAGAGAGAAAAAAGGTAAACAAACATAAATCAGTAAGTTACATTTTATATGTTGTTTGTGAAAAAATGGTTTATTTATAAATATGCCTTCTTCCCTTAAGAAAACTTAGGTGTATTTAGAGTTAATTATGACAAGATTAGTTCTATGTCATAAATGACATATATAAAAATTACATATATTAAAATGAAAAAAATACATTCTACTTTGAAAGAGTTTGAAAACCAATAGGAAGATAAGCACATAAGTAACTACAAACTGAGAATTTTTAAGGATTAATTTTTCTTTTTTTGAAATTCCGTACCATTCTTATATATTTTTGATAGCAATTTTTTCTTTCAGGTCCTACTATAAATTCCACATTTTTCCTCAAAGTCTAAGTTCTAGGGAGCAAAGTAGGTATATATCTTGATTTTGTTTCTCGTATGGTAAGTAGTAATTAATGGATTTTTAATGAATATCAATTGTTAATAATAAAAGCAACAGTATTTATTAAATACTAAGTGCTGGGCACTGAGCTAAACATTTCATTTATTATCTCTTTTTATTTTGCTTCCCTTTCAAACTAGCTGCTATAATGTTTTCCTTACTTTAAGCAAACGGCATTATCCACTATTTTCAAATATCATGATGTTCCTGTGTTACTTTCCTTAAATACAGTAGGGTTTCTTTTTTTTTCTTTTTTTTTTTCCTTAAATACAGTAGGATTTCTCAACCTTAGTGCTGACAGATTGGGTCAGATAATTTATTTAATTTAATTAATTAATTTGTTTTTTGACAGGCAGAGTGGATAGTGAGAGAGAGAGAGACAGAGAGAAAGGTCTTCCTTTTTGCCATTGGTTCACCCTCCAATGGCCGCCACTGCTGGTGTGCTGCGGCCGGCGCACCGTGCTGATCCGAAGGCAGGAGCCAGGTGCTTCTCCTAGTCTCCCATTGGGTGCAGGGCCCAAGCACCTGGGCCATCCTCCACTGCCCTCCCGGGCCATAGCAGAGAGCTGGCCTGGAAGGGGGCACCCAGGACAGAATCCGGTGCCATGACCGGGTCTAGAACCCGGTGTGCCGGTGCCGCAAGGCGGAGGATTAGCCTATTGAGCCGTGGCGCCGGCCTAATTTTATTTTTTTAAAGATTTATTTGTTTTGAAAGTCAGTGAGAAGTGTGTGTGTGTGTGTGTGTGTGTGTGTATATATATACATACATATATATATATATATATATATATATATATATATATATATATAAAGAGAGAGAGAGAGACAGACAGACAGACAGAAACATCTTCCATCTACTCACTCATTTCCCAGATGGCTCCAACAGCCAGCACTGGGCTAGGCCTCCCACTTGAGTGGCAGGGGCCCAAACACTTGGGCCATCTGCTGTTGCTTTTCCCAGGCCGTTGGCAGGGAGCTGGACTGGGAGTGAACCAGTGCCCATATGGGATTCCAGCATTGCGGGTAGTGGCTTAACCTGCTATGACACAATGCTGGATCCTGGGTCAGCTAATTTGCCATCTGGGCTGTCCTTTTCATTTTGGATCCCTGGTCTTTACTCACCAAATGCTAACAGCGTTCCCCTGACTATGAAAAATCAAAGTGTCAGCAGACATGACCAAATGTCCAGTAAGGCTGGGGATAGGGAAGAATCACTCTCCAGCGGAGAAGCATTAATCTAGAGTAATCTCTCTCTCAAAGGTTATAGCAACTTCCTAACTGCTAACATCCAACCAGCCACTTCCCTACGCACACAACCTCTGTGTAGCTTCTGAGCATGCTCCTTGTTCAAAATCTACCTCTCGGTATTCCACAGAACTCCCTTATTTGCCACTCATGATCTCTCACCTCAGCTGCTTTTTCCTCCCTGGCAAATCCCTAAAGTTACAGAGATCTCCACAGTTCAGCATGTAGTCCTCCACTCTTTCCTTCTTCTTTTTAGAAATTAACACTTCTCTGACTGCCTATCATTTGCTTATGACACTTTAAAAGGGCTAGAATTTGTCTGTGCTCCTTGCCCATTGGACAAGTTCGCTCTCAACACTATCCTCTTTTCCTTCTTAAAATGATTTTAAACAAAAGCACACAGATGCCTACTCGGAAATGCAGTTGTGACTAACGCATACAATAAAAGACAGTTTTTTTTTTTTTTTTGACAGGCAGAGTTAGATAGTGAGAGAGAGACACACAGAGAAAGGTCTTCCTTTTGCTGTTGGTTCAACCCCCGAAATGGCCGCCGATCTGAAGCCAGGAGCCAGGTGCTTCTCCTGGTCTCCCATGCGGGCGCAGGGCCCAAGGACTTGGGCCATCCTCCACTGCCTTCACGGCTCACAGCAGAGAGCTGGACTGGAAGAGGAGCAACTGGGACAGAACCTAGCACCCCAGCCAGGACTAGAACCCAGAGTACCAGCGCCACAGGCGGAGGATTAGCCTGTTGAGCCACGGCACCGGCCAACACAGTAGTTTTTTGACTGCTCAGAGGCAATCACTCAACTCCCTCAGATGTTTCTGATATTCATCCTTTGATATTTTTCTTCCTATATCTAGGTGTCATTTTTTTTAAAATTTTTTCCCCCTTTCTAGACAATCTAGATGACTGCCTATCATGAAAAACAGAGGATCGATTTTCTTACACCACAATTCTTGGACACAGATAGAAAGATCTTCCATTTGCTGGTTCATTCTTTAAAATCCCACAGCAGCTGGGGCTGGGTCAAACCAAAGCCAGGTTTTTCATAGGGATAGCAGGGACCCCAATCCAGGTTTTTCATGGGGATAGCAGGGACCAAAGCACTTGAGCCATCATTTGCCACTTTCTAGGTTGTATATTAGCAGGAAGTCGGAACTGAAGTAGAACTGGGACCTGAACCTAGGCACTTCAATATAGGATTTGCGTGTCCCAAGCCATGTTTTTTTAATTTTTTGACAGGCAGAGTTAGACAGTGAGAGAGAGACAGAGAGAAAGGTCTTCCTTCTGTTGGTTCACTCCCCTAATGGCTGCCATGGCTGGCGCTGCGTCAATAAGAAGCCAGGAGCCGGGTGCTTCCTCCCAGTCTCCCACATAGGTACAAGGACCCAAGCACTTGGGCCATCCTCCACTGCACTCCCGGGCCACAGCAGAGAGCTGCACTGGAAGAAGAGCACCCAGGACTAGAACCCGGATGCCAGCGCCACAGGCGGAGGATTAGCCTAGTGAGCCATGGCGCCGGCCCCAAACCATGTCTTGATTGTTGCACCAAATGTCCATTCTGATCTGCAGTCTTGTTTGATGCCTCTGGGTTTGGTATTAGGGTAATACTGGCTTCATAAAATGACTTGGGCTAGCGCCGTGGCGCACTAGGCTAATCCTCCGCCTGTGGCACCGGCACACCAGGTTCTAGTAACAGTCGGGGCGCAAGATTCTGTCCCAGTTGCCCTTCTTCCAGGGCAGCTCTCTGCTGTGGCCAGGGAATGCAGTGGAGGATGGCCCAAGTTCTTGGGCCCTGTACCCCATGGGAGACCAGGAGAAGCACCTGGCTCCTGCTTTCGGATCAACGCGGTGCGCCAGCCACAGCGTGCTGGCCATGGCGGCCATTGGAGGGTGAACCAACGGCAAAGGAAGACCTTTCTCTCTGTCTCTCTCTGTCCACTCTGTCTGTAAAAAAAAAAAAAAAAAAAAGAAAGAAAGAAAAAAATGACTTGGGAAGTGTCTCCTATTATTTTATGTTTTAGAAATTTTTTTTTTAAGAATTTGTCATCAGGGTCATCGGGGCTAGCACTGTGGCCTAGTGGGTAAAGCCACTGCCTGCAGTGCCAGCATCCCATAGGGGCACGGTTTGAAGTTCCAGCTGTTCCACTTCTGATCTAGCTCTTGCTATGGCCTGGGAAAGCAGGGAATATGGCCCAAGTCCTTAGGCCCCTGTACCCTCCACCCTTGTGTGGGAGACCCAGAAGAAGCTCCTGGCTCTTGGCTTTGGATTGGCACAGCTCTGGCCTTTGAAGTCATTTGGGGAGTGAACCAGCAGGTGGAAGACCCCCTCTCCCCTGCCTCTGCCTCTCTGTAACTCTGCTTTTCAAATAAATAAATCTTAAAAGAAAAAAAATTGGTCATCAACTCTTAAAATGTTTGGCAGAATTCATCAGAGAAGCCACCCAGGCTTGAGTTTCTTTGTGGGTAATCTTCTGATGGCTAAATTGTCAATCTCTTTACTTGATTACTAATTCAATCTGTCTTCCTCTTATAGGTATACTCAGTTCAACTATTTCTTCTTAAGTCAGTTTTGGTGATTTGTCTATGTTATTGTCATGCAATTGTTCACATTATTCCTTTATAATCTGGTTAATTTCTACAAAATTGGATTAATTTTCAAAATTGGATTTAATTTCTAATCCTAACAATATTTGCCTTCTCTCTTTTTCCTTACTGATTTCCTACCCCTCCCTGGAAAGACAGCCACTGACTGGATGTTAGGGGGAAAGGGAACCCTATGTTCTTGACTGTTATATTCTGGAATGGAGTTTCTTTGAGTTGGGAGGGAATGGATAGATATCTTGATGCAGATATTAATGTGGAAGGTCGTGTTCTCTTGTACAGGGAATTTTACTTTTATAATTTCTTTATCTTCTTTCTTTTCCCCATCTTCTCTTTTTGGAACTCCAATTATGTGGATGTTGAAGCTCCTGAAAATATCTCAATTAAATTGTTTTTTTCCTATTTTCCAACTCTGTCCTTTTTGTTAAACTTTCTAGGATTTTCCTCATCTTTCTCTTGCAGATGTTTGTTGAACCTAGTTCTCTGTCTACAAGTTGGAGGTATTCTTCAGTTGTCTGTAAATCTTGGCTATTTTCTCATATTAAAAGTCAGGCACTGAAATACTGACTGGAAGATGTATATGCAGGTTGGAAGCTGGGCAGAACTTGTTGATGGGGGGGCTATATTATAAAATACTTAACAGAACTATATTATTTTGTGGGGTAGCCTCTAAGTGTCAGTATCTGTATTACTTTTCTCTTGAGCTGGACAGTTTCTAGGCAGAAATCTGATTCTCCTACTAAGAGGAAGTGTGGCTGCCAGAAGAAAATGAAGGGTGGAAGAATTCATCATTCTACATCCAGACTTTTTTTTTTTAAGATTTATTTATTTATTTATTTGAGAGGTAGAGTTGCAGACAGTGAGATGGAGAGACAGACAGAGAGGTCTTCCTTCTGTTGGTTCACTCCCCAAATGGCTGCAAAGGCTGGAGCTATGCCAATCCAAAGGTAGGAGCCAGGTGCTTTTTCCTGGTCTCCCGTGCAGGTGGCAGGAGCCCAAGCACTCAGGCCATCCTCCACTGCTTTCCCAGGCCACAGCAGAAGCTGGATTGGAAGAGGAGCAGCCAGGACTAGAACCGGTACCCATATGGGATGCTGGTGCCGCAGGTGGAGGATTAACCTATTGTGCCACGGCACTAGCTCCTCTATATCCAGACTTGAACTTAATCTCTTATTCCTCAGCATGCTGCTCTTATCGACCCTTAGTTGTGCTTGGCAGCCTTAACCTAGAAATCTGCTAGTCCTACCAGAGAATTAACTTCTAGACTTTCCCTGGGCAGAGGAATAGTTCTCTTGGCTCTGGGGGTGAGGGGCAATGTTATGATAATATTTAATATTAATAATTATTTTTGGCCGGCGCCGTGGCTCAACAGGCTAATCCTCCGCCTTGCGGCGCCGGCACACCAGGTTCTAGTCCCGGTCGGGGCACCGGATTCTGTCCCGGTTGCCCCTCTTCCAGGCCAGCCCTCTGCTGTGGCCCAGGAGTGCAGTGGAGGATGGCCCAGGTGCTTGGGCCCTGCACCCCATGGGGAGACCAGGAAAAGCACCTGGCTCCTGGCTCCTGCCATCGGACGAGCGCGGTGCGCCGGCCGCAGCGCGCTGTCCGCGGCGGCCATTGGAGGGTGAACCAACGGCAAAAGGAAGACCTTTCTCTCTGTCTCTCTCTCACTGTCCACTCTGCCTGTAAAAAAAAAAAAAAAAAAAAAAAATTTAAAATATTAATAAATGTTAATAAACATCAGGTCAAGAAGTATTCTAGGGAGCTTTCAGGAATTAACTCATTGAATCCATATAATCTATTACCAAAGTAGATTAATTATGATATCCATTTTATAGACGAGACAACTGCTGTTAAGTAAGCAAGGCATGTTATGCAACCACTAGGGAATGGCAGAGCTCAGATTCAAATTCCAGTTTACTGTCTCTTTAGGTCCTGGAGGAAGGGATGAGTAGAATAAATGCTTTTTCTTTTTCCTTCCTTCCTTCCTTCCTTCCTTCCTTCCTTTCCTTCCTTTCCTTCCTTCCTTCCTTCCTTCCTTCCTTCCTTCCTTCCTTCCTTCCTTCCTTCCTTCTTTCTTTCTTTCTTTCTTTCTTTCTTTCTTTCTTTCTTGGACAGGCAGAGTGGACAGAGAGAGAGAGAGACAGAGAGAAAGGTCTTCCTTTGCCATTGGTTCACCCTCTAATGGCCGCCGCAGCTGGCGCACCGTGCTGATCTGAAGCCAGGAGCCAGGTACTTCTCCTAGTCTCCCATGGGGGTGCAGGGCCCAAGCACTTAGGCCATCCTCCACTGCACTCCTGGGCCACAGCAGAGAGCTGGCCCGGAACAGGGGCAACCAGGACAGAATCCGGCGCCCTGACCAGGACTAGAACCCAGGGTGCTGGCACTGCAGACGGAGGATTAGCCTATTGAGCCGCGCCACTGGCCCTTTTATTTTTTCTTAACTACTCCTCATTTTTAGTCTCAAATTCAAATACTGCCTTGAAAGACAGCTAGTGTTCCTAATCCGAGTCTTTCTGGGCTTCTATAATCAAATGTTGGTTCTCTAACCTCCCATATACAGCTTTCTCTATTAGGTCAATTACCCTTGTCCATGTGTTTTCTGGCTTCCAAAATTTTACTGACCCTTTTATCTCCTGTCATCTCTCCTTTCGATTCTTGTGAGTTTATGTCTTCTCTATCTTTACCATCATTTTACTGAGGTTTTAGAGGAGTGGGCATTAAAAGTTGTGTCCTCAGGCCAGAGCCGCGGCTCACTAGGCTTATCTTCCACCTGTGGCACTGGCACACCAGGTTCTAGTCCCTGTCGGGGCTCCGGATTCTGTCCAGTTGCCCCTCTTCCAGACCAGCTCTCTGCTGTGGCCCGGGAGTGCAGTGGAGGATGACCCAAGTGCTTGGGCCCTGCACCCTCATGGGGGACCAGGAGAAGCACTTGGCTCCTGGCTTCGGATCAGTGTGGTGCGCTGGCCATGGCGGCCATTGGAGGGTGAACCAACAGAGACATTTTTCTGTCTCTCTTTCTCTGTCTACTCTGCCTGTCAAAAAACAAAAAAGAAAAAGTTGTGTCCTCTATTCTTTTTTATTAATCTTTTTTTTAAAAAGGTTTTTTATTTATTTGAGAGGTAGTGCTACAAACAGAGAGAGGGAGAGACAAAAAAAAGGTCTTCTATCTGTTGGTTCACTCCCCTAATGGCTGCAATGACCACAGCTGGGCTGATCCGAAGCCAAGAGCCAGGAGCAGCTTCTGGGTTTTCCATTTTGGTGCAAGGGCCCAAGCATTTAAGTCATCTTCTACTAGTTTCCCAGGTCATAGCAGAGAGCTGGATCAGAACTGGAGCTGCCAGGACTTGAACTGGTACCCATAGGGGATGCTGGCACTGCAGGTGGAGGCTTTACTGCTACACCATAGCCTGGGCCCTGTGTCCTCTATTCTTAACTTCATTCTACCATATCCACCCTGGGTGATCTTGTTAATTCCCAAAGTTTCAATTATTGCAGTATAGGTAATAAATCTGCAATTTTTATTTTTAGGTTAATCCTTTCTCCACTTATCTAGCTCATATATCCAAGTGCCTACTAGACAACCACATTTGAATGTTTCACAGGAAACTCAAGTTTAACAGAGCTATAGGCTCAAGCCTGAACTTACTACCTCCAAATCCTTATCTATGCCTTTTCGAGGATTTCTACTCCAATCTTTTTGACCCATGGAGCCACTAACACCAAAACTCTACATGTCATTTTTTTACTCTGTCTACAACTACTGATGTCTTGACTCTTTACCCCCATTAGCAAGGAAAAACTCACATGCCTTCTCATCTCTTATCTGGTTGATTTTCCATACTATTGCCACACTCCTCTTTTTTGTTCTTCTGCTCAAAATATTTTAAAATTTGTAAATAAAAATTTATTTTAAAAGAGAGACAGAGTTAGGGAGGGAGGAAAGAGAAAGTGGTATGGAGAAGAGACAGAGAAAGGGAGAGCTATCTCTTATCTATCAGTTTACTCCTCAAATGCTCCCAATTGCCAGAGCTTGGCCAGACCCAGGAACCTGGAACTCAATCTGGGTCTCCTACTTGGGTGGCAGTGACCCAAGTACTTGAGCCATAATCAGCTGCTTCCAGGGGTATGTATTAGCAGCAAGCTGGAATAGAGAGTGGAGCCAGGACTCAAATTTAGACACTACTATATGGGATACAGGCATCCCAAGCAATGTCTTAACTGCTGCACTAATGCCAGCCCCTGCTCAAAACATTTTTGATGTTTACCCAATTTCTATAATATGAAGTACACACTCACTAATATAATATTCAAAGTATTTCAAAGCATAGTTTCCATTTACTTTTTATTATATCTTTATTCTCTTCATCTATTCCATCATTAGCACATCAAAGGATTATGTAGATTAGCCAATTCTTTATAGGAAGTCTAAACTTTAACCAAATCAAACTAATTGCAGTTTCTGAAGCATACTTCTCTCAAATCTCTTTAACTCAGAACACAATAGTTTTTAATAAGCATGTCTTACTCCCATTCCAAAACATGAATATAAGTACTATCTTACTGAAGACACAAGAAGTAGATGAGTCTAGCTTAAGGACCCATGTGAGGAATAATATTAAACATTGGTAGCAATATTTATTATTATTAATCAAACTACTAGGTATCAAGCATAGCATTATATATGCATCATTCCTATCTTCAAAATAATTTTTCAAAGTTAGGTATTATTCCAATTTTACTAATGCCTCTAAAGTTCAGAGATATCTGCTTAAGGTCACAAAGCTAGCAAGAGACAGACCTCAAATTTCAATTAGTGTCTGGTTAAAATTCATGTTCTTTTCATCATCCCATGCCAACACTGGTACTGGGAAAAACACCGGCAGATAACAGCAAGGGATTGGGAATCACTCTGTAAGCAAAGCCAAGAATGGAAGGCTGAAAACTGGATTTTTATTTAGTAGGCAATGAGTAGTAGCTTATGGAACAGGGAAGGACTCAGTTACTCTAGGAAGATACATCTTAACAATGTACACAATTAACTGGAGGAAGAATTTAAGAGGAAGAAAGCTAGCTAAGAGTACTTACCTTCCTAACAGCAGTTGTATAGCACTGGTATCAGCTTTTGTGTCATGTTTCCAAAATGTATTCTCAGCTAGAGAAGGGAGATGATCCTCCTTGTGATCCTTAAGTTGATTCTGTGGAAAGGCTCTCATTCTGTAAAGTATGGAAAAAATACTTTCTCACTGAGTGGCTCACAGGTGGGAAAAATTTAAATCATAATTACATGAGCTAAGAGATAGTATGTGGATTCTGATTGAGAAAATGTAACATACTTTAGACTTAACTGCCTTAAACATATATAAATGTTGCAAACCTGTTTCCTACATTTAGAATTTCATTTCATACAGAGAAAACAGGCTCATTTTATATGCAAACATGCCAATTCAGAGAGAGCAAAGAATTTATCCCTTTATATATTTAACAAGCACCAGCGCTAGCACTGGATTTTAAGTATCTTGCTATGCGCTGCCATGTGACCGAGCAGTTGGGATGGTAATTGAGATGTCCATGTCCCACACTGCAGTGCGTGGGTTTGAAGCCTGCCTCTGGTTCCTGGCTCCAGCTTCCGGTTGGTGCAGACTCCGGGAGGCATCCTGCCATCCACATGAGTTCCTGGATTCTGCTTTCAGCCTCGGTCTTGGCCTAGTCCCAGCCATTGTGGGAGTAGATTAGACTTCTCTCTGTATGTCTGTCTCTCAAATAAATAAATACAAATTTACAAGATGAGAATTATTTGCTAAATCAAGATCATCCAGTTTATAACTTGACAAGAACACAGGCCAGCAATTACTAAGCACTGACTTGTTGGGGATCGTGTCTCTCTTGTCACTTACTGTGCTGACGATCTAAGAGACTCTTCCATCATAGGAGGAGGAACTTTGTCCAACAGCATGCTAGTATCTGGGCTTGACTGCATTGCCGAAATCACCATGGCATTACGCAGTTTATTGCCTTGTTCTAACAGAGCTGAGGAGTACAAAGCAGAAAATGAAAACTCTCAGAACCCAGCAAAAATATTAGCAATATTCAGCCTATTTCCTTTATTATAGGACTTAGCACAGTATATCATCATTTTGTCTGCCTTCTCACTAGCTTCAAAATTTCTTGAGGGATTTAAAAAAAGATGTTTACTGAGCTTCTTTTATATGTACTGGTATCAAGTACCAGTACATATATTCTATTATATGTGCTGGTATCAAGTAATGACTGAAATCTCTGTTGTGGAAAGAGTTTTTTTGTGGGAGTTTCTTGTGACTCTTCCAACTGCTGTTGATTCATAAAGATCCGTAATATCTATATGTCATTTTCATAACCACATCTTACTGACTTATTATTTGCAAGAGTTCTAATATCATTTTTAAAAAAGCTTTATTTATTTGAAAGGCAGCTCTCAGAGAGAGAGAGAGAGAGATCTTCCACTGATTCACTTTTTTTTTTTTTTAAGATTTATTTATTTGAAAGGCAGAGTTACAGAGAGGCAGAGGCAAAGGCAGAGAGGGAGGTCTTCTATCTGCAGGTTCACTCCCTAGATGGTCGCCAAAGGCTGCAGCTGTGCTGATCTGAAGCCAGGAGCCAGGAGCTTCTTCCAGGTCTCCTACACAAGTGCAAGGGGCCTAAGACTTGGGCCATGTTCTACTGCTTTCCCAGGCCAGAGCACAGAGCTGGATGGGAAGTGGAGCAGCCGGGACTCAAACTGGCACTCATATGGGATGCCAGTGTTGCAGGCCACAGCTTTACCTGTTATGCCACAGTGCCAGCATCCTAGTTCACTTTCTAAATGGCTACAACAGCCAGGGCTGGGTCAGGACAAAGATAGGAGCCAGGAGCTGCTTCTGGGTCTCCCATGTGAATACAAGGGCCCAAGCACTTGGGCCATCTTCCACTGCTTTTCCCAGGTGCATTAGCAGGGAGCTGGATTGGAAGTGGAGCAGTCAGGACTCAAACTAGTGCCCATATGGGATGCCGGTGCTGCAGATGGCAGCTTAACCCACTGTGCCACAGTGCCAGCCCCTTAATATTGTATCATTCTTAACCAAAAACACTAATAATTATACTAAATAAAGCTTGAAGAGTGATAATATATTTTACATTTATACGTTTATGAATAAAGAAAAGAATGCCCCCCCCCAAAAAAAAAAACCACATTTCCTTGACTCATCCACGATCATACCTGAGGTTACTGGAAATGTGGAGATAAAATCCAAATCTTTAGGTTTTCTGATAGGTTAAAATTTAGTCCATCCCTCAAGTAACAGCAGCAACAAATATTATGGCAGCTAACATTTACTGAACCCTAGGCACCAATCTCAGTGTTCTACACATATTAATCACTCCAATGCTCTTATGAGTTATATATTATAATCTTTATTTTCTTTTTTTAACTGTAAGCCTGATAGCTTACAGTTAAAAGTAGAGTGAAAAAAGTAGAGTACAGTGAAAAGTAGAGTTACAGAAAGGTGGGGGGAGGGAGGGAGGGAGGGAGAAAGGAAGGGAGGGAGAGGGAGAGGGAGAGGGAGAGGGAGGGAGAGAGGTCTTCCATCTGCTGGTTTATGCTGCAATGGCTGTGGCTGGGCCACAGAGCTTCTTCTGGGTCTCCTACATGGATGCAGGGGCCCAAGCACTTGGACCACCTTCCATTGCTTTTTCCAGGAGTATTAGCCTAAAGCTGGATTGGAAGTGGAGCAGCCAGGATTCGAAATGGCACCTGTATGGGATGCTCGTGTCACAGGTGGAGGCTTAACCTGCTATGCCACAATGACATCCCTAATATATTTTATTTTCTAAATAAAAATGTTGAGGTAGAGGATAAGCAACCTGCACAAATTATATATGCAATACAGATACCCTAGTTCCCCCTTGTCTGCAGTGTCAGCTACCTGTGAATCAAAAATATTACACAGAAAATTCTAGAAATAAACAAGTGGTGTAATAAAATCTCATACTATTCTGTTCTGTCCTGCCCAGGATATGAATCATTCCTTTGTCCAGTGTATCCATATTGTACACCACCTGCCTGACAGCCATTTAGTAGCTGTCTTGTTATCAGATCTACAGTTATGGTATTGCAGTGTTGTGTTCAAGTAAACCTTACTTTACTTAATAAAGGCCCTAAAACTCACAGTAGTGATACCAGCAATTCTGATATGCCAAAGAGAAGCCCATAAAGTGTTTCCTTTAGGTGAAGCAGTGGAAGCTTGCAACTTATTGGAAAGAAAAGGAAGACACCACATTCACGTAACTTCTACTACAGTAAATTGTAACTTCTATTTTATTAACAGTTATTGTTAATCTATTCTTGTGTCTAATTTATAGATTAAACTATAGCATAGGTTTGAAAGTATAGTAAAAACCATATACAGGGTTCAGTACAAATCACAAGTTTAAGCACTCTGAGGGTCTTGGAAAGTACTCTATGTGGATATGGATCGGGGAGGTACTATAAAACTACTGATCCTAGTAGCTCTTTTGGAAGACAATGCACACTGGCAGCACATGGGATGCATCTGGCATGTTCTGGTTGGCTTGAACAATTAGATAGCATGGTCTGGATTTTAAAAAACAACACAAAATGAAACAACACCCCAGCAGGACTAGGTAAATAACACATCCTACAGAAGCATAAAGCAGAGGACTTTGCCTTTCAGTTTAAGACAATGGCCATATGAGTGCTAAAGAGCAGTGCTTCTTTGACAGGGCAGGTGCTCCCTGAGCTTTTAAAATGAGGATATCTTCAGTTTAAAATGAGGCTAGCAATCCCTACTTCCTGAGGATAAAGCACTTGACATAGTAGTTAGCACATGGGTCCTGCTGAGCAAAGGGCAGCTACAATTTCTCCAGGCCAAGTTAGCTTTTGGTGGTCCTCTGATGAGCCTAGTTACTCTCCTTAGAAGAAATTCATCTTTTCTAGAGCTTTAACATTGCCTTATTAATAAGGCATTCTTTTTCTTTTTTTTTTATTTGACAGGTAGAGTTATAGACAGTGAGAGAGAGACAGAGAGAAAGGTCTTCCTTCCATTGGTTCACTCCCCTAATGGCCACTACGGCCTGTGCTGTGCCGATCCGAAGCCAGGAGCCAGGTACTTCCTCCCGGTCTCCCATGCGGGTGCAGGGACCCAAGCACTTGGGCTATCCTCCGCTGCCCTCCCGGGCCACAGCAGAGAGCTGGATTGGAAAAGGAGCAACCAGGACTAGTATCCGGCGCCCCAACTGGGACTAGAACCCAGGGTGCCAGCGCCACAGGCGGAGGATTAGCCAAGTGAGCCACGGTGCTGGCCCAATAAGGCATTCTTTTGCCAACTGATATACAATGAATATTCAGTCCTCTCATTTTTTTTTCCCCATTGCCACTTGCATCATCTGATTTACTAATCTAGTTTATCATTTGTCTTTCCATCTAGAATCTAAGATCTCAAAGGCAGAAGTTTGTGTCGATTTCTTAAAACTTTAAACAACTATATCCCTGATATATGGAAGAGTGTCAGATATTTGATGGGTGCTGAATAAATAATTGCTTACTGAATGAAAAAAATATCTTAAAGTTGGATACCAGGGTCTACACAAAATTTTCCAAGTATGAACTGACAAGTACTAGGTATACCGGGAAATTTTTACTCTTATTAATGTAGTATTGGCAATAAAGACCAAAATCAATAATTATAATCTTGGGATATAGTTTTAAAAATATGAAATCAAAATATCTCTCAGTTGAAAAAATATGAACAGAATGTTGTCATTTAAAAAATGTTCTTTCTGGGACTGGTGCTGTGGCTCAGCATGTTAAGCTGCCACCTGCAATGCCAGCAACCCACAGAGGTGCTGCTTCGAGTCCTGGCTGGTTCCACTTATAATCCAGCTCCCTGATGATGTGCCTGGGAAAGCATTGGACGATAGCTCAAGTCCCTGTGCCCCTGCCACCCACATGGGAGACCTGGAAAAAGTACCTGGCTCCTGGCTTAGCCCCAGCCATTGTGGCCATATAGGAAGGGAACCAGCAGATGAAGATCTTTGTCTGACTTTCCTTCTCTAATTCTGCCTTTCAAAAAAATAAACAAACAAATAAATCTTGTTTTTTTAAAAAAATTTTTACTAATGTAAATTATGTATTTGAATAGTTATTTAAAAGGTTTTTCTTTTTTTCAAAAAGATATATTTATTTGAAAGTCAAGTGTTAGAGAGAGAGGGGATGAGACACAGAGAGAGGGAGAGGGAGAGGGAGAGGGAGAGGGAGAGGGGGAAAGAGAGAGAGGGATCCTCCACCCATTGGTTCACTCCCCAGATGGCCACAACACCCAAGATTGGGCCAGGTTGAAGCCAGGAGCAGGGAGCTTCATCCGGGTCTCCCACATGGGTACTAAGGGTCCAAACACATGGGCCATCTTCTGCTGCTTTTCCCAGGCCATTAGCTGGATCAGAAGTGGAGCAGCTGGGACTCAAACTGGCAGCCATATGGGATGCTAGCATTGCAGGTGGCAGCTTTAACAGCTATGCCACAACACTAGCCCCTAAAAGGTTTTTCGATGAATGGTCCATATACTCTACTTTGAGAATTATATTTGTAGGTGACAAATTCCTGTGGCACTCCTGATGTAATGATTGACCATTACAGAGCATTTTCAATACATTGATTTAATTATACCACTCCCTAAAATGAGATATTCTAATTCTGTTCTTATTGGCTTTTTTATTTGAGTCTAAGTCCTTACATAGGTTAGGACATTCTACTAATGCTTGGCCACAAGTGATATTTAATCCCCAGGTTTAAGATCGGAGTTGTTCTCCATTGAATATTCCCACTAAGACCAACAGTTTTCAGAATGTGAAATAGATTTCGTTCTAGCCTCTATTCAAAAGTATAAGTAAATGCTGAGGGTGAGACAAAAACCTTGTTTGCCTTGAAATATTTGGGAAAAAAATAAGGGCTAATATTTTTCTATGACAAAGGCATTCTGCTATATCCAGGTTCCTATTGAATGGTTCCTTCCCTAAACCTACAATTTTAAGAACCTAGTAATTATTTAGAAACTACTGGGTGGTTTAATAGAGCTATTGTAAATGGTGAGAGATTCTGGACTCTACCAAGACTTCTTAGTTTTATTTGGCTATTTAGTTTAAACAGACGACTTGGTTTTCTTTGTAGGCTTGCTAATAAGCAGAGTAAGCGCATAAATACAGCTCAGTCTCAGTTTACAAACATATACATACCTGAAAGAAGGTCTTTGGTTGGCGGGTGGTTTGAAGAAAGAATGCATGAGTCACTACGACTCTTGGCAACAGCTGTAATCTGAGGCTGGAATTCGGAACTACTGAGAAGGGACATCTGTTTCTGTGCAGCTCTGCCTTTCAGAGTCACAGACTCTAAACTCTGACCTGAATTAAGATGGTGCTGTAGTCCAAAGAAAGAGTCCTTCATCGTATCAGAATTCTCCGTGAAGTACAAGTGGTCTTTTCCCCTGTTTAAAAAAAAAAAAGAAGAAGAAGAATATCAACACTAGATAATGCAGTATGGTAACACTCTACTTTGTCAGAGATAGAAATTGCCTCTCTCTCATCTCCCAAATGAGAGAAACAATAGATGGTTTACCTACTGTTGGAGGGCTGTAGCTTAAGTGAGACACAGAACAAATACCTCATAAGTACTTTAAACAAGAATCTGTTTATTTGGGTGGGTGTTATGTGTAGCAGATTAAGTCCCTGCTAGGGGACAGCTGTGGGCATTTGGAGAGTGAACCAGCAGATGAAAGATTTCTGTTTTTCAAATAAATTTTTTTTTTTTTAAAAAATGTCTCTTATCTCATTGCGTTTCACAAAATAATTCCCTTTCCCTATGGACATCTATTCTGGCATCTGCTTACCCTATGCCATATTAATCTGTATGTTGGCTTCCCCTCTAGACTGTGGGTAGTGTAGTCCTTGAAAACAGGAACTGCATTATGAATGTCTTTGCCCAGCACCTGGTATCGCACCAAGCCCATACCTACTTCATGCTTCATAGTTATCTGTTGACTAAGTGATTGAAGCTCTCTCTGTCTTTGGTCTTTTACTCAGCCACAAATGAAAAAGAAATCACAAGTTCAACAGCAGTTAGCTGACAGAAGGAAAGGTGCCAGTGTGTAATTACCTTAGAGCGGTTGATCTACTGCTGCTGGCGGCCAACTCCTTGCCATCAGCTTTGATGGTAGGGATCCTCTGGGGCCGTGACGGGACCAGAAACTGGGTATTGCAGGGTTCAGCATCCTCTCTGAATCCACGTTCAGAAAAAAGTACATTTTCTGTTTTGTCAGTGGTAGGAAAAGGATTGTAGCTGTTGTAAGTTTCTGACAGAGGCTCCAGGGCAAGTGAGACCTGAAACAGACATGTATGCATCAGATATTTTCTTAGCATTGACTAACTCATTTTTGAACTTTTCTGCTTCACAGAAAATAGTGGCCTCATTCCTTACAGGATTACATCTAACTTTCTGTCCTGCGGACTGGAAAAGCCGCATTTTTCACCATGCTCCTTTTTCATCTCTCTGTCCTGGACAGCCCAATTACTTAGGTTTCTCTAAATGTATCCTATGTTTCAAAGCTTTATGTCTTTGTATAGAAATGCACTCTAGAATTAACTCTTTATGTCCAGGTAGAGATGCCTTGTCTCCTGCTTCCTTCATGTTTCTACTCATTCTGTATCCAACAACACACCCACCACTTACTGACCAGGTATTCTAGGCCAGGAACTGTACCAAGTTGCTTACCCAGAGAAGCTTCTATCATGATGTAACTCTGTTAGGGAAGAATAATATTCTAAGAGAAAGGGCATTATTTTGTGAAATGCAATGAAATAAAAGAAACATCTTTCACTCTAAGGTGTGTATGCATGTGCATGCATGTTCAAATTAGTACCTTAGAAAGGCATTTACAACTTTCAGTGATCATCCTAGTTAGATTATGAATTCTTTGAAGACGTATGTTACCTTAATTTTTCTATGGACTAATTGTTTAGCGTAGTATCTGTACATGGGGTACACAATCTAATATACCTAATAATCTGATAAATAAAAGAGTGACATAGCACCCTCTGCATTCTTACTGTTAGTTACTTAGGAAAAATAAGTCTCTAATTCTATGCTATAAGATGAGGTAAGGAAGGAGGAACACTAAGATAAAGAAAATCACATTTATAATTTCATTCCTATGAATTAAACAGCTCTAATGAAAGGTTCTCTCATCCTCTTAAAAGCCCAATAGAGAAAAGTCTAATGAAGTTATAAAAAAATAAAATAGAGCCTAAAGCAAAACCTTGGAGAAGAAATTGAAGATTATACTTTTAAAAAAAAAAAAAAAAGACCAGCAGTGTTGAAAGTGTTAGTGTCAATGTCAGATCGAGCAGAAGAAATTGTTGAAGCAGCCAAACACAGTCAAATAATGATGAAGGCCTAACACAAAAATGAGAAATTGCAGTTAGATGTCTTTAAGATATCTCTGGGAATGTCACTGGAATATTTTGTGTAGAAAAATGCTATGGTAGAAACTCATTAAAATGTGCCTGAGTCTTCCTGAGAAGGATTCTGTTCATGAACCAGGTAACATAACGTTCTTCAGATCTATGCAACATCGAGATTTTTATACAAAGACCAATGACAGGAGTACAGCAGGATAAGGACTCTGTAGTGATTTCTTAGGTACATCACATTCAATCCTGGCTCCCCAAATGCTGAAGTCACAAAACGCTCCCTTACCATTCATCACTTGCCAAAGACCGCCACTGCACTCCAGAAGTAAAGGAGACATAAAGGTCCGAGTCCCTGGCCTTAATAATGACTCAGCTGCTGGCCACTGACTTTTGCTTTTGCCCTAAGCAGATCTGAATCAGTAACAAATCAACTCATGGGCCTATTCTACCACTGGCCCCTGATTGAGAAGTCCAGACATAAGCCTTTTCCATCTCACATTAAAATACAGAAGATGCATCATTTCTCTGCCTTTTGGCTAAGATCAAGTGTAAAATATAGAAGATGGCCTAATTCCTGTTCAGCTAAATAGCTGATGTCAGCTCTGTGCCACCTGCCTGAAGCAAAGAGATGACTAAAATATGGACTTAAACCCAGAGGATCACAGCGTCTTGCAGGGCAAACTTTACAAAGTAATTTTAATATAAAATGGTGAATTTTAAGATAAGGATGTATATTAGGCCCACTAACAAGGGTTCTCAGCTTGGGCAAGAGTTGAGGAAGGAATGCCAGGATGGTTTCCAGGAGTGAAATACAGACATCTGAGCGGAGAAACTTAACTATGAATGATACAGATAAAGCTGAAAGGAGCTGAGGTAGAACACTAGAGGCAGAAGGAAGAGCTGCAGTCAAACTTCAGCGGTCTAAACCAGAATACTGTCCATCAATTCCCATCAGTTTACATCATTTACTCCTAACCCTTCTGCTTCCCACAATCTACCCAATGCACTCCCGCATTCACCTTCCAAATCTTCACTCAAGCCCACCTCAGTCACAGTTCACCCTTGTTCTCACTGCTCTGCCGATCCCTTCATTGAACCCTGCAGAATTTCTATTGTATATAAACTACTTTACCTTTTTAACCAAACACTGCTTTCTAAATATGTCCCCATTTCCCTAAAGTCTTCTCCAAAGGAAACTACTTGGACTATCTGGGATAAGGGAAGCTGACTTATCTTTTTCTTTCTGGTGCTATCTACAGATTCTCATTCTATCATCTAAATATGTCACCCCTCTTCTGAAGCTCATACCACTCATATATACCAAGAAATCACTAGATGCTTCTCTTACCCATAACACAGTAACCTGATAAGTCTTCTAGCAATGACTAAAGGTTCTCTTTAGCACTAAGTTGCTGACAACCATCTACTACATTGATAATATTTTCTGGTATCAGAGAGAGAAAATTAGTATGTCTAATTTTCAGACTTATGCTAGTTAACACAGTGTTTTTAAACATTTAAATCACTTAACAATGCTTTACAAAAGAGAACATCTAGCAATGCTGGGTCCCCATTCTTATGTCGCAAATATTAATTAGACTAGTGGCTTCAGTAAAGGTCTGTGCTCCAGCTATAAGTCCCTAGCTCATCCCAGTGTGAGGCAGTGACAACTGCTATTTATCATCACACCTAGGCTTCTAGCTTTTGAAATTGTTTTTCTTACAGTAAAACTGACATTTTCATAAATGTACAGTTTTATGAGTTTTTTTAAAAATTTATTTTGAAAGAGCTATACACACAGAGAGAGGGAGAGGCAGAGAAAGAGAGAGAGAGATCCTCCATCCGCTGGTCCACCCCACAATGGCCGGAACTGCGCCCATCCGAAACCAGGGGCCAGGAGCCTCTTCTGGGTCTCCCACGCAGGTACAGGGGCCCAGAGACTTGGGCCATCTTTTACTGTTCCCCCAGGCCATAGCAGAGAGCCAGATCGGAAGTGGAGCAATGAGACTAGAACTGGTGTCCACATGGGATGCCAGCACTGCAGGCAGCGGCCCCACCCAGTATACCACAGTGCCGGTCCCCAGTTTTATGAGTTTTAACATGGGTATAGATGCATGTAACCATCACCATTATCAAGACACAGAACACTGAAATCACCCCAGAAAACTCTCTTTTGTAGTTCCATTGTTTCCTTACCTCTGACCCCTAACAACTAGTGATCACAGTTCTGTCATTTCAAGAATGTTATATAGGGGCCTGTGCTGTGGCACAGCAGGTTAAAGCCCTGGCCTACATTGTTGGCATCCTGCATGGGTGCTAGTTTTAGTACCAGCTGTTCCACTTCTGATCCAGTTTCCTGCTAATGTGCCTGGGAAAGCAGCAGAGAATGGCTCAAGTCCTTGGACCCCTGCATTCACATGGGAGACCTGGAAGAAGCTCCTGGCTCCTAATCAGCTTAGCTCTGGCTGTTGCTGCCATTTGGGGAGTGAACCAGCAGATAAAAGACCTACCTCTCTCTGTCTCTAACTCTCTCTCTAATTCTTTCAAATAAATAAAATAAATCTTTTTTTTTTTTTTTTAAACAGTGTCATATAAGGGGCTGGTGTTGTGGCATAGTGGGTTAAGTTGCAGGCTGCTTCACTTCCAATCTAGCTTCCTGCTAAAGCACCTGGGAATGCAGCAGAGGATGGCCCAAGTGCTTGGGCCCCTGCACCCACATGGGAGACCTGGAAGAAGCTCCTGGCTCCTGGCTTTGGACTTGCTCAGCTCTGGCTGTTGTAGTCATCTGGGGAGCGAACTAACAGATCAAAGACCTCTCTCTATGACCCTCTCTCTCTAACTCTGCCTTTCAAATAAATAAAATAAATCTTTAAAAATAAAAGAATGTCATATATTCATAAAATAGATAACATTCTGGGGTGAACTCTTTTCATAATGTTTCTGAGATCCTTTCATGTGATAACACACATATTCAATAGCTATTATTGGGTGAGTAATTGGAGGGAATCTTCAAAAAGTTCATGGAAAATGCATATTATGAAAAGACTGTATGAATTTAACTATTTCTACACCAAAACAAACCACTTTTAATTCCATTTGCCCACAAACTTTTTGATGCACCTTCATATTCCACTGTTAATGTGGTTCATCACATTCGTCTTCCTGAGACAAATCCTAGTTGGCATGACACTGTTCTTTTTATATGATGCTAGCCTCCATTTGCTAATGTTTTGTTTGAAATTTTTAGATTCAAGTTCATGAATAGAATATGTGTATAGTTTTTCTGTACTACCCTTCTCCAGCTTTAATATAAAGGTGGTACAGGTCTCAAAATAACTTTCTGGAAGAGACTGTAAAATTGATGTTATTTCTTCTTTAAATGTTTCTAAGAATTTGTTAGTAAAGTGAGTGTTGAGATTTCTTTTTCAGAAGGTTTTAAGTTACAAATTCAATTTAAAGAACAGTTCTAGGCCTAATTTTAAAAACTAGCTGCAAGCCTATTCAAGTTATTTATTTCATTTTGAGTGAGTTTTGGCAGTTTATGGTTTTTCCAGAAATTGGCCCATTTCATCTAAATTGTCAAATTTATATGCTTGCCATGCTGCATCCCATTTTGGAGTGCTGACTCAGGTCCTGGCTGCTCAGCTTTCCATCTGACTCCTAGTGAATGCATCAGGGAAGGCACTGGATGATAGTCCGAGTGCTTGGGCCCTGATAACCCATGTTGGAGACCTGGATGTAGTTCCTGTTCCTGGTTTCAGCCTGGCCCAGCTCTGGTTGTTGTGGTTATTTGGGAAATGAACCAGCAGATGGAAGATATTTCTCCCTGCCACACTCCTCCCACCCCTCATGTTCGGCCTCTCAAATAATAAATAAATCTTTATACAATTACATGTACAGAGCTGTTTGCAGTATTCCCGTAACATCTGTGGTTTCTGTAGTCTACTGTCTTATACTATAATCCAGAGGAAAGTGAAATTATCCCTGTGTAAATAAAGGAACAAGAAACTTAAGCATTTCAAAAAGAAAATGGGAAAAAGAAGTTTTCTCTTCTTTGTGGAAGAGAAAACTCCTAATGGTGAAACCTGTAAACAAAATGTGACTGTCAACAGATACCATTATGGAGACTGGTGCTGTGTTGCAGCAGGTTAAGCTGCTGCTTGGGATGCCTGCTTCTAGTTATGACCCAGCTTCTGGCTAATTCGAACCATGGGAGGCAGCAGATGATGGCTCAAATACTTAGGTCCCTGCCACCCAGATGGGAGACCTGGATGGAGTTCCTGGTTCCTGATTTTGGCCTGGCTTAGCTCTGGCTATGTAGGCATTTGGGGAGTGAGCCAGCAGATAAAAGATTCTCTTTCTCTAACTCTGCCTTTCAAATAAAGAAAAAGAATGAATAAATAATTTTAAAAAGAGAAACACATTTTAAAAGGATTATTATGAAACTAGTAAAAAGGGATCAGTGTGTAGAAAAGATATAAGATAAAGCAATAAACAAAAAGATATTGAAATTTAAACAGGATTTTTTTTAAAGTTTATTTTTATTTATTAGAAAGAGAGAGACAGAGATCTTCCATCTGCTGGTTCACTCTCCAAATGCATGTAACAGCCAAGGCTGGGCCAGGCTAAAACTAGGAACCTACTCACATGGATGGGCAGCAACCCATGTACCATTATCTGCTGAGTCCCAGGGTATGTACTAGCAATAAACTAGACTGGAAGCAGAGGAGATGGGCCTTGATCCCAGATACTCTGATATAGGATGTTTGGTCCCAATGGCAGCTTAACCCACTATGCTACGATTCCCATCTCTAAGTAGGATTTAAATTTTTTTTTATTTATTATTTGAGAAGCAAAGCAGCAGCAGTAGAGAGAGGGTGATAGTGAGATCTCATTTGCTGGTTCACTTCCCAAATT
The DNA here is from genome assembly GCA_949820135.1 of Sylvilagus floridanus. Lineage (NCBI taxonomy): Eukaryota > Metazoa > Chordata > Mammalia > Lagomorpha > Leporidae > Sylvilagus > Sylvilagus floridanus. Next base: position 63,171,625 of record OX463224.1, on the reverse strand, counting down.
CAGTCTAGGTCTCAAAGGTGAGGACCCATCCAAATGAGTTATCACAGCATTTTTAAAATGCAAATAAATGAAATTCCTGTGACACGTAGTTACACATCAGGATAAAGTTTTAAGCTGCCTATGGATGATAACAATTGGTAAAAGAATGCTTACTGAATGCACAATTTGTATATAATAAACACTGCACATGTAGGTCTAATTAAAATTATAACTGGTCAGCATGTTAAAAGTATGGCTGCAATCTAAAAGTAAGTTGAGTGAAAATGTTAAATAATTTGTGGGGGCTGGTGTTGTGGTACAGCAAGTTAAGCTGTCCCTGACATCACTGACATCCCATATCAGAGTATCGGTTCAAATCCTGGCTGCTCTCCTTCCTATCCAGCTTTCTGCTGATGTACCTGAAAAGGCAATGGCAGATGGCCCAAGTACCTGGACTCCTGCCACCCATTTGGAAAACCCAGATATAGTTTCTGGTTCCTGGCTTTGGCCTACCTGGCCCTGGGTGTTCAGCCATTTGGGGAGTTAAGCAAAGGAAGGAAGATCTGTGTAACTCTCTTGGTCTCCGATGCTCTGCCTTTCAAGCAAATAAATAAATCTTTTTTAAAAAGCATTTATTTCTTTGTAGTTGAAAAAGAGAGCTGTGTTTTAGTATCAATGAGAATTCTGATGTGATTGAAAATTTTTTGGTTGTGATGGTTGTGATGTCTATGACAAACCTATCATCAAGGAAATGGTATTTCTCTGAAAAGTCTTGAAAAGCTTATTGAAGACTGATGACAATACTCTTGCAGTTGTCTTTGCTGATGATGGAGTTTTTCAAAATCTGAATTTCAGGTGGCAACGTTTGGCAAAGACACAAATTCAAAAATCTATTCACTATCTTCTTTGTCTAAAAAGCTAAAATCAAACAACACATGCATATAATTAACATCTAACATATATTCCTGTAGTCAGTGTTGTACCAGATAAACTGGATAAGCAGTTACAGTGGCTTGTTATTACTATATGGGCATGAGTTGGCTTAGTGCTGGGTGTGGTGTTAAAGAAATGTTTGAGCTGACTTAATGATTTTATGGTTTATGTTGTCCAAGAAGATATCCCAGCCTCAAAGCAGCAGCAGAGACAGAGGGGTAGGGGGCCATTTTAGTTGAGATTACAGCCTGTGTAAACAAGCTGATTATTTATCTGCAAGTGTATTCAGAAGAACCATATAACAAGTGACTTAATCTACTCAATCCTCAATGATTGCATTATATAACAATTTATTTGGCAAGGAATAATCTGTCTTATATTTCTGTATTTTTCTATGCTAAAATAGGAGTTCTAGAAATGGAAGTGATAGGAAATAGATTCCTAAATTATAAAACAGAACTGATATCTCTAGAGGATTTTTAAAGATTCAAACTTCTAGGAAAACTGAAACAGTTCAATTTTTTTTTAAAAAAATTATTTGACAGGTAAAGTTTTAGACAGTGAGAGAGAGACAGAGAAAAAGGTCTTCCTTCTGTTGGTTCACTCCCCTAATGGCTACTATGGGCAGAGCTACGCCGATCCGAAGCTAGGAGCCAGGTACTTCTTCCTGGTCTCCCATGTGGGTGCAGGGGCCCAAGCACTTGGGCCATCCTCCACTGCCCTCCCGGGCCATAGCAGAGAGCTGGACTGGAAGAAGAGCAACTGGGACTAGAACCCGGCGCCCATCTTTCTCAATTTTTTTAAAAAAAGTTTTTAAATTTTCATTTTATTTGAAAGGCAGAGAAACAGACCAATCTTCTATTTGCTGATTTATTCCCCAAATGCTTGCAGTAAGTAAGGCCAGGCCAAACTAAAGTCAAGGGCCCAGAACTCAATCCAGGTCTCCCACATGAGTGGCAGGGACCCAAGTACTTGAGCCATCATCGCCGCCTCCCAGGGACTGCACTAGTGGGAAGCTGGATGGAAAGCAGAGTTGCAACTTGAAGCAGGTGCTGCAATATGGTATGTGGGTACCCTAAGCAGTGCCTTAACAACTGTACCAAATGCTTACCACTACTTTCTCAATATATACTGAGAGTATAACACCTGGAGATTAATGAAGCAGAGTATAATACTTAGGATTAACTATGATGTTTAAAATTTTAAATTTTATGACTACCTTAGGAGTGGTATCCTATATATCTACCTTTATTTAAAAATACCTATGTTTGTGAATGGTTATTTGTTATTTAACTGAATGAAAACTAAATCTAATTGAATAGCTTTGAAATGAATGCTGTAATGCTCATTATATAAAAAATACCTGGTATCAACAACTTGGTACAGAAGAAGAAGCACTAAGTTTCTGGACAAATCAAAGGAATGGATTTCAAAACAAAAAATTTAGAGTTAAACATTTCTGTTTCTCAAAATTTAAAATAATTGTGTATATACACATATAAATGTATCTGTGCATGTATATATTATATTACATGCTAATAAAATAGCAAGAGTCGGGTATTTTTTTCTTTCTTTCTTTCTTTTTTTTTTGACAGGCAGAGTGGACAGTGAGAAGGAGAGACAGAGAGAAAGGTCTTCCTTTTTGCCGTTGGTTCACTCTCCAATGGCCACTGCGGTCAGCGCACTGTGGCCAGCGCATCGCGCTGACCCGAAGGTAGGAGCCAGGTGCTTCTCCTGGTCTCCCATGGGGTGCAGGGCCCAAGAACTTGGGCCATCCTCCACTGCACTCCTGGGCCATAGCTGGCCTGGAAGAGGGGCAACCGGGACAGAATCTAGAACCCCGATCGGGACTAGAACCTGGTGTGCCGGCACCGCAGGTGGAGGATTAGCCTTTTGAGCCGCAGCACCAGCAGAAGTTATTTTAATGAATATAAAACATGCACACAATTTAACAAATTCTATAATTTTGTTATCAAAATGTTCCTCATTTAGACCCCTTCTTTCTTTTCCCAGAGGAAATAATGATTTTCAACTCCCATTGTGGCATTTAGTTTTATAGTTCCACATAAAATGATCATGTTTATGCTTACTGTATATATCTTAATTTCTCCCAAGGTGTCAGGCACCATTTTTTGGAAATAATTTTTTATTTATTTGAAAGACAGAATGAATGAGGGAGGGAGGCAGAAATAAGGACACAGAAAGAGATTCCCTCAATTGGTTAATTCTCCAAATGGCTTCAACAACCAGGGCTGGGCCAGTCTGAAGCCAGGAGCCAGAAACTCCATCTGGGTCTCCTCCACAGGTAGCAGGGGCTCAAGCACCTGGGCCATCTTTTGCTGCCTTATCAAGCACATTACCTGGGAGCTGGATTAGAAGTGGAGCAGCTGGGACTCAAACTGGAACTCTGATAAGGATGCTAGATATGGTATGCTGGTGTGGCAAGCAGCAACTTAATGCCCTGCACCACAACACTGGCCCTGGGCAGTATCCTTTGATTTTTCAATATGAAAAGTAAGAATTTAGCTGTATCTCACATCTGTTCACTTTCTTTATCCTCCCAATCTGCTAAAATGGTAATACTCTAACCACGATTCCTGATCTAACCAAAGCTACAATATGAATAACTTGTTTTCAACTTATAGCTGGAAAAGGAGATATTTCTTTTCTTTTCTTTTTTTTTTTTTTTTTTGTGACAGGCAGAGTGGACAGTGAGAGAGAGAGACAGAGAGAAAGGTCTTCCATTACCGTTGGTTCACCCTCCAATGGCTGCCGCGGACGGCGCGCTGTGGCCGGCGCACCGCGCTCATCCGATGGCAGGAGCCAGGTGCTAGGTGCTTTTTTCCTGGTCTCCCATGGGGTGCAGGGCCCAAGCACTTGGGCCGTCCTCCACTGCACTCCTGGGCCACAGCAGAGGGCTGGCCTGGAAGAGGGGCAACCGGGACAGAATCCGGCGCCCCGACCGGGACTAGAACCCGGTGTGCCGGCGCCACAAGGCGGAGGATTAGCCTGTTGAGCCACGGCGCTGGCCAAAAGGAGATATTTCAATTAAGTCCTTTTTCCCTCAAAATGGGCAATACCACTGTTTTCTCATTTGCTTCATATTTATTTTTCTTACTCTTGAGTCAATTCCAAATTATCTGCCAATTGTCTCAATATCTTAAGACTCTCAGACACATCACTTTTTCTTTCTGAGAAATCTCTTCTAGGCCTTAAGCACATACTTCAGTTTGGACTAGCTGCCATCCATGGATCTCCCTTCACCTTAAATCAAAGAATTTTCTCTGCCTCTCCTGTGTTCGGTTCTTATTTCCTACATCCCACCTTGTCTTTTTTAGTTTATGCCCTCATCTTGTTAGAAGTCCTTCTGCTGCTTTGTCAGGAAAGGTGTGAAAGAGGTATAAATTTTCAAGACTTTGTGCATGTGAAAACTTCTGTATTCTGCCCTATACTAGATAAGATACTTCACTGGATAGAATTCTACGCCATTTTCATTCAACATTTTGAAAGCATTACTGAGCTGTCTTCTGGTTCCTAATGCTGCTGGTTCACTGCCCAAATGGCTGGGTCAGGCTGAAGCCAGGAGCTTCATCTGGATCTCCCACATGGATGCAGAGGCCCAAGCATTTGGGAAAACTTCTGCTGCTTTCCCAGGCCTTGATCGAGAAGCTGGATCAGAGTGGAGTAGCTGGGACATAAGCCAGCGCCCATATGGGATGCCAGTGTTGTAGGTGGCAGCTGTACCTGCTACGCCAAAACACTGGCTCCTCCATGAACTTTTTGAAGACCTTTTATATGAATGAATTTCCAAACTTTTTTTGTGTCAACATAAACTGCTCTTTTAATTCCATGTCCCACAATCCTTCTGAATTACTCTTGTATGTAGGATTATAACTGGACAATGATTATGTGATTAATACTTTTATGAATAGAACACAAAGAATGAGTATAGTAGGAAGTGTGAAGGACTCCTGGAACTTGAGATGGCAATAAATCACTACATGGATTTGGACAAGAGGGAAACAAAGGTAGGCCGTTAATCAATGGGCAAAACGTGGGCAAAAGGTAGAAGATGGGATTCAGCATGACACATGGAAGTCATGAACATTATAATTCTACAAACAGACTCAACTATTTCTGTCCAAAATTTTATTCTGTGTAGCAAAAAATTAAAGCATTTTTACCTGGAGCTCTCCAAGTTTTTTAGATGTTGGTGAAACAATGGTAAAAAATCCATTGATTTGATGGGTTGGAGAAAGCTGAGCTAGTCCACTGATTTCAACTCTACCAACTGGAAGATGATCAAGTCTGGTGATTACTTCCAGCACCAACACAGCCATATCTAATCAGAAACAATTACAATATATTCAGATAGTTCTCATTACCTTCATTTCCTTGGAAGTAGGCAATGGGTATACATGGATAAACTTTTTTACTTAAACAATTATTTTAATTTCAAATACACCAGGTACTTACCATATCACTGAGGATGAGAGAGTGTAAAATCCAAAGACAAAAGAACAATAAAAATTTAAAGAATGACTAATATCTTGCACTGAGAAAAATAAATTTACAGTGGATAAAAATACTTAGCATACCAAGATATTTGAAGGATAATGCTTTTTTTTTTTTTTTAAAGATTTATTTATTTATTTGAAAGTCAGAGTTACACAGAGAAAGTTGAGGCAGAGAGAGAGAGGTCTTCCATCCACTGGTTCACTTCCCATTTGGCCTCAACAGCCGGAGCTCTGCGATCTGAAGCCAGGAACCAGGAGCTTCTTCTGGGTCTCCCATGCGGATGCAGGGGTCCAAGCACTTGGGCCGTCTTCTACTGTTTTCTCAGGCCATAGCAGAGAGCTGGATCGGAAGTGGAGTAGCCTGGGACTTGAACCGGCACCCATATGGGATGCTGGCACTGCAGGTGATGGCTTTACCAGCTATCCCACAGTGCCAGCAACAAAGGGATAATGTTCTTAAAACAGGCTTTGGTTTTGAAATATAAAAGCAACAAATCTCAGTTCTTTCATTCTTACCATTTCTCGTTTCAGTTAGACAAAGGGCTGCTCTTGCATACCTGGAAGGGTAAAACTCCCCCTGGGAGTATCGAACTGCTTACTCCTGAGTTGTATCTGGAGCACTAAGCTACTGAGAGCACTTAGAAGTAAGAGGAATAGGGGCCAGTGCTGTGGCATAGTGGGTAAGGCTGCCACCTGCAGTGCCGGTATCCCAAATGGGCACTGGTGCAAGTCCTGGCTGCTCCTCTTCCAATCCAGCTACCTGGTATGGCCTGGGAAAGCAGTGGAGGATGGCCCAAGTCCTTGGGCCCCTGCACCCACATGGGAGACCAGGAGGAGGTTCCTGGCTTCGGATCAGCGCAGCTACGACCGTTGTGGCCATCCAGGGAGTGAACCAGCAGTGGAGGACCTCCCTCTCCCTCTCCCTCTCTGCCTCTCCTCTCTCTGTGTAATTCTTTCAAATAAATAAATAAATCTTTAAAAAGGAAAAAAAAAGTAAGAATAGAAACAAATTCCTTAATAATATTCTTCAATTAGTTACTTAGACATAATACCTGCATGGTCATAATTCCTAGTAGGAGAAATACAATGTAGGTCATATGAAATCTAAGATCATTTTAAGATAGTATAATTTCTGAATGTGTTCTTACAAAAGTTGAGAAAATAGCTCATTTCCACCATTTGTTCAGCACTGTAATGAAATGCACAAAGGACTTATAATTAGAAGATCATGATTGTGTCTTGGCTTCAATATTCAAAGCTATTTCTGAGTAAGCCACAACTGTCTGCAAAAGAGGCAATCATAAAGCCCACATCCCGGCTGTGTGAGGAAACGGGACACAGCACACAGAAGAGGTAGCACAGCTTCCTCCCATGAGGTGGCTGCCAAATAGCTGTTACATATGTCTTCAGGCAAATTACTTAACATATCACAGTCTTTGTCTTAACTACTCCAGAGGATTATCTAAAACTCATGAGCTAACAGATACAGCGCTTTGTGAATTATAAAATGAGGTACATAGTAAGAATAAGGAAAGCAGACCAATATTTGTTGGCTATTTACTAACAATCAAGTTCATCCGTATCTCATTAATTCTCTTAAGAGCTCTATGAGGAACAGCGCCGCGGCTCAATAGGCTAATCCTCCGCCTTGTGGCACCAGCACACCGGGTTCTAGTCCCGGTTGGGGCTCCGGATTCTGTCCCGGCTGCCCCCCTTCCAGGCCAGCTCTCTGCTGTGGCCAGGGAGTGCAGTGGAGGATGGCCCAAGTGCTTGGGCCCTGCACCCCATGGGAGACCAGGTTAAGTACCTGGCTCCTGCCATTGGATCAGCACGGTGCGCCAGCTGCGGCGGCCATTGGAGGGTGAACCAACGGCAAAAGGAAGACCTTTCTCTCTCTCTCACTGTCCACTCTGCCTGCCCAAAAAAATAAATAAATAAATAAAATAAAAAAAAGAGCTCTATGAGACTGATGTTTCTGTCTCCTTTTGGAATGAAGCAGGCTCAGATAGGTCATATAGTATCAATCCTACGGTTACCCAAAGCCTGTGTTCCACTCATTCAGTCAGGCCAATTCTTCGTGAATACATCTAGAAGGTGAAAAGGCAGTTAACTGACCTCTTTTTATAGATAAAGGAACAGGGTCAGAGCTAAGAGACTTCCCCCAAATCCCAGTTTGTGACAATTTCAAATGCCAATTACAATGAATCATTATATCACAGGATGCTCAAATAAATGTTTGACCTGGTGATTATGCTATTAGTAGGTATCTTCTCCCTTCGTGAATTTGTAATCCTCCTTTGTTAAACCTTAGGTTTACAGTACCTAGAATATCTCTGAGTTTCCTTTGATAGCAATTGTTTTCTACCTATTATAACTAAACTTCTTTGTGAAGTAAAAATTTAAAACCATTCTGAATAATTTTTTGCTGATTCATTCCTGTAATCTTCATAGCATCTAATGTCAATCACAGGGGTGGAGACCATCTGGCCCATGGACCCTATAAGGTCTGCAAAACCATTTGGTCTGGCCCTGCCAAGGCAACCAGAAGGACTCGAAATTCAATAAATCTATAGCAGGCTAATTTTTAAGTTGATAATTATGTATGTCTCCTGAATAATGTCATAAATATCCAAATGGCCCTTGGTATAAAAAATGTTTCCCACCCCTGCACATGCTAAGTGTTTGATATATACGTTCTGAATTAATTATAGCATGAGTTGTTTACATTTTTGATGTTTCAAAATTCTTTCCTTAATGGAATGTAAATTACTTAAGAATAGGTGAATCTTTAATTAACCTGATTCTCCAAGATTCTTAGCCTAACAATATTTGCATGATACTCAATTTTTATTTAATTGAACTGGATTGATCTGATAAATAGCTCCACTATCCAAAATGTGTTTCTGAGAAAGCCTGACTCTAATGGAGCAAGAACACAGAGCACTTAGAATACTTTCCTTGCACAGAAATGAAGAAGACATTTTGCCTTCTGGATCCCTAGAGAGGTTATCATTTCATTTTCTGAATATCTATATTCCTAACTCACTAAAGCATGCATCTGGCATTCAACAAATATTATCTTGTACTATTTGTAAGTATTCCATCTATATTCTCTTTCCTTAAGCATAAGTAAGCCTTAGAGCAGAGACTATCAGTTATTACCTAAAGAGTGCCACAGTGAAAAGGGCATGAGTTCTGGTATCACAGAAGGGGGTGCAAACCCTACTTCTGCCATTTATTTATCAACCATGTGACCTTAGAGAGTATTCATTTTATCTCTTTGAATCTAAGTTTTGTTGTCTCTAAAATACAAACAACAACAACAACAAAAACCCCTGTCTTGCAGGGATATTGTAAGGATATGAAGAAGAATATCAACTGCTAGCACACAGTGTACGCTCAGTAAGTGAAGGTTATTATAACACCTCTTTGACTTCTCAATAATTAACAATGCCCATGGCTGGCACTACAGCACAGCAGGTTAAGCCACTGCTTGCAACAAAGGCATGCCCTATTGCAGCACCAGCTCAAGTCCCGGATGCTCTGCTCCTGATTCGTTAGTTCCCTTCTAATGTGCCTGGGAAGGTAGTAGAAGATGGCCTAAGCATTTGGGCCCCTGGCACCCATGTGGAAGACCTGGATGGATTTCTGGGCTACTGGCTTTAGCTTGAATCAGAGCATGGGAGATATAACACTCTTTCTCTCTCTCATTCTATTACTGTCAAGTAAATAAATGAATTTTAAAAACATTAACAATGCCCATAGTTACAAGGTACACATAACATCAACTGTCGACAACATAACCATATGCTTTGTATTAAGTCTGCAAGTAAAATGATAAAATAAAACGTTACCTGTTAGGTAAGAGGTAAACTGCTTTGGACCACAGCGAATGGCATAACGTGTGGTTGTTCTCACGGTGCTTGGTTCAGTCTGCAATGCATCCTTGGGACAAAAGAGGGTTCCATCGGATGTTTCTCCCCACCATCTCACTCGGACAAGCACACAAGTGGGAGGCTTTGCAATCTTCCATACAACTTTATTAATAGTAAGTTTTAGAAAGCAGCGTAGCTGGCCTTCAACCAGAGGAGGGAGGCTTGTCGACGGAGAAATATCACTCAAACCTGTAGAGGAATCCAAAAACAGAGTCAAAATTTAGAATACACCAAGTAAAATAGGTCTTTTGAATAAAAATAAATGAACACTTCGGTCTCTCCTCAGAAAGGTTTGTCTTTGAAGCCGACACTGTGGCATATTGGGTAAAGCCGCCACCTGTAGTGCTGGCATCCCATATGGGCAATGGTTCAGACAAGTCCCAGATGCTCCACTTCTGATCCAACTCCCTGCTAATGTGCCTGGGAAAGCAGCAGAAGCTGGTTCAAGCGCTTGGGCACCTGCACTCATGTTGGAGACCCGGAAGGAGCTCCTGGCTCCTAGCATTGGATTGGCTCAGCTCTAGCACTGCAGCCATTTTGGAAGTGAACTAGTAGATGGAAGACCTCTCTCTTTCCATCTTTCCCTCTCTGTAGCTCTGCCTTTCAAATAAAATAAATATTTTTGTTGTTGTTGTTATGTTACCTGTTCTAATTCATTAGAAGGAAGGAGAAAACCAGACCATAGACAGGGGTGGGGAATGTCCACAAGGTCTGTGAAATTACTGGGTCTGACCCTGCCAAGGCAAACTGTAGGCAGGACTTGAAATTCAATAAACAGTAGCCCAGTTTTAAGTTGATAATTTTGTATGGCCCATGAATGTTATACATTTCAAAATGGCTCCTGGAAGAAAAAAGATTTCTCACTCCTGGCACAGAATAACCCACCTGGCCACTCTGATAACTAGTAAAATTAGTATTTGGGGTTTAATTCAGATTATTCTGTATGGGCACCGGTTCATGTCCTGGCTGCTCCTCTATGGATCCAGCTCCCTGCTCATGGGTTGGGAAAAGCAATTAAGGATAGCCTAAGTATTTGGATCCTTTCCACCCGTGTGGGAGACCAGGATGAAGCTTCTGGCTTCCACCTGGCAGAGTGCTGGACATTCTGCCCATCTGGGGAGTAAACCAGCAGATAGAAGATCTTTCTGTTTCTCCCTTTCTCCTTCAAAATAAATGAATGTTTAAAAAAATTAAGATTTCTCTAAATAAGTACTAAGATATGTTAATACAAACTCCTCTTTAATTGAAACATACTATTTGAAAAATATATAGATAGGTTTTTAAAATGTTAGCTGAAATTTTTCTAAGTACTGCTGTTTCAGTTACTATGACGCCCAGTTTTAAAGACATGATATCTTTAAATCTTATTTGAAAACCATCACTAAACATAAAATAGCAACAACGCCCTTCACTCAACTCCCAAATGATTTAGCCTAGACCACACAACTCAGCATTTCAGTGAACACTATCTTAAATTGCCTGTGCCTTTTCTTTCCTGCCAAGCTCATGTAGTCAACAAGGATGTAAGATTTGCATCTTCAGGTTCTACCATTACTTTTTTTTTGAACGGCAGAGTTAGACAGTGAGAGTGAGTGAGTGAGAGAGAGAGAGAGAGAGAGAGAGAGAGAAAGGTCTTCCTTCTGTTGGTTCACCCCCCAAATGGTTGCTATGGCCGGCGCACTGTGCCAATTTGAAGCCAGGAGCCAGGTGCTTCCTCCTGGTCTCCCATGCGGGTGCAGGGCCCAAGGTCTTGGGCCGTTCATCCACTGCCTTCCTGAGCCACAGCAGAGAGCTGGCCTGGAAGAGGAGCAACCGGGACAGAACTGGTGCCCCAACCGGGACTAGAACCCGGAGTGCCGGCGCTGCAAGTGGAGGATTAGCCTAGTGAGCCGCGGCACCGGCCCTACCATTACTTTTTAGCATAGTGCTAGGTTCATAATATTAGCTTTAGTTTTATTGGATTCCAGAAAGATGATAAATCAAAATGCAAATGAGGCAATTAAGGCTTTCTATAAAACTCTGCTTTAAGGACTCTGAGTGTCATCCATTCATAGGACCTTCCTATCTAGACATGCAAGAGATGTGAGAAACCATGCCTACATGGTGTACACCTTTCTATTCTTCTGATTTTTCCTTTGTGGAGGGGGAGTGATTATTGTTAAAGAAGAAAATATACTAAATATACTAGCATTTAACAGATCAGGTATCTATATCTTTAGACTTCTAAGCTTTAAGATTTTTTTTTTTTTAATTTGAGAGACAGAGTGACAGACAAAGAGATCTCCCATCTGCTGGTTCGCTCCCAAAGGACCACAACAGTTGGGACTGGGCCAAGTCAAAGCGAAGAACTCCAATTAGAGCTTCTGCTTGGGTGGCAGGGGCCCAAGCAGCTGCCTGCGATACCAGGCACAATAGCAGGCAGCTGAAGTGAAAGAAGCTTAATCCACTGTGCCACAACGCCACACCTTTACATTTCTAAAGCAAACATCTTCTTTGCCCTATACAGGAGTGAAGACCCAGTATAATCTCTCTATTAAAAAAAAAAGACTTTTATTCATTTCGCTTTTTATTTGAAAGGCAGAGAGATGAGAGACAGACCGACACACTAAGATCATCCATTCAATGATTCATTCTTTTTTTTTTTTTTTTTTTGACAGACAGAGTGGACAGTGAGAGAGAAAAAGAGAAAGGTCTTCCTTTGCCATTGGTTCACCCTCCAATGGCCGCTGTGGCCAGTGCACCACGCTGATCCAAAGGCAGGGGCCAGGTGCTTCTCCTAGTCTCCCATGCGGGTGCAGGGCCCAAGCACTTGGGCCATCCTCCACTGCACTCCCTGACCACAGCAGAGAGCTGGCCTGGAAGAGGGGCAACCGGGACAGAATCCGGTGCCTCGACTGGAACTAGAACCCGGTGTGCCGGCGCCGCAGTAGAAGGATAGGCCTATTGAGCCGCGGTGCTGGCCAACTGATTCATTCTTTAAATGCTCTAAAAGCCAGGGCTGGGCTAGGTCTGATCCAGGAGCCCACAACTCCAGTGCAGTCACCACAAGGATGGCAGGCACCAGACACCTGAGCCATCATTCTGCTGCCTCCCAGGGTGCCCATTAGCAGGAAGCTGGATCAGAAGCAGAGGCTTTAGGGCATGAACCAGGCACTCCAATTCAGGTACTTTGAACCAAGCAGAGTCTTAACCAGAATTCCAAATTCCACCCCTCCTATCACCACAACCTTTATAGTTTGTTTCATTATAAAGACTACACACAGGCATGCACAGGAGCATTAATGCATATGTGCACGGCAGTGCAAGGAGGAATTCTCTATCATTCTTCTTTGACTTGCCTCTCCTTGATCAAGGGAATCCCCCCACACTGCTACTTGGACAGGATTCATTCCCAGACTGTAGCTTCTGTCCTCAACCCAAGGGCTTAATGTTTGAGTGTTCCTAACACTTCTCTCCTTTTTTTTTTTTTAAGATTTATTTTATTTATTTGAAAGACAGAGCTACAGAGAGAGGTAGAGACAGAGACAGAGAGGTCTTCCATCTGCTGGTTCACTCCCCAATGGGCCTCAATGGCCGGAGCTGCGCCGATCTAAAGCCAGGAGCTTCTTCCTGGCCTCCCATGCAGGTGCAGAGGCCCAAGGAATTGGGCCATGTTCTACTGCTTTCCCAGGCCAGAGCAGAGAGCTGGATCAGAAGTGGTGCAGCCGGGTCTCAAACTGGCGCCCATATGGGATGCTGGTGCTTCAGGCCAGGGCTTTAATCCGCTGTGCCACAGCGTTAGCCCCTTCTCTCCTTCTTAAAGTGCCTACAAGGTAAAAAGGCGGGCACCCAATGTTCTTCTTGCTTTTCTTGGAGGCAGCCTTGCACAGATCCGATTTCCTGACCTGCTCAGGGCTCCTGGCCATGAACACCCTCACTGCAGTTAGCACTCCCTACTCTTTTGGCAAGCTTGTTTTTCCTTGCACTACTAACCTAAGGGGCTCATTCTTCAGGTCCTGCAGGAGATTCTCACACCCTCACTCTCTAGTCCTACCACACTTTGCTTCCCCTCACTCTGCCCCTCCACACGCCAAGCCGCTGCCTACAGTGCTGGCATCCCATATGAGCGTCGGTTCGAGTCCCGGCTGTTCCACTTCCGATCCAGCTCTTTGCTATGGCCTGGGAAAGCAGTAGAAGATGACCCAAGTCCCTGGGCCCCTGCATTCGCATGGGAGACCCGGAAGAAGCCCCTGGCTCCTGGCTTCGGATACCCGCAGCTCCGGCCATTGTGGCCAACTGGGGAGTGAACCAGTGGATGGAAGACCTCTCTCTCTGCCTCTCCTCCTCTCTCTAACTCTTTCAAATAAAAAATTTAAAAGGTGATCACTGCCTATTAGGATCATCAACAGTCTCTACTCCAACTTCTGTTCTTCAAGCCCCCTGCACACTCCCGAAGGTGCACACACATTCACCTTTGTTACCAACAGTCCTGGCGGAATGTTTTGTTCTTTGGAGTCGTCCTACCAGCCCCGGTTTAAGCCTCACTCTGCCTCACTTCTTCCTCCTCTCCCTCTCCGCCCAGCTGCTTTCCTTTCCATTCCTTGGCGGGCTCGCTCTTGTAACCTTCGGCTTCCCTATTTTCCCTCTTTATTTTAAACCGGCAGGTGTACGGGCTTTCCCGAGACTTCCTTACCCTCTGCCCCCGTTACGCCCGCCCCACTGCGCGCTCCGCAAGTGTCGACAGTTCGCGTTACCTCTCTTCTTGCGCCCACGACCGCCCCCAGGCCCCAGGCCCTTCCGTTGTTTCATGACGAGCCCGAGTTCTTCACCAATCCAACTCCGGTCCCAGTGCCCAAGCCGTGTCCTCCCGCCATCCCTTCACGGCGCCTGCGTTCCCCAGCAACCGGCAGCGCTGGGCAGCCTGGGAGGCAGGAAGAAGCGGCTCTTCCCCTAACAGCCTCCGGAAAGCCTGGAGAAGGGAAGGCGCCAGGACGCCTTCCCGCCAATAGACTACAATACCCAGGATGCTTTGCTACGCTACCTCTGCGGGATCGGACAGGGGCACCTCCGTCTGCGCAAGCGCAAAGGGACACGCCCTTTGAGGACTGCATTGCCCAGCGTGCTTTGCCTTTGGAAACGCTCCCTTTTCCCCCAGAGGACCCGCGAGCTCTACGCGGGGGGCCAACCCAGACTCCGTTACCCAGCTGCCTTTGTGGGAGGGCTGTTGCGCACTTCCGGTAAGGCGCTGAAGTGAGGGGGTGGAGCCTGCGGAGCCGGTGGGCGGTAGGCGGTGCTGCCGGTAGCTGGGTGCTGTCCAAAGGCGACGGGACGCCGTTGGGGGAGCGAGCCGTGACCGGCTGGGCCGCACTTAACGTGGGAAGAAGCTTCGACTACTGTTTGCGTGCGGCCTTCCCTTGATGTCGGCCCTCGAGAAGAGCATGCACCTAGGCCGCCTGCCCTCTCGCCCTCCGCTTCCCGGCAGCGGGGGCAGTCAGAGCGGAGCCAAGATGCGGATGGGGTACGTGACCCGTCCCCCTTCTCGCGGGAGGCCAGGCCCCAGTCTCTAGAGAATGAGTCTGTGAGAGGCCAAGGATGGCAGACAATGTTGGCGGCGGCCTGGAGACGATTAAGCGGAGTGCAAGGCAGATTTGGGAACTAGGGAAGGCGCCCGTCAATGGAAATGGGAGGGGGACAAATAATCTCGTCGAAGGGAGAAGGGAATGAGGCAAAGATTGGGGCCACTGAGAGGCGGATTTCAGGGATGTGGGAGGATGGCGGAGAGGGAGTAGAATGGTAACAGAGGTGGGGGGCCATCTACCAGGGAGAACTGAGAAAAGTTGAGGTGACTCGGGGGTGGGGAACAACTGAGGAAAGGTGCAGCAGGAGTGGGACGATTAGTAGAACGAGATATTGGAAAAGTGGGGGAGAAGAAAACACGTGAGGCAGGGTTGGCGAAGGAAAGAGCAGAAGGTTCTAGAGAGTTCCTGGAGGTGTAAGCGGTTCAGGGAGTGAGGGGGTGACTGATTAGGGAGAGCTGAGGAAGCTGGGGGATAGGCCTGAGGAGCGGTGGCAAACACAGCTGGGAAGACTTAAGGGTAATAAGAAACAGCGCTGAGGAGTCAGGGTTGGCGTTTAGAGTGCCTGCAGCCTGCAGAAATTGAAATGACTAGCAGTAAGGTGTGGTGAGTGCTGCAGCGGTGAGGCCTGGAAGCTTGAAGAGAAGATCTGAATAGATACACCAGGGTGTGAGACCTATAATTAGTGGAACATCGGGAGTACCATGTGAAATGTTTTAGGGAAAACAATTTCCTGCAAAGGGAGGAGAATTGTGTTGAGGAGGGAAACTTGGAATTTTAGGTCATTGAATGGGTTGTGCCAGGTTAGGGGATTCTTGGGCATAGGAAAAGAATGAGATGAACATAGGAAAGGTAGTTTCTGGAGAGCAGAATGGAATTGGCATTTGTTTTTGAGGGGTACTTGTTCTATCAGAGAGGATTCAGGGACTGCTGGTTGTAAAGAGAAAAGAGGAAGATTAGCTGGTAGAAAGCAGCAGATACTTAGGTCATTGTGAATGTGTATGGTGTGTGGGATTCTAGAGATGAGTTAGTAGAGACTCTTGAAAGAGACTAGCAAAGTGAAACTTCAGGTTCCTAAGAAGTAATGTATGAAAAAACAGATCAAAAGGGAGATGAGAATAGGAGATACAGTGGTGTGAAAGTAGGTCCTAAGAATGAAGAGAAAGGAGAATCATATAAAAAGTGGGGTAGAGGGTGTGAGAATGGTTGGAAAAACCAGAGAGTAAACTAAGAATTGGAGATTTGCCTATGAGAATGAGACTTCCTTGAGGGTTGAAAAATGAGAAAACTTTAACAGGAGAAGGTAAGTAGATGGGCACACAATAGAAGAAGTAGAAGGCTACATCTAAAGTAAGGTAAAGATTCTTTGGGCTCTGAAAGAAAGGTTTGACTATAGCATGGGTAAAAATAATCTGGAAACTGACTCATAACATTATTTGGGAGAATTAAGCTGGATTATAAAGTTAACATAATCCTTATTATTGATAGGTATCCTAGTTACTGACTTTCTTAAACTAAAATTTGCTCTTTTGTCACACCAGCATTTTTCTGTACAAATAGATAAAAATACTAGCTTTTTATTAACTATACATGTTGCAGGTAAGTTTAATTAGAGCTTAGCTTCTCTGTCGAAACAAATTTTCTGAAGATGAAGAACTGGCTTAGGGTTGGGGGCTAGAATACCAAGGGAAGGTAAAGGGGTAGTCTGTTAATTAGGAGATTGTATGGATGTTAAGAATCTATGGTTTTAAAATAGATCCTTTAGTCTTCTTGATGGTAGGTTAATTGCTTTTCATGGAAAAGTGCTTCTTTATCAGAGCATGGTGAAGAGAAGAGCATATGCTGGTAACTATATGGTCCTCAAGTAGTTTATTTTCCTGTTTTTGTTTTTTTCCCCGACTTCCTTATTGGTACATATGTGGCCCTCATGTAAATCTCAAGTTGATGATAATATACTCATCGATTCTTTTACCCTGGAATCATAAAGCTGAAAGCACTTTAGAAATGATTAACTTCACCATTTTATTGTACAGTTGAGACTCAACAAATTCTGTATTTTTTTTTTAGGTGAGCTGAGAGGGGAAATATTTTCTCATAATAAATGAGGAAACTGAGATTCAGATCATGGTGATGCTAAGCCTTAGAAGCTTAGTGGCAGGACAGCTAAGTTCTTGGACTTGGGTCCCTTGACTGAGACTTGTGTGCTTTGAATTCATAGTTGTCATCCTGAGAATACTGAGTTGTGTATTTTATTCCTTTAGAATCCTGTAGGATTCAGTCTCTTTTCCTTCATCAGTCTTGTTTATGAAGCCTAACTGCCACCTTTTTAAAAGCATTTTTCTTTATTTCTCTTTGTATACGTTAGCTTTTTTCTTATCCTCCTTTTTTTCATTCCCTCATCCATCTCTAAAATCCTTCCTGTTCCCTTGTCATTCTCTTGTATGACTTCGTGTTTCAACTATTTTCATGATCTCTTCAATTTCACTAAACCTTATTTAGGGTGTTTGCATGTTCAGAGTTTATGATTTTTCTTGTGTTTCCATATTTCAGTTTTTAAGATTGGATTTAGTAATTCTAAAGAATTGCTAGGTAATGTAATAATAGCAATTACTTTTTTTTAAAGGACCGTGTGCCAAGCGTTTGTAGTCGTTTCATTTTTGTTCTTTTATTTAATCAGCCCACAACCCTACAAGGTAGATACTTCCTCACATTTACAGGTAAGGAGATTCATTGCCTCATTAGTATGTGGCAGAACCAGATTTCCATCTAGGTTTAGTCTCTAGAATCCATTCCTTTTTTGTACACCAACATTTCTCTCAGATAAGGCCTAAAATCCTGGTATCCTTTTTCCTTAGTAAATGCCAGTAGATGATGCCAAAAATATGGTAGTTTTGAACTTTTTGTAAAAGTTTTTGGATTTACTCTGATTCAAGTGAATTTGGGATCCCTGCTTGCTTTGTACCTGTAATGTGCTTGAGAGGAATATGCATATCTTATGAAAATCCCTGTTTTAGTAAATGCCATTACCGTTAGAGAGACTGTAGAATATTAAAACCATTCATTATTCAACTAATTTTGGTTTTTCAACAGTTTTGCTTATCTATAGTTACCTCTTATAGTACTTTAACGGACATGTAAGTGACAGTGCCTGTTTCTATTCTAGGAAGTACATTAGGGCAATAGTTAACATTTTCTTTTAATAAATGGGGAAAAAAACCATCTCAAATGTTCATTGAACTGCCAAGATTACAAAATCAATAAGTGGCAGAGAAAAGCATTCAACCCAGAACTTCAGATTTTGTTCATTGTTCTCCTTGTTATACCTTGGCTTAATGTTTGAAGTGTATAGATCAGGGTTTGAAGCCCAGTTTCAGTTAATTTATGTTGGTCAAGTCATTTAACCTCTCATAGTCTGTTTTCTTTTCTCTAAATAAAGATGTTTTTGATTTCCTTAAGATGCTAGGAGAGTGAAATATTATGTGAAAAGCACTTAAGATTCTTGACACTAGACTGTTAAAGAATGGTAAATTATCATATATTGAGAATTGTTTATTTTATGAAGCTCTGTTTTCAGTTTACTATATATTGTCAGCCTTTCCTCCCTCCAGCTGTAGGGTTATTCATGTATGATTGGATCGTCTTTTATCCAACTTCTTAAATTTATTATAGAGATCAAGCCTCCTAGGAAGGCTTTAATGTGGTATTTAGACAGATGGAGAAATAAAGGGCAAGGTAAAGTGATGCATTCAGAGTCACAGATTGGGTTATTTAAATAACCAAATCTCAGTGTTTCTGTTTTTGTTATTTTTCTGTATTCGAAAACATTAAGGTATAATTCACAAATCATAGAAATCATTCTTTCAAAATGTACAATTTTATGGCTTTTAGTATGTTCTCCAGGTTGTACAGTCATCATGTCTAAAATACTTTTATGGTCCTGTAAAGAAACTCCTTACCCTAAGCAGTCACTCTCCCCCAGCCCTTGGCAACACTATTCTACTTTCTGTCTGTGAGTTTGCCTATTCTGGACCTTTCCTATAAAGTGATACAATGTGAGATCGTTTGCAACTGCATTTTTCACTCACTGTAGTTTTCAAGGTTCATCTCTGTTGTGGTATGTGTTAGAACTTCACCCATTTTTTTTATGGCTGAATATGTTCCATTGTATGGATGTACCATATTTTATTTACCCATCTGCTTAGTTGGTGGAGTCTTGGATTGTTTCTGTTTTTTTTTTGCTGTTATAAGAAATGCTACTGTGAACATTCACATGCAGGTATTTGTGTAGAAGTGTGCTTGGCTGGTGCCGCGGCTCACTAGGCTGATCTTCCGCCTTGCGGCGCCGGCACACCGGGTTCTAGTCCCAGTCGGAGCGCCGGATTCTGTCCTGGTTGCCCCTCTTCCAGGCCAGCTCTCTGCTGTGGCCAGGGAGTGCAGTGGAGGATGGCCCAAGTGCTTGGGCCCTGCACCCCATGGGAGACCAGGAGAAGCAACTGGCTCCTGCCATCGGATTAGCGCGGTGCGCCGGCTGCGGCGGCCATTGGAAGGTGAACCAATGGCAAAGGAAGACCTTTCTCTCTGTCCTTCTCTCTCATTGTCCACTCTGCCTGTCAAAAAAAAAAAAAAAGTGTGCTTGTGTTTGACTTAGAGACCTAAGAATGGAATTGCTGGGTCATCTGTAAGTTGTAATTATTCTTCAAGAAACTTTTAAACTGTTTTCCAAGCGACTCTGAAATTCCTTGTTTATTAGGGATATTTCTCCTTATATATGTTAAAAATAATTTTCCCAATTACCAAACACTTATTAATATTTTTTTTGCCATATGACGTTTTGTTTTTTAAGCTTAATTATTGAAACACATTTATTTAGAATGTACTATTTCTCAATAAGGAATCCATATGGTTTGCCCTGCATATTTGTATGGTTTCCCTTTTTTACATTCATCTGAAGCTTATCTTGATGTGCAGGTGAGTAACAAATCCAGTAGACTATCTGGTTGTTGTAACACCATTTGTTAAACAGTCCTTTGCCTATTGTGAATTTCATTTATGTCTTTTTCCTTTGATTAAGTTGGCATTTTTATCATTTGCCAAATTTCCCCAGAGATTTGGGTCTGTTTCTGGAATTTCCTTTTTCATAATAGTATTTATTTATGTGCTCCTCCTACATTTTTCATAAGATAGTCTTTTTTTTTTTTTTTGAAAGATTTATTTATTTGAAAGAGTTATAGGGAGAAGTAGAGACAGAGAGAGGTCCTCCTCAAATGGCTGCAATGGCCGGAGCTGAGCCAATCAGAAGCCAGGAGCTTCTTCCAGGTCTTCCACATGGGTGCCATCTTCCACTGCTTTCCCAGGCACATTAGCAGGGAGCTGGATGGGATGTGGAGTAGCCAGGACTTGAACCAGTGCCCATATGGAATGTCAGAGCTGCTGGTCGGGACTTTAACTCGCTGCGCCACAATGCTGGCCCCAAGATAGTCTTTATTATCATGTTTTCATAGGTGGCTTGGTAACTTCCTAGCTTCTCCTGCTCTCTTTTTTTTTTTTTTTTTAGCATTTTCCTGATTCCTTCCCTTTTGTGTGTGTGTGTGTGTGTGTGTGTGTGTGTGTATTTAAGATTTATTTTATTTGATAGGCAAAGTTAGAGTGTGAGATAGAGATCTTCATTTGCTGATTTACTTCCCAAATAGCTGCAATGGCGGGACTGGACTAGGCCAAAGCCAGGCGCCAAGAGCTTCATCTGTGTTTCCCATGTGGGTGGCAGGGGCCCAAGGACTTGGGCCAACTTCCACTGCTTTCCCAGTCACATTAGCAGGGAGCTAGATTGGAAGTGGAGCAGCCAGGACTTCAACTGGCACCCATATAGGATGCTGGTATTGCAGGCAGTGGCTTAACCCATAATGCTACAACACCAGCCTGTTTGTATATTTTTACAAAGGTTTCTAATCAACTAGACTAGTGCCAGAACTAAATTGTTATAGAAATTTGTATTGGGGTTACGTTGGCTGTGAAAATTAATTTAGAGTAAATGTATGATGTTGAATCTTCCTTGAAGAAATATGAGACGGAGAGAAAGGTCTTCCTTTGCCATTGGTTCACCCTCCAATGGCTGCCGCGGCCGGCGCACCATGCTGATCCAAAGCCAGGAGCCAGGTGCTTCTCCTGGTCTCCCATGGGGTGCAGGGCCCAAGCACTTGGGCCATCCTCCACTGCACTCCCTGGCCACAGCAGAGAGCTGGCCTGGAAGAGGGGCAATTGGGACAGAATCTGGCGCCCCAACCGGGACTAGAACCCGGTGTGCCGGCGCCACAAGGCGGAGGATTAGCCTGTTGAGCTACAGCGCCGGCTTGTAATATGTTACCTTTTTTAAAATTTTTATTCATTTTTTGAGAGTTTCCATGCCCCAAGTGCACACAACAGGTTGGGGGCTGAAGCAGGGAACCAGGAATTCAATCCAAGTCTCCCACGTAGGGGTCAAGAACCAAATCACTTGAGCCATCATCATTGCCTCCCAGGGTCTGCTTTAGTGAGACATTGGACTCAGGAGCTGGGAGCCCAGTATCAAAATCAGGGACTCCAGTATGGGACGTGAGTGTCTTAACCCCTAGGCCAAATTCTTCTGCTGTGACAACTTTTAATTTGTATCAACCCCTTTTAATGGAAAAATATTTCAAACACCCAAATATTGAACCTAGAGTATATTTAATATTCCTTAAATATGTACAAGTATAAATAGGGATACATTCTTTATAGATATATAATACATTCCATGTTACTCTTATAATTAAAAAACTCAGTAGCTTCACCATTTAAATAGTTAAATTTACAAAAATCCCCAAATTCAAATAAATAACATTACTTAATGTGAAATAGTCTACTTTGGTATTAATAAATAAAGGACATTTGTTATTGTAAGTAGTAGAATTGAAGTTGCTCTGCTGTGTCACTCAGACCCAGGATTTTTGCATAGGTTTGTTTTGCCGTCCTCAGAAAAGTGGCCTTCAGGTTGCAGGATGGCTGCTGTAGTTCCACCTATGTCTTGTTTTTATTTTTTCAATTAAAAGGAAAGGAATGGGCAGAGTTCTTCTGCTAGCTAAACTGATTTTCCTACCACTCTGCCCCACCCATTGTCCCCACAAAACAGAAGCTCTCCAGCAGGTTTTTTTTTCCCTTAAGTCATGTTGTTGGACTGATTCATAGGGAATGGCATTGCTATGACTGATTCAGACCAATTCCAGTTCACCCCTTTGGGCTGAGAGACAGAATCTTCACTACTTAAATGTACCAGAATTCTATTAGGGAAGAAAGTGGTAGGAAATGGGGAGGGGATGACTGGAGTAGAGAGTAAACTACATCCATCCCAGTTCCTAAAGTTAACAAGTGGGGAAGCAGGATCTTCTGATTTCAGACTCCTCTCATTTTTCACTGCTGCACCAGTATAGGAAGTGAGCTCTACCTCCTCCCCAACACACTCCTCCTTTCTTCATGCCATTCAGCCCATCCTTATTGCCAGGTTTGAATCCTTTGATTAATACCTGATGACTTAAGAGTAAAAATCCATTTTTCCATGCTGCTAATTGCCAGCAAATCTGTTATTTCTTCTTACTGTTGATAAAATTAGGTGGTTTGCTTTAGCTTTTTTTTTTTTTTTTTAAAACTTAATGAGTCCTTTTTGTTTCCTGGTGTCAGATTTCAAAAAAAAATCTCTAGTTGCTTGGGAAAAACTTTTCTTCAAGCTATGAAATAGTTTATTTTGGAGAAGAAAGTTTTAATGAATAGCTTCATTAAAAATGTGTCTCACTTAAATGCCACACTTAGATATTCTTCAAAATAAATTTGGCTCTCTGTGAACTGTGGACAGGTTCCTCATCTGTGTATTTTTTTTTTTTTTTGAGAGGCGAAGAGATTATTTTTATTTATTATTTTGAAAGTTACTGGAGGAAGGGGGAAGAATATTCCATCCACTGGTTGAATCCCCAGGTGGCTGCAATGGCTGGGGCTGGGCCAGGCTGAAGCCAGGAACTTCATCTGGGTCTCTCACGTGGTTTGCAGGGGCCCAAACACTTTTTTTTTACACATCTTTTATTGCTTTTCCCAGGCTATTATCAGCGAAGTAGTGCCCAGGACATAAACCAGTGCCCATACAGAATGCTGGCATTGCAGGCAAAGGCTTTTATCTGGTATGCCACAGCGCTAGCCCCATCATCTGTGGATTTAACCAATTAGAAATCGAAAGTTTTATTTAAAGGATGGCATATAGGGCCTGATGCTGTGGTGTAGCTGATAAAGCTGCCGCCTGCAGTGCCAACATCCCATATGGGCACCGGTTCGAGTCCTGGCTGCTCCACTTCTGATCCAGTTCTCTGCTATGGCCTGGAAAAACAGTGGAAGGTGGTCCAGGCCCTTGGGCCCCTGCACCTGAGTGGGAGACCCAGAAGAAGCTCCTGGCTTTAGATTGGCCCAGCTCTGGCCATTGTGGCTATTTGGGGAGTGAACCAGCAGATCGAGGACCTCTCTGCTTCTGCCTTTCGAATAAATAAATAAATAAAAATTTTTTTAAAAAAGGATTGCATATGTACTGAACATTTACAGTTCTCTTTCTTGTCATAATTCTCTAAAACAATGCAATATGACAACTATATAGTGCTTATGTTGTAGTAGGTATTGAAAGTTCTACGGCCGGCATTGTGGCTCACTAGGCTAATCCTCCACCTGCAGCACCGGCACCCTGGGTTCTAGTCCCGGTCGGGGTGCTGGTTCTGTCTTGATTGCTCCTCTTCCAGTTCAGCTCTCTGCTGTGGCCCGGAAAGGCAGTGGAGGATGGTCCAAGTGCTTGGGCCCTGCACCCACATGGGAGACCAGGAGGAAGCACCTGGCTCCTGGCTTTGGATTGGTGCAGCATGCCAGCTGCGGCGGCCATTTGCGGGGTGAACCAACAGAAGGAAGACCTTTCTCTCCTTCTCTTTCTCACACTAATTCTGCCTGTCAAAAGAAAAAGAAAGTTCTAGAGATGGTTTGAAGTATACAGAAGGATGTATGTAGGTGGTAGAACTGTTCCATTTTATATAAGGGATTTGAGCATCCAAAGATTTTGGTATCCGTGGGAGTCTTGGAACAAATCCCCCTGTGGATACTGAGTGATGACTGCTGTACTGATTACCAGTCTAAAGCACATACCACCAGTATATTTAGATGATTGCATAAGAGATGATGTTGAAAGTTCTAGTCATTCCAAACCACACCAGAAGACTGAACTTGCTCACCCTCAGTCTTTTCCCAACTGCCTTCATGACTTTTGTCATGGACTTTCCCAGGTTTATGTGGAAATCCTCCTTTGTCATTAGCAAGCTGTGGGGTTCTGGTCAATGATTTTCTTTCTGGGCCTCGCTTCGTGGTGAAATAGAACACTTTGGCATTAGACATACATGAGTTAGATGTAAGCTCCAGTGTTACCAGAATCTGGGCAAGTTATATCCAAGCTACCTTTAAAATGTGAATAATTTTCAGAGTTCAAAACCCTGCTTGACACATAATGGGCACTTGGTTGGTTCCTGACATAAAGATTTGGGTTAGAAGAGCTGCTTCAGTATGTTGTTTCTAGACTCTTGAAGTCTGCTGCTTTAATAACATGCCCTTATTGCTAGTAACAAGCACGCCACACCTACCATGACCCCCGCCAACCATCTGGTTGCCTTCTTTTCATTTTCCTTAAATTACTGCTAATGAGAACATTTTAAAAGCAGTGGTGTCTTGATTTAAATGGCTGCTGCAATTAAACCTCAGTATTTACCCTCCGCCAGAGCACTTCTAAACTGGAGACTCTGTGACAGCCGTGACTCAGACTGCCACTGTGCAGTTCGTGATTCATCATAACTTTTTTTCATCAACAACTTTTAATAGACTAGTAGATTTTGAAGTGTATAATACCTATTTAGATTTGAGACATTTATTAAAAACATACATTAGGGGCTGGTGCCATGGCATGGTAAGCTAAGCCTCTGCCTGCAGCACTGGCATCTCATGTGGGCACCAGTTCATGTTCTGGCTGTTCCTACTAATGGCCTGAGAAAGCAGTGGAAGGTGGCCCAAGTAATTGGGCCTCTGCACCCACGTGGGAGACCTGGAAGAAGCTCCTGGTTTCAGATTGGCCCAGCTCCAGCGGTTGTAACCATTTGGGAAGTGAACCAGCAGATGAAAAATCTGTCTCTCCCTCTCTGTAACTCTGCCTCTCAAATAAAATCTTTAAAAAAATAACTATTATTTCTTATTCCTCTTTTCCTAAGAAGGCAAGAAAATTTTTTTTCCTCCCCTTTTCCTTTCTCTCCCTCCCTTCTTGCTTTCCTTAGCAATTGGTCAAGTAATTTTGTCAGTTTGATTATTATCTGCTTGTTGGCATCATCACATTGGAGGCAAGCAGCACATGCTCTGTGTTCCCCAGCTCCTTGTAGAAATAACGCTTATCCCTCTAACTTGTAATTACTGCTTGTCTACTACTCAAGACCATGAGCAGCTGCTGCCTTTTTTTTTTTTTTTTTATTTGAAAGGCAGAGTTACAGAGTTAGGGAGAGGCAGAGAGAAAGGTCTTAGATCTGCTGGCTCACTCCCCAAATGGCTGCAGTGACCTAGCTGGGCCCGAAGCCAGAAGCTTCTTCCAGGTCCCTCATTTGTGTGCAGGGGCCCAAGCACTTGGGCCATCTTCTCTGCTGCATTCCCAGGCACATTAGCAGGGAGCTGGATCAGAACTGGAGTTGCCAGGGCTTGAACTGGCATCTCTGGGATGCCAGCAGTGGTGCCTTTACTGGCTCTGCCACAATGCCGGCCCTGACTGTGAGCTTCTTAACAATAGCAATTGTGTCTGAATTTTCCTGATGCCTAGCCTGACTACTTAAGTATTTGCTGAATGAGAAACCCAAATTGGGAACCTGCATTCTATAAGACCAACTCTTATTTCCCCACGAGTTCTATTGAGATACTATAACTAGACATCGATACTCCTTTTCTTCTGAAAACTGTTCAACTTCATAGAATAATTGAACCCTTAATTCATTTCAACATCAGCTTTTAGGTAAATGTGTTGTGAGTCTTTATAGTACATTGTTTGGAGATTTAAAATACTCATATGATTTCAAATTCATTCTTGCAATTGGTCTCTATATATAAAGATTCACACCTGTGACTTAGTTTTATTTTTATCAAAATTTGATAATTTATCTCTTTTGCTACAGTTCTCCAAACCTGAAAGCAAATCCATTACTAGAAGAGACTATATGTCAGCAATTAGTTTTAGACTGGGTTTATTTTATATAGTTGGATTTTCTGCCATTTCCCAGTTTGTCTCTTGTTTTCCCAGAGTTACAGCTTTTTCTTTTTTCTTTCTTTTTTTAAGTTATTTATCTATGCAAAAAGCAGAGTTAAAGATAAGGAGAGATAGAGAGAAGTCTTCTACCCACCAGTTCATCCCCAAATGACCACAACAGCTGGAGCTGGGCCATTCTGAAACCAGGAGCTTCCTTCAGGTCTCCTATGTGGGTACCAGGGGCCCAAGCACTTGGACCATCCTCTGCTGCTTTTCCCAGGCCATTATCAGGGAGTTGGGTCAGAAGTGGAGCAGCTGGGTCTTGAACCGGTGTCCGTATGGGATGCCGGCACTGCAGCCGGTGGCTTAACCCATAGCATCAGCCCCCAAAACTCTTTTTCAAGGGAGATGGGTCCTATACATTGGTGACTCCACCAAGTTAAGGACCAGAGCAAGCACTCTTCTGTTAAAGGTTAGCATTAAAATCTCTCCATAGTTGTATCCCAGGTGTCCGCCTCACAAATAGTTCTTGCTTGTACCAATTGTCAAGTTTAGTTTGCTTGCAATGCCTGCATTTTCTTTATTTTTTCAAGTCCTATTCAACCCCTGAAACTCATGAAGCTCTTCTTGACTTCCAGCCCATTCATTTACTCTCCCCTTTATCATTTCCATTTACTTGTTAGATTTTGTGTGTTACTACTTGGTATTACATTTTCATTGCTGTTGTGTTAAATTTATTTATAGGTTTATCTTAATTTTTAAAGTTTTCCAATAAAGTTGGAGCTCTTAGAGTGAAAAGGATTTATTTTATTTTATTTATTTATTTTTATTTGACAGGTAGAGATATAGACAAAGAGAGAGACAGAGAGAAAGGTCTTCCTTCCACTGGTTCACTCCCCAAATGGCCACTACAGCCGGCGCTGTGCCGATCTGAAGCCAAAAGATTTATTTAAAAAAAATTCTTTATGCTTTCCATGCCAGCACTATTAAGTAAATGTACTCATGTAAAATTTGATTTAATGGACACATAGCACATAACATTCACTTAAAATGAGATCCTGAAGCTCTTCCTGTCACTGATCTTTCCATTTTCTGGTTTTGCTTTTATTTTTTTTCTTTCTTCCTTTCCATGGCACCTATTATTTATACCATGGATCAGGAAACTTTTTCTGTAAGGGACCAGATACTTAATTTTAAGGTTTGTGGGCCATATAGTTTCTGACACAGCCCTTAAACTGTGGTAGGGTGAAAGGTAACAGACTGTATAAATGAATGTAACTCTTTCAACACTTTATTTGTGGAAACAGATTTGAATTTCATGTAAAATCACATGCCATAAAAAAGCATCCCTTTCCCTACAACCTAAAAATGTAAAAAATCATTCTCAACTCATGGACGATACCAAAATAGGTCGTGGCCTACACTTGCGCAAATGTCATAGTGTGCAACATCATATTAATACTATTTTGGTACTTCTATCATAGTAACAAGATAGATTTTAAAACTAAAAAACTATACTACTTAACCATTTAAGTGGTACAAGTTTGACTTTTTTTTTAAGATTGATTTATTTAGTTGAAAGAGTTACTGAGAGAGGGAAAGATAGATCTTGCATTGCTGGTTCTCTCCCCTAAACAGCTACAATGGCCAGGGCTGGACCAGGCCAAAGCCAGGAGCCAAAGAGCTTCTTCCACATGGGTAGTGGAGCCTAATGACTTGGGACATCCTCTGCTGATTTACCCGGGCCATTAGCAGGGAGCTGTATTGGAAGTGGAGCAGCCAGCACATGAAGCAGCACCCAAATAGGATGCCGGCTTTGCAGGCAGTGGCTTAACCTGCTATGCCACAACACTAGCCCCAGATTTTTTCTCAAAATATGCAGATAATACTAGCCTCTCAAAATTTTTGAATAGAATAAAATTTCTGAATAGAAAATGGTCTGTGTGTATAATTATTTAAATTGCAAAGTTATGTATGGAAACTTTCTGTATTTTATTAATTATAGGATACATTTCTTTTCATACTTAAAATGATAATCTTTTAATTTTTATTTTATTTGGAAGGCAGAGGGATGGAAAGAGATTTTTCTTCCACTGATTCACTTTTCAAATGCCCCTGCAAGCAGCCAGGGTGGCCAGGCTGAAGCCAGAAGCTGAAAGTCAATCTGGGTCTTCTTTCACATGGGTAGCAGGAGCCCAAGGATTTGAGCCATCATCTGCTATCTCCTAGGGTGTGTGTTAGCAGGATAATGGATCTGAAGCAGAGAAGCCAACTGGAGCTAGGCGCTCTGATATGGGATGCAAGTATCCCAAGCAGTGACCCGACAGCTGGGCCAAACGCCTAGCCCAGTGATAGTTTCTTTTGGTCTTAACTTGACTCTTACTGCTTGCACTTGAGTGAACACCAAAACCAGCAACAAAACTTGAAAAGTCTCGGAGACAAAAGTGGACTGCTCTTCTAATCACTAGAAACTAAATGGTTGTGAGGAGAGGTGAATGTTTGGTCAGTTGAATCTGTAATTCCTGAAAGTAAGCTGGCATATGAGTTGTTTAGTTTTGAGAAATGGTCTATCACTAGTGCTCTTGAGAGGCACAGAGAACTGTATTAGAGTGATTGAGAGGAGAGTAGGACTCTAAATATGAGTACATTGGTGGGAATGCCTTAAGCATTTTTATTCTGCTCTCATTCTTCTTTATGTATTCAAAACTGATATATGATGAACCTGTATAGATACAGAAGGGCTCTGTCAGGGGAGAGTGTTGTGGTGCAGTGTGTTAAGTCACCACTTGGATTGTCTGCAGCCCATATTGGAGTGCCAGTTCAAGTCCTGGCTATTCCACTTTAGTTTCAGCTTCCTGCTAATGCACCTGGGAAGGAAGCAGATGATGGTTCAAGTACATGGGTCCCTGCTATCCACTTAACAGAACTAGGTATAATTCTGTGCTCCTGACTTTAGCCTGCCCTTGCCTTGGCTGTTGCAGGCATTTGGAGAGTGAGCCAACAGGTGAAAGATCTCTGTCTCTCCCTCCCTGTCACTCTGCCTTTCAAATAAAATAGATAAGTCTTGAAAAAGGAAACCCTGCAGAATATGTTTGTTTTTTTTAAAGGGCTTTCTTTTATATAAAATTGAGTGGTAAAGTATTATGTCTTAATTTACTTGGTAGTTCTTAGTGGTTCCTCTTGCAGTTGATGGTGCCCTGTGTTTACAGTATTTCATATACTAACAGGATTTTGATATACTTGTTTAGTCTTCTCTAATTGTAAACTTTTTGAAAGCTTTACTTGCTCCAAAGTGATTAGCACGTTGGACTCAACAAACATTTGTTGAACTCAGATATAGTAGGAATGTGACTTTTTCTTCAGCAGTTTGGAATTGTCCTCCCTGTATTTATTAGGAAAGCAAATGGGAGGAGGGAGTCATACGTTGTTGAGTATAGAAGTGAAATTCACTGTTTCTCATAGTGTCCATTTCACTTCAACAGGTTTCCTTTTTGGTGCTCGGTCAGTTGTCACTGATCAGGGAGAACATATGATATTTGTCCCTTTGAGACTGGCTTAATTCACTCAGCATGATGTGTTCCAGATTCCTCCATTTTGTTGTAAATGACCGGATTTCATTGTTTTTTACTGCTGTATAGTATTCTATAGAGCACATGTCCCATAATTTCTTTATTCAGTCTACTGTTGATGGGCATTTAGGTTGATTCCAGGTCTTAGCTATTGTGAATTGAACTGCAGTAAACGTTAAGGTGCAGACAGCTTTTTTGTTTGCCAATTTAATTTCCTTTGGGTAAATTCCAAGGAGTGGGATGGCTGGGTTGTATGGTAGGGTTATAGTCAGGTTTTTGAGGAATATCCAGACTGTCTTCCATAGTGGCTTTACCAGTTTGCATTCCCACCAATAGTGGGTTAGTGTCCCTTTTTCCCCACATCCTTGCCAGCATCTGTTGTTGGTAGATTTCTGTATGTGAGCCATTCTCACCGGGGTGAGGTGAAACCTCATTGTGGTTTTGATTTGCATTTCCCTGATTGCTAGTGATCTTGAACATTTTCTCATGTGTCTGTTGGCCATTTAGATTTCCTCTTTTGAAAAATGTCTATTGAGGTCCTTGGCCCATCTCTTAAGTGGGTTGTTTGTTTTGATGTTGTGGAGTTTCTTGATCTCTTTGTGGATTCTGGTTATTAACCCTTTATCTGTTGCATAGTTTGCAAATATTTTTTCCCATTCTGTCAGTTGCCTCTTCACTTTCCTGACTGTTTCTTTAGAAGTACAGAAACCTCTCAATTTGATGCAATCCTAAATGTTAATTTTGGCTTTGACTGCCTGTTCTTCCGGGGTCTTTTCTAGGAAGTCTTTGCTGGTACCTATATCTCACAGAGTTTCTCCAATGTTCTCTAATAATTTGATGGTGTCGGGTCATAGATTTAAGTCTTTAATCCATGTTGAGTGGATTTTTGTGTAAGGTGAAAGGTAGGGGTCTTGGTTCATGCTTCTGCACGTGGAAATCCAATTTTCCCAGCACCATTTATTGAATAGACTGTCCTTACTCCAGGGATTGGTTTTGGATCCTTGATCAAATATAAGTTGGCTGTAGATGTTTGGGTTGATTTCTGGTGTTTCTATTCTGTTCCATTGGTCTATCTATTTCTGTACCAGTACCATGCTGTTTTGATAACAGCTGCCCTGTAGTATGTCCTGAAATCTGGTATTGTGATGCCTCCAGCTTTGTTTTTGTTGTACAAGATTGCTTTAGCTATTCGAGGTCTCCTGTGTCTCCATGTGAATTTCAGCATCATTTTTTCCAGATCTGAGAAGAATGTCTTTGGTATTTTGATTGGTATTGTATTGAATCTATAAATTGCTTTTGGGAAAATGGACATTTTGATGACATTGATTCTTCCAATCCGTGAACATGGAAGATTTTTCCATGTTTTGCTTTCTTCTATTTCTTTAAGATTTTGTAATTCTCATTGTAGAGATCTTCAACGTTCTTGGTTAAGTTTATTCCAAGGTATTTGATTGTTTTTGTAGCTATTGTGAATGGGATTGATATTAGAAGTTCTTCCTCAGCTTTGGCATTGCCTGTGTATACAAAGGCTGTTGATTTTTGTGCATTGATTTTATATCCTGCTACTTTGCCAAACTCTTCTATGAGTGCCAATAGTCTCTTAGAATTCTTTGGATCCCCTAAAGGCATTCGGATCTGGCTGAAGAGCCCATGAGAGTATTTTAGGCATGGAAAGGCAAGACACTCTGGCAAAAAAAAAAAAAAAACCTAAGTGAAAGATCTCTACGAGTGAGATCCCAGTGGAAAGAACGGACCATCAAAGAAGGAGGTACCTTTCTCTGAAGGAAGGAGAGAACTTCCACTTTGACTATGACCTCGTTTAAATAAGATCAGAGTTGGCAAACTCAAAGTACTTCCATAGCCTTGGCAACTCATGACAAGAGCCTAGGGTGATTACTGATGCCATAAACAAGAGTGTCAATTTGCTAAGTTGTCAACAGGAGTCACTGTGCACTTCTCATGTAGGATCTCTGTCCTTAATATGTTGTACAATGTGTACTCAAACAGTATTTTACACTTTGTGTTTTGGTGTGGGTGCAAACTGTTGAAATCTTTACTTAATTTATACTGAATTGATCTTCTGTATATAAAGATAATTGAAAATGAATCTTGATGCGAATGGAATGGGAGAGGGAGCAGGAGATGGGAGGGTTGTGGGTGGAAGCGAAGTTGCGGGGGGGGGAAGCCATTGTAATCTATAAACTGTACTTTGGAAATTTATATTTATTAAATAAAAGTTAAAAAAAGTGAGATTCAAAAATTGTGATTATTGACATTATGCAAAAATGAACTTGTGCCCTTATTTACATTCTTCTTTAATTCCATAGTTAGATCTCCCTGTCTTTATTATAGTAAAAAGATATAGCTTAGGTTGTTAAGATTAAATTTAAATAAATTTAAATTATGTTTGTAAAGTGCCTAGCATATGTGTGGGATCTTCAGAAAGTTCATGGAAAGTGAGTATTATGAAAAGAATTTCATGGATTTGAAAATTTTTTATACCAAAATAAACATTTCTTTCCATTTTTTCACAAACTTTTTGAAATACCCTTGTATACATGCCTGTCTTTTCATTTACTTGTCTTTCATTAAACCAGTGTTTCCTGCTCCATAAGAAGCATGGTTCAAGACACATAAAAACCGTTTTTAATTAAGTTTACTGTGTGAATCATCTCATCTACAACATATTATTAGCTAAATTTCATCATAAATGGCATTTTAGCTTATTATGGATAAGTAAACTTGGGAGTGCAGCTACCCAGATAATCTACCAGCATTTCGATACTGTTAATCAGGGGGAAATGTAGTTCAGTATTCTCAGCAGTTTTATAAACCTTTGGACTATAAATCTGTTTTTAAGTTGCAGTATCTCTACACTAAGATTTTTTTTAATTCAGTGAGTGTTGGGACATTTTCATGTTTTATTGGACTTATATAGTTTGTATTTTTGCCTCTTTTCAGTCCAGGTCAATGTTTAATAAGGTTGGTTCTTTGAATTTTTATACCATTTGCTGTAACAGAATCTTCATATCAGATATCTTTGTGAATCCTTGCCTGACCTGATTACACCCCTTTGAGTGCCCCAAGTGAGACTGAATGTCCCAACTATGAGCTGTCATGGCTTATTTATGATAGAATTATATACCTACAATGAAGATGACCTTCTTGAGCTGTCGGAAATGATCGATAGCTGAAGTCAGCAGTGAAAACATTTAAAAAAAAAAAAAAACTCACCAAAAAACTGGACTTAGTTTCATCTATTATAATATTTACCTGAAATGATTATCTCTTTAGTCTAGAATTTGCCCTGAATCATAAGTATACCTCTGAATTACCTGTATGTGTCCTGGATTCCTTGGAGTCAGATTTTTAAAGTCCCTTGATAACCATTTTGTCCACTTGATGCCATTGTCTGGCATCTTTGAGAAGAAGTTCTGTCGTACCCTACTCCACAGCAAGAGGCTGAGCGGGGAATCCACGCGGAAGAGGGCAAAAGGACTTGGGGGCTCCTTGAGGTGTTCGTCAGCTTTGGCTTTTTTGCCCGTTGTCGTATCCTTTCTTTTGTGTATTGTCTGATGTACTTGATAGTACCTGAGTTTGAAATGGATGAGGACAGCTGCTACCGTTAAGGACCAAATTTCATGCTGCCACTAAACAGAAACCCCACTGGAAAAAAAAAAAGAATTATATACCTAACCTATACACTACCTTTTCCTGTTCTCTATGTATGACCTTTTTGCCAGCAAAGACCAAATTTTAATTAATAGGAGTTTCTGGACTGCTGATTTTCTTAGTGCCTAGGAAATATATCAGGACCTCCCCTACAGGGCATGCTCAAATGTCTTTCTAATTGAATTGGAATTAAAATAGCAGCTGCTGTATACACAGGTTGTGACTGGAAAGAAGCTCTGAAATAATTGCCCTAAAGATATTTAATGTTTGCCTGTGAAATTTGTCTTTTATTCTAAGTCATCGTGGCATTCGGATGACTCTGGGAAGTGAGTGTAATGGCTGAACTGTACTTCATTGAAGGCTTCTGTATGGACTTTCTTGGTGTTTAAATTCTGACTCCAAACCTGCTTGCTTGCTTCCCGTTGTGGCAGAATGATGTTTTGTTGTTGTTGTTGTTGTTTATTAGACAGACAGAGTTAGACAGTGAGAGAGACAGAGAGAAAGGTCTTCCTTCTGTTGGTTCACTCCCCAAGTGGCCACTACGGCCGGCGAGCTGCACTGATCCGAAGCCAGAAGCCAGGTGCTTCCTCCCGGTCTCCCACACGGGTGCAGGCGCCCAAGCACCTGGCCATCCTCTTCTGCCCTCCTGGGCCACAGCAGAGAGCTGGACTTGAAGAGGAGTAGCCAGGACCAGAACCCGGCACCCATATGGGATGCCGGCGCTGCAGGCGGAGGATCAACCAAGTGAGCCATGGCGCTGGCCCGGCAGAATGATGTTTTACACAAGTTCTGTTCACAGCTAAGGCCATGCACATTGATTATAAGTTTGACCAGCTACAATTAGCCCTTGCAGAAACATCAAAAAGCCTTGTGTGCTGTCTTCCATTAAAAAGCTGTGTATACTTGCTTTCATTAATGGTGTCCCAGTGGCTGTGTTTTCCCCAGTTCATTTTAGAAAGGTTGTCATTATGTCCTCTTTACTCTCAGTGTTTTTGAAAAAGAAGTCATTATGTTACTCCCATGTTGAATGAGTGCTAGAACTAAAACTTAGAATTTTTTTCCTAAAAAAAAAAAAATTAAGCGAAGTAGAACTCTATTAACAGAAGTGCAAAGTTACAAGACTTCTTCCTATGATGTAGCAATTTGTCTTTATCCATATACTTTTTTAAAAAAAGATTTATTTATTTATTTGAAAGAGTTACACAGAGGAGAGAGAGAGACAGACAGGGAGAGAGGTCTTCCATCTTATGGTTCACTCCCCGATTGGCTGCAGTGGCCAGAGCTGCGCTGATCTGAAGTCAGGAGCCAGGAGCCAAGAGCTTCTTCCGGGTCTCCCACATGGGTGCAGGGGTCCAAGGACTTGGGCCATCTCCCACTGCTTTCCCAGGCCATAGCAGAGAGCTGAATTGTAAGTAGAGCAGCTGGGTCTCAAACAGGCACCCGTATGGGATGCTGGCACTCCAGACCAGGGTGTTAACCTGCTGCGCCACAGTGCCGGCCCTTATCCATATACTTTTTAAGCAAAGTATATTCTTGTGTGATCTGACTCAGCATGTTGGAAGTTCCCGTGGACTAAGTATCTTAACAGAAAATGGCTTTAAGTGAAGTAAGGTTTCATTTATTTGCTTGAAACCAGATTATATATTGAGCTAAAAGTATCCTGCCCTGTGTAATGCAGAACATTTTGTGAAATGCTGCTATTTCCATTTTTGGATTCTATGATGCCCAATTATGAGATGATTAAACATTCTCACAAGTAATCATCACAGGAAAGTACTAGGATTAGGAGCTAGGATTTTCAAGCACACGGTAAGTATTTAATAAGCTGGAACTCTAAAACAAACCGAAAACCGTCAATGTTCTCTTCCTTTGAGTGGCATTAGAAAATTCAGATTTGTTTTTGATTCTTGCTTCTCACTTCATCCTCCTATTTCCTCCTCTCATCATTATCATTATCTTGACTTTGTTAACCTTGACTTTTTCTTAGTGTTCATTGTGCTTAAGCCTCCTGCAGGGGTCCTCTCTCAGTCATTACTATCCCTACAGCAGTAACCAATCCACTTTCACCTCTTTCTAGGATTTCTGGGTGTTGTCAGCTTTGATTTCAAGAATGGAGAATCTAATATTACTCTGAAAATAGTATTGAAAGCTGATGAGAAAGTGATCCTGTAAGTCAGATTCTCATTCAGCTGCTTTCAGTGGTCTTGGACAAGTTATGTAGCCTTGGCCTTAGTTTTTTCATTTGCAAAACAGGGATTATAATAGTAACCCTAGAGGACTGTAGTGGAACTTAATTCATGTGTTTATCTCCATGCTCTCCCCAAACCTAATTAAATTATAGTAAAATAATTTAGAAAAAGGATTAAAGCAAAGTTGAAATATGAGAAGATACCAAGGAAATTTAGGAAGACAGCCAGTGGAAAAATATTAACTCACTGATCAGAGAAAACTCTGCTCCTACCCCTCTCTCTTCCCTCCTTCCGTCACCTTCCTTCCTTCTATTTCTGCCTTTCAAATATTAAATATTTTAAAATAACTGTATGTGTTAATTTTCTGGAAACATTAACTTTATACCATTTATTTATTTTTAAACATTTATAGGCCGGCGCCGTGGCTCAACAGGCTAATCCTCCGCCTTGCGGCGCCGGCACACCGGGTTCTAGTCCCGGTCGGGGCGCCGGATTCTGTCCCGGTTGCCCCTCTTCCAGGCCAGCCCTCTGCTGTGGCCCAGGAGTGCAGTGGAGGATGGCCCAAGTGCTTGGGCCCTGCACCCCATGGGAGACCAGGTAAAAGCACCTAGCACCTGGCTCCTGCCATCGGATGAGCGCGGTGCGCCGGCCACAGCGCGCCGGCCGCGGCAGCCATTGGAGGGTGAACCAACGGCAAAGGAAGACCTTTCTCTCTGTCTCTCCCTCTCACTGTCCACTCTGCCTGTCAAAAAAAACAAAACAAAACAAAAAAACATTTATTTATTTGAAAGAGTTAAACAGGAGAGGCAGAAAGAGAGGTCTTCCATCTGATGGTTCACTCCCCAATTAGCTACAACGGCCGGAGCTGCACCAATCCTAATCCAGGAGCCAGGAGCTTCCTCCAGGTCTCCCACGTGGGTACAGGGGCACTAGGACTTGGGCCATCTTCTACTGGTTTCCCAGGCCATAACAGAGAGCTGGATCGGAAGTAGAGCAGCTGGATCACATCCATATGGGATGCTGGCGCTTCAGGCCAGGGTGTAACCCGCTGCACCACAGTGCTAACCCTATATCATTGATTTATATATCTACCTGGATACACTGTCTTTTGAGTACTAATAGCTTTTTAGGGAGTTTGTATGACCTCTCACTTTGTTCTTTTTTTAAAACAACTGTTTATTACAGATCCATATGAATTTTAGGATCAACTTGTCATTTTCTTCAAAGAAGCCAACTTTAATTTTCATTGACATTGCTTTGAATCTTCAGATCTATTTGGGGAGTATTACTGTGTTAACATTAAAAATGGGAAGTTTTTCCTTTTATGTCTTCTTTAATTTCTTCAGCAGTATTGTATAGTTTTCAGTATATAAGTCGTCCATTTCTTTGGTTATATTTATTACTAAGTATTTTACTGTCAATGCTGTTATAGATTGAATTGTTCTTAATTTCATTTTTTTAGATTATTCATTGCAAATACATAGAAATAAACTAGTTTTTGTGATTTGACCTGTTCTACCTCAGCTAACTTGTTTTTCATGATGTTTTTAAAAGATTTATTTATTTTATTTGAAAGTCAGAGTTAGAGAGGAGAAGCAGAGAGAGAGAGGTGTTTGATCCAATGGTTCACTCTCCAAATGGCTGCAACGGCCAGAGCTGCGCTGATCCGAAGCCAGGAGCCAGGAGCTTCTTCCGGGTCTCCCACATGGGTGCAAGGGGCCAAGTGGGCCATTTTCCACTGCTTTCCCGGGCCATAGCAGAGAGCTGGACAGGAAGTGGAGCAGCCGGGTCTCGAACCAGCACCCATATGGGATGCCGGTGCTTCAGGCCAGGGTGTTAAGCCATGGTGCCACAGCAACGGCCCCATTTTTCATGATTTTTAAGTGGACTTATGATTTTGCCCTAGATATTTAGCATACATTCTTAATATAAAAGTCTTAAATTTAATTATAATCTCTGCTGTTTTTCTGAAAGAATGGAAAGACCTTAAAACCGATAGCAGTTACAATAACAGCGGCCCAAAGTTGCTATTGTCCTAATTCCTAGAACCTGTGAATATTTTATTTTACACAGCAGAGGGGAGTTAAATCTACAGATGGAGTTAAGATTGATAATTAAAGAGATTATCCTGAGTTATCAGGAGAGACCCAATGTATTTTTTATAAGTTTAAATCTTTTTGTTTTTTTTTTTTAAGATTTATTTATTTATCTGAAAGTCAGTTACAATGAGAGAGGGAGAGACAGAGAGAGAAGAGCAAGATGTCTGGTGGTTCACTCCCCAAGTGGCTGCAATAGCTGGAGCGGGTCAGGCCAAAGCCAGGAGCCAGGAGCTTCTTCCAGGACTTCCATGTGGATGCAGGGGCCCAAGCACTTGGGCCATTCTTTGTTGCTTTCCCAGGCACATTAGCAGTGAGATGGATTGGAACTGGAGCAGCTGGGACTCAAACAGGTGCCCATATGGGATGCCAGTGCTACAGATGGCGGCTTAACCTGCTACACCACAGCACCAGCCCTAGTTTATTGTATTTTGAAGATATTTGGAAAGCAGAGTTAGAGAGGGAGGGGGAGAGAGACAGAGATCTTGCATCCAATGATTCACTGGTGTACCATGTTCTTAATTACTGCAGTTTTGTAGTGTCCCAATTCTTTTTACTGAAAACTTTATTAGGATTAAGTAAGGGGGATTATGTTTATTAAAAGGCATTTAATGATGGTAATAATAAAAATTTATTGACATCAAGCTAAGTGCTTTGTACATAGTAAGCTCATGTCATACTGTCAACATATTTGTCATCAGATGCCTCACACTCTGGGAATATATTAACTGCACCGAACAAATGTAGGGTGTTCTTGATGTCATGGATCTCACGTTAGTGGCAAATTAGGTGGGATAACTGAAGGATAATAAATACACAAAATTTTAGGAAATTATTTGTTTTTTTTTTAAAGATTTATTTATTTGAAAGCCAGAGTTACACAGAGAGAAAGGGGGGGGGGGGCTTCCATCCACTGCTTCACTCCCCAATTGGCTGCAACAGCTGGAGCTGTGCTGATCTGAAGCTAGGAGCCAGGAGCTTCTTCTAGGTCTCCCATGTGGGTGCAGGAGCCCAAGGACTTGGGCCATCTTCCATTGCTTTCCCAGGCCACAGCAGAGAGCTGAATAGGAAGTGGAGTAGCCGGGACTTTGGCACTGCAAGCGGCAGCTTTACCCACTGCGCTACAGTGCCAACCCTTAAATGGTTAGTTCTGTGATAAAAGTAGAACAGACTAATTTGAGAGTAATTAATGGATGAGAGGGCTACTTTAATCTTCATAAAGCACCATAAAATTGCTAATATAACCACATCTGATATGAAGAAACTCAGAGAAGTTATATGACTTGCCCAAGGTCTCATAATTAATAAAGGCAGAACTGATCATGAAAGTAAACCTTAGAAGCAAATGGAAAATAGATTTAGAAATTACTGAGTGTTCATGGTTCCTTTTTTATTTTTCTCTTTCTGCTAGAAATAGATTATTACGGTCAAAGTATAAGCTAAGAGCTCTTAATTTGGGATTCGTAGATAGATTTCTTAAAGTCACTTATCTTTTTTTTATTTTTATTTTTTTATTTTTGACAGGCAGAGTGGACAGTGAGAGAGAGACAGGGAAAGGTCTTCCTTTTTCCATTGGTTCACCCCCCCCCCCCCTCAGTGGTCGCTGCGGCAGGCGCACCACACTGATCCGAAGCCAGGAGCCAGGTGCTTCTCCTGGTCTTCCATGTGGGTGCAGGGCCCAAGCACCTGGGCCATCCTCCACTGCACACCGGGCCACAGCAGAGAGCTGGACTGGAAGAGGAGCAACCGGGACAGAACCTGGTGTGCCAGCGCCACAGGCGGAAGATTAGCCTGTTGAGCCACGGCACCGGCCCACTTATAATCTTAAGCAAAGTATATGTACATGCATTTTTTTCTGGATTGAGTTTTCATATTTCATGAAAGTCTGAACATGATTGTGCTAATACCGAAGGGTTTGTGAATATGTTTGATTGACATGATTTAGGCAGAAGCCATCTTTCTTTCATGTTTCTCATAGCACTAATTTGTTCTGTCTCTGCCAGACTCCAAATTAGCATTTATTTTGTTAGATTTGAAATTTTGAGAGCCAGCTCTGTGGTGCTGTAGGCTAAGCCTCTGCCTATGGTGCTGGCATTCCATATGGGCACTGGTTTGTGTCCTAGTTGCTCCTCTTCCCACCCGCCTCTCTGCCAAAGCCTGGGAAAGCAGTCAAAGATAGCCCAGTTGCTTGGGCCACTGCACCCATTTCGGAGACCTAGAGGAAGCTCCTGGCTTTTCAGATGGCCTTTGTGACTGTTTAGGGAATGTACCAGTGGATGGAAGACCTTTCTCTCTGTCTCTCCCTCTCTTTGTAACTCTACCTCTCAAATAAATAAATCTTTAGAAAAAAAATTTTTTTCTGACATAAAATATGTTGTTTATAGTTACCTACCAAGGTAGATTTTTATTTACAAAGTATAGGACTTAATCTGTCTGTTAGTTTGGAACTTTAGAATTAATTTTGATTCCTACTGTCAGTCATTTTTCTGTATCTTGAACTTTCTTAAGATTCGTTGATTGCTTTTTTTTTGTTTTGTTTTTTTAGATTGGTTTATTTATTTGAAAGGCAGAGTTACATAGAAAAGGAGAAGACAGAGATCAATTCCTTCACTGGTTCACTCCTTAAAAATCTGCAACAGCCAGGGCTGGGCCAGGCCGAAGCCAGGAGCTGGGACCTTCATCTGGGTCTCTCACATGAATTTCAGGGGCCCAAGCACTTGGGCCACCTTCTGCTGCTTTCCCTGGGCACATTAGCAGGGAGCTGGATCAGAAGTGAAATAGCCGGGACTCAATCTATGCCCATAATGGATGGCGTTGCAGTGCAGTTCCCTCCATTGCTTTTTGGAATGTCTTTATGTTTTCCTTTTTTTTTTTTTTTTTGACAGGCAGTTAGAGAGACAGAGAGAAAGGACTTTGTTCTGTTGGTTCGCCCCGCAAATGGTTGCCACGGCCGGCGCGCTGCGCCGATCCAGAGTCAGGTGCTTCCTCCTGGTCTCCCATGTGGGTGCAGGACCCAAGCACTTGGGCCATCCTCCACTGCCTTACTGGCCCACAGCAGAGACCTGGACTGGAAGAGGAGCAACCAGGACAGAACCCAGCGCTCCAACTGGGACTAGAATCTGGAGTGCCAGTGCTACAGGCAGAGGATTAGCCTAGTGAGCCACGGTGGTGGCTTGTGTTTTACTTCTTTTAATTTCCATTGCCAGTATAGGCTCCTGTTCTTTGCTGTCCAGGTTATTGCAATGTATTTTTCCCCCTAGAAACAAATCATTCATCAAATTGATCTTACCTTATACTTTTCATCCATGCTTTTTATTAGCTCCTCACTTTCTGTGATACCATCTAAACCCTGTCCTACTTTGGGCTCCTCCAAAAGATCACACACACAAATAGAAAAAGGATATATGTTCTCCAGTTTATTATGTTTAACATCATTGTTTCTCTACTACCTACTTTGAGTTGTGTCACTTTTAGCTTTTCAAAATTGCTCTACTTATTTCTGCCTCATTCTAGTTAGCTGTTTGTTTTTTCATTGTCCCCCATGCAGCCACTCTATTGGATAATGATTTATGCTCACTTCTCTGCTTGAAGTGTCTTTTTTTTTTTTTTTGACAGGCAGAGTAGACAGAGAGAGAGAGAGAAAGGTCTTCCTTTTGCTGTTGGTTCACCCTCTATATTTCCAGGAGTCCAAGTTCTACCTGTTCTACCACACCCAGCTTAAATGCTATTTTTTTCTTTGAAATTTCTCTTTATTCCCTAAGTTGATCCTCCTTTGAGCATTCATAACACTTTATGTATACTTCTTTTGTTTTTAATTTATTTTTTATTTTTTTCTTTTTTGACAGGCAGAGTGGACAGTGAGAGAGATAGAGAGAAAGGTCTTCCTTTTTCCGTTGGTTCACCCCACAGTGGCCGGCGCACTGTGCTGATCGGAAGCCAGGAGCCAGGTGCTTCTCCTGGTCTCCCATGGGGTGCAGGGCCCAAGGACTTGGGCCATCCTCCACTGCACTCCCGGGCCACAGCAGAGAGCTGGACTGGAAGAGGAGCAACCAGGACAGAATCTGGCGCCCCAACCAGGACTAGAACCCGGGGTGCTGGCGTCGCAGGCGGAGGATTAGCCTAGTGAGCTGCAGCACCGATTTTTAATTTCTAAAAAAGGTGTTATTTATTTATTTGAAAGAGATATCTTCCATCTTCTGGTTCATTCCCCAAATGGACTCAACAGGTCTATACTTAACCATCATCAGCTGCCCCCCAAGGATGCATTATCACAAAACTGAATTGGAAGCAAAATAGCCAAGACTCAATTGGCAGCTTAATTCACTGTACCGTAATACTTGCCCTTTCTGCTTATTTAATGTCTAATATTATAAAATTAACCCAAATCGCAGAGTGGATAAACAATTACATGTGCAAAAGAAGGTGTTGGAGGTATGCTAGAAGATCTGTATGGGTACAAGCAACTATTGGAGATGCAGAATTTTTGACTCCTAATTAAATGGGAGTCATTTGGTTAGTGTAATACTTGGTTAGTGTAATTTGGGTAGTCTCTGGAACCCTCTTTTTTTCTTTCTTTCTTTTCTTTTTTTTTTTAAGGATGAAGTTAGAAGTGGATAATTTTCTCCCAGGAATAATAGCTTTTTTAAAAAAAAAGATTTTTTTTAGGGGC
Source organism: Sylvilagus floridanus (assembly GCA_949820135.1). Classification (NCBI taxonomy): domain Eukaryota; kingdom Metazoa; phylum Chordata; class Mammalia; order Lagomorpha; family Leporidae; genus Sylvilagus; species Sylvilagus floridanus. The sequence continues at coordinate 63,129,215 of OX463224.1, read as the reverse complement.
CAGCGCTGTGGTGCAGTGGGTTAAAGTCCCAGTGCCAGCATCCCATATGGGTGCCTGTTTGAGTTCCGGCTGCTCCTCTTCCAATCCAGCTCTCTGCTATGGCCTGGGAAAGTGGTAGAAGATGGCCCACCTCCTTGGGCTCCTGCACCCATGTGGGAAACCCGGAAGAAGCTCCTGGCTTCAGATCGGCTCAGCTCTGGCTGTTGTGGTCATTTGGGGAGTGAAGTAGAATGAACCCCCCCCCCCCGCCTCTACCTCTCTCTGACTCTGTCTTTCAAATAAATAAAATAAATCCTAAAAAAAGATTTATTTATTTGAAAGTCAGAATTACAGAGAGAGAGGGCAAGAAAGAGATTTTGTATCTGCTGGGCCATGCCAAAGCCAGGAGCCAGGCAGAGAGCTGGATCTTAAGTGGAGCACCCTGGACTCAAACCAGTGCCCATATGGGATGCTGGCATTGCAGGCTGCAGTTTTACCACAATGCCACAATGCTGGCCCCAAATACTATCTTTTTATAGGAAGTAATTTTTCTTTAACTGGTGGTTGGCCAACTTGGAAAGTTCCAGTGGCATTGGAAAGTCATCCATGTTTACATTCTGATAAGGAAGCCTCTGATATTGTGCACTGAAGCCTTACTACTTTTCAGAAGCATAATTTGAGGTGGAATATAGCATTGAAATAAACAGCTGAAGCTTTGGAGAGTGATGGAACTGTATTTGAATTTTATTACTGCCATGGAATAGTTGTATGACAGTAGGAAGTTACTTTATTTTTAAATCTGTTTTTTTCATCTGTGAAATGAGAATCAAAGTAACTCAGTTTTATAATATTAAATCAATCATGCCAGTAGTATTTGGCATAGTAACTCACTGTTGTAAACAGTAATCATTAAGTACTATTACTATGATGATATCCTAGGTCTAGATATCAAAAATTCATGCATGGATCATTAGAATCCCTTACAGCGTGTTTGACATGTCATGTTGTGTTATACTCCACTTATTGTATGCATGGGTGGATTTTTGAGTGGCTGATGAATAAGTAGAACTAGAAGTTCTGCTTTTAGTTTCCCTGTTAGAAATCAAGTGCAACCAGAAAACAAAAGAAACAGGGATCCAGGCCTATGTTTACTTCCAAAGAGATATTTTTTCTGCATTTAGACAGGATTACCCATTATTGAGAATTTTCTGTTAATGAGCAAATGTCAGGTATATTAGAATCTTTAAAAGACATATTATTTAATCACTACAGTCCAAGCAGCAAGAATTTGAATAATTTGACCAAGTGTATATTTTAAGTGTTAGGAACTTGCAGGGAATAGGGAAATGGTAGACCGTCTGTTTCCTTCACAGTCATGTACTTTACTTTTATGTTCTAGCACCTCTCTCTCATCTTGGGAAACTTAAAACAATCTCAATGCCCAGGCTGTACATCACCAGGGGTGGGAAACCTTTCATCTTTACGGACCACTTGGATATTTATGACATCATTCATGGGCCATGCAAATTTATCAACTTAAAAATTAGCCTGCTATAAATTTTTTGAATTCAAGTCCCACTTGTGGTTGCCTTGGGAGGAGGGCCAGACCAAATGATTTCATAGCCTTTATATGGCCCATGAGCTGGATGTTCCCCACCCTATCACCACAAATTTTTAGGGAATAAGACCTAAGAGTCAGTATTTCTTGGAGTTCCCCAGGTGGCCTATGAATGGCCATATCACCTTGAACAGAGTGACCAATCTCTAGTTCCGAGGGGATTTTATTGTTACAGAGGTGGAAAACTACTGACCTGACTCAAGCCTGAAACAGAGTAGACACTCAATATAGTAAGGCTTCACTTTTGGAAAAAATACAACCCTGATACCCAACTCTGCTCTGTTGTAATTCTTTCTAGCACTATAGTTATCTAAGAGTGCTTTTATAGTAAGCTTACAATTTATAGATATCCTCCATTCAGCCCAGTGGCATATATGTCTGGTAAGAGATGATGTTTTACTGATAGATGTTTGAATTTCTTCCACTATTACAAGGAAGAATAGGTGTGGAAATAGGGGGAGACTTAAGGTTTCTTTCCTGTTTCCCATCCAGGATTGAAGACGTAACTTGCAAATAGACATTTGTTCATTTTTATAACTTTGTTTTGAAATGATTTTATATTTTTTAATAATCATGGTCGAAAAAAAAGAGAAGGATTGTATTTTAAAAATTGTCCTTTGATTTCCAGGTCATACTTCTTCTCCCAGAATATGATCAATGTTATAATAGTATCCTTCCAGAGATAGTTGAAACATATATTATCAGTTCTATATCAAGTTTAAACAAGTGGTAGTATATGCATCCTGTTCACTTGTTTGTCTTTCTAACTAACACTACTTAATAGTGTGTCTTGGAGTTACTGTATATCCATCTATAAAGAATTTTATCATTGAATGATTTCTTCCTTCTAATATAAATAAATAGTATTTCTCTTTTTTAATAGATTTATTTTATTTTATTTTATTTGAAAGAGTTAAAGAGAGAGATAGAGACAGAGTGGTCTTCCATATGATGGTTCACTCCCCAGATGGCTGCAATGGCCAGAGCTGAGCTGATCTGAAGCTAGGAGCCAGGAGCTTCTTCCGGGTCTCCCACACTGGTGCAGGGGCCCAAGGACTTGGGCCATCTTCTACTACTATCCCTGGCCATAGCAGAGAGCTGGATCGGAAGAGGAGCAGCCAGGACTTGAACTGGCACCCATATGGGATGCTGGCAGTTCAGGCCAGGGCTTTAACCTGCTGCACCATAGTGCCACCCCTTTCTCTGTCATTTTTTTAACCACTTGCCTGTGATGGATACTTAGGTTGTTTCTTTTCTGTTAGGAAGAATGCTACATTGAATAAATAAGTCATTATACTTCTGTTTTAGCAATTTTTTTTTTTTTTTTTTACAGGCAGAGTGGACAGTGAGAGAGAGAGACAGAGAGAAAAGTCTTCCTTTTGCCGTTGGTTCACCCTCCAATGGCCACCGCGGCCGGCGCACCGCGCTCGTCCGATGGCAGGAGCCAGGAGCCAGGTGCTTTTCCTGGTCTCCCCATGGGGTGCAGGGCCCAAGCACCTGGGCCATCCTCCACTGCACTCCTGGGCCACAGCAGAGGGCTGGCCTGGAAGAGGGGCAACCGGGACAGAATCCGGCGCCCCGACCGGGACTAGAACCCGGTGTGCCGGCGCCGCAAGGCGGAGGATTAGCCTGTTGAGCCACGGCGCCGGCCAGCAATTTTTTTAAAAGATTTATTTGAGAGGCAGAGTTACAGAGAGAGGTCATCCATCCACTGATTCACTCCACAGATGGCTGCAACGGCTGAAGCTGGGCTGGAGCCAGGAGCCAGAAGCTTCTTCCGGGTCTCCCACATGGGTGCAGGGGCCCAAGCGTTTGGATCATCTTCCACTCCTTTCCCAGGCCATTAGCAGGGGACTGGATCAGGAGTATAGCAGCTGGAATTCGAACTGGCACCCATATGGATGCCGGCAGCACAGGTTAACTTACTACACCCCAGCACCATCATCCCCCACACCCCTCGCCTTTTAAAAAAAATAATTTGAAAAGCAGTTACAGAGAGAGAGAGGCAGAGAGATCTGATCTTCTTTCCCCTGGTTCATTCCCTAAATAGCCACAATGGCTGGGGCTGGACCAAGCCAAGGCCAGAAGCCTGACACTCCATCCCATTCTGTGGGTGCCAGGGCCCACGCACTTGGACCACCTTCAGCTGCTTCCCCAGGAGCATTAGGGCACTGGATCAGAGGTGAAGCAGTTGGGACTCAAACTGGTGCCCATGTGGGATGCCTGTGTTGCAGGCGGCAGCTTAACCGACTGTGCCACAATGCTTGCTTATCTAGGAGTAACTCTTAAAATAAATTCATAGAAATCTAAGGTATTCATATTGCCATTTTATTTTCCATTAAGATTGTATGTTGATTGGCTGAAAAATGACAAGGATGAAAAAGTGTGAGGGACTAGCAGCGTGGTTGGGCCATGGGGCTTTGGACTGAAGCCTACTATGCTAGATGGCATCCAAGGCATAAATGGCACTACAGATAAGACTGTGCCATTTTACTAACGTTCCCCCCTTTTGTTTTTTATAAAGTAAGAGTTGTGTGGAATTACATCAGCCTCAAAAGTCCAGGAGGGGTGGAGGGACAATGACCTGTTTTTAGAGCTATTTCCTGCTGACATGGGGTGACTAGTTACTCTCTGCTGGCATGGGATGATGTCTCAAGCTGCAGTCTCCTGGGTGGGGAGCTAAGTATATTCCTGTAGCAACATTTGGTTGACCGCCTGGAGATAGTATAAAAGACAGGGTGAGAATAGCAGCCAGTGGTCTTAAGAGTGGCATTAACCAAATGAGAGGATTTCATAGAGGAGAAGAAATGAGGGGGTCTCTGGACCCTAGTGACTAACTGATAGATGTGGTTTTATCTGGCCTGATTGGTTAACATAATAACAATACTGTTAAGGCTCTTCTATTCCATAGAACCATGCCTGTTAGTGAGGTGATATGGCTTTGGAGACCTCAGATGGCATCAGCTGAGGTCTCAGTGGACCTAGTGACTGCATCTTGTATCTGTTGGAGTTGTTTTGGAGTCAGTTGGTCAAGATAATGTTGTGGCCCAAAGCTGTTCCTGAGATCACTGCTGAGCAGAGGGAGGCTGCGAAGCTGATCCCAACAAAGATTGGGAGAAAGGCCACTTGTCTCTTGTGGGCAGAGGGGTTTGTCTGTAGAGAAAATTCTGAGCAATCATACAGCATTAAGTAGGGGGAGAGGACCATCAATACACACGGGTTGGGAGTAGAGCCATTGATGTTAGAGTAGAGGCTATGATTAGAGAGAAATGAGGCCCCAAGTGGGCCAGAGTCTAGAACAGAGGACAGAGTCATTGGAGGACCTAAGAAAGCTGCTGTCTAAGCCACAAATAAGTTTTCCAATTGAGAGGCAAACAGAAACTGACAGAAGAGGCCTGATAATCAGATGGACTTTAAGGCCTTGCCACTTCTGAGACCCAGGCCTATCTTATCCCTTCAATGGGGTACATCATAAGGAAGGTGTAAATCTCATTAGGAAACACACTCTGTTGACTTCCGTTACCTAGCTGGCTTAGGAGGAGAGCTGGCCAGGTACAGGCAGGTGACATCTAACAGGAAATTTACAGTTCTTGCAGTGTTGCTGACCCTACTTGGCTCTCCCCTCAGCAGTGGTGGTTACTTTGGTAGCTGGGCCGAGTGAAGGGCTTTTCAGCTTAGAGCCAACAAACAAGATCTGTGATTCTGACCTGAAGTCCTTCGACTCCAGGGCAGTTCGATTTCCAGTGACCCAACTCTTGGCTGGCAGAGCTGCCAGGGCTCTTTATAAGGTGACTTCTGCTGACGCCCTGACTTTCCACATAGAAAGCCACTGCAGTGGACTGGCCTGATCACTATACAGAGCAGCCTTAACTGGCCTGCCATCTATCTTTACATTGCTTCTGATGCCTAGCTGTCTTTTCCTTCTGGTTTTTGTTAAAGCAGACCAGAGGATGCAAGTCAACAGGGTGCTCAAGTCCCATCTCTAATCATTGGTGACCTAAACTAGAAGTCTGTAGTCACAGGCATGTTCTGATAGTGGTTTTTCTGTGAGGTAGACAATGCCCATGAAGAAAGCTATGTCCTCACTTTAAAACTTTCTCTCCCTTTTTTGGTCCAAAAGGGAGGTTTTGCCTGCTTACTGTGCCCATGGTCAAGTAAGTCTAGCTGTGAAATTGTAATTTAAGCTCTCCTTTTGGCTGTGATATCATTACAGAAAATGTTAGCCATCCCTTTTATAAGATATAAAAATCTAAACTGTCCATTCCAGACAGAACACAAAATCTGTGTCTCTTTGCTACAAAAATCAGAAATAAAACCTTAAGTTTAAGAGCTAGTGCATGGAATCATATCCCATACTTTGGAACAGTTTTAACAGAGTCAGAACTAGGGAAGAGAAATAGCTTACTGGAGAGCTGCCTGGAAAACTGACTGAATGTCATCAGTTAGAACTGTTAAAAGGAGATGCTGCAAGTTTTAAACAGATTTTAAAATGTTTACTAACATATGCATTGCAAAAAAACCTAATTGCTTTAACAGAGGATCAGATTCTAGTTCTATGTCAATTAGATTCATAGCTTTTGCTTTCCATTGCTAATTCCCTTGACTTATGTTTTGAAATAACCTTTTAGAAATCTCCAAATTAAGACAACATTTTTTTTTTATTTGCCAGGTAGAGTTATAGACAGAGAGACAGAAAGGTCTTCCTTGCGTTGGTTCACTCCTCAGATGGCCACTATGGCTGGCACTGTGCTGATCCGAAGCCAGGAGCCAGGTGCTGCTTCCTGGTCTCCCATGTGGGTGCAGGGCCACAGTGGTTTTTCTGCACTGTGGGTGCAGGTGCACTTGGGCCATCCGCCAATGCCCTCCCGGGCCACAGCAGACTGGAAGAGGAGCAACCAGGACTAGGACCCAGCTCCCATATGGGATGCCGGCACCGCATGCAGAGGATTAACCAAGTGAGCCACAGTGCCGGCCCCCAAGACAGCATTTTCTAAATAAGATAACATATCTGATTTCAACTTTAGTTACTTTCAAGCAGTGCGGAACTGTTTTCATGTGGATAATTTATGAAAACATGTTAGCAAACTCAAGTAGTTTTTCTATAGAATATAAGGTGTTAAGAGTACCAGAGTTTACATTTAGACACATTTATCTCATTTGCCTTTACCCAATATACATTTAGCAATTACACCTGGATGAGTGAAGATACTGGTATTATACCTTACCTCTATCTGAATTAAAGTCAAAATTGAATTCATATGGGATTCTACTCCTTTTATAAAACTCTAGCTGTAAATCAATGACATTAAACCAGAGATTGTAAAATCTACCTTAGGAAAGCCCTTAAATTTTTTACTCTTCAATCTGCATTTGAACTTATTTAAACACATTTTTAATGTTATGCTTTGTGATGAACTCATTATATCTTTAAGAGAATAAATACGCTTGCTATTTTCATTCAGATTTATGTTTAGCATTTGTTGACCAAGATTTTATCTTTCAATGCATAATTATTTTTTACTTGAAATCTCTCTCTTTTTGTTCCCTCAGCCCTGGAAGAAAACGAGACTTTTCCCCTGTTCCTTGGAGTCAGTACTTTGAGTCCATGGAAGATGTGGAAGTGGAGAATGAAACTGGCAAAGATATATCCTTTGCAAAGTGGTTATTGGGCAAGCTTACGATGCCTAAGAAGTCTTGAATAGTTTCTAAAAATGTTCTTTATTTGGCTGTTTCATTTTATTTCCTACCTGTGCTTTGTGTAGTATGACATATGACCTCTGAGTCCATGCTAGTGTCTTTCTTGGCTGTAATTGTCTAATTCATGGAGAAATGATTAAAATGTTTAAACTATAAAATTCCTGAAACTGATATATCTCTTAAGGACCCAGGGAGAGATTTCCGGAGTCAAGTGAGTTGAACCAGTTTAGTCATTAGAACAAAGGGGATACTTTTTTTTTCCACTGAAGAAAATTTACTATTGGTTCCTTACTTAAAAATTGAAGGCTGAATCTCAGAAACATCTATTTCAGTTTCTCTTGAATTTGGAAATCTTTAGTTTTGCATATAGCTTTGTGCTGCCTAAGGTTTCTAGTAAATATTATAATGACTGAGTTAGTAACTTCCGTGAACAAATACTTAAGTATGTTATCTTTGACTATTCATACACTTTTCGAGTTTACAAGAGTGGTTCAGAGGGTCCAGTCCTGCTCCTTCTGCATGGAGGAGGCCATTCTGCCCTATCCTGGGCTGTGTTCACGGTGAGTTGATAGTAGGAACTGATGTCAGTAAAATCATTGTTTACTTATGGGTGATTTAACTAGCCAAATTCTTGTTGTGCACACTCATATTACTTGGTGTAAGAAGGTTAAGGGGGGCCGGTGCTGTGGCACAGTGGGTTAAAGCCCCAGCCTACAACGGGGTGCCAGTTTGAGCCCTAGCTGCTCCTCTTCCAATCCAGCTCTCTGCTATGGCCTGGGAAAGCAGTACAAGATGGCCCAAGTCCTTGGGCTCCTGCACCAGCATGGGAGACCTGGAATACGCTCCTGGTTCCTGGCTTCAGATCAGCTTCACTCTGGCTGTTGCGGTCATTTGAGGAGTGAACCAGTGGAATGGAAGACCTCTCTCTCTCTCTCTGACTCTACCTCTCTTTTTAACTCTGTCTTTTAAATAAATAATTCTTAAAAAAACAAAGAAGGGCTGGCGCTGCGGCTCAATAGGCTAACCCTCCGCCTTGCGGCACCAGCACACTGGGTTCTAGTCCCGGTCAGGGCACCGGATTCTGTCCTGGTTGCCCCTCTTCCAGGTCGGCTCTCTGCTGTGGCCCGGTGTGCAGTGGAGGATGGCCCAGGTGCTTTGGCCCTGCACCCCAAGGGAGACCAGGAGAAGCACCTGGCTCCTGCCATCGGATCAGTGCAGTGTGCCAGCCACAGTGGCTGTTGGAGAGTGAACCAATGGCAAAAAGAAGACCTTTCTCTCTGTCTCTCTGTCTCTCTCTCTCTCTCTCTCTCACTCTCTGCCTGTCAAAAAAAAAAAAAAAAAAAAGGTTAAGGATGTAGAGATTCCTAATATTTGTTATGGGAGGCTTAAGATAACCTATTTTTTTAAAGACTTGTTTCTTTGAAACAGAGAGAGGGAAAGAGAGATATCTTCTGTTCTCTGGTTCATTCCCTAGATGGATACAATGGCTGTGGCTAGGCCATTGTGAAGCCAGGAGTTTCTTCCAGGTCTCTCACATGAGTGGCAGGGGGTCAAGTACTTAGACCATCTTCTGCTGCTTTCACAGGCCATTAGCAGGAGGCTAAGATAACCTATTCTTTAAACCAAAGGTTCTTAACTGGAGAAGGCTGTAGTGCCTTCGAAAAGTTTAGGAAATTTTGTATATATGGGTACCTTATATGTGCATTGGGATCAGGGGAGTGGAATTTGTGCCTTTTCAAAAGGTAGGCTTTGTATTTGTCTTCTCTTTTTGAAAAAAGATTTATTTATCTGAAAGTTAGAATTAGAGAGAGAGAGGGGTCACAGAGAGATCTTCCATCTACTGGTTCACTCCCCATATGACCTCAACAGCCAGGGCTGGGCCAAGCTGAAACCAGGAACCAGGAGACTCATCTGGGTCTCCCATGTGGGTGGCAGGGGCCCAAGCACTTGGGTCATCTTCTGCTGCTTTTGCAAGGCTATTAGTAGGGAGCTGGATAGGAAATGGAACAGCTGGGACTGGTGCTGTATAGGATGCATCATAGGTGGCAGCTTCACCTGCCACTTCACACTGCTGGGCCCTGGATCTGTATTTTAACGGTTAAAAAATATTTTTTTGTGAAGCAGAGAGAGACATTATGCTCATTTTCCAAATGTCCACAATGGCAGGGCTAGGCCAGGCTGAAGCTGAGAGCCAGGAACTCTATTCTATTCTCTGACATGGGTGGCAGGGGCCCAAGTATGGGACCATCTTCCATTGCTTTCCTAGGAATATTAGCAGGGAACTGGGTTGGAAACAGAGCAGCCAGGACTTGAACCTGAACTCCAGTATAGGACACCAACATTGCAGGTGCTTCTGTAACCTGTGCCACAACTTTAGCCTCAAGAGGAAACTTTTTTTTTTTTTTTTTTTTTTTTACTTATTTGAAAGAGTTACACAAGAGAGAGGAGAGGCAGAGAAAGAGGTGTTCCATCTGATGGTTCACTCCCCAGTTGGCCACAATGGCCGGAGCTGTGCCGATCCGAAGCCAGGATCTAGGAGCTTCCTCCCTTCCAGGTCTCCCACGTGGGTGCAGGCCCAAGGACTTGGGCCATCTTCCATTGCTTTCTCAGGCCCCAGCAGAGAGCTGGATCGGAAGTGGAGCAGCCGGGCCTCTAGCTAGCACCCTTGTGGGAAGCTGATGCTTCAGGCCAGAGCGTTAACCCACAGTGCCAGCCCCTGGAAATTGTTTTTAAACACTACTCTTCCCCCATCCACATTCACATTACACTTAATTTAGGCATATCAGAATTGGGAAGAGGGTATGAAAACACATCTAGATTGTAAAGTTCTAGGGAGATGAGCATTTTTATATACATTTACTTATTTGTAATTGAGTACCACTGTTTCAGGTAATGAGAAGCTATCAAAACGCTTTAGAAAAATCAAGGCCGGTGCCTTGGCTCTCTAGGCTAATCCTCCACCTGCGGCATCAGCACTCTGGGTTCTAGTCCCGGTTTGGGCGCCGGTTCTGTCCCAGTTGCTCTTCTAGTCCAGCTCTCTGCTGTGGCCCAGGAAGGTAGTGGAGGATGGCCCAAGTGCTTGGGCCCTGCACCTTCATGGGAGACCAGGAGGAAGCACCTGGCTCCTAGCTTCGGATCGGCACAGCACGCTGGCCACAGCAGCCATTTCGGGGGTGAACCAACGGAAGGAAGACCTTTCTCTCTGTCTCTCTCACTGTCTAACTCTGCTTGTCAAAAAAAAAAAAAAAAAAAATCCAAGATACTAGTTAAATATAGATATAAAGAGACTTGATTGGGTAGGAGACACAAATGGAGGCAGGGAGACTAGCTACAAGATTGTTCTTGTGTTCCACAATTCTAAATAATTGGTATCTTAAGGAGTGTTAATCTCTCTCCAGAGGAGAACATTTATTTAAGATTTCCATCATGAAAACAACTACTTAGAATATTATTATTACTTTAAGCTACCCAACTTATTTGTGAGGGTAGCATTAGTCTAATGCCAAAACCAGTAAATAATCATCAAGTAGGAAAACTAAGCTAATTTCACTTATAAAATAGGTGTCTGGGACAGGTGTTTAACCTAGCAGTTAAAAGCAGTGCCTATCCTGGCTGTTCTACTTCTTATCTAGCTCCCTGCTAATGGCATGGGAAAAGTAGCAGGAAATGGCCCCAGTGTTTGGGCCCCTGCCATCCACGTGGGAGACCCAGATGAATCTCCTGGCTTCGGTGTGGCCTAACCCTGGCCATTTTAGGCCTCTGTGGAGTGAACTAGTGGATGGAAGATCTGTCACTCTTTCTCACTCTGTAACATTGATTTTCAAATAAATAAGTCTCTCTCTCTCTTTTAATCCATTAAAAAAAAAAAACCACAAAGTCATGTGCTAGGTAAAATATATTTGAAATAGGGGCTGGCACTGTGGCATAATGGGAAAAGCCTCCATCTGCTGTGCTGGCATCCCATATGGATGCCAGTTCAAGTCCTGGCTGCTTTACTTCTGATCCAGCTACCTGCTAATGTGGCTAGGAATGCAGCAGAGAATGGCCCAAGTGCTTGGGCCGTTGCACCAATGTGGGAGACCCAGAAGAGGCTCCTGTCTTCAAACCAGCCCAGCTCTGACCATGGGGCCCTTTGACGAGTGAACCAGTGGATGGAAGAGGTCTCTGTACCTTTCTGTCTGTGACTTTCAAATAAAATAAATCTTTAAAAAAAAAAAAAAGATAGCTTCATACTTATTAAATTGGCCAAGAGTATTAAGTTTGAGGATTTCACATGTTTGTAAGGATACCTGTTTCTCCACACTTTGTTCAGTATGTGATAAATCCTTCAGAACTTTTTTGTTCTATTTTTCAGCTACAAAAATTGTGCTAACACTGGCATGGGCGTAGTGGTTAAAATGTGCTCATGCCATATCTGATTGCCTGGGTTTGATACCCGCCTTTGGATTTTGATTCCATCTTCTTACTATACAGATCCTGGGATGAGTGAAATATTTGGGTTGCTACCACCCATGTGGGAGACCTGGATTGGGTTCCGGGTTCCTGACTCCTAGCTTCAGCCTTGGCCCTGCCCCAGTCACTGCAGACATTTGGGTAGTGAACCAGCAAATGAGAGTGCTGTCTCTTCCCTCTCCCCTCCCCTCCCCTCCCCTCCCCTCCCCTCCCCTCCCCTCTCCTCTCCTCTTGTCGTCTCTTCCTTCCTTCTTCTTCCCTCCCCTCCTCTCCCCTTGTCTCTTCCACCTCCCCTCTCCCTCTCTTGTCTCCTCCCTTTCCCTCTTTTCTCTCCTCCCTCCCTCCCCTCCACTCTTCTCCTTCCTTTCCCCCTCTCTCCTTCCCTCCTTTCTTCCCCTCTTCTCTCCCCCTTTCCTCCTCTTTTTTCCCCTCCCCTCTTCTCTTCTTCCTCCCCTGCTCCTTCCTTCCCTCCCCTTCTCTCTCTTAAGTAAATAAGAACTTAAAAAGCAAATGTGCTAAAACTTTCTTACCTACTAGGAAATTATTATCATGAAGATAATCTAATTATCTGAGATTGGTGTTGCAGAAAGTGTTATTCTGCAAAGTGTTGCAGAAGCTATCCATATCTTACTGTTTAGGATTGGGCTAGGGAATCTCCATGTTGGCTGTATGTTAGAATCACCAGAACTCTGGGCTTGCGCCGCGGCTCACTAGGTTAATCCTCCGCCTGTGGCGCCAGCACTCCTGGTTCTAGTTGGGGCACCGGATTCTGTCCCGGTTGCTCCTCTTTCAGTCCAGCTCTCTGCCGTAGCCCGGGAATGCAGTGGAGGATGGCCCAGGTCCTTGGGCCCTGCACTCGCATGGGAGCCCTGGAGGAAGCACCTGGCTCCTGGCTTCAGATTGGTGCAACGCACTGGCTGTAGCAACCATTTGGGAGGTGAATCAGTGGAAAAGGAAGACCTTTGTCTCTGTCTCTCTCTGTCTAACTCTGCCTTTCCAAAAAAAAAAAAAAATTAAAAAAAGAATCACCAGAACTCTAAATGTATAGGTAACTCTGCCCCCACCCTACTTAAATCAGAATTTCTGGGGGTGCTACCTGTGAAGTAGTAGTTCCTGAAGTTCCCTAGGTGATTCTGTTAATTCAGGCAGGGTTGAGAACCACCTGGAGAAAGGCTGCTTGGATTTGGCTCTTGGCTGTGTTGCTTAACAGCCTTTTGAACCTGGGCAAATTACTTAATCTCACAGAAGAGTGACTTCACCTATAAAATGGTGATAATTTCATCTTAATAGTAAAGAGTTTAGGAGAAAGTTATGTAATTCATTCGATGCACTTAGATTGGTGACTGACATATAATATTTAGTAAATATTAGTTGTTATTGCTACTATCTAGTTTTTAAATAGTTGTTTTTCACTTAACTAAAAATGCAAATTTGTGCTTCTGGGAGACAATCTGGAGCAACTGCAGTGGACAGGCTCTGACACTTTTTCATTGTAAAGCATGTCTTACTCTGTGAATTTATTTTGCTTATTTATTTTTCCTAATCTTCCTCTGCCACACCCAAGTGCAAATATGATTGCAGGGGTGTTGCCTATATTTTTCACTACTATAACCACAGTACTCAGTTGGTGCCAGATTTTTAGATGTGTTAAATAAGTGAATAGGCCGGCGCCGTGGCTCAACAGGCTAATCCTCCGCCTTGCGGTGCCGGCACACCAGGTTCTAGTCCCGGTCGGGGCGCCGGATTCTGTCCCGGTTGCCCCTCTTCCAGGCCAGCCCTCTGCTGTGGCCCCAGAGTGCAGTGGAGGATGGCCCACGTGCTTGGGCCCTGCACCCCATGGGGAGACCAGTAAAAGCACCTGGCTCCTTGCTCCTGCCATCGGACAAGCGTGGTGCGCAGCGCGCCGACCGCGGCGGCCATTGGAGGGTGAACCAACGGCAAAAGGAAGACCTTTCTCTCTGTCTCTCTCTCTCACTGTCCACTCTGCCTGTCAAAAAAAAAAAAATAAGTGAATAAAAAATCTGTTATTTTCAGTGTTTTCTGACTGCTACATAGAATTGTAAATCATTACTTTCAAGTTAAAGGTTGTAAGTGAGAATTACTGTTCTCAAGTGTGTATTTTGTTTCTGTTTCATAAACCCAGTTTTACTTTTTTTAATGCTTAGCAATCAAGCAAATTTGACACTGTCTTTGCCACTTAATTTTTCTTCTAAAAATAGGGATTTGTTTTTGGTGTTGAAGGCTTCATGCTACAATATAACACATTTAATAACTCCTTTAAATTAACAAATAGATTTCAGGAACAAACAGCGAAGTATAGTGTAATTTCAGTACATTGTTCCCTTACAGGGTATTCATTTATTTGGACATTTGGCATAGGAGTGCTTAAGATGCTGTCTGGGGCATCTGCATCCCAGGTTGGAGAGCCTAGGTTCAAGTCACAGCTCTGTTCCTGATGCCAATTTTCTTCCATTGTGTACCCTGGGAAGCAACAGGTGATGGTTCAAGCAAGTTCCAGTCTCCTGTCTTAGGCCTGATGAAGCTCTGGCTCTTGTATACATTTGACGAGTGACCCAATGATAGAAATTGTCTGTCTCTGTCATCTCTGCCTTTCAAATAAAAAAGAATTCATTAATTAGGGTAATGGAAGCAGAAATAGAAATCGATTCTAAGTGATTTGAAAGTGTAATTTAAGGGGCTGGCACTGTGGCATATTGGGTAGAGCTGCAACCTGCATCCCATATGGGCACCGGTTCAAGTCAGAGCCACTCGTCTTCTGATCCAGCTCCCTGCTAATGTGCCTGGGAAAGCAGCGGAAGATTGCTCCTTGGGCCCCTGTACCCACGTGGGAGACTGGAAGAAGCTCCAGGTTCCTGGCTTCAGATTGGGACAGCTTCAGCCATTGTGGCCCTTTGGGGAATGAACCAGTGAATGGAAGACACAGCCCCCCACCCCCGCCTCTGCCTCTCTGTAACTCTGCCTTTCAAATAAATGAATCATCTTTAAAAAATTAATTTAAGAATGTGACTTTAAAAAAATCTATTTGAAAGTTAGAGTTAGGGAGAGACAGAGATCTTCCATCTGCTAATTTACTCTCAAAATAGTCACAATGGCTAGGGCTAAGCCAAGCTGAAGCCAGGAGCTTCATCTGGTTCTCCTACATGGGTAGCAGGTGCCAGAACACCTCAGCCATTTTCTGCTGCATTCCCAGGCCATTTGCAGAGAGATGGATTGGAAGTAGATCAACTGGGACTTGAACCAGCACCCATATGGGATGCTGCATCACAGGCAGCAGCTTTACCTGCTAAGCCACAACGCCAGCCCCAAGAATTTGACTCGTTTTGTGATATGTGCTCACTGTTATATTGGTATGTATCTTGGTTTTAGTTGCTTTTTTTTTTTCCCTCCCTGCTGGTTATATGACCCTGGCAAATAATTTCTTTTCTTTGCCTTCAGTTTCCTTATTCATAAAATGTGAGGGTTAGGCAAGACAATTCTAGTCTGATCTTTTATGAACAGTTAATTGTGATGTATTATGATTGTTAAGCCTCCAAATTTTACCTCTCCCATGATATTATGATTTCTTATTCAGTATCTTTTTAACTGTCACAGGTTTGTATGTACTATTGTAGTTCTTCTAAGTGAATCTTGCTGATGGTAGACATCATGACTTATACTACTTTCAGGGTTATTTCATGATTTGAGTGTTAGATTTGTATGTTGCCCTGAGCTAAGATATAAACTGACTCATGGTCCTTATCTAGGAGATTCTTTGTCCAGAAAAGGAAGAATATCCGAGGAATATGGATAAAAATAATAGGTAGGATTCAGAGGGTCAGTGTCTAAAGATACCTGGACTATATTTCAGGAAAGGCTAGGAAGAGTTTAGATTTAAGGAGTCCTAGGCACTGCTTAAGGGATGTTGCTGTCCCAAATGGCAGCTTAACCCACTGTCACAACACTCACTCTCCCCATCTTTCTGTTTTAACAGAGATTGCTATATTTTGAAGTTGGGACAGAATCAGAATATGTGCCCCCCCCCCCAAAACACAGAATCATCTTTCTTTAATTTTTACTTAAAAGTAGAAAGTCTTCATTGTGTCCTCTTGAATTCCATGAATTCTGATGGAAATTTACTTAATATAGTTATTGGTGATTTGCAGAATTTGTTAGCCCAGATTCATCATACTGCATTTTTCCTTTTCTTCCTAGGCAGCAATCATTAGTAGAGTTCAATGTAGAATTGTGGCTTTGGATCTGCGAAGTCATGGTGAGTGAAGTTCTTAATTAGCCATTGACTCAGTGACATAGCACTAAGCAACTATGAATATCTTAATGTATAATAAATTCCAGTGTGGCCATAAAATAACCATCTACTCCATGTGGGTATTTTGGGAGAAGTCTTCGTTTCCTGTTTTTATGAATATTATGTGTGATTTATATATACAAATTATTTTATGTCTATTTTTAGGTGTGTATATAATATATATTTTAATATGATATATATTTTTAAGCTAAGAAAATACCAAATTCTTTAAAAATACCAAATTCTTATGTTGATGTGTAGGGAATGTGGGCATATTTTTACTAGGCTACTATAATTATCTGTCATAGTGTATGTATTAGCCTTCTGTTACTTTAGTTAAAATACCAAAGAGAGGAGCTTCTTAGGAAGGAGGAAGGTTTATTTCAGCTTACAGTGTGGAGGGTCACAGTCTGTGATTGGGTGGATCTGTTAGTATGTCACCTGCTGAGGAAGGTTAACATGGTGAGCAAGGAAGCAGGGAGGGAGGGGGCAGGAAGGATGTTCATTTATATAACCTAACCTCTTTCCTTAACCTTGCCTTTTGAGGGCAAAACCCCAGTGACCTAAAGACCTCCCCCTAGACCTAGCTCCCAGATGCCATAATTAAGTCTCCACTCTTAATTCATTAATCCATTAGCTGTTACTGTAGACTTAAGGGTCTTAACATCTGTGTGATTTGGGGGCACCAAATCCTGTTCAAACTGTAACAGAGTGGCTGATCATAAAGGTTTCTCTTGGTGTGGGAAATTGTCGCTAAACCCATCATGTAAAATTATAGATTTTATTGTCCAAAAGTGAGAGGTTTTTCAAAAATACTCTTGCTTTTGTAATTCTTACCTTGGAAATTTAATTTTTTAACTGTTTACTTTTTAGGTGAAACAAAAGTCAAGAATTCTGAAGACCTGTCTGCAGAAACAATGGCAAAGTAAGTAACAAGTGTTATTTACTTGGCTGCCATCATTATTATAAATAATAGTTTTATCACTCCTGGTATGAATGTTGGATGATAATTTATGCAGAGAAAATTTTTTTTCTGTTATCCCCTCTCTACTTTTGGTTTCCCCATATTATTTAATCTTGAAAGAAGCCATCTTTCTTTTTTTTTTTTTTAAGATTTATTTATTTATTTGAAAGTCAGAGTTAGAGAGACAAGTGGCAGAGAGAGAGAGGTCTTCCATCCGCTGGTTCACTCCTCAACTGGCAGCAACAGCTGGAGCTGCACCGATCTGAAGCCAGGAGCCAGGAGCTTCCTCTGGGTCTCCCATGCGGGTGCAGGGGCCCAAGCACTTGGGCCATCCTCTACTGCTATCCCAGGCCATACCAGAGAGCTGGATCAGATGTGGAGCAGCCGGGTCTCAAACTGGCGCCCATATGGGATGCTGGCACTTCAGGCCAGGGCATTAACCCGCCGCACAGCAGCGCTGGCCCCCATCTTTCTTTAAAAATATTTTATTTATATTTATTTATGTGAAAGGCAGAGTGACAAAGAGATCTTGCAGTCTGCTTGTTTACTCCCCAAATGCCCATAGCAGGTGGGGTTGGGGCAGGCTGAAGCCAAGAACCCGGAACTCCATCTGGGTTTCCCATGTGGATGGGAGGGACCCAAGTACTTGGGCCATTATCTGCTGCCTCCCAGTTATATTAGTAGGAAGGTGGATGGAAAGTGGAGGCAGCACTCAGTCCTAGGCACTGCTTATGGCATGTGAGTGTCCCAAATGGTAGCATAACCCACTGTGCCACAACCCTTGCCCTCTCCATCTTTCTTAGTATATCCAATGTGATGGTCATCACATGAAGTACTTGAAAATTGTTCATGCATAGTTTAGCTTATATAGGCTTTTGAAAAGTTTTCCGTTGGTGTAGTTGAATATAATCTGCATATCTATCCAGAACCCATACTTGGAAAAATAGTTGTATGCAGGAGGCCTTGAAAGTATGAGCAAAGATTAATTAATTTATTTGAAAGTTAGAGTTACACACACACACACACACACACACACACACATATACAGGTCTTCCATCTGCTCAAACACTCCCTAGATGGCTGCAATGGCCAGGGATGGGCTGGGCCCAAGCCAGGAGCTAGGAGCTTCATCTGGGTCTCCCACATGGATGGCAGGGAACCAAGCACTTGGGCCATCTTCCACTGTCTTCCCAGCCTATTAGTAGGGGGCTGGATTGGATGTAGAGCATCTGGGACACAAACTGGTTGTCATATGGGATGCTGGCATCACAATACTGGCTCCTGAAATTATGTTCTTTATATATCCTGCCTATGTTCTTTGTTTGAAGATATAGGTAGATGAGAATACAGTATTAAAGAATAACTGCTTACACATTGGGCCTCAAACCTGGTTATTCATCAGAATCACCTGGCAAGTTACTAAAAATACAAATGTCGTAGGCCAGACCTACTAAATTAGTACATCTAGTAGTAGATTCTAGACATTTATATTTTGAAAAACCTCCATAAAGGAATCTATTGTAGCTAGTCCCATGATTGATGTTTGGGAACCACATACTTAAATAAGAATAAACTCTCCTATGGTAGATGATCAGGTGACCAATCATAACCACCCTTAACCTGGGTTAGTGGACTTTTCTAAGCTTAGACACAATATTAAGTTGGTATGTTGAAGATAATACCTTCCTCCATAAAGCAGATATAATTAAATCCTTCCAACTCAATTAATGTGTATTTTAAGGAGACCTGGAGTTAGTCTTCCATAGCATCTTTTTAGTTTACTCTTATCTATTAACAGCTCAAATCTTATTAGAATTATTTGAGAGCTTTGTTCTAAAAATTACATACTGATATTTAGCACAAACATTTTTTTCATCCTTTTTGAAATATGTCCTCCAAATTACATCTAATGTGTTTGTTTTTTTTTTTTAAGATTTATTTATTTGAAAGTCAGAGTTAAACACAGAGAGAGGTCTTCCATCCTCTGATTCACTCCTCAATTGGCCACAATGGCCAGAGCTGTGCTCTGATCCAAAGCCAGGAGCCAAGAGCTTCCTCTGGGTCTTCCCACAGAGGTTCAGGGGCCCAAGACCTTGGGCCATCTTCTAGGACTTTCCCATGCCACAGCGGAGAGCTGGATTGGAAGTGGAGCTGCTGGGACTCAAACCTGTGTGCTTATGAGATGCGGGCACTGCAGGAGACAGCTTTACCCGCTATACCACAGCACCTGCCCCCTAATATACCTTTAATTAACTGAGCTAATAATTTTTTCTGGCCTTTTTTTTTTTAACAGGTAGAGTGGACAGTGAGAGAGAGGGACAGAGAGAAAGGTCTTCCTTTTGCTGTTGGTTCACCCTCCAATGGCCGCCGCGGCCGGCGCACCGCACTGATCCGAAGGCAGGAGCCAGGTGCTTATCCTGGTCTCCCATGCGGGTGCAGGGCCCAAGCTCTTGGGCCATCCTCCACTGCACTCCCTGGCCACAGCAGAGAGCTGGCCTGGAAGAGGGGCAACCGGGACAGAATGTGGCGCCCCGACTGGGACTACAACCCGGTGTGCCAGCGCCGCTAGGCGGAGGATTAGCCTATTGAGCTGCAGTGCCGGTTTCTGGTCTTTTTTTTAAAAGATTTATTTATTTATTTGAAAGAGTTACAGAGAGGCCGAGGCGGGGGAGGAGGGTGTGTCTTCTATTGCCGGTTCACTCCCCAGATGGCCGAAATGGCAGGAGCTGTGCACTGATCCGAAGCCAGGAGCCAGGAGCTTCCTCTGGTTCTCCCATGCAGGTGCAGGGGCCCAAGGACTTGGACCATCTTCTACTGCTTTCCCAGGCCATAACAGAGAGCTGGATGGGAAGTGGAGCAGCTGGGACTCGAACCGGCCCCTATATGGGATGTCAGCACTGCAGGTGGTGGCTTTACCAGCTACACCACAGCACCAGCCCAATGGTCTTTTTTTTTTTTTTAATATTCAGAATTTACTATGAAATGCTACCTGTTTTACTTATTTATTTTTTTGAGTTGTATAGTCTTTCCAAGTGTTACTCCAGTAATCACTTACTGTCTTATCTTTGCCTCTGATATTTTCCAGTAGTCACTGAGCAAAGGCATCATATCATGGTTTTGACTTCCTAGAATTGCCCTGAATCCATAATTCTCTGTCCTTAGGGAAAATGGCTTTAATTATGCTTCAAGGAGGTAGCAGGAATCTGTAGCTCTTTTTTTTTTTTTTTTTTTTTTTTTTTTTTTTTTTTTTTGACAGGCAGAGTGGACAGTGAGAGAGAGAGACAGAGAGAAAGGTCTTCCTTTTGCCGTTGGTTCACCCTCCAATGGCCGCCGCGGTTGGCGTGCTGCGGCCGGCGCACCGCGCTTGTCCGATGGCAGGAGCCAGGAGCCAGGTGCTTTTCCTGGTCTCCCCATGGGGTGCAGGGCCCAAGCACCTGGGCCATCCTCCACTGCACTCCCGGGCCACAGCAGAGGGCTGGCCTGGAAGAGGGGCAACCGGGACAGAATCGGTGCCCCGACCGGGACTAGAACCCGGTGTGCCGGCGCCGCAAGGCGGAGGATTAGCCTGTTGAGCCACGGCGCCGGCCTCTGTAGCTCTTTTAACATTGGTAGAAACACGATGATATTTTGGTAGACCTGATGAGACTGAGTTTGCCAATTTCTAAATTTGATAGATGTATTCCAAAAGTTATATTTTTGAAATTTATATTTATTAAATAAAAGTTTTCTTAAAAATTTTTCTGGCTGGTGCCATGGCTCAATAGGCTAATCCTCCGCCTTGCGGCGCTGGCACACCAGGTTTTAGGCCCAGTCGGGGCGCCGCATTCTGTCCTGGTTGCCCCTCTTCCAGGCCAGCTCTCTGCTGTGGCCAGGGAGTGCAGTGGAGGATGGCCCAAGAGCTTGGGCCCTGCACCTGCATGGGAGACCAGGATAAGCACCTGGCTCCTGCCATCGGATCAGCGCAGTGTGCCAGCCGCAGTGGCCATTGGAGGGTGAACCAACGGCCAAAAAGAAGACCTTTCTCTCTGTCTCTCTCTCTCAGTGTCCACTCTGCCTGTTAAAAAAAAAAAAAATTTTTTTTCTGGTAACTTTAAGGAAGCAAATAGAAAAAAAATGTGATAGCTGTGTCCTCAATTTTATCATCTGTAAAACAATAATAGAGGTGCTTCTAGACAGAGCTGTTGAAGGATTACAGAAGATAGCCTTCTAGGAAAGTTTATATTGCATAGTATGCACTTGTCTTAATCTGTTTTCTGTTGTAACTGAATATCACAGACTGGGTAACTGTCACAGAATAGAGGTTTATTTGGCTTGCTGTTGTAGGGGCTATGAAGTCCAAGAGCATGGCGCCAGTGTCTAGTGAGGGCCGCCTTCATCATAACAAGACAGAAGGTATCACCTGGTGACACAGCAAGTGAGGCAGAACAAAGCCACTCCTGAGATAACCCATAAATTAATAACCTCCAAATGCTATTAACATATGCATTTCAGAGACACATTCAAACCATAACAACACTGAATAAATATTAATTCTCTTTTCTTCCTTTCATGTAATTTTGTCTTACAGAGGAAATTTTACATTTACCATAGAAGCAGCACAGTATCAAAGAAGCTTGGACTTTTTAATCCTGACTGTATTATCTTTAGTTGAGACCTATCTCTTTAGATGACTGCCTGAACTGCTTTACTTCTTAGTCTTAATTTTAACTCCAAAGGAATATTAAACTATTTGTTGTTACTCATAAAATTTGGTGACCTCCTTGTCTTCATTCAGGTTGTCTGCAAATATTATAGCTACCCTGTTCACTCCCTATAATTCTTGTCTGATATACTTAAATTAATTTGCCTTGCCATTGTGAATTGTGGAGACCATCTTTGAAGGTCTGTATCCCTACATTTACATCTGCTATATTTGGTTAACACTGAGTGTGTGAGGTATCTGTGACAGTCACCTAATCACAACTGTATTTTGAAGTTGGCTGACTCAGCCACTCCTCAAAAACATACCATAATAATGACGACCTCCATGCAAATGAAATGAAAGTTCAAAAAAGTCATATTTCAGTTTTGATTTTCAGCAGGAGGGGGAGCCTTTTTTCTGCCAGGGGCCATTTGGATATTTCTTTCCTTTTCTTTCTTTCTTTTTTTTCTTTTGACAAGCAGAGTTAGACAGTGAGAGAGAGACAGAGAGAAAGGTCTTCCTTCCGTTGGTTTACTCCCCAAATGGCCACCACAGCCGGCGTGCTGCACCGATCCAAAGCCAGGAGCCAGGTGCTTCCTCCTGGTCTCCCATACGGGTGCAGGGCCCAAGCACTTGGGCCATCCTCCACTGCACTCCTGGGCCACAGCAGAGAGCTGGACTGGAAAAGGAGAACCGGGACAGAATCCAGCGCCCTGACCGGGACTAGAACCTGGGGTGCCGTTGCCACAGGCAGAGCATTAGCCTAGTGAGCCACGGTTCTGGCCCATTTGGATATTTCTAACATTATTCACAGGCCATACAAAATTATCAGCTTAAAAATTGGCCTACTATAGATTTATTGAATTTTAAGCCCTGCCTTGGTTGCCTCATGCAGGGCCTGACCAAATAATTTTTGGGGCCTTAAATTACACATGGGCTGAATGTTACCCCAGCCCTGCTTTGAAGTTTGAATTTGTTGAACACATCACTCATAATTGTAGACCAGAACAAATGCTAGTAAAAATTAGCTCCTGGCCAGCGCCGCGACTCACTAGGCTAATCCTCCACCTGCGGCACTGGCACACCGTGTTCTAGTCCTGGTCAGGGTGCCAGATTCTGCCCGGTTGCCCTTCTTCCAGTCCAGCTCTCTGCTGTGGCCCGGGAAGTCAGTGAAGGATGGCCCAAGTGCTTGGGTCCTGCACCCGCAAGTGAGACCAGGAGGAGGCACCTGGCTCCTGGCTTCGGATCGGCGCAGCACACCGGCCATGGCGGCCATTTGGGGGGTGAACCAACAGAAGGAAGACCTTTCTCTCTTGTCTGTCTCTCTCTCACTGTCTAACTCTACCTATAAAAACAAAAAACAAAACAAAACAAACTTAGCTCCAGATACCTTTCTAGTTACTTGAGCACTTAAATTTCTAAATGTCCTTCAAGCAACTAAAATTGTTACAGTATGCACTGTAAATTGTAAATAACAGCTAAAATTTTTATAGTGCTTTACTCTTTCAGAGTAGTTTCACATTCACTTCTCAATTAATCCTCAAAACATGTTTCAAAATTATTTTTGGGGGCTAGTAGCCCTGTGGCGTAGCAGGTAAAGCCGCTGCCAGCAGTACTGGCATCCCGTAAGGGCGCTGATTTGAGGCTGGCTGCTCTACTTCCAATCCAGCTCTCTGCTATGGCCTGGGAAGACAGTAGAAGATGGCCCAAGTCCTTAGGCCTCTGCACCTGTGTGGTAGACCCAGAAGAAGCTCCAGGCTCCTGGCTTCGGATTGACCCAGCTCCGGCTGTTGCAGCCATTTGGGGAATGAACCAGCGAATGAAAGACTCTCTCTCTCTGTCTGTCTCTCTCAAAAATTTTTCTCGGTCAGCATTGTGGCATAGTGGGTAAAGCTGCTGCCTACATCTAATGCCTGCATCCCATATTGGATTTGGTTTGTGTCACAGATGCTCCACTTCTGATCTAGCTCCCTGCTGATGGCCTGGAAAAAGCATTGGAAGATAGCTCAAGGATTTGGGCCCTGACACCCATGTAGGAGATCGGGAAGATACTCCTGGCTCCTCGCTTTACCCTGGCCCAGCACTGGTTGTTATAGCCATCTGGGGAGTGGACCAGGGGATATAAGATCTACCTCTCTCTATCTCTGTCTTTCCCTTTCTGTGTAACTGATTTTCAAGTAAATACAGTTTTTTAAAATGTTAAAAATTTTAAAAATTATTTTTGTCTTTTAGATGAGAAAACTGAGGCATAGAACAACTAAATGATTTGTTCAGAGTTTCAAGCTTCAGTTCAAAATAAAGGAATGTGTTTATGTAACTGTACTAAATATGTAGAATGGCAAAAGTGTGATGTTAAGGAAAATCAGAAAATGGGAGTGCTATTATCAGGAGAGCTAGGTGTGTAGCTATCTGTATTGAGAGTTGTGGGCATGTTCAAGGTTTGCATAGGTACATTTGTAAGATGATCCAGTAGACCTTTACAGTCTCCCAGGACCATTTGTTAACTAAAGGAAGCAACCGGGGAAGAAAACAAGTTTTGTGGTACTGTCAGAGAGCAATCTCAGCTTTTGTTCCCTTCTCTTTGCAGAGATGTTGGCAATGTGGTTGAAGCCATGTATGGGGACCTTCCTCCTCCAATTATGCTGATTGGGCATAGCATGGGTGGTGCCATTGCAGTCCATACAGCATCTTCCAACCTTGTGCCAAGTCTTCTGGGTCTGTGCATGATTGATGTTGTGGAAGGTAAGTTTTCTTAGTGTTGAGTAAATCATAATCATTGACTTACATAGTAAATTATTACTATCTTGTTTTAGTTTATTGCCATTTTTACTTGAAATACCTCCCTCTGCCTTTATAATGTCTTTTAAGAATTTAAGTTATTTAATAATTTTTCCATGACATTATAAGCTCTTCATTATTGCTCTTAATGATTGTATAATATTTCAGTTATATATATTGTCCCATAGTTCTGTTTAATCATTTAAAAAAGAAGTTTCCGTGTCTTTTATCACACTGCTGGCTATATTAGTCAGCCTTATTTATTATGGGCCCCTCCACGTAAGTGAATACTGGGATGCAGAAATTATTGAGGACCATCTTACTAGGCTGGGTGTCAAATTAATCTGCATTTTCATAGAACTGTATCTGTCACTGGGGACAGCTATGTAGAGTTGACTCAGTGTAAATGCTCAGAATAAAATGCTGTGATTAAAGTGTTTATTTAACATGTAGGTACAGCCATGGATGCACTTAATAGCATGCAGAATTTCTTACGTGGTCGTCCTAAAACCTTCAAGTCTTTGGAGAATGCTATTGAATGGAGGTAACTCACATCTGTGTTGTCTTTAATTTAAATGTTAAAGTGTAGTTTTCCCTTTTTTTGTCAGTTCAAGCACCAAGTTCAAAGAAATAGAAGTTCAGTTTTCAAGTTTTAATATAGTGGCATGTGAAGAAACATTTATGTAAACAGTAGAATTTCAGACTGCTCAGTTATCTAGAACTGATTTTTTTTCAAGTGTAGTACAGTGTCCTAAATTCATAGCAATGATGGATCATCTGTTTTCTGTTTCTCTTTGAAGAGAAAGGGAACTCACTAGACTAGGTGCTCTCTTCCATCTCTTCCATCTATGAGGCATGATGGTCCTGGGTTACTTCTTGTGTTCCACATAAAATGATGGAGAAACAGAATGGGTATAGGATTCACACTTTAGCATCTGTTTGGGCTTTGGTAAATTATTTTGCTATGATTTATACTTATATAAAGGCTTTTCAGTCATGAATTTATTCAGTCAATTATTTGATTAAATATTCTTTTTTTTTCTTGAAGGTTTATTTATTTGAAAGTCAGAGTTATACAGAGAGAGGAGAGGCAGAGAAAGAGGCAGAGGTCTCCCATCAGTTGGTTCACTCCCCAATTGGCCACAATGGCTGGAGCTGCATCAATCCGAAGCCAGGAGCCAGGAGTTTCTTCCAGGTCTCCCATGCGGGTGCAGGGGCCCAGGGACTTGGGCCATCTTCTACTGCTTTCCCAGGCCATAACAGAGAGCTGGATGGGAAGTGGAACAGCCGGGTCTCGAAATGGCACCCATATGGGATGCCGGCACTTCAGTCAAAGGGTGCTAACCCGCTGCACCATAGCGCTGGCCCCTGATTAAATATTCTTTGAGTACAATGCTGTCCCTCTTCACCAATCAGTCTTGGGATAAAACATCTTGACCACCTGTTATTCTACTCATTCTTTAGAGGTGACCTCCAACTCCCAGATAACTCCCTCAGTAAAACTGTCAGGACTTTTTTGTCTGTATTATATTGTTCTGCCCCTTAAGTCTTCAAATCCTCCTTTGAGGGATATTCTTACATTATTAATTTTCATTAGTGTCTGTCTTAATGTCCTTCCTGCATCATAAGAGCAGAAGCTGTTTTCTGTTTGTTGTTCTCTACTTGCATACTACAGAGATCATACTGCTGGCTGAAGCAGGCATTACATATTTATTAGCTGAATCAGAGATATCAAGCAGAAAATTAGGACCTAGCATATACACCCTAGGATTTTCCTAGGGCAGAGGGTTTCATGCCAGAATGTTTGTTTGATGAGGTTGCTTCTGCCACTCCTTGTTGACTACTGTGACATAAAATACTTGTTCTCTCAGAAGACCAGAGATCTCTATCTTGAGCTGTCACAGCATCGAGAATGTAGCTGCTGCCAGCCCAGCTTGCACCACAGGTTGCCTGCCCGCTGCCCCAGTAATAACCAGTAAGGAAATTATCCCAGACATGGTTCAGTTATCTAAAGCCACCTGTTTTCCAAACTTTCAAAATTTATGCAATGAACATTTTTTTCCCAGTCCCTAAGCTGTGTCAGTGCCTGAGCAAAGAACTGGGAATGAATCAGGTACAGTTTCTGACATTCCAAATCAGGAGATACAAACAAATAAAAACATGAACACAGCACAGGGAAGGAAGCACAGAGGCTACAAGAAATGGGTACACAGTCTAGCCTGGGGATCCCGATAGTCTTTTTTCTTTACATTTTTTTTTTTTTTTAGATTTACTGTATTTATTTGAAAGAGTTAGAGAGAGAGAGGTAGAGATAGAGGTCTTCCATCTGCTGGTTCACTCCTCAAATGGCTGTAGCAGCTGTAGCTGAGCTGATTCAAAGCCAGAAGTCTCCCACATGGGTGCAGGGGCCCCAGGACTTGGGCCATCCTCTGCTGCTTTCCCAGGCACATTAGCAGGGAGCCAGATCGGAAGTGGAGCAGCGGGGACTTGAACCAGCACCTATATGGGATGCTGGTGCTGCAGCTGGGACTTGAACTGGCATCCATATGGATGCCTGCTATGCCACGGCGCTGGCCCCAGAAATAGATTCTTGATTCTAGTGCCTGATACAGAATAGGATAGGATTCTCTTTGTTAAATGTTAAGGTGTTCTGGATTCTATGTGAGTTACTAATTCTTAGAACCCACTTTCTGAGCTTGAGATTCAGAAAGAATACTATGAGGTATTTGGTAATTTTATTTTGAACACCACTGAATATCTGATTCAGGGTTATAACTCAAGGCCATTTGGCTGTTCCAGTTTGAAAAGAGAAGTTGAAATACAAGGCCAGCAATTACTGCTTTTCCTCTCTAGGTCTTCTTAATAGAACAGTATAGTCATTAAGAACCTGGACTTTAAAAGGACATACAGTGACTTGCATCTTGGCTCCACAATTCTGGCTACCCAGAGGAAAATAGACTAAGGAGAAGTGGAGAGTGGGGTGATGATGGAAGGGGGGAAATTGGTTGGGAGACTATTGCAGTAATGTAGGAAAGTAATGATGGCAAGTATAGATTAGGATGGCAATAGACTAAGAAGTAATATGGTCAGATTTGATACAGGTTTTGAAGGTAGAACTGACAGGACTGGTTTATGGATTGGATATAGATAGAGGGCACAGAGAGGGAACTCACTGAAGACTTGTAGGGTTTTAGCCCAAGCACTTGGGTTAGTGGTGGAGACAGAGAAATTTGATAGCAAATAAGAGGCAGCGAATTAGGAGTTTTATTTGGACAAACTTAAGTGTTTATCACACATCTAAGTGGAACTGTAAAGTAGGAGGCTATAAAGACTAGGTAGAAGAGATGGATAACCTGGAGAATCATCATCATATAGATTATGTTTAAAGCTGTGAAGTTGAATGCAGTTACTTAGGGATTTGATTTTGATTGGAAAAAGATCCAGGAACTAAGGCTTGGGATATTTCACAAATTTTGAGCTTGTAAAGAGGAAGATCCTACAGAGGAAACTGAAAAGTCACAGTTAGTGAGATAGAAGGAAAACCAGGAGAGGACAGCCACTGTTTGTAGGAGGAAAAGAGCAACTATTCTGAATGCTGCTAAGGGATCTTGGGAGATGAGGACCAGGAAATGACCACTGTAATGGGATAGAAGCGATGTTGACAAAAGAACTCCCAGAACATAAGTAGGAGATAAAAACCTGATAGAAGTTGGGAAAGAATTTTTCTTTTTTTTTTTTTTTTAAAGATTTATTTATTTATTTGAAAGAGTTATAGAGAAGCAGAGGCAGTGAGAGAGAGGTCTTCCATTCACTGGTTCACTCCTCAAATGGCTGCAACAGCTGAAACTAGGCCAATCCAAAGCCAGGAGCTGCAAGGCTCTTTTGGCTCTCCCACATGGGTGCAAGGGCCCAAGCACTTGGGCCATCTTCTATGGCTTTCCCAGGCCTTAGCAGAGAGCTGGATTGGAAATAGTGCAGCCAGACTCAAACCAGTGCCCATTTGGGATGCCAGCACTGCAGGCAATAGCTTTACCTGCTATGCCACAGCACTGGCCCCAAGAATTTTCTTAGAGTTACAAAATAGAGAAAGATAACTCTTTTGAGGAATTTTGCTTTATAGCAGAGCAGAGAAATTAGAACTAGTATTGAGTGTGGTGTTGGGAATGTTTTTAAGGGCTAGAGATACTTATGTCACCCAGTATAGAAAATAATAATGACCCAGAAGAGATGATAACTGAAGGAAACATTATCCTTTCAAAAATAAGAGGAATGGGAGCCAGTTACCCAAGGTTGACCTGACTAGGAACAGAGATATTAAACAGCCATCAATGCACAGAATATGATTAGAAATACAGTGGATTTGTAGATTCAGTTGGTGGTAAAAAGATTAATATTTCTGATTGCTTCTGCTTTACATTTAATGAAAAAGTAAAGAATGCTGTCATCTAAGGGGATGGTTTTACATTTTTACATGATTTTTAAGCTTAAAACTAATACTTAATGTGTTTTCTTGGTGTTATGCTTTAAGCAGTGTTTTCCTGTACCCACAGGACATACAGTCATTTTGCCTTGCCCTTAAATGTACTTAGGTAGATAAATATCTATTCCAGTAGTCTAAGCTTTATGACATTATCTCTGTATCTTAGTTCTTTGCTACTTAAACAGATTACCACACACTAGCTGACAACCAAGAAAAATATATTCATGGTTCTGAAGGTTGGGAAATCCAAAATTAAGTAGCTCACATCTGGTGAGGGCCTTCTAGCTGTATCCAATAACTTGGAGGCAGAGAGCATCACATAGAAAGAACAAGAGCAAGAGAGTGCCAAACTGGATTTTATAATGAACCCACTCTTACAGTAAGGACATTAATCTATTAGTGAGAGCAGAGCCCAGCCCTCCTGACCTAATCTGTTCTTAAAGGTTCTACTTCTTGATGCTTTTGTATTTGGGGATTGTGGTTCCAATACGTGATCTTTGAGGAGCACATTGAAAACATAGCATCATGCTTGGCCCTCCATGGAGGAGCTGGCTGCAGCCTACCATCTTGTTTTCTTGCACTTTCCCATTTCCCTGCCTCTCCTTGCACTCAGTTCTCTAAAAATCCTCCTGCCACCTTTGTTCACAGTGTACCTTTTCCCTGGAATACCCTGGACTTCCCTTTTGTATTTTCTGCTTAACTTCCTGTTTTTTTTTTTTGTTTGTTTGTTTTTTTGACAGGCAGAGTTAGACAGTGAGAGAGAAAGACAGAGAGAAAGGTCTTCCTTTCATTGGTTCACCCCCCAAATGGCTGTTACGGCCGGCGAGCTGCACCGATCCGAAGCCAGGAGCCAGGTGCTTCCTCCTGGTCTCCTATATGGGTGCAGGGCCCAAGCATTTGGGCCATCCTCTACTACCTTTCCGGGCCACAGCAGAGAGCTGTGGAAGACAGAGAGCTGGACTGGAAGAGGAGCAACTGGGGACAGAACCCGGTGTCCCAAACGGGACTAGAACCTGGGGTGCTGGCGCCACAGGCGGAGGATTAGCCAAGTGAGCTGCAGCGCCGGCGTCTGCTTAACTTCTTGTCTTTAGTCCCTAGTTTAGGCAGAACCTTTGGGAAGCTTTCTTTAACCTCTTCATTCAAAATGGCATACTTCTTTGAACCTTACCTTATTATACTAACATTATCTATTTGTGTCTCTTTATCCCATGGAGTTTCCTGCTTCTTGAGCACAGACCTAGCACTTAGCACTTTCTTGGTAAATATTTCCAGAAATGGCTATAATGTATTTACTTAATTTTTACTACTTGGCTATAGCTGTGATGATATATAGTGGTTAATTTCCATAGTAGACAACATTAGTGACATCATCTTTATATTAGATTTCACAGAATCTACAAAATTACTTGATTTTAGTGATGTGGTAAGATGGATGCTGCATAACTCCCTTTCTCCCTTTTCTCTCCTAGTGTGAAGAGTGGCCAAATTCGAAATCTGGAATCTGCTCGGGTCTCCATGGTTGGCCAAGTCAAACAGTAGGTCTTATTTTTCCCCCCTAGGCTGGTTAAAGGTTGAAGCATAGAGAGAATTACTGATTACTTGTTTTACTCCTATTCTACCCTCCTGATAAATGCCTTCATTAGTTTAGATCATTTCACAGGTGAATTCAATTGCACTAGCCACATACATTGATTAATTGTCTTTCTCTTTGTCTCTTTCGAAATTTCAAAGGCAGTTATGTTAGTGCTCCATGTAATACTAGATTACCTTAGCACAGCTCTAGATCATAAAAAGTGAAGCATTCCAGAGAGTAAATATTAAAATTGAGGTGTCCATCTCAGTACTGGTAGCTGTGGTTTCATTCTGCTAAATCTCCTTCTAAGCTCAGCCTGGTGTGAGGAAATTATAAAAACTGGCATAGCCAGAGTGAAGGCCAGATGCTAAGGGTGAGCTAATTTTATATAGCCCAGATGATCTTTCTTGATAAAGTTACATGAGTCCTTAGTATTGCTCTGTGGTCAGAAAATAAATTTTAGATGAACTGAGAAAATGAGCAGTGTGAGAGGTGAAAGAATAATGGCATATTGAGTGGCTGCTATTTGCTAGCCACTGTGCAAGGCATTTTATTTATACCATCTCATTTTTAGAAATCTTACGTTATTGAACATTTTCTAGCATGTCAAAGTAGAATAATACAATGAGCCCTAATGCACCCATTGCCCATATTGAACAGTTAACTCATGGCTCGTGTTCTTTCTTCTGTGTACCTAATTACTTCTTGTAAGTATGAATATTTTGAAGTAGATCCCAAATATAATTTCCTCTGTAAAATTTCATTGTACTCTAAAAGAGCTTTTTAAAGGTAATCAGAAGGACTTTTAACACATCTGAAATACGAATTCCTTAATATCATCAAAATTTAATTAGTACTGAAAACAAGTGGCAGGGTTCCAAGATGGTGGGGTAGGAGGGAGCTTACTGCTCTAGCCCAGAAAAAGGTAGTTTAAAAAAAAGTGGAGATAGTGTAGTCTCAGGGAAGAGTTAGGGAAAAAACACCAAAGGAAACTACCAAGATTAGAGGGACATGGTGGACCTGTGTGGAGGGTGTGGGCACCCACAGCTCAGGATTCCAGCAACCAAGAGCCTGTGCACCAGCACTGGAAAGTGAGGCGAGATGAGACTACAGTAGACCAAGCCACTGGTGAAAAAGCGGCAGGAAGAGCCTAGAGAGAATGAAGCTTGAAGCCCGCAGGGGGGAAGTGCACCAGAAAATTAGATGAGGGGGAAAAAAAATACGGGACAGACACATTTCTCTGTCTCCGATCACTTTACAAAGGTGTACTGTGACAAGCTGATAGAATGGGGCACCATTTTGGACATACATAATAGGTATACCAGGTCATGCCTGTGCCCAGCAATCAGCTGAGTAGAGACTCCTAACTCTGGTAGGGAGAAATAACAGGGGACTAGGAGCTTGTGACTGTGAAGCTTCTGAACTGGGACTGTGAAGAAAACTGGGGGTGTGTGGGAGAACTCACAGTGTGGCTGGGACTTTGAGCAGTCTCAGTGGGAGATGCCACAAGCTTGGGGGTTACTGGTTACCTGGTGAGAGACACTGCTGGGGAATCTGAACTTACATAGACTGCACAGATCCTTTGTGTGGTCCTTGGGACAGAACAGACAGATATTATACCCACTGGGGCTAGCGCTTAGGCATTGGTCTTTATTGAGGGGAAGAGCTCAGCTGAGCAAAATATACTTCCCTTCTGATGAAAAAAAAAAAAAGATTTACCGTGCCAAACCTGGGAGTGTCACCTTAGGCACGCCCTTAACCATGGAGAACTGAATAGAGCTCTCTGGCCAATCCTACTACAAGCCTCTAGAAATTCATTGAAAGCAGACAGTCCACTTATCTACAGAGTCACAGTACAACAATAAAAGCAGCCACGGGGCGGGGAGCAGAAGAAACCAACGGGTATCTCCACAAATGCTGAACAACAAATGCAGCAATCCAAGAAACAAGAATAAGGAAGCCAACATGACACTCCCAAAAGAACAGGACACTTCAATACTAGATTATGAAGATAATGAGATAGAAGAAATACAAGAAAGAGAACTCAAAGATGATCATACGATTACATAGAAGTAATCAAAAGCAAATGCACGAACTACTGAAACCCATGCAGGACATGAAAGAAAATTTCTCCCATAAAATTGAGATCTTAAGGAGGAATCAAAATGAAATGAAGGATTCAATAGAACATGAAATTGAGATCTTAAAAAGAAATCAAAGTGAAATGAAGAATTTATTAGAACAAATAAAAAATGCAGTTTAGAGCCTTAAAAACAGAATCAGTGAGGCAGAAGAGAGAAAATCAGAAACAAAGCACAGGAAAGTATACAGTCAAACCAATGACAAGAAGAGGAAACTAGAAATCTAAAAAACACTATTGGGAATCTGCAGTATACTATTAAAACAACAACAACAACAACATTCAGGTTCTAGGAGATCCTGAATGCATGGAGTGAGAAAGGATTAGAAGGCCTTTTTAGTGAGATACTAGCAGAGAACTTCCCGGGTTTGGAGAAAGAAAGGGACACCCAAGTACAGAAAGTACACAGAACTCCCAATAGACATGACTAGAAAAGATCCTCGCCATGACACACTGTAATCAAATTCATCACAGTGAAACATAAAGAGAAGATTCTAAAATGTGTAAGAGAGAAACACCAGATTACTTCCAGAGGATCTGCAATTAGACTCAAGCAGACTTCTCATCAGAAATCCTGCAGGCTAGGAGAAAATGGTGAGATATAGCCCAAGTCTTAAGAGAAAAAAACTGTCATCCCAGAATATTATACCCTACAAAGCTCTCATTTGTGAATGAAAGTGAAATAAAGACCTTTCATAACAAACAGAAATTGAATTTGTCACCACCCATCCAGCCTTGCAAAAGATGCTGAAGGATGTGTTACACACAAAAACACAGAAACATAAAATCAATATGAAAGAAGATAAAGGAAGAAAATATCTCAGTAAAAGATCATAGAAGTTCAAAGTATAAATTAGGTATATCTTTGGAAAAATGGCAGGGCAAAGTCATTACTTAATCAATAGTCACATTGAATGTAAATGGCCTCAACTCCCCAGTTAAAAGGCACAGACTGGCTGAATGGATTAAAAAACAAAACCCATCTATTTGCTTTTTTTTTGACAGAGTGGACAGAGAGAGACAGAGAGAAAGGTCTTCCTTTGCCGTTGGTTCACCCTCCAGTGGCCGCCACGGCTGGTGTGCTATGGCCAGCATACCACGCTGATCCAAAGCCAGGAGCCAGGTGCTTCTCCTGGTCTCCCATGCAGGTGCAGGGCCCAAGCACTTGGGCCATCCTCCACTGCACTCCCGGGCCACAGCCGAGAGCTGGCCTGGAAGAGGGGCAACCAGGACAGAATGCGGCACCCCGACTGGGACTAGAACCCAGTGTGCTGGCACCGCAAGGTGGAGGATTAGCCTATTGAGCCATGGCGCTGGCCTATATGCTCTTTACAAGAAACACATCCTACCAACAAAGATGCATGCAGACTGAAAGTGAAAGCTTGGAAAAAGATATTTCATGCCAACAGAAACCAAAGAAGAGCTGGTGTAGCCATCTTAATATCAGACAAAATAGACTTTAACACATAAACTGTTAAAAGATACAAAGAAGGGCACTATATAATGATTAAGGGATGTATTCAACAGGAAGATGTAACTATTATAAACATATATGCATCTAATTGCAGGGCACCTGGCTATTTAAAAGAAAGGTTAAGGGATTTAAAGGCCTCAGAATCAGCCCTTAAGGCATTCGGATCTGGCTAAAAAGCCCATGAGAGCATTTCAGGCATGGAAAACCAAGACACTGGCAAAAAATGACCTACATGAAAGATCTCTGTGAGTCAGATCCCTGTGGTAATAAGGGGCCATCAATGAAAGAGGTACCTTTCTCTGAAGGGAGGAGAGAACTTCAACTTTGGTTATGGCCTTGTCTAAATAAGGTCGGAGTTTGTGGACTCAGAGGCTTCCATAGCCTTGGAAGTTCATTAAAAGAGCCTTGGGGGATCACTGGTGTCATATATAAGAGTGTCAATTGTTAAATCAATAACAGGAGTCACTGTGCACTTGCTTCCCATGTAGGACCTCTGTCCTTAATGTGTTGTACTATGAGAATTAACGATAAAACTAGTCTTCGAACAGTACTTCGTATGTCTGTGTAGGTGTGAACTGTTGAAATGTTTACTTAGTATAGAGTTGATTGTCTGTATATAAAGATAATTAAAAATGAACCTTAATGAAGAATGGGATGGGAGAGGGATAGGAGGTGGGAGGGCGGGTATGGGGGGAAGAACCATTATAATTCAAAAGTTGAACTTATGAAATTTATGTTTATTAAAAGCTTTCTATAAAAATTTAATTAGTACTCATTTCTGCTTATGTTAAATAATTTGTAAAAGTAGATAAATAGGGGTCAGTGCTCTGGTGTAGCAGGTAAAGCTAATGCCTTGCAGCCCCAGCATCCCATATAGGTGCCGGTTACATGGCTTATATACAGGTAGATCAGTGGTTTTAAAATTTTAATTAAAATGATACTTCCTCTTAATAAGTAAACCTGTGTGTATGTGTTAATTGTCACACAGATAGCAAGAAATTTTCTACTGTTTTAATCTAGGTGAAATTGCCATGAACCTCTTAATACACAGGTTATAGAAATTCAAGGCATGTTTCTCTACCAGCCTTTAAAAATCTGTAGTCTATATGAGATGTGAAACTTGGCCCCTCAAGTTTCATAGAAAAGCACTACTTAGAAAACATTTGTGACCGTACACTTAACTGAGTTTAGTAGAGAAGACACAAAAGGACAAGCTACTATTTTTTTTAATATTTATTTATTTACTTTAAAGAGTTACACACAGAGAGAGAAGGAGAGGCAGAGAGAGAGGTCTTTGATCTGCTTGTTCACTCCCCAGTTGGCTGAAATGGCTGGAGCTGTGCCAATCTGGAGCCAGGAGCTTCATCTGGGTCTCCCATGTGGGTGCAGGGGCCCAAGGACTTGGGCCATCTACCACTGCTTTCCCAGGCCCTTGCAGAGAGCTGGATTGGCAGTGGAGCACCTGAGACTTGAATCAGCACCCATATGGGATGCCGGCATTGCAGACGGCAGCTATACCTGCTATGCCACAGCACCAGCCCTCAAGTTACTATTCTTAAAAATCTGCTTCGGTTAATCTTAGACTCTTTATCTTGCTTGTTTTCTGTCCTTTTTTCTCTCATCCTCGATGACAAAATAACCAGTTTTCATTCTTGCAGAGATTTATTTATTTTAAAAGGAAAGAGTTATAGAGAGGGACAGAGAGAGAAAGAAATCTTCTTTCTGCTGTTCACTTTTCATATGATCACAACGGTCAGAGCTTGGCCACGCTGAAGCTGGGAGCTTCTTCTAGGCCTCTCATGTGGGTGGCATTGGCCCAAGTACTTGGGGCCTTCTTTCACTGCTTTTCCCAGGCCATTAGCAGGGAGCTGGATCAGAAGTGGAGCCGCCAGGACATGAACTGGCAGCCATGTAGCATGCCAGCTTGGCAGGAAGCAGCTTTACTCACTACATCACAGTGCCGGCCCAACCTTCAGCTTTCACCAGTGTATTTTTCCATTGAGTCTTCTCTGAAAGGAATTATGGTTCCAGCTGTTCAAATGATAATTTTTCTTCCTAATTACATAATATAAAGAGATACTGTTTTTAAGAGAAAACAGTGATTGGTTGGATCAGATAGTGTAATCTGCAAGGTTCAGCTGACCATGCTCATTGTGATTCCTAGTTTCTGTCGGCTGATTGACAGGTGGGGTCTTTTCTCGTGCTCCAGCCCTGTTCTGTATGCAGGCAGCAGCAGAAAAAGTACATGCTTCTGAGCTGGTTGAGCCTGAACTGCCTTCCAGCCTATCAGGTACCACTCATGAGTAGGTGATCCTGGGCAGTTTTCTTAACTCTTCA
This sequence comes from Sylvilagus floridanus, assembly GCA_949820135.1. Taxonomy (NCBI): domain Eukaryota; kingdom Metazoa; phylum Chordata; class Mammalia; order Lagomorpha; family Leporidae; genus Sylvilagus; species Sylvilagus floridanus. Next base: position 63,092,736 of record OX463224.1, on the reverse strand, counting down.
GGGTTACTTCATGGGGTTTTTAAGATTATATAAGACATCACCCATAATACTCTTGTCACCATGCCCCAGGAAATGGGTGCTCCCTTTCTGTGGGTCAGTAATGGTGCAAGAACTGGAAACCAGCTCTTGGAAAATAGTCATAGATTTGCATGAGCTTCCACAGCCCTGGAAATGCACATTTTTGCATCCTCCCCTTCCAAGGAGCATTGTTAAGTTTTAGTTAACATTTGATTATAAAAGACTGTAAGGGCTGGCACCACGGCTCACTAGGCTAATCCTCCGCCTGCGGTGCCAGCACCCCGGGTTCTAGTCCCGGTTGGGGCGCTGGTTCTGTCTCGGTTGCTCCTTTTCCAATACAGTTCTCTGCTGTGGCCTGGGAGGGCAGTGGAATATGGCCCAGGTGTTTGGGTCCTGCACCTGCATGGGAGACCAGGAGGACGCACCTGGTTCCTGGCTTCAGATCGGCGCAGCGCGCCGGCCATCTCAGCCACTTGGGGGGTGAACCAATGGAAGGAAGACCTTTCTCTCTGTCTCTCTCTCACTGTCTAACTCTGCCTGTCAAAAAAAAAAAAAAAAAAGACTAAGTATACCTAAGATAATTTGCATTTAGAAGAGAAATATATGATACCCCTTTTTTTGTTTGTTTTAAAAACTAGGTGTGAAGGAATTACAAGTCCAGAAGGCTCAAAATCTATAGTGGAGGGAATCATAGAGGAAGAAGAAGAAGACGAAGAAGGCAGTGAATCAGTAAATAAGAGGAAAAAGGAAGACGACATGGAGGTGGGTAGAGGCCTGCATTCTTGGAAAGATGGGTATGGAGTGGTTTAAGGTATGTGGGTATAGAAGCAAAGGGAGATGACAGTCTTTTTGTACACCATTAGTTACTTTAGAGCACACACTATCATAAGAGGTATTTAGGCTAAAGGTAAGATATAAAGCACTGTTGATAGTTCTGACCAATTGGAACATAAGACTTACAGTATTTACCCTACCCCAAACATTGCTTTCTCCCCAGTTTTCTTCTCACCTTTGTACTTCTGCTCCTATAGTTTCTTTCATGACAAAAATCCTGTTACCAGTCTACTTTTTTTTTAAAGAGTTGTTTATTTATTTGAAAGAGTTACACAGAGAGAGAAGAGGCAGAGAGAGAGAGGTTTGGAACCAGGAGCCAGAAGCTTCTTCCAGGTCTCCCACGTGGGTGCAGGGGCCCAAGGACTTGGGCCATCTTCTTCTGCTTTCCCAGCCCATAGCAGAGAGCTAGCTTGGGAGTGGAACAGCTGGGACTTGAACTGGCTCCCATATGGGATGCCGGTACTGCAAGCGGTAGCTTTGCCCGCCACGCCACAGTTCCGGCCCCCCTACCAGTCTATTCTAACCCCATCTAAATCTTACCCATCTTTCAAAATTTATTTCCTTGGGGAAACTTTCTGATACTTCATGAGTATATCAGTCTCTCTCCAGCATGGCATTAAAAGTCTGTGTGACACAACATTTTCTGTTTTGAAGTTTTGCCTATTAAGTCATAGCATTGGATGTTCCTAATGCAATCAAAAAGATACTGTGGCCCCTGCTAGTTTTCCTTGGAATATTGACTTCTAACTGTGCAAGAATTAAATCTCAAATAACATATATATTCTTTTTTTTTAAAAAAAAGTTTATTTGAAAGAGTTACACAGAAAGAGAATGAAAAGCAGAGAGAGAGAGAGGTCTTCCATCTGCTGGCTCACTCCCCAATTGGCCGCAATGGCTGAAGCTGTGCCAATCCAAAGCCAGGAGCCAGGAGCTTCTTCCGGACCTCCCACATGAGTGCAGGGGCCCAAGGACTTGGGCCATCTTGTACTGCTTTCCCAGGCCATAGCAGAGAGCTGGATCGGAAGTGGAGCAGTCAGGACTCGAACTGGCACACCCATAAGGGATGCCGGCACTGCAGGCAGCAGCTTTGCCTGCTATGCCACAGTGCTGGCCCCCATAACTAGTATTTTACGAGTACTTGCTGAGTAGTTGGTTTGAGGATAGTGTGGAAAGGGGTGCTTTTTTCTTGGAAAATGTTGAGTGATTTTGAGCAGCAGACTTTCTGGGATGGACTATGAGCATCTTACTAATGGAAAACAATGCCCTTGGCTTATTTGTCTCAGCATAGTATCTTCAAGGTTCATCCATGTTGTAGCAAGTGATAGGCTTTCCGTCTTTTTAAATGCTGAATAATATGTAAATACCATTCTGTTTCCTTGTTTATCTGCTGATGGACATCTGGGTTGCTTCGGCCTCTTTACCATTGTGATAGTGCTGCTCTGAATGTGGATTTGCAAATATCTCTTTAAGACCCCGTTTTTTTTTTTTTTTTTTAAGATTTATTTATTTGTTTAAAAGCCCCTCCACTTCCTCCCTCTCCTATTCCCAGAGAGGTATTGCATCCACTGGTTCACTCTGCAGATGGCTGTAAAGTTCAGGGTTGAGCCAGGCCAAAGCCCGGAATTTCGTCTGGGTCTCTCATGTGGGTGGCAGGGTCCCAAACACTTGGGCCATCTTCTGCTGCTTTTCCTAGGGCCATTAGCAGGGAGCTGTATTGGAAGTGAAGCAGCTGGGACATGAATTAGCACCTATATTGGATGCTGGCATTGCATATGGCAGCTTTATTGGCTATGCTACAATGCCTGCCCCTTGATACCCTGCTTTAATTCCTTTGAATAACATACCCAGAAGTTGGATTGTTGGGTCATATAAGTAGTTCTATTTTAAATATTTTGAGAAACTGCCTTGCTGTTTTCCACAGAAGTTGTACCATGTAATCCACAAGGATTCCATTTTCTCTATATCCTCACCAACACTTACTTTCTCTTTTTTTGATAATAGCCATCCTAAGCAAGGTGAGATGGTATCTTACTGTGGTTTTTGTTTTTATTTCTCTTTTGATTAGTGAATGGAACATCTTCACATATACTTGTTATCCATTTGTATATTACCTTTGAAGAAATACCTTTTCAAGTACTTACCTAATTTTTTTAAAAAGATTTATTTATTTATTTGAAAGTCAGAGTTACATAGAGAGGAGAGGCAGAGAGAGAGAGAGGTCTTCCATCCGATGGTTCACTCCCCAATTGGCCGCAATGGCTGGAGCTGCGCCGATCTGAAGCCAGGAGCTTCTTCTAGGTCTCCCACGTGGGTGCAGGGGCCCAAGGACTTGGGCCATCCTCCACTGCATCCCAGGCCATAGCAGAGAGCTGGACAGGAAGTGGAGCAGCCGGGTCTCCAACAGGCGCCCATATGGGATGCCGGCACTTCATGCCAGAGTGTTAACCCACTGCGCCACAGCACCAACCCCTTACCTCATTTTTAATTCAGGCTATTTGATTTTTTTTCTTCTTGCTAAGCTGTAAGCATTCTTTATGTACTCTGGATAGTAACTCCTTATCAGATACATGATGTGCAGAAATTTCTTCCCATTCTACAGATTGTCTTTTTGTGCTCTTGATTGTTGATTGTGTCCCATGATACATGGAAGTTCTTTTTTTTTTTTTTTTTTTTTTTTTTTTTACAGGCAGAGTGGACAGTGAGAGAGAGAGATACAGAGAGAAAGGTCTTCCGTTGCCGTTGGTTCACCCTCCAATGGCCGCCGCTGACGGCGCACTGCGGCCGGCGCACCGCGCTCGTCCGATGGCAGGAGCCAGGAGCCAGGAGCCAGGTGCTTTTCCTGGTCTCCCCATGGGGTGCAGGGCCCAAGCACCTGGGCCATCCTCCACTGCACTCCTGGGCCACAGCAGAGGGCTGGCCTGGAAGAGGGGCAACCGGGATAGAATCCGGCGCCCCGACCGGGACTAGAACCCGGTGTGCCGGCGCCGCAAGGCGGAGGATTAGCCTATTGAGCCACAGCGCCGGCCTACATGGAAGTTCTTAAGTTTGATAGAGTACCATTTGTCTGTTTTTGTTTTTGTCTGTGCCTTTGAAGTTGTGTCCAAGAAATCATTGCCAGTCCATGGTTATGAAGCTTTTCCCCTAGGTTTTCTTCTGGGAGAGCTTATATTTAGGTATTTAATCCATTTGAGTTAATTTTTATATATGGCGTAAGGGCCCAATATCATTCTTTTGCATATGAATATTTGTTTAGTTATCCCAGAACTATTTTTTTTGAAGAGACTATTCTCTCTGCATGATCTTAGCACTCTTGTCAAAGATTATTTGTATATTGGAGAATTTATTGCTCTGGTCTCTGTTCTTTTCCCATGTTCTTTTTGTTAGAACCAAACTTTCAATTACTGCAGCTTTATACTGTATGTTTTAAAATCAGAGAATGTGAGTTGGCTAATTTTGTTCTTTTTTCAAAATTGTTTTGGTTGTTCAGGATTTTGTGATATTCTAAATGATTCTAAGATGATTTTTTCTGAATCCATTAGAATTTACTTTTAATTTTTCTTCCTTCCTCCCTCCCTCCCCTTCGTTCTTTCCTTTCTTTTTGAGAAGCAGAAAGAGAAAGATGCTTTCTGCTGCTCTACTCCCCCAAATATCCACAACAGCCAGGGCTGAGCCAGGCCAAAGCCAGGAGCTGAAAACTCAATCCAGTTCTTCCACGGGGGTAGCAGGAACCCAACTACTTGAGCCCTTATCTGCTGCCTCCCTGGGTACACATCAGCAGGAAACTGGAATTGGCAGTGTAGCTAAGACTTGAACCCAGGCACTATGATGAAGGATGCAAGGCATCTTAACTGCTAGGCCAAATGCCTGTCCCATCATGAGAATCTTGATAGGAATTATACTGAATCTGAGACCACTCTGGGTAGCACGGACATCTTAATCATCCAGTGACTCTTAATATATTGCTATCTCATAGTCATTCCTAGATTTTCATGTTCTGATTGATACAATATCCCAATTATTTGTTATATATGTCACATATTCCAGTGATGCAGAAAATTATAGAGAACTGCATTAGTCAGCAACTAATGCTAACTTATAAAGGAAAAGGTAGATTTTTGCTCAAGATTGATTTTAGAGGTTCACAGTCCATTGGTTTGGCCATCTGGAAAGGCTGGAGGGTGGCAGAAAGTATGCAGAGGGATAATCACATGGCGAGTTAAGAAGCAGAGAGAGAACAGCTAGGCACAGCTCAGATTTTATACCCACCCCTTTCTTAAGAACTACCTTCTGAGAGCACATCCTCAGTGACCTAAAGATACCCACAGGGCCCACCTCCTAGACGCCATGATTGGATCAAGTCTCCGCCCTTATTCCGTTAGCCATTGGCAATAATCCATTAACCATTAACAGAAGACTTGGGGGATGAGCTGCCTCTCAAATAAAAAGAAACTTATTTAAAAGTGGGGAGGCATTTGGCCTTGTGATAAAGCCCACGAAACCATTTGGTTTGGCCTTACCAAGGCAACTGCAGGTAGCATTGAAAATTCAGTGTCTATAGCAGGCTAATTTTTAAGTTGGTAATTTTGTAAGGCCCATGAATGATGTTATAAATATCCAAAGGGCCCTTGGTAGAAAAAAGGTTTTCCACTGTGGTTAGATGCTATTTGGGCCTCTGCGTCCCATATCAGAGTATCTGTGTGTAAGTCTTGGCTCCGCTTGTGATTCTGGCTCCCTGCTAATGCAAACATGAGAGACAGCAGATGATGGCTAAAGTACTTGGATCCCTGCCACCCACATAGAAAATCCAGAGTGAGTGCCAGGCTCCTTGCTTTGGCCTGGCCCACAGCCAAATGTTGTAGGCATTTGGGGAGAGAATAGTGGATGGAAGATCTCTGTCTCTGTTTTCAAATACATTTTTTAAATTGAAAAAAATTTTTGAATTCTTTTTAGGGGCATGTGTTGTGGCACAGCTGGTTAAGCCACCACATGGAATGCCCGGGTTCCATTTTGGAATGCCTTTTTTAATTATTATTAAACCTTTTATTTAATGAATACAACTTCATGCATTTCTTAAGTACAACTTTAGGAATATAGTGATTCTTCCCATTGTGCCCACCCTCCTACCCCTCTTCTTCCTCCTTCTCCTGTTCCCAGTCTTATTTTATAATAAGGTCTATTTTCAATTAGCTTTATGCAAAAAAGATTGTCTATAGTAAGTAAAGAATTCATCAATGTGTATGATAAAAGAAAAACACGTAAAAGAAGTTTTTTTAAAAAAAACTTTCTCAACAGTTGCGACGAGGGCTGTTCAAAGTCATTGGATCTCAAAGTTAATTTTCACTTTTTTTTTTTTTTTTTTTTGGGGAAACTCAGTTAACTCCAAAGAAGCACCCAAGAGTGATATATCTTTTGTGGGCACTTAGACATAGCTGTAGCTTATGAGACATAAGAGTCTCCTTCACACTTGATACATTAAGAGAAAGTAAGTTTTTGGGGATAAGTTTTGTCATTAATTAAAGAAGTACCTAAGAAAACAAATAATGGGCTGGCGCCGCAGCTCAATAGGCTAATCCTCCGCCTGTGGCACCGGCATACCAGGTTCTAGTCCCAGTCGGGGCGCTGGATTCTGTCCCGGTTACCCCTCTTCCAGGCCAGCTCTCTGCTGTGGCCCTGGAGTGCAGTGGAGGATGGCCCACACCTGCACCCCATGGGAGACCAGGAGAAGCACCTGGCTTCTGGCTTCGGATCAGCACGATGCGCCAGCCGCAGTGTGCCAGCCACAGCGGCCATTGGAGGGTGAACCAATGGCAAAGGAAGACCTTTCTCTCTGTCTCTCTCTCTCTCTCTCTCACTGTTCACTCTGTCCAAAAAAAAAAAGGAAAGAAAGAAAACAAGCAATGGAATTGGATACTTTGGCCTAACTAAAATTTATGAGACATAAGTATGTCCTCCACTTAATATACTAAGATGGGATAAATTTTTGGAAACAAGTTTTATTAACTCTCCTACTACAACTCTATGAGGGCAGAGGTCCTGCATGGGAGGTTAGTGCTCAGTGACTCCTGTTGTTAATTTAACAATTAACATCCTTTTGTATGACCTGAGTGATCACTGGGGCTCTTTGACATGAGCTGTCTAGGCTACAGAAGACTTTTGAATCCACAAATTCCATCAGTATTTAGACAAAGCCATCAGCAAAGTGTAAATTCTTTCCTCCCGTCAGGGAAAAGTATATCCTTCTTTGATGACCACATCTTTCCACTGGAGTCTCACCCATAGAGGTCCTTCATATAGGATACTTTTTGCCACAGTACTTTCCATGCCTAAAATGGAATGCTGGTTTAAAGTCCTGGCTCCTCCACTTCCAATCCAGCTCCCTGCTAATGCACCTGGCAAGGCAGCAGATGATGATGGCTAAAATGCTTGGGCTCCTTCCACCCACATGGGAAACTGATGGAATTTCAGGCTCCTGGTTTCAAGCTGGCCCAGCCCTGGCAGTTGAGGTCATTTGGGGAGTGAACCTGTTGATGGATAGTCTGTCCTTTCCCCTGCCTTCCCTCCCTCTCCCTCTGTCTCTCTCTTACTCTGCCTTTTAAGTAAATAAATATATATTTTTTAAAAATTTAAAAAATAAAATTGAGGAGCTGGCATTGTGACATAGCAGATAAAGCCACTGTCTGCAATGCTGGCATCCAATATAGGCACTATTTCATGTACCGGCTGCTCTACTTCTCATCCAGCTCCTTCCTAATGGCCTGGGAAAAGCAGTGTAAGATGGTCCAAGTGTTTGGGCTCCTGCACCCACATGAGAGACCTGGAAGAAGCTCCTGACCTCATCCTGGCTCAGCCATGGCCATCTGGGGGTTGAACCAGTGGACGGAAGATCTCTCTCTCTCTCTCCCTGACTCTTTAAAAAAAAAATTTTTTTTGAAATTAAAAAATAATTTAGGGGATCAAGTTTTCAACAGATGGGCCTTTAGGGGATATCCAAGCTAGTATCCAAACTATAACAAGATTTATTTTTTCAACTATTTATTTTAAATATTTATTTATTCGAAAGGCAGTTACAGAGAGGCAGAGAGAGAGAGAGTGAGTGAGAGAGAGGGAGGTCCTCCATCCACTGTTAACACTCCTCAGATGGCCACTGTGACTGGAGCTGCGCTGATCCGAAGCCAGGAGCCAGAGTCTCTTCCAGGACTCCCATGTGGGTGCAGGGGACCAAGGGCTTGGGCCATCTTCTACTGTTTTCCCAGGCTATAGCAGAGAGCTGGATCAAAAGTAGAGCAGCCGGGCCTTGAACTGTTGCCTGAATGGGATGGTGGCACTGCAGGTGGTGGCTTTACCCACTTTGCCACATTGCCAGCCTCTTCAATTAATTAAAAAAAATTTATTTACTTATTTGAAAGGTAGAGTGATGGGGTGTGGGGAGAGAGAAATCTTCTGTCTACTTGTTCACTTCCCAAATGCCTGCAGTAGAAGGACTGGGCCAGAATGAAGCTAGGAGCCAGGAATTCTATCTAGGTCTCCCACATGGGTGACAAGGACTCAAGTACTTACACCATATCTGCTGCCTCCCAGATGCATTAGCAAGAAACTGGATTGGACACAGATGTGGGACTTAATCCCAGGCAGTCCAGTGTGCGACACCAGTGTCCCTAGTGGCAGTTTAACCCTCAGTGCCACAGTAGCTGCTGCTAGCTAATACTTGATTGCATGCTATGTGCCTATCCACTTTCCAGCTATGGAGATTTTTTTTTTAAAGATTTTTTATTTATTTGTTTGAGAGGTAGAGTTACAAACAGTGAGAGGGAGAGAGAGAGCGGTTTTCCCTCTGTTGGTTCACTGTCCAAATTGCTGCAACAGCTGGAGCTGTGCCAATCCAAAGCCAGGAGCCAGGAACTTCTTCCTGGTCTCCCACGTGGGTGCAGGGACCCAAGGACTTGAGCCATCTTCTGCTGCTTTCCTAGGTCACAGCAGAGAGCTGGATTGGAAGAGGAACAGCCGGGACTAGAACCAGGGCCCATATGGGATGCAGGTGCCATTGCACAGCGCCATTCCCCCAGCTATGAAGATTTAACAGCTGTTGACATTTTAATATTTGTGTCATATTTCATTTTTTAAATTACTTTTGTGGGATCATATCATGAATCAGAATATGAGGAGAAAATTCTCTACCAACAAACCAACCTATTTTTCAGTTTTTCCATCCAGTTTTTTCCCCTATGTATACTAGTTTTTTTTGTAGTAATCCCAACTTAGATAGCATATACTCTGCTTCTTTCACTTAGTATTGTATGGAAAGCAATTTTTTTTTTTCACACTGCAGGTACTTCATACTGTAGTTCTTTGGGTGAAGTGCCCTGACAGTTGGGTATATGAAAAGCTTGGTTTCGGCTCTGCTGTTTACTGGCTTTGTGATCTTGCAGTTTTCTAAGTTCACTAATAGAAGTAAAAAGACTTCCAATTATCTAAAAGTAGAAATTAGTACAATAATTACATGGCAAGACTTTGATGAAGATTAAATGTATATTTTAAAATGTCTGGGATACAGTAGTTCCCTAATAAATGCTAGTTTCCTTCCCTGTCCTTTTCCCAGGGGCCTAGTGTTTAGCCTATTCTTCCAGGGGTAACTTCAGACACTCAGAATTTGTTCTTATTCCTTCAGACCAAGAAAGACCATCCATACACCTGGAGAATTGAACTGGCAAAAACAGAAAAGTACTGGGATGGCTGGTTTCGAGGCTTATCCAATCTCTTTCTTAGTTGCCCTATTCCTAAATTGCTGCTCTTGGCTGGTAAGTGTGTATGTGTGGTGGAGGCGGGGCAGCTCAGTCTGGCAGCCATAGCGGAATACCATAGATTGGATGGCTTTAAACAACAGAAAGCTGTTTTCTCACAGTTCTGGAGGCTGGAATTCTGGAGATCAGGGTGCCAGTGTGGTTGCATTCTGGCAAGGGCACTCTTCCTTGTGTGCAGAGGGCCACTTTCTCTCTGTGCCCTCACTGGCCGAGAGAAGACAGGGAGAGAGCTCTCTGGTGTCTCTTCATAAAGTACACAAATCCTATCATGTCAGAGTCCCAACCCTTATGACTTGATGTAACTGATTATCTCCTTGTATGCCCTATCTCTGAATACAGTCTAATGGGTGGGGTGGGGGTGGCGATGGGTTGCTGGAGACAGGGATTAGGAATTTGACTTGAAGTATGGTGGCAGAATTTATTCCATAGTTGTGTGGATATATTGTCATCTAGCTATGACCTTGCTAAGCAAATGGGTAGTGACTTCCAAAGTGGAGTACCGTCCTCACTCACCTGTGCTCTTTTACCTTACACCCTGTCCCAAAACCTAAACATAATCATCTATCTGGGATGGCCTAATTCTGGCCTGGCTTTGCACCATGAAGCCCAGGTCCTTTTCCTAGAGCCCAATACAGTGGTATAAGGCTATTCTGAGTATTCTGAGGATCAAAAATGCTAAAACCCTATTTTCAGAAACTTTTCAGTTTAAATGAGCAAAATGATCACAGGGGAATCTCACCATGGGAAGATTCATCTGGTGACAATATAACCTTTGGGAGTTAGAATCAACATTAATATGAATTGAGAATGTCATTGTGTTTACAACTTTGTTAAAACATTTACTTAGGACTTGAATAGCAAAACCTATTTCACAGCGCCTTTTCTAGGAAGCTACTTACGGATTCTGTTGTTTTGTTCTAGGTGTTGATAGGTTGGATAAAGATCTGACCATTGGCCAGATGCAAGGTAAGTTATCAAGAAATTATGCCCCTGGATCTCTTTCTGTGGACAGAGAAGGGGACAGGATTATGTGGAAATTAACATTCCAAGATGATTTTTAGATTCTGAAGACGATCTTGCAAAAGGAGCTTGTATAAAGGAAGCCACTAAAACAATGTCTGGTACTCTAAGGCCATGTGTACCATAACATATAAGAAGTAAATGCTTAGCATCCTTTGGGTTTGGGCAGTTTAGAGCTTTAATAAATAAATCATAGATTGGAAAAAAATATTCTGAGATGAGGCAATATGTTTGAAATTTAGGTATTAATATTGAGAAAGGAAGTATTTCGAACACTAATCAGTATTTTTATTCTTTAGAATTTTGTAAAGGTCCCCCCCCCCCCTTTTTTTTTGGTAATCTTTGTTTTTTCAAGATATGTATAGAGAGTGCCTATCTTCTGGTTCACTGTTTAGATACTCTGGGCTGGGCTGAAACTATGAGCTAGCAGGTTGTCTAAGTCCTCCATGTAGGTGGCCGGACTCCAATTACCTGTGCTGTCAATGCTGCCTCCCAGAGTCAGCATTAGCAGGAAGTTAGAGGCAGGAACCAGAGCCAAGTATCAAACCCAGGTACTCAAATATGGGACATCGGCATGTTAACCACTAAGCTAAATGCTCATCAGATTTTTTAGCAAATGGAAAGACTGAAGATAATCCAGATACAAAAGGTATAACTCTTCTAAACTCTGTTTAGAAGACAGCATCGGGGCCGGCGCTGTGGCACAGCGGGTTAACGCCCTGGCCTGAAGCGCCGGCATCCCATATGGGTGCTGGTTTGAGTCCCGGCTGCACCACTTCTGATCCAGCTCTCTGCTATGGCCTGGAATAGCAGTAGAAGATGGCCCAAGCCCTTGGACCCCTGCACCCATGTGGGAACCAGGAGGAGGCTCCTTGCTCTTGATCAGCTCTGGCCATTGTGGCCATTTGGAGAGTGAACCAGCAGATGGAAGACCTCTCTCTTTGGCTCAACCCCTCTAACTCTGTATTTCAAATAAATAAAATCTCTTTAAAAAAAAAAAAAAAAAAGCATGATGAAGGGTTAGAAACAAGGGCTGTAAATTAGGAGAACTGGTTTTTGAGTATTGCTTTCCTAGTAATTGTTTTTCTCTGGGTAAGTTACTTGGCTGATCTCAGCTTACATGAGAAAATTAATGACAGCCTCAAAGAAATTCTGAGGTATAATCAGCAGGAAAGTGGCTTGCACAATGTGTACAGAGACAGGGACATTGGCCAGATGATAGTGGAGGCAGTGGGGCCAGTCTTGTGGAGGCTTTTGCATTGGTGGGGTGAAGGACTTCATGAAGGAGTAGCATCACAACTTTGGGATTATGGGAAGAGGTACCAACTCCCAGATTCAAGTGTCCAGGCTTTAAGCACATTCTATTTTTGACCTTCCTGACCTTCCTTCTCCACTTAGTACTCTCTGGGCAGTTTCATGACTTCCATTTTTTGCTAGGTGATTCCTACAGCTAAGTGTCCAACTCACCTCTTTCTTCTGATCTCCTGCCCTGGCCCAAGTATTAAACCTCCTAAACATCTCTACCTGAATGTCTCATGGGGCCCTATTCCCTCATAGTTGTTCACGGGGCCTTGAATGACTTACAAAACTCTTGTCCAGGCCCCCATGCCCTTCCTTTCTTTAACTATGGGGTGTCCTGAGGCCTGGAGAAGGACTGTAAGCCGAGACTATATGATTTTTATGGCACTGATGTTGATAATTCTGGGCTGAGACACATATTATGGGCCTAAGTTTAATTCAAGCACACCTTTCCTTAGTACCCTTTCTGTGCAAGACTTGTGTTCTTGCTGGGCAGATAAGAATCAGCCGTGCCCCTGAGATTGAACATGCTTGACCTGGACTTAAATAGCATCCATTTGAAACTAGTGTTATCACTGGTCTTGGAGTCAGGCAGTCCTGAGTTTGAGTCACTGTTAGTTAAGGTTTTGTGACCTCAGCAAGTTGCCAACTTCTTTAATACAGAGTGTCGTCATTTATATCTTCATATACTTTTGTGAGATTTAAATGAGAAGATGTAGGCTTATCATTCCATCCAGCAAGCAGCAGTTCCTCATTAGATGCCCTCTGTTCCATCCATTGGATTATGCCATGATCACCTGCACTTTTTTTTAAAGACTAATTTTATTTATTTGAAAGACAGAGTTACTCTTCTGTCCGATGGTTCACTCCCCAGATGGCCGCAACAGCCGGAGCTGTACCAATCCGAAAGCAGGAGCCAGGAGCTTCTTCTGGGTCTCACACATGGGTGCAGGGGCCCTAGGATTTGGGCCATCTTCTACTGTTTTCCCAGGCCATAACAGAGAGCTGGATTGGAAGTGGAGCAGCCAGGAGTTGAACCAGCACCCATATGGGATGCCAGCGCTTCAGGCCAAGGCTTTAACCCTCTGCGCCACAGCGCTGGCCCCCTTTAAAAATATATATTTTTTCTTATTTGAAAGAGAGGGGGAGAGAGAGAGAGGTCTTCCATCTGCTGGTTCACGCCCCATGGCCACAATGGCCAGAGTGAGGCCGATCTGCAGCCAGGAGCTTCTTCAGGTCTCCCATGCAGGTGCATGGGCTCAGGGACTTGGGCTGTCTTCTACTTTCGCACACCACAGCAGAGAGCTGGACTGGAAGTGGAGCACCCAGGGCTTGAACTGGTGCCCATATGGGATGCTGGTGCTGCAAGAATTAACTTTATTTTTTATTTTATTTTATTTTATTTTATTTTATTTTATTTTATTTTATTTTATTTTATTTTATTTTATTTTTTACAGGCAGAGTGAACAGTGGGAGAGAGAGACACAGAGAAAGGTCTTCCTTTGCTATTGGTTCACCCTCCAATGGCCGCCGCAGCCGGCGCACCGCACTGATCCAAAGGCAGGAGCCAGGTGCTTCTCCTGGTCTCCCATGCGGGTGCAGGGCCCAAGCACTTGGGCCATCCTCCACTGCACTCCCAGGCCACAGCAGAGAGCTGGCCTGGAAGAGGGGCAACCTGGACAGAATCCAGCGCCCCAACTGGGACTAGAACCCGGTATGCCGGCGCCGCTAGGTGGAGGATTAGCCTATTGAGCCGCAGCGCCGGCCTCAAGAATTAACTTTAAACATTGAAAAGTTCTTGAAGCACTGTCTAAGGGGGCAGGAAGCACAGAATGTCCTGACCAAAAGGATTCCAGTGCTTATTCCCTTACTTGTAAAAGGAGAACCCAAGGCTCAGGAGGTTTGTTCTTCTTAGGGATCTTCCTTGTCAAGCTGTCTGTTCCCTCTGCATAACGTTCACAGTAGTTGTGTACTGACAGTGCCCCCTAAGACATTGTCAGGAAGTACTTAGCACAGTACCTGAAACGTAGCTAAATACTCAAGCAGTAACTTGCTATCTTAAGAAATATCAAAATCCTTCATACAGCTGAGAAATTTCATGAGCTGGTCCTGGCTTAGCTCTCCAGCCTCACCCGGCCAAGCACCATGCTCAGCTGCTTTTAATTCCAGCAGTAAATGCCATCCCAGTGCTTCTCTCTTCTGTGTTAGGCCATTCTTTCTGTGGAGGAAGCCTTCTTGGATCCCTACTGGATTGTGAAGCCCTTTCCCTCTGCTCTTGCAATCCTACCCAGTTTTATCACAGGAATTACATGCTGCATGAAAATGTTGGTTTTGTGTCTTACACCCTGCTGGTCTGTTAATTCCTTGAGAATCAGGGGATTTATGTCATCTATGTGTCTTTTTTTTTTTAAAGGATTTATTTGAAAGAGGGAGAGAGTGCAAGTGAGCAAGCCTACATCTGCTGGTTCACTCCCCAGATGGCCACAACAGCCAGGTGCTAGGAGATTTACCTGGGTCTCCTATGTGGATGGCAGGGGCCCAGGTACTTGGGTCATCTTGTGCTGCCTTCCCAAGGTCATTATCAGGGAGCTGGATTGGAAGTGGCACAGCTGGGACAAGAACCAGTGCCCACAGGCATCACAAGTGCTTGCTTTACTGCTATGCCACAACACCAGGCTCTTCTGTGTTTCTTACCCCAAGGTCACTGTACACTATATAGGCACAAAAGGAAAAGTGAAGGGAAATGATTGAGTGAGGGTTACAGTGTTACCATCTTCATCAAAGAGGCAGAAGGTAATCAGTATGGAGTTGGGGCTGGGTTTGAAATGGGGCCATCTTGGGCTCCTGGAGTGACCTGAGAGGCTGCAGAGGTGGTAAGGGAGGGCGGTGATGTTCCTGAGGTTGCCTGGCTTTATTTCCTCTCCAGGGAAGTTCCAGATGCAGGTCCTGCCCCAGTGTGGCCATGCAGTCCATGAGGATGCCCCTGACAAGGTGAGTCTGGTGCTTCACGACTGGCAGGACAACTGAGAGAGCGACTTTGGATGGCCCAGGAGATAGGACAAGCCTCTGAGTATTAGCCTGGATTGCCTCCAGCTGTGGGGAGATCAGGCACATGCAGCCACCAGCTTCCCAAACATGGCTCTAGCAGCTGCCTGTGGGCTTGACTTTGTGGGTGGGACTGAGGACCTGTTGCATCCTTTGCATTTCATCTCAGGGCCCTATGATTGAGATCTTAAGCTGTGATGCTCCCAAAAGCCAGGCGGAAGAAGGGATGGTTGAGGGTAGAAACTGTTCCCTAAACTAGTCACAAATAGGAATGAACATGAACTAAGCCTGTGGGAAAAAGGAGCTTCCTAACTCAAAGGGGATAAATAAGTCCCATTCCTCTTGAGCTTGCTGGCATTCCCTGAAGGATGATGGGGGTTTGCTAGCCCTGCCAGGACCCAGGTCCTTCTGGTTTCCAGCTACGCAGACTTGTGGGACTCATGAGGGCATCACATAGCTTAATTTTCCAACAGAAGCTCTCAAGACTCCAAGGGTAAGCAGCGTCACAAACCTTCATGTGGCCCGGAATCTCTCCCTTTTCAGGTAGCTGAAGCTGTCGCCACTTTCTTGATCCGGCACAGGTTCGCAGAGCCCATCGGAGGGTTCCAGTGGTAAGTACAAGGGTGTGAGATCTCCATTAGTGCTGCCCAACCCAACAGATACTTGCCTCACCAAGCCCTGCCTATGCGAGTCACCGTCCTCTTCCTCCACAGAGAGGCTGGCATGTGTTTTCGGCAAAGCTGTGCTTAGTTACTTCTCTGTGCTCTGGTTGTTGCTAAGGTTGAGATGACATCATGCCTGGTCTCCCAGCCCCTCACTGCGATGTGCATTTCTTCTTGAGGTACCCCCTTTTCGAGGAGGCTGAGATGGGAATCAGCCTCTGTGCCTTCTGCCCTGCTGCTGAGCAAGGCCGGCTGGACCCAGAGGTCCCACAGGACTCTAGAGCAGCCTTCTCAGCCTCAGCATGGCTGCGCTTTGAGATGGGTGGTTGTTTGCTCTCGGGGCCTCTTCTGCACATGGTAGGATGTTCAGCAGTGTCCTGTTCTCTACCCATTCGATACCAGCAGCACCTTCCACACATGGTTCTGCAAACCACAGCTGTCTCCAGGCAGGCAAAGGTGCTCCCAGTTAAGAACCACTGGTCTGTAGAAGCAGGGAGGCCAGGCCTCTCCCCCTAGGAAGCTCTTCAGCTGCTTAGGGAGACACAGTGGGGCTCTGTATTGAGGGAGGTATTTGACCCAACCCAGCAGGTTCTGGCCCCCCTCAAGCCTACTCGTCTGTGCTGAGGAAGGCCCTGGGTCCTCAGAGTCCACGGCCTGATGAGTCACATCTGCCATTTGACATCCTTCTGATTTTCAGAGTTCAGGGGAGCCTGTTCCCTCCCTTCAGAAAGTTTGAACAAGAACTCTGAATGCCATGAGTTGGAGGTGAGAGTGACAACAGGATAAGAGCTTGGGGCTGAGAGCCGTAGGAATGACACCCTCATGTTAAACCATTCCTCTAGCAGCTAACCATTGATGGGTCCCACAGTGAGCAAAGAAGACTTAGTTTCTCTTTTTAAAATTTTTATTTATTTGAAATTCAGCCTAGTAAAAATAGATGCACAGATATCTCCCAGTGCGTGCATTAACAAGACGCTGAAATGAGGAGAGAGCTGGGACTTGAACCCAGGCACTGTGATACTAGATGCACATATCTCAAATACATCCTTTTTGGGGAGGATTGATTTATTTGAAAGGCAGAATTAGATGGATAGATCTTTAATTCTCTGGTTCCACTCCCCCAATGGCTGCAATGGGCAGGACTGGGCCAGACCAAAGTCAAGGAGCCTGGTATTCCATCTGGGTCTCCCATGTTGGTGGAAGGAGTCCAAGTATTTGGGCCATCCTCCATTGCTGTCCCAGGTGTGTTAGCAGGGAGCTGCAGCAGAAGTGGAGCAGCTGGGACTCAAACCAGTGTTCTTATGGGATATGGGCATTGCAGACAGTGGCTTAACCTGCTGTACCACACAGCCTTCCCCTCAAATAGCACCTTAAACACTACAATCCTCTCCTAATACCCTCCCCTAATTTCTTTTAAACAGCATTAGAGGTCTCTGGGCTATTTGGAATATGCACTAAGTAGAAATTTTGTCCCAGATGGGACTGTGAGGAGGTGGGACAGATCTTCAAGGGCCTTGGTGGTCATTAGGGAGGGTTGGCCAAAGGAGCCTGGGGAAGCTGGTGATGGTTACATTTTCATCCCTCTTTCTCTTCACAGTGTGTTTCCTGGCTGTTAGTGACCTGCTCACCACCCCTCCCTCAGCATCGAGCTCTGTTGTAAATACATCGCACCAGAGGCCACTGTGATGCCGCTGTCTCCTCACCATCCTGCCCGGCCACGTGACACCGGCTCCCTGTAGACGGGCATTCCCAGTTGTACAAACAGTTCTGTGTATTCCTGCCAAAAGCATTGTTTTCCAGGGTCCCCAGCTGTTCCTCTTTCTCTGCACAGGGCCCAGCCCTGCCTTGCCTGGGATGAATCCTCCGGAGCTGCCACCCTGGGCCCCATTCCTGGCATCCGGCAGTGCACGTGGGTCCTAGTGTCTCCAGACTCAGGGACCTCCATTCCTTGAGAGTGTTCTTGGCATGGTCCTGCCCTCCCTCCTCGGGTAGAAAATGCACAAGGTGGTCCCTGTTTTTCCCTTTAAAATAAAACACCAGTCAGATACCTTTTTATCCCAGTCTTAACATTTCCAGGTTTGGAAAACCCAGAGAGGCCAGGCTTCCATCCTTAGGTACAGGGAGGAGTAGTGGATAGACAGTATCCAAGAAACCAGCCTGAAAGTCAGGTCAGCCAGTCCAAGCACATGGCCTCCCACTGGGAGAGCCCCCTGTTCCACTCCCCCATGTCTGGGCACCTGTCCTGGGCTGAGGCCAGGCTGCTCTAGGGGCCTCTTGAGCCCTCAACTGCTGCTG
Organism: Sylvilagus floridanus; assembly: GCA_949820135.1. Taxonomy (NCBI): domain Eukaryota; kingdom Metazoa; phylum Chordata; class Mammalia; order Lagomorpha; family Leporidae; genus Sylvilagus; species Sylvilagus floridanus. The sequence goes on along the minus strand of OX463224.1, from coordinate 63,074,765 downwards.
AGCAACCCAGGTTCAATACAGCCCATGCACAAAGCCACAGGCTAAAGCCTGGGGAGTTATTTTTTAATAAATTTAGCCATTTCCATAGTTGGTTCCTGGAGGTGTGCAGAGTGCCCGCTTGCCTCTTCTAGCCCCACCGTCTCTTGTGGCCATTTGTGGTTTCCCTGTCACTCTACAATACAGTCCAGCAGTCCCAGTCTTGTCCTCCTCCAGCTGCCTCGTCACTCCACTGTGGCCTCCCCTGCTGCCCAGGCACACTGTTTCCAAGGGTAGGGAGGGGCTGTCTCCTGCAGCCCATCTTTTCTGTGCCTGTCTTAGGTGAGGTGTAGCCCCTTCCACATTTCTATCCAACAACTTCCTCTCCTGTCCTGCTGCACGGTCTGGCGTCTGGGACCCACTTTGTTTCTTTGTTATTTATGACCTTGTTTAAAGAAAATAAATATCTCCCAACCTTTATTGGCCTAGTTCTCTGTGATGTCGTCTTTTAAGACTTGTTTGAAAGAGAGGACAGATCCCCTATCCATTTGTTCAGCTCCACAAATGGCTACTAGGGCAGGAGCCAGGAATTCCATCCAGGTCCCCATGTGGGTTGCAGGGGCCCAAGTACTTGGGCTATCATCTACTGCCTCCTGGGTGCATTAGCAAGAAGCTCTATCAGAAGTGAAGGTAGGGGCTAGCATAGTGGGTAGAACTGCTCCGTGACACATCCCTTATGGGCACTGGTTCATGTTCTAGCTGCTCCACTTCTGATCCAGTTTCCTGCTAATGGCCTGGGAAAAGCATTGGAAGATGGCCCAAAGTGTTTGGGCCCCTGCCACCTATTGAGAGACCCAGAAGAAGCGCCTGGCCTGGCCCAGCCCAGGTGGTTGTGGCCATACGGGGAGTAAGCCAGTGCATGGAAGATCCTTCTGTCTCTACCTCTTACTCTTTAAAAATAAAATCTTTAAAAAACAAACAAGAACAGAGTAGCTGAGACTCAAACCCACAGTCCCATATAAGATACAGGTATACAGGTATTCCCAGTGGCACCGTCACCGGCTGTGTCAATACCCGCCCTTGTGGCGTTGTCCTTATCTACAGGTAGGGGATGGTTTATCGGACTTAGTTGCCAAAGGACTTCAGAAATGCCTCTCCTTGTGGCCCATCAGTAACTTATGCTCTGCCTTCTCCCCAGATCGTCTCCACTGCAGTCAGCAGGACTTCCATTCCAGTCCCATCTCCCGCTTACATGCTGTGCTGACTTTGGCCCAGGACAGGACCATCTGGGTCCCATCACAGCCCAGTTTATTACCTGAGGGCCCATCTACCTCCTCCTGCCTCCCAGGGACAGACTCTCAAACACTGAACTCACCTCTCCTATACTTGCTCTTCCTCCGGTGGTCCCTGACTCCATCGGTGGTGGGTAGTACCATCCCTCTAGTTGCGCAAACCAGGCATTCGGGGGCCCCCGGACTGTTCTCAGTTTTATACCCCTATCCACTGCACCACCGAATCCCGCCCTGTTTGTTGATGTCTCTTTTCCAACCCACAGCCACTACCCTGCTGCCCTCAGCTTAGGCGACCTGGGTGCCATCGCTGATTTCCTGCCAGGGCCCCCCTCTCCCTAAGTCCACACACTGTCGGAGTCCTCTTTCTAGAGACTTTGCGACTAGGCTGGCTCAATTAGAATCCAAGGCCCATCCCTTACTAGCTGTTTGATGTAGCAGCATACTGTGTGCACCAATTTGTTTATCTGAAAAGTGGAGTAGCTGGCACGTGGTAGACGCTTGTTCCTTTTGTGTCGCTCCTGAATTACATCTAAGACCTTTTTCACTCGGAGTTCATGACCAGCGGCATCACTGGGAAGCTTTGTTGAATCTGAATGAATCATTTTAACAAGCACAATAGCGTCCAAGAAGTTCTGGTTTAGGTGATCACTAAATACCCTGGTAAAGCGTAAGCCCCCATCAGAGGCTCAGCCCTTTGATGGGCTATGTGCCCTCTCGTCCACAGGGGGGCAGCATGATCACTTGTGTTCAGGGTCACTGGAGACAAGTTACTTTGGTTCTGTCAAAAGTCAACATAATTGCCGAATTTTGAACACCAATTTAACTCACCCGTTACACATCTCACTGAATCTTCAAGGCAAGTTATGAGATAGATGCCGTTGTTCCTACTACAGATAGGCAGTGAGTTCCAAATTCATACAATACAGGAGTGACTGTCAGAATTCAAACCCAGGTTTCCACAACACATTTCCTCCTGAATGATCCAAGGGACCCTGGGCGAAAGTCACTTTGGCCCAGCTACCTAAAAATAACGGGAAGAGGATGACCAAGGAACTAAATCTCTTTAGGCTTGATGGATGGAGGTGGAGAGCGAATAAAGTGTTCACAGAGCTTCGTAGGTGCTGTGCTAGGTGCTTAGTCTCCTGTCATCCCTCATGTCTGTGTGAGGTATAGGCATCACGCGCAGTTTAAAAGCAAGGGAATAGCAGCTATGTGAAATGGCTAGGCAGCAGCATCTTTGTATTCTGATTCCAGGACTACTGGGCATCCACTATACCCCAGCAGAGGGGCCCATTCAACACCTTGTTTTTTTTTTTTTTTTTTTTTTTAAAGAGGCAGACCTCTCATCTACTGGCTCACTTCCCAAATGTTCTCAGTGGCTGGACTGAAGCAGGAAGCCAGGAACATGATGTAGGTCCCAATCACTTGAGCCATCACCTGTTGACTCCTGGAATGTTTATTAGCATGAAGCTAGAACCTGGAGCCAGAATTTGAACCCAGGCACTCAGATATATGGGGTGTGAGTGTCCCAACCAGTGCCTACTGCTAGGCCATAATGAGCACCTGCTATGTCCTGGCCATAACTGTCCTTGAAGAACCTACAGGTCAGCATACAAGGGCTCTTCAAAGTTCATGAAAAACTGTGGGGGCCTGTGCCGTCACACAGTAGGTTAATCCCCCACCTGCAGTGCCAGCATTAATGCCCTGGCCTGAAGTGCCAGCAACCCATATGGGCGCCGGTTCTAGTCCTGGCTGCCCCTCTTCCAATCCAGCTCTCTGCTATGGCCTAGGAAAGCAGTAGAAGATGGCCCCTGCACCTGCATGGGAAACCAGGAAGAAGCACCTGGGTCCTGGCTTCGGATCGGCACACTCCGACCGTTGCAGCTATTTGGGAAGTGAACCGATGGAAAGAAGGCCTTTCTCTCTCTCACTGTAACTCTACCTCTCAAAAAATCTTTAAAAAAACTGCATGAAGTTCAAAGATTGTTGCACCAAAATAAACATTTTAATTCCACATTCCATGAACTTTTTAAAGTACCCTCATGTGAACTAATGAAGGGAATAGGAGACCCCCAGAGCCAAAAGAGCATGTTGGGTTAAATCAGAGGCCACTGTCACATACTAAAGAAATGTCCAACGGGAGCCCCTTCCCCTACAAGGTAGGCAAATTTGGAAGCCAACAGATTTGATGTGGGAGGGGGAGCATCTTGAGGCTGATATGATTTGCAAAGAGGGCATGACTTCTTGGCACCATACTTTAAGATTTATTTTTACTTATTTGAAAGGCAGACTGATAAGAAGAGACAGAGACAGCAATCTCTGCTGGTTTACTTCCCAAATGTCTGCAACAGCCAGGGGTGGACCAAGCCAAAGCATAAAGCCAGGAACTCCACCTGGGTCTCCCACGTGAGTGGCAAGGACCCAACTACTTGGGCCATCATTTGCTGCTTCCCAGGCTGTACATTGGAAGCTGGGACTCAAACTCAGGCTGACAGGGGCTGTGGTTGTCCTCAGCACTGTCTGAACAACTACACTAAACGCTCGCGCCTTAATGAGGCTCTCAGAATGAACCCATAGTCTAAGAATCTAGAAAAGGACCACACTATCTAAGGGCTGAGGCACGGAGAGCAACTCAACCTGTTTGGAAACAGGCCAGGGAAGGTTCAACACAATAAGTAGCATTTGAATGCTGAAACCTCACGGGGTGGCAGGGAGAAGGGCAGGCCATCCATTTCAGGTAGGGGAGCCGTGCAGAGAAGTCCTGGCAATGCTGGGAAGATCCGTGTGTGACAGCAGGTGAACCCGGAGGGAAGTCAGGAGGCAGGGCATGAAGGTCTTGAGAGGCAAGAATGGGGACTTCCCAGAAGTCGCTAAGCAGGCTGCAGACAAGTTCAGGTGTTGTCTCAAGGAGTCACCATGGTAACCTGTGTGGAGTTACTGGTGGGCACCAGACCAGACACTGGGAGACGGGCAAAGGGGCAGCTGTGGTAGCCCGGGGGGAAGACCAGGCTGGGTAGTCAGCGAGGATGGCAGCCACCGGGATGTGTGTCAGAAGCAGGCCCGGTATTTTAGGGGTGGAGTAAACAAGACAAGCCAGGTGATTCGGAGAGCGATGGGCCAAGGACCTTTACGTTGGATTCAGGGGCCTCTCAGAATGAGGGTGGGGAGCTATAAGGTCAAGATTTTGCCAAGAGAAAAGCACGGAGAGAGAAAAAGGCAGGAACACTCCTCCCTGCAGGGACAGTGTTTGGTTTGTGATCTTGGAGCCAGCGCTTCTGCCCCAGCTGGCCACGCCGTCAGCAGCCAGAATCAACACATTCTTCATCTGGGTCCAGGCCTCAGAGCTATGTAAACTCAAGCAGCTCCCTATTCCTCGAGCTGGCTTCCTCTCCCTGCAGTTTGCTAGAAAACCTCAGCCCACAGCCAGGCAGGGCCTTGGCACTTGAGACTGGCCAAAGGGCTAGCCTCTTCCAGATAGGTGAAGGGAACAGTGGACCGAGAACTTAAGATTTTTTCCTAATGATCAACAGTGATGCCACTCACCAATAAGTAAGCAGACTTGATAACTGACCCAGGTCAGACCAGAGCAGCAGAGCCAGAGACAGCTCAGGCAAGGACAGCAATTTGCTCAAGGTCACAGAGCGGCACAGTCTGACTAGCACTCAGGCCAGGAGCTCGGACAAGTGCCTGCCTTGTCAGTCCCATGTCACACAAGGGAGTTGGAGGGAGGGCGGGCAGGTGCCGGGGAGAGCAGCCTGGTGACTAGGGTTACGAGCCAGGCTTGGTTCAACCTCTTACTAGCTGGCAACCTCTGGCACGTCACTTCTTCCAGAGCTTTGGCTTCCTCATCCCCGAGCTAGGGAAGGAATCCTTAATTCACAGCCTACGAGGGCTAAGGGAGACCTGAGCATTTGAAATACAGTGGATGTGTGCTTCCTGTTGGGAGAACAGTGCATCCGGACTGGGAGAGGGAGGGCAAACCAAGGCAAGAGCCATCAGATCCAAGGTCTGCTGGGTTTCCCTCTAGGGCCCCACTTGGGGGCGCTGCTCTCAAGCAGAATCAGTTGAACTTGGCGTGCACTTGGGGCCCGATAGCTGCCTGGTACTGGGAATTCTGGCCTGGGAACGTCCTCTAAATCTTTTTCACAGTTTTATTTTTATCATAAATCATAACCAAGCATTTGTCATTTCTAACCCCATGCTAATGTGTGGCGTGTGATTAACATTACAGCCACCATCACCACTGTCTATACCCAGAGCTGCCTCTTATCAGCCCTGCAGACACGTGGTACCTTCTGCTTTCTGCCTCCATGAGTTTGCTTGTTCTAGGGACCTCATGTGAGTGCAGTCAGACCACACGTAGCCATCTGTGTCTGGCTAATTTCACTAATGTTTTCAAGGTCCATCCATGTCACAGCATTTGCCAGAATCTCCTTTCTATTTACAACTGCATAGGATTTCATCACGTGCATATACCAGGTTTTCTGTGGCCATCCATCTGTTGGTGGACACTCAGGTTGCTTCTGCCCTTGGGCTGTCATGAATCATGTCACTACGAGTGGGAGTACACAGCACAGATGCCTGTGAACGCCTGCTTTTATATTCTTTGAGATGTAAACCGAAGAGTGGGGCCACGGGGTCATATGGTGGTTCTAAGTTGAAGTTTTAACAAACTGCTTTGTTAGGAAGGAAGTTAGAAACTAGCCTTCGCCCGTGAGAGGGCCTATGGAAAACAAAGCATTAGTGGAAGCTCAGAAGCAGCCTGCCCATGCCCACGTGACTACCAGGCCCTGCCCATACCCTAACTTTATAGGCAGTTTCAGCCTTCTCCTGGGGAGTGCTCATCCCCGGGGAATCTCCTGTTCCTGGAGCCAGATGGGATACCCAGCCTGATAACACTGGGTAAGAAAACCTTTGGAGGAATCTACCTATTTCACACCCAGCAAATCCTTTGTCCAGGAGAGGAAGGAGAAGGGAAGAACTGGACCCATCTCTTCAATCCCCAGTGTGAATACAGACCACCTGGTCAGCTCTCAGCTCTCTCCTGAGCCGCCGCCTGGCTTGCAGGTGTGTTCTCTGTTAAACCATGCACCCTTGCTCCCACGGTCTGCATAGCAGGGTGCTCTCGCTCACATTCCATCTGGGGATGGGCCCATCTGTTCTGACGGACGCCCTACCCATCAAACCTTGCTACCTCGCTTCCCACTGCGCTCTCACATCTGAATTCTTTCTTGCACGAAGACAAGAACCTGTTCCACGCATCTCTGCTAACAGGTTGTGGGGCAGAGGTGGCAGGATTCCCTTGTGTCCTCCACGGTGACAATTCCTGTTCACTCTGTGGTTAGAGGGGCGTCAGCAATGGAGATCCTAGGACCCCAGAACCTGCAGAGCATCGTACTGCCTCGCAGGGGACTATGTATAGTTTTTAAAAGATTTACTATTTGGTGAATGGGGGAAAATACCAGCTTTCCAAAAGATGACAGAACACAGTTAGAGAAGTCTTCTCTCCTGAGGAGACATACTGGATTTCCAGGACTAAAATTTTAGGTTTATCAAAAGAAAGATAGGAATCTTTCAGGAGCTGGAGAGATGTTAGACTAAGGATTCGTTACACACCTGTGAGTTGGAGCAACAAGCCAACCAGCTGTCACTGCCCGCTCCCTCACACAGCCCCCGCCTGGCCTTCCAAGTCCAAACCAAACATCACGGGAGCCCCATCACATGAGACACTCCTGTCCCTCGTGACGTGGCACTGTTCTGTATGTGTCTCTTTTCGCTAGAGTTTCCCTAGTATCGTCACTATCTTCACAAAGTCAGCCCGGCATATCCGAGGCTTACACATCTGGATTCACCCAAGCGCAGATCAAAAAGACTGGGAAAAAACACTGTGCCTGTACTGTACATGTACGGACTTTGTTATTCCCTAACCCATAAAGCCGTTTCTATCACAGGAGGTATTGGAAGCAATCTATAGGGCTTTTATACAAAAGAGTATGCAGAGGATATGTGCAAATATTTCATTTAAATTTTTAAATTATTTGAGAGAGAGAAAGAGATCTCCCCACCTTTGGCTCACTCCCCAAATACAACAGATGGGGCTGGACAAGGCCAGAGCCAGGAGCCCAGAGCTCCATCTGGGTGTCCCATGTGAGTGGCAGGGACCAATTACTTGAGTACCAGCTGCTGCCTCCCAGGTGTGCATAAGCATGACTCCGGAACAGAAGTGGAGCCAAGACTCGAACCCAGGGAATCCAATATGGGGTGCAGGTGTCCCAAGTGCTGCCTGCCCCTAAGCCTGCATCTTCTGTAGGGACTTGAGCATCCAAGGATGCTGGACTCTAGGGTGTCATTACTGAGGAATGGTATGTTAATATCCTAATACCGGCACTATGGGTGTGCTTCCCTGGGAACTTTTCAAGGGCCTGGTTTTAGTCAGTCATCCCAGCGCCCCCAGCCTGAGCAGAGGGCCTGGCACAGAGGCCATACTAGGAATGCAAGCTGTGTGTATTCACACACCCCCCACGGCTGGCACCATCCTTTGCCCACCGAGCTCCTATTCCAAAAAGCACCTGTGGAGCTTTGGAAAGAGCAGGGGTCTCTGAGCAAGGGCACTCTGCTTCCAGCGTGGGCTCTGACACTGACACACTGCAGCTCTGGGCAAGCCACCGGACCTTTCTGGGCCTCAGGAGGAACTACTGACCTCAGGCCTGCAGTGACGCTCCATCTGAAAACGTGACCAACCTTATTTATTTCATATACTTATTGGAAAGGTAGAGTGACAGACAGAAGAGACAGGCATCTTCTCTCTGCTGGTTCAGTCCCCCAGATTGTAACAACCAGGGTTGGGCCAGGCTAAAGCCAGGAGCCATGAACTCCATCGGAGTCTCCTGTCTCCCACATGGGTGGCAGGGGCCCAAGTGCTTTGGCCATCACCTGCTGACTCTCAGGCTGCGTTAGCAGGCAGGTGGATTGTAAGCAGAGCAGCTGGACTTGAACCAGGCACCCTGATGTGCTAGGTGGGCATCCCAAGCAGCTGCCTAGCCCACTACAGCACAACACCTGCTCCAGTGAACTTTAAAGAAGGCTAGAGGTAGTTATCTCTAGGGGTCCCCCTGAGCCATGCCCTGAAACCATTCGCCAAAAACATCGTCACCACCAGGTTTCCCGGTGCCTGGAAACCATCCTTAGCACCTCCTTTTGAGATTATCCTCGAGTGCACCAGAACTCCCAAATTAAATGCAAAAATGTGCCCCTGGCAAGGATGTGGGAACCCCCTCTTGTCACTCAAACCTTAGAGAGAGCGGGCAGATACAGTGCTGATGAAGAAAGTGAATAGGAGGGGCCGGCGCCGTGGCTCATGGGACACCGGGAGGAAGCACCTGGCTCCTGGATTCAGACCGTAGCAGCCATTTTGGGGGTGAACCAATGGAAGGAAGATCTTTCCTCTGTCTCTGTCTATAACTTTGTCAAATAACAAAAAATAAAAAAGTGAATAGGAACGAGGGATGGGGCTGAGAAGAGGGAGGCACAAGGCAGACTAACTCCTAAGGGGGAGAAAGCCGTGTGGATCCCAAGGTGAGGAAGACAGAGATTAGAAACAGCTGGGGTGGGGATTGGGCTCCCTGGCTCAAGAGGCCGGCCGAGCCCCCAGCTCTGTGATCTCAGGGGAGCCTTTGGAGCCCTACTCTGTCTTCTGTTGCCAAAGAGGGTGATGAGTGTTGGGAGCAGGATGTGGGAGATGAAAGGAGCTGATCAAGAGTGGGCCCAACGTGTGTTTCCTCCCCTCCCCCAGCCCTCAGCTGAATGCAGGCCAAGGTCCCTGTCTGCAGCCCTTCCCCTGCACACAGGCGCCGCTGGCTTCTCCCGGCTGGAGCAGCCAGGGCCCCCAAACAGGGCACTCTTTGAGTGGCTCCATGAAAGGGTAGTTTGTGCTGCTCTGGCACTGCTGGACAGCAGCCCCCCAGCATCAACACACTCTCGCTCCCTCCCAGTCGCTCTCCCTGCAAACCCCGTGTGTGAAAGGGACAGGTAGGATGGCATCTGCCCCCCGCCTGCCCCAGGCACACCCTCACCCTCGCCGTCCTGTTCCTGGGAAGCCAACCTGGGAGCCCTCTCAGGCCTCTCCAGCTGTGGGGTTCCCTCCTTCCTTCCAGCTCCCACAGACCTGGGGACGCACACCACGCAATCTCCGCATGTTTACAGCCAATGCTCAACACCGACAATGGGGTATACAAGTTTTGCCTTCAGGGCAGGGTGCGGGTTGCCTCATTTTCTTGGACTGTCAGAAAGCACCCTGCCTGGGGCTGCTCACCCAGTAGGTGTTACCATGCAGAAGTGAGTCATTCAAGTATTCAACAGGGCTCTGCATCTGACACAGCTGTCCGCCCTTAGCCATCAGAGGAGGCACAAGGGACAGATCTTTTCAACACCTGGGAAAATGTTGGAACATTCCCCGTAAAAACGTTGGCTCCAAAAAATACTGCCAATGGGAACAACACAGTGGCAGCCACATAGCGCTCAACACAGACAATGCGAGGGCTAGGCCTGTGCTGACAGGTAGACCTGGGTTTGAGTCCTGAAGCTGTGTGATCTCGGGCAAGTCTCACTTTCTCTGACTCAGTTTCCCTCAACTATCCAGTGGGCATAATGGCAAACGTCAAAGGAGGCCAATCCCTCTAAGCCCTTCAGCACGAGGCCTGACCCACGGTAAACATGTGACTGCTAAGGACAGTGACAGATGGTACAGGGGCTGGTGCCAGGCTGGGCAAGACTGTGATGAAAACATCTAGCAGAAGAGTGCAAAAAAGAAAATTAGTAACAGGCAGTGCCCCAAGCCGTGACCAGTCAGCCTATGGAGAATTGGCTACCAACCTGCTGAACACTGCAAGGGTTGCAAAGGCACCCCCCTTTCCAGCAGAACAGGTCGGCCTTTCAGAGGGCACCCAGCGCAAGCACAGAAGAGCGAGGCCTTTCCACTCACTGGCTGGTGTGAGGTGGGGCACGTGGCTTTGGGACCATCCAGTGCAAACAGCACTGCGGCACCCAGCACAGCTCGGCTGTGCCACCACCACCACCACCCCTGCCCCCGCACGCCTCACCTTCCACTGCACCTGCTCCACTTTCCTCCAGGAGGAGGAGTGAGAAATCATTTTAAAAATGAACATGCCGGGGCTGGCACTGTGGGTGCCAGTTCCAGTTCTGGCTGCTCTTCTTCTGATCCAGCTCTCTGCTATGGACTGGGAAAACAGTGGAAGATGGCCCAAGTCCTTGGGCCCCTGCACCCGTGTGGGAGACCTGGAAGAAGCTCCTGGCTCCCAGCTTTGGATCAGGCCAGCTCCAGTGTTGCAGTCATTTGAGGAGTGAACCAGTGGATGGAAGACCTCTCTCTCTCTCTCTCTCTCTCTCTCTCTCTCTCTCTGCCTCTTTTCACTCTCTGTAACTCTACCTCTCAAATAAATAAATAAAATCTTTTTTAAAAAATTAACATGCTGGAGGCGGCATTATGGAGTACCAGGTTAAGCCACCGCCTATGACGCCAGCATCCCATATGGGCACTAATTTGAGTCCCAGCTGCTCTACTTCTGATCCAGCTCCCTGCTAATGTACCCGGGAAGGCAGAAGATAATTCAAGTGGGAGTTCCAGCTCCTGGCTTCAGCCTGACCCAGCCCTGGCCATTGTGGTCATCCGGGAAGTGAACCAGAGGATGGAAGATCTCTCTGCCTCTTCCTTTTTCTCTGTAAATCTTTCAAGACAGAACTAACATGCCTGGAGGGTGCCGGTGTTCACCAGTTAAGATGCCTGCATCCCAGAACAGAGAGCCCGGGTTCAAATCCCAGCTCTGCTCCCATTCCAGCTTCCTGCTAACCTGTAGCCTGGGAAGCAGCAAGTGGTGGCTTACCTAGTTGAGTCCCCGCCACCCATGTGGACGACTCTGAGTTCCCAGCTCCTGGCCTCGGCTGTTGTGGGCATTTGGGGAGTAGACCAGCAGACGGGAGCTTTCTGTTTCTCTCTCCTTCTCTTTAAACAAAACGCTAACATTGTGGCCAAAAGCAAGGTGTTACTATTGGTAACTCTAGGCCCCGCCCAACTCTTCCTGGCCTCCACAGAGCCTCCCCGACTTCGAGACTTGCTCACAACCCTCCTCCCCATGAGGCCTACGCGGGGCGGCGAGGGGGGGGGGGGCGCTCTCGGTGCTCTGTGTTCAGGTCTCCACTCGCGGTAAACGCGGTTTTGTGATGATTTGAGGGTCTGTTCTTTTAAGGTCAGCATCAATTCTCACTATCCCTGGTGCCAGCAAGGGCCCCCCACCCAGTACACACCCTCCATTAGCTTTTCGCTACTGCAGTGACAAGATACTCGTTTAGGAAGGGGTTGGCTCTGGCTCTGGCTCTGCAGGTTCACAAGCCCAGGTCAGGCTGGCCCCATGGGTTTGGCTCTAGTGAAGCTGGAGGAGGATGATGACAGGGCGGGCACGGAAGACCACATGGCCAGTCAGGACGCGGGGAAGGCAGCTGGGCCCAGCTGGGCTTTTTATAACGAACCCTCTCAAAGCACTGCCTCCCATGGGCACGCTCCCAGGGACCTAGGGACCGCCCCAGCACCATTAATGGATCAACCCTCCACCCTCTCAGCACTACTGACTTACAACCTTGGGGATGAGCTGTCCACAAGTTTGGGAGTCAAATCTCATTCAAACAACGGCACACCTCGTGAGATGTGAACACAGGAGGCTCCCCACCTCCCCCAGATCACAGTGCCCAGGGGCAGCTCCAGGCTTTTCCCATGCAGCATTTGCACATTGGGCTCATGTGACTCTAACCCAGGATGCATTTGTCTCACTCCCTACTGGCCCAGCCCCCAGAAGCTGCATCCTGTCCCTCTCTGCGCCCCCCAGCACCGACTAGACCAGGGCCTGCCCCCGGGGGAAAGCTCATTAAGCACTTGTTGCTGAATTTGCAGCCAGACGTCCTAGGGTGTCAGTCAGCTGGCCCAGATGATTGATAACTACCACCTGGCACATATCATTACTTAAAAGCACTTACATGGAAAGCCCAAGATCTGGGGCCCGACTCTGGGACCTTGAGCAAATTACCTAAGTCTCTACATCTGCCTCCTCACCTCCCAAAATACAGATATTAACTGAATCAAGCACACACGGATGGCACGAGCGTTCAGTAACGAAACAGGAAACACTAGAGTGGGGCCATTGCCATGATAGCTCAGGGCGCCCTGCGAAGACAGGAGCAGTCTGGCCTGCAGGCCGTGGGCGACAGTAATTCAGCAGAATTTCCAGAAGCCTGGCGCACTCAGTACTAGCACCCAGAACGTCGTAACAAGGCACTCACCGAGGCTCTGAGGCAGCCGGCTCTCAGGACATCAGGGCTCTTTCCTTGGACAGCCCAGCGCTCCGGAAGCTGACATCTTGAAGGGCTTCGTGCGAGCTGGGGGCAGAGCAGCACAGCTCCCACCACCCCGTCCTCCCTCTGAATGGCTCCTCTGTGAGCAAGACGGGCCCCCAGCCCCGCGAAGGAAGCTGAGCCAAGCGCTCAAATACCCTTGGCACCTGTGGCCGCAGCCTTCGCGCCCGCAAGTCCTGCTGGGAAATGCTTCTGACTCCGCCCACAGACGACCTGCCGTCCCCGCCCGGAGTTCGTGGGTCCCGAGGAGAAGGGTGCAGAGACCGGGGAGCAGGCCGCAGAAGGGGGGCCGCCATGCAGGGGCTGACAAAGTCAGGGACGTATGGCACGCACCCTGGAAAGGCGACCCTGCAGGTAACCAGGGAGCAAAGTCACTCGGCGCAGATGCGCGCAAGGAAGAAGACGCGCTGGTTAAGGGGGGAGAGTAAAGTGGCTGGGAGGTCTCCTCAGGGACCCGGGGCCAGACGCGGGGCGGGGATGGCGGGACTGCAGCACAAATTCAAGGTCACTGGTCACAATATCCTCAGCTGCGGAAAAAATGACCTGGAAAAACCCTTTTAATGGCTGTATTACAAAACGATCACATCAAAAGGAGAGGAGGTCTCTTTGCTGCTTTGAAAAAGAAAAACTGAACATGGCCCCATCACATGGGGCGGAAACGCCCCCTGTTCAGGCTCCAGCGGAAGTCCTGGAGGAGGCCTCAAAGCCATCGGGCCTGGCCGGTCCCTCCAGCAGGTGTCACCGTTGTCACTTCTGGGTCCCCCGTGGTCAGGGTGGAAGGTGGCAAAAGCCCCACTGAGCACATCCCTGAGAGAGCCTGAGCCCCAGAACCTTCTGTCAAGGTCTCCACTGCCCCTCCCCGGGTTGTCCGTTCTGCTCTGACCCTCACGGCCACAGCAGAGGCCAAGGGGCCCCTGGTGAAGACCCACTCCTTGCTTCCGCGTCCCGGATGCTGCTCTGCCTTCTCTCCTACCCTAGCTTCGGCTCCCAGCCTCTCTGGAGAGCAACAGGACGCCACCGGCTGCTCTGGGCCAACATTTCAGTCTTCAGGGCTGGAGCTGCAGGGCCTGCGGAATTCCTGTCCGTACTCGTGTATCCACTTGTTGGCCACTAGGAGGGAGCGGGACCAACAAAAGAGCAAGCTCACTGGTGAACAGACAGGCCATGCCTAGGAGCGAGCGGGCAGGCGCCTCCTCAAATTCTGCACTCTAGTCCCCGCCCCGCGATGAACTCACAAGGAGCTGTTTCCCTGGGGTAAACAGCAGGAGGGCATTGTCCTCTAGGAAAGCCCAAGAGGTCCTAACTACTGCAAAGCCCAAAGTGGAAGCACCACGGTCTCGTTCCATTCTAGAAGGCTCTGAAGCTGCTTCTAGGTCATCACAGAAGGGCTGGCTTGGCGGGGTCCATCTCAGCACCAGGCCCTCCTCCGCCTCACTCAGTCCTCAGAGCTAAGATGCGCCAGCAACACATCTGTCCACTGCTTGCTTAGCATTTCCTTGTTAGCCACCTCCTGGGGGAGATGCGAGATGGCTGGAGGCAGTGGCTGGGTGGTTGTCTCTTGGGGTAGAGGATGCAGAGGGGTTCAGCCCCACCACCCCGGTCCTCCTGGGCTGTGCTCAGGAATTAGGGCAGGACCCCCTCCTGATACCTGCTCTGTCTGTGATGGGCCCCCACTCCCAGCCATCTCCCAGTCTGCTGGGGCACCTGATTGGTCATCTGATCATCGCATTTACTGTGGCACTGTGCTGAAGCTTCTGGAAGCGAGGGTGGGGTGGAGTGGGGATGGGGGGCCAGCTATGCTATTTCCCACCCAGCCCCTATCTCACTCCACTCTGCAACCCTCAGCTGGTTGTTGTTCCCAGAAAGGCAGGGCTTACCCCACTTATCTCCCACCAGGACAGGACAGCCAGCATGAAGTGTGTCCCCGTCGCCTTTGCCACTCCTGTGCAGGTTCCACCAAAACAGCGCCGCATTCTGAAAACAAGAGGGAGGCTCAGCCCAGGCCCTGGCCCTCCGGACGTGCAGGGGAAGGGCCGCTGCATAGGATCATTGAAGACGCCGCTGCCCTGTGCAGCCCGGGGACAAGGCATGCACAGAGCAGCATGTGTGGGCACTGGCTCACTCACATGTGGCTGGCTGGCGGAGGGCCTGCCCTGCTCCCGGCCTTGGGGACACAAACAAATCAGGACAGTAGAGACATGAAACAGACCAGGACAAAGTAGCTAGTGCTAAGAGCAAAGCATGGGAGTCATGGGATCGGTGAGGGACGCCACCCAACAAACCTACCAGGGGAACAAACTTCCCCCTAGAACATCAGCCACGAAGTCGGATGCCTGTCTTCCCACACTCCCCTGGCACGCAGGCACTACTGAAATCCCATCTCCCCGCAAAGAAGTGGAGGCTAAGGAGGAGCAGTTAGGCCCCAAGCCCAGGTGTTCTGTCTCCACATCCTGTGTGCTCTCCTCCCACACACATGCACACAGGCTCGGGCTTTGTGTCCTATACCCTTCCTGCAGACTGACTGTAGCCTTAGCCATCAGAAGTAGACAACGGCCCGGGTAGTGAAGGGAGCAAGGGCAGCCTCCGTGTTCCCAAACCCCCTAGCATCTGCGGATCCCCAGCATTTCTCAGCCGGCATGGTGGTGGTGGTGGTGGTGGTGGTGGTGGCGATTGCCTTATAGCTTTATAGGCGTGACCTCACCCTCACTGCATTCCTGAACTAGTTCAGGGCTGCGGGGAGTCCCATCTGAAATCTGGAGGAAATAGCCATTTGCTAAACAGGCTGCCCAGCACGTGACCCTCCTGTATGCCCGGCTTCCGTCTTCCATAGCTCAAACTGCAGCATCTTGTTCACTACGGCCACTTTTCCTTTCTTTCTTTCTTTCTTTCTTTCTTTCTTTCTTTCTTTCTTTCTTTCTTTCTTTCTTTCTTTCTTTCCTTCCTTCCTTCCTTCCTTCCTTCCTTCCTTCCTTCCTTCCTTCCTTCCTTCTTTCTTTCTTTCTTTCTTTCTTTCCTTCTTTTTGACAGGCAGAGTGGACAGTGAGAGAGAGAGACAGAGAGAAAGGTCTTCCTTTGCCATTGGTTCACCCTCCAATGGCTGCTGCAGCCGGTGCGCTGCGGCCGGCACACCGTGCCAATCCGATGGCAGGAACCAGGTGCTTCTCCTGGTCTCCCATGGGGTGCAGGGCCCAAGCACTTGGGCCATCCTCCACTGAACTCCTGGGCGACAGCAGAGAGCTGGCCTGGAAGAGGGGCAACCGGGACTAGAACCTGGTGTGCCGGTGCCGCAGGCGGAGGATTAGCCTAGTGAGCCGCGACGGCCACTTTTCTGCACGTGCTAGAGGGAGTGCTGGGGCTTTCCTCTGGGTGCTCGGTGTCTCTAGCTCTCAGCAAATGACCGAAGGAACTGGTCACTAGTGGAGCCTAAGGTGACTCACCCTGAGTTATTTTTGTTTTTAAAAGATCCTGTTTGTTTGAAAGGTCAAATGATAGAGAGGGGGAGACAGAGAAAGAATGAGAGAGAGAGAGAGAGAGATCTTCCAACCACTGGTTCACTCCTCAAATGGCCTCAACAGCTCGTCTGGGCCAGGCTAAGAGCCAGTGACTTTATCTGGGTCTTCCACATGCGTGGCAGGGGCCCAAGGACTTGGGCCCTCCTCTGCTGCTTTCTCAGGCACATCAGCAGGGAGCTGGATTGAAAGCAGAGCAGCTGGGATTGGAACCGGGGCTCTGATAAGGGATGCTGGCCTCCCAGCCTGCGGCTTTGCCCACCGCGCAGCAGCTGCAGCCCCAGGTGGGCTTCTTGGAGGAGCTCTGCAGTGGCAGGGCAGTCAGATGTGCCACGGTCTACTTGTAATGAAAGTGCAACCGAAATAACACAGAGGAGCGGGGAACACGCTGTGGTCTCAGGAAAGGCCATGGGCAGGGGGAAAACCTCTTCCCACCCCCTCCCAGAGCCAGCTCAGCGGCTGGACAGCAGGGCGGGGAGGGTCAGCTGGGCGCTTGCATGAGCTCCTCACCTTCACCACCGGCACGCTGAAGTTGGCGTAGATGAAGGCTGTGGCTCCTCCGGCTTCCACCGAGCTCAGCTGCAACCCGAGGGGAAGAAGGCAGAGTTAAGCTGGCCACCACCATCCCTGCTGTGTCCCGTGATGTTCCTGCACCGCTTCCTTCCCGGGACCGCGATTTCTACTCGGGGAGAAAAACTTGGAAGCCCTTCGGGGAGGCTGCTCGGTGGCAGTGGTGTTGGCCTGCAGGGCCATGAGGGGGGCATGGTTTGGGACTCCTCCTTCCCTCTCCCTTCCACACTCTCACCTGCAGGCCTGTGCTTTTCAAAACCATTTAGTATGTGGGACCTCAGGGAGGCCTGTGTGGTTCAAATCCCACCACCTCTTGGCCATCAGTGTCACCCCACATGCCACCCTAACCCACAACCTACAACCAGGTCCTGGTTAGAGCCACCCAGTGCAGGCTTGAGGAAGGTGGGGGCCACCTTGTCTTTCTTTCTAGCTCTTCTAATAGCTAATAAAAATGCTGTTTGACACAACATTCTGGGAGACTTTTCTCTTGAGTACTGGATAAAATCAATAGGCGAAATCTCTTTGGAAACCAGTTTTTAAAAATAGAGATCCATGAATAATCATTCAGAAAGAAGCCCTGGTCCCTCCAGAGCAAGACTCACATAGATCATGAATGTTGCCACTCGGTTCCCGGACTTCATTCTGTACAGGGGGCTGCTCGGCGACTGAGACAAAAACACAACATGTCAATGTTGTACATGGATGACATCAGAATGACACAGGAAGGGGTACAATGGGGCATCCAGAGGGGCTGTAGTCCCGAGCTACACCTACTGGAGTAGGTACCACCTATGCTGACAGCTGCTACACACACCTTTTCACTATTTCTTAGGTATTCATAAAAATTAACTGTAGACTAACCAAAACAGAGCTACTTGTCAGTAGCAAAAGTACCTATATGAGCAGTTAATTGCATCCTTGGATTCTCTAAAATAAGGAAATTAATATAGAAAATATTACAGATTATAAGACTGGTATTCTCAAAGATTTGCTAAAGAGACATAGTCCTTTTGTTGTTGTAGACAGTTGGAGATATAAGTTACATACCATAAAATTCACCCACTCTAAGAGTACTGTTCAATGAATTGCAGTACATTTTAACAGTTGTCCAACTGCTCTCAAATCCAACCTCAGAGCCCTTCTATCTTCTGAAAAGCTTGCAGTCAGTTTCTGCTCCCACCCCAACCCTGGGCAACAGTTACCTACTTTATAACTCTACAGTTTTGCCTTTTCTAGAAGTCTCATATAAATTGAATCATAAAATATGCAGCCTTTTATGTTTGGCTTCTTGTATATAGTTTTTAGGATCCGTCCATGTTGTTGGATATAGCAGTAGTTAATTCTTTATAGCCCAGTGATATTCTATTGTGCAGATGTATCACATTTATTTATTATCCATTCACCTGTTGATGGATATTTGGGCTGTTTCCAATTTTTGGGCTTACAGATAGAGCTAGTGTAAATATTCATGTACAAGTCTTTGTATGGATCTGTATGTGTGTATTTATGTTTTCAGGTAAAACACCTAGGAGTAGGATGGCTAGATCACGTGCAGGTATACATTTAACTTTTTAAGAAAAGCCAAACTATTTTCAAAGTAGCTGTGCCATTTTGCATTCTCACCAGTAGTAGGTGAGTGTTCCGGTTCCTCCCCATCCTTCCCAACAGTTGCCATATTTTCTTGTTTTAGCCATTTTAATAGGAAAGCAGTGCTATCTCCCTGTGGCTTTAATTTGCACTTCTTTAATGATGCTGAACATCTTTTCATGTGCTTATTAGTCATTCACTTATCTTCTTTGGTGAAGTGCTGTTCAAATAATCTCTTGCCCATCTTAAAAAAATTGAGAAGTTTATCTTATTACTGAGTTATAAACCTTCTATATATTTTTTGAATATAAGTCATTTATCAGATACATGATTTGCAAATATTTTCTCCTAGGTGGTAGCTTATCTTTCCTTTTTTTAAAATATATTTTTTTATTTGACAGGTAGAGTTATAGACAATGAGAGAGAGAGAGAGAGAGAGAGAGAGAAAGGTCTTCCTTCCGTTGGTTGACTCCCCAAATGACTGCCATGGCCAGCGCTACACCGATCCGAAGCCAGGAACCAAGTGCTTCCTCCTGGTCTCCCATGTGGGTGCAGGGGCCCAAGCACTTGGACCATCTTCCACTGCCCTCCTGGGGTACAGCAAGACCTGGACTGGAAGAGGGGCAGTCAGCACTAGAACCGGCGCCCATATGGGATGCCAGCGCCGCAGGCGGAGGATTAACCAAGTGAGCCACAGTGCCAGCCCCTGGTTTATTTTTTCATTTTCTAATGGTATTTTTTGAAAAGCACTGGACTATCATTTTGATTAGGTCCAGTTTATCAGTTTCCTAATTTTATGGATCATGCTTTGATATCCATCTAAGAAATCCTTGCCTAACCAGTGATCATAAATATTTTCTCTTATTTCTTTTAGAATTTTATAATTTTTCACTTTACATTTAGGCCTATGACCCATTTTGTGTTAATTTTGTATATGGTATGAGGTAAGGGTCTAAAGTCATCATCATTAGCATTATGATTATTTTGCAGATAGATACTGAATTGTTCCGGCACAATCTGTTGAAAAGACTGTATTTCATTCTCTGAGTTTCCCTGGCACTGTTATAAAAAAATCCAGTGATCATAAAGGTATTGGTTTATTTCTGGACTCTGTTCTGTTCTATTGACTTCTGTGTCTGTCCTTACACTAGCACCACACTGCCTTGATTACTGTAGTTCTATGCCAAGTTTTAAAATTAGGGAGTGTATGTCCTGCTTTTGTTCTTTTCAAAATTGCTGGTGTTGTGGCAGTGCCGACATCCCATATGGGCGCTGCCTCGAGTCCCGGCTGCTCCACTTCTGATCCAGCTCTCTGTTGTGGCCTGGGAAAGCATCAGAAGATGGCCCAAGTTCTTGGGCACCTGCACCCACATAGAAGACCCGGAAGAAGCTCCTGGCTCCTGGCTTCGGATCAGCTCAGCTCTGGCCATTGCATCCATTTGGGGAGTGAACCAGCAGATGGAAGATCTCTCTCTCTGCCTCTCCTTTCTCTGTAACTCTTTCAAATAAATAAATAAAACTTTAAAAAAAATGCTCTATGTCCTTTACATTTCCATATACAATTTTAGAATCAGCATGTTAATTTCTACCAAAAAAAAAAAAAACCCTCCTGGAATTTTAATGAAGTTGGGGTTGAATCTATAGAACAATTTTGGAGAGATTTTTATAATCCTCAGAAATCATTTTATACTGTCAGCAAAAGTGAGCAACTGAGATGCTGGTGAAAGGACAATGACTGGAAGGAGGACAATCCTCACAGGGAGTCTCCAGGAGAAGCAGGAGAGACAATTCCTTTCTAGACCTCATTACCCCCCAGCTAGCAAACCTCAGAAAGGCAGGTGGTGCTTGGTAAGACAAAGAATCAGCAGCAGTCAGCTTGAAACTAAGCCTTTCAAATATTCCTGGAATAAGAATCTTTGTTGTAAGATTTCGATTAGTATTCCCTGACAGCCCTACAACAGCTCTGCCTCTGCCCCGGCTCCCCGCCCCATAACCCTGGCCCCACGGTCACCGTAGCATGGTCGAAGTGAGGCTCATAGTGCCCTCCGATTCCGTAGTTCACCACCTGGAGATACTCCGCGTAGGGAGGCTGGACATCGAGGCCGGTGAGGGCAGCGATGCGGTGGTCCAGGGTCACCAGCATTGGGTCTACCGTGTCCTTCAGCCAGGCACTAAAATGTAGATTGCATCATCAATGCTCTAGGGCCACAAATGACTCAGTGATGTCTGAATGGATGATGTCAACCGCCAGAAGGCAGGCAGGCAGGCAGGAAACTCTCGTGTTTACAAAGATACCCAAGACAAAGCTATTGCTTTCAAAGGCACCTGCATTATGGAAGAGAAGACCAACACAAATATAACTAAGTATCCATCAAGACAGAAAAAAATGAAGACTTTCAATTACTGGGGAGCCCAGAGGAGGGAGAAGTTAACTCTGTGAGTTACTGCCATACGATGGTGGTATTGCTATACGATGGTGGTATTGCTATACGATGGTGGCATTGCCATACGATAGCAGCATTTAAGCAGAAGTTTGAAGGGAGCATAAAGTGTCAATACTCACAGGTGGAAAACACGCAGGGATATTCGAGCCTGAAGAAGCAACGTGAGCACAAACATGGAGGTGTGACTGAGTAACACAGGCAGATGCCAAAGCACTTGGTCCATAAAAGAAGTTGGGGGAGATAAGGCTGGGAAAGTGGGCTCAGGGCATGAGGAAGCCGGGGACACGTGGCAAGGCATCTGGATTTTCTTGGTGGATAATGGGCAGTCTGTGAAGGTGTGTGGGCAGGAAAGAGATCTGGCACTGAGGGAGGGGTTCCCTGATGACCTCCGAGAGCCCAGTTCCAGGGAAGCTGTGTGGACAGAGCTACATCCAGAGGGTTGGAGCCTGATGCAAGAGGAGAAGGAGGAGATAGTTTTTTGATCTGAAAAGTGAAGAAAATACTATCTCCTCCCCTGAAATCAATGAATCTATAGATAAAGTTGATTTTTCTCTGACATAAGAATATTACAAGGGCTAGAGAAAGCAATTAGGCTGAGGTTGCATGGGACCTTCTGAAGCTGAGAAAATGACTCCTCACGTCAGAAGTCCTTAAACGGACCAGACCAAGTAAGTTCAGCCCATTCATTCGGAATCAAAGTTTTCATCACTCCCCTCACCTCCCAGCCACCCACGCAGGGGTTGGTACTCTCCCCCAGGATGCTAGTCTCATGACTTAGATAGATTCCTCCTCCTGCTGTGCCACTAGTCCTGACCTCACAGTGCAAATACAGGGTTGCAGAGGGAGGTGGCAGGGGTGGGTAGAGGGGGAGGGGGAGCCAAGCTCCCTCCTCTGAACCTTTCTCTCAAGAGGAACTGCCGGGCCAGGAGTCTGCTCAACCCTCTTGCCCAAGTGCTGGCAAGTCAGGCCTTGCACGAGTCAGGACGTAGGAATGCACAGGACTGAATTCTCTAGAAAAGCAATCCTAATTAGGAGAGCAACTGTGCACTCATGTTTTGTTTATGGGCATCTACACTTTTTCTCAAGTCCTGCTCCAATGGCCTTCTAGCTAAATCCTCAGACTATGTAACAATCTGGGTAAGGTCCTTGGGTGAGGAGAGTCGAAACTGCTTCCTCCTTTCAGAAAGGATGTACGGGTATGGACGTGAACCCTGGGCTCTCTAGCGGCCTCTCTGGCTGCACCTGAGTGGCCACTGCTGGCCAGGCAATGTGGTGGCTCAGGCCCAAGGGCAGGCAGCGGGCATGACCGTCTCACCTTTTGCTGATGCGGTACTCCACTTGCAACTGCTGCTCCCCTGAGGCCACCACGGATCTCTGCAGCTGGTGGGGAAAACAAGAGACGAGGTCCAGGTAGTCAGGGGCCACAGGGCAGGGCCAGGCCAGGGCTCTGTCATGGCCCTGTGTCTTTAAAGTATAAGCACAATGATCTACATTTCCTCCCTCATTCGAGGGTGTTTTGCAACACGGTACAAGCTTAAGGTTGTAACACAGAAGGTCCTAAGTGACCAAAAGGCTCTTAGGGGTGAGAACAGCCTTTGGCACCATATCTGGCAGTAAGGGTTCCACGATAGTTTGCTGAACTGGAATAAACTGGTATTTGAATCCCTTTTGTATCTGCAAGACCAGCGAGGCGAGGTCAGGGCTGTTGCTCATTCATCTTCATCTTCGTGTCCCAGTGCTGGGCAGGGGGCCCGACCTGTGGGAAGCACTTGGTGTTTGCTGGATGCAAGAGCGCCCCTGACAGCTGGAAGCCCTGTGCTCAGAGGCGGCTGCTCCTCCGGAACAGCGCCGTCTAAAGCCTTTCCTCACACAGAAGCAAACGCTCTTCTGCCACATCTGCCTTAATCATGAGAATCAACAACAGTTTGGAGTCACCATCTAACTGAATGTCGCGAATTGTTCTGAATTCCTGGGTACGGTATTCACGTTATTTATGAAGTGCTTCTGAATTACAAAACCACTGGACTAGGGACAGAAAGACACTGTTTATTCACATAGGGAGGCGTTTGCTTCTGCCTCTGTCACCAGAATGCCATTTCCCTGCGGGCAAGGCCTCCTGCTCCCAGTGTGCACCCCTAGGCTCCAGAGGAGGCCGGGCAGGGACCTTGGTTAAGTGAACAAATGAATGGATGAGGCCGGGCCCTGGGCTGCAAGATAATCAGAGGCCCCGGGGCCAGGCCCGGTGCTTTCCAGGCAGTCAGGGGCTACCAGGGCAAAGAACCGAGGAAGACGGAAACCCCTTCTCTTCCCTAAGGCTCCCGGCACTCTCCCTGCTGCTAAACCAGGTGGACAACTTAGGCATGACCTCTGCCTTTCCTGGGGCCCACTCCCCACCTATAATGTGCTGCGTGTGAACAGCACATTCTGGGGAACTCTTCTCTGCCCATTGTTCTCCTAGAGCAAAACCAATGGCCTAGGGAGTCCTCTCTCCCCCAGTTACAGGGCCACCTCGCATTTAATTCCTTCAGCAATCCCTTACTGTCTCCTAACAAGTCCCTCGCTGTTTGGAACTTATATTTATGAGTTGTTCTGTCCCAAGGATTGTGCTAGGTCCTGGAAAAAGAACATGTTAAACAAGACAGCGTCTCTGCTCGTAAGTCATCTAATGGGTCACAGTGGGCAAGAACATGGTGCCATGGAAATATCGAGAAGGGCAATCACCCATCCCTCTAAGGAACAGGACAGCTTCCTGGGATACCCACAAGAGACATGGGAATCATACAGGTGAAAAGAAGTCAAGGGTAGTGTTCCAGCTGAGGGCGCTAGAGAGAGAGAGAGAGAGAGAGAGAATGGCCTACTCACAGCAAAGAGAAAACTGTGCAGCTGTAGTGTTGGGTGGAAGGGAGATGCGGAGGAGCGGGCAGCAGCCAGATCACAGAGCTTTGTAAGCATTTGAGAGTGAAAATGACCTATCTGACAGTTTAAGCAGGACTGCTGTTGTGGCGCAGCAGGTTAAAGCCGCCGCATGTGACGCCGGCATCCCAGAAAAGCAGTGGAAGATGGCCCAAGTGTTTGGGCCCCTGCATCCACATGGGACACCCAGATGGCCAGTTCCAGGCTCCTGGCTTCAATCTGGTGAAGCCTTGGCTGCTGCTGACATTTAGGGAGTGAACCAGCAGATGGAAGATCTCTTCCTCTTTCTGTGTCTCCCTTTCTCTGTCACTCTGTCATTCAAATAAACAAAATAAATCTTTAAAACAAGTTTATTTATTTGACCTTTTAAAGATTACTCTAGGCTGGCGCCGCGGCTCAATAGGCTAATCCTCCACCTTGCAGCGCCGGGACACTGGGTTCTGGTCCTGGATTCTATCCCGGTTGCCCCTCTTCCAGGCCAGCTCTCTGCTGTGGCCAGGGAGTGCAGTGGAGGATGGCCCAAGTGCTTGGGCCCTGCACCCTATGGGAGACCAGGAAAAACACCTGGCTCCTGCCTTCGAATCAGCATGGTGCGCTGGCTGCAGCGCGCCAGCCGCGGCGGCCATTGGAGGGTGAACCAATGGCAAAAGGAAGACCTTTCTCTCTGTCTCTCTCTCTCACTGTCCACTCTGCCTGTCCAAAAAAAAAAAAAAATTTACTCTGGCTACGTGTGGCAAAACATGCGGCAAGGCATTTCAAGAGAGACAACAGGTAGTACCTGCTGATTTACGGTTTAGGTAGGAGACAGGAAGCTACCCCATGGAGCTGCTAGTGACACCACACAACACATAAGCACAGCACAAATTCAACATCAAGGACCAATTAACTAGCCACAAAGGAGCAGGCTATGGTATGCGGCTCAGAAAGTGCTCCAGGAGTGGGCATTTGGCACAGCAGTTAAAGACACTAATTGGGATATATCATTTAAAAAAAAAGATTTATTTATTTATTTTATTTATTTATTTTATTTTATTTTTTGACAGGCAGAGTGGACAGTGAGAGAGACAGAGAGAAAGGTCTTCCTTTGCCGTTGGTTCACCCTCCAATGGCTGCCGTGGACGGCGTGCTGCGGCCGGTGCACAGCGCTGATCCGATGGCAGGAGCCAGGTGCCAGGTGCTTTTCCTGGTCTCCCATGGGGTGCAGGGCCCAAGCACTTGGGCCATCCTCCACTGCACTTCCGGGCCACAGCAGAGAGCTGGCCTGGAAGAGGGGCAACTGGGACAGAATCCGGCACCCCAACCAGGACTAGAACCCGGTGTGCTGGCGCCGCAAGGCGGAGGATTAGCCTGTTGAGCCACGGCGCCGGCCAGATTTATTTATTTATTTGACAGAGTTACAGATAGAGAGATACAGAGAGAAAGATCTTCCTTCCGTTGGTTCACCCCACAAATGGCCACCACGGCTGGCGTGCTGCGCCAATCAGAAGCCAGGAGCCAGGTGCTTCCTCCTGGTCTCCCTTGTGGGTGCAGGGGCCCAAGCACTTGGGCCATCCTCCACTGCCTTCCCGGGCCACAGCAGAGAGCTGGACTGGAAGAGGAGCAGCCAGGACTAGAATCCAGTGCCCATATGGGATGCCAGTGCCACAGGCAGAGGATTAACCAAGTGAGCCACGGTGCCGGGCCCGGGATATATCATTTTACTGGGTTTGAGTCCCAGTTCTGCTCTCAGTTCCCGTTTCCTGGGACACAGCAGGTGATAGTTCAGATTGGTTGAGTCCTTGTGACCCATATGGTCAGCTCAGCTCCCAGCCCCTGCTGACGCAGGTATTTGGTGAGTGAACCCATTGCTAGGACATTGTTTGTCTGTCTCTCAAACACAGAAGTGCTCTGAGAAATAAGTTTGCTCAAAGTACTGGTGTAGGTAGGCCAGAGTGGTCATCCCTGGCAGGACTAGTCAGGCAGGACCAAGACAGGCATGGGGTTTCAGTGGAGTCTCCGTGGGTGGGTAGGATGTGGAGAGAAGCAATAAAAGGCCTTGGGAAAGGGAGAGTGACTAGGAAGCAGATGGATCCAATGCAAGCCACTGAGCCATCTGTGCTTAGTCCCCCGGGGGAGCCGTTACCCTATAAGGTGCACAGGACTGACTCTCGGGTGAGCCCCAGCCCAGATGGGCATCAGCCTCGCCGCGAGCTGCTTCTGGGGAAAAAGAGTGTGGCCGGGCCTGTGCATGCCAAATGGATGACCCGACCACGAAGCATTCAGCGAACATCTCCGGGTGCCCCGCCTGTCCCATCACCATGGCAACAGAGCTGTTAGCAGGAAAAAGCCACCTCTGCTGGCCAAATGCAACCGACTGTTGACTCACTGAGAAGCTGAAGCTATGAAAATACATTGTTCTTATTCGCCAGTGGAGTTTAATCATCCCCAAACCTTCTGTGCAGATTCTCGATTTGCCAGGAGTGCCTGGAGGAATGTTATTGCTCCTTCTCTCCCTCCAAGCTCATCTGTCGTGTCTCCCTTACGGTCACAGACCTGATGATGACACGCGCCCATTTAAACCATTCAGCAGCTCTGTCACCACCTCCGGGTCAAACCCGAACTCCCCAGCATGGCCTGTGTGCATCTGCTAATGGCACCTCTCTGTCCAGCCCTCTATCCCCATGCCTCCCACCCTTCAGCCACCAAGTGCCTCCCCACCACACCTGCACGTGTGCTTTTGCTCTTACTCTGAAGTGGTGGACTTCACCTCCCCAGGGAGCCTGTTCCTCCCCCTTCTCCCCATCATTTTTTTTTTTGACAGGCAGAGTGGACAGTGAGAGAGGTCTTCCTTTGCTGTTGGTTCACCCTCCAATGGCCGCCACAGCCAGCATGTTGCGGCCGGTGCACCGCGCTCATCCGATGGCAGGAGCCAGGTGCTTCTCCTGGTCTCCCATGGGGTGCAGGGCCCAAGCACTTGGGCCATCCTCCACTGCACTCCTGGGCCACAGCAGAGAGCTGGCCTGGAAAAGGGGCAACCGGGACAGAATCCGGCGCCCCGACGGGACTAGAACCCGGTGTGCCGGCGCTACAAGGCGAAGGATTAGCCTATTGAGCCGTGGCGCCAGCCCCCATCAGCTCTTCATCCACCTACTTCTTCAAAGTAAGGCTCACTTTCACAAATTTTTTTTTGGAGAGAGTAAAGCAGAGAGCTCCCATCCACAGGTTCACCCTCCAAATGCCTCACAGGGCTGAGACAGTCTGCCCTGTAGATGGCAGAGGCCTAATCACTTGAGCCACCTCCTGCCCCCTCCAGGGGAGCATAAGTGGGCAGCTGGGATTGTGATTGAAGCCAGATATTGAACCTCAGCACTCTGGAATTGGACACGGGATGTGCTGCAGTTTTTTAAAGATTTTTAAAAAATTTATTTGAAAGGCAGAGTTAGAGAGAGAGGTAGAGACACACAGAGAGAGGTCTTCTATCCACTGGTTCACTCCTCAAATGGCTGCAACAACTGGAGCTGGACCAAGTCAAAGCCAGGAGCCAGGGGCCCAAGCAGTTGAGCCATCCTGGATTGAAAGTGGAGGAGCCGGGACTCAGGACTCGAACTGGCACCCAGCCCTCAGGACGTGGTGTCTTAAGTGACATCTTAACCATAGGTCCAAATGCCTGCTCCAAGGGAAGCTCACTTTTTATGCTGCTATGGCACAATTCTTTGCACACCCTTCTATTGCAGCACATATCATAGGATTTTGTAAACATTTGTTTTCTCCCCCTTGCGCAGTTAGCGCCTAAAGGGATAGGAGCAGCATTTCCTCTCCTTGGAGAGGCCCAGCGGCCCGTCCGGAGCGTGGCCACGCAGCCTCCGCGCTTCAGCTGCTGAATGAATAAACAGCTGGCTCCGTGAGGGGCATGGAGGGAAGCCCCAGTGTCTATCTGGACATAAGCCGCTCTGAGGCACCATCAATCTTTAAAGAGGCCACATGTTTATTGCAGGGAGGTAGGCACGCTTCCCGGGGGTGGGGGTGAAATGTCCCCTGCCCCTTGACATTCAGCTTATCTGGGTGACTGTGGAGCCCTCCCTGCAGAAGGATTCAACATCCCCCCGGGGTCAGCAGTGCTGTCCCCACACTTCGCTTTGACCAGAGGAACATGGAAGGAAGTAGTGACTGGTACTTCCAGACAGAAGCTTTGAGGGCCAGCTCATGTTTGCCATCACTGTCTTTATCCTTATGCATGAGACTGGCAAGGTCCCCAACAGAGGCTGCTGTGCCAGGCTGTGTGTGTGTCTGTGTGCGTGTGTGTTGGGGGGTGAGGGGAAGGGGTGCTGTGGCACAGCAGGTGAAGCCACCGCCCGTGATGCCTGCATCCCATGTGGGTACTGGTTCGAGTCCCAGCTGCTGCACTTCTGATCCAGCTCCCTGAGGGTGAGCCTGAGAAAGAGCAGAAGATGGCCCAACTGCTTGGGCCCCTGCACCCATACAGGAGACCTAGAAGAAGCTCCAGTGTGCCTATTTGGGGAGTGAACTGGTGGATGGAAGATTTCTCTCTATATATAACTCTGCCTTTCAAATACATAAACTAAATCTTAAACCACAACAATAATGAAAAGCAGAGTGTGGGGCAGAGCTGCAGCCCACCCAACACAGGTAAGGTGAGAAAGAAACAACCTTTTGCTGTTGTCATCTTGGAGATTTGGGGGCTGCTTGTCACCAAGCTTGACTTAGCCTGGGTGAATTCACACCAGCAGGCACAACAGCACAGCAGTGATGCTCGGAGCCCCAAGCCCCAGCTGTGGCCCTGGCTACAAGTGTGACTACACGCGAGGCCCTCTCCGGGACAGTTTCCTTGTTACCTGGAGAAGGAAGCTGAACTAGATAATCTTCCCACCTGGCGAGTCTGGAAATAGGTACCGTGATGTCACTCCTTGCCCTCACCATGCCATGCTTTGCTGCTTCTACCAATTGCAATCTTGAGTCACTTAACAACTGGGATATATTCTGAGAACTTACATTGTTAGGTGATGCCATCATTGTGTGAACATCATAGAGTAAACTTACATGAATGAAAACAGCTTGCATGTGCCTGGCCATACTATCTTATGGGATCACCGTCACATAGGGAGTCCCCTAGTGATTAGACCATCGTTATGCAATTTTGTAAGGCATGGTGGACATTTGGTGGGGAGTTTTAAATTTTATTTAAAAATAATGATTATTTGTTTTCATCTAATTGAAAGAGAGAGAGAGATTGAAATCTTCCAGTCACTTGTTTACTTTACTGCAACAGCCAGGGTTGGGTTAGACCAAAGCCAGAAGCTAGGAACTCCGTCTGGGTCTCCCACATGGGTGGCAGGAACCCAAGCACTTGGGCCATCATCTGTTGCCTCCAAGGCACTTTAGCAAAGGCTGGATCAGATGCACGGAGTAACTGGCACTTGAACTGGCACTCCCATATGGGTTGTGGGCATCCCAAGCAGTGGTCTAACCCATCGCCAACAACACCAACCCCTATTTAGCTTTTGAGGTTGAATTCACAGACAATGCTGCGCACAAGTCTCCAGTGTACCATTTGCTGAGTTTTGATAAATTCATACAGCTGTGTGCTCCCTAGCATCATTCTGAGAGTACATCTTCAACACCTCCAAGGAAATCCTCTTGTTCAGCACCCTAGTAGTTAACCTTTTCCCCACAGAGGCAAGCACTATTCTAATTTCTTCCATCAATCAGAACTCCTGGACTGGGGAACCTGTCCTCCTGCTCCCAGACTCCAGGCCTGGGAAGACACCAAGAGAAGTCCTGGGCAGGCTTTGGGGACACTCACCCATGGTTCTGCAAGCTCTCGAATCTTGTGAGCCTCCAAGTCACTGACAAAATCATGGTAGAGCGCGACATAGGGCTCCAAGTGGATGACCTCCTTCCGGATGGGCTGGAGCAGCAGGTAGGGGCTGGAGTTGGTCTCATAAGAGCA
Source organism: Sylvilagus floridanus (assembly GCA_949820135.1). Lineage (NCBI taxonomy): Eukaryota > Metazoa > Chordata > Mammalia > Lagomorpha > Leporidae > Sylvilagus > Sylvilagus floridanus. The sequence goes on along the minus strand of OX463224.1, from coordinate 63,045,109 downwards.
GTAGAGGCTGGGGATCTGGTAGTGAGTGGGCTGGAAGGGAAGAGTGGAATCAGTGGAAGAAAACAGGGTCTGGGTACAGAAACCACTCTGGGGAACCATGGCATAGAAACCTGGCAAGTGAGACAGAATATGATTACTCGGATACTGTCCACATGAGCTTCACCGTTCACACCAGCCCTCCCTGTCATGTTGTCCCAACTCTGGCTTCTCTCAAGTCAAGCATGCCCCCCTCTGTCTCTTCCCTTGAGGAGTCTTACCTGGGAGCCCAGGGTCTGACACAAGCCCTCGTAGGTGTCTCTGGTCTGCAGGTGGGGGACATTGGGCCTCTGGATGACAGCTTCTGTTACTGCCTGGCCGGGGCTCTCTGCCAAGAGCCTTTCATATTTCAAGACATTCCTGGCCATCCTCTTATTGTCAGGGCCTGGAAGAGACCAGAGCAGGGAACAATGCAGACAAACCCTGGACACAGGGTGAGCGTTCCTGTCATGCAGGATGGCAGTCAGACTCCACTGATGCATCCTCACACCAATGCACAGGACGAGGTGTAAGGTCCTCACTCCCAGAGGGAGCTCCTGCAGGCATCAAATAAAGACCACTCAGGCCTGTACAAAGGTACACAGGGCTTAGGGAAAGAAAGACGTGCTAGACTAAGGGATCATGAGGGAGGCTGCTTTGGCACAGTGTGATGGTCAGTTTTGTTGTAAAGAGAAAAGACTTCATGTATTCATTCATTCATTTACCCACCCATTCAATAAACATCCAATGAACATCTATCATGGACTTGGTGCTGTGGTAGAGACCAACCTCCCAAGCTTAAAGTCTAATGGGGAAAAGGGACACTTAAAGCATGAAAATGAGTACAATGAATGAAAGTCCAGAGAGCCACAGCCTAAGCAGAGAGACCCAAACTTCTTCCCTGGATAACTGGAGGTTAATTTACCCTCAGCGTCACACTATCCTTCAAATTCCCTAATTTGTCTAGACACAGAGCAATGTGGGACAAGGGGGTTCTAGCCTGGATTCTCACGTGGCCCTTGGGATCCCCAGGGAATGTGTGTCTTTTTTGTGTCCACTTGTTTGTACCCTCTGGCTTCCAGATGCCCCATGGTTGGCAGCCACCAGTGGCCTGCTGGCTTCCAGGCCTGGTTCTCAATGTATCTCAGAAGGAGGCGCTGAACTTTCTAAGGCTTCCTGAGGAGCTCAATTTGCTTCTCACCACCACCACCACAATACCACCAATACCATCACCACCACCATCACAACCACCACCACCATTACTACCACATCACCACAACACCACCAATATCATCACCACCATCACTACCACCACCACCACTACCACATCATCGCTACCACAACCACTACCACCACCACTACCACTACAACCACCACCACATGACCACACTGCATGACAACAATCACCACCACCATTATCACCGCTACCACCACCACCACCACCACACCACTACCACCATCACTACCACCACCACCACCACCATCACTACCACCACACCACCACCACCACCACCACCACCATCACAACCACCACCACACCACCATCACTACCACCACCACACCACCACCACCACCACCACCACCACCACCACCACCATCACAACTACCACCACACCACCACCACCACACCACCACCACCACCACCATCACAACCACCACCACACCACCACCACCACACCACCACCACCACCACCATCACAACTACCACCACACCACCACCACCCTGGCAAAAGATGAATGGAGGGCCCAGGAATCACTATGCTTTCTTAACAAAAGGAGAAATGAAGTTTTAGAGATTGGAAATTTGATGAGCCAATGAAAAGACTGCAAAGCTAGGCAGGACACTGGGGACTCTGATTTGGCAGGTCCTGTGCATCCACCCATCACAGCACACTGATTCTAATCGATCAAGCACAAAGAAACAGAATAGGGTTGGGTTATACTTTTGCTGACACTGCTTATCACCAGTATGTTTCCAGACCACACAGCTACTTCTGTTTCCTACTGTTTGGCAAACTCTCAGAAAGGAATAATGTTAAAATCATGCAATTGCCGCCTGTGAGAAATTGGTCTGAGGACTCTCCTTGGATGCCAAAAGCCGAAGATGCTCAAGTCCCTTATATAAAATGGTCTAGTATTTACACACAACCTATGCACATCCTGTTACAGTTTAAATCATTTCCAGATTACTTATATCTAATGCAATGTAAATGCTGTGTAAATAGTAGTCAAGTGTATTGTTCAGGGAATAATGCCAGAGGAGAAGTCTGTATATATTCAGTACAGATGTCCTGCTTTTTCTCAAATGTTTTCAATCTGTAGTTGGTTGAGTCCATGGACTCGGTGGATATGGAGGGCTGACTGTACTAAATGGATTCATTAAAAAGTTATGGGTAAATACAGTTGTACAATCCTACATGAAATACTTAATTAAAACATTGCTGATTTTGTATTTTATTTTGGTATCTAAATACCTTATTAAAGAAAAACCTAGGAAGCTATCTACCATTAGCATGTTGAACAGAAACAGCCAGGCTGAGCTAGGCAGCGCTCCCCTCCCGCTGGCTCGTGTTGCCTTTAGCAAGGCACTCCCTGAAGCAGGGCTGAAGCTCAACTCTGCAGCCAACTGGGCAGGACACACGCACAGCCAAGTGGGCTCCGGTCCCAGGGCAAGAACTGCTATCTGTGAGCTGCCCAAGCGAATGCTCCTGAGTCACTCTCCCTCCTGCGCCCACGGCACACACTGACTTCATTCATGCCCTGGTCGACCTTCAAAACCTGGGTCTTTACAATGTCTCTGAAGAAACCAGCTTCTAATCTGGCCTGGCTCCCACTGAAGCCACACTGTCTGGAACTGCTTGGAATGGAGGAGGAAAGGGGCAGGTTGGTATCTTCTTGGTAATGCAAGCATTTCCCCTGATACATTGTGAGCAAGATTTCATCCGGAATTTGAAATACACCTTAGGTGATGGGAGTAGACTAGTTCACTTGCAGGGATTAAAGGCCAGGAGCAGAAAGTATTTTCTGGCCGGCACCGTGGCTCACTAGGCTAATCCTCCGCCTTGCGGAGCCAGCACACCGGGTTCTAGTCCCAGTCGGGGTGCCGGATTCTGTCCTGCTTGCCCCCCTTCCAGACCAGCTCTCTGCTGTGGCCAGGGAGTGCAGTGGAGGATGGTCCAAGTGCTTGGGCCCTGCACCCGCATGGGAGACCAGGAGAAGCACCTGGCTCCTGCCATCGGATCAGTGTGGTGCGCTGGCCACAGCGCGCCGGCCGCGGCCATTGGAGGGTGAACCAACAGCAAAGGAAGACCTTTCTCTTTGTCTCTCTCTCTCACTGTCCACTCTGCCTGTCAAAAAAAGAAAAAAGAAAGAAAGTATTTTCTGTAAGTTAAGTCTGTGGTTGGCTTACCTTTTTTAAACTAATTAACTAATTAATTTAATTGTATATATTTCTGGGGGTATAGTGTGGTAATTCAGCAAGTGTATATGATACAAGATGACCAAATCAGGATAATTAACATTTCTATTCCTTAAACATTTATGATTTCTTTGAGTTGGAAATCTTCAAACTTCTCTCTTTCAGTTATCTTTATAAAATACATAATAAATTGTTGCAGGCTGCGGTCATGCTGCAGGCTATGGCACCCTGGAACTTACTCCTCCTGGCTAACTGCAGGTTGCTACTCAGTATCTATCCTCCCTCTCCCTTCTTCCCTCCCCAGCCATTGGTGACTGCTATTCCTCCCTCTACTGCCAGGAAATCAACTTTTTTAAAGCTTCTACATATGAGTGAGAATATGCAGTATTTATCTGTACCTGAGTTATTTCCCCTAACATCACATCCTCCAGTTCCACCCACTTTGTGCAAATAATAGGACTTATTATTACTTACTGTAGAGAAGAAATTCTTGAGACAGGCTGAGGGCACACGAAACATTTCCTGCCTTATTTTTAAAAAAGAAAGAAAAGGAAAAGAAAGTATTAACTGCACTGAGTCTACCTTCTCTGATCAAATCATTACATGGATCTAAAAAAAATACAACCATTTAACAGAATATTCTTTCCACAGGTAGATAACAAGGTTCATTGAAAACAGCAGCAGAGGGGCTGGCATTGTGGTATAGTGGGTAGAGTCATTGCCTGCAACACCAGCATCCCATACCGGCACAAGTTCGGGTCCCTGCTGCTCCGCTTCTGGTCCAGCTCCCTACTAATGTGCTTGGGAAGGCAGCAGAGGGTGGCCCAAGTGCTTAGGCCCCTGCACCCACATGGGACACTTAGATGGAGCTCCTGGCTCCAGAGTGGCCCAGCTCCAGCCATTACAGGCATTTGGGGGGTAAGCCAGAGGATAGAAGGTCAGTTCGTCTGTTTCTGCCTCTCTCTCTCTCTCTCTTTCTCTCTGTAAAACTCTGCCTTTCAAATCAATAAATAAATCTTTTCAAAAAAGAGAAAGCAGCAGCAGAACTGGAACTGTGCAGGAGTCACAGCCCTCATTTGTAAATGACTTACTGCCTCCCTCACCAGGGAAGGTGGAAAAACAAACGACAACAAACATCCCTAAAGTATGCAAAGCCACGGAATTACAGGGTGCTGTTATTCGGGTCTATTTTGTCACTAAACTTTAATGGAACTATGAAAACTCAAGTGAAAACATAATTTCTCCCAAACTCAGTGCTTCCCAGAGCCTAGGAGGTGAGGGGGAAGCAGGCAAAGAAGGAACCGCAGAGCAACATCCCCCATGGCACGGCACGGGCTCGCTGCAGCCATGCAGCCCTGGACCAGCCAATGCACACTGGGCACTGGGCTCCCAGATACATGTAGGGAGCAGAACCCCCGCCAGTGGGACTCAGCACTGCTCTGTGTGCTGCCGAGGGACGAGGAATGCATGGAAATGTAGAATCTCCCAGTCATTTCATTGGAACGAATTTAAAAAATCTATTTTTTAATGATAAAAGAAATAAGCACATTATAAAACAGGAGAAATGGGAAAAAATACTTCACTGAAATGTACACTCTGTATGTACTTTGGATAGTATGCAGGGTTTTTGTGTGTGTTTTTTTTTTTTTTCTTTAAATCAGAGTTACAGAGAAGGGGAGAGACAGAGAGAGACATCTTCCATCCACTGGTTCATTCCCCAGATGGCCTCAACATTCAGGACTGCGTCAGGATGAAACCAGGAGCCAGGGGCTTCATCTGGGTCTCCCACATGGGTGCAGGGGTCCAAGCACCTGGGCCATCTCCAATGCTTTCCCAGATGCATTAGCAGGGAGCTGGATCAAAAATGGAACAGCCAGGACCCGAAAGGATGCCCATATGGGATGCTGGCGGCGGCTTTACCCACTGCACCACAGTGCTGGCCCCTGGATAGTATACAGTTTTACAAAGCTTTATCATGTGCTTTACACACTTTTATTCCCTGCTTGTTTTGCTCTCCCTTGTTACTAGGAATATTTTTTTTAAAAAGATTTATTTATTTTATTTGAAAGGCAGAGTTACAGAGAAAGAGAGGTAGAGAAGTCTTCCATCTGCTGGTTTACTTCCCAAATGGCTGCAATGGCTGGAGCTGGGCCAAGCTGGAGCCAGAAGCCAGGAGCCTCTCCCAGGTCTTGCATGTGGGTGGCAGGGGCCCAAGCACTTGGTCCATCCTCTGCTGCTTTCCCAGGTGCATCAGCAGGGAGCTAGATCAGAAGTGGAGTGACTGGGAATAGAACCGGCACCCATATGAGATGTCAGTGCTGCAGGTGGTGGCTTTACCTGCTGTGCCACAGCACCAGCCTCCAGGAGTATTTTTATTTCAGTAAACACACTTCAGAAATAACACCATCAGTGGCAGCATTTTACTCCAGGCAGAAGCCAGTCCCAGAGGGCCTAAGCTTCCCTCTAGCCCTGTGCATATAGTTTCTAATGATTAATATCATGAATTATTCTGTTGTATATTTAACAGAGGGGCAGTTAAGTAATCTATAAATATCTTGCAGTGTCAGATGTTAAGCCTAAGGTTATAGCTTTTCAGCTGTTTGGGAAATGAGGAGAATTAAAATATAATTTAAGTAATTTTACTTGAGTACCTTGTAATGAAAGAGAGTTACATTTTATGAAGAATATAATTAGAATTACTTGTGGCATCCCTGTTGAATGTCTCTGGAAACGTGCACACTACATAACACTAAATGAAAAAGGCAAGCACACACTTGCAGTACATAATAGGATAAGAATAGCTTGCATTTATTAGGGGATGGGTGTCATGCATTGTGTTAATGCTGTGCATGTATTAGTTCATTTAAATCCTCACAGAAGCCTTTTGAGGTAAGCACCATTATTGTTCCCCTTACACAGATGAGCAAACTGGTTAAGTCACCCTAGTTTACACAGCATTTGAACCCTGGTTCACCGGAGTCTAGAGCTCATGATTTAACCACTACATTCATTACTAATAATTACAAACAAAAGTTTTACTAAAACCTACAATGACTATGCATATCTATAATATATATTTGTTAAATTTTATGCCAATGAGAGGTCCATGGTGGGACACTCAGCTCTAGGTCAGGGGGGAAGGGAGATAAATCACCTGAAAGACAAGGCCTTACGCGCCCTCCTGCTGCGGCTAGGATAAAGAATGTGCTGTAAGAACGTAGACGAGGAGAGTCTGGGAATGAGAGGAGATAAGGAGACTTCCCAGAGGCAGGGACATCTGAGCTGTGCCTTGCAGGATGAATAGAACTCCAGCAGGCGTGGAAAGGGAGAGGCAGCTGTAACAGGAGGAGGAATCCAAGCCAGGGGAGATACAGGGACAGGAACAGGAGCAGTGCCTGGGCACTCTATTGAAACCCTGTCTTTCAGGGTCAGCTCTTCGGCTTATCTCCTCCAAGTCTCTCCACATCTACTCCCCATTGTCTTCCTCTTTTAAAACTCAATTATTTTCCCTTTTTGTTCAATTCCATTATCCTATCTGAGCTTTAACAAACAGCAATGGAGCAGGAGAGTCAGGAAGAGCACCTGGTCAGTTCACAAGGAAGATCCTTTACCCAGGACGTCCAGAACCCTGGACTCGGGGCTCTGAGAATAAATCTGCTGAGTGGGTCTGGACCACCCACATCCTCCTCCTTTTTATTAGAAAAAAGGGAGAAAGAAAAAGAAATGTGGGGTACAGAAATGGTTTTATTCACTTTGGAAACTGCAGGGAACAGGGACCCTATGATTTTCCCAGTTGTTGTTTTAAAGATTTATTTATTTGAGAGGCAGAGTCACAGACAGAGAGAGCGAGAGACAAAGAAAAAGGTCTTCCATCCCCAAATGGCTGCAACAGCGGGAGCTGGGCTGATCCAAAGCCAGGAGCTTCTTGTGGGTCTCACACGCAGGTGCAGGAGCCCTAGCACTTGGGCCATCCTCTGCTGCTTTCCCTGGTGCATTAGCAGAGAGCTGGATCAGAAGTGGAGCAGCCAGGACTCGAACCAGTGCCCAAATGGGGTGCTGGAGCACAGGCAGAGGCTTAGCCTTCTACGCCACAGCGCTGGCTCCCCCAGTTGGTTCTGGAAGACTGTGAAGCTCTGGGAGGAAAGCAGGTTACACAAACATGATGATGGCAGGTTTTGTAGTTAGGGAAGGCAGATTCCACGTGAGGCCCAACAGGTAGCAGAGCAGCAATGCCAAGGCGAAGCAGCACCTGGAGGAGGCACTGGGGGTAGTATGGACCGATGACACCAGCTCTGCAGCCGGCCACTGTCACCTTACGGCTGACTCAGCTGCAGGGAGGGAAGGTAGTGATCAAACCTTTTTTTCCACGGCGCTATCACGGCCTAAGATCTGGGAAGAGTTACAGTTGTTGAGAGCACAGACGGTGGTCCACATTTCCTATGAGCCCAGTATGTATTTCCAGGGGCATAAGGACCTGCTGCAGGGGAGAGCGTGCCTCCCCCGTGGGAGACGATGAATGGGAAGTAGCCAGTGCACTGGGAAGAGCACTGGACTGAGTCAGACAGACCTGTGCTCTAACCCCAGCTCTATGGGCTTTGTGACAATGATTTTTTTGGAGACTTGGTTTACCTACATGTGATAAGTGGAAAAAAATAAAATAACTGCCCTAACTTAGCACAACTTGAGTCCCATTGGGAAAATGAAACAAATTAAGGGACATAAAAATGCTTACAAAATTATAAAGCATTGCATTTCTTTTTTTGTTTGTTTGTTTCTCTTCAGAGGAAAACTTTATTTTCTTGTGACAAGCAAAGAAATCAGTAGGAAGCAATAGTTCCTTATAGAGTTTCTGGGGCCAGCTCTATGGTGCAGTGGGTTAAAACCATGGCCGGCAGTACTGGCATCCCATGTGGGCACCAGTTTGAGACCCAGCTGCTCCACTTCCGATCCAGCTCCCTGCTAATGCACCAGGAAAAGCAGCAGGAGATGGGCCAGGTGCTTGGGCTCCTGCACACACGTGGGAGACCTGGATGAAACTCCTGGCTCCTGGTTTTAGCTTGGCCCAGCTTTGGCTATTGTGGCCATTTGGGGAGTGAACTAGCAGATGGAAGATCTCTCTGTCTTGTCTCTGTCTCTCTCTTTCTCCTTATCTCTGTATGCAACTCTGCCTTTCAAATAAATAAATAAAATATACAAAACAAAGATGTATAATATAATACATTCTGCTTCAGGTCAGCCTTAGGAGGGGCTGTCCAGGATCATGGGTTTAAACAATGATAAAAATAAAGGCCATGAACCTCACGTACTCCCTTACCTGGAAATAGGCAAAGGCCAAGTGATCCAAGGCATCTTCCAGACTCGCCTCATCCTCTGTCTTCCACTCTCCGTAAGATCCCCGGAAGAGACTGACAGCCTCCTCCAGCCATGGGATGGCATGGTAGTAATCCCCCATGTCATAGGCTACCTGCAGGAAACACAGGGCCGTCACTCGGGACTTGGTCCACAGCTGGAGAAAATGAAATGTCAGATCCAAGAGTAATAGGGCTTTTGGAACCCAAGAAGACAGGTTTTAATGTCAAATTCACTTTAATTCAGGCCACCAAGCGTCTATTATATACAAGACACTGCATTAGGTGGAGGGCAGATACAGGGGTCTTGCATTTGAGGAATTTATAACCTGGAACAGAAGAGAGAGATGAGCTCCAGTCGCTATAACAAGGACATAAGGGCATGAGTGCTCCAAGGAAAACACATCCCAGGCTGTGGAGGCCCAGAGAAGGGAGGGGGTGAGGATCTCAGCAGGCTTCATGGGAGAAGTGACATGAGCCTCCCTTGAAGACAGAGGATTGCAACACGCAGACATTGGAAGGAAGAGCATTTTAAGACAAGGACACATTCACATAATTCATCGTGACTGAAGGGAAACCGAACACTAACTTAAGGCAGCATGGGGCAAGCAAATGACAGTCCTGAATGCCATGTTTTCATAAAGATATTGAAGATAGCATCTTTAATTCAACACTTGCTGAGGATTTATTATGTACCGGATAGTCCTCGTCCTTAAAGAGCTTAGGTCAAAAGAGGGGCGTATGTGTAAACCCATGATGAAGACACCGTAATGAAGGTGGACCCGGGACGGCTGTGCAGCTCCGGGGCCAGAGCTGTTTTAGATGCTGGAATGCTGAGCAACATGGCAATGCATCCCAGACACAGCTCCTGCCTCTGAACAGCTAACTAGAGCACCAGAGCTGCAGATGGAATTTCCTGGAAGTCGGTGTTGGAGACAACTTGGCATTATAAAGTCGCAGAGTTGGCAGAAGTCTTACAAAAATGGTGGACTTTAGGTGTGACTTCCAGACGGGTCAGACTTAGAGGCAGTGAAATTCCACAGCCTGAATTATCAGTCAGCTCCTATCCCAGGTCCACCATCAATCTGCTGTTTACCTTTCAGATCTCAAGGTTCCTATCTGTAAAACTGTTGGGTTGAAAAATCACAAGAAAAAAATGACTGAACTTTTCCACTTAACCACTTATTTCATTCAGATTTCCATGAAGAACTTCAAGTCTCACTAGTACGGCAGACTGAGGTAACTGAAATACTTCCAAATACTTAGATATTTTGAGTAACGTATAAAAACACTTTATCATATTTTTCAAAAAAAATTGGGAAAAAACCAGGTACCAGGAACAAAAAATTAGCTAAAAAACTGAACAATAATTTTTTAAAAGATTTATTTATTTATTTGAAAGTCAGAGTTACACATAGAAAGAAAGAGAGAGGCCTTCCATCTGATGGTTCACTCCTCAGATGGCCACAACGGCCGAAGCTGCGCCAATCCAAAAGCAGGAGCCAGGAGCTTCCTCTGGGTCTCCCACGTGAGTGCAGGGGCCCAAGGACTTGGGCCATCTTCTACTTCTTTCCCAGACCATAGCAGAGAGCTGGATTGGAAATGGAGTAGCCTGGACTCGAACCAGCACTCATATGGGATATCAGCACTATAGGCCTCACCCACTATGCCACAGCGCCAGCCCCAATGAGCAACAATCTTATGAGCAGCTGCTGAAACTACCTGGGATGCAGGCAGGGGGTGGTCTAGGTAACCTTAGGCTATAATGCCCACACGAGGACAGGTTAGCCTTCCATTGCTCTCGAAAAACCTAAGCATCGGAACGAAGACACCATCCTAAAACTGGATCACATGAACAGCTATATCTTAACGGAAAGGGAGGCCCAGAAAGCATCTTACCCATCGGCTTAGAAAGACAAGCAAATTGGTTTGTTTCTATCCAGCTTCTGTATAGGGAAATAAAATGGCTCCTTAGAATGTTCTCAACTTAAGAGCCTATACTTCAATGTTAGTTTAGGGTTTAAATTTGCAATATTCATATGGTCAAATGCTCAGGCCAATAAATCATACAAAAATGGGTCTATTACAACCAGTGCTAATGCCAGAGTTCCCAGAAGAAGAAAACCCAAAACTCTCAGGAGGGCTATGCCCACAACTCTGGAGAGAGATTCTCCTGGCGGGGAAACGTCCTGGCGAAAAACCAGCTCCCAGTCGAACACGACAAACCGCATCAGGAAATAAGCCCTCAGGAACAGATGCCAACAATACGATGGGGATGGGCCAATTAAGAATTTATTCAGAAAATAAAAAGGCTGACCTGCTTTAAAACAATCCATGGTGGGGCTGGGGTGGGGGGGAGGTGCGGCGCTGTGGGGCAGTAGGTTAATCCTCTGCCTGTGGCACTTGCATCCCACATGGACACCGGTTCTAGTTCTGGCTGCTGTACTTCCTATCCAGCTCTCTGCTAATGGCCTGGGAAAGCAATAGAACATGGCCCATTGGGCCCCCTGCACCTGTGTGGGGAGCTTGGAGGAGTTCCTGGCTCCTGGCTTCGAATTGCTCAGTTGCAGCCATTCATTTGGGGAGTGAACCAGCAGATGGAAGACCTTTTTCTCTGTCTCTCCCTCTCTCTCTAACTCTACCTCTCAAATAAATAAATTTAAAAAATCTTTTTAAAAAATCCATGGGGGTGGACATTTGGCGCAGTGCTTAAGATGTCACCCGGGGAGGGGGCAGCGTTGTGGTATAGCAAGTAAAGCTGCCACCCGAGATGCTGACATCCCATATGGAAGCTGGCTTGTGTCTCAACTGCTCCACTTTCAATCCAGCTGCCTGCTGACGGCCTGGGAAAGCATCGGAAGATGGCAGAAGTGTCGGGGCCCCTGCACCTACATGGGAGACCGAGAAAAAGCTCCTAGCTCCTGGCTTCATCCTGGCCTAGCCCTTGTCATTGTGGCCATCTGGGGGAGTGAATCAGATTTTGAGATCTTTCCCTCTCTCTCTCTCCCTCCCTCTCTGTAACGCTGACTTTCAAATAAAAAACAAAAAAATCTTTTAAAAAATGCCACTTGGAACGCCCACATCACACACTGGAGTGCCTGGGTCCCATCCCAGCGCTGCTCCCTATTCCAGCTGCCTGGAAAGCAGCAATGATACCTCAGCTGCTTGGATCCCTGCCACCCACGTGGGAGAGCTGCATGGAGTTCCTGGCTCTTGGCTGTTGCGGGCATGTGGGGAGTAAACCAGAGATCTGTCTCTCTCCCTTTCAAATATATTTTAAAAAAAATTTAAAACCCAGCAATCCAAGGGGGAAGGGATAGAGAAGTTCAGATGAAGTCAATTTGGTCACCTGTTAGTGACTGAAGTTTATTCTGTGACCTGGCAGTACCCCTTCCAAGTATTTATCTGAAAGAACTGACACAAATGGCTACAAAGGAGATCCATAAGCATGTTAACGGAAGCTTTATCCACAGTTGCTCAAAATGGGAACCATCCAAATATCCATCAACAGTGGACTGGATAAACAGTCTGTGCTATACTGGAACAGTACTCAGCAATAAAAAAGAATGAATTACCAGCCAATGCAGCACTATGGATGAGTTTCAGAGACACAATGTGCCAGTACAATGTGCTGGGCTTCAGAAGGGAGGTACTTGTGGTCAGGACAGTGAGTGAGGATAGACCAGGAGGGGTAGTGTGGTGGGAGAGGTGAGGAGAAGGAGTGGGAGCTGCTCACGTGTAACATTTTTCATAAAGATTTGGAAAAATATTTGAAACAGCAAAATTTGAACATACAGTTCATTTCCATTTTAGATATAAGCACTTGTCATATTTTTCTATATACTTATATTTGAAATGTTTTATTTTTCAGAATAAGTAGACAAATGCAGAAATAAAAATCACCAGTGAGACGTTTGGGATGTTACTTATTGAAATTTCAACATATGGCTTTAGTTCCAGAAAGATGTCACTAATGAAGCTTATCCTGGTACCATAGATCAAGCCACGTTAATTCTATTAGCCATGAACGTGATGATTGAGCTCTGATCCCACCCAGGGTCTCAGGGAAGGGAGGAAGACACACAGAGAGGCTCAGGGCCATCCACTCTGCATGAATTCGAAAGACACAGGGTGTCAGGATGCGCGAGGTCCCCCTCTCACACCTGCCAACCAATACTGTAGGGACCGGGGAGAACCCCTGCATTACGCATCCTCAGAATTAGGGAAAATTTTCCCCACTCCCTGCTGAGGCAAAGGCTGCCGAACTGTAAAACGACCTCAGGTGTGATTGTAACTGATCATCAAAGACCAACGATCCACCTCAGCTGGGAGGATCCCGAAGCCGGCTTCCTAAAGCAACGCTCAAGTGAGCAGCTCCAGTGTTTTGTTTTGCAGAGTTAGACAGTGAGAGAGAGAGACAGAGAGAAAGGTCTTCCTTCCCTTGGTTCACCCCACAAATGGCCATCAAGGCCAGCGCGCTGCTCCAATCTGAAGCCAGGAGCCAGGTGCCTCCTCCTGGTCTCCCACACAGGTGCAGGGCCCAAGGACTTGGGCCATAGCAGAGAGCTGGACTGGAAGTGTCAAAACACTGAAGCTGGGCTGGCGCCGTGGCTCAATAGGCTAATCCTCCGCCTAGCGGCGCCGGCACACTGGGTTCTAGTCCCGGTAGGGGCGCCGGATTCTGTCCCGGTTGCCCCTCTTCCAGGCCAGCTCTCTGCGGTGGCCCGGGAATGCAGTGGAGGATGGCCCAAGTCCTTGGGCCCTGCACCCACATGGGAGACCAGGAGAAGCACCTGGCTCCAGGCTTCAGATCAGCGCGGTGCGCCGGCTGTAGCAGCCATTTAGGGGTGAACCAACAGAAGGAAGACCTTTCTCTCTGTCTCTCTCTCTCTCACTGTCTAACTCTGCCTGTCAAAAAAAAAAAAAAAAGTCAGTGTTTCTAATGCTTAGGAAGTGTTGCAAGGGATTCCAGAAAGCTTCAGGAGTCCTCAGAGTTTCCATGATCCGGCCAGCACATCGCCGGCTCTTACCCTCCTCCACACCCACTGCTCATCTGCTGGCAGGGTGTTCTACTTGGGACAATGAAAGGTCCACTTTGCCCAGTTAGTGTCTGTTGCCCTGGTCTAATTAACCCCTTTCGGTCCCAAGAGTGTCCTAAATATATGATCACCATAGCTATCATGGAAAGAGAGTGGGATGTGGAGTTAAGAGATCGGGTTCAAAACTCAGTTCTGTTCCTTAAAATTGTGCAATCTGAGACCAGTTATTTATCCTCTCTGAAGCTTGGTTTCTTCCTCTGAAAACGGGAACGATATCCAATTTCCAAGTTGACTGTCAGTATTAGAAATATGTAAAAGCAATTGAGTCATGGCTATTTCATCCCCAGGAAACCAGAGCTGAGCGACCGGCCCTGCCTCTGAGTATCATTACCTTGCCTACTTGGAAGCAGTCGTCCGCCGTGAGGGAGAAGAGCCGCCTGGGGCTGTACAGGTTGGTGACAGTGGAGCCGGTGACCCTCTGAAAGACCCCGCGGGCCAGGCCCTTCACATTGAGCATGTAGACGTCCTGCAGCCGCATCAGGGCCCTTGCTGCTCCCTCCAGGTCTTCGAAGGCCGGGAGGTCGCCCTCCACCTTCTCAAAGCCATCCTTCAGAGCTGTGAAATACCAAAAACATGCATCTGCCAGGCCAAGAAAACAGGTGCTGCTCATTGAGTACCTGCAGAGCGTGACCACCTGCCAAGTATTCCAGAGACAATGCTTTATTTTCCTTTGGGTTCCCAGCAGCAAGCACAGTTCCTGGTACAGAACGGATGCTTCAACACCATTTTCTGAATCAGAAACACCCAGAACGAGTGAGTGAGGAGTAAAGAGTAAAGCAAACACCTTCTTCATATTGCCCCTTCCTACATGTCTCTGGGAAACCAACCCTTCTTCCTCCTCACTTCCCAAAACAAACTTCTTAGAGTACAAAGTGGAAACAGTTAGGAAAGTGATCTTGCTACAGATCACACAGTGCAGTGGCGATGACGTAATAAAACAGAAACTATGACAAGGTCTTACTTCCACCACATATGCAAATGCCCACTCTTCACAGGACTGTGGTGAAGATCAAAGGAGAGAATGGACCTACAAGCGCTTTCCCACGCCTACACATCGGAGCCCTTTGGCAAGGGGACCTGGGGCTTCGGACCCGTGAGAGTGAGGAGACGAGGTGATACCTACCTGCTCCAGTACCCTCCTGCACATACATCCCAGCAGAACCTCTCTCTTCCTCCCAAGGCAGGGGACAGACGCCCTCGCCTCCCCCTGCAGCCCTGCCCCCGGTTACCTCGGATGTTCTCGCTGGCCTCCAGACTATGCACCACGTTCCTCCAGTCAGACTGCAGGCGTTTGATGAGGGTAAATGCAAGCAGGGGGTTAGCCACAGGCGTTGTTGAGTCCTCATGCAAAGAAAGTACCTTCTCATAGAATCTGAAAGAGAGTAGAAGGATCTTACTTGCTGCTGATACAGCCAGTCCACCTAGGGGAGGCTGGCATGGTGTACAGACAGTAAGACAGCCAAAACTGAAATGCTGAATCTCTTAAGATTCACAGAACGGTCTCACCAAAAAGCCAAGGGAGTACAAGGAATGAGAAAACGACACATACAACAAAAGTGTGTTCACTTGTTTGTTTGCCGAATTGGTCTGTACCAGTCAATTACTATGCATCAGGCACCATGCTAGATGCCAGAGACACAGGGCAAGACAGGGCCCAGCTCACAAAAAGCTCCCAGACAAGTAAGTCTTCTCTTGTCTTGGCTCTGTGCCTGTTACCCAGTACCCAGTACCCAGTAGGAATTCAGAAACACCACTGACTTTATTACGGTAACTGCGATTCATGCTAGGAGAGAAGTGAGCCTGCAACGCTGCAGCTGTTTGTAGGCAGGCACCTAACACAGGTGGGAGGAAGGAGGGGAGGTCAGGGAAGGCTCCCGGGGGAGCTGGCATTGGTCTGAGTCTTGAAGGATTGGTTGAAACATGGGTGGCTACTGCCTGCTGAGCCCTGCCCGCATAGGAGGCGTCCTGTCTCACCTATCAAACGCCGCCACCCCCAAATTGAGATCGGACATCGTTTGTCCATTTTATAGGACAGGAGACTGAAACAAGGCTGGAATGTTCCCAAGCAGTGGAGCCAACATTGAACCACAGACTGCCTGACCCCAAAGCCTGGGTCCTCAGCTGAGGGGGACCCTTCTGTTTCCCAGGGCACCAGGACAGAGAAGACAAGGGGAATATTCTTTAGTGATGCTTGTTTGCAAATGGATGGGACCCTAGTCCTTGGGTGTGGGCAGGCCGGGGAGGCTTCCCGGACTGGGAGGGGTGAGTGTGAAGGACAGAGGGAGTGGCGGGCTGGGGGACTCCAGCTCTCTGAGGCAGAGTCTGACCTGAGCGTTTCTAAAGAGTGGGGCCCTCATCTATAAAAGGGAGCCTGAGAGAGCGGACGTCCTGCCTCGCAGCGTGCAGGCAGCCAGCTGAACGCTCGATGCAACAGGAATGACGGAACAAGAACCTGGGTCCCCCAGGGAGGAAACTGGCAGCCTGGCAAGTCCCAGGATGTCTCGGGTCCCAGAGACATGGCAGTGTGTGCGCTGCTACCCTAGGGTTCTGAAACTGAAGCAGCCTCCAGGGTGTGGGATCTTCATGACTGTCCATTATTTCCTGCTTCGCTCCATATGGAACTGCTTAGCGACAGATGAGGAAAACTTGCAGGCAGAGCCGGGGGCTGGAGTCCAGCTTCAGGAGTCAGCGTCCAGGAACAATTGAGGCTGCGCGACAGTTGGACAGGCAGGAGCTGGGAGGAGAGCGGAGACCCACCCTGAGCCAGGCTCTGACTATCCCTCAGTTTCCCTGACTATACGGTGAAAGCACTCGTGGGGCTTAGGAGACCTCTGTGGATCCTTGCAGTGTGTTCCTCTTACCATTGATCGCCTCCGACTTTCCCACGACTCAATAAGGAGATTCCCCTGAGCTGGAGGGAGGCTAAGGTTTAGCAGGCATCGCAGGAGACTGAGGCACAGAGGGCAAGAAGCACGGCAGAGGGGAAGCCCACCAGACTGTCCATCAAAGCTTGTCTCCTCCCACCCCTCGCTTCACACCCTGGGGTCCATCTGTCCCAGCCAGGGATTTTATCTCTACTGCAGCCCACCCAGTCCACCCACTGTTCAGATATGCACTTTTTCTGTCACACAAAGAAAAAAGAAAAAAATCTCTACCGCCTGATATCTGAGGCTTGTTTGGAATCTGAGTTGGCCCTGTGCCCAGCCTCTGAGCAAATAGCTGGGTTCCAGAGACTCAGTTACAAGACACCGCACTCAAACCCCAAGGTTTCCTAAGTGTTTTTTTTTTTTTCCTTTAACAAATGTTGCTGAGAGTGGAAAATCAGATTCTTTCCTTCAAGAATCTGCACATAAATTTTGCAACCCAATCTGTGCATTAAACATAGCCTGGCTGGGTTCTCCCACTGCAATACATGGGCCATTTCAATTCAATATGTTTTCTCTGAAATTCAGAATCGGCCTTGTCTCAGTTCTGAGACATTCTGATTGCCCAACTCCTAGCACAGAAATAACTGCTGCTGACACGACTCTTTCCCTCGTGGTGGTTTTGAAAACCACAACAAAAAACAACAAAAGCTCAAGGCTGACTACACCTATATAACTAATATACAGACTATACTGGATCTAACTGTATAGACTGGCTAGTATAGACTGGCTAACTGGGATCATTCTTACTCCTTAACTTGGCATAGGAAGAAGTTTCAACATCAAAACCTATTTCATTTCTCAATTCAGCAATTAAAAAAAAGGATTGAAGGCCTTGGAAATAACATCTCCAGTTACATCAATCACCAGATTGGGAGTATAGAAACATGAGCAGCAATTGTCCAGAGCCTTGTTTTAAAAAGCAAACATTTCACTGGGCCCTAGAGCATGACCAGTGAACAGACTGGCAGTATCCAAAATAGCAAACTGAACTTCACCAGATGAAATGTTCCTAAGTCATTTGAGAAAAGAATCAGTAACATCTTATTTTTTGTAAAAAAAGGTTTATTTATTTGAATGGCAGAGTTACAGAGATGGAGAGAGGGAAAGACAAAGAGCAAGTGAGAGAGAGAGAGAGAGAGAGACCCAGCAGCAGGAGCCAGGAACTCCATCTAGGTCTCCCACATGGGTAGCAGGAGCCCAGGTACCTGGGCCACCTCACCTTCTGCTGCTTTTCCAGGCTTTTTTGCAGGGAGCTGAATTGGAAGTGCAGCAGCTGGGACTCAAACAGTGCTCAAATGGGATGCCAGCATTGCAGGTGGCAGCTTAACCCTCTGTGCCACAACACCAGCTCCAGAATCAATAAAATTTTAGATTCTCTCTGATTCCTTTTTATCTGGGCTCTTACAATCCAAGTTAATGAATGCTTAGAGTCAAAAGTGGGACCCCTCGGGCTGGCGCTGTGGCACAGTGGGTTAAAGCCCTGGCCTGAAGTGCCGGCATCCCATATGGGCACCAGTTCGAGTCCTGGCTGCTCCTCTTCCCATCCAGCTCTCTGCTATGGCCTGGGATAGCAGTGGAACATGGCCCAAGTCCTTAGGCCCCTACAGCCACGTGGGAGACCCAGAAGAAGCTCCTGGCTCCTGGTTTCGGATCAGCGCAGCTTCGCCCATTGTGGCCATCTGGGGAATGAAACAGCGGATGGAAGACCTCTCTCTCATCTCTACCTCTCTCTGTAACTCTGTTTTTCAAATAAATAAAATATATCTTTTAAAAAGAAGTGGGACCCCTTTGACCAACCAGTCCTAAACATTGATCACAAGGAGTTAATGTTTGACAGGTAATTATTGCACACCGAGTGCAATGACACTTAATTCTCCAACACCCCTGGAGAGGCAAGTACTATTTTTGTCATCACTCACAGATTAGGAAGCCAAAGCTTAAAGAGGTGAAGGAACTTGCCCAGGGTCAGAGACAAGGATTCACATAGAGGTCTGTCATACTGTTGAACACAGACTCCTAGCCACACGTACTATCGCCACTGATAAAACCTCATGTACTTTCATGGTCCACATGCTGTTGTGTCAGATAAAGCAAGCAGGAGGGCCAAACATGTGTTGGAAGGAACATGGGATTAAGAATTGAAGAGTAAAGGCTGGCACTGTGGATTAGTGGGCTAAACCTCCACTTATGGGTGCCAGTTCATGTCTCAACTGTTCCTCTTCTGATCCAGCTCTCTGCTTATAGCCTAGATGGGCCCCTGCCACCCACAGGGGAGACCTGGAAGAAGCTCCTGCCTCCTGACTTCAGATCAGCCCAGCTCCTACCACTGCGGCCACTTGGGGAGTGAACCAGCAGATGGAGGACCTTTCTCTCTGTCTTTCCCTCTCTCTGTCTGTAACTCCACCTCCAAAATAAATAAATAAATCTTAAAAAAAAAAAAAACTCAAAAGGTAGAGGCTGGTGCTGTGGCTTAGTGGGCTGAGCCTCCCTCCACCTGCGGTGCCAGTTTGAGTCCCAGCTGCTCCACTTCCAATCTAGCTCTCTGCTATGGCCTGGGAAAGCAATAGAAGATGGCCCAAGTGCTAGGGTCCCTGTACCACATAGGAGACCTGGAAGAAGCTCCTGGCTCCTGGCTTCGGATAGACCCAGTTCCAACCATTGCAGCCATGTGGGGAGTGAATTAGCAGATGGACGAGTTTTCTCTCTGTCTCTCCCTCTCTCTGTCTGTAATTCTGCCTCTCAAATAAATAAATAAAATATTTCAAAAAAAAAGAATTGAAGGGTAAGCTGGTAGACTTTAATTTTCTCATATTTTAAATGAGTTCTCATCTGCTAAGAATATAATACTAACCTTTTCCAAAGTATTGTGTATGTGAGAGAATCAAATATAATAAGGTTTGTGCCAAAAGCTATGACAATGACAATGGTGATAAAATGGCAAAGGGACCTGCATGGGAGGGGAGAGGCGGCTGGCTAGCACTTTGATTAGATGTTTCACACTTTTTTTTTAAAGATTTTATTTATTTATTTGAGAGGTAGAGTTACAGACAGTGAGAGACAGAGAGAGAGGTCTTCCATCCACTGGATCACTCCCCAAATGGCTTCAATGGCTGAAGCTAAGCCGATCCAGAGCCAGGAACCAGGAGCTTCCTCTGGGTCCCCCATGTGGGTACAGGGGCTCAGGCACTTGGGCCATCTTCAACTGCTTTCCCAGGCCATAGCAGAGAGCTGAATCGGAAGAGGGGCAGCCGGGACTAGAACCAGTGCCAATATGGGATGTCAGCGCTGCAGGCAGAAGATTAACCTACTGTGCCACAGCGCCGGCCCCAAGCTCTCTCTTCTGAGCCTGCTTCCTGAGAGACTTGACACTGGCATTCTACCACCTCCCTCCCACAGTCTCCATCTGAGCCACCTCAACAAAGAGACGATGGGTATGGGAACAAACATACGGGTAGCAGGAGGCGTGCAGGGTTCTGGGTGAAGAACTGGGTGCAGCAGTTAAGTACTTAGGACCTCCACATCTCATGAGAGTGCCTGGTTCAAGTTCAGGCTATGCTGCTTCTGATCCAGCCTCTTGCTAATGTGTACCCTGGGAGACTAAAGGACTCGGATCCTTACCACGTATACAGGATAGCTGGATGGAATGCCTGGCTTCTGGCTTCAGCTACCCTGTCAATTACAGGCTTTTGGGGAGAGAAACAGAGGACAGAAGTTTCTCCATTTGTCTACTTGTCTTTCAAATAAAATGAAAATAAATAAAAAATGGTTTTCAAAAGAGAGAAATATGTCTATCTATTCCCTCCAATGCACTTGGACTCCATAAACATTTTGCTCCGTCAACATGGTCTCATAGAATACAAGGCAACCACACTACTCCAAAAGAATTACAAGATTTATTGTCATTTATTGTTAAAATTAACACACACATATGTGTACTGTATACATACAGTATATAAATTATTACACTATTTCTTTTTCTTTTCTTTTTTTTTTTTTTTGACAGGCAGAGTTAGAGAGAGAGAGAGACAGAGAGAAAGGTCTTCCTTCCATTGGTTCACCCCACAAATGGCCACTACGGCCGGTGCACTGCACCAATCTGAAGCCAGGAGCCAGGTGCTTCTTCCTGGTCTCCCATATGGGTGCAGGGCCCAAGCACTTGGGCCATCCTCCATTGCCTTCCCAGGCCACAGCAGAGAACTGGACTGGAGGAGGGGCAACCGAGACAGAATCTGGTGCCTCAACCGGGACTAGAACCCTGAGTGCCAGCGCCGCAGGCGAAGGATTAGCCTAGTGAGTAGAATCGCCGGCCTTATTACACTGTTTCAAACTAACAGTAAACCTAGACATGCATAAATGCGTGCTACATATTTAAGAAATGGACCAAACTGTCTCATTCAGTGACCAGTGAGTAAACAAGATCTCTCACATCTACCTCCACAAACAAATCGATTCCCTTCTACATGGTCTCTTGCACAAAGTCATGGCGCCCCCCCCCCCCACTTCTTCCCAGGTCCCCCAGAAGTGGCGCTGTAGTTTGCATAGGATTTGCTCCCCCTCTCCCCAGCTCATGCAGACATTTAACGCTGAAAGTGGAAAGTCAATGGCAGTGGGAGGGTGGAAACAATCCAATCACAGTGTCGAGGAGGCAGGCCTAGTGGGTGGTCCTTTGGCCCTGGGGATGTGTCTTGGGAGATGGGCCCTGTGCTCTGTGCTTCCTGGCTCACGTCCTGATCCTTCCTCTGCTCTGCCATCTGCTGCCCTCATCAGAGGCCAGACCAGTGGGGCCCACCCAGCCCTGGACAGTGAACCTCCAAAAGGATGAGCTAAAACATTTCTTTATAAGCCAGGTGGCCTTAACTATTTCATTGTGGTAATGAAACGTGAACTACTCCAATCAGTATTACAGTCACACATGGTCACTCCATGTGATACACAGCACGTGACATTGTTCCAACATCGATACGCTCACTACCACTGTTCCTTACAGTGTGGTGGGCTCCTCAGCGTCCCAAGGCAAGAAGGCACAACACAGGCATTCTTACACCTGGGGTCAAACAGAATCACCCACCTTTCACAGCTGACCCGGTAAAATACACAATTACAGTGCCCGGGTGACCCAAACCTTCTGCCTTCCCCCATGGTGTGTAGCACTAGGACCTGTTGACAGAATAGCAAAACACTATCGTTTCAGCAAGAAGCGTGGGACTTGTCAGAGTCCTTCACGGACAGGTCACAGCTCAGCGACCATTTACCTAGAACTTAGCTTGTCCAGGAGTACAGAGAAGGAGGAACAGAGCCAGGAGGAGGCAGCAGACAACTGCCCGGGGACAATCAGGATGCTGCAGACGCAAAGTCCCTGAGGGCAGTGCTGGGTCTTGTTCATCATTTTAGCTCCAGGGTCTGCAGCAGTGCCTGGCATTAGATGTATCCAAAAATGTGGGGGGGAAAAGTCATGAACGCGAGGCATTGTTCATGTAGTGACCTGTGCAGTTACCCAGCGTCCCGGGGGCACATGCACACAGGGCTTACAAAACTCATCCGACTCTTACACTAAACATCAGTTCGCTGGGTCCCACTCTGTCTCTGGACGCCCGCTCAGGTCAGGACTCAAAGAGGTGCAGCAGCAGAGTCCCCCCCATACCTCCACCCCGCGTGCCCACACCCTACGTGTGGACTGCATGGCCCACTGCGCCTGTGATGGTGACACGCAGCCTGGGGCCCCGGTCACGTCACTACACTTTCCCACAGTGGGGCAACCGCTCTGTGTGAAGCTGCACCCAGGGTGCCACCAGGCGGGAAGGCGTCTGACGCCCCACGCAGTGTGGCACCGCGCCCCAACACCTCACGCCACGGAGTCCCGCGGTCCACCTCAGGGTCTCGGGCTCAGGCCCGCGCGCGCCGCTCGCTCCCGCAGTGCCTCACCTGGTCAGGTCCCTCAGCCGCGCCTCCTCCCCGCGCAGGTAGCGCCGCAGCAGCCCCAGCAGCTGGCGCTCGGGCACCAGGGCGCGCGCCACGCTGGTCAGCGCCGAGAACGTTTCCCCGCGCGCCGCCGCCCGGGCCGGGTCCCCAGCCCCGAGCGCCAGGGCCGCCAGCAACGCCGCCAGCCGCGCCGCGGGGCCCATCGCCGGCGCTCGCGCGTCTCCTCGGCCCGAGCCGTCCGCCCGACGCCGCGGCTCCCGGCCCGCCCCGGCCGCGCCGACTCTGCTGGGCCCGCCCCGCCGCGCCCCGCCCCGGCCCGCTGCGCCCCGCATCTCCCGCCCTCCTCGCCTCAGCTCCCCGAAAGTCACCCCAGGGGCCGCCCGCCCTGGAAGGCGTTTCCGCGGTCCTGTCACGCTTGGGTAAACTGAGGCACGGGTTGGCCGAGCGGTGGATTCCCTGGTGTAAGGTTGTACGGAGCCCAGGCGGCGGCCCAGACTCTGTTCTTAATCACCATGGGGGTAGAGTGACCATGACGCTGGGGAAGCCTCGGCTTCGGCTTCGCGGATCCTAATTCGCACCAACGCTTTCCAAGGCCCTTGGCGTTAGGGGAGAAGGGGCCTGGCAGTGTGGCCGCAGGGTGTATGTATTTGAAAAATCTGCCCACGAAAGCTAGATTAACCACAGTGAGTTAAATCATCCCTTCGCTCTAATTGGCGCCGGCCACACTTTCCCCCGTCTCCCTTTCCCTTTCTGGTGGGAAGCCCGGAGCGCCCGTAAGCCTGTGGTTTCAGGAGGCTTTCTGCTGGGAGAAGCCTAGGGGCTGTGGCAGGCAGCATAATGTCCCCCTGAGACGTCCAGGTCCTCAGTCCCCAAACCTGTTCATGGCAAAGGGACCTACAGGTGAGATTAAGTGAAGGATCTCGACAGTGGGAGCTTATGCTGGATTTCTTGGTGGCTTCGGTGCCACCAAGAGTCAAGGAGGGCCTGGCATTGTGTCCTAGTGGGCTGGGCCACTCTGCCTTCACCCTGGCATCCCATGTGGGCACCAGAGCCATTTGAGTCCCGGCTGCTCCACTTCACATCCGGCTTCCTGCTGATGCCCCTGGGAAGGCAGCGAAGATGGCCCAGGTCCTTGGGCCCCTGCACCCATGTGGGGGACCTGTATGGGGCTCCTGGCCGAGGTCCTTTCACCTTGGGGAGCCTTGCCCTAATTCTGCCCGCCTCAACGCCTACACTGAGTATGCCATCACCATCAACCAGGCCACGTCACCATGATGGCAACATCCCCATGTGCCCAGGTATCCCCAGGACCCTTAAGGCCCCAGCCTGGAGAAGCTGAAGAAACTGTAAGTACCTCCATGGACGAGGAGGAGGCCCCCTCCCCTGTGGCCCCAGTAAAAAGGTGGAAAAACAAAAATTTGAGGATTTCCTATCAATCTTCTTGGAGAGACCTCCACTAGACAAATGCCACATCTGTGTTTCTTTTCCAGGACAGGCCCTCCTCTAACTGGGGCTGAGGGTCAGGGTGCTGTGGTGGAATTTCAGAAGCACTGTCTCCGGGTTGAACTATGCGGTGCACCTCAAGACTCTTAGGGACCGTCTTGTCTGGCAGAGTCGGAGAGACCATGCTTGGCATGCCCTTACGTCTTTCCAGCCACCCTCCTGAGAGCTTCACCGTGAGGTCATGTTTGGTAGCAATCTGGATTTGTCTGGGGAGTGAAACAGCAGATGGAAGATCTCTGTCTCTCCTCCTCTCTCTTTAATAACTTTTTAAAAATAATAAAAAAAAAAAGACTATGTGATCCTTGTCACTCACCATGTTTCTTCATACTTCAGTGTGTATTTCCTGAAAACAAGGATGTCTTCCTAGAAAACCACGGTACAACCATCAAAATTGGGAATCTAGCATTGATGAAATGCTAACTTCTAGTGTGCATGCCTTATTCCAATTCCATTGATTATATCACTTACATACTTTATGAGTCTAGGATCATGGTTGCACTTGGTTGTACTCTGTATAACTCTCTCTGTGTAACTGACTTTCAGATAAATAAATCTTTTTAATAAATTAAATAAATAAATAAATCCCTCAGTCTTCCCATAGTCTCTGCTATTTTTACAGTTATTTTTTAGAATGTCTTTGAATTTGAGTTTGCCTCATCTTAGCACATGAGTAGATGCAACTTTGGCAGAAATATTAGACAAGTAATTCTTTGTTTTTCTCAGTGCATCATTTCAGGAGGTACACAACGTTGGCAGTGTTACTTGGTCAAGATCATGTGTGCCAGACTTCTTCACCAAAAAGTTAATGCATAAGTATTTTATATTTATTCATTAGTAGGTTATCACTATTTATTGGAATTCTATATAATATAGAGCTTTCTCTTCTGTTTATTTGTACCAGCACATGAGTTCATCAATTCTGTTGATGGATTGTAATTCATTAGTTTAATTATTCTGATGCTCAAATTGTCTTAGAGTTGGTGAATAGCATCTCCTTCAGCACAGCTATGTGTCCTTTTTGATATGTCCCCCTCAAATCTATATGATCTATGTGAATTTTCTTATTCTGGGCATTTCATGGAAGTGTTTTTTTTTTTTTTTATTGCTGCTATCTTTAAATGGAATTGTTAAGTTTATTTTCAGGTTGTTCGTTGCAAGTGTATAATTGATTTTTGTGTATGATCTTATATCCTGCTTCCTTTTTTTTAAAAAAAAGATTTATTTGAAAGTCAGTTATACAGAGAGGAAGAGACAGACAGAGAGAGAGAGAGAGAGAGAGAATTATCTCCCATCTACTGGTTTACTCCCTAAATGTCTACAATGGCCAGGGCTGGGCAAATGGAAAGCCAGGAGCAAGGAGCTTCTTCCAGGTTTTCCACACTTGGGCCATCGTCCACTGCTTTCCCAGGTGCATTAGCAGGGAGCTGGATTGAAGTGGAGCAGCCCAGACATGAACCAGTGCCCATATGGGGTGCTGGCATTACAGGCAGTGGCTTTACCTTTCTGTTTTCTTGTTTATTAAACTTAACAGGGTTTTTTTTTTAAATGTATTCCTTATGATTTTAAGTATCATAAACATAGCATCTGAAAATAGAGACAGATTACTTCTTCTATTCCAATCTAGATTCTTTTTATTGTTTATTTGGGTTAATTGACTTGTCTAGAATCTCTACTATATGATGAACTGAAGTGGCAAGAGAAAACATCAGGATTTTATTCGAGATCTTGTGGAGAGCTTTAAGACTTCTACCATGAAATATGATGTTAGCTGTAGGATTTTTGTCAATACCTTAGTCAAGTTAAGGAAGATCCATTCAATTCCCAGTTTGTTGAATGTTTTTAATCTAGACAATCAATTTTCTATATCTCTTGAGAAGATCATGTAGTTTTTGTTCCTTTTTTTTCTTTAGGACTTATTTATGTGTTGAAAGGCAGAAATAGGGAGAGAGAGAGAGAATCTTCCATTTGCTGGTTTACTCCCCAAATGGCCACCACAGCTGGAGCTGGGCTGATCTGAAGCCAGGAGCCAGGAGTTTCTTCCAGGTCTCACACATGGGTGCAGGGGCCCAAGGACTTGGGTCATTCTCTGCTGCTTTCCCAGCATCATCAGCAGGGTGCTGGATTGGAAGTGGAGCATCAGGGACTCCAATTGGTACCCAAATGGGATGCTGGTCCTGCAGGCAGAGGCTTAACCTGGTACACCACAGGGCCAGTCCCTGTCCCTTTTTTCTTAATGTATTGTGTGTTAATGTTGATTGATTCTGTATGTTGAACTAACTTTGCATTCCTGAGATAAATACTACTTGGTCCCGGTATATTATCTTGTCCATATGTTGCTGGACTCAGTTTTCTAGGATTTTTTTTTAAAAGATTTTATCTATTTGAAAGATAGAGTTACAGACAGTGAGAGGGAGAGACAGAGACAAAGGTCTTTCTTCTGCTGGTTCACTCCTCAAATAGCCACAATGGCTGGAGCTGTGCTGATCCAGAGCAAGGAGCTTCTTCTAGGTTCCCCACATGGATGCAGAGGGCCAAGCACTTGGGCCATCTTCTACTGCTTTCCCGGGCCACAGCAGAGAGCTGGATTGGAAGAGGAGCAGCTGGGGCTAGAACTGGCACCCATATGGGATGCAGGTGCTGCAAGCCAGGGCTTTAACCCACTGTGCCACGGCGCCAGCCCCATTTTCTAGGATTTTTATTAAGAATTTTTTACATCTGTATTCATAAGGGAAGTTGGCTTGCTTCTGGTATCAGGATAATACAAGTCTCATACAATGAGTTGGGCAGTGTTCTCTTTTTAAATATTTTCCAAGAGTTTATAAAGGATTGGAGTTCATTCTTCTTTAATGGGGAAATGCACCATTGAAATCAGTTAAGTGTGGGCTTTTGTTGTGGGAATATTTTTGACTATTGATTCAATTCCTTTAGCAATTCTTCTTGAGCAAGTCTGCTGGCAATGAATTCTTGTAATTTTCTTTCATCTGAGAACGTCTTTAGTTCGTCCTTTTTCCTGAAGTTTATTTTCACTGGGTGTAGAATTCTAGGCTGACAGTTCTTTCCTTTCAGCACTTTAAAAATATTCTGGCTTCCGTGGTTTCTGATGAGAAATGCAGTTACTGGAATCACTGTTCTCCTATAAGTAATGCGTCATTTTTCTCTGGCTGCTCTCGAGACCTTTTCCTTTGTCTTTATTTTTTAGCTGTTTGGTTATGATGTGGACGGACATGGATTTCTTTGAGTCTATCCTGCTTAGGGCTCACTGACCTTCTTGGTTCTGTAAGTTTGTCTGTGTTGGCAAGTTTGGGGAATGTTCATATATTATTTTTTCAAAATTTTTTTCCTCTTCCAGAATTCTGAAGGCATGAATCTGATAGTGTCTCATGGGTCCCCTGAGATTTTGCTCATGTTTTAAAAATATATTTTTCTCTAATTCAAATTAGATCATTTCTTTTTTTTAAGATTTATTTATATGAAAAGCAGATGCAGAGAGAAATTAGATCATTCCTATGGATCTGTTTTCAGGTTCCCTGGCTCCTCTTTCATCCCTATTCTTTTTTTAATCATAATTTTATTATTATTATTAGCCCAGTTCTAATATTTCCACTTGATCTCTTTTTAAAAAAAATATTGATTTTTATTAATTTGAGCTGCAAAGAGATAGAGAAAAAGGGACAGAGCACACCCATTTGTTGAGTGACTCCCCCAAATTTGGGAGCCAAAAACAGCCCTAGCCTCTCACGTGCCTGGCAAGGAGCCATCAACTGGAGCCACCACCTGCTGCTCCCCAGGCTGCACATTAGCAGGAAGGTAGAGTCAGGAGCAGTCAAGACTTGAACCCAGGCACTGTCCTATGGGCTGGGGGTGTGCAGCAACTTAACCTCTGGGCCGAGCACCTCTCCTTGGTGCCTCTCTATTTTCTATTTCTCTGATCTTTTCTACCTCCCATTCACTTCACCAGTGTTTGCCCTTCTGTGCTGGGGTGGTTTACAACACCTTTTTTTTTTTTTTTTTTTTGACAGGCAGAGTGGATAGTGAGAGAGAGAGACAGAGAGAAAGGTCTTCCTTTTTGCCGTTGGTTCGCCCTCCAATGGCCGCCGCGGCCAGTGCACTGCACTGATCCGATGGCAGGAGCCAGGTGCTTCTCCTGGTCTCCCATGGGGTGCAGGGCCCAAGCACTTGGGCCATCCTCTACTGCACTCCCTGGCCACAGCAGAGAGCTGGCCTGGAAGAGGAGCAACCGGGACAGAATCCGGCGCCCTGACCAGGGCTAGAACCCACAAGGCGGAGGATTAGCCTAGTGAGCCATGGCGCCCGCCAGTTTATAACACCTTACAACAGCCTTCAACAATCTCAGCATTGGTAGTTTCTTACCATGAACAGCTGCTGTCTATTTTCATGCTAATTGAGATTATTTCCTCCCCAGTTCTTTGAATGCTGGGTAATTTTGGATTCAATGCTAGCCATTTTGAATGTTACAACTGTCTAGATATTTTTAAAAATCCTATGAAGAATATTGATTTTTGTTTTGTTTTACCATGCATTCAGGAGATGTGGTCCCGATTCCAGTTCAGTTTCCAAGTCTTGCAGTGCTATTCCTACTTGCCCTGGTGGGCACATCCAGAGGCCAGTGCTGGGTCTGCACAGAGGTCTTTCCTTTACCTTAGTCCCAAAAGTCTATGCTGTGTGGTTTAGCCTCAGATTTGTGCCCACACAGCTCATGAGTGAGCCTAGGAATTATGAGGCTGCGCTCCCCAGCATCCCTCTCTCTGTGATCTGTTTGATATTTTCCAGTTCCCCGAAGCTCTGGCCAGAACCCTAGGCCTTCCGTTATCCCACAGTCTATGCACTTTTCAGGACCTCGCGCATCTGGAGCCAAGTGGCAAAAGGACAGCGTGTTCAGATGCCTGCCCCCTGCACTCCGTCCAGGTTTCCTAGCTGTGCTCCGTGAGCAGCACAGGGCAGAACATGTCTGTCTCAGTGGCCCCACAGCCAGAACTTCTGCACTGTAATTTTATTTCAACTCGCATCAGAGAGCAATTCTTGAAGTCACTGTAAGTAAAAGTAGGATTCCAAATTTAACTCGAACCAAACTAAAATTTAACAAAATTATGCTACAAGTACAAATAATTCTGTTACTGTAGAGTAGGTATTTTCTTCCTTTCTTTTAAGATTTATTTATTTGAAAGGCAGAGGCAAAGAGAGAGAAGCCTTCCATCCACTGGTTCACTCCCCAGCTGGCCACAACGGCCAGAGCTGTGCCGATCCAAAGCCAGGAGCCAGGAGCTTCCTCTGGTTCTTCCCATGTGGATATAGGGGCCCAAGGGCTTGGGCCATCTTCCACTGCTTTCCCAGGCCATAGCAAAGAGCTGAATTAGAAGAGGAGCAGCCAGGACTTGAACCGGCGCCCATATGGGATGCTGGCACTGCAGTGGCTGCTTTACCCGCTACACCACAGCACCAGTCCCCTAGCATAGGCATTTTCTAAGCAGAGCTAGTTTGTGAGAACTCAATTTGTTTTCTGTTCATTATTTAGCAAGATGGGATGTCATCTTTTTTATTTTTTTAACCTGTATTAATTAGACCATACCTATTTCTGAATGTTCAAAGCTGAATACTAGCTCTGAGGCAGTGCGCGCAATAACATTTACGCAAGGGAATTCTGAATCAGGAACCATGGATGAAAACCAGGCAAAAGTGGGAAGGAAATTGAGGTAGAAAGGAAAGCATTGAGGAAGAGCAAGATTCCCAAGTAAAGATGCAGGCAGAAGAGAGAGTCTCCCCCGGAATGCGAGTTCTCGGTTCTCTCGCCCTGCTCCCTCCACTCAGCCGTGGGCTTTTGGTCTTTGCAGATTCATCCTAACTCCTGCTCAGGCCTTGAGTCACTTCCTCAGAGTCATTTTACTTGTCTGCCCACTGGGTTCAAGTGCCACTACTGTTCAAAACACACCCCGCACTTTCCCTTGGATGTGTTCACTGCAGCCATTCTTTCTTATTTGTGTGGTCGCTGGCGGGCTGCACGGAGGCAGGACTGTGTCTGAGCACCAGGCAACAGCCAGCAGGAAGGGAACAAAGGCGTAGACGGTGCACGCAGACGGTGCACTCACACTGTCGTGTCACCCGGGCTCTTTATCAGAGCCCTCTATGTGCCAGTCCTCTGCCCCGTCTTTTAGAACAGTATCCTCCTCCCCTGCCTTTTTTCCCCCTCACAATAAGGTATTACTCTGCATTTTACCTTCTGTCTACGTTGAGAGAGCTGAGGCTCACTGAGATTAAGGATCTGTGATATTGTGCTGTGTTTTGTGGTTTCCACTCCTGGTACCTGACCCAAGAGGCCCTCCGCCAAAGCCAGCGGGAAGGAACCCCGCCAGGCCTCACTGGAGCCATCAGCCCCCCCACACACACACACAGAGGCAAAGGACACAGCCGCATTTCCCTGAGTTCTGTGAGCTGATGGGACAAATTAAATGACCCTAAGGCAGGGGTTGTGGGAATCCTAATCTATAGCTGGTGAGTTAGAAGCACAGGACAACTAACCTGGGTCTTGCGACAGGCATCTATCTTGCGGTAGGGGTGAGGTGGGAGGGAATCACTTTGCGGGGTTGAGCCTCCAGGCTGCGGGATCTGATGCTGTCTCCAGGTGGCGGTGTCAGAACTGAGCTAGAAGCTGCCCAGCCCGCGTCCACTGAACTGACCTGCTTGCTTGGTGAGTGGAGGAAGCCACACACGCCTGGTGTTGGAAGTGACCAGGGCTGGGAGGACCAGCGGAGAAAGTTTGAAGGGGGCCAGTGCTGTGGTGTAGCAGGTGAAGATGCTGCCTGTAGTGCCGGCATCCCATATGGGCACCAGTTTGAGTTCTGGCTGCTCCACTTCTGATCCAGCTCTGTGCTATGGCCTGAGAAAGCAGTAGACGATGGCCCAAGTCCTTGGGCCCCTGTACCCATGTGGAGACCCAGGAGAAGCTCCTGGCCCAGTTCTGGCTGTTGCAGCCATCTGGGAAGTGAACCAGCGAATGGAAGATTCTCTTTCTGTAACTCTGCCTTTCAAATGAATAAAATAAATCTTAAAAAAAGAAAGAGTGGGGGGTGACGCTGTGTCATAGCGTGCAAGGCCACTGCCTGCCATGTCCTGGCTGTACTATTTCTGATCCAGCTCTCTGCTATGGCCTGGGAAAGCAGTAGAAGATGGCCCAAGTCCTTGGGCCCCTGCACCTGCATGGGAGCCCCGGAAGAAGCTCCTGGCTCCTGGCTTTGGATTGGCACAGCTCTGGCCATTGCAGCCATTTGGGTAGTGAATCAGTGGATAGAAGGCCTCTCTCTCTCTCTGCCTCTACCACTGTCTGTAATTCTGCCTTTCAAATAAATAAATAAATCTTTTTTTTTTTGACAGGCAGAGTGGACAGTGAGAGAGAGAGAGACAGAGAGGAAGGTCTTCCTTTTTCCGTTGGTTCACCCTGCCAATAGCCGCTGCGGCCAGCACACCGCGCTGATCTGAAGCCTGGAGCCAAGTGCGTCTCCTGGTCTCCCATGCTGGTGCAGAGCCCAAGGACTTGGGCCATCCTCCACTGCACTCCTGGACCAGAGCAGAGAGCTGGACTGAAGAGGAGCAACCGGGACAGAATCCAGCGCCCCGACCGGGACTAGAACCTGGTGTGCTGGCGACGCAGGCAGAGGATTAGCCTACTGAGCCACAGCGCCGGCCAATAAATCTTTTTAAAAAGAGTTTGAGTAAGAGTTGTGTTCCCCTTCCAGGACTTTAGAGGGACACAGCTGTGAGATGTGAAGGCTGAAGCTGAGCCCGGGCTCTTGGGCTCTCCTCTGAGTGCCCTTTCTGCTGCGTCATTATCTCAGCTTGCCCGTGATTCGTCCTGGGCCAGCCTCCCTGCCACCCCCAAGGACGGTTTTGGTGGACTCACTTCTGCTCAGCCCCCTTGGACTTCTGCTGTGTGTTGACAAAGGGATCCAGGCGTCCCAGGGTGACTGGCGGTCTGTTTGCGTCAGTATCAGCAGGCTCTTGGGGTTGATTGCTTTGTGTGTCTGACTTGGGAACACTTCATTAGGTGACCTTCCGAGTTTCTTCCAGCTTTGACAGCTTTTGCTTCTAGGACTTTAGATTTGGAAGCTGTGTCTTTGCATCCCCATCATCTTTTTACAAAGGTTGGACACCACACGATGACATTTGGACTGGGGAGACAGATTTGAGTCCCTTCTCGGCTATTTAGCAACAGTCATTTTCTGGGGAAAGATGATTTAATTTCTTTGACCCTTCGAGTTTTCATCTTGAAGGTGGAGCTGATTACAGTCCCCCCCTGGCTCCCAGCAGGTGGCATGGAAGATAAATTAAAGCGTGCTTGTGACAGCTCTAGTGACAACTCCTAGTTGGAGAGCTGCTGAAGCCCAGGGCGGACGCCAGCAGGCATGGGGCCACTGTGTCCTTCAGACTAGCAGGTGCTCAGTAGGGAGCTTATTAAAGCACAATACAACAACACTCACCTTTAAAATCCCGGTTCCAGTCAAAGTAGGTTGGGCCATTCCAAGGAAACATGCGAGTTTATAGAATTAGCGGCGTTTCCATAGTGCCCCCTGGTGGGATTTAGAAGCCAGTGCAAATCCACCATCCAGGTCAGACAGGTGCTGGTGGCTTAACAAAAAGATGAATTCATTCATTAATGCAGCGTTGGCCCCTTGTATCTGTAGATCAACCAACTGCAGATCAAAGATATTGAAATATCTGCATCATCCTGAACAGGTATAGACCTTTTGTCTTGTTATCATTCCCTAAACAATACAGTACAACTTTTACAGCATTTGTACTGTATTAGTAATCTAGAGATGATTTAAATGTATGGGAGGAAGTGTGTAGGTTCTAGCATATACAAGAACTACAGCCACTTTGTGTAAGAAATTTGAGAACTTGTGGACTTTATTTACCTGCAGGGAGTCCTAGAGTCAATTCCTCACGACACCAAGGAACCACGGTTCGTATGTGTTCCCCACCTGGACTAAGAACTTTTTGTGGAGTTTCTCTTTGTCCTTGGAGCCTAGCATTCATTCATACATGCATTCATTCAACCACACGTGCCAGGGAGGAGGAAGTGCAAGGGACAATGGAGGCCACGATCTGTCTTGAGAGAAGGCCTGATGCAGGGTGTGAGGACGGGAAGAACGAGCCATGAAGTATAAACAAGGGCCTGATGGGGAGACTGACTTGATTAATGAGTCTGGGTCGCATCTTAAGGTCAATGGCAGACGAGTGAACAGCTTGACACTGAGGAATGATTTAGTTAGATTTTTGTGGTTTTAAAATTTTTTTTTATTATTATTTGAGAGAGTTACAGACAGAGGGAAAGACAGAGAGAAGGGTCTTCCATCTGCTGGTTCACTCCCCAAACAGCCACAACAGCTGGAGCTGGGCCAATTTGAAGCCAGGAGCTTCATCTCGGTCCCCCATGTGGGTACAGGAGCCCAAGCACTTGGGCCATCTTCCACTGCTTTCCAGGGCCATTAGCAGAGAGCTGGATTGGAAGAGGAGCGGCCGGGATTAAAACCAGCGCCCATATGGGATGCCAGTGCTGCAGGTGGAGGCTTAGCCTACTATGCCATAGCGTCACCCCTAGGTTTTTGTTTTTTAAAGATCACGCTGGGTAATATGGGCAGAGCTGATTATAGAAGGCAAGACTGGAAGCCAATCAAGAAGCTGCTGCCTGGCTCAGGTGAAAATGAACGTTAGGGGCAGACACTGGGGCGCAGCACGTATGATGCTAGGATACCTGCATCCCATGTCAGATGGCCAGTCTGAGTCCTGGTTATTCTGCGTCCAATCCATTCTTCCTGCTAATGCACCCTGGGTGGCAGCAGATGGTTCAAGTGTTTGAGTCCAGGAGACCTGCGTGGAGTTCCTGGCTCCCGGCTTTGGCTTGGCCCTGCCCTAGCTATTGCGGGCATTTATGGAGTGAACCAGCAGTCAGCGCTTGCGCTCTCTCGCTCTCGCTCTCACTCTCCATCTTTGTTGCTCTGCCTTTCAAATAGCCAAAAATAGGCCATTGCCACGGCTCACTAGGCTAATCCTCCGCCTTGTAGCACCAACACACTAGGTTCTAGTCCCGGTCAGGGCACTGGATTCTGTCCCGGTTGCCCCTCTTCCAGGCCAGCTCTCTGCTGTGGCCAGGGAGTGCAGTGGAGGATGGCCCAAGTGCTTGGGCCCTGCACCCCATGGGAGACCAGGAGAAGCACCTGGCTCCTGCCATCAGATCAGTGTGGTGCGCCGGCCGCAGCGTGCCAGCCACAGCAGCCATTGGAGGGTGAACCAACGACAAAAAGGAGGACCTTTCTCTCTGTCTCTCTCACTGTCCACTCTGCTGTCAAAAAAAAAAAAAAAAAAAAGCAGCCGTGATCTGCATTCTTCCCTGAGTCCACGCCCTTTGCTGTGTGACTTCGTAGCTCTCCCCTCAGGAAGAGCTGGGATCCAGTCCCTCTTTCTTTCAACCGGTGAGCCCTTACTGCTTTCTTTGGCCAATACATCACAACAGAAGGGACAAGGTGTTAGTCCCCCACTGAGGCCTCAAAAGGCTTTGCACCTTTACTTGTTTTGGATCCCTGCCTGGGCACCCATGTGAACAAGCCTAGGCTGGCCAGTGGGCATATGGGAGCTACATGGGGCAGAGCTTGGCCAACCTGGCGAGGCCATCCTCACCAACCAGCACCCGTCCACCATCAGACAAGCGAACTCAGCCAGCACCAGGAGAACCCCTCAGCCGACCCACCCATCCATCAAAACCGCCAATCCACACAACTGTGAGACCCATAAGTAGTTGCTGTTGTAAGCTACTACGTTTTGGGATAGTTTGAAAAAAAGTAGACTGATATGGAAATTGGTACCCAAAAGTGAGATGATGCTACCTTGAACAAAACCCTAGAGTTTATGGCACTGGCTGTGGGGTTGCAGGTGGGTGAAGTCTGGTGGGTGGATCAGTGGAGGAGACCACCACTAGATGTTGGCGGAATGGAAATGTGATCTACAGTGGCCAAGCAATGGGAGAAACTGTTGCCTCGGGTCACTTAGAAGATGCAGGAGGGCACTTTAAAACCACTGGGATGGTGGCCATCTTGCTTCCATCAGAGGCGCCTCCAGATGCCCAGGGAGAAAGAGGAAAGCGGCACAGGGGGCCCAGACCCCTCCACTGCATCCCTGGTGGTGGCCGTCCTGGGGTGCAGGGGACACATTCCACCCTCTCTTTGCCTTGTTTTATAAAATGAGGAGAAAACACAAGCTGGTTGTTGGCACAGCCGTGAGACGACGGTTGTGCCTAGTGAACATGTGTGAAGACCTTCCAGACGCTTTGAAGCTTTGTGAGCCTGCTATTGAGTGACAGCTGACTGTGAGTTAACACTGCTGGAGGGGTATTCCTAGAAGCTTGTGTCACCTTACAAATGTGAAAGGCGACCTGATGATGACAGCTGGGGTTTTGTCCCTATCCTCCTAGCGGTTCACAACTAACCTCAACTTAAACCGGGACCAAAAAAAAGTCCCATGCGTTGAACAGCATCAAGATCAGTGCATGAATAAAGTCAGGTCTTTGTGTTTAAAGAACACTTAGCACCGTGTTAGGTGTCTTTCAGTACGGTTTGCATCTAATTTAATTGAATGTATTTGTTGAATGCCCATGTTATTCCTGGGGCTGTCACCTTCTCATGTAAATAATGTGCAAATTATTTTATTTTCCTATCAAATAAGTAAAGATCACTCTGCAATGGTGGTGGTGGGGAACCCTTTTGGTCTGGCTGAGGAGCTGTCTAGGCAGACTGTCAAAGGGTCAGCTGAATGCTCAGAGAGTTATCTGAGTCACAGAAAGAACTGGCCCATTCAGAAATAAATTCAGGGGTGGTGTTTGGGGCGGTACTTAAGATGCTGGCATCCCGTGGTTAAGAGTGCCTGGGTTCAAGTCCCTGCTCCACTTCTGATCCAGTTTCCTGCTAACGTGTACCCTGGGAGGCAGCAGAGGATGGCTCAAGTGCTAGGTATCTGTCAGCCACGTGGGAGACCCAGACTGAGTTCCCAGTTCATGGCCTTGGCCTGGCCCAGCTCTGACTGTTGTGGGCATCTGGGGAGTGAACTAGAGGATGCAAGCTCTCTTTCTCTCTTTGTCTCTCTGCCTTTCAAAACAATAAATAAATAAAAAGATTGTGAACAGTAGAAAAGAACTGAGAGAGAGAGAAGAGAAACCCTTTTATCTTCAGGCTGTCTAGCCAGTAAAGGAACCTCACGGTCAAATACAGTCTAAAGATTTGGCTTCCAGGGAAAGTAAGGCCAGAAAACACTGAACAAAGTCCTCTGAAAGAATTGCACAGATGTCCAGGAGAGACCTGGACGAAAAGAACTTCATGGAATCTTAAGAGCAGGATTCCACAGAAGCCCAGTTCCAAAGAGCAGTGATAAAATCGAGAGAACGAGTATGAGTGTGTCATATGGAGGAAGAAATACACACACCCAGCCGTGTCAGAGGCCCACAAGATTCTTAAATGAGTCGTTAATGTGAAAGAACCAGCACCCTGGATGAGAAGGGATTGAAATGATTCAAATTGGCTGGCGCCGTGGCTCAACAGGCCAATCCTCCACCTTGCGGCACCGGCACACCGGGTTCTAGTCCCAGTTGCCCCTCTTCCGGGCCAGCTCTCTGCTGTGCCAGGGAGTGCAGTGGAGGATGGCTCAAGTGCTCGGGCCCTGCACCCCATGGGAGACCAGGATAAGTACCTGGCTCCTGCCATTGGATCAGCGTGGTGCGCTGGCCGCAGCGCGCCGGCCACGGTGGCCATTGGAGGGTGAACCAATGGCAAAGGAAGACCTTTCTCTCTGTCTCTCTCTCTCTGTCCACTCTGCCTGTCAAAAAAAAAAAAAAAATGATTCAAATTGCTACTCAGCTGCTAACATGGGCCACTTCTTCAGTAGTGGCCAAGGAGAGGGATGGACAAGGAAGGATGTCCAGGAGGGTGGACCAGGGAGCCATCCCGGGGAGTAGGGCTATCCCCTCCCACAGGATAAGGGGACCTGGAAATCGCCCAGCTGAAGTCCAGCACCGCTGTGTGTATGGACGACCGTGTGCCTCTGCTCCAGTTGTTTGATGGGCGTGTCTACGGCGGTGGCGCTGCCGTGTTCTCATTTAGAGCAGATGTGCAGGTGGGATTATCTTGTTTTTGATTTACAAGAACAACGCCCACCAAGTCACAAACCCGACGCGGCTCCAGGACTGCAGATGGCACGACTGATGGCCCTGCAAGAGCCTGTGGGGGCTCTGGGCTGGGGGGAAGCGTTTTGTTTCCCGCAGGAGGAAGATGAGGAATTACGGAGCTGCTCACGCTCGTGGCCGCTGGCGTGAGGCCGTGGTCCCTCACCGCGGGCCCTCTCCATGGGCTGCCTGTGAAACGGCAGGCTGCATTTGAGCAGGGGTCTGAGGAAGAGCAGCCAAGGTGGAAGCCACACATCTGGTGACCCAATCTTGTAGGTGCCAAGCGTCACTTCCGCCGGACTGGAACCATGGGGGAGTGGGGCTTGAGAGCGCTCACACTGCTCCAGGTCACAGAGCTGTCCATCGGTGGAGGTGGGGATTTGAACCTGTGCTCTTAACTCCTGCAGGGCAAAGGAGAAGAACAGCATGGCTTCTCTATCCGCTCTGCCATAAAACTCCACAGTAACTGAATTCGCTTGGCCACGACGGCTGGACCTGGATGGCTGAGGCCGGCCATTAGAGCGGAAGGTAGGGGGAAGTGGGTCAGTGACAGACAACTCCAACTCCGGAACCTACAAAGTGGAGGTCGGGTTCCCAGTGTTCTCTCGGGTCATGCGGTGAGCCCCCACTGGATGGGCGTCACCTAACCAAGCGAGTTCTAGAACCTGAGCCTGCCCAGACTGCCAGCCAGCCTCAGAGGCAGCCATTGTTCCCAGGTGGCACGGAGCCCAGCGGAGGCTGGACAGCTCTGGATGGCACCAGCACACCCCGAAAGTCAAGGCCAGCTCCACACCCTGGTTATCATAGGGCCCTGGATTCCACTGTCTCACCTCCATCTTCTCACATCCATAAAGGGTTTTTATATATTTAGGGAGCAAAACTGGTAGCACCAGGGGCCTCAGCCTGGTGTAGGGGGTGGGGGAGGAAGAGAAGAAAAACCCTGGAGGAAGTCTCGGAGCCACGTCCACGCAGCAGGAGCAAGCTCACGGCAGGTGTTTGGGATGGGGGTGTCCGGAGGGACAGGGAGAAGCAGCTTCAGTCTGGCTGCTCAGCTTGGGGTTCCTGTGGTACGTCCATGTAGGGGTGACTCGAAAACTGTTGGATGCATGTCCTGAGGTCGCCAGCTTTGGATGGCCTGCTGCGCCCTGGGGCTCTTCACTCAGATGGAAGGTGGGGTGTCAGACACACCACTGGCCTGGATCCAAAACCCATGCTCCAGTGTCCGCCAGCCCCTGGCTGCTTTCTGCTCTCTCCTGCATCTGCTGTAGCTTTCTTCTTTGCATGGCAAAC
This sequence comes from Sylvilagus floridanus, assembly GCA_949820135.1. NCBI lineage: Eukaryota > Metazoa > Chordata > Mammalia > Lagomorpha > Leporidae > Sylvilagus > Sylvilagus floridanus. The sequence continues at coordinate 63,006,371 of OX463224.1, read as the reverse complement.
ACCTGCTCGCCCTTCAAGGTTCAATGAGTCCCAGCTTTTTTTTTTTTTTCTTTAAGATTTGTTTATTGGAAAGGCAGGGTTACAGACAGAGAGAAGGAGGGACAGAAAGGTCTTTCATCCGCTTGTTCACTCCCCAAACGGCCACAACAGCTAGGACTGAGGCTGGCTGAAGCCAGGAGCTTCCACTGGGTCTCCCACACAGGTGCAGGGGCCCAAGCCCTTGGGCCATACTCCGCGGCCTTCGCAGGCTCATTAGCAGGGAGCTGAATGGGAAGTGGAACAGCCAGGACTGGAGCTGGCGCCCACAGGAGATGCCAGCTCACAGGCGGCAGCTTTACCCGCTGTGCCACAGCAGCCCCAACCCCTGCCAAGCTCTTGAAGCCCTCCCAGCGCCACATGCTTCCCGTCCGCTGTCGGCAGCGTTTTACACTTACCTCTATTATCTCACTTCCGTTGCCTTGTGCTAGTGTCTCCTTAAAGGCGTGGGTCACACTCACCAGCTTTTTAATCCACTCTCCTGCTCCTAGTAGCTTGGTAAGTTAGAAGAAGAAGAGGCGTGCGAGTCAGGAGACGGGAGGCTCAGCCCCAGCTTGGCCACTGGCTTTGCTCTGTGACTGCGGGAAAATTGCTTCTCTTTTCTGGGCCTTGGTGCTGTGTAGAAGCGGAGAGCGCCCCCATCTGGCTGGAGGACTAAGAAAATCATGGATTGACTTCACCCAGCCATCCACAGGCTGTTGGAGAAGATAGCTTGGGTTGGCTGGGTAAGTTCTGTCACCCGACTATAAAGAGAATTGTTGGGACTGATGTTGGCGTCCTTCCAGAGCACAGCTGTCTAGATGCTTACCCACCAGGGGGCAGCATGCACACATGGGAGCAGTGACCTACTGGAAAAGGCTCCTCTTGCTCAGGGCTGGATTTTTCTTACTCCCTCCCCACAAGGGAATCCCTCTGTAGCTCTACCTGACTCCAGATTTCCTTGTGTTGCCTTAGCCAAAGTCCAACTAGCTGGAATCTGTCCGGCAGTCTCAGCATTCCCTTTGCATCCCACGGGCACCTTCCTGCTCCTTTTGTTCATTCCCAGCCTTTAAAAACTTAGCTCAAATTCTGCTTCAGTTCAACCTTTTTCTTCTCCCCTTCCTTCGCTCTGTCTCTCCCTTCCTTATCTCCCTTCTTGTTCTGCTGATTTGCTGAGGGTTCATCATATGCTTTTTTGCTGTGTTCTGGGTGCCAGGGGTACCGCACCGAGCCAGGCAACTCCAGCCGCCAGGGAGCCCACAGTCAACTGGGGGAGTCCAGCACACAGATGGCATCACTCTGGAGCAGCAAGCGCTCCAGCGCAGGTGGCAGAGGAGATGTGGAGGCCAGGCCTTGCCCAGCACAGTTGGGGCAACAGGCAGGAAGGATTTTTTGGAAGGGGCGGTGTGTGAGTTGAGAGTGAAAGGAGGAGTTGTGGGCAGAGGACTTAGCCCTGTGTTGCAGGCCGAGCCCCCTCTGCCCATGTCTGTTATGCTGCCTGCCACATCAGGCAGTCTGGGCGGCTCTCTCCAGTCTGGGCGGCTCCCGCCATTTCTAGGGTCTATGAATTTCCAGACCCAGCTTTTGAAAATGTTCTTTCTATAAGAGGATCGGGAAGGTGAAGGGACCCCAAAACTGGGCATCCAAGGAATGAGAGCTGAACCGCGCACTTTGGGACTGGGGGCCAAAGACTGAGTGGAAAGGAACTAGCCTTGGGTGACACTGGGTGTCTGTGTGCAGCCGGAGCCTGGGAGCTGCAGGAGGCAGATTTCAGCAGAACACAAGGAAAATCTCTGTACTGGCCATTCTTCAATAGAAAAGAACCAGCTTGCCTTGGCCAGTTGTTCCTGGCGCGGTTCAACCATCCGGCCCACCTGCCAGTCCTATCACACAAATCGGGGATGGTTGGCTTGGATGACTTTGAAGATTCATTCTAGTGTGGATTCCATAGCCACCCCACCCCCACCCCTCATCGTCACCTGTAACTGAAGTGCAGCTGGACAGCATGCCGGTCCCCACGCACGACCAGGCTCCCCCTCTCAGAGCCACAGCCAGCCACTTGGTGGCCACACACTCATGCCATGTTCTGTGCTGTTTTAATTTTTTTTATTTGATAGACAGTGAGAGAGAGAGACGAGAGAAAGGTCTTCCTTCTGTTGGTTCACCCCTCAAATGGCTGCTACAGCTGGCACTGCACTGATCCGAAGCCAGGAGCCAGGTGCTTCCTCCTGGTCTCCCATGTGGGTGCAGGGCCCAAGCACTTGGGCCATCCTCCACTGGGCCACAGCAGAGAGCTGGATTAGAAGAGGGGCAGCCAGGACTAGAACCAGCGCCCATATGGGATGCCGGAGCCGCAGGCGGAGGATTAACCAAGTGAGCCCCCTGTGCTGTGTTTCTTCTCCAGCACTCTGCTCTGGCATCATTGTGGACCTGTGGTCTGCTCTGTGGCCTGCCGCCCTCTGCCATGCAGAAGGAAGCTGAGGGGTAGCCAGGAGGCCTGCTTGCAGCAAGATCCCAGCCTGCTGGGCCTCTCTCAAGGCGCTCTGCATCCAGAGTCACAAGGAACAAAGGTGATTTTCCACGAGGCGATGGCAGTAGCATGGGGACTGTGGTTTTTTTTCCCCTCCTTTCTAGCTTCCTGGAGTGTTCCTCATACCTACCTATTTCTAGGTTAATAAATATTTATAAAACACTGTGGCATAGTGGGTGAAGCCACCACCTGCGGTGCTGGCATTCCATCAGGGCACTGGATGCTCCACTTCCAATCCAGCTCTCTGCCATGACCTGGGAAAGCAGCAGCAGGTGGCCCAAGTCCTTGGGCCCCTGCATCCATGTGGGAGACCCAGAAGAAGCTTCTGGCTCTGGATTTGCCCAGCTCTGGCCTTTGCTGCCATTTGGAGAGTGAACCAGCGATGGAAGATCTCTCTCTCTCGCTGCCTCTCTCTGCTTCTCTGTAACTCTGCCTTTCAAATAAATATTTTTAGAAAACAACAACAAATGAACGAAACAGAGGAATGAAGGCCAAATATTTAATTTAGAGCAAATTATGCGCATGTTGGACCATTTAATGATCAGAACCAGATGTAAAGAGAGGGAAATGGAGCATGGTCACATCAGTAGCAGAAATGAGGAAGTGCTGGTTTAGGGAGGACAGGAAGGAAGGATAACGAATTACAGACTTGTGTTATCATCCCCTTCTCCAAGAATTTCCACTTACAGAGGCACCAACTCTTCTCCTTTGGATGGAGTTGGCTTCTTGGTCTCCATGGGTCTCAAGCCAGGGGTCCCGCCCTTAGCTCCACAGTGTTGAAGAACTGCTCAGGCAGCACATACCCAGTAGTAGAAGTCAACGATAGTTTTGAGATTTCAAACCAGGAAGATGAGGCAGGCACCTGGTGCAGTGGCTAGGATGCCACTTTGGATGCCCACATGCCGTGTCAGAGTCGCTGGTTTGAATCCTGGCTACTCTGCTTCTGATCCAGCTTCCCACTAATGTGTACCTGAAAGGATCAGATCATGGCTCAAGTACTTGGGTCCCTACTGCCCAGGTAGGATACCCGGATAGAGTTCTGGGCCTCTGCCTTTGGCCTGGCCCAGCCTGGGCTATTTCAGGTACTCTGGGAGTGAAGCAGTGGATAGAGGATCTCTCTTCTGTCTCTCTCCTTTTCACATAAAAACAAAAAACAAAAACCAAAACCCAACCAGGAAGGCACAGGGCCACCCAGGAAAGATAAGAAAACACTGAGCTTGAAGAAAATGGCGGCAGCATATGTGCTGTAGACACAGAAGACCCAGTGGCACCAAGCAGTCTACCGCATATTTTCACCACGTGCAGCCCTGTACATATGCAGAATCGAGAACTCAGTGTTGGGGCAGCACTGGCCTGCTTAAGCTACTGCTCAGGACACCCAGTTCCCACATCAGAGTACCTGCTTCCACACCTGCCTCCGGCTCCTGCTCCTGCAGACCCCGGCAGGCAGCGGTGATGGCTCAGGTAACTGGGTCCTGCCACCCACCTAAGACCTGAATTGAGTTCCTGGCTTTGGCTGTGTCATGGGCATCTGGGGAGTGGAGCAGTGGGTGGGAGCTCTCTCTCAAATAATTAAAATTTTTTAAAAAATTGAGTTTTTCTTCTGCAAGAAAATATGAGCTAGGTTCATGCATTAAATACTTATTGAGTACTATATGGCATACTACACATGACGACAGATACTACTACTTAAATTTGTCCACTTGCTTATGTGCTATAATGAACAAACGGGGCGGGGGGTAAGTTTGGTTCTCACAATACTCAATTTAGAAGGTGATGAAAAGACCCTGTCTTGGGGCCGGCCCGGTGCTGTAGCAGGAGAAGCTGCCACCTGTGCTGCCAGCATCCCACATGGGCACCAGTTTGTGTCCAAGCTGCTCCACTCTGATCCAGCTCCCCACTAATGGCCTGGGAAAACCAGCATAAGATGGACCAAGTGTTTGGGCCCCCACCACCCACGTAGCAGACCAGGATGAAGCTCCTGGCTTCAGCCTGGCTCAGCCTTGTCCGTTGCAGCCACTTGGGGAGTGAACCAGTGGATGGAAGATCTAACTCTTTCAAATAAGTAAATAAATGTATCTTTTTCTTTAAAAAAAAAGATGAGACACCCTGTTTTCTGTTTGAGCCTGATCAGAGGGACAGGCAGACATCCTGGACCAGGGCAACAGTCCTAACCACCACATCACAGATCAACAGTCATGACCTTGAGGGATTCCCAAACCTTTAATCCTTCCATCTTATCATGCCAGCTAGTGCTACCATGGGCAGACAAGTTAGGTCAACTGCAAGAGAGAAGTAAAGCAAGATGCAGGGAACCTAATACATTTGGGACTTCTGATGAACCAGTCAGGAATATTTACCAAGTGCTGGGCCAGGAGATTCATTTAGTCTCAAAATTGATTCTTGAGTTTGTTGTGCATCTATCTTAAGAATATATTCGGTTTGGACAGTGAACTTCATGAACTACCCAGTATCTAAGATAATAAGAATTACACGGAAACTCATGTCTATGAAGAGACCTGTTTATTACTGATAACACTTCATTTGGCTAAAACCACAAAAAAATCCACACACAAATACATAAAGTGCAAATTCTCACAGGCAGTACTTATAATACACCCTGGTGTTTCTGTAGAGAAAAGGGAAAGGACGTTGACAGCAACTGTTAAAACAAGGGCACGATTTTGAGCTACTGCTATACACTTAGAAAAATAATTCACTCTTAACTGTATATTTCTACCTGGCATATTAAATGATGTACACCACGAGTCCATTCCAGCCTGGACAAGAAGGTCTCACCACACACAGATGCAGACGCTTGCTTGAAGGGCTGATGAGTCGTAACACCAGACACAAACACACCAAATGATACCAGATCTGCTGCAACACACTTGGAAGCAAGGCGCAAAGTGGCACTTACACGAGTGATGTTAAGTCTACACAGATATTACTTCTTAGCCTTCCCAGCCAACACCTTGCTTTGAGTGTAAAATACTAAGCGTTATATACAATTTCCACGTAGAAATAGTCTGCTCGCTCCAAAGAAACTGAGTGTTAAAGGGTGTGCGTGCTTGACACACATCACTCATCAGAAATTTCAGTCCTGGGAATCACTTGAAAGCTGAATTAGAAAATCCTTTTTATTGTTTCTTCAACTATTTGCTTCTTTAAAATAAAACCCGCGAAACCCTGTTACTGAGCAATGTATGACAGGTACTGAATTAGGTGGCGTGAATTCGAAAACCAGTAAACCACGATTCATGCCCCCAGGGAGCTGGCAGCCAGCTGCTCCTTCTCTGTCAAGGAGGAGTTACGAAGAAACAGGCCCAGAATCTGAGGCTCAGTGCTAACCAGGAGTGTTTTGGGTCAGTGTAACTTGGCAGTAATACTTCAGAAGCTCAGCTTCTAAAGGGCAGGCAGTATCCTAGACATCTTTCTATGCCTCACACCAGAGTCTGCGTGTGCCCCTGGGGCTAGGTGGCTGTTGGGTGTGGGGACACTGGAGGAGGAACGGGAGAGGCCACGTGATAAACCTGGTGTTCTATTCTGGCAGCACCAGTGTGAGTCAATATTAAAGATATCGCTTTTATGTTAGAACACTTTTATCATTTTATGTGTTATGAATTCAAACTTCATTTGCAACTTAAGCCTGAACATGGAATCTTCCTTCCCCCTCCTTCATGCTCCTCTGCCAGTTGTGGGTCCAACCACCACTTGTAACATTCACATCCCACGTCAGAGTGCCGACTCTAGTCCTGGCTGCTCTGCTTCCCATTCAGCTGGCTGCAAACGTGCCCGGGAGGGCAGCAGAGGACAGCCCAAGTACATGGGTCCCAGCACCCACACAGGCATCAGCCTGGCCCCGTTCTGGCTGTTCCAGCCACTTGGGGAGTGAACCAGCAGATGGAGGAAATAAATTCATTCTCTCTCCACCTCTCCCTCGGTCACTCTTTCAAAATAAATCAATCTTTTAAAAGTTTGAGAACCAAACTAAGTATGTCATTCTGCCCCTATCTTGGTCACTTGACTCATTCTGGTTGGTTCTCTTTTTTAGGTATATAGTCTAATAAGAGGAAAGATGACACTGAATCCAACAGTATGGTGAATATTTTAAAGTAACCAATATTCAATACCATGTTTCCAACTGGAACGTTAGTCATGTTGTGTACAGTCAGCAAAGAGCCATTCGCTTTGTATTTAGACTTCTTATGATTATGGTGAGATGCTAAGATTTCCTCAAATTCTGTATTTTGGCTATCCAAGGTACAACAAAACCCCAAACTGCTAGATTAATGGACCATCATTTTGGTCAATATGATTCTTTCCTCATAAGTTTCTAGATCAATTTAAGAAATAAAAAAAATTTTCAGAATTGTAAAAGGCCATAATAAATTAACATATAGTAGTATCCAGACAGACCAAAACAAGTTATGAAAGAGACTTAAAATTACTTCTTACCACAAGTCTTATTGTCCATAATAACAAAATAACAAAGTCTATAAACAAACACAGTCTATGCATAAGTTTAAAGCATTCTGGATGAATACAGTTAAGATTTGAGGTAATAGGGCCAGAGCTTTTCACAGTACAAAATATGGAAGGGCGCCTAGGAGAAGAGGGAGGTAGAGAGAAAAAGGCATAAAATTAAATTGATTCAAGAGGAATTTGGATTTTTCAAGCATCAGAAGCATCAATGGAAAACATCTCAAAAAAACCAAACACAAGCATCAATTAGCAGCAGTTCATAGAACAAGTTCTCCATTAAACTCCAGCTAACATCTCGGTTGCATCAATTCCAGAAGCGTCTCCTTAAGAAATAGGAGGTCATTCCTACATGAAGATATCCCCAAGTACCCAATCTCTCAGAACATCTGTCTGCTGAAGTTACTACACCTAAGTAACAATATTTTGTATCTAACACAATAGCCTCAAGTATCAATAATGCTATACATTCTTAAGGATGCACAAAATTCTGTTCAAGTCTCACTAAATTTACCAGGTTAAGTGAAAAATGATACCCAAGCAGGCCTTTAGGCATTATACTCATCCTTCTACTAAAAATATATAAAAATTATTTTGTGAGCTAAATTCTTCTAGATAGAGCGAAACTCCAATGTTACTTTTAGTGCTCTTAACAACATCATTTTTGTTTCAATTAAAGTTTAAAAAGAGTGTTGAAAGGAAGGAATCTTAAAAAGGCCAGTTGGGGTGGGGGGACAGTGCTGTGGCACAGTAGATTAAGCGTCCACCTGCATAGCTGGCATCCCATATGGGCACTGGTTCGTGTCCAACCCAGCTCTCTGCTTATGGCCTGGAAAAGCCGCAGAAGATGGCCCAAGTGCTTGGGCACTTGCACCCATGTGGAAAACCAGGAAGAAGCTCCTGGCTCCTGATCGGCGCAGCTCTGGCCATTGTGGCCATTTGGGGAAGTGGATCAGTAGATGGAAGACCTTTCTGTCTCTCGCTCTCTGTACTTTGCCTCTCAAGTAAATAAATCTAAAAAAAAAAAAAAAAAAAAGACTAGTTAGGGGACAGGCACTTGGCCTAATGATTGAGCTGCTCATATCTCATATTAGAGTGCCTGGCTTTGATTCCTGGCTCTGATGCCTGACTCCAGCTTCCTGATAATGAACACTTTGGGAGACAGCAGTAATGGCTCAAGTACTGGGTTCCCGCCATCCACAAGGAACCAGGGTTGCTTTCTAGCTCCCAAATGTGGGAGTCTGGGAGTTTGGGGAGTGAATCAGAAGATGGGAATTCTCTGCCTCTCAAAAAAAAAAATAGCAATAAACATTTTAAAATTTCTATTCCCTTAGTAATGAAAAATATTTCATATAGAAGACTTAATGGTGATTCCCAAAGAAATTCTTAAATCTTAATCTAGACTTTTCATGCACTTTTTCCCCCCAAATCTAACACCCCCCGCCCGCCCCATCCTCACTACAAATGGAGAAGAGCATGACACAGCATTCCTACTGTGAACCCTTCAATAAACATGTAATTAAGAACTTAAAAATTTAGTTAACTATTGCAGCAGCTTTCTCTTCTCCAGAGTTAAATGATCTGAATTTGTTGAACTTCTTCTCAGAGGTCTTACTTTCTAATTTCTATTTTATTCTTTTCTGAAATTTCAACTGTCCCTTTTTAAATGTCTACTCTGTCTCCTTGCAGGTTTTCACATATTCTGACACAACATCCCAGCAGCAACTGAACCTGCAGGAGGGGCACTTTTTCTCACCTCCTAGAATCTGGCTTTTTTGGTCATCACTACCAAAGGAAACAGCAGGTTCACTACCTGTGCGTAGCTGACTCCCCACCTTTACAGCGGCCGGGCTGCCCTTCATAAGGAGCATGTCCTGTGCCATCTTAGCGACCTTTCCAGTGTTTGTTCATTTCTACTGTTTATTTCCAATGTATGCTTTGATTTCGTTCCACTAATTCTTCCCTTTTCCCCTAAAGCTTCAGAAAATCCCAGTTTTGACTTGCACGCTCAATGAGAATGTGTTCATTTCCATGACATTGTTCAAAGAGAAAAAGATAAACAATGTAGAGCCCAGGGCTGAGACCCACTGGCCAGCACTTTTGTCCCTCCTGGCTGGCTTGGGCTTTCGCTGAATTTATCCTTTTAAAGCGTGCACCTACTGTCAGATTCATGTTTAATATTATGCTCAAACTCAGAGCTTGGCTAGAATCAAATATCCCCTTAATCCATGTACTCTGTAGAATTTTATTAATTTTAACTTTGGACTTTAACATTTTTGAGACAAGAATCCAAACTCTGATAAATATCTCACCTTGATTAAGATGACTAAAATCTTGAACTATGTCAAAGTTATCTGGCTTTAGTGATTGTGGATAGGCTACAGTGGCACTCCAGTTTCATCAGTAACTGAGGCACAGGTACTAAAACCAAATATGCTTTTCATACATACAACATTGTTCATACCACTTTTAGAATCTATGCCATTTCCTGAATTACAATCTACATTCCTAAAGTAAGTAAAACAAAAAATATTTTACACTGTTTCAAAATAAAACAAAAAATTCTACATTCTTCTACAGTGCGAGGCCTTTGAAGACAAATTCAGAGCAGTGGTGCTCTGCATTCAGCTCGCTGTGTATTACCTATAGCCATACAAGATCCAGCTATAAGAAAGTAAGGAGAACAAATTAACAATAGTGGCAATACAATAATTTGAAAGTCATGTTTAGATTATGTAAGTTCAACTGAATGTTAGCTGACAGCTGCAACATAGCAAACCATGATTTAATGAATGTTCTAATCAGTTCAAACTTCGTTGTTATTTTTAGGAAAGAAATTCTCTAATGCCAGTGCAATCTGCTAGAGGCAATCTGTTTATTAGGATCACACCCAAGATCTTGTCATTGCCACTTTTTAACTAAAGCACGTACATGTTCTGCAAAGTATTCAGGACAATATAAACCGTAAGGAGGTTCACTAGCCTTTCTCTGTATGTCTTCCCAAGGGACTAGAATCAGCCCGGAGTGATTTTCAAAAAAAAAAAAAAAAAAAAAGTTTCCCCACTGAAAAAATAAAATATAAATAATCACCACATCATCAGAAATTCTACAGAAGCCTGCAAGAGGTTATACTAAACTGGACTTTAGTTTTAAAAGTATAGTTTTAGTGTTTCAGAATACTTAAAATCTGGACGCTTTCTTAGTAAAATTAGCATGACTCCATCAAATAAAGAAATAATTATACTTACAAAAATGTAATTCCAAAGTTATACTGTCAAATTCAAGAGCTTATTTCTCAGTTCAGATTTTTTCCTTAAAGGTGGTAACTGACACAGTTCTAATGTGAAGATTCTTAACCACAGTTACTTTAGGCCCACTTTTAAATGACCTTTATTTACAATCCTGATTTTCAAATAAGCAAACCCACCGGATACAGAGGAAGCACCTATATAGTTTGGAAGATTTTCCTCAACTCCTGAAAATTGACAATTGATATCCAATGCAGAAACTGTTTCGGTTCACACCAGACCCTGAGAAGGCATAGGGACACTCTAAGAGAACAATGCCACTACTGTTTCTTGTTCAGTAAACATGTTAAATATCACAGGAAGTCCACACTGCACCACAGGCACCTGAACCAGCTGCTGAAACACACAACATCTGCTCTAAGCTAGAAATGCTACACACCCTATTTTAAATACTCTAAGCTGTAAATTAATATCTGTGATATAACAATGATACTTTTCCATTATGATCTTGGAGCAGTTTCTTATTCCTGCCAATATTATGGATTCCCATAACTAACCATATAATTATATAACATTTATCAGATTTTTTTTACCATGCTATACACAATTACAAGATATGGAACTAAGCTTAATCACACTTTAATAATAAAACTCACTTTTGTATTATCATGTTTCTATTCAGGAAGAATGACATGTTACTGTAATACTTTTGATGTAATGAGTTTTAAAATACCAAAAAAAAAATAAAATTGAATCACCTCTCTCTGGACTATTTCACTTGAAATTTATGCAGTGTGTTTTAGTCAGTTAACTAAAAAAAAAAAAAAAAAGAAAGAAAGAAAAGAAAAGGAAAACGATACTTGGCAGAATGAGAGAGAGAGAAAGCTAACACGAGGTTCAACACATGGGAGTTCTCAGTTGCTCCGTTCCGTATGCCAGGCAAGGACAGGACACACAGGTGTGCCCTAGACAGAGCGCCAGGTGAGTCCATTCTTACTGGGTTCAAGAAAATTCTCAATGAGGGCTTCAATGAGTTTCTTCAATTCTTCTTCCAGTAAGGCTGTGTCACTAAGGAGAAAGATTAAGTTTTGAAGCACTTAATTTAAACAAATTTTAAGGCTATGAAAATAATCTTCACTTTTTTAAAGAGGGCATATACCTGAAGAATGATTAAGAAATTGTTAACAAAAGAGAAATTTACTCAGTTAAAACACACACACACACACACACACACACACAATCACAAAGGAAACACCACTACCACAAACTGAAGGTAAACTGCAATGATAGGCATTCCTTGGCAAATGATAAATGGATGAGTTACAGTAGATCTAAGGAATTCTCCTAGGGGCTGGCATTGTGGTGCAGCAGGTTGGGCTGCCACCTGCATTGCCAGTATTCCATATGGGTGCTTGTTCAAGTCCTGGCGGCTCCACTTCCAATCCAGCTCCCTGCTAATGCACCTGGAAAGGCAGCAGAGGATAGTCCAAGTGTTTGGATCTCTTTCACTCATGTGGGAGACCTGAATGAAGCTCTTGGCACCTGGCTTTTGCCTAACCCAGCCCCGGCCATTGTGGCCATTTGGAGCATGAACCAGTGAAAGACTTCTCTCTCTCTGTCTCCCCTCCTCTCTCTGGAACTCTGCCTTTCAAATAAATAAATCAATCTTTAAAACAAAACAAAAAACAATTCTGCTAGATCTCTGAGCATTAATATCAGATGGTAAGATAAATGGCCTCCTGAAATACTCTGAAGAATATTCATAAAGATTTTATAGGATAACATGACACATCCTTCAGGCAGCAGCAGGAGGTATGGCTAAAAGAATTTGAAGTTTAAAAAAATGCATGAATATGGAGCCGGCACTGTGACGTGGCCAGTAAAGCTGCTGCCTGTGACAGTGGCATCCCATATGGGCACTGCTTTGTGTCCCAGCTGCTCTACTTCCAATCCAGCTCCCTACTTATGGCCTGGGAAAAGCAGTGGAAGACAGCCCAAGTGCTTGGGCCCCTGCCACCCACGTGGGAGTCCCTGATGGAGTTTCTGGCTCCCGGCTTCGGCCTGGTCCAGCGCTGGCCGTTGCAGCCATTTGAGGAGTGACTCAGCAGAAGGAAGACCTCTCTCTATTTCTGTCTGTACCTCTGACTTTCAAATAAATAAATAATTTTTTTTTAAAAAAACCTACATATATAATTGTAAGTAAACCCTTCAAAGTCATCCCCGAGGAGCTGCTGTTGTCTAAGCATCTCTGGGAAAGACTTTTAAACTACATTGGGGGGGGGGGGGCAGACATTTGGTTCCGTGGCTATGATGCCACTTGGAACACCCACATTCCACGCTGGAGTGCCTGGGTTTGAATCACGGTTCTGGTTCTTGACTCCAGCTTCCAGCTGATGCAGACCCTGGGAGGCAGTGGTGCTGGCTCAGGTAGTTGGGTTCCTGGGGAGTGTAGGGGATGATGGGAATTGTTGGTCTCTGTCTGTCTCTCTCTTTGCATCTCAAGTAAATAAAAATTAAAGAAAAAAATAACCATCTTTCATTTTAAACCAAATATAGCATTGCCCAATTTGGTTGACTTTAAACTCTGTTCTTAATGACTATAGGAGATATTTAACTTTCCCCTACAGGAAATGAAATCTTAATGCAAAGAACGTGGGAAATAAAAATAATGCACCTTTGTTGGAATCTGAAGGAAATTCCAAAAAAACTCATCTTCTCCAAAATATAGTGATCAATGAAAACATTATAGGAGACATTTCTTTTAATAAGTTTAAACAGCCTTGAATATAGTTATGAGAGTCAAATTAATTTATTCACAATTCATATGCTTAAAAAGAAATCAACTGGGATGATTATGTAAAATCATAGCAGATGTGGAAAATGAGTATTTGGCAATAAACACAGTTTCTGTTGATCATTTCTTTATGTTCATCATATAGTAGTTAAGGCTCGGAAAGTCTAACTCCACAGTGTGCGAGCAATGTATATACATACATAGATACAATGTATATATATTATTTCTCAATCAAGATTTTGTGTATATATCTAAGAAAGCAATTCTCACCTTTGGTCAGGGGACGCACACATCTCTGCGTAATACTTTATCTTTGGTTCTGTCCCGCTTGTCCGTAGAGTAGCAACACAGCCATTCTGAAAGGTGAATGTAATCATCTGGCTGCTTTTACTCACAGGCAGCACCTAGGCAAAGGGCAACAACAGCTGGATTATACATTCTCTCCTTTTCATTTTCAAGACTATAAAATACATTCCACTTCTATGGGTTATCTAAAGTAGGCAAATTCACAGCAAGCAGAATGGTGGCTGGCAGGGCTGGGGAGTTAATGGGCACATTGTTTCAGTTAGGCAAGGTGAAAATGTTCTCACCATCTATTACACAATAATATGAATGTACTTAACACTACTGAATTTACTCATAAAAATGGTTAAGATAGTCAATTTTATTTTTTACAAGAACTAAAAATTTTTTTAATTTAAAAGAATTACAAAATACAAAAGAGTTGTGGCCAGTGCTATGGCATAGTGGGTTAAGCGCTGCCTGCAGTACTGGCATCCCATCTGGTTTGAGTCCCAGCTGCTCGACTTCTGATCCAGCTCTCTGCTATGGCCTGGGAAAGCAGTACAAATTGGCCCAAGTCCTTGGGACCCTGTACCCACGCGGGAGACCCATAAGAAACTCTAGGCTCCTGGCTTCGGATTGGCTCAGCTCCGGCTATTGTGGTCATCTGGAGAGTGAAGTAGCAGATGGAAGAACCCCCTAAACACACACACGCCTCTGCCTCTCTGTAACTCTCTGTCTTTCAAATAAATAAATACATCTTTAAAATAAATATAAAAGAAGATAATGTATAGTCCACAAACATTCCATTTCCTGGACTCCTGTGACGGTCCAAGCATCGGGTTATCTGTCTTACATACATGATCTCCAGCTCTCAACACTAATCCTGCAAAGTACTGCTGCCATTGCATGGACCAGGCTCAAAGAGAGTAAATGACCTGCTCGAGACAATCAACTGAGTGGTAGAACAAGGATTGGAACCAGGTCTCTCTGCTCCAAAGTCCAAACTGCCCCTGTGTTTGCCAAGCACTTCGCAGTCTATCAAAGGTCTCCAAAGAGAAATGCATGCCTTTCAGAGGATATGCAAAATACTACTCTGGGGTACACAAAAGCTGCTTGTGTTTTTAAATGAAAAATTTTTAAAAAGTGAAGCTTTACTGACACTGAATATATGGGTCAATACTGGGACTGTTCTTAGCCCCTGTGTCAAGATGTTGAGGCTGGGGGTCTTATTTTGGCATTATTCTGGGGTTGACAGTGGTATACTTCCCCAGGTGTTCCCAGCCCTGGTCCTGTCCCTGGGACCTCTCTCTTGGTCAGTGGTTCCACACACCACTTGCTTAAGACAGAGACCTACGCCTTTCTTAAGATTTATTTTTGGCCGGCGCCATAGCTCACTAGGCTAATCCTCCGCATTGCGGCGCCAGCACACCGGGTTCTAGTCCCAGTCGGGGCACCGGATTCTGTCCCGGTTGCCCCTCTTTCCAGGCCAGCTCTCTGCTGTGGCCAGGGAGTGCAGTGGAGGATGGCCCAAGTGCTTGGGCCCTGCACCCCATGGGGAGACCAGAATAAGCACCTGGCTCCTGGCTTCAGATCAGCACAGTGTGCTGGCCGCAGTGCACTGGCCGCGACGGCCATTAGAGGGTGAACCAATGGCAAAAGGAATACCTTTCTCTCTGTCTCTCTCTCTCACTGTCCACTCTGCCTGTCAAAAAAAATTATTTTTTATTTATTTGAAGAGCAGAGTTAGAAAGGTCTTCCATCCTCCGGTTCACTCCCCAAATGGCCAAAATCACCAGAGCTGAGGTGATCTGAAGCTAGGAGCTTCCTCCAGTTCTCCCACATGGGTACAGGGGCCCAAGCACTTGGGCCATCTTCTACTGCATTCCCAGGTGAATTAGCAGGGAGCTGGATTGGAAGTGGAGCCCCTGCGGCTCGAACTGGTGCCCATATGGGATTCCGACACTGCAGGGCAGGGCTTTAACCCAGTGTGTCACAGTGCCGACCCCCTTTCTTTTTCACTCACAGACCATCGACAAGCCCTGTCTATTCTGCCCTCTATTTAACTCAACTTTGTCCAGGTCTCTTCATCACCACTGCTATCATACTGAATTCAGGCTTCCAGTGTCCTAGCTGGCCTTCCTGCCTGAAGTTTGCCCTTCATGACCCACTCATATCCAGGCCTTTCCTCCTCTCACCCCCTCTTACCCCATGTACCAGTTACAGACAACTGCCTGTGGTTCTCTGAAGAGCCTCTGAGGGGCCTCCTCTTCTCCAGACCCTGTACTTCATTTACTGAAGTGCCTTCACTTCCTCCTGTGTCTGAGTAACTTTTTTTGTTTTTTTAAGATTTATTTATTTCTTTGAAAGAGTTACACAGAGAGAAGGAGAGACAGAGAGAGGGAGAGGTCTTCCATCCGCTGGTTCACTCCCCAGTTGGCTGCATGGCTGGAGCTGTGCTGATCCGAAGCCAGGAGCCAGGAGCCTCCTCCAGGTCTCCCATGTGAGTGCAGGGGCCTAAGGACTTGAGCCATCCTCTACTGCTTTCCCAGGCCATAGCAGAGAGCTGGATCAGAAATGGAGCAGCCGGGACTTGACCAGGTGCCCTTATGGGATGCCAGCACAGCAGGCGGAAGCTTTACCCGCTATCCCACAGCACTGGCCCCCTGGGTAACTTCTAATCACACCTGAGAACTCACTGAGAAAAGCCTCTAATCTTCCACAAGCTTCCCTCTACCCCCGAAATCAGAGTGAGGGGTCCTTCCCTGGTGGCACTTATCATTGTGTAAAGTACTTGCTCTTTGCTTGTCTGCTTCTCTGCTAGACTCTTGACTGCAGAACAGTGCCCCTGTGCCTGCAGCACATGGGGTTCTCATACAGACCCGGATGAATGTCAAGTGGGAAGGTAGAGAGAACTCAGAGGAAGTCTTTTTTTTTTTTTTTTTATTTTTGACAGGCAGAGTGGACAGTGAGAGAGAGAGACAGAGAGAAAGGTCTTCCTTTGCCGTTGGTTCACCCTCCAATGGCTGCCGCGGACAGCGCGCTGCGGCCGGCGCACCGCGCTCATCCGATGGCAGGAGCCAGGTGCTAGGTGCTTATCCTGGTCTCCCATGGGGTGCAGGGCCCAAGCACTTGGGCCATCCTCCACTGCACTCCTGGGCCACAGCAGAGGGCTGGCCTGGAAGAGGGGCAACTGGGACAGAATCCGGCGCCCCGACCGGGACTAGAACCCGGTGTGCCGGCGCCGCAAGGCGGAGGATTAGCCTGTTGAGCCACAGCGCCGGCCAGAGGAAGTCTTTGGTAGTTACTATGTAACCATGCAGGTAATAGCACACAAAAGAAATACATACATACAAAATAGAAAATAATTCTATCAGAGAACAAATGAGGAAACATCTTGAATAACCAGCATTTTTTTTGACAGGCAGAGTGGACAGTGAGAGAGAGAGACAGAGAGAAAGCTCTTCCTTTTCCATTGATTTACCCCCCAAGTGGCCGCTGCAGCCGGCGCGCTGTGACTGGCGTGGTGTGCTGGTGCACTGCAAACGGCACACCACGCTGATCCAAAGCCAGGAGCCAGGTGCTCCTCCTGGTCTCCCATGCGGCTGTAGGGCCCAAGCACTTGGGCCATCCTCCACTGCCTTCCCAGGCCACAGCAGAGAGCTGGCCTGGAAAGAGGGGCAACCGGGACAGAATCTGGTGCCCCAACCGGGACTAGAACCCGGGGTGCCGGCACCATAGGCGGAGGATTAGCCTATTGAGCTGCAGTGCTGGCCCGATTAACCAGCATCTTAATTAAAGTTTAAAGAAAATTAAGAGGAAAAAAGCATTACACCAAAGACTAAGCATAGCAACATTAGATAAATGAAGAGCTTTTGTTCTTTTAAGTAACTTACAAAGACAGAAACATAGACACAATACACTTATACACACATATATAGAATATCAACCAGGAACCAATTTTTGTCAATTGTATCAATACACAGAAGTGGAATATGGGTAGTATTCTACACAAGAAGCTGCAGATGTCTCAAAATATAGTATGTCCCTAGAATCTTGAGACAATATAAGAATGCTACAAATGGAAATTTAGGCTAACAGACATCATCATAACAATAACAAAATGAGTACAATTTGCAATCTGTGCTATTTAAATATTTGTTCTTGTGCACCTGGAGTATAGGCAGGAGCTGTGAGAGGTACAAAAGTACATTAGAACTGGCCCAGTCACATACAATATAACAGTAATATGAAATAGAAAGGAACAAGTGAGAGGAGGAAGTTATACAAGGTAATGGAGTCTTAGGAGAAAGCTATCTGATTATGGTGTCTGGAGATTGTTTGGTGGAGCTAACATTTCCCTTAACTCTTGATGGCTGAGATATGGACCTATTATAGCAGCAAGAAGCAAAGGTAAACTCAGGAAACAGCTTGATCAAAAATACCGAAAGTCAAACAACAAACACGCATGCATGTAAGGAACTCGGAGTTGTTTCGTTCGGCTGGAGGTACAGAGACGAGGTTAGAAAGGGTTAAAATCAGAAAGCTACATGGCCTTGAAAGTGCAGGCTCCTGGACTTTATTTTCAACATTAGTTGGCATCATTGCACAGTATTTCTCTCTCCTCCACCTCTTCTCCCTCACCCTGGGGAAGTATAAATTATCTGGGGAATGAGGAGGATAAGATCAACGTCACAGAGACCAGTCAGTGGGCTTAAAACTGCTCTGGAGAAAAAGAATGGGTCTGAAGTTCCACTATTTCACTACAGTGTGAATCATTACAAATTGTTCACAACTCTAAAAACAGTTAAGAACACCAGGCACGGGGTAGGCATGTAGCCTCGCGGTTAAGAGGCCAGTTGAGGCATCTACATCTCAGGTCGGATGCCTGTGCTTGACTCCTGACTCTTCAAACTATGCACAACAAAAAAGCTCCCCCCCTCCCCTTGCTTAACAGTAAGCTTCCCTTAGCTGCCTAATTAGTAACAGCTCACAATTGTTCTTTGCCTGTCTGTTGCATGGTAACTTGCCAACCCATAATAGTTGTCTTTGCTAAAAGTCTGCTGAACTGCCTTTTTAGGATCTCTGATGAAGGCAGATATAATTGTTTACACCAAAACTGTACCTGGAGCACTGTTCAGATCAACGCTGACGACCAGAGTGTTGGCATAGAGTTCGCTATAATGTTAAATGACACCCTGGGTGACACTTCAGCAGCCATCTTTAAATGTGCAATGTCCAGGGGCAAGACTTGGTGCTGCGTATGCTCAGAGGACTTTCCTCATCCCCTTCCTCACCCCATTTACCCTAACTACGAATTCCCAAACCCTTTCTCAGCAGGGAGATGGGTCTGGGTTTTACTGCTTTTATTTATCCTGTCTCCCTTTGTGCCTGTAATAATAAATCTCTTGCTCAGAAGACACACGTGGTGTTTTAGCAACATAGTGTGTGAGCAAGTGGTGAGCCTGTGGCTGGACAGCACCTGGCTCCTAACTAGCTTCTCGCTAGCGCAGACCCTGTGAGGGAGCACGTGACAGCGCAAGTTGCTGAGCCCCTGCCACCCAGATGGGAGACCCGGACTGAGTTCCTGGCTCCCCAGTTTTGGTCCAGCCCAGCCTGGCCATTGCAGGCATCTGGGGAGTAAAACAGAAGACTGGAGTTCTTTTTCTTTCTCTCAAACTAAAAAATAAAATAAACAGGAAAAAAGAAAGATTAAAAGTAGGTACTTACAGGAACTTCCAGGTTGGTGAGCCCATGTAGTTGTTGGGAAGGTGGTGGCCCTGAAGACAGCATGGAGCTCCAGGCCCCACCCCAGCTCCCAGTGCGGAGCCTTATGCATCTTTACAATCTTTGTGATATACCAGTCAACATTTTGAGCTCCATATGAAATATTTTCTGCCTCTAGGCTTCTTGGTGTCATGAACCATTACTTTTTTTCTCATCATTTGGAAAAGAAACATTGGTACTTACTGATTTCTTATTCGGCTGGCTGCTGTCGTATCCAGTGGTAATGTCCCGTACATGCAATATAGCAAATGTCCCACAAAATTTTGGATATTCTTTTGGAGAATCAAAATTGCGAAGCCTTTCAAATATACTTTTGATGGTAGGTGGATCATAACACAAGAAATATGAAGTTTTTGAAATATGATAACCATATCTGTACAAAGATTTAAAGTGCTAAAATCAGATTTCAGATAGCGCTTAGAGAACCATATATTAAAGATAAGCATATTATAATATTCTGTGGAAAGTGGCAATTCTTAATTCAGACAGTTGTAACTTAAAAAAAAACAACAAAACTGGTACTTCCTCCAAAACAAATTTAGAAAGCCAAGGGTAAGACATAAGAATGAAAGCCAGAACAATCCAGCATGTGAAATGACGGCAGAACTTACTTTTCATAAACATTAATCAGCTGCTGTTTCAATGTGATGTTCATGGTCTCCAGGTAAGACGCCATTTCAGCGACAACAACGGCGGCACTCACCCCATCTTTATCTAAAACCGAAGTTCCACACAGGAAACCTGGGGACGGCAAAGCACCTTCAGAAAGAGGCAGGTCACATTCAGCAGCTCCCCATGCCCTCTGAAGGACCCTGGGGACAGATAAAACCTACCCAGGCCACACTTCCTGGGGCTCCTTTCTTTTTCTTGTCAGCTACCCACTGACAAGTTCTCTGAAATTCCTCTTTATAGAATCATCAGATTTTAAAAATTCTCTCAATCAGGTCTCAGACATTTTCATATTTTACTACATACCAATAGACTCTTCAAACGCAAAAAGGACTTCTTTCCCATTGTCCAGGAGGTCTTTTATCCTACTTCCGATCCACTTAAAACCTGGTAATGTTTCCTGAAATGCAGAGGAGGCCACTCCAGTTAAGAGACCCTCGCAAACACAGATGAAAGAAAAACATCACTAAATGCACCTAATACTCTCATGGTGATCTTCTGGTATAGTCTACACACCAGGTTTACACAGTGAAAGCGCCACGAATGCATACGCTACCACTACTCACTACTGATGACCTATGTTATGGAATATGGCATCAGGTGATTTATACTGAATGTAAGGGTGATGCATCCAGTCACAACGTCACATAAACACACATAGTCATCATCTATTATGCTCAGTACTCTAGTATGTACTGTACAGCATCATTTTTTAAACGTTCGCACTCCTTTGCCAGACAGAGGCTGGGCTGCTCAGCTGCTAGGTTTATTTGCCTGAGATCACGCTGCTTGTGAGAGGAAGGCAGCTTTCGATCACGCTGCCTCTGACTGTCCTCCATGCCGCATGATGGCCGCCGACGTTCGAGATCTTATGAAGGAGATTTAGTCTCCTTGGGTTATCAAAGACCTTGAATTTTTTGAGTGGTGCCCTTTCAATATTATCACAATCTATGCTTGAACCAAGTGTACCTTTCCATAACACGGTGGCCTAAATAAAGCCACCAAGGTAGTTACTAGATCTTTCCTTAGTAATTAGTTTCAGAGATTTTTCATTTGGTAGCTACAGCTCACTTAAAGATGTGCCCTGTTTCATAGTCAACAGAAAGGCTATGTGTAAAACACTCATTCTGGAGCTTATCATTTGCAAATTTTTAGAATCATTTCTTTTTTCTCTTTTGTATTCATACATTTTTTCTTGCCAAAGATAGAAGGAAGGAAAACATTATTACTGTAGATCAACATCTTATGCTTGAATAAATACTATCTTCTATTTTAGAAAGTCTTAAGATTGAAAGCTCTATTTCATAAAGACATTTTCTAGGGGTCGGCGCTGTGGTGTAGTGGGTCAAGCCGCCGCCTGCAGTGCTGGCATCCCATATGGGCACTGGTTCGATTCCCAGATGCTTGCGATCCAGTTCCCTGCCGTGTGCCTGGGAAAAAACCAGAAAATGGCCCATTTCTTGGGCCCCCACACCCACTTGGGAGACCCAGAAGAAGCTCCTGGCTTCTGGCTTCAGATCAGCCCAGCTTTGACTGTTTTCAGGTATTTGGGGAGTGAACCAGTGGATGGAAGATCTCTATATCACCACCCCCCCCCCCCCCCCGTAACTCTGACTTTCAAATAAATAATCTTAAAAAAAAAATTTTTTTTTCTTCTACTCAGTTAATTGGTGTTAAGACCTGTGGCTTGACTTTTGACTTGAGAGAAAAGCCTAGAAGTGATATTCTCATTGCTATTTAGGAAAGATGGCCTAGGAAAAGCAACATAACTGATGTTAAAGACGCCTGAAACACATGGTCAGTCTGACTGCCTGAGGGTCACAAAGGTTAATTATTTGGTGTGAAGGATAACACTACTTGTTTTGTAGATGTATAATCTTAACTTGCAATTTAGTGGATAAGTCTTAAGACTGTGCTTGAACCAGGAATTGATGACACCTTTCTAGAGTAGAGCCTGTGTTACTGATGAGGTCACCAGGAACCAGATTTTCCCAGCGGGAAAGCCAGATATTACTCTGTGAAATAATAAGTGTTAATGTATTTTTAAAAGAGTGTCTCATCTTAGTCCCAGAAATTCCTAGGTGAAACACTAGATGAGTTTGGCTCAAGGTGTCTAAATTATAAAAAAGAAGAGTTAGCAGAATTAGGAAAAAGTATGAGAATTATAAATGAAGTCAGTGAAAGTCAGTTTTGGTAGGGAGATGTCTTTGACATATATCAAGAGGTATAGAAAAGCAGCACTCGGGAGCCGGAGTTGTGGGGTAGAGGGTAAAGTTGCTGCCTGCAATGCCAGCATCACATGTGGGTGCCAGTTCGTGTCCAGGCTGCTCCACTTCCGTCCAGCTCCCTGGTGATGGCCCAGAAAAAGCAGAAGATGACACAAGTACTTGGACCCTTGCCACCCACGTGAATGGGTGAAGCTCCTGGCTATGCTGGTCATTGTGGCCATCTGGGGAGTGAACCAGCAGATGGAAGATCTCTTTGTCTCTCCTCCTCTCCCTGTAACTCCTTCAAGTAAATAAGTTAAATCATTGAAAGAAAGAAAGAAAAGCATGCAAATATTATCCTTCTTACTTCAAAATGAAATCCTTCCTTAAGGGCAATTGCCTTCAAAATTTTAGAAGAGACTGTGGTGGCTAACATGTACACATTCTTCACGTCAGCATTTCTTGCTTTAGTTTTCTTCCAGCAATCAAACATCCACCACCCAAACAAAGCTGCCAGCTCATTCCCTGTGAAAACTTTCCAATGACCACTGTAGAGAGAGTAAAAATTCACAATCAAGACCTTTCTAACTTATGTAAACTTCTTGACTCTAAGACAGCCAAAGACCCAGAAAATATTATGTGGGGGTTTTTGAGAAAAACATTTACTACTAATGCTTTGCTAATGATTCAGGGAAAGTCTTAGGGTGGGAATGGCTGCAATATCTTTTCAAAAATTATTACAATACTGCTTTTATACTTCTTCTTCATGTAATGAAAATTATGATAAGTTGATGAGTGTTTAAGCTTTTCTATGTAGGGAAATTTGTCACATTATAATGGCAAAAATACCTAGTAACCCAGAGGACCAAGACTAGAAAATCTAATCACTGATAAAGCAATCTATTGGGATATTTTCCAGTTTTTAAAATATTATTTTCAAACAATATATAAATGTTCACAGTAAAATTGAAATAAATAATGAAGCTAAAACACTATGTGCAGTCTGATCACAATTTCATCAAAACTGATATATCTTTAAATATTTGAGTAAAAAATACAGGAACAGAACATCCAAGTATCAGCTTTCCTGGTTTTCTTGGGATGGTGGGCATACGGAAGATTCATGCTCTTATATTTTCAATGAGCCTGTAAGACTTGAAATCAATCGCTTTTCAGAGTTCAAGCCTTTGAAAAGCGACAGACTGCACTTACTTCTCCTGGAGCTCTGCCGCGGCGAGTCTGTCTGCATCAGGGTCCGTGGCGAGCACTACCCGGGCGTTTTCTTTCTCTGCCAGCCTCAGAGAAAGTTCCTGAAACAGTGACCCAAAAGGCTGAAGAACCTAAATTCCAGGCTAATATCTCTAAATGTTGGCACTATGGTAGGTGAATTTTAGAAGGCATATAGTTCGGCTAAATTTAAAATAAGGAGCCTACAAGCAGGGATACCCACCATAAGGACTGTGGTCAAAACACAGCCTGTGGCTCCCATATAACTTACAAGGGGCAAACTTCAATGGTTCCTGCCCTTGCGAGTAATCTTCAAATCGCCGATGAGCTCTCTCTATTCTGATGGCTATTAATTAACGAGTAATATTTTAAATATTCAAAAATACCAGCACAGATTCTCCTTCCTCAGGATTCGGGCATTTCACGGTAGAAAAGTCTGGATCAGGATCTTTTTGTTCTGGTACTGGAATTGGAGGCTTGAAACCAAACACTTGAAAAGCCGTCTGCACGTAGTCATGTCCGACTCCATGGAAAGATGTGTGCACAAATTTCAAGGTGGTCTTTGAGTTTAATTCCCTGTAAAGTCAAGTCACCATTCAATCAATACCAAAAAGCTTGTCACCTATGACATAATTTTAAAAAATGATTACAGCCATCAGCAGAGCCTTAAGGTATTAAACAGAAATGATGGGATACTAAAGGTTAAAATATTTTAAACTGAGCTGTATTATTCTTTGTGGCTCGACTTCCTGATTTGCGCAGCTCCCCTCCAGGTGCTGTGCTGTGGCCCTAAACAAGCCGCCGTTCAATCCCGTCTGACCAGAACCGTCTTCTGAACCCAGCTTTCTCACCTTCTAGCAGACCTCTGCTTTCTTCACTCAAGTCCAGCTCACATTCTAAGGCACGGAATTTCATTCACCTTCCTATGCATTACTCTGCTTACCTTGACCTTCCAGTACTCCAACACTAGCTGAATACAAAACGTACATTTTCCAGACATGAACCAAAATAGCTAAACACTGAGAGTGAATCTCATAAAAAGATTAAAGAGCTTCATTTTTAATGGAGCCTCAACAGTGTAAAGCAATTCTATTTTTTTTTTCAAAAAGATTTATTTATTTGAAAGGCAGAGCAAGCGACAGAGACAGAGCAAAAGAGAGAGAGAGAGAGAGAGAGAGAGAGAGAGAGAGAGAGAGAGAGAGAGAAACAGATCTTCTATCTGGTGGTCCACTCTCCAAATGCACACAACAGCCATGTCTGTTTCAGGCTGAAGCAAGGAGCCAGATACTCCATCCAGGGCTCCCATGTGAGTGGCAGGGACCCAAGCACTTGAGCTATTATCTGCTGCCTTCCCAGCTGAAATAGTGGGAAACTGAATTGGAGAGTGGTAGGGACTCAAACCGGCACTCTGATAGGAGGCAGGTGTCCCAAAGGGTGACCTCACCCACTGCACCAGGACACCTGCCCCAAGCAATCCCTATTTTGTTACCACAAAAGCTCATACTTTTTACTCTCCAAGATAGTGATTTAATTAATATATTCCCCTGTGACCTTATTTCTTCCTTCCTCCTTCACCTCATACACAGAGACAGAGAAACCATCTGATGGAACTTCCTAACCCTTTCACAGCCTTGTAGCATCCACATGAAACTTTTCCTTCTCTCATTCAACAATAGCAAGGAAGTGCTCTCTCTATCCAAGGTCAAGCCCTCTGTTTCTTCCCTGGTCCCATCTCTTCTCACTCAAGAATTTCAGTACTTCAGGTACTTCAGGTGTGCACCTGCGCCATCTTCCACTGCCTTCTCAGGTTCACTAACGGGAAGCTAGATGCGATGGCAGGCAGAGTGGCAGGGACTTGAACCAACATTCTGATATGGGATGCCAGTGTTCCAAGAGGCAACTTAACCCACTGCACCACAACACTAGCCCCAGTGCTAAATGTTTTAATTCTCTAGTGAATTTTTTTATATGCAACTGTCCAATTCTGGTTTCCTGGGAGCCCCCTTCAAATTGGCTCCTAAATCCTTTTGCTGTAAGTATCACTGATAATTTCTTGTTTTATGGCTTAAGAAAAATGGAGATATATTCCAGGTGCAGTACATTTTCTGCTCCAGTCCAATAACCACAAATTTCTCTAAAGAATTCTGGTTCCTTTCAGTGGGAAGTGGTATTTAGAAATCACAACCTGGGATTTCCAGGAACTCGCAAGCCTTTTTAGTAACAGAAGTACTATTTTAGGAAAAAAGTAAACAACTCATTAGTTTATACTAATATCCCAAGTTCATATTTAAAATTATATTTTTGAAATTAATTTTCTTGATTTTACTTGTACTTCTCTTAAAATCTTAGTTCCTGGTGATATAACATAATATCCATTTGTTTAGTAACAAACACATATGTGAATATGTGAGGGCACTTCAAAAAGTTCATGGAAAAATTGAATTAAATGATTATTTTAGTACAAAACAATTTTGAAAGCCATTTACAGTTTTTTTCACAATACACATTTTCCATAAATTTTTGATGACTGCATAAACTATAAAGCTATAACTTTTACTAACAAACTATAACTACTAATAAACTACCAAATATAATTTTTTAAAAAGGTTTATTTATTTATTTGAGAGGCAAAGTTGGAGAGAATGAGAGGGAGGCAGAGAGAGAGAGAGGCAGAGAGAGATCAATCTTCCATGGGCTGGTTCACTTCCCAAATGGCCTAACAGCCAGAGTTGAACCAGCCAAAGCCAGGAGCCAGGAGCTTCATCTAGCTCCCCTACATGGGTGCAGAGGCCCAAGCACTTGGGCCATCCTCCACTGCTTTCCCAGGAGCATTAGCAGGGAGCTGGATTAGAGGTGGAGCAGCCAGGACTCAAACCGGCATCCATATGGGATGCTGGCATCACAGGTGGTGGCTTTACCCATTACGCCACAGTGCTGGCCCCCCAGATACAATTTGAGATTTCTTTGTGTTTCTTTTATCTTTGGATGTATCCTACTAGACGTGTACAAATTACTTTATTGTAAAGTCAGGTGAAATCTCTGATTATACTTTTGGCTTGAAATATAGTTAAGTTCATGTGTTAAAATTATTTTGCTCATATAAGTGAACAAAGACAACAAAAGGATCAAAGTATTTATAAATTAACTATAGCAAGCAGCATTTAGCTAGAATTATTATCACTCACTTCTCATTTCAGAAAGAGAAGCGAACAATTAGGGCCAGTGTTGTGGTGTAGCAGGTTAAGCCATTGCCTATGCTGGCATCCTATGCTAGCTGCTCTACTTCCTATTCAGTTCCCTGCTAATGTGCTGGGAAAGCAGTGGAAGATGACCCAAGGACTTGGGCCTCTGCCACCCATGTGGAAGACTCAGATGGAGGTCCAGGCTCCTGGCTCTGTCCTGGCCCAGCCCTCACTGTTGCAGCCATTTGGGGAATAAACCAGCAGATGGAGGCTGTGTGTGTGTGTGTGTGTGTACATGTGTGTCTTCCCCTCTCTCTGTAACTCTGCCTTTAAAATAGATTGTTTCTCTTTTTTAAAAAAAATAATTAAACAATTAATAGTTTGATGGGCATACTTTTGAAAATAAAATAAACCAGAGGAAAAATGAAATTCTGTTTTGTAGGACAAGGAAAATATGCTCAGCAATCAGAACTCTTTCTAGCAATGATGTTAGCTATTAATAGTAATGGAAAAGTTAAAGAAAAATAAAATCTTGGGGCTGGTGCTGTGGTGCAGTGGGTTAACACCCTGGCCTGAAGTGCCGGCATCCCATACAGGCACCAGTTCAGGACCTGGCTGCTCCACTTCTGATCCAGCTCTCTGCTATGGCCTGGGAAAGCAGCAGAAGATAGCCCAAGTCTTTGGGTCCCTGCACCCACGTGGGAGACCTGGAAGAAACTCCTGGCTCCTGGTTTCAGATCAGCGCAGCTCTGGCTGTTGTGGCCAATTGGGGAGTAAACCATTGGATAGAAGACCTTTTTCTTTCTCTTTCTGTGTAACTCTTCCAAATAAATAAATAAATCTTTAAAAAAAAAAAAAAGAAAAAGAAAATCTTAAAGAAAATTAACATAGGGGAAATACATATAATTCAACAGCTTTACAGAGATAAAATTCACAAACCATACAATTCACCCATGTAAAGCGTGCAGATTAATGGTTTTTCTCTGTATTCACAGAACTGTTAAGCCATTACTATAATCAATTTTAGAACATTCTCATTATTCCCAGAAGAAACTTTGAACCCCAAAACCGACTCCCCCAGTCGTCTGATAGTTCACATAAACAGAACATGGTTCTCTGTGGACTGGCTTCTGTCACTTAGCATATTTTCAAGGTTTATCCATTTTGTGATATCTATCAGTACTTCATCTCTTTCTTCTGCTGAATAATATTCCCCTGTAGGGATATACATTTCATTTATAGACTCATTGGTTGATGGATATTTGGGTTATTTCCACTTTTCTGGCTATTTTGAATAATAATTACTTAGCTATAATTTTAACATAATTAATAGTCTTATTTTTACTCATTTTTTCTTCCCTCACTTGTTAACATTATTCTAAGATAACACTATCCTATATTCCCATTGGATACCTGTAAAAACAGATCTTTTTCAGATCTTCCATGTATCTCCTGCAGATCTCCTGCAGAGGATCTCTCTTCAGTGGGCTGGTATCCACTAAATTATCATTCCAGGAACCATTCCAGGGTTCCACACATTCTTCTATGCATTTCAGAATTTCTTTATCATGAGGAGATGTTATCTGAGCACCAGTTTCCCAATAAACCTAGATGACAGGGAAATATGTCTAATTACTACAAGCCTTCTCAGATCTTTCCTTAGCTATAACAGAGATCCTTGGCTTTGTGAAGAATAAAAAAAATCAACATGGGACTAATTTAATAACAAAAAGTATTGAAAGTAACAATTCCATAGGAGTTCTTCAATAAAATGATCATGTATTACTTTGCCTTTCTGAAGTATACTTTAATAACAATAAAAGTTAGGCATCATTATGACAACATTATAACATGTATACAGTGTCCAATCAGACTCTCAGCTCTATTAACTACATACTAAAATAATCTAAGAAACCATGGAATAGTCCAGGAAACTTGATACTATTACATTGAACATTACAAAGGGGTTCTATTTTATAATAGAGAAGAAGTCATTTTTCCATTATAAGTTAAAGTTGAATTTATGTCACATCAAATAAAATCTGCATCAGGAAAGACCGTTAACATGTTAATGACCCATATACACTTCAGAAAATTACCATAAAACAAAAAAATTTCATTCTAGTAATTCACAAGATCTCCGAGTTCAGAAGGGACTCTGCTTGGAGAAGGTCTGTGTTGACGTCTGCCATGCATCTGACACAGTTTTCCTCTACTGAGTATCCAGAATGAAGCAAATGAGAACTCTGAACAGGTATTATGTACTAAGCTCCGTGCCAAGCAATGTGGTGAACTAGATGACCTAAAAATTCTTCTTCTATACTATAAATACCTCAAAATGCTACATAAAATAGAAAAAACTTGATCAGAATGCATAGCTTAATTCACAAGAGGAGAGGGAAAACTCTGAGCAGTAGGAAAAAGAGAATTAAAAACTCGACTGCTAAGTTGTTGGGGCTGATCCAGTGGTCACCTGAGGTTTGAAAACTATTTGCCTGGTTTTTGGGTTATAATGCCCCTGAGCAAGATAGGGACTTGGAACTGAAACCCATAACAACAATGACACCCCAGAAGTGATTCAGTCTCAGTACATAAGTTCTGCCAATTACACAGACAGATGATGAGAGAGCATGTCTTTCTTCTTGAGTTCTAAGCTCATTTTTAAAAATTTCAAGTCTGGAGCCAATGCTGTGGCACAGAGAGTAGAAGACCTGGCCTGCAGTGCCAGTATCCCATGTGGGTGCCAGTTCAAGTCCCAGCTGCTCCTCTTCCGATCCAGCTCCCTGCCGATGCATGTGACAGAGCAGCAGAGGAAGGCCCAAGTCCTTGGGCCTCTGCACCCACATGGGAGACCCAGAAGAAGCTCCTGGCTCTTGGCTTTGGATCAGCTCAGCTCTGGTCATTGTAGCCATTTGGGGAGTGAACCAGCAGATGGAAGACCCCTCTCTCTGTGTGTCTCTACCTCTCTAACTCTTTCAAATTAATTGAATAAATCTTTTTTTTAATTTCAAATTTGATGTCTGCACTTCAACTATTATAGGATAAGAACTGATAAATTAACACCAAAATTGTTCCCAGTGAGACCCTTGAGGTTCTGGAAGAAGTGTAACAAACAAAACTGCTCTGGAGGGAGGCCTGCTCTTTAAGGAGGCAACATCTGAGCAGGCCCCTGAAGGATGAAAAGAAGCCCATTCGCAAGATTGGGGGAAGAGCAGTCTAAGCAGGGAAAACAGAATTACCAAGGCTCCGAGGTGGAAAGAGGCTGGTACATTGGAGGAACTAGGGGAACAGAAAGGAGCAGCAGCGTGACTGGAACGCAGCGAGCAAGGAAAGAAAGGAAGAGGACGTGCACTCCACTCTAACCCAGGGTAGCGAGCTTGGGCTTTAGCTGAAGAATGAGAAGCCACGGAAGAGGCTCACTGAATGAGTAGCCATTTAAGCAGGGGAGTGATAGGATTTGTTTATATTTTAAAAGATTATCTGTTTGCTTTTTGGAGAATGGATTCTAGAGGAGAACAAGTAGGCAGAGGAGAGATCAGCTAAGAATGCTGTGGTTCAAACAGAAAACAAAGATGGTTTAGAATAGTGACAAGTGGAGGTAGGAGCAAAGATAAACATATTTACTATATGTATAATATATATTTTAAAGGTTGGTTTATTTGAGAGGCAGAGGCAGGGAGAGAGGCAGAGGCAGGGAGAGAGGCAGAGGCAGGGGGAGATGGAAAGAGGGAGGGTGGGGGGAGAGAGAGAAAGAGAAAAAGAGAGAGAGAGAGGCCTTCCATCCACTGGTTCACTCTCCAAGTGGCTGCAATGGCTGGAGCTGTACCGATCTGAAGCCAGGAGTCTTTTCCGGGTCTCCCACTCGGGTATAGGAGCCCAAGGACTTGGGCCATCTTCTACTGCTTTCCCAGGCCACAGCAGAAAGCAGGATTGGAAGTGGAGCAGCTGGGACTTGAATTGGCGCCTATTTGGGATGCTGCCACTGCAGGTGGTGGCTTTACCCGCTAAGCCACAACACCAGCCCCATTTACCATATATTTTAGATTTAGAATTTGTGAAACCTGATGATAGATTTAATGTTAGGGAAAAGAGAGCAATCAAGAATGATTTTTGGTCTCTGGGTGGGTGGGTGGTGGTAATTCATGGAGATGAGAACATGGAGGAGACCACATTTGAGTATACATGTGGCAGGTTGTAGGGGAATCATGACTTCTTTCTCTTAAGTAGGCAATTCAATATAGAAGCCTGGTGCTCAGAGAAGTGATCTGAGTTCCTGGCTCTCCTTGACAGCTGACCTGCAATTCCTTACACTTCTTATTCTTTGGTTTTAAGATCAATCTACTCTGGTCTTTCACATACCAACAGCTTCTCTTCTTCCTCTCTTCACTTACAGTTGATCTCTTTTCTTTTTGCTCTATACTATCTCTGGGTTGCTCATCCAAATAAAGGACTTTCAAATCCTCTTATGTGCTCTAATGTGTATGGTGATCCCAAAATCTCAATCTTTAGCCTAGATTTCTTTCGAGTTACAGAACTAAATATCCTATTGCCCAACTGCTACCTGGTTGACCAATAAATGCCTCAAATCTAGTAGAAGAGTACTTCAGGGCCGGCGCCTCGGCTCACTAGGCTAATCGTCCACCTGTGGCGCCAGCACCCCGGGTTCTAGTCCCAGTTGGGGCACCGGTTCTGTCCCAGTTGCTCCTCTACCAGTCCAGTTCTCTGCTGTGGCCCGGGAAGGCAGTGGAGGATGGCCCAAGTGCTTGGGCCTGCACCCGCATGAGAGACTAGGAGGAAGCACCTGGCTCCTTGCTTTGGATCAGCACAGCACACTGGCTATAGTAGCCACTTGGGGGGTGAACCAACGGAAAGAAGACCTTTCTCTGTCTCCAACTCTGCCTGTCCAAAAAAGAAAAAAAAGAAAAGAAAGAAACGAGTACTTCAAAAAGCTCAAGGACAATGAAATTAAAAGACTGTTTTGGTATAAAACTTTCTAAGCCCCATGCGTAGCTTTTTATAATATGTATTTCCATGAATTTTTGAGGAGTCCACATATGTTTGGGGCATTTAGCACAGCAGTTAAGACACTGTGGGACACCACATCCCGTACCAGAGTGTCTAGGTTTGAGTCCAGCTTCCTGCTAATGTACATCCTGCAAAGTAGCAAGAAATGGCTTAAGTACTTGTGTCCCTGTCACCCATGTGGAAGATCTGGAATGAGTTCCAGGCTCCCGACTTTGGCCTGGCCTAGCTCTAATTGTTGTGGGTATTTGGAGAATAGATGAGTAGATGGAAGATATCCCTGTCTGCTTCTGTTTCTCTTCCCTTCTGTCCCTCTGCCTTTCAAATAAATAAATAAATAAAAATTAAAAAGAAAATGGAATTGATCATGCTTTTCCTCATATCTGTGATTAGTAACTCATCTGGTCAGACCCTAAATCCTAGATTAGTACTAAATCGCCTTTTCTTCAGTAAAGCAGATCCCAGTATATCTGAAGTCCTCCCACATAAGAATAAAAACATATACAAGACATGGGCTCATCACCTAGAAGCCCCAAACACTGGTTTAGCCCCATGCTGTGTATCTTCCATTTGCTCCTCCAGAGCCATGGCTTACCCTTTCCCACTGGGCTTTCTGCCACAGAGACTGACATGTCAAATGGATCTTATGGCCGATGGGGAGCACTGGCAGAAGGTTGGGGTGGAGAGGACGGAGAGTAAGGTCAAAGTACTATCTGTCTGGCTTCCTTCCCACAAATTCCCTTTCATTCGTCACGCTCTAGTACAATACAACTTTATTTCTGGGATGGTAGAGCAGAGGTACTTGGGATGGGATGCAGAAATCAATGGCAATTAGCAGTGAAAAGATCAATGAGGAAACCTGTAATTAAACACACTGAGAAGCAGGAAGGGCCATTAGAGATACAGTCTTTGAGGGACTGCTTCAATATTTTTATCATTTTTCCGTCCCCAATGCCAAGCCCTGTTCTTCAATGTAGAAAATACACTTAACATGAATTATTTGAATAAATCTGAACTACATGCAGAGGCCAGGAGTTCCAGGTTTACCTTATATCCATTGTCTTCCTTACGGTTGTGAGACGCGGTAATCATCACACCTGCAACTGCTTTCAGCTCCTGGACTGCATACGGCTGAAAAGACAGCATTGCAATTCCATTGTGCACCCCAGCGACTCAAACAGCTGACATGAGAATAACTGTTTAAGTAACAGGAAAAGACATCATGGTATAAATGGCCAAAACCTTTTTCAAGTTTAGGTTTGGGTGAGGTTCATTTCTAAATGATGAAGCCAGCAGCCTTCCTACTTTGCGACTGGCTTTTCTCCTCTGATCTCCTTTAACTTAGTCCAGTAGCATTCCTTTTTCTTTTTGTTATTTGACAACATTTAACAAACACCTGCTAAATGCCAGGTACTCAACCAGTCTGCAGTTATCAGTGACAGATACAATCGTAAAATGTTAGAACTGGAAGTAAATTTAGAAACTGTCTAACTCATTATATTTTACACTGAGGCTTATCCAACATTATACATTCATTAGATAGAAGATTCAAAGATATGGAACATAGGTCTACTGCCTTCCAATAAACTGCTTTGTGGCAAAGGGAGCAATTTACTGTCTTCTCTTCCAAAGTCAACTACCACGTTGGATTTCCCCCTTTTCTCTGTAATAGTTACTATTTATCTTATTTATTCTACCATCAAATCTAGCCTCTTTCTCTTTTTCTCTCTCTATATAGAGATGGCTCTTCCATACATACATACATACATATATATATATATATATATATATATATATACATACACACACACACAGAGAGAGAGAGAGAGAGAGAGAGAGAGATGTAGAGAAATAAAAAGAGACAGAGAGCAAGATGAGTGAATAAGAGACAAAGAGAGAGAACTGCAGGAATATAGAGACAGAGAGACAGCAGGTAGGTAAATGACCTAATCTATTACCCTGACATGACTCAGAGACTGGCTCATAACCCAAGTCTGACAAGATTCTGATCACTAGTAAAAGACTTCATATTCAAGGAATTCTAAGAGATTTTTTACCACATTCAGTGTAACATAGGATAAAATGTTAGAAGCTGACACAAACATAGAGATGTGTATAACAGTTTGCAGGAAAAAAGTATGCTCATATTGTAAGTTATATGACAAGAAGCAAGCACCATTCTAACTCAATTTTTTACGAAGAAATGAAACACTTTATTTTTAAATGTTTCTAATATCTTAAATTGTTAAATAAATATTAGTTCTACCATTTTCCCCTTATAAGAAAGGTCCCTCCACATTTTTAACCAGATTAAGGGTACTTTTAATATTTTGGCAAAAAAGTTTAAAAGTTACAAGACAACTGTAGTTGCTCCCATTGATCATTAAGATCACTTTGCATGGTCTTAGTTTGCACAGAAATCTTTACAGCTCTGTTTCCCATGCACAGCCAGCAGGGTATAGCACATGTACCCCAGGGCTACCAGCATTTTCTAATCTCAATTCTAACGACTCCCGTAATTCATAAGGTACTTAAAGTTTTAAAAATTCCAAACACGGAGTTTGTGAGCCTTTTTTCTTGCTAATTTTATTGCACTGGGGTCCAGGTATATGGCTTGATCAATGGTTCTTTGGCATTTGCAGAGATTTCCTCTGTGACTCTGCTTAACAGTAATGCATAGCCTACCATCACTGAACACAGGGTTCTCTCTCTCACCCACCCCCCAATCAAGCCTATTAACAGTGTTTTCAAACCTATCCTTAATCATCTTTGTCTGCCTGATAAATCCATTTCTGAAAGAAAAATGTCAAAATATCCCACTATGACAGTGGACTTGTCAACCTTTATAGGTCAAATTCTTAGGAAATTTAACAAATGCTTGTTGAATGAAAATAAATTCAAAGCAAAATTTGTTTTCTTCCTTTAATACCTTATATCATTCAATATAGAACTATATTCATGAAAAAAACTTTGAAACCTAGTTGACTTAAAGCTTTTAAAGAGCAGCAAATTGTATGATTACTAACACAACATACTTACTACAAAAGGTGTAGGAACATATCTGGAAAAAAGGTACACAGGAACATCTTTAGCCAGTAAGACTGCAGCAGTGAGTTTAGCAAGTCTAAAACAAGACAGAAATTTCACTTAGTTCCTAGATTATCATACTTTTTTAAAACCAACCTCCCATCATAATAACTGTTCATACCATAATTATTCTGAATATATAATAGCTTAATACAACCAGTTCTAAAGACTTAATTATTTAATCTTCATGCTCCAATTTTAAAACATTAAGTAAATCTAGTTTTTATTGTAAGGGGCTTAACAATTCATGGAACTGACATTTCAATTTCCTCTTCCCTCATTCATCTTTTTTTTCTAAAAAATAATTTTTATTTACTTGAAAGGCAGAGTTAGACAGAAAGAGACAGAGATCTTCCATCTGCTGGTTAACTCTGCAACAGCCAGAGCTGGGCTAGGCTGAAGCCAGCAGCTAGGAGCTTCTACCAGATCTACCACATGAGTGCAGGGGCCCAAGCACTTGGGCCATTTTCCACTGGTTCCCAGGTGCATTAGTAGGGAGCTGGATCAGAAGCAGAGCAGCTGAGAATCAAATGGTGTCACAGGTAGAGGCTTAACCCATTATGCCAGGACACCAGGGCCCACCACTGCCCCACATTCATCTTTGAATGGCATTTACTAAGAAATACAATCAGCAAAAGGCAAGGATAAAGTAAAGTGAAAGCACTTGGATAAACCCAATATGCATGATTACTCCCTGAAAAAAAGATCTCATTACATAACGATCTATCAATGAAAATATCCTAAATCTAATCAAATAGGACACTACTGCAGGAATACAAGTAACACCATTACCTTATGAGAATATTAAAATTATAGGCTATGGTGACATTCTAAATATACATTCCAAACATTTTAAACTTCTCCTTTCTGTAAAATCTAAAGTTTATCTTTGAAATGTTCTTTCTTCTATTTCATCTTTAAAATATGCACTGGCATATGTTCACATTCCAACTTGATAGTCTCTTGTTTTAGAAATCTTATCACTGGGCCCAAAAACTTTGTTTTAAATGTTTTATTCCATACCAACTTAGTCTTTGAAACAATTGACACTGTACCTCTGGCTGCTGCAGCTGCTGGTTACTTGGCCCCGCGTGTCATACCCAACCACAAAGCCTCTCTGCTTGAAATCTGAGAAACACCTCTCAAGGTATGTGTACATCCCCTGAAGTAGATAAACACAAAGATGAGTTCTGATGAACGCTGCCGTCGCCGATGACTTGAGATCTGACTCGGGTGCTTGCTGTGCAGCTTACTGGCTCCAGGGGACTGCCTTCTGCCTGTACCCCTATGTTTACTAAAGTGGGAGCAACTCCACGCAATCCACAAATGTGAAATAGAAACATTTTCTGGATTTCTGGACACATTTAATACTACAGAGTGATTCAGTAACCATTAAATCCAATCCAATCCAATACTGAAAACATTAGGAACAAAAGAGGGTACATGAAATTTCGTTTAAAAAAAATTGTTACAAGAGCCAGAAGAAACTGTTTCTTGCTTCAAGGCTCTAGAGAGAAGAATTTTGACCATTTTAGGCCCTTGCTAAATCCTAAGATTGAAGCTAACCAAAGGATCTGACCTATTTATGACACAAACATTTTTAATCGGCAACACCATTCTTCACTACGGTATTTCTTAAGATGGCTGATCCATTTGTAATTCCTTAGTTTTAAAAATCTCAGAAAAAGGGGCCAGTGCTGTGGTATAGTGGGTAAAGCTGCTGCCTGCAGCAGTTGGCATTCAAGTCCCTGCTGCTCCACTTCTGGTCAAGATAACTGCTAATGCACCTGGGAAAGCAGAACTGCTTGAGCCCTGCCACCACGTGGGAGACCCAGAGGAAGCTCTCGGTTCTTGGCTTTGGATGGTCCCCACTCTAGCCGTTGCAGCCATTTGGGGAGTGAAAGAACAGATGGAAGATCTGTCTCTATCTCCCCTCCCCCCTTCTCTCTGTAACTCTGCCTTTTGAATAAATTAAATCTTTAAAAAAAAAATCTCAGAAAAAAACATTCATAGACTAATGTGCAGTCAAGAGAGACAAAAAACAAAAAATCACAATAACTAAAATCATTTTGGATCTTTTGAATGATTTGCTAATTTTAACAATTTGTTTTTCTTTTTTTTTTTTTTTTTTTTTTTTTTTTTTTTATTTTTGACAGGCAGAGTGGACAGTGAGAGAGAGACAGACAGAAAGGTCTTCCTTTTTGCCGTTGGTTCACCCTCCAATGGCCGCCGCGGATGGCGCGCTGCGGCCGGCGCACCGCGCTCCTCCGATGGCAGGAGCCAGGAGCCAGGTGCTTTTCCTGGTCTCCCCATGGGGTGCAGGGCCCAAGCACCTGGGCCATCCTCCACTGCACTCCCGGGCCACAGCAGAGGGCTGGCCTGGAAGAGAGGCAACCGGGACAGAATCCGGCGCCCCGACCGGGACTAGAACCCGGTGTGCCGGCGCCGCAAGGCGGAGGATTAGCCTGTTGAGCCACGGCGCCGGCCCAATTTGTTTTTCAAAAATAACACTTCATATTGTTATAGCCCTTCAAAATTATTTTTACAAAAAGATGAGGCATTTAATCTTTATAAACACCCTGAAAACAGAAATGCAAAAACGATTTCTGTTATGTTCTGCTTCAATGTCTTCAAAAAAGGAGAGAAAGATAAAATAATATTGAAGCTCTTTTTAAAATAAAAAAGATTTATTTATTTGCCAGGCATAGTTGCAGAGAGAAGAGGAGAGACAGAGATCTTCCATCTGTTGGTTCTCTCCTTAAATGGTACAATGGCCAGGACTGGGCCATCCCGAAGCCAGGAAACTAGAACCCCACCTGTGTCCCATGTGGATGGCAGGGGCCTAAGCACTAGGGCCAAGTTCTGCTGTCTTCCCAGGCATGTTAGCAGGGAGCTGGATCAGAAGCAGAATAGCCAGGATTCCAACCATTGCACATGTAGGATGTCGAAGTTGCTTGTGGAGGTCCAATCTGCTGTCCTACAATGCCAGCCCATGAAGCTCCTTGTAATGACTTGCTCAGGGCCATTCATTCAACTAAAATTAAGTTATACTGATTTACGATTATTGAAGTCCTACTATATGGCAAGCACTGCTAAGTAAGTAAATGGAAGCACCAAACCTGTCCTCAGTGACTTCCAATAATAGATCTTTCACGTATACAATTATTTTTCTCAGCCTTTTCCCCCTGAGTGGGAGTAAGAGGGAAAATATATCTCAAATTGGCTACTTTTACCAACTTATTTTGAATGATACTATCCTAAAACCTCATAGAATCTCACATTATTCTCTTCGGTGAGACTCTCTTATCCTCCTAGATCTAAAGTCTGAAAAGAACTAAGGCTTAAGAATTAGATTACATATGGCTCTTCTATTTTTGCATAAAATCTTAACTCTTAAGAAATTTGCATTTCTATAGAAATTGATTCTCAAACATCTCCTTCACCCTTTTTTGTAGAGTCAAGGGATTTTAATTTCAAATGAAAACTTATGAAGAAATTCAATTTATATATAAAAGACTAAACTCAAGCCTCCCTGGCTGAGGAACAGAAAGGAGATGGGGAGGCGTGAGTGGTGAAGGTAACAAGTGTCCCACTCTGTCACCCCTCCCTCTGCATTAACCCCAGGCTTTAGAGAATTCTCTCAGAACAGTGATTCATTGCTAGGCACTATCGATTAGAATTAGGTCTCCTGAGCAATTTTCTAACCCAGAATTATTTTTAGATTATGCCAAATGCATTACTGACCTCAAACATTTAGTTCATTGAAGCAGTGAAGCCAATTCACTGGCAAGAGAAGCAATTTGTTTCTAGAAATAGTTGCATAAAAATGAAGAGAAACAAATTGTATCATCTACAACTATCTTAAGGAACTTTCATATAAATGTGGCAGATCATGTTTAAGGCTAACACCTTCAATTAAATTTTCCAAATACTCTGGATAACTATTACGAATGATCATAAGCCAAAATGAATAATCATCTTTTCATCTAAACTTGCTTCTCTGTATTAACTGGATATGTCAATATCCATGCCCTGGGTCAAATGCAAAGTTAACATTGTCAGGAAGTTGATGATAGCAATCAAAATAATAATTCTTAATTGGGAAGTTAATCTGCAAAATGGAATATTCATAAATAGCTTATAAGATAAATCTTGGGTAAGACCAAAGGTCAGAATTTAGTCTACAGTTATTCAGTTATAAAGAGACTTCAAAAAGCTCATGGCAAAATAAAATTGAAAGTTTATTTTGGTAAAAAACTGTTGAAATTCACACGTGTTTTTCATGAACATTTTGAAGAGTCCTTATTCACATAGATTTAAAAAATTTTGGTACCAAAACAAACTGATCTTTCTTCCCCATAAATGAGAAAGAAAAAAACATTAGTTGATATGCAGGAACCAGGAACTCAACCCAGGTCTCCCACAGCGGTGGCAGGAACCCAATTAGTTGAGCCATCAATGCTGCCTCACGGTATCTGCACTAGCAAGCAATTAGAGTAAGGAGCCAGATCTAGGAACTGAACTCAGGTACCCTGATGTGAGGCTTGGGCATCTTAATCACTAGGATAAATGCTTCTCCTAAACTTTTCTTTTAATTCTGTTTTCCACAAACTTTTTGAAGTTCCTTCATATTACTTACATGAGACAATCTTCATAAAGTTCCATAAAGGTTTTCAAAGGATCTACTTAAATTTATAAAGAAAAAAAAAAAAAAGAAAAAGCACACACATAGTACTTCATAATACTTACTTGTGTTGACTGTATTACTGTAAGGTCATTAATGTAGCAAAACCCCGCCCCCATGGCAGAACGAAGTCCTGCTGTCCCAAAAGTCATCCGGTAACAAAGACGATCTCGCAGTTCCTTGTTCATCCCATTCCGTAACAGATTTTCAATCTGCTCTTTTGTTTTGGGATTCTATTAAAAAAAAGAAAAAAAGAAAAACAATTAAGTATTCAAATTTAGAAGGGTGAATATGCATACATCACAAGGTTCTACATTCACCATAAATTCTATGGTGTTATTTATTAATAAAAATACCTGACATTTACTAAGTCCCCCAAAAGGGCCCGCCCTATTGAGGGTGACTCTCTGTGTCCAACTGTTAAGGAATTAGTAATTTATCCAAGATTGTACTTTATAACAATTTGATAAATTAAAGGACTATGAATACAAAACAAACCTCTTAGTCAAAAAATTACAACGAAGCTAGTGAATAAATGCCAGCGAAACACGCTTACCACCTACTTAACCTTTACAATTCAAATCGATTAAGATCAGTCTTACTATACTTGAAAGTTACAAAAAAACCATTCAATTTATTTACAACATAAGTTGACATAATAAAGCATCACTGTCAAGTGTGAGCTTAGTTACACATGAGAATAAAATTCAATGGGAGGGGGGCTGGCACTGTGGCATAGCAGGTAAAGCCGCAGCCTGCAGTGCTGGCATCCATATGGGAACCGGTTCTAGTCCTGACTTCTCTACTTCCGATCCAGCTCTCTGCTATGACCTGGGAAAGCAGTAGAAGATGGCCCAAGTCCTCAGGCCCTTGCACCGCGTGGGAGAATGAATAAATCTTAAATAAATCTTTTTTAAAAATTCAATCCAAACATGGCTTTGTGAGGTACATTTTGGGGTTCTACTCATTAGCATGTACTATAACTTCTTAGAAATTTCAAGGCTCTCTATGACTTAAAACAGGGCTTCACAAAAGAGTAGCAGGTTTCAAATAGAAATGCCACTTATAAGAATAAAGTTTAAGTGGAATTTTCCAGTATTTTCTTTTTAGGAGAATCAAGTATTAAGAAAATAATGTGACTTGGGCCCTGCACCTGCATGGGAGACCAGGAGGAAGCACCTGGCTCCTGGCTTTGGATCGGTGCAGTGCGCTGGCTGTGGTGGCCATTTAGGGGGTAAACCAATGGAAAAAGGAAGACCTTTCTCTCTGTCTCTAACTCTGCCTGTCAAAAAAAAAAAAAAAAAAAAGAAAAAAAAAGAAAAAAGAAAAAGAAACCAATGCGAAACACATTTCTCTTCAAGGTCAGTATAGATTTGGTCTGTACTGACTATTTATATCTTCTATATCTACAGTCTATACTATGATAATGAATTCAAAATAGTAAACCAAAGTGCCTCAAAGATGCTAAATATTATATCCATATTTTCAAAGACATAAAACATATTAATATGTTTTTAAACAAAACAGCTTTCTTGAGTAGTGGAAATGAAAGAAACCAGAAGACTCAGTCAAACTAATGAGAAGCCATGGAAATTTTGATTCTTTGAAATTTCAACCTGGTTAAAATTGATGGATGCTAATATATACATAACTTATATTGAAGGAGTTTATGTTTTATAAATGGCACACACTAATAGATACACAGCCTACGTAAAAATACAAATAGCTACCAAGAAAAAAGTCTTAAAAACAACCATCTGGCTGCTATATTATTCCAGTGTCCAAGAAACCACCAGATTAGAGAAAGTAGAGACCTGGAAAAGATTAACATTTAAAAACAGGCATAAAAATGACAGAATTGAATATATTTTTCTTCCATGTGTGGAAGATACATATTACTGTCATATGCTGTTAGCAGGATTCTAAATTAGGATGGTTTTTTTAAAGAGTGATTTTGCAGCAAGTATCAAATTTTAAATTGGACATGTCTTTTGGCCCATAGGCTTGCTGTCCACAGCAATACCTTCACATGAACAGAAAGGTTTATTCATACCAGAATGTTCACTGCAATATCCTTACTGAGAGTTTTATTACTACTACTGTACAGGCAAAGAAGCTAAGATTTACAGAGGGAGCCCAGCATCACTGAGCTAGTATGGCAGATTTAGACAGGATTTGAACACAGATTGGTCTAACTATACCTGCACCATTTCACTACAAATAAGAGAAACTGTTGTGTTGGTGGGCTAAAATGCTTCTAATAATAATCTAACTCTAGCGACAAAGCAAAACAATTTTCCTTTTTATTAGTTATATAAATAAATGAGTCAAATATAAATGCCATGCAGATACAGAGTATACTACTTAATGTTCAACTGCTCAGATGCTAGAGTAGGACCTATAAATTCCCTAATACAAACACCACAACCCAAATTGGCTGAATTCCAGGCTCATAAAAAGCTTGTAAGGTAGAAAAAATGAGGAGAGAGACTCACAATGTGTTAGACAGATCAAGTAAATGTGTATGGGAAAAAGAGCTGAATGATTATAAGCCTGTGAATTTACCTTCAACTCAGATTTTTCCACTAGTTAATATTGAGACATTTAATCAGACGTTAATGTCAAAAACTTTTAAAAGTATATCTTAATAACTTTTCTATGTAGCCATAATTATTGCACATTTTCAGATGATAAAATTACGTTTGTATTTTGTTGCTAAAATCTTTAAATCATTATGATTTTTGGGGGCTGGCGCTGTGGCATGGTAGGTTAAGCCTCTGCCTGCGGCAGCGGCATCTCATAAGCACGCGGAAGCTAGGAGCTAGGAACTCCATCCTGGACTCCAACGTGTGTAGCAGGGGCCTAAGAACTTGGGCCCTCTTCTGTTGCCTTCCCAGACCCATTGGCAGGAAACCAGATCAGAAGCAAAGTAGCTAGAACTTGAATAGGCACTCCAATGCAAGATTCTGGCATTGCAACAGTGGCCCGTTCTGCTATGCCAGAACACCAGCCCCATCTTAGAATCCTAATAATTTTATTATCTCCAAAATTTTACATAAAGTCCAACGATATTTTAATGACTACTTCATTTTCTATTCTTTATCAGGAATAAAACTGTTTAGTTTGAAATCAGTATGCTAAATAAAAGAATGAAAGCCGTGAATTATTTTCAAATTTTACCTGCATACCAAAAATTTTTCTTTAGGTTCTAATCCTGTGGATTCCTGTAACTTTACATGCCAAAATGAAGAAAACAAAGTGTCTTGTTACATGATACTCCTGGAGTTTTATTTTTCCCATATTGGAGAACCATAAGGCACAAATCAAAGAACACATTAAGAAATTGATTCAAAAAACATTTTATAGAAGTGCTTCTTTTAACAAACAACTTTTAAAAATGTTCATAGGAAGAAAACTGCACATTAGACCAAAATCTGCCTGCCATCCAGTGAAAGTATTCACTTATTAAGGATCAGTTTAGACTGACCCAAACTCTTCAGAACCTATTCTGTTCATAATTAGTAAATATATCATTTATGTTTATAGGGGTTTATGAAAATATCTAAAATATGTAACCAGGTTTCCCAATGAGGAAACCTGTAAATGATTTACTTGTAAATCTTTTCTACTTGTTTTTTAAACCTAATATTTTTATAAGTCTTATACAATTTGTATCCATTCCATTATTTTAGTATTAAACCAAATAGCTTAAAAACAATCTAAAACATGAATTTCATTGCTCAGAATATTAGAACAGATCTAAAAGAACATAATATATGAGTACATTAACAATTCCCAATCCAAATCCTGTTATACATCTAAAGATATTCAAAATTGACTTTAGTAACTCAGATATATCTAAAATTACAAAACTATGAATGACATTTTTAAATGTTACTGATAGAGACTTGAGTCAAATGATAAACACCAGTTTTATGTAGCTACAGAGGATAAAATTCTCAAGTTTATTTCTAAACAGAAGTTAAAATAGGAAACTGCAATCTGAAAACCTAAGGGAGAACACAGATGGCATTTACCTCTGGGGGTCAGCCAGCTTCAAGATGCAAGGCCAGCGGCCTAGAGCAGGACAGTGTTTCCAAAGCAGAAACTTCCTTGTTAAGTACAAATTAAATTTGTGCTAAAACAGTAATTTTTTCTTTAAAGGATACTTGTGTAATTTTAAATGTAGAAACTGGCATAAAGTTGGACAGATTTAAAAAAATGACTATACTTAGCATATAAAGTAAGATTTTCTTGAATAACTGCTTAATGAATCAAAAGTCATAACCAAAAATGAAGATGCTAACTATGCCAAAAATAGAAAATAAGCTTTGATATATCACATATTGTTATTATTTAAGTGCAATACTAGATATGCCAAGACTAGTACAAAAGATACAGCTAAAAACATTTTATCTCAAAACTTAAGCCTAGTATTTAAAATATATATATATATTTAAGATTTTATTTATTTATTTATTTATTTGAGAGGTAGAGTTACAGACAATGAGAGGAAGAGACAGAGAGAAAGGTCCTCCCTCTGCTGGTTCACTCCCCAAATGGCCACAATGGCCAGAGCTGTGCTAATCCAAAGCCAGGAGCCAAGAGCCTTTCCCGGGTCTCCCACGTAGGTGCAAGGGCCCAAGGACCTGGGCTATCCTCCACTGCCACCCCAGGCCATAGCAGAGAGCTGGATTGGAAGAGGAGCAGCTAGGACCCAAACCAGCGCCCACATGGGATGTCGGCAGAACAGGCGGAGGATTAACCTACTGCTCATAGCACTGGCCCCCAAAAAACCTTTTTCTAACAACCATATACTAAGCTGAACTTAACTGTTCAACATACTTTGACAAGTCAATCATTTATCCAATAAAATCTATTTGTTTTAAAAAATTTTTAATAATCAAAAGCAATTGTCAAAATAGCTTCTATAAATATAGACCAAATCCAATCGACAGCAACATGAAA
This sequence comes from Sylvilagus floridanus, assembly GCA_949820135.1. NCBI lineage: Eukaryota > Metazoa > Chordata > Mammalia > Lagomorpha > Leporidae > Sylvilagus > Sylvilagus floridanus. The sequence goes on along the minus strand of OX463224.1, from coordinate 62,962,187 downwards.
AGCAATATGAAAGCTGGTGCATTGGATCAAAAGTGGAAGTCACATATTGAGAATGGCACGACCACTCCACCAGCCCTGGACGGCCACTGTCCTTTAAATGTTATGAGAGAAATTATGTTTCCTCTGCTGTAAGTCACTTCATAGCACACTCTTTTCTTTAGGACTTTAGATTGTTCCCTAATATGTGTGCCTCATGTGAAATAAGACCAAATCTGACAATCCTAATGTTTTTACTATACATTGGATTTTACCATCTATCAGTCTCTCCTGCCTATCTCAAGCATGATTTTTTTTTAAAGATTTATTTATTTGAAAGGCAGAGTTACAGAAAGGCAGAGGCAGAGGCAGAGGCAGAGGCAGAGGCAGAGGCAGAGAGAGGTCTTCCATCTGCTGGTTCACTCCCTAAATGGCTGCAACAGCCACAGCTGCGCCTATCTGAAGCCAGGAGCCTCCTCCAGGTCTCCCACACGGGTGCAGGGGCCCAAGGACTTGGCCATCTTCTACTGCTTTCCCAGGCCACAGCAGAGAGCTGCATTGGAAGTGGAGCAGCTGGGACTTGAACTGGTGCCCATAAGGGATGTAGGCACTGTGGGCGGCAGATTTACCCGCTATGCCACAGCATCACCTCCCCGCCAAGCATTATTCTTGCCATTCATATCCTAAAAAACATTCACCAAAGCCCTTATTTTGCAAATGTTTTGAAGGAGACTACTATATATTCTTAGTATGCTATATTATTCTTAAGTGTCACTCAAAAATAAGCATTAGAAATACAATATTCATTTTCCATGAACTGCTATAAGATTTCTGTACTATGTACTAGGCATAGGGAACAAGAGGATTCCGTCTCTACTGTTAACAATGCTCAGGCTCTAATGAGGTATAAAAATAAGAAAGTCACCTCACAGAATATGAGAAGTATTAAAAGAGAACGTTTTAAGATAGCACTTACAGTGTACGTACTTAACCCAGAACACTTGCTATGTTATTTTATTGTTACCTTGCATTTTGTTAAGGAATTATAGCGTCTAAAAATCTTAAAGCATAACATTTAGGGATAGTTTAACAGCACCTATACTTTAAAAATTATATAGTAACGGCCGGCGCCGTGGCTCAACAGGCTAATCCTCCGCCTTGCGGCGCCGGCACACCGGGTTCTAGTCCCGGTCGGGGCGCCGGATTCTGTCCCGGTTGCCCCTCTTCCAGGCCAGCCCTCTGCTGTGGCCCGGGAGTGCAGTGGAGGATGGCCCAGGTGCTTGGGCCCTGCACCCCATGGGGAGACCAGGAAAAGCACCTGGCTCCTGGCTCCTGCCATCGGACGAGCGCGGTGCGCCGGCTGCAGCACGCCGACCGCGGCGGCCATTGGAGGGTGAACCAACGGCAAAGGAAGACCTTTCTCTCTGTCTCTCTCTCTCACTGTCCACTCTGCCTGTAAAAAAAAAAAAAAAAAAAAAAATTATATAGTAACTACTGACATAAGAAATGCAATAAATACTTCATTTCTGATGTGTTTTGTGGTACTGAAATATTTTTTAAAAAGATGTATTTATTTATTTATTTGAAAGTCAGAGTTACGCAAGAGAGGAGAGGCAGAGACAGAGAAGTCTTCCATTCGATGGTTCACTCCCCAGATGGCTGCAACGGCCAGAGCTGTGCCGATCCGAAGCCAGGAGCCTCTTCCCTGTCTCCCACTCGAGTGCAGGGGCCCAAGGACTCAGGCCATCCTCTACGGCTATCCCGGGCCATAGCAGAGAGCTGGACAGGAAGTGGAGCAGCCGGGTCTCGAACCGGCACCCATATGGGATGCCGGTGCTTCAGGCCAGGGCATTAACCCACTGCGCCACAGCACCGTCCCCAGCACAGAAATAATTTTAAGAGATTTTTAAAAAAGATTTATTTATTTATTTGAAAGGCAGAGTTACACAGAGGCAGAGGCAGAGAGAAGGGGGGGGATAGATCTTCCATCCACTGGTTCACTCCCTAGATGGTTGCAATGGTGGGAGCTATGCCGATCTGAAGCCAGGAGCCAAGAGTTTCTCCCAGGTCTCCCACGAGGGTGCAGGGGCCCAAGGACTTGGGCCATCTTGTACTGCTTTCCCAAGGCAGAAAGCTAGATCAGAAGTGGAGCAGCCAGGACCTGAACTGGCACCCACTTGGGATGCTTGCACTGCAGGTGGAGGCTTTACCTGCTATGCCACAGCACCAGCCCTGAGATTTTTTTTTTTCCATAGGAATTGTTTAGAAGAGGATCCAAGATGGCTGAACAGAGAGGCCCCCATACTTACCTCTACATTGTGAAGAACCATAACAAAGGAGGGACCATGGGCCGGCGCCGTGGCTCAACAGGCTAATCCTTGCCTTGCGGCGCCAGCACACCGGGTTCTAGTCCCGGTTGGGGCGCCGGATTCTGTCCCAGTTGCCCCTCTTCCAGGCCAGCCCTCTGCTGTGGCCCAGGAGTGCAGTGGAGGATGGCCCAAGTGCTTGGGCCCTGCACCCCATGGGAGACCAGGAAAAGCACCTGGCTCCTGGCTCCTGCCATCAGATCAGCGCGGTGTGCCGGCCACAGCGCACCGTCCGCGGCAGCCATTGGAGGGTGAACCAACGGCAAAGGAAGACCTTTCTCTCTGTCTCTCTCACTGTCCACTCTGCCTGTCAAAAAAAAAAGAGGGACCATGTTTCCTGAAGACTGAGGAAAACTTCAGCAAAGTGAGGAGAACTCTAAATAAGAGAGGCTCCAAAAGCCAGCAGAGAGAAAGAACCAAAGCACACAGCAGCTCCTACACAGGCTCTCCACTGAAGGACATCATCTTGCCAGGAAAAGGTAAGCAGACCCCTTCCCCCACATACCTCCCATCACAGACCAGCAGCCCTAACTAGAGGAGACTCCCACGGTTCTCACTGGCTTTAAATTCAGTATAGAAAGCCAACTGGGGTTTGAGCAACTACTCCCCAAAATCCTGGACCTGAGCTGCTGTGGTCTTAGGGGACAGCAAGCAGCCCCATTGTTTCCAGAAGCCCCCAGAGCCACAGCCAGGGTACTTCACAGGATAGAGAGCAGGCCCCTCCACATCCCACAATTGTGGGACTGCTGGGCTTAAGCCACAGAGCCATGCTCACTTTGCCTGATACAGGGAAACTCTCCTCTGCTTCTTGGGGCTCAGCAAAAGCCACAGCCAATACACAAGCCTGGAGGACCAGAGCTGAGAAAGGCCTCTTCTGCTTCTCTTCGCATAGGGTGCTTGGTGGCCAAGGCAGAAGCCCCAAGGTCATCCTTACATGCCCCGTGGTTACTGTAGGCAGTTCCTTCTGTGTCCTGTAGCTCTGGGACCATAAATCATACCACCAGTGGGACCTAGAGGACTCTATCTGATTCCTCTGCTTTAGGCTGGTGGCTGCCAGTCCACAATCCCCAGCATAACTGGCCCTTGACCTATGGGATCTAGGTAAGGATCATGGCATCCTGTAGTTCTGGGATCGTGACTGTTCAGTAAGTCCTAGGGACACCTGTGCTCCCGCCGTGGGGTATGAGGAGTGCCTTACCGCCTTCGTCTGTCCCAAGGCTGTCCCTGCTAGAGCACAATTCCCTGCATGACCTGTGAGATGTGAGTAAGGTGGTCGTGCAGCTCTGAGTCTGGGATTGTTGGAGCTGCGTTCCAGAGTCACCTGAGTTCTTCCCATGGAACCTGAGGAGGACCTTGTCTGCATTCCACTACCTCAGACTCAAGTCTGCCAGGGCACAATCCCAAGCATAACCTATGCATGAAACGTAAGATCTGACAAAGTTTCCACTGCGCCCTCAGCTCTGGGACTGTAAATACTGACCCCAGGAATGCTTGTATTGTCCTGTGACAAGTGGGGAAGGCTCCATCTCCATTCCATTGCTGCAGGACCACAGTTGCCAGTGCACAATTGGTATAACCCATGTTTCTCTTATGGGACCAAGAGAAGGTTCCCTTCCTGCCCTGCATCTCTGGGACTGTGATTATCAGTACTGTATTCCTCAGAGACACTGGAACTACCTTGCAGCACCTAGGGAAGACTCGACCTGCATTCCGTGCACCCTCTCCAGCATAATATGGATTTGCTCCATGGTACCCGGGCAAGGTCCCCCTCAAATCCCTCCATGCTAAGACAAAAGCTTTTGGTGTTAAAAGCCCAGGCATCACCCACACCCACCCAGAAGGACACAGGAAGATCCCATCCACATCACATAGTTCCAGGGCCAGAGCTACTGGTACCAAAAACCCCAGCATCTCTCAGGCTTGCCTGGGGAGACAAGGGGCAACCCTCCTCTGCATCCCACAGAACTGAAAATGTGGCTAGAGTCACCTAGAGTCATCACAAACCCTACTGTGATTTACACCCAACTCTCTGGGGCCGGAAGAAACCCCTTTGGAATCTCACATCCACTTCAAAATCTTATTACTGCCTCCAAAAACTGCAGCAGACTAGGCGATTGTGGCATAGACATTGCTAACACTGAAGACAGCTCAAGAAATCACTCAGGAGTTACACTTCTGGGCTCACCTAGAACCAAAGCCAAAGCAACTACTCATCTGTCAGCCCACATTCAACCTAAAACAAAAAGAAGGCTTCCAATGAAGGCCACTCCATAAAGAAGAAGGAACTGCTACAAATACAGATGTCAGCACAGGGACGCAGGAACCATGAAGAAGCAAGGAACCACGACATCTTCAAAAATAAAACAGTTCTCCAGAAATAGATCATGATTTTAGGGAATACATTTAAAGGTCTGAGAAAGAATTCAAAATAATGATCCTAAGGAAACTCAATGAGATGTAAGGGAATACAGATAGACAATCAAAGAAATGAGAAAAACAATGCATGATATGAATGAGAAATTCAACAGATATAGAAAATCATTAAAAACAATTAGAAATTGTGAAACTGAAAACCTCAATGAAATAAAAAAATATAACGGAGAGCTGCAATAATAGAGCAGATCAAGAAGAAAGGATTTCTGATCTTGAGGACAAGACTGAAATAACTCAAACACAGAGAAATGAAGCATTGTAGCATTATGGGTAATGCCACTGCCTATGATAGAGGCATCTCATATGGGTGCCAGTTCATGTCCCAACTGCTCCACTTTCAATCCAGCCACCTGCTAACCACCTGGGAAAAGCAGGAAGATGGCCCAAATACTTGGGCCCCTGCCACCCTTGTGGGAGACCCAAACGGAGCTCCTGGTTTTGGCCTGGCCCAGTCCCAGCTGTTGTGGCCATTTGGAGGGTGAAACAGTGAACGGGAGATTTCTTTCTCTCTCTCCCTCTGTCACTCTGCTTTTCAAATAAGTAAATTTTTATGTACTCTTCTCTGAAGGGAGGAGAGAACTTCCACTTTGCTTATGGCCCTGTCTAAATACTGACAGAGTTTGTGGACTCAAAAGGCTTCCATATGCTTGGCAGCTCAGTCAAGAGCCTCAGTGATCACTGACGTCATAAATAAGAGTGTCAATTATTAAATCAACAGCAGGAGTCACTGTGCACTTAGTCCCCATGTAGGCTCTCTGTCCTTAATGAGTTGTACTATGAGAAGTAACTATAAAACTTGCTTTCAAACAGTACTTTATACTTTGTGTGTTTGTGTGGGTACAAACTGTCGAAATCTTTACTTAGTATAGAGTTGGTCTTCTGTGTATAAAGTTAATTAAAAACAAATCTTAATGACAAATGGGATGAGAGAGGGAGTAGGAGGTAGGACAGGAGTTGGGGTGGGAGGGTGGTATGGTGAGAAGAACCACTATATTCTTAAAGCTGTACCTATGAAATTTGTATCATTTGTGTCACAGCTGTTCCACTACTGATCCAGCTCCCTGCTATAGCCTGGGAAAAGCAGTAGAAGATGACCCAAGTGTTAGGGCCCCTGCCACCCCCATAGGAGACCTAGATGAAACTCCTGGCCTTGGCCTGGCCCAGCCCTGGCTGTTGTGGCCATCTGGGGAGTGAACCACTGGATGGAAGACCTTTCTCCCTCTGTTTCTCTCTTTCTCTGTAATTCCGCCTTTCAAATACATATATAAGTCTTTTTTAAAAAAAAAAAAAGATACATAGACTGAAAATAAAGGGTTAGAAAAAGATAAACCATACAAATGGAAACCAAAGATGAGCTGGAATAGCTATATTCATATCCGATAAAGCATACTTTTAAATTTAAAAAATGTAAAAAGAGGCAAAGAAGGACATTATATATTGATAAAAGGATTCAGAAACAAGAAACACAAATCATAAATATTTCTGCACCCAAAACAAGAATACCCAAATATATAAAGCAAATATTAGCGAGGGACTCCAATACAATAATAGTAGGGGACTTTAACACCCCACTGTCCTCAGTGGAAAGATTATCCAGACAGAAAAATCAACACAGATTGGTTAGCCTTGAACCATACCACAGAGCAAATGAACTTAATAGGCATTTATAGAACATTTCATCCAAAAGGTACAATATACAAATTCTTCTCATTAGCACATGGAATATTTTCTAGCATAGACCACATATCAGGGCACAGATCAGGTCTCAATAAATTTTTAAAAATTAAAATCATAACATGCATCTTCTTAGACCATAAAGGAATAAAGCTAGAAATCAACAAGAATTACAGAAAATTTACAAATACATGGAAATTGAATAACATGCTCCTAAATGAACAATATATCATGGAAGTAATCTAAAAAGAAATACAAAACATCTCTTGAAACAAATGAAAACACAACATATCAAAATCTGTGGGATACAGCACAGGTGGTATTAAGAGGGAAGTTTATGGTAATAGGGGCCTACATTTAAAAACAGATTTCAAATAAACAACCTAATGATGCATCTGAAGGATGTAGAATGGCAAGAACAAACCACACCCAACATTAACAAGAGGCAAGAAATGAGGCTCAGAGAAAAATCTAAAAATAAACCAAAAAGCCCACGAAATTAAAAAAGGTTTTTTTTTAAAAAAAAAGATAAGCAAGCTAGAACCTCAGCAAAACATAGGTAAAGAGAAAAAAAATTGAAATAAATAAAATTAGAGATGAAAAAGCAGACATTTCAACTGATACCACAGAAATACAAAGGATGATAAGAAACTACCATGAACAACTACATGTAAACAAACTGGAAAACCTCAGAGATGGGTAAATTCCTGGATACATATAACCTATCATCATTAAATCAAGAATAGGAAACCTAAACAGATCAATACCAAGTAGTGCTACTGAAGCATAATTAAGATCTCCATCAAGGCCGGTGCCGTGGCTCAACAGGCTAATCCTCCGCCTTGCGGCGTCGGCACACCGGGTTCTAGTCCCGGTCGGGGCGCCGGATTCTGTCCCGGTTGCCCCTCTTCCAGGCCAGCTCTCTACTGTGGCCAGGGAGTGCAGTGGAGGATGGCCCAGGTGCTTGGGCCCTGCACCCCATGGGAGACCAGGAAAAAGCACCTGGCACCTGGCTCCTGCCATCGGATGAGCGCGGTGCGCCGACCGCGGCAGCCATTGGAGGGTGAACCAACGGCAAAGGAAGACCTTTCTCTCTGTCTCTCTCTCTCACTGCCCACTCTGCTTGCCAAAAAAAAAAAAAAATCTCCATCAAAGAAATCCAATACCAGATAGCTTTACAAACGAGTTCTACAAAACATCTAAAGAGGAATCAACTCTAAAACTCATCAGACTATTCCAAAATATTGGAAAGGATACAAATCTGCAAAACTCTTTATGAGGCCAGCAATGCTCTGATACCTAAACCAAACAAAAACACAAAAAGAAAACTACAGACCAATATCCTTGATGAACATAGATTCAAACACTCTCAACAAAATATGAAAGCATCTGGTAACATGTCTGGCACACGATGACTCAACAAACTCTAGTATTCCTTTCCTTATTCTTACCTACCACAGTACTACAGTACACATGCAATATTCTTAAGTTAAAAAGCAATCGCCCTCATGGGAGACCAGGAGAAGCACCTGGCTCCAGATCAGCATGGTACGCCGGGCTGCAGCAGCCATTGCAGGGTGAACCAATGGAGAAGGAAGACATTTCTGTCTCTCACTGTCCACTCTGCCTGTCCAAAAAAAAAAAAAAAAAGCAATCTCTTTAATCTTCCTGCGTATCTCCTGCTCTGTTTAATTTTGTACTCTAGCCGGTGCCGTGGCTCAATAGGCTAATCCTCTGCCTTGCGGCGCCGGCACACTGGGTTCTAGTCCCGGTCGTCGGGGCGCAGGATTCTGTCCTGGTTGCCCCTCCTCCAGGCCAGCTCTCTGCTGTGGCCCGGGAGTGCAGTGGAGGATGGCCCAGGTGCTTGGGCCCTGCACCCCATGGGAGACCAGGAAAAAGCACCTGGCACCTGGCTCCTGCCATCGGATGAGCGCGGTGCGCCGGCCGCAGCGCGCTGTCCGCGGCAGCCATTGGAGGGTGAACCAACGGCAAAGGAAGACCTTTCTCTCTGTCTCTCTCTCTCACTGCCCACTCTGCTTGCCAAAAAAAAAAAAAAAATCTCCATCAAAGAAATCCAATACCAGATAGCTTTACAAACGAGTTCTACAAAACATCTAAAGAGGAATCAACTCTAAAACTCATCAGACTATTCCAAAATATTGGAAAGGATACAAATCTGCAAAACTCTTTATGAGGCCAGCAATGCTCTGATACCTAAACCAAACAAAAACACAAAAAGAAAACTACAGACCAATATCCTTGATGAACATAGATTCAAACACTCTCAACAAAATATGAAAGCATCTGGTAACATGTCTGGCACACGATGACTCAACAAACTCTAGTATTCCTTTCCTTATTCTTACCTACCACAGTACTACAGTACACATGCAATATTCTTAAGTTAAAAAGCAATCGCCCTCATGGGAGACCAGGAGAAGCACCTGGCTCCAGATCAGCATGGTACGCCGGGCTGCAGCAGCCATTGCAGGGTGAACCAATGGAGAAGGAAGACATTTCTGTCTCTCACTGTCCACTCTGCCTGTCCAAAAAAAAAAAAAAAAAGCAATCTCTTTAATCTTCCTGCGTATCTCCTGCTCTGTTTAATTTTGTACTCTAGCCGGTGCCGTGGCTCAATAGGCTAATCCTCTGCCTTGCGGCGCCGGCACACTGGGTTCTAGTCCCGGTCGTCGGGGCGCAGGATTCTGTCCTGGTTGCCCCTCTTCCAGGCCAGCTCTCTGCTGTGGCCCGGGAGTGCAGTGGAGGATGGCCCAAGTGCTTGGGCCCTGCACCCCATGGGAGACCAGGAGAAGCACCTGGCACCTGGCTCCTGCCATCGGATCAGCGTGGCGGGCAGGCTACGGCGGCCACTGGAGGGTGAACCAGCGCGGCAAAGGAAGACCTCTTTCTCTCTGTCTCTCTCTCTCACTGTCCACTCTGCCTGTCAAAAAAAATAATAAAAAAAAATTTTGTACTCTCTTTCCCTTTAAATTTCCTGCCTCCCTATCTGTTATCTATTCTTATCCTACATTAACCACCAGCTCAAAATCTGTAAGAACTGGGGCCAGTGTTCTGGCAAAGAGAGTAAAGCCACAGCCTTCAATGCCAGCATCCCATATGGGCTCTAGTTCAAGTCTCACCTGCTCCACTTCTGATCCAGCTCCCTGCTAATGGCCTGGGAAAAGCAGTGGAAGATGATCCAAGTGCATGGGCCCCTGCCACTCATGTGGGAGACCTGAATGAAGCTCCTGGCTCCTGGCTTTGACCTGGCCATTGTAGCCACCTGGGGAGTTAACCAGAGGATAGAAGATTCCTCCCCCTCTCCTCCCCTCCATCTCTTCCTCCCTCCCTCCTTCCCTCACTCCCTTTAACTTTCAAAATAAATAAGTTTAAAAAAAAAAATTCTACAAGAACCTCTGACATAAAGTCTTCCTGAGTTTGAACTCCAAACATACTTAACAGCCTGTGTCACGGGTATGGTTGGGGTAATGGTTAAGATGCTGCTTAGGTGGGCACCGTTGTGCCACAGTGGGTTAAATCATCACTTCAGACACTGTCATCTCATATCAGGGTGCCAGCTGGAATCCCAGCTGCTCTGTTTCCAACCCGGCTTCCTGCTAATGCACCTGGGGAAGCAGCAATGATGCCTCAAGTGTTTGTGTAGCTGTTACCCACCTGGGAGACCCAGATGGACTTCCTGGCTCCTGGCTTCAGCCTGGCCCAGCCTTGGTTGTGCCCATTTGGACCATAGACCAGTGGATGGAAGATCTCTCTCTCTCTCTCTCTCTCTCTCTCTTACTTTGTCATTCTTTCAAATAAATAAGAAAAAAAAAAAAAAAGATGCTGCTTGGGACACCTGTATCCCGTATCGGAGAGCATGGGTTTCAGTTCAGGCTCTACTTTTGACTCTAGCTTTCTGCTAATGTGCGCTGTGGGATACAACAAGTGATGGCACAAGTACTTGAGTTCCTGCCACTTACATGGAAGAACCAGACTGTGTTTCCAGTTCCTAATTTTGGCCTACCCAAAGGTATTTGGAGAAGAGAGCCAGTGGGTAGAAATTCTTTCTCTCTTTGCCTTTCAAGTAAATAAAACATATATTTTTAACAGAGGGTTGGCATTTGGTACAGTGGTTAAGACACCACTTGAAATGTCCTCATCCCATATTGAAGTGTCGAGCCCAGACTCTGCCTCTAATTATAGCTTCCTGCTTGCACACTTTGTGAAGCGCAATAAATGGCTCAAATACTTGGGTTCCTACCACCCACGTGAGAGGGACCCAGATTTTGTATTCTGGACTCCTGGCTTCAGTCTGGCTCACCCCTAGCTGTTGAGAGCATTTGAAAATGAATCAGTGGATAGAATATCTCTGTTGTTGTCTCTCTCGCTCTCTCTCAAATAAAATGAATAAAATCAAAAGTTAGTGTTAATCATTTAAATGTCTTTGTATTTAAATTTTTAGTTATGAATTACAAATTATATTAATACATTTTCCTTGTTTAAAAGTCTAAAGCCGGGACCAGTGCTGTGGCCCAGCAGGTTAACTCCCTGGCCTGAGGCGCCAGCATCCCATATGGGTGCTGGTTCGAGACCCAGCTGCTCCACTTCCAATCTGGCTCTGTGCTGTGGCCTGGGAGGGCGTGGAAGGTGGCCCCAGTTCCTTGGGCCCCTGCACCCATGTGGGAGACCCGGAAGAAGCTCCTAGCTTCCGATCGGCATGGCTCAGGCCGTTGTGGCCAATTGGAGAATGAACCAACAGATGGAAGATTTTCTTTCTTTCTCTCTCTCTCCCTTTTTCTCTTTCTCTCTCTCTCTCTGCCTCTCCTCTCTCTGTGTAACTCTTTCAAATAAATACATCTTTTAAAAAAATAAATAAAAGTATAAAGCCACAGACATCTGACTATTAGCCTCATTCCCAGGCCCCTCCCTTAGGTGAACCACTTACCGTTTGTAAAAATCCTTCACCTACACATCTACATACTTTTTAAGTGCAGTTTTTCTTCATTTATCTTTTTTATATACAGCATCAATTTACACGTGATATTCTATAACTTGCTTAATTCACTCAGTATATCTTATAGAGAGAGACAGATTCACATAATTCTGCTTACGTGAGATATTTAGTCAAACCGACAGAATCAAAGAACAGAGTGGTAGGTGCTGGAGCTGGGGGAGAGGGAAAGGTGGGGAGTTGCTAGCCATCAGGCATGACATTTCAGTTACACAGACAAGTTCTAGAGATCTGTTGTACAACCATGTACCGACAGCTAGCAACAATGCACTGTGCACTTAAACATTTAAGGCTAAGTCTTATGGTAAATGTTCTTACTATAATAAAATAAAAATTTTACAGTCCACATATGGACTTACATATGTGTGTATCTGTCCGTACCTTAGGAGTCAGACTTGTGCTATCCTTTTCACTGCAGTGCACCATTTAATTTACCTACTCCCCTATTGCTGGGCACTTGGGGTTTTCTTTTCTTTTTCCCTATTTTTTACTTACATAAGTAACAAAATATTTCAGAGAGAAAATGACATGAGAAAATTCTGAATAGAACACTTACATTAAAGAGGTTTTTTTTTAAACAAAAGGTAGTTTCTGATTAGCTGAAAGCTAAAATGCCTTTGTACAGGACACAGTATTTCTCATTTACAATGCTGCAGTCTGGTCACTCTTTCTGGCATGACACATGGCCATTTCCATGTTTGTCTGGCAGGACAGAGAGCTCGTTCCATCACTGGGTGTAGAAGATTCGCAGGCAGGACTGGCAAAGCTATGCTGCTCACTGTTTCCCTGTCTATTCTTCACCAGCACAGTTCATTTTCTCCATTAACTCCCAACACCAGAGGGCAGCAGCCTCGGCACTAATTAGCAGTAAGGCAGACAGCAATTCATTAGTGAAAAATACTCCTTTAGTAATAACTGCACTAACTTACTAATCAATCTTTGGGGGGGGGAGGAATGGAGGATATTTTTAAAAACCAGGGTAGACTGTAAGTAAGGTGAAAATAAAGAAGTCATCCATGCTGTCTCTCCAAAAGCACAGATAAAAGAAATCTGATTTATATTATCTACAGAAAGACGATGAAAATGTGAGCTAATGGAATAAAACATTTACATTCTTTTGTTAGTTCACAGGTAAAATCTGGAAGAATCAGATGATGGTAAATTCCTGTTAGAGTCTCCACTTTCAGATTTTTAAAATTAAGATAAAAAGAAAAAATAATTTTAGGATGAAGATATATGCAAATAGGATTTTTAATGGCCTTGGAACAAACTTATAGAAACTAAATCAAAATATTTTATGAAAGAAAAAAATAGGGCCAAGAAGGCCCCAAATCACAAGCAGAAGTAGCCAGTCAACCTATTTTGAAAACTGTCAGGTGGGAAAGGAAGCGTTTTGAAATATGAGCCCTGGGGCAGGTGTGTGTATGGGACACTCACATTCTGTACCAGGATGCCTGGGTTCAGGTGCCAGCTCTGTCCCCAGTTCTAGCCTCCTGCTAATGTGCATTCTGGGAGGCAGCAGGTGACAGCACAAGTGGTTGGGTCTTTGTCGCCCACATGAAAGGCCTGGACTGAGTCTCAGGTCCCTAGCTTTAGCCTGGCTCAGCCTTGGCCATTGTGGACATCTAGGGAGTAAACCAGTAGATAGGAGTGAGTTCTGTCAGTCTGTCTGCTTCTCTCCCCATTTGCCTCTCAAAAAAAAATTTTTTTTCAAAATAGTAAATTTAGGGGGGAAAAAAGCACAACAAGCCAGAACTTGAAATATGTTGATAACATCTACATTTTGTCTTACAATCAAAATTAAATCTTGTCTATAACATGGATGAACCAGGAGGATGTTTTGCTGAGAGAAATTAGTCACAAAAAGACAAATATTGTATCATTCTACTGACATGAAGTGGTCAAATTCATAGAGACAGAATGATGCCAGAGACTGGCAGAGGAAGAAATCCAGAGATGTTTAATGGACATAGAACTTCAGCTTAGCAAGATGGAAAAGTTCTGGAGATTCGTGGCACAACAAGAATGCACTTAAAAACACCTATGATCCCCACATTTAAAAATGGGCAAAATGCTTTTATATTAGGTGCTTTTTACTACAATTAAAAAAAAATTCTACCTTGTGTTTTAGTTTTTGGTTAATCCTCAATAAAAAATAAAGTAAGTACTAGGTTAAGGTCATCTAAATATTGTTCACTGTAGACCCCAGTAGTGGGAAAATAAAATTTCCTTCTCTTTAGGCCTACTGTGTTTCACCTGGGGGTGTTGAAATAAAATGGATTTTTTTCCTTAAGCTCCATCAACTAATTGTTCAAAATCATGCACATTTTCGTTTGCTTCATTTTTGGACTCACTCAATTCCCACCTTCCCTCCCTCCCTCCCTTGATTATTCAGATCTCTTATTTCTTTACTTCCCTTTCCCCTTCCTTCCATGGGTATATGCTTTTTTTTTTTTTTATGCTGTTACCAGAAATAACATGCCATCATCACTAACAACTTCTAGCTTTTTATTATCAGTAACAAAGATCTTGAATTCTATTTCAAGATTTTTTTTAAGATTTATTTTATTTATTTAAAAAGTGACAGAGAGAAAGAGATTGACTATCTGCTGGTTCATGCCCCAAATTAATGCAATAGCAAAGCATGGGCCATGCTAAGGTTACCTTCCACTGCTTTCCCAGGCACATTAGCTAGAAGCTGGATCAGAAGCAGAGCAGTCCAGACTCAAACTAGCACTGTAATGTGGGATGTCAGTGTAGCAAGTGGTGGCTTAAACAGCTGTGCCACAGCACTGGCCCTTCAAGACATACTTCTTTTTTTTTTTTTTTTTTTTTTTTTTTACAGGCAGAGTGGACAGTGAGAGAGAGAGAGACAGAGAGAAAGGTCTTCCTTTGCCGTTGGTTCACCCTCCAATGGCCGCCGCGGTCGGCGCGCTGCGCTCGTCCGATGGCAGGAGCCAGGAGCCAGGTGCTTTTCCTGGTCTCCCCATGGGGTGCAGGGCCCAAGCACCTGGGCCATCCTCCACTGCACTCCTGGGCCACAGCAGAGGACTGGCCTGGAAGAGGGGCAACCGGGACAGAATCCGGTGCCCCGACCGGGACTAGAACCCGGTGTGCCGGCGCCGCAAGGCGGAGGATTAGCCTGTTGAGCCACGGCGCCGGCCAAGACATACTTCTTAAAGCCCAACTTGGATCTACTGTACTGTTGTTATCAAGGATTTTTTTTAAAGATTTATTTTATTTATTTGAAAGGCAGCATTACAGAGACAGGTAGAGACACAGAATGGTCTTCCATCTGCTGGCTCACTCCCCCTCATCAGCCAGAGCTGGGCCGATCTGAAGCCAGGAGCCAGGAGCCAGGAGCTTCCTCTGGGTCTGCCATGCGGATGCAGGGGCCCAAGGACCTGGGCCATCCTCTACTGCTTTCCCAATCCATTAGCAAAGAGCTGGATGGGAAGTGCAGCACCCTGGACTCAAACTGGCACCCATATGGGATGCCGGCACTGCAGACCGGGGCCTTAACCCACTAAGCCACAGCACCGGCCTCACCAAGGAATTTTTTATATTGAATTCTTGGTATGGTTATGACCTCTCAACTTCCCTCATATTTCCAATTTTCTTGTGCTATTTTTCAACTTTTTTATATTTTCAATTGCATTTGGCAGAGGCAAGATAAACTTTTTTAATATCCCAGAGCTCATTCTTGTTTTCTGTTCATAATATTTTTCTTAGGCATCTTTATTTGATGGAATAACTGCCTTTCTAAATTTAGCCTGAAATTTTTAAGTTTTTTTGTTCCAAATTCCTTTTTTTTTTCTAAAGATTTATTTATTTGAAAGGCAGAGTTACAGAGAGGCAGAGGCAGAGAGAGGGAGAGAGAGAGATCTTCCATCTGCTGGTTCACTCCCCAAATGGCTGCAACGGCTGGAGCTGGGCGATCCGAAGCCAGGAGCCAGGAGCTTCCTCCGGGTCTTCCAAGAGGGAGCAGGGGCCCAAGGACTTGGGCCATCTTCTACAGATTTCCCAGGTCATAGCAGAGAGCAGGATTGGAAGTGGAGCAGCCGGGTCTCAAACCAGCGCCCATATGGGATGCCAGCACCACACCACAGCACCAGCCCCAAAATTTATCTTTTTCTGACTCCACTGCTTTATCTTATTCTTCACGTTGCCTATGTTCTTCATATAGCTTGATTCTTAATTATTGCTATCCATACATTTTTCTGGGAAGCTAGTATGGATTTTCTCTGGTTTTGTGCATATAGAAAAAAATCCGAACAATAAATTTTTTTGGACACAGGAAGAATATTGTTGCCCAGGAAACCAAAGCAACTGTTGAGTAGCAAAGCCAGCTCTTTAAAAAAAAATCCATGGCAATTTATTCTGAAGAATAATATAACCTATTCCAGCTTTTCAAAAGCCAATAAAATGGCTTTAATGAGTTCTGGGAAACTTGGTTTATAGTGTCACTAATATTTATTAAAAGCTTGGTTTATAGGTCTTTTACAGCGTTGAGATGAGACCAAAAGTCAGACAACCTAAGGTCTAGTCCCAGTTCACCATTTAAAAGCTGAACATCACTGAGCAAGTCATTTCCTTTTCTGAGCCTAAGTTTCTTTATTCACAGAATTGCTATAAATGTAAAATAAAACTGAAAACATCTTACAAAGGCTGAAACACCACACAAATAAATTCAAGTAATAAGTTTTAACATGTTCCAAAATTAGTAAAATCATATGTACTCTGTATTCTTCATTGCTTAAGTATGAAATTAAGTGAAGTATTAGAAAAATGTGAACAAACTATTATGTAAACTAGTATAAAATTGGGTTAAAAGGTGGCAGATCCAAGCTCTGGTCCAGGCTATATAATCAGATAATTTCTACAAAGTGAAATTGGACTAGACTATCCTTATCCAGGTGCTTCATGCCATTTACGAAGCCAGCATTGCATACTGGAGAGCCAGTTCAAGTTCTGGCTGCTCCACTTCTGATCCAGCTCGTTGGCTTTGCCTCTGGGAAAGCAGTGGAAGACGGCCCAGGTACCTGGGCTCCTGCTACCCACCTTGGAGACCTGGATGGATTTTCTGGCTCCTGGCTGTTGTGGTCATTTAGGACATGAACCAGTGGGTGAAGATCTCTGTCTTTTAACTATAGAGATGTTTGAAAACCTTTGGCTTAAACTGAAGTCTTTTATTCCCACTATCAGGCTTTTCACTTCACATTCCACTCTTTCTCAACTCAGACCTACATTCTGAGACCAAAGTACTCTACATGCTATTTCTTACCATGCAATGGCCAATACTTGCCTCTACATTGTTGTCAAAACATAGGAAGTTCAACACTGTTGCTGCTTCAGCTGGCTCAGCAGCTCTGCCCCTGGTTCCAGCCCCACTCTTCACTTACCCACCCAAACTTTGTCAGTGTTTGAAACAAAACATTATACCCAGGATATTAAACAGTTAAAATCTAGTGGATCAGAAACACAGCATAGTTGTCATGTTAACTTTGACATAACACATGAATGCACTGAAAGAAGAGCTAGGAAGGAAGTGAGAGCCCTAGAGCACAAAAGGCGGGGGCACCACAGCGGCCGTCTGCACACTGCCCAGAGCGGGGACTCCCTGATCCACGGACCTGCTGGGTCCCAGCGACAGGACTGGTACCTCTTCCACAGAAAGCCACCCACGGGAACTACGTGGGGTAGCCCAGGCTGCCCCAATACGTCAGTCCTCTGTCCTGTTGCCTTCAACATTTAGAAACATCCCTATTTATTCAAGGTTACTAGAAACAGACGAAAGCCTCTCTATGACCTGGTCATCCCGTTTCTTTCCCCAAATTTCTCTGTCAGTACCCTAAGCTATATCAGAATCAAATGTTCTCTAAAGTTTTTATCTCTGCCTGTCACAGTGCTCCTCTCCTCCTTACCAAGCCTAAATTTGACGAATTCTGGAAGATCAGCACAAATAACACTTTTTAAGCAGAATTCTCAAAGTTTTCCAACCCATCAAAGCTAAAGTAATTTTGGTAATGACAGCGTCTAGTAAGCTGTTCTAAGATCAACTTATAACTCATTATATGCATCCATCAGAGTAGAAAATGGCAGTTGTTTGGTGGTTTCCTTTTTTAACTAATACCTATTAACTGGTTAATAGGTATTAATCAGTTGGTAAACTCAGTTTCTCTCTGTTTTAAAGGCTACATGGCCTCTCAACATGATTTCTGCACTCTAAATTTTAGTATCAATTTGTAAAAGGAGATACACCTTTGTTTCCAAATTAAAAGTGTTTTCTCCCATTAAGAGAAGAATCAAGATAACAGTATTTTATTAATAAAATTTTTAAAAGGTTCCTCTTCTAAATGCACACGTAATTTGCTTCCTGCATTATATTTGTGAGTTTTTAACTTCTCTTCTATGTTCCATATCTATTTCCTCTTTCTTTCTCCCACAGGTTTTCAGCCAGTCTCTTGTACATTGAGAGCACTTTAAACATAAAACAAGAATTTCTCTTGGGGTCAGCGCTGTAGCGCAGTGGGTAAAGCCACTGCCTGTGGCACTGGCATCCCATGTGGGCACCGGTTTGATTCCAGGCTGCTCCACTTCTGATCCAGCTGCCTGTTAATCTGCCTGGGAAATCAGCAGATGATAGCCCAGGTCTTTGGGCCTCCACACCCACACAGGAGACTCACGAGAAGCTCCTGGCTTCAGCTTGACCCAGCCCTGGCCATTGGGGCCACTTGGGGACTGAGCCAGAGGATGGAGGATCTCTCTGTCTCTCCCTCTTTCTGTAATTCTGCCTTTCAAATAAAAAAAAAAATTATCTTCCACTTTCAGTGACAGCTCTCGTTCTTTTTATTTGTATCCTATCTTCTCATAAAGTCTTCTGTGACCATCCCCACCCACAGGTCACTCTTACTTTTGAGCTCCTGTAAGAACTGACTTCCTAAAAAACGTTTAACTGCCATGAAAATTATTCTATCTTTGTATGAGGTGCATTTTATAGTTTAAAAAAATTATCCCAATCTCAGCATAGCACAATTAGTAAATATTAACTCAAGGGTGGGCATTTAATGTTGTGGTTGAGACATAGCTTAAGATACCCTCATCCCATTACTGGAGTGCTTGGGTTCAAGTCACTGCTCTGCTACTAATTCCAGCTTCCTGCTAATGTGCACCCTGGAAGGCAGCAGGTGCTGGCTCAAGTTCTTGGGTCCCTTTGACCCACATGGAAGAGCCAAATTGAGTTCTAGGCACCTGGCTTTGGCCTGAACCAGCCTTGGCTATTGTAGGCATCTGGGTAGTAAACCAGCAGGTGGAAGATCTCCGTCTCTCTGCCTTTCAAATAGAATGAAAATAAATATTAACTCATTTAGCCAGGAGACTCAGTAGGAAAAGCACAGTCCAAACTGAGGCCTAAGAAGAGTCTGGTTACTCCAAGTGTGCGCCATAGACCAGCAGCATTGATATCACCTGGAAGCTCGTCCTCAGGTGAAATCCCCCCCCCCCAACCAGAATCTCCATTTTAAGATCCCCAGTGATTTGCAAGCACTTGAAGGTTTAAGCACTGGTTTAGACTCAAGAGAAAGAATTAGAATATCCAAGATGCATATGACCAAACAGCTTTAAATACCTCGAGGCTTGTTGAGGGGAGAAACCCTTTCTATCTTCTTCCCAAGCCTAGCAGCGCCTAAAACGTTACTCCGGGCTCAGTATTTTTGGCTGAATCAATGAATGAACAAAGTGAAATTAAAACTTTTCCAAAAAGCTAATGCTTAGGGAAATTCTTTTGTATATTTTCATACCATGGCATGAACTCCCTAATTCGGTATTATTAACACAATCTCCAATGTGCCATCTTCTCTATTTCAGCAAATAAATTTTATGTACTTGACAAAAGAAAAGCTTCGATTATCTTCCTCCGTTGGAGCCACCGGGGGCCTCCCTCACAAGTGAGATTGCTGTTATTTTAATTCTGGCTTTCACAAATCCACCCCATATGCTTGGACAAGGCTTAAGCAGAGGAGGAATGGGCAAGGCAGAAACAATTCTGGATCAGGAGTATCATAGCAAACGTGGAAAACACGATTCTGTGTTTTTGAACGGGATGCTTCCAGAAAAAAACCTCGCGAGGATGGAGAAGGCAGAGGTAAGAGAACCCTGCCTCTCTCAAGAGCAAAAGATGGTATCAGAGAAAACCAGGGAGTGGTACAAGAGACTACCTAGCGACAGAAGGTGGAAACACAGGAGACCCGAGCCACGGCGGATAGCGGTCAGAGGCGCCCAAAGACCGGTGCCAGACGTGGCCTCAGCCTTGCAGAGAAGGAAGTCAAGGCAGAAAGGGGAAAGGAAACAGCTCCGTGAAGGGTAGAACTTGCAATGGTGAAGATTAAAAAATTTTTTTGAGAAAGAGCGATAATGCACTTGGAGAGGGTGACGGGCGAGGGAGCGAGATTGCAACTGAGTGCCCTGCGAGAGGAAGCGACCGCAGAGAGGTTCCTGCCCAGCCCTGACGACCAGAGGGAGGAGGCCCCCGCATAGGTGGGTGGCAACGCCCGGCTCCGCTGGCCCCAGGCGGGGGGCCCGAGCCGTCTGCTCGCGAGCCCGCGGGGCGCTGGGTGGGCAGCGGAAAGCGCGGACTGGGCGCTGGAGGCCACGCGGGAGGAGGGGGCGGATGCCGCGCGCACAGGTACCCACCTTATCCCAACGGAGCCACTGCCCGATGGCCGTGTCTAGCTGAGGGTCCCCGGTGTGGTAGGGGGCGTGGAGCAGGTTGGAGTTCAGGTCCCCCTCGGCGTTTTCAGCCATGGCAACCAGACTGGGTGCGCGGGCCTGAGGGGTCGGAGAAGCCAGCGAGTTGGGGGGCGCCTGGGTGCTGCTCACCAGGGTCTGGCCGCCCCCTCCTCACTGAAGGGCATCGGAGACCAGCAGCAGGGCGTTGGCGCCGGCTCCTGCCGCAGCTTTCGGGAACTGGGAAGGATACAGCCCCCCGCTCGCCAGGGAACGAGGTCCGGGTCTCCGAGTGAACTGACCGTGGCGGTCGCGCGGCGAGAGAACAACAACAGTCCCAGATGTCTGGGTCCTGGCGGCCGCCGCCGCCCTCGCCGTCCTCGGCCCCGCCCCCCGGCCCCGCCGGCCCCGCCCCTTCCCGCCCCGGCTGATTTAAGTTCTCGAGGGCTGAGGCGCGAGCCCGAGAGCGCGCTCCCGCCACGCCCGCCGGGGTAGTGAGGGAAGGGTGCACGGCTCTTTATTTTTCAATTTGCTTTTCGCCAGGTTACTTCTCTTTGTTGCCATCCGCACCCACTCCCAGGCGTCTCCTTTCCTCAATCTGCCTTCACGGCCACCACCACAACCACCCTTAGCGCTACCCTCGGCAGGTTCCCTGGGGCGCGCACACGCTCAGGCCCCAGCTTCGCCTCCGGGCACGCGCCAGGCGCGCGGCGGGAGCAGAGGCCCGCGGGCTGCCCGCGCACTGCCCCATGGGAGTTGTAGTTCTTTCTTTTCCCCAAGTTCTGCAGAGACGGCGGCCAAGACTACAACTCCCAGCAGCCCCACGCAATTCTTTTCCTCAAAGAAAAAAAGCGCTGCCTCGAGGCTGTTCCCTGCGGACACGCCCTGTTCTGGTTAATTGTGCTGGGCTTTGTGGCCCTGGGATTAAATTAAAGGAATGACGAGAAAGAGAGCAGCTGGCATCCATTTAGTGCTTTATAGTTTCCGAGTCTCATTCTCCGGCTTCAACCATCCCGTGAGGAAGATGGAAATGAGCCGTTCCCATTTTGCACACATGGAGGGAAATGGACTTGTTTCTGAGAGGCGTGTTCCTGAGTGATGGAATTAGGGTTCCCACCTGGTCAGATCTCTGCTGGTGGTTCTCTTTGATCTGCTGCTACAGTTGGTTAGGAAGTAGGAGAACAAGATGGCTGTGAGCTTGTTTGAAATATGGGGGAAAATGTATAAGCGTTCTTATACAATGGCCGTAAGACTATGGAAAAAGAAATTGGTTCTCCCAAACGGAAATAATCTTCCGTTTCTTAGCCTCTTCTGTCTCACGATGTGTTTACCGTTCAAGTCCCCAAGGAGGTCTGAAAAGTGCTTACCTGTTAGTTACCCAGCTGTTCCCGAATTTCTTGGTTTGGTCTGGTTTGATGGCTGATTTCAACCAATTATCTTTTAACTCTTTCTCTAGCCAGAGTTATGTAAAGATTCTTGCAAGGAAGGCATAATAACAATTACAGAAGCTTAATGAATGCCTTTAGGGTGCTTTGAGGTTGATAAAAAACAAACTCAGAGAATTGCCATCTTAAAGTGCCATTCATCATTATGAAATCTAAACTACCGAGGTACAAAAGGATGGTGGTGCCAATACCTGAAAAATAGTGGGCCATAGTTGGGAGTTGTGGTTTTCCGTAAGTAATTGTTTTTTATGAACTCAGTAGGTTCTCTAAATCAAAAGCCTGGGGAACAACCGTGTGTCCTGGAGAGAAATTCATCTTCCAGTATCATCACCATTACTGTCCATAACAAGTGTTAAACATTTACTCCATGCCAGGCATTATTCTGTAGCTGACGTTACAAGACTGAATATAGTTGTTTGTTTCAAGAAATAAAAATCGGTCTGAGGAGAAAGGGTATGTGCAGGAAGAGACAGTCTGTGATAAATATTAAATGCTTGCTTCCAACAACTGTTAATGAATTTAAGTCTGAGATGGTCAATAAAAGCATCAATCAGGAGGAAGCTGCACTAGGCTTTGAGGAAAAACAGTGAAGAAGCTGGGGAAAAAGAGGACATTCTAAATGCATGTAGACTGGCATTTCTCAAATATCTTTAGGACCTTGTGAAATGTATAATCCTGACACTTCTCCCAAGAGATTCTGAGTCGGTACACTGAGAGAGGGTACTTGCACATTTAAAATATCGATTAACTGATACATAAGTGGCCATAATATTGCAACTCAAAGAGGTATCAGAAGACTGATGTGTTGACATCATCTAGAGGCTTATTAATACATACTACATGTCAGAGCCCACCCCACTTCTCCTGGATCAGAATCTACATTTTAATAATATCCAATGACTGATATTAAATTTGATAAGCAGTGGGTTTTATGAGACAATTCCTATTCAGTTCAATCCTGAGAAATACTATCAAATCAATAGACCTTGCAAGAGATAGAATCATATAGGGCAAGTATAGAAGATAGGAGAAACATAAGCATTAGTTCAATGCCAGAGTCACCAGCCCTCACTTTTATCAGCAAGATCATAGCAGACATTTATTGGTTACCAGAAATGTTGCCCAAAAGAAAAGGCTTATTGCTTTGGCATTGAAGGATACCCAAACAGACTCAGAACTTGTCAAGTACAAGTACAAGAACAATATCTAAGTACATTCAGAAGAGAGAGGAATTAGTTTCCCTAGGGGAAGCTCAGAAGCTTTCCTTTCTGTTGGAATTTGCTGGGGACATCCTGTAATTTTATTGGCTACATCTAGCAAGTTTAACTATGGTTATGAAAAAGAATATCATTCTTGATCTCTGTGTTTCGGTGTGTGTACTTCAAAAAGTAAACAGAAAAATGAAATTAAAAGAAAGAAATATTTTATTTCTTAACATACACTCTATCCATTTCAAGACACTTTTGTAAGCAAAGATACCAGCCATGTAGTCCATTCCTAAAGGACTGAGAGTCCTAGGAATTTAACTATTTCAGTGCACTCTTTTTTACATTATTAACTGAAGGAAAATATGGAGATCTTTAAAGAGTTTTTTTAAGATAAGGAAACAAGGCCGGCGCCGTGGCTCAACAGACTAATCCTCCGCCTTGTGGCGCCGGCACACCGGGTTCTAGTCCCGGTCGGGGCGCCGGATTCTGTCCCGGTTGCCCCTCTTCCAGGCCAGCCCTCTGCTGTGGCCCGGGAGTGCAGTGGAGGATGGCCCAAGTGCTTGGGCCCTGCACCCCATGGGAGACCAGGAAAAAGCACCTAGCACCTGGCTCCTACCATCAGATGAGCGCACCTAGCACCTAGCACCTGGCTCCTGCCATCGGATGAGCGCGGTGCGCCGGCCGCAGCGCGCCATCCGCAGCAGCCATTGGAGGGTGAATCAACGGCAAAGGAAGACCTTTCTCTCTGTCTCTCTCTCTCTCACTGTCCACTCTGCCTGTCAAAAAAAAAAAAAAGATAAGAAACAAAAGAATATACAGAGTCAAATCAGGACTATGAGACAGATGCCTAATGATTTCCCTTCAAAATTCTTGGAAAATTCTCCTTGTTGGATGAGCGGAATGAGCAAGAGCATTGTTGTGGTGGAGAAGGATTCTTTGGTGAAGTTTCTCGCAGTATTTTTCTGCCAAGCCTTCAGTTAACTTTCTCAAAATACTCTCACAATAAGCAGATTTTATTGTTCTTTGGTCCTCCAAAAAAAAAAAAATCAACAAAATTACCCCCCCTCCAAACAAAGCCAAAAAAATTGAAACAAAACCAAAAACCAACAACCTGTTTCCATGATCTTCGCTCTTGATCTTTGTACTTTTGCTTTGACTGGACCACTTTCTCCTCTTGGTAGCCGTTATCTTGTTTGCGCTTGTCTTCAGTGTTACACTGGTAAAGCTACATTTCATCTTCTGTGACATTGTTTTGAAGAATTGCTTCAGGTCCCACTTGTTTGAAATTTCCAGTGAAAGCTCTGCTCTTATCTACACTGCTCTGGGCACAACAATTCTGGCACCCATCAAGCAGAAAATTTGTTCCACTTAAATTTTTCACTCAGAATTGTATAAGCTGAACCAATTGGTTTGTCTATGGTGTTTGTTATTCTTTCTACTGGTACTTGTCTTTTCAACTTGGCATGAACAATATTTAAATTTTTCTTCTCAAATTAATGCAGTTGTATGTCATTGCAAGCCCCATTCAACATTGTCTCAGCGCTCTCTCTCTCTCCCTCTCTCATTTAGTTAGTTAGTTAGTTGAAAGTAAGAGTTATAGAGAGGGAGAGGTAGGGGGAGAGAGAGAGAGAGAGAGAGAGAGAGAGGGTTCTTCCATCCATTGATTCATTCCCCAAATAGCTGCAATGGTTGGGGCTGGGCAGTCCAAAGCCAGGAGCCAGGCACTCCAAGAGCCTAAGCACCTGAGCTATCTTCTACTGTTTTCCCATGTGCGTTAGCAGGGAGCTGGATCAGAGTGGAACAGCCAGGACTCAAACCAGCACCCATATGAGATGCCAATGCTGCAGGCAGTGGCTTTACTTGCTATGCCATAGCATCAGCCTCATCTCCTATCTTCTTTAAATTTGTAAAATCCAACTTTTTTGGGACATTGTCCCCATAAACTATTTATAAAGCATTAGTGATTTTACTATTCCTCAACCATTCTATACCATAAATTTGATGTTTGCTCTTGCCTCAATCTTAGCAGAATTCATGTTGTTCTAATAGAGCTCTTTCCAATGATGACTTCTCCTTCTTAGTGGCACAAACAAGATCCTGTTTAAACATGTTACAACAAGTTAGTATGAGTTTATTTTGGCAAGAAAGTTTAGAAATCCATGCATAGTTTTTTCATAATATGCACTTTCCATGAACTTTTTAAAGACTTCTCATATATGCATGCATGAAATATATTCTATACAATATTGTATCTCATAGAATTATAACATGTGAAATAATAAGAGTATATATTGTTATTAAATATAGTATTTAATATAATATATAATATAGTAAATATAGTATAGTCATACATGGCCTAAGACAGGATATGTTCTGAGAAATGCATTCTGATGTTATGGTTTGGATAATAGTTTGGATGTCTGTCCCCCAAAGGCCCATTTGTTGAGGGCTTATGTTGATGACTTAGTATTGATGAATTAATGATAAAGGTTTGATCTAATTATTGTATCTAGGAGGTAAGCTCAATGGGAGGTCTTTAGGTCATTACTACTTGGAAGGTAGTTCACATGAGAGAGTTGCTAATTGAAACCAGCCCCACTGTCTCCCTCTGCTACCTGGCTCACCATGCGATTATTTCTCTACCATCCTCCAGCCTCAGCAACTTCCTGAACCAACTGGAGCAGCCTTATCTTGGACTGTGAACCTCCAAATGATAAGGCTAAATAGATCTTCTTTCTTCCTAAAAAGCTCCTTTCAGACTCTGTAGTCAAAGCAATGAAAAGGTGACTAATACACATTATACAAACATCTTAGAGAGGGCTGACCTTAGCTAAAAGGGCTCCATCACTAGGCAATATAACATTTCCAAAAGTTTAAGAGAAAACCTTCAAGTATATAAGAAATATCCATTTCTTTATTTCTTGAAAAAATCTAATTAAAAGACTCAAGAATTAAATTTATATCAATATCAGAGGTTTCCCTCTCCAGCTGAGCTTTATGGGATACTGTGGAAAACAGAGAGAATCTAACTTTGTCCATCTAGGTTTCTGTTCACATCTACATTGTTCAGACACATAGTGGTCACAAACACTGGAAGTCTGACAGCTCTTTTCCTGCATGCCACTCATAAGCAGTCACCAGGAAACAAGGATGAAGTTATGCATGAAGCCCAAGCCTCTGTGTAGGTTTGCATGGCCTCCAAAGTCTTGCCGGTTCTTTGACACGCCTCTACCAAGCAGGGCTCAGGGCCTCTCTCTTTCAACACTTCCTTATTTTAAGACTATGATGTTGGGGCAGCATTGTGGCGTAGCAGGTAAAGCAGCCACCTGCAATGCTGGCGTCTCGTATGGACTCCAGTTCAAGTGCAGGCTGCTCCACTTCTGATCCAGCTCTCTGCTAATGGCCTGGGAAATCAGTGGATGGCACAAGTACTTTGGCCCCTGCCACCCACATGAGAGATTCGGAAGAAGCTCCTGGCTCCTGGCTTTGGCCTGGCCCAGCCCCAGCCTTTGTGGCCATCTGGGGAGGGTACCAGCAGATGAACGATCTTTCTCTTTCTGTCTCTCGCTCTGTAATCTTGAGAAATTATATCATTCTGCTGCGTGATTGCTATGGAAAGAGAAATATTTTCTTTTTGCTCACAAAGATACTTGTCAAACTCTTCTGAGCTCTGTGTTAAGAGAGAGAGAGTGAAGAAAGTATTTTGCAAGCAATTTTCTACTTTTAGCCCTATTACATAAAACCTCCTCTGAGACAAGGGTGTACAACAACAAATAAAAAAGTGGTTATCATTTTGCTAAGGAGGATGGATGCAACACACACCCTGGATCCAGGTGCACATTTGCAGCAGTGCTGAAGACACTGCTTGGGATGCCTCAGCCCATATTGAAATGCCTAGGTCTGAGTCCTGTCTCTCCTTCCAGTTCAAGCTTTCTGCTAATGCACACTCTGGGAGGCAGCAGGTGATGGCTCAAGTACTTGGATCCCTGCCACCCATGAGATTGAGTTCCAAGCTTCTGGTTTTGGTCTGACCTTGCCTAGGCTGCTGTAGGCATTTGGCAAATGAAGATCTTTCTTCCTCTGTCTGTCTTTCTTTCTCAGCCTTTCAGATTAAATAAATAAGTAAATTTGAAAAGAACACACCCAAGATTACAGCCAAGTAAGGCAAAGAACCCAGAATGAACAATGTAAGGCGGTCCTTATTTTTATGTCTGTGGAAGTATTGTGTTGGTTTCTAAGACTGAGTGCTTTACTACATTTTAACACCTTTAATAAGATATAATTCAAATACCATACAATTCACTCACTTAAATTATGCAGCTCAACGGTTTTCTTAAGTTACATGCACAATTTTGCTCAAACATCATCACAATCCTTTTTTAGAACATTTTCATCACCTCATAAAGAAATAGTGTGTACTTAGCTATCAGCCTATCTCCCCACCCCCAGGCCTAAGCAACAAGAATCTACTTTCTAGCTCTGTTGATTGCCATGTTCTTTTTTTTGTTCTTTTTTTTTTTTTTTTTTTTGACAGGCAGAGTGGACAGTGAGAGAGAGAGACAGAGAGACAGCACCGCGCTCATCCGATGGCAGGAGCCAGGAGCCAGGTGCTTTTCCTGGTCTCCCCATGGGGTGCAGGGCCCAAGCACCTGGGCCATCCTCCACTGCACTCCCGGGCCACAGCAGAGGGCTGGCCTGGAAGAGGGGCAACCGGGACAGAATCCGGCGCCCCGACCGGGACTAGAACCCGGTGTGCCGGCGCCGCAAGGCGGAGGATTAGCCTGTTGAGCCACGGCGCCGGCCGATTGCCATGTTCTTAACATTTCATCCAAATGTTTTTATGACTGGCTTCTTACAAAGATACTTCACAAAGTTTGTGCAAAATGCATATCATGAAAAAACTATGCAGGGATTTTAAACTTTTTGCACCAAAATAATCTTATCTTTTACTTCTGTTTTCTATAATCTTTTTGAAGTACCCTCATATTTTTTAAAAAAGTTCATTTATCTATTTGAAAGGCAGAGTTATAGAGAGGCAGAGGCAGAGAGAGAGAGAGAGAGAGAGAGAGAGAGAGTTCTTCCATCTGTTGGTTCACTCCCCAATTGGCTGCAATGGCTGGAGCTGCGCCGATCTGAAGCCAGGAGACAGGAGCATCTTCCAGGTCTCCCACACAGGTACAGGGGCCCAAGGACTTGGGTCATTTTGTACTGCTTTCCCAGGCCATAACATAGAGCTGGACAGGAAGTGGAGCAGCTGGGCCTCAAATCGGTGCCCATGTGGGATGCTGGCACTGCAGGTAGCAGCTTTACTTGCTATGCCACAGTGCCAGCCCCTCCTCATAATGTTTTTGCATTTTTTCTGTGTTGTAGTGTATATCAGTACTTCATCCCTTGTTCACAGCTGAATAATATTCTAGCGTATTGGCATTGCACTTCAGAGTAGTCACCAACATAGAAGCATCATGTTCAGGTTTTTACTTTCAGTTATTATGTTTTCTATTTCTAGAATTATCTTACATTGTTTTGAAAATTTGTTTTAGAACTCTTCCTGGTTGCTATTCTCTGCTGAAATCTTCAAACTTGTCTTTTTAAACAATGTGTAGTCAGCATAGTTGTTCCATATCTAAAATCTTTGTGTCTGTTTGTCTTGTTTATTGTTTTTGCCAGATCCTGCTCATGGACTAGATTCATGGGGAGCCTTGTATGCATGTATTTGGAGGTTATATTTGAAAAGCCATCTGTGGAAATAAATTTAGACTTGCAATGAAAGTTCTTTTCCCTAGAGAGGATTTTTCAGATGCCAAGGAGTTCAACTACTTTCCCTGGTGCTCTGGTGACCCTGAGTAAGCTGTGACTTCATGTGAGATTTTTTTTCTCCCAGTTTATCCTCACTCTGAATGTGTAGCTCTTTGGGGGATACCAACACATTGTGAGAAAAGTCTCCTGCTAGACTTAGCCTTGTGTAGACCTTTCACTTGGTTTTCTGTCTGTTTTATCCATAAGAGTTTTTCAGGATTGGCAAATCCTCTCAAAGCAAAAGCCAAGTTTTGCAGTTACCTCCCTGAGGTAACATTTTCCCTTCACTTTGGATCCAGCAATTTCTTACTGGCTTATCGTGTCTCCTCTATTGTTTAACAAAAGGTTAAAAAAAATTGCTGAGCCTTCTTGTTTAGGCAGGAAATTTAGTACAACTAAATAAGTATTCCATTTGGGCAAAGTACATTCTAT
The DNA here is from genome assembly GCA_949820135.1 of Sylvilagus floridanus. NCBI lineage: Eukaryota > Metazoa > Chordata > Mammalia > Lagomorpha > Leporidae > Sylvilagus > Sylvilagus floridanus. Next base: position 62,933,122 of record OX463224.1, on the reverse strand, counting down.
TTATTCATTTATTTATTTAAAAGATTTTATTTATTTATGTGAGAGGTAGAGTTACAGACAGTGAGAGGGAGAGACAGAGAGAAAGGTCTTCCATCCGCTGGTTCACTCCCCAACTGGCCGCAACAGCCGGAGTTGCGCTGATCTGAACCCAGGAGCTAGGAGCTTTTTCCAGGTCTCCTACATGGGCACAGGGGCCCAAAGACTTGGGCCATCTTCTACTGCTTTCCCAGGCCATAGCAGAGAGCTAGATGGGAAGAGGAGCAGCAGGGACTAGAACCGGTGCCCATAGGGATGCTGGCGCCGCATCCTACTGAGCTACTGCACCGGCCCCTGGGCAAAGTATATTTTAAATAATCATCTTTTAACTGTAAAGTATTAGGTTAAGCTGGTCCACTGTGGTGTTTTTATGATGATTCTCATTTTGTAGGACTCTTAGCTTATCTTCATTTACCCCTATAATAATTAAAAATAATAATGAATGTTTTTATGCATGAAGCTGTTTTTGCTTTTTGCCTTATTCTGTGCACCCACATTCTTCAGAGTACAATTACTGGACAATACACTATAAATGTTCAATGTATTTGATTTACAAGGGGTAAACTAATTTCTCATTAATCAAATTGCAAGATTTTAATCTTAGTTCAATCTTTTAAAACCAAGCCCAGGGGGTTGGCACTGTGGCGCAGTTAGTTAAGCCTCTGCCTGTGGTGCTAGCATCCCATGTGAGCACCGGTTCAAGTCCTAGCTGTTCATTTCCCATCCAGCTCCCTGGTAATGGTCTGGGAAATCAGTAGATGATGGCCCAAATGCTTGGGCCCTGTACCCATGTGGGAGCCAGAAGAAGCTCCTGGCTCCTGGCTTCAGGACAACTCTGGCTGTTGTGGCCATCTTGGGAGTGAAACAGTGGATGGAAGACTTCTCTCTCTCTCTCTCTCTGTCTCTCTCTGCCTCTGCCTCTCTGTAACTCTGCCTTTCAAATAAATAAATAAATAAACCCTTAAAAAAAAGAAATTATGTTGAGGCTGACACTGTGGTACAGTGGATTAAGCCATCTGCTGCAGTGCTGGTTGGCATCCTATATGGGCACCAGTTTGAGACCCTGTTGCTCTATTTCTGATCCAACTCCCTGCTAATGCACATGGGAAAGCAATGGAAAGATTGCCTAAGTCCCTGAGCCCCTGATGTGAGAGACCTGGAAGAGTCCCTGGCTCCTGGCTTCAGCCATTTGAGGAGTGAACCAGCAAATGGAAGAATCTCTCTCTCTCTCTCTCCCTGCCCCCAACTCTGCCTTTCAAACAAATAAATAAATCTTTATTTAAAAATGTTTTAAAAGATTTATTTTAAAAATTATATTAAATCTCTAGATCAATTAGGAACAACTGACATCTTAAAACTAATGAGTTTTTCAGTTGGCGCTGCAGCTCAATAGGCTAATCCTCTGCCTAGCGGCGCCAGCACACTGAGTTCTAGTCCCAGTCGGGAAGCCGGATTCTGTCCCGGTTGCCCCTCTTCCAGGCCAGCTCTCTGCTGTGGCCCAGGAGTGCAGTGGAGGATGGCCCAAGTGCTTGGGCCCTACACCCCATGGGAGACCAGGAGAAGCACCTGGCTCCTGGCTTCAGATCAGCGTGGTGCGCCAGCCGCGGCGGCCATTGGAGGGTGAACCAATGGCAAAGGAAGACCTTTCTCTCTGTCTCTTTCACTGTCCACTCTGCCTGTCAAAACAAAAACAAAAACAAAAACTAATGAGTTTTTCAATCCATGAAACTGGTATATCTGTTTATTTTAAAAATATTTCTCTTAATTTCTCTCAGCAATGTTATTTAGTTTTCAGTGATGAAGTTTGCTAAATTTTAAGTATATTCCTAAGCAGTTTGTTTTTTATGCAAATGTAAATGGTTTCTTTTTTTATAGCTTAACTTGTAACTGAACAACACACAGGAGTTATGAAGAAAGAATATGGGATTCTATGCAAAGGAAACAAAATTAAAAGGACATTTGGATGCTAATAGCTCAAAATGATAAATGTCTACTTCTGTTCTCTTCCTTGCTGACATGGAAGAAATATTGCTGAGGTGATTAATAGGAACAACAAAGAAAATCTATTCTCTCTGTAAATTCCAGAGTGTACAACTATCCACCTAAGAGGTCTATGTACTAGCATTTATTGGACAGTATTAGCATAATAATAGTTCCCTAATAGATGTAGATATTACCATCCAATAATAGAACAATAATATCTAATAAGTTGTTGCATTAGTTAGAGCTCTTTTGGAGAAGAATAGATTTGGAGAAATTATGCTCCCTGACTTTAAGTCCTCTTATAAAGCTGCAGTGATCAAGAGTATTATGTATTGGGCTGGCGCCGTGGCTCACTTGGTTAATCCTCCACCTGCAGCACTGGCATCCCATATGGGTGCCAGGTTCTAGTCCCGGTTGCTCCTCTTCTAGTCTAGCTCTCTGCTGTGGCCCAGCAGGGCAGTGGAGGGTGGCCCAAGTACTTGGGCCCCTGCACTCTCATGGGAGACCAGGAAGAAGTACCTGACCTGACTCCTGGCTTTGGATCGGCACAGCGCCGGCCATAGTGGCCATTTGGGGAGTGAACCAATGGAAGGAAGACCTTTCTCTCTGTCTCTCTCTCACTGTCTATAACTCTATCTGTCAAAAAAAAAAGAGTATTATATATTACCAGCATGAGGCTAGATGAGTGGATCAATGGGATAGACCAAAGAGCTCAGAAATGAACCTATAACCATTTGATTTTCAACAAAAACACCCATGCAAGCCACTGAGAAGTGGAAAAATCTCTTCAGCACATGATGCTGGAACAACTGAATACCCATAACAGAAAAAAAAATCAGCCTCAATCCCTACCCCATGTCCAAAGTTGATAGATTTATCTTAGACATATTGTACACAGAAGGAAAAAAGCCACAACTGTACAGCTTCTAGAAGAAAACAAAGTAGGGTATCTTTGCAACATGGGAACAGGGAAAGGCTTCTTAGGATAGAGAAAGCATTAATCACAAAGTAAAACTAATAAATTAGTTGTCAGCAAAATTTAACTCAAAAAATCTCATCAAAAGAAAGCCTACGCAAACAATTCTGAAAAGAACTGGAGTGTGATATTCCTTATCATTGCTGGCTTTGCCTTCCCCTTGGTGTTCCCAAAACTGTCTGACTCAAGTTTCAATAGCAGTAAGAAGTTCACCTTTCATAAATGAATGGACAATCCCAAACTTTCCCAGAACCTAGTAGTAAAATGTCAGAGTATCTCTTACGACTGCGAAGCATGACTTCCTAGCAGCACAGAAGGCCTACCTGCAGTCATGTTTGAGGAAATGCAAGTTGGTTATTGGAGAGAATGAAGTTGTGATGTGAGTGAGAGAGAGGAAGAGGCTAATTTAGTTGAAGTGACAGCTTCCGCTCAGGAAGCCAGGTTGGCATCTTTGACAAGAATTGCTACAAAAGCTGTTTAGCCCAAGGCTCTGAATTCACGGTCCAGTTCTACTTCTGTTGACGTCCTTTTGCTGCGGGCCTCTGCTGTTGGAGGGTGTCTGGTCTCTGGCAAACTTCTCTCCACAAATGTTTCCACGTGACTCATGACTGGGCACCTGCCATTCCCAAGAGGATGATTTCTCTAATCCTGTTACCAGGCTGCACTTCCCCTTTCCCATGACTAGAAGATAATATATTATGCCTTGAATATGTAAGAGGAATAAGAAGACCGGGAACAGAGTAATTATAAAGGAGAAGAAGCAACACACTGCAGGAGACCAGAATACACTACCCTAAAATATGCCATCGTAAACAACATTAAAGTATTACTTTGTTCTGAAGGCAATTAAGAAGAAACAGATACAAGAAAAACTCCCTGACTTCTCACTATTTGCCAAAGAACAGGACTTAAATTTACAAAATCCCCTCTTCCCCTCTTTACCAAATGGCGGTGATGGATGGCTGTGCATTGTCTTAACTGCCTTCAGTATCTTCCAATGCTGGGAGCACAGACTTAAGTCTTTCGCTGTTTAGAATACAACTTCACTTTGTTGTAATTAATAAACTTTCATTTTCTGAGCCCTTTCAGGTTTACAGAAAAACCAAGCAGAAAGTATAGTTCCCAGATACTACCTCTCTTGAGTTCCCAGATTCTCCATCTCACACTAGTGTGCTACCTTTGTTTCGACTGCTGAATCAATACTGATACATTATTGTCAACTACAGTCCATAGTTTATTAAGGCTTATTCTTTGTGTTGGATATTCTGTGAGTTTTCACAAATGTTTAATGACACATCTGCCACATGATATGCAGGATACTGTCACTGCCCTAAAAACCCCTGTGTGCCACCTGTTCACCCTCCGTCCTCCCATTCCCTGAAGACCACGGATCTTCTGACTGTCTCCAGAGTGTTGGTGTTTCCGGAATGTCATCTACTTAGAATCATAAAGCATGTAGCCATTTTAAGATTGGATTTCACATAACAAAATGCATTTAGGATTGTTTCCATGTCTTTTCATGACTTGATTGGTTATTTCTTTTTAAAGATTTATTTATTTATTTGAAAGGTGGAGTTACAGAGAGTCAGAGGCAGAAAGAGAGAGAGAGAGACAGAAAGAGAAAGAGAGAGGTCTTCCATCCATTTGTTCACTCCCCAGAAGGCCGCAACAGCTGGAGCTGTGCCAATCTAAAGCCAGGAGCCAGGAGCCTCCTCTGGATCTCCCATGCGGGCGCAGGAGCCTAAGGACTTGGGCCATGCTCCACTGCTTTCCCAGGCCATAGCAGAGAGCTGGATCAGAAGTGGAGCAGCCGAGACTTGAACCAGCATCCATATGGGATGCCGGCACTGCTTTACCCGCTGTGCCACAGCACCAACCCCTGGTTATTTCTTTTCTAAAGTGCTGCAAAATATTCCCTTAACAGGATGCGTTATTTAATCATTCACCTACTGAAGGATACCTGGGTTGCTTCTAAGTTTTGGAAATTATGAATACAGCTTCTATAAGCAAAAAGAAATGAAAGAAATGATTCAGTAAGCTACAGATTAGGAGAAAATGTTCTCAGAAGAATTGGTATTCAGAATATATACAGAATTCCTACAACACAATAATAAAAACACAAAACCAAACCAAACAGGGGGAAATGAGAAGGAAACAACGCACACACACACACACACACACACACATAAATTAATAAAAGACACCTAAACTCTCACCATGCCTTTTGATTGCAAGTGATGTAAACTTAATCTAGCTGAAGTATACAACTGAACTTTTGTACAACAGTGAGAATATGCTGAATGCCCTTGAGCTGTACGCCTAAAAATGGTTAAACTGTAAATCTTATATGTGTTTTCAAATATCTATTTTCATATCTCATGTGGATTTTTAAAAATTACATTTCTTGGTGTATGTACCTGAGAAAAGTGGGAGAGGAGCTAGCTGCAGTCCCCCGAATCCTGGCGGAAGAATTTCTCTGTCTTTCAGCTCCACTTCCTCTCACTTAATTTTCACAACAAGACAGTCATGACTGCAGATAGCTCCAAGCAACCCTAACAGGAAGGAGACGATTTCTCTCTCTGCTTCAGTAGATAACAAATTTCAAGGAAAGCCTGGTCCAGCTTGGGTCACGTGTCCACACCCTATGGCCATGGAGGGAGGGTGCTCTGGGGAGTCACTGCCCAAGAATCACAAGTCGATAGTGCAGAAGGAACAGTGCCTCCGAAGGCAAAGCAGAGTGCTGGGCCTGCAAGAAGGGAGAGAGGGGTGCTAAACAGACCAGCAAACCAGGCGCCTGAGTTTCTCTGCCTTGACTTTAAATGCATTTTTTACCGTCTGTCAGTCTTCTTTCTTGGTTCTTACTGAAACACCCTAATTCTCATTTAATTATTCAGCAGCTTTATAATGCGCACCTACTGTGGTGCTACACGTTCTTCTAGGCATCAGGGCAGAGTGTAAACAAACCAAAGTAAGGGTTTCTCTCCTTATACAAAGTGTTTGCCAACTCTGCATTGTACGTTTGCAAGCACCACCAGTAAAGAAAAATGTGGAAAAGTCGGCTACATTTGAAACAGGTTAAAAATGGCCTTATACTTTAAGTGGTGTACTAGCGTTCTTTACCTAGAGGCCTGAATATATGTGTCATATTGCACTTTGAAAAACATGAAATGGGGCCAGCGCTATAGTGTAGCCGGTAAAGCCACCACCTGGGATGCTGGCATCCCATATGGGTGCTGGTTCATGTCCCAGCTGCTCCACTTCCGATCTGGCTTCCTGCTAATGGCCTGAAAAGATGGCCCAAGTGCTTGGGCCTCTGCCACCAAGGAGGGAGAGCCAGATGAAGCTCCTGGCTTCAGCCTGGCCCAGCCCTGGCTGTTGCTGCCACTTGGGGAGTGAACCAGCAGCTGGAAGATGTCTCTCTTCGTGTCTCTCCCTCTCTTTCTCTGTAACTCTGACATTCAAATAAACCACACATACACACACACACACACACACACACACACACACACGAAGTAGCATATTAATTTCAGTTCTAAACCTTGATTTCCCTAGTTTGTGTTTATAATCTTTTCTGGCTGCTTGATAACTCATTTTGAAAATACATTGCTTTCTATGTGAAATTGTATTGTAGACGCTAAAGTGCTATACCATTCCACTCCATCCCATCCCATGCCATATCATACTATACTAGACTCTTGAGAGGTGCCTTGTTTTCTTGTAGAGAGAGGGAGTGAGGGAGGGAGGGAAAGAGAGAGAGAGTTAATTCTGTTTATCCAGGGAAAGAATTGGTAGCCTGTAGTCAATTTGCTAGCCTAACTTGCTAGCCCTAACAAGATTTCATTTCCTGGATAAATCCAAACCCCCCTCCTATTGTAATACGCAGACAGAGCAGTCTAATGTAGACAATGGAAAACTGAATTTGTTGGAGCCAGTTCTTAATGAGAAGCTCTGATTTTATGACAATGTTATGCTTTCAGTCTGATGTATCTTGGAAAGTTTCTAAGATTAGAAGAAAATTACTTAGTATGGACTCAAACCAACAGGGGAAAACTCCACATTATCTGATAAAGTGAAGTCTGACATGTACGACTTTATTGTTTCAAGAATTCTATGACTTTCTATGGATTTTATTGTTTAAAGAATTCAACAGGGGCTGGCACTGTGGGGTAGTGGGTTAAGCCTCTGTCTGAGGTGCCAGAATCCCATATGGGCACCAGTTCAAGCCCTGGGTGCTCCTCTTCCTATCCAGCTCTCTGCTATGGCCTGGGAAAGCAGTAGAAGATGGCCCAGGTCCTTGGGCCCCTGCACCCACATGGGAGACCCGGAAGAAGCTCCTGGCTCCTGGCTTCAGATCAGCTCAGCTCCAGGTGTTGTGACCATTTGGGAAGTGAACCAGCAGATGAAAGATCTCTCTCTCTACCTCTCCTTCTCTCTGTGTGTAACTCTACCTCTCAAATAAATAAATAAATCTTTAAAAAATAAATCATAAATCATAAGTTGGAACAAGTTATTATATATGTATATATGTGATTTTAAATTATATTTCTATATTATAATAAGGATATATATACATATTTAAATATACATATTGGGCTGGAAAAAACCTGAATTTGTTTATTTTTATTTTCACTTTATTTATTTGAAAGGCATAGAGACACAGAGAGAGATCTCTCATCCACTGATTCACTCCCCAAGTGCCCACCATGGCCAGAGCTGGGTCAGGCCAAGGCTGAGAGCCAGGAACTCCATCCAGGTCTCCCACATAAGTAGCTGGGACCCAAGTACTTGAGCCATCACTGCTGCCTCCCAGGGTGTGCATTAAAAGGAAATTGAAATTGGAAACAGAGCTGGGACTTGAATCCAGTACTGCCTCCCAAGCAATACCTTAACCACTGCACCAAACACCCATCCCGTCTTTGTCTTCTGACCTCGCAGCCCTGTCAGATAGTCCCACTTGGATATTTGGATATTTCATAGGCAAGTATAGATATTCTGACTCCATTTTGTAAACATTTAATTCATTAATTTTATTTATTTGAAAGGGAGGGAGAAAGAGAGTGAGACAGAGATAGAGATAGATGCTGGCTCATTCCCTATATGCACACGGCAGCCAAGACTGAAAAAGGCCAAAACCAAGAAGGAGCCTGGGACCCAAGTACTTGAGCCCATTAAGTGCCAGGGACCCAAGTACTTGAGCCATCATCTGCTGCCTCCCAGGGTGCTTGTTAGCAGAAAGCTGGATTGGAAGAGGAGCTGGGACTCAAACCCAGGTACTCCAATACAGGATGCAGGCATCCCAAGTGGCATCATTTGGCTATGCCAAATGCCTGATCCATTATTTTAATTCTACCATTTTAATGTCTCTATTTCAACTCTGAGGGCCTGTTGAGTATAAAAAATAATTTCATCAGAATTAGATCAATATTGATGAGCTTTCATAAAGAAAATATTTTATGGAATAAATTCTGTGAAATTGATTTAAGCCATAAAAATTTTGTATTTCTAGCAATTTTCTCCCATTATTCCCTCTCATTTCAATTTTTTTCTAAAAAAATTTTTAAAGATTTTATTTATTTATTTAAGAGGCAGAGCTACAGACAGAGAGGGAGGTCTCCCATCTGCCGGTTCATTCCCCACATGACTGCAATTGTTGGAACTGGGTTGATCTGAAGCCAGGAGCCGTGAGCTTCCTCTGGGTCCCCCATGTGGGTGCAGGGGCCCAGGGACTTGGGCCACCTTCCACTGCTTTCCCAGGCCTTAGCAGAGAGCTGGATGGGAAGTGGAGCAGCTGGGACTTGGAACTGGCATTCATATGGGATGCCTGGCACTGCAGGCTGGGGGTTTAACCCGTTGGGCCACAAGCTGTCCCCTAAAATTATTTTTGAAACAAGTTTCTCTCTTTTAAAGGTTTGATTCATTGATTAGTTTTTGCTCACATCATATGGACTGAAATTTCCATAACTTCTACCGTTATGTATTATTTCCACAAAAATCTATTTTTCCCCCTGGGGTAGATTTTCTAACTCTATTTTTAAAGATTGATTTATTTGAAAGGCACAATGACAAAGAGAGAGAGAGAACACGCGCGGGCGAGCAATCTTCCATCTGCTGGTTGATTCCCCAAGTGGCCACAACAGCCACAGCTGGGCCAGTCTGAAGCCAGGAGTCAGGAACTCCATCCTGGTCTCCAGCAGGGGTAGCAGGAACTGAAGTCACTGAGGCTTCATCTGCTGCTTCCCAGGCACATTATCAGGGATCCGGATCCGAAGCTGAATAGCCAGGTCTCAAAACAGCTCTCCAACGTGGGATGTGGGTGTCCCAAGCCGCAGTCTGGCTGCACCATAATGCCAGCAGCAGTTTAATGTTTTTTTTTTTTTTTTTTTTGAGAAACCAATTGCAAGGAAAAAAAGTAGGAAGGGAGAAAACTGAATTAAAAGAAACTTAGGAAACATGTCAACTAAATGCCATTGGTGGATCTTGTCTGATTCTACTTTAAACAAATAGAACATTAAACAAGATTATGAGACAACATAGGAAATTTGAACACTGATAGGAGATTTAATGATATTAATTAGTTATTATTTATTTTTAGGTTTGATAATGATATCTTGTTACATATTTTTAAAGATTTTTAAAAATTTCTTTGAGGGGCCAGCACTGTGGTGTAGCAGGTGGAGCCGCTGCCTGCAGTGCCAGCATCCCATATGGGTGCTGATTCGGGTCCCAGCTGATCCACTTTCTATCCAGATCTCTGCTATGGCCTGGGAAAGCAGTGGAAGATGGCCCAAGTCGTTGGGTCCCTGCACCCATGTGGGAGACCCAGAAGAACTCCTGGCTCCTGGCTTCAGATCAGCTCAGCTCCAGGTGTTGTGGCCATTTGGGGAGTGAACCAGCAGGTGGAAGATCTCTCTCTCTGCCTCTCCTTCTCTCTGTGTGTGCCTTTCAAATAAATAAATAAATCTTTAAAAAAATTTTTCTTTGAAAGGGAGAGACAGAGAGATAAAGGCAACTTCCATCTTCTGGTTCACTTCCCAGATGACCACAACAATAAGGGCTGGACCAGGCTGAAGCCAGAAGCCTGGAATTCCATTGGGGTCTCCCATGTGGGTGGCAGGGGTCCAAGTACTTGGGGCATCTACTGTTGCTTTCTGAGGTGCTTAGCAGAATTGGATCAGAAGTGGGGCACTCAGAGCCGGCGCCGTGGCTCAACAGGCTAATCCTCCGCCTTGTGGCCGGGTTCTAGTCCCGGTTGGGGCGCCGGATTCTGTCCCGGTTGCCCCTCTTTCAGGCCAGCCCTCTGCTGTGGCCCAGGAGTGCAGTGGAGGATGGCCCAAGTGCTTGGGCCCTGCACCCCATGGGAGACCAGGAAAAGCACCTGGCACCTGGCTCTTGCCATCGGAAGAGCTGCGGTGCGCCGGCCGCAGCGCGCCGGCCGCGGCAGCCATTGGAGGGTAAACCAACGGCAAAGGAAGACCTTTCTCTCTGTCTCTCTCTCTCTCTCACTGTCCACTCTGCCTGTCAAAAAAAAAAAAAAGTGGGGCACTCAGGACCTGAACTGGCACTCTGATATGGGATGCCAATACTGCCAGCAATGGCTTAATCTGCTGCACCACGACTGTTATTTTAAGGGCCCTTATCTTTCAGAGATCCTTGCCGAGGAATTTCCTAGTGAAATAACATGAGGTCTTGGATTTGCTTCAAAATAATCCAGACACAGGAAAAATGAGTGGGAGCACAGATGAAACAAAGGTGGCCCCGGTGGATATTTGTTGAACCATGTGACAGGAAAATGGGACTTCATTACACTAGTTTCTGTGCTGTTGCTGTCTTGAATTTTTCCACAACAGAAGTGATATAGATAAGTAAATCCCATGAAGATTTCATTTTCTAAAAAACAGCACAATTTTATTTACCATGGGCAATTTTAGTCATTGGTCAGTTTTATTCTGATAGTAATTACTTCTACCAATAATGTTTGTTACAAACTAGCTAGAAAATGGATTATTTTAATTTATTTCTTAGCTATCTAAAAAAAAAATTTGTGTTGGGGCCGATGCTGTGGCTCAGCGGATTAAAGCCCTGGCCTGAAGCACCAGCATCCCATATGGGCGCTGGTTCAAGTCTCGGCTGCTCCACTTCCAATCTCTGCTATGGCCTGGGAAAGCAGTAGAAAATGGCCCAAGTCCTTGGGCCTCTGTACCCACGTGGGAGACCGGGAAGAAGCTCCTGGCTCCTGGCTTTGGATCAACGCAACTCTGGCCACTGTGGCCATCTGGGGAGTGAACCAGCAGATGGAAGACCTCTCTCTGTCTCTACCTCTCTCTGTAACCCTGTTTTTCAAAAAAATAAAAGAAATATTTAAAAAAATAAAAAGAAATTTGTGAAAAATTTTATTAGGATGTTTCAGTTGCAAGTCACAATATGCCTTAACACAGTTGGTTACAACTATTAGGGAATTCACTGTTTTCCATAACAAGTTCTGCACTGGGGCCCTCAGGCACTGATTCATTCAATGGCTCAGATGGCTCAGAACTCTGCTGCCATCCTCAGCACATCACCCTTGTCCTCACAGCTGCAAGAGGGCTACTTCATCCTCAGCTATCACATCTGCATCGAATAATGCCCAGGCATTGTGAGAATTATTATTATTAGAATCTAATAATGCCCTCCTCTCCCTCTCCTTCTCCCTCTCTCCCCTCTCTCTCTTCTCTCTTGCCCTCCTCTCCCTCTCCCTCTCTCAACACAGAATCTGTTTGCAGAGGTCCTTAACAGCTTTCTCTGCACATCTAATTGCCCACATCAGACACATACTTAATTAATCCCTGGCAAAGTGAGTGAGACCACGAGGGCCTTAAAATAGTCACCATTCCCTCCTGGAGGGCTGAAGCTGGAGAGCCTGGCGAGGGAAGGTGGATCCTACTTGAAAGCCGGGCTCTGCTAGCATGTCATAAGGAAGACGTGTCACAGGGAGCAGCTTCCAGAACTTCTGCTAGACAGGGAGTGACAAGAAAATAGACAGAGGCAGAGAGGAATAGAGCAAAGAGAGAGGCGCCTTACATTCAGTCCTGAGCGCATCTGTGGCATCAGGATGTCCTGGGGAGGGCATGAAAACATCAGCTTCCACCCACGGGAACCGGGCAGGGGGCGGGGCCGGGGCTGGGAGGTGGAGTTAATGAAGCAGTCAGTTAGTTCCGTCTCAGGTCTTACTTTTGAGTGCATGGATGGTTGCAGTAGAGGGAAATAATGATTGGGTGTAAATCTCATCTTTCTCTATGTGCCCATACTCAGAGAAATTGTCTTTATGTTTTATCTCAATCAGCATAAAGAACAGAACTCTGTACCTGTTTTTATTTTACAGCATTCTTTATTATCAAGAAATAGAATATTATTTGTCTGAAGGGAGCACATTTCATGAAATTCATTTGTGAGTCAGTTTGAAGTTTTTTTTCTGGAAGACTTTTTAAAAGTCTGAGGCAATGAAATCAAGCAAGTAGCCTTAAAGGTTGGCAACAAGCTTCTCTCAAACAGGTTGAGCCAGTTCCTGTTTTTAAACTGAGCGTGCTAAGCCGTTAAACTAACCACAGAGCCTGTAGTTCATTTATTACATGCATTCAAGATCAAAGAAGTGAAGTGCACTCAGCAAGTCACCTGGGGATAGCTCAAATTTTCTATCTAGCCTTGCTGTATAGCTTTTCTCCTTTGTAACTGGCTTTTGGTTGCCATGACAACTGGAGGGCTCAGGGAGAGAAAACGATTGTTTTGATTGCAGGACTGAGAGCGACAGGAAGATTTGGGACAGGTGTGGAAACACGGGGTGGCTGAGCTGATCCTCCCACAGAAACAATGAGGGCTGTGTGGTTGTCTATTCTGTGTGTGTCTATACTGAGTGTTTCTTTTTCTTTCTTTTTTATATTTTCTTATTGGAAAGGCAGAGTTAGAGAGAGGTGGGGAGTGAGAGTGAGAGATCTTCCATCACTATCATTCCCCACATGGCCAGAAGGGCTGGGGCTGGACCAGGCTGAAGCCAGGAGCCCAGTAGCAGGGACCCAAATACTTGGGCCATCTTCTGCTGTCTTCCCATGTGCCTTAGCTGGGAGCTGGACTAGAAGTGGAGTAGTTGGGGCTTGAACTGGCACTCTGATACCAAATGCCAGGATAGCAAGTGGAGGCTTTACCTATAGTACCACAATGTGGGCCCCTATGCTGAGCATTTTGGGGTGTTTTGGAGAGAAGACAGCCATGCTGGCTTTGACAGGTCCTCTCTGAGAAAGTAGAATTCTCAACTCATGGAACAAGGTGGGTGTTAGGATACATTATCCCCTACTTGAGGGGAGATACTGACAACTGGCAGGCACAGACTCCTTGGAAGACAGCTGTTGAGGCCTAGGTGGGAATTGGCCTTACTTGGTACACACTGGTGGACATCGGCCCTCACGTGGGAAGCCTCTCTGAATAGGTCATTGTGTCCAGTTCTGCCCCCATCAAAGTCACCCTTTGGAATCCAGCTGCTGCAGATAGTTTTAGAATTGATTCTTGTTTCTGTCCATGACAGATGCAGAACCTTCCCTCATTATGTATTCCTTACTTTTAGAAAGTTTAGGGGCTGGTGTTGTGGCACAGCAGGTAAAGCCACTGCCTATGATCCCAGCATCCCATATGGGCACCCATTTGAGTCCCAGCTGCCCCCAGTCCAGCTCCCTGCTAAGGCCTGCAAAAGCAACAAAGATGGCCCAAGTGCTTGCTCCCTGCACCCACATGGGAAACCTGGATGAGGCTCCTGGATTCTGGCTTCCATCTGGCCCAGTCTTGGTCATTGCAGCCATTTGGGGAGTGAACCAGCAGGTGGAAGATCAACGGAGGCTCTCTCTCTCTCTCTCTCTGCCTTTCAAGTAAATAAATCATCATAAAAGTTTAGCAATTACATATTAATGATTAATGATGAATTACTTCATTTTCATTTTTACTTGAAAAGGAAACAGGTCTTTAATCACGGATTTACTCTCCAAATGCTGACAACAGCTGGGGCTGGGCCAGGCTGAGGTCAGCAGCTGGACTCCACCCATGTCTCCTCCTGCCTTTCCAGGGTCCACATTAGCAGGAAGCTGGAGTCGGAAGTGGAGCCAGGACCTCGAGCAGGCACTTCAGTGTGAGATGCAGGCCCCTCAAGTGGCATATTAACTGCTGCACCAAATGCATGCCCCAGATTTAATCCTTAAAAAACATTTCCTTTTCATTTGTGTTGGTACTGATTTCAAGTAAAGATAGAGCAAGGTATTTGATCCCCAAACTATGAACTGGACAATTTGCTTGAAATCAGTGATGACTCATTTAACCCTCAGGAACTATTTTCTAGTGAATCACTGACTTGAATTATGTCATTCATTTATTCTAAGTCTGTTCTTTTGTGTTATTTCCTCTGCTTCCTTGACCTCATGTTGGTGAAAAGGGAGTTTGTTGATGTGTAAACCTTGAAAAGTGCATTGATTATACAGTTCTTAGCACCATGTAACTGGAGTGTTCTAAGGCTGCCTTTTTGTTATATTGCTTGTTTTTGGCTTTTTATATTTTATTCCTGAGCGTTCTGCAATCTCTATTTACTACGCATTTGAATCACAAGTATACACAAAAGAAGTGGCTTTTGTGACATGCTAAAACAAGGATGTTATGTTCCAGCTTAATAACAGCCTTGGAGGAAAATATTTTGTCTCAAAAGATTGAATAGGTTCTACTTCAAAGGAGTTTCAGTTAATAAATTTAGGGTGATAAAAAGTCTAAACAGCAATTCTTTGACCCTATAGTATTTTTTATTTAACTATTAATTAGATATAGTTTCATTGTGTTTGTGGCCTTACCTATTAAAGCTTATTTTCACATAGTCGAACAAAACAGGATGTACGTGTTCAACTGCCTTTATTGTGGCACATTATTTCTTTTGGCTGCATTATGGCTTATTTAAAATGATTTCATGGGTGACTGTTTAGCCTAGTAGTTAAGACATTGGTAGGGATGCCCATGTTTCATATTGGAGTGCGTGCCTCCAGGTCCAGCCGCTCCATTTCTGAGCCAGCTTTCTGATGTGCATCCTGGGGAGCAGCGGTGCTGGCTCTCAGTGGGTTCCTACCTCCCATGTGGTTGAGTTCTAGGTTGAGTTTCAGGTTCCTGGCTTCAGCCTGATCCAGCTCTGGCTGTTGTGACCATTTGGGGAGTGAATGGTTGAACAGAAGATATCTTTCTGCTTTTCAGATGAAATGAAATTTTTGAAAAATCATGAGATTGCATATCAGATTATATATTTTGCAGCCACTTTAAAAATTTAGGCTGCAGGGGAGCAGGGGGACCCTGTGGTACAGAGGGTTAAAGCCATGGCCTGCAGTGGCTGCATCCCATATGAATCTGGTTCAATTCCTTGCTGCTCACTTCCAGACCAGCTTCCTGCCAATGCACCTGGGAAAGCAGATGTACACTTTGAGCATGTATGCAAGAATTACCTTAGGACAATTGTTCTTAATCTTGGCAGTATATTGGAGACTTTAAAATACTTGATGCAAGGAGGGTGTTGGGCCTACTTGTTAAAATGCCTGTTAACATTGCCACATTCCATTTTTGGAGCGCTTGGAATTGAAACCCAGGGCTTCAGATTCCAGCTTCCTGCTAATGCAGATCATGTAAGGCAGCAGTAATAGCTCACATGATTGGATTCCCTCTACCCATGAGAGAGACCTAGAATGAGTTGCCAACTCCTGGCTTTTGCTAAGGTTCAGCCCTTGCTCTTGTGGGCATTTGGGGTATAAGTCAGCAGATGGGAATTCTCTGTGCATGTATATGTGTGTCTGTCTCTTGAATTAAAAGAGAAAAAAAAAAAAAAACCTGATTCACCTCCCCAAGAAATTTTAGTTTGGTTGGTCTGAAGTGGGCTCTGGATATCTATGTTAAAAACAGACAAACAACAACAAAAATCAACTCTTTCAGGCTCTTGAGAGCCATTCAGTTTGGTATTTATATAGAAGTGGGATTGCCAGGTTATAGGATAGACGTATCTTCTAGCTTTGCTAGCACTGATCAATTGTCTTCTCAAGTAGTTTGTGCAAAATATACCCCAACAGCAATAGAGCACAGTCTCCATTTCTCCACATTCTCATCTATACTTCGTGTTTTTACTCTTTGCTGTTTCAGACAAGTGCACAATTATACACCATTTAATTTCTATTTCCCTAATTCTTAATGAAGTTGAGCATCCTTTCATTTATTATTATTTTTATTATTATATTTATTGAAATTTGGGATGTCCTTGGCTTTTTTTTTAATCTCTTGTCCATTTTTAAATAGTCATGTATCTTTTTCTTATTGGTATGAGGGAATTCTGGATTCTAAAGCTACAGCCTTGCTGGTTGCAAATATATTTTTCTCCAATTTATGCCTATCTTTGCAGTTTTCAGGTGCCCTTTCTATCTTGCTTTTTTTTTTTTAAAGGAATTTATTAATACTTTAGATTCTCAGGGTCATAGAAAATGCATGATAATTACTACAACACAATTCTCATGTTAACGTGATAGTAATACAAAGAGAACAGATTCGGTATAGTGCATAGACACAATTCTAAGCCCTTTTAAAGATTTACGTTATTTATTTCAAAGACACAGTGACAGAGAGAGGGAGAGACAGAGAGAGAAGGATATTTTCCATCTGCTGCGCCGGGCCAGGCTGAAGCACAGAGCCAGGAGTTCCATCGCTCTCCCACGTGGATGGCAGGGCCCCCAAGCACTTCCACTGCCTTCCCAGGTGCCCTAGCAGGGAGCTGGATTGGAGACAGAGCAACCAGCCCTTGAACCCGCACTCCGATACAGGATGCCAGCAACACAGCCAGCAGCTCAAGCCTCTGTACCACAGCGCCAGCCCCAGTTTCTAAGCGCTTTTATCATACCAAGGCTCTCACTTTCATGTAATCAGATGCAGCAACTTTTCCTTAATGATTTGTGCCCTATGTTTTGTTTGATAACTCCTCCTTTTGAAGTCACAAAGACATTCTCGTATTTTCGTGATAGATTATTACAGTAATGACTGCGATGACTCATACCTTCCCACATCCACTTAGGTCCTCCTCACGTTGACCCTGGACATCGGAGAGTGGATCCTGTGACTTGCTTTGCCAAATGGACATCAGCAAATATGATGTTAGGAGAGGCTTGAAAAGCGCTTGTGCTTTGGGACTTGCCTCTCAGAACAGCCGCCTTCCGGGCTCACCTGCTACATATCTAGCACCAGCTGCTGGTCCGGAGAGTGAAGCCGTCTCAGACCACCTGGCCCAGCCAAGCCTTCCAGGACTGCAGCCTCATGAATGACTACAGGTGAGACCACCACACTCACCACCCAGGGAAATGCACTCAAATCGCTGACCACAGGACTGCAAGCAAATGGAATGACTATTGTACTACACCAGTTAGTTTGGTGTGTGTATACATATGTATATATATACACACACCATATATTTATATATGTATCAAATATATACCATAATTTACATATAATATGCACCATATATATGGCTTATTTATTTATTTGAAAGGTGGGATGAATTTGAAAATGACATAAAATTCAGATTCAAGCATCCAGCATAAAGCATTGTTGAAAGATGTTCATGTTTATTTACCTATTGTCTACAGCTATTTTCAGGCTACAAAGGCAGAGTCGAGTAGTTGTGATAGAGGCCACGTGATCCACAAGACTAACATTTTACCATCTAGTTCATTACAGAAGAACTCTGCCTGGGGCCAGCACTGTGGTGCAGCGGGTTAGGTTAAGCTGCTGCCTTTGGTGTCAGCATCCCATATGGAACTTGGTTTGAGTCCCAGCTGCTCCACTTCTGATCCAGCACCGTGCTAACGTGTCTGGGAAAGCAGTGAAAAATGGCCCAAGTGCTTGGGCCCTTGCACCCAGGTGGGAGACCCAGAAGAAGCTCCTGGCTCCCGGCTTTGGCCTGGCCTAGCCCTGGCTGTTGCGGCTATATGGGCAACCAGCAGATGGAAAATCTCCCTCTCTCTAACTCTGCTCTTCAAATAAATCTTTAAAAGACAAAACAAAAAACCCAACTTTGCCAACCTCTGATTTATGCTAAGCTTAGATGCAGTTACATGATAATGAACACAGAATTCTTTCAGAGAACACATCCAAGGATTGCCAGATAGGCTAGCCAGGAATTTAGCCCAATAGAATTTCATATGTGCCTTGATCCATTGGCTACTGGATATTCTCCATTCTTCCTTTCTTCAGATTGGGACTTTTGTTGCAATTGTCCTGCTGCTCCTCTACCACAGTATTCTGGGAGTGTTGGGAGCAGACAACGCTTAGCCTTAAGCTGAAGGACCACAAACAGCCACATCCTGACCTAGCCAAGAGGATCACACAACACTCAGAGATCTTTCGCTTCAAGCTATCTTCTTTCCACATAAAGTGGACGTGGGAGCAGACATTTGGCCTCGCCGTGGGGCTGCCAGGTGGGTACTCATATCTCATATCAGAGTGTCCTGCCCCACTGCAGCCTCCTTGCTAACATGTACTGTGGGAGGCAGAAAGTGATGCTCAAGTAGTTTTTGTGGAAGATTATTATAGTAATGGCTCCAGTAAATCATACCTTCCTGTATTCTCCCTCTTATAGGGATCCCTGCCACATGGTTCCGGATGTAGGTGAATGAGAACCCCACCCAAGTCACGTGGGAGACACAGACTGTGTTCCTCTTTCCCAGCTTGGCCTGGCCCAGCTCCAGTCATTTCTGGCATTTGGGAAATGAACCAGCAGATGGAAGTGAAGCGCTCTCTTTCTCTGTCTTCCTCTTAAACACACACACACACATTTAAGTATACATGGGCAAAGAAGAGTGTGTTTTGCCGATTGATAACTAGAGAAGTATATTAGCAGAGACTGTTAGTTGCTACACAATATTGATTTTTTTTATATCAGAACTCAATGTTCTGGGCAATAGTTCCTAGTATGAATAATATATAGTCTAAGCCACCCATGAAATCTTCATCTCTCTTATCTAGCATCTTCTGTGCTAGGGAAGGCTTATGATCTCATTGTGGGCAATAGATCTAAGAAGTCTTTGTGTGTGTGAATCTAAAAAATGTATTGATATAAAGAGATAAAGAGATACAGTGCATTTTATAGATACAATTCTAAGAAGATAATCATATTTCCCTTTTTCACCCTCCCTCAGTCCCCCCTCCTTCTTTTCTTTTCATTTCCTTTATTTTTTGCAATAACAGACTTCCAACTTAGTTTATAATCACAGGCTTAATGCACCACTAACTGTAATGCTCAACAAGTTAAAAGTAGAAAAACCACTGTTCCACAGAAGTATAAACAAGGACTGTAAACAGTAGTCAAATTGCAAGATGTCAGTTTCATTATTGTACATTTTTGGTGTATGGCATTCTATATTAGCTGCCACATATCAGAGAAAGCATAGGGTATATTCTTTTGGGGACTGGCTTCTGTCACTAAGCATAAAGGCATCTAGTTGCATCAATTTTGTTCCAAAAGACAGGGTTTCATTCTTTCTATGGCTAAGTGGTATTCCATCATATATATATACCATATTTTCTGTATCCAGCCATCAGTTGATAGACATCTGAGTTGATTCCATATCTTGTCTATTGTGAATTGAGCTGCTATAAATATGGTGGTATGGATATATCATATGCAGATTTAATTTCCTTTGAGTAAATTTCCAGGAGTGCAATGGCTGAGACAACATGGTAGAGTCATTTTCATATCTCTGAGGAATCTCCATACTGTCTTCCACAATGGTTCTGCTAGTTTACATTCCCACAAGCAGTGGATTAGAGTACATTTTCCCCACATCCTCGCCAACATTTATTGTTTGTTGATTTCTGTATGAGAGTCATTCTAACTGGGGTGAAGTGAAACCTCATTGTGGTTTTTATTTGCATTTTCATGATGGCTAATGATCCTGAGCACGTCTTCATGTGTCTGTTGGTCCTCTGAATGTCTTCTTTTGTAAAATGCCTGTTCAAGTCCTTTGCCCATTTCTTAACCCATTTCTTGTTTGTTTTGTGGCTGTTGAGTTTCTTGAGCTCTTTATATATCCGGGATATGAATCTTTTATGAATAACATAGTATACAAATATTTTTTCTCATTCTATTGGTTGCCTCTTCACCTTTTTCTTTTGTAAAAGAATTTCTTTTTTTATTTAAATTTTTCCCTTTAAAATGTTTATTTTTAAGTTTTAATTAGTTTTTCACAGATTCAGTGTGCTGTATAGATTCAATTCTAAGAATGTACTAATATTCCCTTCCTCCCTGCCTTCCCCTCTCCCTCCCCCCCCTTCCTAAGGAGAAGCCTTTTGAGAAGAAGTAATTTGTTTCCTGGTAAAAGGGGATGGATGCTCCAGTGTTACCTCCTAATTTTTCCTCCTTCTTCCAACTGGAGTACAGATGTGATGCCTGGAGCTACAACAGCCAATCTGTGACATTGCAGTGCCAAAAGAACTGCATAAAACAGTGGCTCTGGCCAGCGCCATGGCTCACTAGGCTAATCCTCCGCCTGCAGTGCCAGAACCCCAGGTTCTAGTCCCGGTTGGGGCGCCGGATTCTGTCCTGGTTGCTTCTCTTCCAGGCCAGCTCTCTGCTGTAGTCTGGGAGTGCAGTGGAGGATGGCCCAGGTCCTTGGCCCTGTACCCACGTGGGAGACCAGGGGTAAGTACTTGGCTCTTGGCTTTGGATTGGCACAGCGCTCGGCTGCAATGCGCAGGCCGTAGTGGCCACTTGGTGGGTGAACCAACAGAAAAAGGGAGACCTTTCTCTCTGTCTCTCTCTCTCACTGTCTAACTCTGCTTGTCAAAAAAACAACAACAAAAACAAAACAAAACAAAACAAAAAACAGTGGCTCTGACATTATTGAAGCCACTGAACTAAATCAGAAACCTCCTATTTTGTTGTGTGATGAAAAATACATTCTCAATTTGAGAAACAATTTGAAATTTGTTACTTCCATCTACATGTGTTCCTGTTTTAGGACCCAAGGTCAGCTTTCTAAAAATCAACTTGCCTCGTGATCAGTTTGCCAAATGACCAATCACTGAATTGATAAAGCTCACTCATTTACCTCCAAGTTATCTCTTTTGACTTTCAAGGTAAGAAGATGCATGGAAACTGGGGTACAGCCTTTCTGTCTGACACATGGACACAGCTGCAAACCACGGTCTTTATTTTTGGTGGCAATTGTACCTGGCTAAAAGTCAAGAATTCATTGACCATAGAATCAGAGTCAGCAAATTTATTTCATAAAGGAGTTGATAGCAAATATTTTAGGCTTCGAGACCTGTATTGTTTCTCTCAGAACGATTCCACTCCGCTGCGCTAGTGCCGACGCCTTAGAGAGTATGTTGGTCAACAGAGGCAGCTGTGTTCCAACAACATTTTATTTACAAAAGCAGGTGGCAGGCCTGATTTGGCCCACGGAGTGTAGTTTGCCAGTCTCCTCCATGGAAGAAAGAAAAAAGCGGATAATGATGACATGTAATAGTCCCTGATGTGGTATCTAATATGAATTGCTGTAAACTTTATAAGAAAAATTTTTGCTACATTTAGCCAGTTGTGCGAATTGCTCTTTCAGTGAAAGGCCAGTATATAAGTCAGTTGTGATATTGTGAATGATTTACTCTAAAATTATGTTTTTAAATTGGTTGCTTTCTGTATGTAAAAGAGCTATTGACTTTTTTTTTTTTTTTTTTTGGACAGGCATAGTGGACAGTGAGAGAGAGAGAGACAGAGAGAAAGGTCTTCCTTTTTTCCGTTGGTTCACCCCCCCCAATGGCCGCTGTGGCTAGCGCACCACACTGATCTGAAGCCAGGAGCCAGGTGCTTCTCCTGGTCTCCCATGCGGGTGCAGGACCCAAGGACTTGGGCCATCCTCCACTGCACTCCCGGGCCACAGCAGAGAGCTGGCCTGGAAGAGGAGCAACCAGGACAGAATCCAGCTCCCCAACTGGGACTAGAATCCGGGGTGCTGGCGCTGTAGGCGGAGGATTAGCCTATTGAACCAAGGTGCCAGTGAGCTATTGGCTTTTAAAATTATTTATTTATCTATTTTCATTTTATTTGAAAGGCAGAGAAGCAAAGAGAAATCTTCCATCCACTGGTTCTCTTCCCACATGCCTGCAACAGCTGAAGCCAGGAGCCTGGGACTGCATGCAGGTCTCTCACATGGGTGGAGAGGGACCTAAGTACGGCAGCTGCCTCCCAGAGTGTGCACGGCAGGAAGCTGGATCAGAAGCAGAGGAGTGGGGCCGTGAACCAGACACTCTGACACAGGCTGCAGGCATCCCACGGGGCGTCTTAACCACTGCACAAACGCCTGCCCCCTGATTTTTATGTAACGTTCTGCCCACCAACCTTGCTAAACTCTCCTATTGACCCTAACAGTTTATCTGTAGAATCTTCTGGAGTTCCTACATAAACTTCTATACCATCTGGGAATAATATATTTTGTGTCTTCATTCCAAATTCTTGTATCTTATGTTGATTTTTCTTACTCCATTGGCTGAGGCCTATACTATAAACTTGAATTGGAAGTCTTGTCTTTAAATATTACTTTATAAAAAGATTAGAGCATACATAATAGTCAATACATTCGTTTCATGGAAGGATTCTTGTAAGTGCATTCCTTTAAATCAATAATGATTTAATCTTCATTTAATTTTAATCTTCATTTGATCCTCCCAGCACATCCTGTGATCACATAAGCATTTTCATTCCTGTTGAACAAAATAGGAAACTGAGACCCAGAGAAACAATGAGATATTCCTAAAGTGACAGATATACCAGAGACTGTTCTCTAAATTCAGATTTGACTTAACGTATGCTTTCTCACCTCTAGAGAGTCAGTGCCACCTCGGGACCTTGAATGAAGGGGAGGTGAGAAGACACATCTGGGGTCCTGCACTGGGGCGTAGCAGGGTCAGCCTCAGCCTGCAGCACCAGCATCCCTTATGGATGTCAGTTTGTGTCCCAGCTGCTCTGCTTCTGATCCAGCTCCCTGCTGGAAAGCAGCAGAAGATGGCCCAAGTGCTTGGGCCCCTGCACCCGCTTGGAAGACCCAGGAGAAGCTCCTGGATTCTGGCTTCTGGCTTCCACTTGGCCCAGCTCTGGCCGCTGTAGCCATCTGGGGAGTGAACCAGTGGATGGGGGATCTCTCTCTCTATCTATCTCTGTAACTATGCCTTTCAAATAAATATAAAAATAAATCTTAAAAAAAAAAACAACAAAGACAGGTCTGGTTGAGTAAGTGTACTTTGTACAAGCAATGCTCCCCCCATGTGCGGGTCTAAAGCTGGTCTTTGGGGAAGGTCCAACTCACAAGCTCTAGCCCCGTTTGCCGGAAGTCACTACTGTGGTCTAACTTCCATCTGCCTTCCATATCCTTTTCTAAATTATTTCAGCATTCAGAGGAACAGAAGTAAAAATGTGGGCATGCAAATCTAATATCAAGAATTTTTGAAGACAGAGCTAAGACTTGAACCCAATTATCTTGACTCAAAGGGAAGTGTGTTTCTGTTATACATGCACCTCCCATTCTTCTCCTTCAATGCTAGATACCATTTTTGACTGTGCTAATTATTTTATATGCATATCTTATTTAGCCCTCATGACTTCCTAACATCCTAATTATTACCCTTATTATGTAGTTGAAGTTTAGAGAAGATACGTGACTCACTCAGTGTCATAGATCCAATAAATGGATTTCAGCATAGATTGTTCTAGTTGCGAAAGTCCTGTTGCTGACCATTAGGTTAGACTTAGGAATAGCTGTAGTGATAATGATATTTTTAAAAATTGTTTTAAAGAAATACAAATTTCATAAGTAAACTTTAGGAATATAGTTATTCTTCCCACCATACCCACACTCCCACCCCATCTTCTCCTCCCTCTCCCCTTGCCAGTCCCATTCTCCACTAAGATTTGATGATGATGTTTTAACAGTAATAAAATAATCTATAATTTAATGATAATTACAACAATAATAAAAATGTAGTTGCCCATTATGATGCCACTGCATTGGCCTGAGATACTTTATGATAGCCCTTCGCTTATATT
Organism: Sylvilagus floridanus; assembly: GCA_949820135.1. Classification (NCBI taxonomy): domain Eukaryota; kingdom Metazoa; phylum Chordata; class Mammalia; order Lagomorpha; family Leporidae; genus Sylvilagus; species Sylvilagus floridanus. The sequence goes on along the minus strand of OX463224.1, from coordinate 62,909,015 downwards.
TATCTTTGTAAGTTAAGAGATCAGTGGAAAACCAGACAAGACCTCTCAATAGCTTGCCCATTCATAGTGATAATTGTGTTCTATAATGAATCCCTCCCTGGAAAACTCGTTGAGGATCAACTCTATAGAGTGTTTGTTGAGGGAAAGGAATCGCTTGTGTGTTTATATGGTTGACTGAAGAAGCGAGTCACTGTCAGAAGCAGGGCTGGCTCCTTTTCTGGTCTGGATGCGCAGACGCTGGGAAAAGCTGCTCTTGTTCCGCAGCGGTTGCTGGCTTAGCGTGCTGGGTGTCTCCCACCTTCCCCATCACATCTCCTCTCCAACCTGCTACAGCCTACTCTGGGCCTCGGGCTTCCTTCCACCCTGGCCTCCGGCGGGGTTGGGTTCTGGGAAACACTGGCAGGTGAATGGCAGGAAGAGACGGAGGGTGGAAGGCGATCTGATTGATCTGCTGACATCACTCACGTCAAAGGGCCCTCTCCCCACAGCCATGCTCAACGGCGGGTTCCGGTCGCTGCTACCTCCCCTCACCCGATCAGCCTTACAAGTGATACCTTTGCCCCACCAGGCTGTGGGTACCCTGAGGGGTTACACAACTCTACGTAGTGTTTGTACTCACATCTGTGCTAAGAGTGTCTAGTAGCCTCTCCCCGGCTGAGCTGTTCTGAAAGGCCTCTCTTTCCTAGCAGACAAGCTGAGGTGGCAGGTGGTCATGTCCCTGCCCCATCGCCAGAAAGGCAAGTGTGTAGTAGAGGAGAAGGAGAGCGAGTGATGGAGCTGGAGAGCGAGTCCTGATGCCAGGGAGGCCCACACTTCGTCCCCGAGGCCCTGGTTTCTGCCGCTCTCTCTTCTATTCTGTGAGTTGCCCCATGGAGTTATTATTCGATTAAAGCATGTTTGTGTTACTGTTAACTGTATACTAAATGGCGTGCAGGCCAGCAACAGGAGGCCCATTCATATTTGAGGTGGGTTTTCTGTTACTGGTCTTGAAGTGTACTAGGGGAGCTCACGGCTTGTGACACTGTGAAGTCAGGTAGAGGTGGCTCTCCCGGCTTGACAGTGCTGTCAGAGACCCTGTTTGTCATCCAGTGCCAGCTTCCTCCTGATGCTGTCTCTCTACAGAGTGCTAAAAAGAAAAAAGAAAAGAAAAAAAAAAAGCCTGTTGTGTCTACCCCCAACCTTGCATGCGGTGGGAGACAACTGATTACTTCCAGACACTCTCTCAGAAACGTCAGGCAGTTCTTTCTCAGAAACCTTCAGCAAACCTCTTCTTGCTTCTCATCAGCCCAGAAAAGGTCACAGCCCCACCCTTGAGCCAATATCTGTGGCCGGGAGGTGCAAGGAGGCTGCCTGGGTAAGCCTGGGCCTCAGCACTGCCCCTCGAGTCAGGGGTGAGGTCGGCTTCTCCATACACTCCTGGGCTCCGCAGCAGGGAGGCAGAGGGGAGAACGGTGGTGCACCATTAGAGAAGGGAGGATGGATTCGGGAAGTCACCCACAGGATCGGCTCTGCTTGCGTGGGTACAGAAGCCAGCAGTTTACCTCCTGCTTACGCTGCTCTAAGTTGCCTTCTTGTCTTGAGTAACCCCTGATTCATGAACGGGGACGATCTTGGCAGCAGCTGTCCCTTGCCAGCTGCTAGCCGTGTGACTCTGGCCACGTCCCCCAAGCGGTCCAAGCCTTCGCTTCTACTTCCATAAAGTTGAGACGAATGCTGCCTGCCTGTCTGATAGGATTTCTGGGAGGCTCAGGGCAGATGACAGACCTGAAAACACCTTGTCGCCTTTAAGAGGTTAGGCAAGCGGGAGGGTTCTTCTTCTTCCCTGTTTTTACTTCTATTTCATGAGAGCGACTGTGTGAACATCTTTTTCAGTGCACAGTAGAGCACTGTTATCTGTAGGCACAGCAGCATTGTTCTTGCCATACCCTGGAGATGGCGTGGCTCTCTTGAGTGAGCAAATGAAATACTCCCACCTGGCCCGGGAAGGCTGGCTCTCCCTGAGGTTGGATCCTCAGAGACTTTCCTCTGAGCCACTGGGAGCCAGAGTTGGATTGGCAAGGAACCAAAATGCCAGGTCACTGCGGCCATCCCATCTAGGGGGACTTACTAGGCACGGTCTGGAGTCTCCTGCCACGCAGGACCAAGTGCACACAAGTACAGCCACAAGAAAACAGCGTGAATTATCACAGGGACCAGCTGCCTTGCAGCTGGAGATTAGGCAGGCTGCTATCTTCCAGCCATTGTGCAAGCGCCTATCAAGGTAAGGCCTTTTATGGCTGACAGTGATAAGGAGGGAAGCCCTGAAGGAAAAGGTCATGCCAGGTCAGGAAGTTGGACAGGGTGAGGAGAGAGGGCTTAGGACACCTGGGAATCTCTGAGTTTCCCTTTCCAGCCCCCTGGAGGCGAATATTCTGCTTTGAGAAAATGGGAAGTGGGGTCAATTTAATTAAAAAAAAAAAAAAAAACAGCTTTCAGGAATCAGGAAACAGGGAGATGCAGAGCCAGGCGCTTACTCCCTGTGACTATGCCAAGCTTGCTCCAGTGACTTGGCGCCGTCTCAGATCAGGCTGGGCTGGCGCTTGCAGGGAGAACCTTCTGCGAAGGCCCCTCCTTCTCTCCCGAGCGCTGGCCCATCCTAGAAGTCACGGAGTAAAGGAAGGGCAGATCTGTCCTATGTACTGTACTGTGGTAAAAACTCTCCCACCTTTTTTTTTTTTTTTTTTTTTTTTTGACAGGCAGAGTGGACAGTGAGAGAGAGAGACAGAGAGAAAGGTCTTCCTTTGCTGTTGGTTCACCCTCCAATGGCTGCCGCGGTCGGTGCGCTGCGGCCGGCGCACCGCGCTCATCTGATGGCAGGAGCCAGGTGCTAGGTGCTTTTTCCTGGTCTCCCATGGGGTGCAGGGCCCAAGCACCTGGGCCATCCTCCACTGCACTCCCGGGCCACAGCAGAGAGCTGGCCTGGAAGAGGGGCAACCGGGACAGAATCCAGCGCCCCGACCGGGACTAGAACCCGGTGTGCCGGCGCCGCAAGGCGGAGGATTAGCCTGTTGAGCCATGGTGCCGGCCCCTCAAAAGGATTTTAAAAAGTGAGGGAGCACGTGCTTAGCAGCAATTGAGTGAGTGATTAATTAAATGTCTCCTTACATTATTTATTTAATTTCCTGTCCTTTGAAAGGTAGAGAGACAGAGAGACACAAAAATAGAGATGTCTCATCCACTGTTTCACTCCTCAAAAGCCTGAGACAGCCAGGGATAGGCCAAAGCCAAGAGCGCAGAACTCAACCTCAGTCCCCTATGTAGGTGGCAAGGACGAAGTACTTGAGCCACTGCCTGCTGTCTTCCAGGGCGAGCATCAACAGGAAGATAGGATTGGCGGTGGAGCCAGGCTCTCTGATATGAGTGTCTTAAACTGTACAAATACCTGCCTCCAAATGAGGGGTCGAAACCAGTGAATCATGCAAGTAACTTGTTGCTAATAACAGAAGCAGGGGCCAGCACTGTGGCGCAGTAGGTTACATCTCTGATCTGAAGTGCTGGCATCCCATATGGGCGCTGGTTCTAGTTCTGGCTGCTCCTCTTCTGATCCAGCTCTCTGCTATAGCCTGGGATAGCAGTAGAAGATGGCCCAAGTCCTTGGGCCCCTGCACCAATGTGGGAGACCCTGAAGAAGCTCCTGGATCTTGGCTTCAGATGCTCCGCCATTGTGGCCATCTGGGGAGTGAACCTCTCTCTGTCTCTACCTCTCTCTGTAACTCTGTCTTTCAAATAAATAAAATAAATCCTAAAAAAAAAAAAAAGTCCTCTTTTAAAAAAAATAATAACAAAGAGGCCAGTGCTGCAGCTTACTAGGCTAATCCTCTGCCTGTGGCACCGGCACCCCGGGTTCTAGTCCCAGTAGGGGCCCCGGATTCTGTCCCAGTTGTCTCTCTTCAGTCCAGCTCTCTGCTGTGGCCCAGGAGTGCAGTGGAGGATGGCCCAAGTGCTTGGGCCCCTGAACCCACATGGGAGACCAGGAGGAAGCTCCTAGCTCCTGGCTTTGGATGGATGCAGCACGCCGGCCGTAGCGGCCTTTTGATGGGTGAACCAATGGAAGGAAGACCTTTCTCTCTGTCTCTCTCTCTCACTGTCTAACTCTGCCTGTCAAAATAATAATAATAATAATAATGAAGCAAATTTTGCAAATGGTTTACCTTTAGAGCAGATTATAAGAACAATAAAGCCAGGGCCTGGTGCTGTGACATAGCAGGTAAAAATGCCACCAGCAGTGCCAGCATCCCTTACAGGTTCTAGTTCGAGTCCCAGCTGCTCCACTTCTTTTTTTTCCCTTAGATTTTTGTTTTGTTTTTTATTAAGATTTTTGTTTGTTTATTTATTTATTTGACAGGTAGAGTTGTAGACAGTGAGAGAGAGAGACAGAGAGCAAGGTCTTCCTTTTTCTGTTGATTCACTCCCCAAATGGCCGCAACGGCTAGAGCTACGCTGATCCAAAGCCAGGAGCCAGGTGTCTCCCCCTGATCTCCCACGTGGGTGCAGGGACCCATGCACTGGGGCCATCCTCCACTGCCTTCCCAGGCCACAACGGAGAGCTGGACCGGAAGAGGAGTAACTGGAACTAGAACCCGGCACCCATATGGGATTCCGGTGCCACAGGTGGAGGATTAACGTGAGCCGTGGCGCTGGCCCCTGCTCCACTTCTGATCCAGCTCTCTGCTATGGCCTGGGGAAGCAGTGGAGGCTGGCCCAAGTCCTTTGGCCCCTACACCCACATGGGAGACCCAGAAGAAGCTCCTGGCTTCTGGCTTCGGATCAGTACAGCTCTGGCCATTGTAGCCCTTTAGGGAGTGAACAAGAGGAGGGAAGACCTCTCTCTCTCTCTCTCTCGCTTTCTCTCTCTCTCTCTCTCTCCCTGCTTCAGCCTCTCTGTAACTCTGCCTTTCAAATAAAAATAAATAAATCTTAAAAATAAAATGAAAGAACTGCTGAAAACATTCCAAATCATTGCAAAGATACATCCAGATCCAGGAAATCCAAAGGACCCTAATAAATTTGACCAAAAAAGGGTTCTGAGACATATTCATTAAAAAAAAAAAAAGAAGAAGAATAAAGTCTCCTTCACTTGCATTTCAGTATGCCTTCTTGAGTTGCGGAGAAAAGAGCAAAATTTTGACACCACCTAGCCAGATCTTATAAATTGTGCCTAATAATAAATAATCTCTTCTTCTTCTTCTTCTTCTTTTTTTTTTTTTTTTTTTTTTTTTTTTTTTTTTTGAGAGGCAGAGTTACAGAGAGAGGGAGAGACAGAGAGAAAGGTCTTCCACTGCTGGTTCACTACCCCTATGGCCGCAATGGCGAGTTGAGCCGATCCAAAGCCAGGAGCCAGGAGCTTCCTCTGGGTCTCCCATGTGGTATAGGGACCCAAGCACTTGGGCCATCGTCTGCTGCTTTCCCAGGCCACAGCAGAGAGCTGGATGGGAAGTGGAGCAGCCAAAATATGAGCCAGCACCCGTATGGGTTGCTGGCACTGCAGGCAGAGACTTAGCCCACTACGCCACAGTGCCAGCCCCTACGATAAATAATTTCATATAAAGCTAATCTATTAAACTTTTCTGTGTGTGTGGGTATGAGGAAAAGGCTGAGAACAATTTGTTTATACCCAGAACTTTGGAATATCTTAGTGTAGACAATTGTTGAAAGCTGATGGCTTTGGGAATTTTTATAGAGGACATTGTCCCTTGAAGTATAGGATTTAAGCAGACTGCAGAGAGATTATGGGGGGGTAGAAGGAAGGTTTCACTTCCGGCCTGGAAATGACAAATAACCATGTAACTTAGGATAAGAGAAACTAACGTTGCAAAAACGGTTGCTATGTGGCAGGAAGTTTGCTATGTACTTGACATACATTATCCCATTTAATAGTCTGGAGATAAAAAGTAACTTACAAGGAAATTGATGTCAACACAGAAAACAGTAAATTGCCTGCTATGAGCAGGCATCAACAGGAAGCTGCAATTGGAAGCAGAGACAGGACTTGAACCCCAGGCACTCTGATCTTGGACGTTGGCACCCCAAGCAATGTCTTAACCTCTGTGCCAAACACCCACCCCCAAACCAGTGAAGCATGGCAAGTAATTCCCCAAATTTGTGTATAAGAAATGTAATCCCGGGGCCAGGGCATGGCTCACTTGGTTAATCCTCCACCTGCGGCGCTGGCTCCCATATGGGCGCTGGGTTCTAGTCCTGGTTGCTCCTCTTCCAGTCCAGCTCTCTGCTGTGTCCTGGGACGGCCCAAGTGCTTGGGCCCTGCACCCGCATGGGAAACCAGGAGGAAGCTCCTAGCTCCTTGCTACAGATCGGCACAACGCCCGCCGTGGCAGCCATTTGGGAGGTGAACCAATGGAAGAAAGACCTTTCTCTCTCTCTTGCTGTCTATAACTCTACCTGTCAAATAAAAGTTTTTTTTTTTTTTTAAAGAAATGTAATCCCCAAATTCTTTTATTAGTGCTACTTGGAGCTGGGTCATTTGGGCAGTGATTGGGTCACAGGGTGCTGCCACCATGAATAGATTAATCTGTTTCTGGATCAACAGGTGTTGCTGAGGTAAGCTGGCTTGCTCTGCTCTGCCTCACCACATGACGCCCTCCCTCACTGTTATAATGCGACAAGAAGATCCCGGCAGGTGCTCATGCTGTGCTCTTGGACTTCCAGGCTCCAGAACCACGACCTTAGTGAACCCCTATTCTTCATGAGTTTCCCAACGTGTAGGCTTCAGATAGAACAACAGGAAATGCACTAGAACATTGCCCAAGGTCAACAGCTAGGAAGGGAGTTAGAGTCAATGTAGCCACAAGTTCTTTTCAGCAACTCTCTGCAAGACCAGCATCTAAGGAAGCTGGCCCAGCTTCTGCAGGATGAGAACCCACAGGGAGGGGCCCCCTTCAAGGCAGACACGCACGTGAGACACCGGTGAGCCTTCTAGCTTAGCTGGCTGTCTAGGTGAGCGCAGCTGCACGCATGAACTCAGGTGAAACCAGCAGAGGAAGCACCCAGCCAGGCCACACAATTGTGAGAAATATGCAGTCGCTGCTGTTCTCAGGCACTGTGTGAGGAGAAAGGTGTTACGGAGCAATAAACAACTGAAACAGTCCGGCTGTGATGTCCGTGTTCCAAAGCTGGCGCTCGTTCCATTACACCTGTTACCACTTCGTCATCCATAACACAGGAGAACTTGATAATGTGTTAGTCTCCTTTGAATTCTTAATAAAATTAGATTCCAGATGCACAGAATTGCAAAACCCCAAGGTGTGTTTGGAAAACAGGAGGCCAGTCTCAGATGGAAGGGCTGCAGAAGAAATCGTACAAAGGGTCTATGGCGAAAGGATTCAGAGTAAAGGCTAGGTTTTTTTTGTTTGTTTTTTCCTTTTTAAGAGAGAGAGATCTTCCACCTGCTCATTCACTCCCCAGATGGCTGCATCTGCCAGCCTGGAGCCAGAAGCTTCTTTTGGGTCTCGCATGTGAGTGCAGGGACCCAAGCACTTCTCCCACTGCTTTCTCAGGTACATTAGCAAGGACCTGGATTGGATGTAGAGCAGCTGGGACTTGAACCAGCGCCCATATGGGATGCTAGCTCTGCAGGTGGTGTCTTCACCCACTACACCACAGCGCTGGCCCTAAAAGCTGGTTTTAATCATAGATCCGCCATTCGATAGCTCTGTGACTTTGAGCAAGTCCCATAACCTCCCTATGCCTTGATGTTACCATCTGTTCAAAAGGCACACAAATAGAACCTACCTCAAAGGCTCCTTGTGAGTGAGGTAACAGGAGTAGAAGCCTGGATTGGGTGCCGGCAAAGTCGACGGCAGCCAGGAGGGCGCTAAGCCTGTCTGAGAAGGGTAGGGATAGGATTCTGAGCAGGGCCACTGCCAGGCGGGATGGCACCTTTCTGTGACTCTTGAACAAGCAGGTGCTCTTTCCTCCAAACACTTAACTGCCAGGAGCCAGAAAAGTATCAGGAAGAGATAGCAATCTGAATATCTATGCTGGGATCAGCACAGCCTGGTTGTGTCAGCGTGTGGCCACGCTTCCTGGGGTGGGGAAATAAAGGCAGGCTGCCTTCCCGTGGGCCCCATTTTCCTGCTTCTGCCTAGTTCTCCCATGGAGCCCGGAGCCCTGTCTCCCTGTGGGTCATTCAATCTCCTTGGACCTGTTTGGTCTCCTGGGAACCAGGTTAAGAGCTAGTGTTTCTGGGCTGTAGCCCTCAGCTGTGCTTAATTAAAAAAGAGCAACACCTGATCCTGTCTGGGAGGGCCACTCCTGCAAGGGGAAAGTATCTGAAGGCCTGGGCATTTGCAGCCTTTTCGTGATTGGCTGCCAATTATGTCATTCCTTTGTCTGCAGGTGTGTGTGTGTGTTTCTTTATCTGTGCATGGGAGACATAAAGCAGAAGGGAGCATGCCACTGGGTTGTTGCTAGAATCCTAAAAGATTAGACCTTGGAAGAAATGCACGGTGAAAATAAACAGCAGACCCAGATTTAATGGGGAACAGGAGCCGGAGCTGTTGCAAGGGAAAACTGGAGGAGGGTCCAGGAAAGAACGAGAACCACTGCATCTTCTTGCTCTACTCACACAGGGGTCGTGCGCAGAGGGGATATATGGGACTCCCAGGGCTTTTCAAAACAGCTGACAGGTGGAGCTGTTTCCCTCCCTCCCCATCATCCGTACCTCTGTATAAAGATAGAACAGAGTCGGATTTCCATGCCCTGGATGTCTTGAAATTAGCTCCACTAAGCGATGTCACTGGCCCCCATTCCCACGCCCCATTCTACTGCCCCTCACAGTGCTTGCACGGTTGCTCAGGTTGTGACGTTATGCCACATATTATTATATTATATATATAATATAATATTATATTATGTTGTTTACAGTATTGCTTATTGATTCTTGCTGAGTTCAAGGAAATTCTCTACATCTAATTCCCCTTTCTTGCATGCCTCTCTGCAGGCTCTTCCGAGATAGTTTAAAGAAGCTGTTACCATCCTGTGAGCGTTCAAGGGCAAGGACTTTAAAGAGTGCCTGCCTTAGCTTTGCAGATCGCAGCACGGAGCACAGGCCCAGAGAGGCATTGGGTGACAAAGGTCAGCCAGGGAGTGAGAGGCAGAGCTTAGGTGTCGCGGCCAGGGCTCTTTCTGCCCCTGCCTCTTTCTTTTCAGCCGGGGCGTCGATTGGCCTGAATTTTGGCACCGTTCTGGAGAGCCTGCTGTCTTACCCCTTCAGGCTGCAAGTCCCTCTTTTCCAGTTCCTACCTCTTCCCTCTTTTCCTCTTTCTCGAATTTTGAATCTCATCCAGGAGCCACAACAGGTGTTGGGCTTGCTTCTCAGCCATTCCTGAACGCTGGCCGGCAGGATCCGGTGGGTGGGGGGTGGGGCGCGCCCTTGCTCCACCCAGCAGGCTGCCAGACCAGTTTCAAGGCTACTAAAAGGCTCCTCCCTCCTTGGAGCGTCCAGTGTTGGCGTGGTAAGCCTTTAAAAATCTGCTCTGAGCTCCCCAGAGGACATACCTGTATGTTTTTTGCCAATTGCCCTGAGCTCCCTAAGGAGATTGACATCATGTTCAGACAAGACGGAGGCTATTAAGACCTGCCCGTTGTTGGCAATAATGGTGATAAAATCCTACCTGGAGCCCTTTGCAGCATCCGTCACGCCTCTGGAGAGGGCAGGGCTGCTGTAGCATCCAGTGCGATCCCTCTGCCTTGCAGGTGCTCCACAGGTATTTGTAATAAAGGCACATGGTAGGCCTTGGTGTGAGCGCAGGTTGGGGCTGCATAGTGAATCCACACGGGGTAGGCGCGTGCCCACAGCCGCCACGCCTCGGGGAGAGCCTGCTGGGGGGACTTTAATTAGCTGCTGGCCTTCAGCTGCAGCACTTCCAGAATGTCGGAAGCATTTACCCTCCCCGGCCCTGTCCACCCTTCCCAGCCAGGTCATTCTGTGTCCTCCACTAGGTGGCTTCTGCCCCCCATCTGCCTGGCAGAGACTCTCAGAGCGGCATTCATGTCTGGAGCTCCTGCTGCTGCTGCTCCTCCTGCACCCCTCTGCTTTCACAGGTGTCACCCCGTGGCGCACGATGGGGCTCGGAGGCTCTCCTCACCCCTGTATTGTTCTCTGGTCCTTCCCTATCTCATTGCTCACACTCCTTACTCCATCTTGGTGTCCGCTTCCTAGAGGACCCAAATGGGGATATTGTGGGTCCAGCTCACCAAATATGCATTTTTCATGAGGGCTTTGGGTCGCTCCTGGGAGGGAATCCATCCTCAGGCCAGTGAGGAGTAGGCATGTGGGACCCGGGAACAGGCTCTTCATTTGAACTCCAAGCGAGGTGAGTCCCAATTCCACAGGACACCATTCAGATTCGCTCCTGGGCTTCAGCGCATTCCTACCCAAATGCCAGCACTGGCTCACGCTCACGGAGGGGAAATGGGGAGGCATCGATGAGGCACTGACAAACCGCTTTAATGAAGACTCTGAGTTGACGGGCGTAATACTGACCAGTAGCCCATGTGACAAAGCAGAGCAGGATGGTGGGCAAGAGAGGGTGTTTCCCCCCTCCCCCCCGACATCGCAGGTGGCGGATTCCATGGACTGGCAACTCCAGGCAGGTCTGGGTCAGCTGGCATCTCCTCGGTACAGCCTGTCGGTCCTCCTCCGGTTCTCCTGGGAATTAAGAGGAGCGTTTCTCAGGGAGCCAACGTCCTTCCTTAACAGGTGGAGATGAGCGATTGCAAAGCTATGTAAGTTTGAATCACAGACTGTTGGCGCTGCGAGGGATTGTAGAGATCACCCAGTCTGCTGGTTTGCAAACTGTGTTGCGCAGAGATCCTCAAGGGCCTGGGGAAGAAGTGCTGTGGATGATATCTAACAGGTGGAAGTCACAGAAGGGGGAGATGAATTCATTTGATGCCAGCGGGTATTTGTTGAAAGTAAGGGATGATCAATGAATCCATCTAGGTCCAGTGGCCAACAAACGAAGGAGCTGAGAGGAGAATCCCGATTTCTCAACTTCTTGTGATGCGGTGACTCTGAGCGTATTACCCAGAGCGGAAGGAATTCGGGGGCCATGCTTATGTTTTGTCTCCGTATTCCTCCTCCTGGGACCCAGCCATGTTGGATCTGCCTGTTGGATGCAATGCGGGTGACTTAGTCTGCTTTTCCTGGAATCTGGTTTTCATTATTTTTGGATCCTTGGGCCCACAAGTCAGCCGGGATGGGGATGCTGATGGGAGGAGTGTGTTTGCTTCTAATTTAGAAAAGAGTGACCACACCCCACGGATCAAAACCCATGGGCATTTCGGTGGCCCTGGTGCAGTGTGTGGAGCGCCATTCTGCAGGCGTTCTAAGAGGTATTTAATCCGCTCCTGGAAAGGACTCCAGAGCAAACCCTCTGGGGAAACGTTCCATATCATGTCCCTGTCTTGGGGATCCATGTTGCATATAGAAAGAGCCCTGCAAAAGATGTCTAAACCCTGGCCCAGTGTTTTACAGAGATGTTGATGGAAACGGTTATTCATGGAATGTCTGTCATCATCGCACATAGCATACTTGGGAAAGGCTGGGAGCAAAGGCCTGGGTGGTGACCTTGGCTGTGCCATGAACTTGCATTTTTATTTTCCTCTTTGAACTTTGGTTTCCTCACCTGCAAAAGAAGAGCATCAATGACCTAGATAGAAGAAAGGACGCTTGTCCACTGCACACCTACTGTGTGCCGGGCACTGGACACGCCACCTGGCCTCATGGGCTGAAAAGCTTTATGCTTGTTTCAGTGCTCCAATGCAGGGCCGGCTTCATGGGCACAGCAGCTCAACCCCCTGCTTGCGACATCTGCATCCCATGTCAATGCTGGCTTGAGTCTTGGCTGCTCTGCTTCCCATCCAGCTCCCTGCTAATGTGCCTGGAAGGCAGCAGAGGATGGCCCAAGTGCTTGGGGGCCCCTGCCACCCATGTGGGAGACCAGGATGGAGTTCCTAAGTTCCGACTACAGCCTGGCACAGTCCTGGCTGTTGTGGCCTTTTGGGAAGTGAACCAGCAGATGGAAGATCTCTTCCTCTCACTGTAGCTCTGCCTTTCAAATAAATAAATAAACTAACAAATAGATCTTTTAAAAAATACTCTATTGTCACCATCTTGAAATTCTTAATGATGCTTGAATGAGTGGTTCCACAACTTCACTTTGTGCTGGCTCTGAAAATTACATAGCTGGTCCCATGCCCAGTTATCTCCAGTCCCTTATCAGTCTACTGAGAGTGTGTGTCTGCTATTATTGTGATCTACTGGGTTAGACAGTGTCCTTCAGAGGGACACAGCAATGGGATAGATACAGATGGAGACAGATACACAAGAAGGGGATGCGTTAGGAAACTAGCTAGGGGATTGGCACTGTGGTGTAGCAGGTAAAACCACCACCTGCAACACTAGCATCCCATATGGGTGCTGGTTCAAGTCCTGGCTCCTCCACTTCTGATCTAGCTCCCTGCTAATGCACCTGGGAAAGTAGTGGAGGATGACCCAAGTGTGTGGCCCCTGAATCCGTGTGGGGAAGTCTGAAGAAGTTCCTGGCTCCTGGATTCAGATGGGCCCAGCATTAGCCATTGCAGCCATTTGGGGAGTGAACCAGCAGATGGAAGCCCTCTCTCTCTCTCTCTCTCTCTCTCTCTCTCTCTCTCTCTCTGCCTCTGCTTCTCTGTAACTCTGACTTTCAAATAAATGAATAAGTCTTTAATAATAATAATAATAAAGAAATTAGCTGCCATGGTTAGGGCAGCTGAGAAGTCCTGTGACAGGTGAACCACAGGCTGAAGATGCCCGGATGCCCAGAGCAGGGGGCAGTCCAGGTCCAAGGGCCTCTATACCTGGGAAGCTGATGGTAGAACCCTCAGCTACCTGAGGACATGGGAGGGCATGGCCGCTGTAATTCCCGAAGTCCCGAAGCTTGGAGTTCTGATGGCCAGGACAGGAGATGACGTCCAGCTCTTGGGGAAGAATCCAACTTGCCTTCTACACCTTTTCTCTATGGGCCCCCTTGCCAGTCAAATGGTGCCTGCCCTCAGAGATGGTCCTTACCTCGTCCATGCTGGCTCACAGGCCAACCTGCTCTGGAAACGCTCCCACAACACACCCCAAATAATGCTTTTCCAGGTTTCCAGGCATTCCTTAATGCAGCCATGTTGACGCCTAAGATTCACTGCTACAAATACACACGTGGACGCCGACATTCAGAGAGGTTAAATAAATTGCTTAAGGTTACGGGGGAAGGGATAGCAGAGCCAGAATTGCCATGTGCCCATCTGGCTCTGAAGCTTTTGTCCTCCCTAGTAGACCAGCAGCTGGGACAAACAGTCTGATTCTAAGATCGTTTTGTTCTTTATTTTTGCTGAGAGAGAGAGAGAAAGAGAGAGAAATTCTAATCCACTGGTTCACTGCCCCCAAATGCCCTCAAGAGTGTCTCAGCGTTAGGCCAGCACCAGCCCATTTTGTTCTTCAAACCACTGCTTGATCTGCTGCACTGCTGAAATGACAGACTGTACTAATCCCATTCCCTCTGAGCATGTGCCCGGCTAAACGAATCCCAGCAGAGGGCTGGGGAAAGCACAGGACTGCACAGGTTATGCTGCTGCTTCTCTCCATTCCTATGTACCCTCCACTGTTTGGAATTCCATGTGTCAGAGCTTCAGAACTCCTGGGGAACAGAGAGCAATGGGTGGAGCAAATGGGTTTTGGAAAAGCCTTGATTGATGGGAGTAAGTTTAGAATATGTAACGGCACAGAGGCCCTGATGCTAGGATATTGGAACAACCTAGGATGCTGGTGTCCTTGGGTCAGTAAAAGAGCAGGAAGCAGACATTTCCCCCTCCCAGTGTGGAGTAAGTACTATGCTAGGTGCTCCCCAGCTCAAAGACAAAAGGCTCCACGCTGTAGTGGCTGAAGAGCTGTAGAGCTGTAGTGTGGCGCCATCTAGTGGCCAGTTCTTACTTACGGACTAGAAACCGTCAGCACCACAGTCTTGCTGAAACCAACTTCTTCCCATCCCTCTGCCATTGTCCACACAGACGTCCGGCCAGGCTCAGCGCTGGGACACAGTTCTCTAGGGAGAGATGGATTCCTGGGAAGCAGGCTGAGCTGGAGAGTTGCCTGCAGAAGGATTTTGGGGGCGTGTGCCCGGGAAATACATGAGCAAGAAAGAGAGGGTAGAAGTTGGGCAAAGCAAGGAGCTAACCATGAGATTAAACTGGAGCCTGTGCGGATGCTGTGTGGAGTTGAACCACACTTTGTGTCCCTGCTGCAGACCATCAGGGTGGGGAGACGCCTCCAGGATACTGCCCAGCACAAGGTCCGAACATTCATTCTCATTCCCCTTTTCTTTCCCGCTCACCAGTTCCTGACTGCCTTGCTCCCAGGAGCCCATGCTCCATCACCATTCAAACACAACCACATGTGGGCTCTCTAGTTTCATCCAGGCAGATCCTAGTTTCTTAGTTGCACATGAACTTTCCTACAAAAAGGTTGGCTGAAAACCATGCTTATCTGGGTCTCCTGCTCCTTACCCAGTGTCTTGATATTGCCTGGAGAGGCCAGGCCAGACTCCAGGGTGCCAGGGAAAAAAAACACAAGGCACACTCCCAAGACAGACTTAGCTACACTCAACAGGCTCCCAGCCCCCACCCCTGAGAACAAGAGCGAGTCAGGGCAGCAGCACTGCGTGGGGGCAGTGGGGAGAGCCGAGCAAGGGTGACCAGCTGTCTATCAGAACGCATTCTCTCCCTCCCTACTGACAGGCGTTTGAGGGAACCGGGCTGTCCAGAGGGGCACCTCGTTTGCCAGCTCCCCAGGCACCCGTCTCGTGGCCATGTTGGCCACGCCCTCCTCAACGGAGCTGAACAGGGGAAACTGTGCAGCTTTGGAACGCAGCGGTGCCCTGGGCGCTGGTTCCTTCTCTCTCCTCACTAGTCGGAAGTGCTTCAACCAGAATGGCCTGGGAAGCTACAGGTTGAAGGTGACGGTCGCTGTCCTGTTTCCTTGAGTGGCCGAGTGGCCCAGAGCCACCTGTGCACCGCCTAAGCAAATCCTACCACTGCTTCCTATCCTGCCTAGGGGTAGGAGCACCCTCCGAAGATCGCCCATGAACACTGCCCATCCTGCTTCTGCTCCACAGAGTGGTGTCTGTCCCCTCCCCCCGCCCCTCACTTTCGGGTACTCAACTCATGGGCTCCTGCTTGGTTCTATTTGGTATCTTATTTTTTAAAATATTTATTTATTAATTTGAAAGGCAGAGTCCCAAAGGTCTTCCATCTGCTGGTTCACTCCCCAAACGGCCACAATGGCAGGGCCTGGGCCAGACTTAAGCCAGGAGCTTCTTCCGGGGTCTCCCTCATGGGTGCAGGGGCTCAAGCACTTAGGTCATTTTCCATTGCTTTCCCAGGCACATTGGCAGAGCTGGATCGGAAGTGGAGCAGCCGGGACACAAACCGGTGCCTGTACAAGGCGGCCACAGGCCAACCGGCCCCTTATCTCTGGTCTTTATTTGGTAGGTGTTTCTTATCACTGAAACCAAGAGACGCTCCCAAGTCCTGGCACTCTGCTTCCACCTCTACTTCCCCAACAGCTACCGTGGGTGCTGATGAAGCCCACACCTTCCCCTGTCAAGCCGGCCGCTGCCTAGCTCCCCAGGTGTTTGGCCTCAGACAACTGTGAGCTCACCTGGGAAGTTACAGGCCCCGGGAGCCCCGTGGGGAAGGAAAATTAGCGGCAAAAGGTGGGGCCAATTCCCGTGATGACAACTGAGCTTCAGAGCCTCGCTGGGGACCAGGCTGCTGCCGAACCCCCACCCCCAATGTCTCCCTGCTGAACCTTCTCCGGCTGCAATAGCTCACAGCTGCCACCTCCTACACAGGCCTGGCCCAGGCCGCCTCCTGCCAATCCCGCTGGGGGTGGGGGAGGCCCACAGCCTCCTGCTGATAGATTTGGGGGCACAAAAGGCCAATCCCTCGCCCCAGGGGGCGGTACTTTTGCCATACGGTCTATGCCCAGCCATAAATAACAGCTCCTTGTGGATCCAGCCAAGGACTGGGCGTGACCTGAGGGAGACACATTTTGGCTCCCACCCTTTCCTCTCCACCTCACTCTTCCCAGGGCAGGCATTTCCCTACAAGTGCTCCATCAACAAACACCTGCCTCGGATTCTGCTCCGGGGAACCCAACAATGGGTTCCTGGTATCCACGTCTCCCTCATTGTCCCAAATCACTGCCCCATTCCTTTCCAAGGACTGCTCAGATCCATGGTGCCTGTCCATGCCACAGGCCCTCAAGTGGGCTGAGGGCACGTGATGGTGCTCAATGAAGAACAACTTGGGGCTAGTGCTGTGGCGTAGTGAGTAAAGCCGCCGCCTGCAGTGCTGACATCCCATATGGGCGCTGGTTCAAGTCCTGGCTGCTCCACTTCTGATCCAGCTCTCTGCTATGGCCTGAGAAATCAGTGGAAGATGGTTCAGGTCCTTGGGCTCCTGTACCCGCTTGGGGAACCCAGAAAAAGCTCCTGGCTTCAGATCGGCACAATTCCGGACGTTGAGGCCATCTGGGAAGTGAACCAGTGGATGGAAGACCCCTCTCTTTCTGCCTCTGCCTCTCTGTAACTCTGCCTTTCAAATAAAATAATTAAATTTTTAAAAAAGACCAAATGAGCCCTTTTATAAGCCATTGTCAGGAATTCCTACAGCATGGGGTCACTGTGAGGGCTTTAAAAGTTGGCTGTCACAGTGTCTAAACTATTAGACCAGCATCTGATGCAAAGGGAAGCTCTTACATATTGCTGGGTGTTCTTGCTCTGCTTATGTATTCAAGTGTTCTTAGCACCTAATAGGCGCTCAATAAATAACATCTATCTGTTGGAAGTTCTGCCTTGAGGGCTCAGGGCGATATGCTGGGATTTGGCCAGCAGAGGGCAGAATTATACAAAGATCCTAGGGTCTGCGTGGGATACTTGGCTAGTGGGATTGTGGGGTAGTGGATAGAGCTTCCAAACAGTTGGAGGGGGCAGAGCTGGGGGACGGGCCTGAGAGGAGTGACCACATCATGGAATATGCGGGTGTTTACATTATACTCCCTTAAAATCTTACGACGTTTTGAGTTGAACTCTCAGGACTGAGATGTGCTGAGCTTGTCTGGGAATCCAGACAAGAATGAGGGGCTACTTCAAGAGGCTGTGCATCCAGATCCTAAAAGATACGCTTATTTTGGGGCCCCAAAACCTGAGATCTATGCACAGCTTTTTCATAATATGCATTTTCCATGAGCTTTTATTAAGACCACTCGCTATATAGAATTTCTAGTTTTTTCTTCAAAACTAAATGTATCTTCCCATTCCATCTCTGCACAAAGTCTTGAAGCCCCGTTGTAGTTACAGATCCCAGGGCCTGCGGTGCCTCTGTTGAGCTTGTGTGCGCACTCCTGTCCTAAACACCTTTTCCTGCTTATGCTCATCCACAAAGGCCTTCTGTGGTTTGCAAGCAAAATGTGTTGTCATTAATAATAAGCCCTGTGAGCGCGAGTTCTGGGTGAAGAGGAGCCTCCTCCATAGCTGGGGCCCCTGGAGCCACAGAGCAGCCTCCCCCGTCCTACACCTGCTTCTTGCCCCACCTCTTCAGCCAACCTACCCCCTCCAGGGGGAGCCCTGACATTTCTGCCCCCAACTTTCCTTTGTCTTGCTCCCTCCATTAACCCAGCCCATGCAGGTCCACCCTCTGAGAGCTCCGCCAAAGTGCCCCCTTTCTCTGACTCCCCTAAATCCAAGTCCATCTCGCTTCTGAAAGCCCTCGTTGCAGTCGCTGGTGGGCTCAGCCTCATCCCGTGTTCTACTAGACAGTTAGAGCTGGGTGGTCTCTGCGGCCCTCCTCAGTCTGCCATCTTCCCGTAGCTCATGTTGCCGTAGGGAGGCCCCCTCCTTCTCCCGTAGGAAGAGATGGGGAAGGGCCTGAGCACAGATCTGAGGGAATCAACAGAACAGCTCATGGGCATTTATTTTTTGCACAAGTGGAGTCAGCGTCACCCCCATCCACATATCATACAAGTAACATTAGTCCATCAGTCTATGATGTGGAAAGGGGAAGTTACCCGTGAGCCTATTCCTCAGGGACAATAGCTTTCCTGATGTTCTCTGAGTTTTGCTGCACGATAACATGTATATTTCAATGGGCTGGCCGGGACCGCCTGGAGATTCTCACCCCCAACCCATTGCAATCCTACAGGCAGACCCGTGGGCGGTTCCAGCCTGGGCTCTGGGGCCAATAGCTCGTGAAGCACCCACTGGCCACACTGCATGCATCAGCTTGAACCACGTGGAACTGCTCGTGCCCAGCTGTCCTCGGCCTGCGAGCGCAGGGACTGCACACGGTCCAGCCTAATGCACAGGAAACCCGCAACGTCAGAAACGACAGAGCTCTAGGAGAGACCCCCAGCCTATTCTGCCGTGCTGAAGAGGGACGGGCAGGGAGAGCAGCGCCCAGCCTGAGCTCACACCATGTTGGCGGTGCAGTGAGGGCCGGTTCTTGTTCCGTGGAGCCTGCCTGTCACTACTTTTATTGTGATAGTCTTGTGGGCATGATTATCATCTGCTAGAAGCAGATTTCAACTTGGATCAGAGAATGGCTTGCAGAACTCGACTTAAATGGAAGAAGCTACATTAGAGGTGAAGCCTCTGTGTCAGGAGACGTGGCTGGGAGGGGCCCTGAGATGTGGCTAAGAGACAGTGACCCTCAGCTGGGCCCCTGGGCAACCGTCAGCCTAGCAGGCAAGGTCGTAGTGAAGACACCAGCATCCTGCATCAAAGCACCAGGGTGCAGTCCCAGCTCTGGCTGCTGACTGCAGCTTCCTGCTAATGCAGACCCTGGGAGGCACTGGTGATGGCTCAAGTCATTGGGTTCCAGGGGCTGGCGCTGTGGTGCACTGGGTTGAAGCCCTGGCCTAAAGCGCCGGCATCCCATATGGGCGCCGGTTCTAGTCCCTGCTGCTCCACTTCCCATTCAGCTCTCTACTATGGCCTGGGAAAGCAGTAGAAGATGGCCCAAGTCTTTGGGCCCCTGCACCCACGTGGGAGACCCAGAGGAGGCTCCTGGCTCCTGGCTACAGATCGTCGCAGCTCTGGCCGTTGCGGCCATCTGGGAAGTGAACTAGTGGATGAAAGACTCTCTCTCTCTCTCTCTGCCTCTACCTCTCTAACTCTGTCTTTCAAATAAATAAAATAAATCTTCAAAAAAAAAAAAGTAATTGGGTTCCTGTCACTCACATAGGAGAGCGGAATTGAGTTTCTGGCTCCTGGCTTTGCCCTGGTCATTGCAGGCATTTGGTGAGTGAACCCGCAGATGGAAATTTGCGTGTGTGTGTGTGTGTGTGTGTGTGTCTGCCTTTCAAACACATCCCCCCCCCCCTTTTTTTTTTTTTGACAGGTAGAGATATAGACAGAGAGAGACAGAGAGAAAGGTCTTCCTTCTGCTAGCTCACTTCCCAAATGGCTGCTATGGCCAGAGCTATGCCAATCCGAAGCCAGGAGCCGGGTGCTTCCTCCCTGTCTGCCATGCGGGCCCAGGGACCCAAGCATTTGGGCCACCCTCCACTGCCCTCTCAGGCCACAGCAGAGAATTGGACTGGAAGAGGAGTAACTGAGACTAGAACTCAGTGCCCACATGGGATGCTGACGCCGCAGGAGGAGGATTAACCAAGTGAGCCATGGTGCCAGCCCCTCAAGTACATTTTTTAAAAAGGATTTATTTATTTGAGAGGCAGAGTTACAGACAGAGAGAGGGATCTTCCATCTGCTGGTTCACTCCCCAAAAGGCCATAATGGGCTGGTCTGAAGCTAGGAGCTTCTTCTGGATCTCCAACACGGGTGCAGGAGCCCAAACACTTGGGCCATCTTGCACTGCTTCCCAGGCCATTGTAGAGAGCTGGATGAAAGTGGAGCAGCCAGGACTCAAACTGGCACCCATATAGGATGCCAGCGCTGTGGGCAGAGGCTTAACCTACTATGCCACAGTGCCTTGCCATCCCCCCCACTCAAATTCATGTTTACAAAACAAAAATATTCAGGGTCCTGCCCTTGTGCGGGCTCCTTCTTAACCTAGGAAGGGCTCTAGCAACACATTAACATGGTGGTGAAATTTTTGTGATATTTCAGGCAAAGTAATTTAGAGCCTTTTCATAGAGAGGGTCTTCAGGGTTGTGTAAGCTTCCGGCCTGGACCCCCTCGTGAGTGGCACACCTTTAAAATTCACCAGGCAGGAAGACCAGAGCCCCTAGGCTGTGACTGTGGCGTCACTGCAATTCTGCCCCTTTTCTTTGCCCTGCTTTCTTCATGGTGGGGGGGGGGGGATCACAGAGGTTCAGCACATTGAAAACATAAAATGGAGACTTAGTGTCGATAACATTATTCTGCTTTCCTACCTTGGATAATCATCAGTGTTTCTCATAGTTGTTGAAGACTTTACACACACACACACACACACACGTGCGCATGCATGCATCCCACACACACACACGCATGCACCCACATATGTCCCTGGCACATTTTCCTGTTTCCTTGGCTACAGCCCTCCCCATCTGTCCTCCAACCTTAGGCTCCCATTGCTCCAGCCATTGGACCCCTTGTCGGTCCTCATCTTTTGGTACCTCTTTGTATTTGTTCCTGGGCTCCCACTGTTTATAAAGTCTTCTTGGCCTGGGAAAAAACACCTGCCCACAAAGCCCAGATCTGCCGGTCCCGCCCTCCCTCAACCCCAGTGGTAGCCTCCTGTAGCTCTGTGTCCTGTTGGCCATACAGAGAGGGACACTCAGGGCTGCCTCGGTCCACAGCTGAGTTCGGGGGGACCCTGGAAGACAAGTTATCCGGTGTCTCGATCGTCTGCTGTCCCTGGCCCCTCCCCTACATCAGATCATAGACACCCGATTCTTGATGTACACGTGGTAAGGGTCACTCCGTTTGTCCACTTTACGGGAGCGGGTGTATCCTAGGATGAGGCTGCCCACGGTGACAGCAAACAGGAACATGACGAAGAGGATGTACATGTAGGAGTTGTCGTCCCGGCCAGGCAGCCTGGCCTGCCGCTGCTCAGTCTGGTTGTCTGGTCCTGGCGCTGGCCCTGGTCCTGGCCGGCAGAGCAGGTTGCTGTGCAGAGTGGCGTTCAGAGCCTTAAGCACAGAGTGCAGGCTCTTGTACCAGGCCTCAGTCCCGTTGGTGGCCTCCATAGCAACAGACATTGAGGGGGGCCGAGGAGTCCTAGGAGGCTGTAGAGTGAGAGCAGAGAGAGACGGCAGCTTCTGTTAGCGGCAGCGCTCAGAGCCCAGCTGCAATCCCAGGCCCAGAGTTTGTTCCATTTGTCTGTCTGTCTGTCTTCTCTCTGGTCCACGTACTCAACGGAGGCGGGGACTGTGCCTGCGTCACTCACTGCTGCATAAAAGCACTGATTGGGTGCTCTATCAACACTTCTGGAATAAGGGCCGCCCCCACCAAGGGAGCCCCTAGGACTCTCTTTTCTAGGATTCGGATTCTTAGGCTGGAGGCGCTTCGTCTAACTCCTTCCATTTTATTCATGGGGAAACTGAGGCCAGAGCCTATCAGTGGCTTGCCTGTGACCACAGAGAATATTAGTGGGCCCTCTTCAAGGCCGGCTTAGAGCCCCTTCAATACCCACACCAGCTCTTGGCAGAGTTCTTTGAACGCAGAACTTGGGGTATCAGCCAGGACTGGTCCACGCTCTCATGCAAGACTTTGGGGCCTACCGCCATCCAGGACTTGGGCCATCTTGTCTGGATGGGGGAAGGGAAAAGAGCAAGGGCTCACGGAGTTAAGACCCACGAGGCACAGGTTCTCATCGCAACCATACTTGTAAGAAATGTGTGCCTTGGGGCAGGCATTGTGGCACAGTGGGTAAAGCTACCACGTGCAATGTTGACATCACACAGTGCTGGTTCAAGTCCCGGCTGCTCCGCTTGCAATCCAGCTACCTGCTACTGCACCTGGGAAGGCAGCAGGAGATGGCTCAAGTGCTTGGACTCCTGCCACCCATGTGGAAGACCAGGACGGAATTGCTGGCTTTTGGCTTTAGTCTGGCCCAGCCCTGAGTGTTGTGACCATTTGAGGAGTGAACCAGTAGGTGGAAGGTCTCCCCTCCCCCTTGGCTTTCCCTCCCTCTCTTTGACACTGTCCCTTTCAAATAACTTGATTAGTTAATTTTTGTTTGTTTGTTTGTTTGTTTGTTTTTTTGACAGGCAGAGTGGACAGTGAGAGAGACAGAGAGAAAGGTCTTCCTTTGTCATTGGTTCACCCTCCAATGGCCGCTGCAGCCGGCACACTGTGCTGATCCAATGGCAGGAGCCAGGTGCTTCCTCCTGGTCTCCCATGGGGTGCAGGGCCCAAGCACCTGGGCCATCCTCCACTGCCTTCCCGGGCCACAGCAGAGAGCTGGCCTGGAAGAGGGGCAACCGGGACAGAATCTGGGGCCCTGACCGGGACTAGAACCAGGTGTGCTGGCGCCCAAGGCGGAGGATTAGCCTTGTGAGCCACAGCACCTGCCTAATTAATTATTTTTTAAAGTGTGGTTTCTTCTTCCCTCTCACAGTCCAGTGGTAAGTAGCAGCAGCACAATGAAATGAATGCCTCAGTGAAGCAGTCACCAGCCACCATGCACCACGGGTCCCAGCCGAGTTCCACGCCGGGCTCTCAGGGAGGCCCAGACCGCGGCCCTGCATGCGGGCTCAACACCAGCTCCACTGTGACGCCAGGTACAAACCAGGAGCTCCTGCAGCATAAAAGAAGCGGAGAATTCTAACCAGGGCTCAGAGCGGTTACGGCAATGGAGGCCTTTGAGTCGGAGCTCTCAGGAGGCAGGAAGGCCCGGGAAGGAAACAGAGGAACGAGCAAAGGCAAGAACGCACACAAAATTAGAAGGGTGGAGAGTAGCATGAGGAATCTGGTGTGTACAGTGAGTGGAGACCTAAGGCAGGAGAGGCCCGAGGGAACCATGGGGGGCGGTGGGGTGGGCCCTCGAGGGCCATGCCCAGGGGCTGGTACTTGATCCTGACGTTGCAGAGGAGCCAGGGAGTGGTGTTAGAGTGGGCACCCGAAACGATCAGCTCTGTGCTGGAAAGGACACTGTGGCTGGTGGAGGGGACACACGTGGAGGCAGGGGGCGGAGTCACAAGGATCTTGAAAGTGTTGATGTTCCAGAAGCGGAGCAGGGCTGAGGGGATGACGAACGTGAGATGTGAGATGTGTCTTGGGGAGGGAATAGCTAATGGGAGGACCGGAGGGGGAAGGGGCCTCCGGTAATTCTGCGATGGAGAGAAGCTGAGTGTCCGGAGGAGCCTGCTTTGAGGGAAATAATTCACTTGCTCTGCTTGGGATTCAGTTTTCTCTCCGTCCACGAAAAAAAAAAAAATCACCAGGCGTTGTTACAAAATGGGTTGGGTATAGGGTTTCCATTTCACAGGATGAAAAAGGTTTAGAATCAAGTAAGATGGCAGTTCAGACGCCCACTTTCCACGTCAGAGTGCCCAGGTTCAATTCCCACGTCCAGCTCCTGACGCTGGCTTCCTGCTAATGTGGACCCTGGGAGACAAGTGATGGGGTTCCTACCACTGCCACCCACGAGGGAGACCTGGGCTGAGTGCATTGCAGGCATCTGGGAGGGAGCCAGTGGATGTGAACACTCAAGTGCTCTTTCTCTCTCTCTCTCATTAAAAGTTCTAACTTGAGATCTGCTGCACAATGTGAACACAGCACAACTGAGCTGTATTCTTTTTTTTTTTTTTAGATTTTTATTTATTTATTTGACAGGTGGAATTACAGACAGTGAGAGAGAGACAGAGAGAAAGGTCTTCCTTCCCTTGGTTTACTCCCCAAATAGCCGCAACAGATGGAGCTGCACTGATCCAAAGCCAGGAGCCAGGCGCTTCCTCCTGGTCTCCCATGCGGGTGCAGGAGCCCAAAAACTTGGGCCATCCTCCATTGCCTTCCTGGGCCACAGCAGAGAGCTGGACTGGAAGAGGAGCAACTGGGACTAGAACCAGCGCCCATATGGGATTAGCCTAGTGTACCACGACACTGGCCCCGAGTTGTATTCTTATACTGTTAAGATGGTATAGTTTATCCTGTTGTTTTTTGCCACAATTAAAACTTTTTTAAAAAGATAATCATCTTTTCAAAAGATTCAGTGGGCACTCCACTTCCAATCCAGCTCCCTACTAATGTGCCTGGGATAGGAGTGGGAGATGGTCCAAGTCCTTAGACCCTGCACCCATGTGGGAGACCCAGAAGAAGAACCTGGCTCCTGGCTTTGGTCTGGCCCAGCCCTGGACATTGCAATCATTTGGGGAATGAATCAGTAGATGGAAGATAGCTCTCTCTCTCGCTCTCTCTCTCTCTCTCTTTCAAATAAATCTTAAAAAAATAAAATAAAATAAAAGGATCATCCCTGCTCAGCCTTACTCCAGGCCTGCTATGAGCATATACTTTTATTATGTTGAAGGAAATTTTAATTTTTTTTTGTTTTGAGAAGCTAATCTACATAGAAAACACAGTGGAAGCAGCACCCACAATGCAGCTGGAGCCCCCCCTTCCCAGGGCAGTCACCAGCACCGGTTTCCTTAGCTATCCTTGGCGAGAGGTTTCAACCGACAGCATAGAGTGAGGGCGGTCTCCATCTGGAAAACTCACCAGGCAGCAGGCAAACTCGCTGGCTCGGAGCGGGCCTCAAGAACTTCCTGGTGGGTGCTCCAAGGCTCCTCAGCCCCTTAACCTCTACAGGATCTCCGTGCACACCTCTGGGGTCTCAGTATTGGCATATGAAGCTGGGAAGGCCCAGAGCTGGCAAACAGGGAAGGAGGCAGAAGAGGAAGGATCTGGTCACACAGAAGGAACTTCAGGACTGGGGTAGATCCCCCAAGGGCTGAGCAACAGTCTTGCCACAGGCGCCTCTGACCCCTCCCAATTCGCCTGCTCTTCCTGCTGTAGCTGGGTCACAGCAGCCCAGGGTTGCAGTCACAAGAAATGCGCAGTGGCCCTGGGGCCTCCGACTGCTGGCCCCAATTCCAGGCTGACAATGTCTTAACTTGGCGGACTTTATGTATGAGAGACCTTGATTTACTGTGTGGACTCCTGCTCAGCTACAAGTTAACATCTGCAGCCTGGAACAGTCCTTGTTTTCAAAGTACTGGTACCTTAGCAAGAGCCTTTTAGAAACCTAAGGGCATGATGGGTGTGGTCTAATGACAGTCGACAGCTCAGGGAGATGCACGTGTGACAAAACTAGATTTTGAATTTTTTGCATCAAAGTAAATGTATCTCTTAATTCCATTTTCCTTGAACTTCTTGAAGTGCCCCCCAGAGGTGCAGCATGGCTTTGTCATGGAGATTCAAGGCCCCTGCAGATGCCGGAAGGGGCTCGGTGCCCACTGAGTCCAACGCCCGCCCTCACTGTACAGCGAATGGAAACGCAGGGAGCTGTCAGCTCAGTAGCCACCTGTGTGACTGTGGGTGTGACTTCCCCTTTCTGGGCCTGTGCTTCTGTCTGCATCTACAAAACGAAGGGGTTGCAGGCAGCTGTAGCAGCCTGGACGGTGGCCATCACAAAACCACGCTGCCGGGGGAGGGGGGGAGAGAGGGGAGGTAGAGGGTGGGTGATCCCATTGGCCGGTGGGAGGGGCTCTTTCTAGAGCCCCTCAAATGCCCGGACATAGAGGGCTGAAGATTTCTTCCCTGTGGGTTAAGACACTCTTGCACCTGGGCCTGGCTGACCCCTAACATCCCAGCCTCCATAAACAGCCCCGGATGGGCTGACCTGTTGGATTTTCGCTCACCTGCCCCAGGGGTCTGGCCTGGGGAGGAGAGAGGTTTTGAGCAGAAAGTGGGGGCAGGGGTAATGCGGAAGACAAGACCGATGAGGAGGGGTTCAGGGAAGGGAACAGAAGTTCCCAAGCCCTTTCATCCCTCAGGTCCTCCTGCCAGAGCCACTCCAGACAGACCCGGATGTTTGCGGTTCCGATGGGAGGAGGAAAGAGGCCACGGAGCTGAGTTTGGGTGGGGGCAGGGCCTGGAGGTGCAAGGGCATCCTGTTTGGGTCGGGAGGGGACAGGTTTGTTCTTTATGAACTGCCCCGGGTGCCAGGTCAGGGGTGGCAGAACCCCTCTGAACTCCCTGGCTTCCCTCTCTAGGCGATGCACTGAGTGAGACACCCCTGGGAGGGGGCGCACACAGCTCCTGCCCCAGAGAGACCTCACCTTGAGACAGCGGATACAAATCAGAAAGGAAGGTCAACAGTTGCTGAGCAAGTTGAAAGGAACTTATTTATTTATTTTATTTTTTATTTGAACGAGAGAGAGAGAGAGAGAGAGAGAGAATGAACATCTCCCTTCTGCTGGTTCACTCCCCAAAGCCTGGGATAGGCTAGGCTAAAGCAGGAATTGGGAACTTAGCCCAGGCCTTGCACATGAGTGGTAGGGACCCAACTATTTGAGTCAGGGTCCGCATTCGCAGGAAGTGGGAATCAGAAGCTGCGCCAGGACCGAATCCAGGCACTCCCATATGGGAGGCCAGCATCCCAAGCAGTCTTACCCACAAGGTGAAATGCCTACCCATGAAAGGGGCTTCACAAATGATCCAGAACGAAGGTCACAGAGGGGAAGTGCACAGTCCAAAATGACGCAGCAGGTGAGTAGCGGAGCGTGCACAAACACCCAGGTCCCCGGGGGCCATTTGGTGCACCGTTCCCTCTCATCTGAGCTCATGTCACCCCAAACACAGCCTCCCTGAATCAGGGGGCACAACTTCCTCTAACGCCACCCCTGCCTGCAGACTCTGGATGATCTTGGCCCGGGGCCCAGGGCAAAAGGAAATGGGTCAGCTCTGGGGGACGTGTTCTCTTTCCTTCTTGTCTCTCCTCCGGGGCCCCTTCTGCTTTAGACCTGCCCTGGGGCCCTGCAGGAGCCAGGCTCACTCTCCTCGACCATGTGTGGGATGCACGAGGCCGTCTCACCAGCACTGTGGGCTGGTGGACTGCTGCGGTGGGAGAGGGGCCGAAGGAGCAGGCTGGGACATCTGCGTGGAGGGAGACACGGGAACAGACTCTGAGTTGGAAGGGAACTTGGTGATCACGTGGT
This sequence comes from Sylvilagus floridanus, assembly GCA_949820135.1. Taxonomy (NCBI): domain Eukaryota; kingdom Metazoa; phylum Chordata; class Mammalia; order Lagomorpha; family Leporidae; genus Sylvilagus; species Sylvilagus floridanus. The sequence continues at coordinate 62,881,825 of OX463224.1, read as the reverse complement.
TGGTTGGTGCAGCCCCTACATTGGAGCAGTAGAAAAGAGACCACTTCCACCCAGAGCAATCACTTGCTCAAGGGCTCACAGCTGCAGCCTAGGAGGGGCTGCCTGGGACCAGAAAACAGGTGTCCTCTTCTACTGTCAGCTCCCTGCTGCCTGCAGAGTGAGGTCTAAATTCCTCTCGTTGTCATCCAGACTCCTTTAGCCGTGCCTGGCCACTGGCCCTGGCTCTCTACAGCGCTCCCCAGGACTCCGAGCTACAGGCCACTCTCCAGCCACACCTCACACTCACACACCTCCTGCCTTTGCTCATGCAAAGGTGATCATTCCCTTCCACTCTTTATCTGCCCAGCCATCTCCTGCTCCTTCCAAGAGACCCAGTTCCAGCATCACTTCCGCACACCTCCCCCTTGAGCCACTCTCCTCCACACTCCCTGCCAAGCTGGTCTCTCCTCCTTGCCTATCCCAAAGTGCTTTGCACAAAATCCTATCAGAGCACTGTGCTGTATTGACATTGTGCATGTGTATGTCTGTGTGCACATGAGCGTGGGTACGCATACGCCTATTAAACTGTGCTTCACATATTTCTTTATTCTCCAGGCTTGAGCACATATGAAGCACCCAAGAATGAATGGATCAGTGCTGCCTCCTGCAGTGAGTGCACACAGTCATGAGAACGGCCCACAACACTGTTTTTTTGTTTGTTTGTTTGTTTTTGTTTTTTTTTTTAAAGCAATCTCAGGGCAGATTCTATTTGGTCTGGGAAAGGGAGGCTCAAAGAAAAGCAACCGCCTTGCTTAGGTGGGGAGGTTTAGGCGAGGAGGAAGTCTACGCCGCCTTGGGGAGCCCAGACACTCCCTGCACCTGCACCCCATTTAATCCAAAGGGCAAACATTCTTGGCTCCAAAACTCCAGCAATGGCTTTGCAACCCTCTTCCCTATGTACCAGCCCAGGGTGTGGCTTGCCGCATGCACTGGATCCGATTCCCTTGGCCTGTGATCCTCCTGCCTTTCAGCGCTGCGGTTCACAACTCCAGTCTTGGCTGCACACTTGGTGCGTGACCTTGAGCCCTGCATTAATTCCCTCTGAACCTCACCCTGAGACGGGGATAATTACCCCTGTGCTGCTTATCATAGGCTAGAGCTGGAAGAAACCACAGGTGGGAACGTGCTATGTAAGAGAATGATTGGGCAGGCTGCCCCCACTACTGCCCTCTCTGTCTCATCCTCCCCACCCCCACATTACCGAGAACATTCATAAGTGCCCCCTCCCCACCCAGGCTCTCCTTATCCTCAGAAAAAGGCAGGGTCGGGGTGGAGGGCTGAGGGTCTTGGTGTTTTTCTCAATTTTTGGAAACGCTTACCTTCTTCAGCACCTGCCTGTGGCCCACCCTCTCTGTCCATCCCCGAGGTTTCTCACCATGTAGGGTAACCCTCTGTGGTCCCAAGGCCTGCAGCATACAGAGCATTGGAGCTGCCTCTCCACCCTGTTTGGCCAGGGCATCCAGCATGTGTCCTGGTTAAGCCATTTCTGCACCCTGAGCCTCATTCTTCCTCATCAGTAATATGGGGTTTAGCTTGTGCCCTCTTAGGAGGCATTTTGAGCTCCCACGTGTGAGGCTTCTGGATAGAAACGTGGTTGGAAATGCATGGAGGGAGGTAGGGATGGAGAGCCTGGTTGGTTATCCTCTCCAGGAGCCAAGAAGGAAGCCTGAAGCAGTTTCCATGCCTCCAGCAGGGGTCTCCTGCAGTGGGCTGGGGCTGCACGCCAGGAAGGGGCTAGCCGCTTGCTCATTTACAGCACCCATGAAGAGGTGAGAGTCCCAGGCTACAAGTAAGAACCTGGGCTCTAATTCTTTTTGCCCCTGATGTCCCCTGGGCCTCAGTGGCCCCCTATGGAAATTGATGGAATAGCGAGGGGGATTAGGAGCAGCTACTCACCGAAGGGCTGAACTCAGGTATTCTCTAACTAGGGACTCCCAGGTCGCATGGGGCCATGTGGGGGAGCAGGAGCAGGACGCCCATTTCTCAGGAAAGGGAAGCCCAAGGCGAGAACGGGCGGGCGGCTGGCTCGGTTTTGCAGCCTATAAACCTGAACCCGTCCTCCGGACCCCCAGCCAGGCCAGTTGCCAAGAGCAAGGGATGCCTTTGGGAGTCCCTAGGTTTTCCTGGGACTGGGTCGGACCGGGTGCGGGGAAGTGAACTCTGCTGAGCCGATGGCTCTGCGCAGCAAGAAGCCGGCGCGGGGGGGGGGGGGGGGGGGAGGGGCGAGGGTCATTCCGCGTGCGTACTCTCAGCGCACAGGGACAGGTGTTCGCTTGAGTGCCAATGGACGTGCAGGCACTTCTGTGTGGTTATGCCAGAGCCCGCGAGCACCGGCTCAAGCTCCGATGATTTCCCGGCTGGGCGTGCAAGGAAGGGGCCCAGCCTCCCCGCCCGTCCACTGCCTGTGCCGCCCTGGGTCCCGGCGCTCGCCCGGGGAGCGTGGGCTCCGTAGTTGAGCCGCCCCAGCTCCGGTAGCAGTTTCCAGGAGAAGGCGCCTTGGCCCTCGGAAGGAAGGTGGGAAGACCCCGCATTCGCCAGCCTTCCCACCCCTGCAGGTGCGCCTTACCTACCTCTCTGCAAGGCTGCGAGGCGGGCGCCCCGCCTGCTGGGTAGACACTGCGCTCCCTGCTCGGGGTTGCCCGGGCACTGCACGCCTCTGCGCCTTGCCGGCCCCAGAGCGCTGCCCCTGGCGCCCAGCACCGCCCCGTGCCCTCGGGACTCTGCGCTCCCACCGGCTCTCCTCTCCCTTTTCTCTCCCCGAGGGCGTCCCCTCCCAGGCCCTGCCCGGCCCCCAACACACCCACTGCTCCCGGGCTGGCTTTGAACGCCTCCGCCCAGCTCCCCGGCCTCACCCAGCTGTGGGCTCCCTTCCGTCCCCTGCAGCGCCTGCTTCCTGGACCTCAGACCCAAAGCTCCTGGCTCCCCCCGCTTGGGCTGAGCCAGAGCGGCCTGAGGCTGATCTCCCCAAGGAGGCTGAGCGCTGGGGGTGGTGGGATCAGGCTGAGCTCTGCTGTTTCTCGGCTGTGGCTGTGGCTGTGCCTGTGCGGCTGTGGGCAAGTCACTGCCCCCTCACTGGCCCTTGGCTTCCTCGCTGTGAGATGGGGCCAGTCTCACACACACATGCTTCTCAGGCCTATGGCTGGGGTCAGATGAGATCTTAGAGCCCTAAAGATTAGCGACTCCCTGAGTCCAGGCGGATTGCAGAGGCTCAGAGGCGGGAAGGGACTTGCTGGCTCTCACCAACCAAGTCGGTGGCCGAGGTCAGACTCAAAATGCACCCACAGCGCCCTCCTAAGCTCCAGCACACGGGGGACTGGTGGCCCTGTTTGAGGTCACAGCTTAGTGCTCGCTACCCCAAAACACCCTTGGCTTTCCCGCCGCCAGGTCCTCACGCCCATGGCTGCTTCCTTGCTGGTGACATTGTGGGCTGCAGGAGACAAGCAGCCTGCCACAGCTGGGAAACCAGAGCCAGGAGGCTGGGGGCAGCAGCGGGCTGTGCGGGCTCTACCAACGCCCCCCGGCAGCCTCCAGCCTCACCTCCCAGGGACTAATAACACCCCCAGGCCAGCTCTCAACCCTGCCAACCAAACCGGCTCCAGGATACGGGGCAGGAACCCCCTGTCTCAGAATCTAGACTGTCGGGGGGGGGGGGGGGGGGGGGAGGGGCTGCCATTTCAGAGCCTGCCGCGTGATGGCGTTTTGTACAAAACCCCTTACTTCCGTGCTACCCGATGGACTCTGCTGTGCCTCTTCCTCAGAGAAGTCATCTAACGCCCAGGTGAGCAGTCCCGACTTGCAGGCGGCTCTGGGGCAGAGCATTTAACAGGATTAACACGACTGATTCCCCAGCCCTCTGATGCAAAGGGTTGCTGAAGGTAGCCTTGGGGAAACAGCCCTGGCTCAGCCGGCCTTCCTTCCCAGAGCCTGCCCTTGGGCCTTGTGTTGACTTTGTGGGATGGTTTCTTTTTTATTTTTTTTTTTTTAAGATTTATTTATTTTATTTGAAAGGCAGAGTCACAGAGAGAGAGGTCTTCCATCCACTGGTTCACTCCCTTATTGCATCCACTTGTCAGCTAAATTGGAATACTACAAAAACCAGTGACAGTCACCCATGAATTTTATTGAAAATGAGAGGCGGGCCGGCACCGCGGCTCAATAGGCTAATCCTCTGCCTTGCGGCACCAGCACAATGTGTTCTAGTCCTGGTCGGGGTGCCGGATTCTGTCCCGGTTGCGCCTCTTCCAGGCCAGCTCTCTGCTGTGGCCTGGGAGTGCAGTGGAGGATGGCCCAAGTGCTTGGGCCCTGCGCCTCATGGGAGACCAGGAGAAGCACCTGGCTCCTGCCTTCGGATCAGCGCGGTGCGCCGGCCACAGCGCGCCGGCCGCGGCAGCCATTGGAGGGTGAACCAACGGCAAAGGAAGACCTTTCTCTCTGTCTCTCTCATTGACCACTCTGCCTGTCTAAAACAAAAAAAAAGAAAGAAAGAAAAAAAAAGAAAATGAGAGGCAAGGTTACCAATCAGGACCGACACTCCTTACCAGAGTGCAGCCCCTAACAGCGAGTTACACAGCTTTTTATAGTATTCTGTCCACTAGGGCTCACAATTTCGAACCAAACCCCTGTTATACAGTGAACAATAAAAACAGAATATGGTGTTAAGGTAACAGTTAACAATAACAAACCCAATAACAGATCCAAGATATGATTGTAAGCTAACAGTGAAGGACACATTTCTGTCAACCTACTTCCTGGGAATTTGGGCCCACAGTGTCACAAGATCCACCCTTAACTGTTAGCAAGCAAAGCTAATATGTACAGAAGCAAGAGGTCTGCAATTAGCTTTTAGCCACACCCACTCCGTTTTGATTTTGACTCTATACCCCAGATGGCCGCAATGGCCAGAACTGTGCCAATCCAGAGCCAGGAGCCAGGAGCTTCTTCTGTGTCTCCCACATGGGTGCAGGGGCCCAAGCTCTTGGGCCATCTTCCACTGCTTTCCTAGCTCATAGCAGAGAGCTGGATTGGAAGAGGGGCAACATCTCCTTCCTTCCTTTGTTCTTATTTTATTTTATTTTATTTTTATTTGAAAAGCAGAGAGACAGAGAAAACTCTTCCATCTGATAGTTCACTCCCCTAAATGCTTGTAACAGCCAAGCCTAGGCTAGGCTGAAACCAGGGGACTGGTACTTAATCCGAGTCTCCCATGTGGGTGGCAATGACCCAAGTACCTAAGTCATAATCTGTTGTCCCCCAGGGTTCAGATTATTTGGAAGCTGGGAAGGGACAGGAACTAGGCACTCCACCATGGGATGTGGGGGTCTCAAGCAGAGACTTCATCACCGCATCAAATGTCTGCGCCCCCTGCCCAACACACACAAAAGTACTTCTGTTGCGGGAGATCAGCTGCTCAGGGCTTCTCATCTGCACACAAGAAAGATTTCGACGTGAGATGGAGTAGTGATCAGCGAGGAGCACAGTGTAAAGAAAAAAAATAATGAAGAGAGGGCACCTGCTGGGTCAGGCTGGCATCTCAGGAAAGGGCTGTGGACAAGAGTGTGGGGCCCCATTTCTTCTCCCCACCTCTCTATTCCTGGAAGTCATAGGTAGGGGATTTCTCTATGTGCGGTTCCCAAAAAAAGCTCCCAGGATCTCATCAGCACAATGTTCTCAGACCTCGCAGCCCCCTTGGTGCAGGGGCGGGGGAGTCCCGGAGCCGCCCCAGGCAGAGGGCTAGAGGGTTAGAGCTGAGAGCCGTGACTGCAGGTGTCTGCCCAGCCTCCAGCGCTTATTTCCTCGTTTCCTTTAAAAATTCTCATTTTCTTTGATTCCTCTTACCCACGTGGGCGAATGTCTGCCTGGCTGCCGTAACATTTTCAGCCTGCAGTTGGGTGCATCTGTGGAGGCAAAACCCACAGACACGGCACACTGACTGCACAGGAATGCCCCCTTCTGAGTATCACTTTCCTCCTCTGGAAACAGAGCCAGCACCCAGGCCTGCGGAAGCTGTGAAGCTGGATCACGTGTGTCAGATGCTTCCCACGGCCCTGGGCCCTTGGGGGTTGGGCTGCAGAGGAGCGAGTGTGGTGGGACTGAGCTCACCTGAACACCTGTCCCTCCTCACACCCACTGCACCACTACGGATTAGGGCCCTGTGTCGGTGGGGGTCCCAGCAGGAAGCAGGTGGCACGGGAAACCAGGCAATTATAAGAAGAGTGCGATGAGGGTTTAAGAAGCCCACAAGGAACAGTGCAGCATACCTGGCTGGCTGTGGGGGCAGGGGAGTGTGGTGGAATGAGAAGGTGAAAAGGTCATCCAAGATGGCCACTGAGGTGAGAAGGTCATGCCAAGATGGCTGCTGAGGTGAGAAGGTCATGCCAAGATGGCTGCTGACAACAGAAGCTGCCTGGAAACAAGCCGTGATTGGATGGCTTCGGAAACCACATGACAACAGAGCCTGACTGACAACAAGTCGTGATTGGATGGCTTTGGAAACCACATGACAACAGAGTGTGACTGGCAATAGGCTGTGATTGGATGGCTTTGGAAACTGCCTGGCAACAGGCTGTGATTGGTTAGGGCATAGACCGCCTCTTGACCGGATTGGCTGCCTTAGCTATATAAGCAGCTGTAGCAAGTGCTTGCCTCAGGCCCATTTTTACCCGACTTCCCTGGTGACTCTGTGCCTCTTGCTCCCACCACGCTCCTCCTCTCAGAACGTATCCTCTCAGAAGAAATCAACCTCAACAGGGGAGCTGCTGCTGAGCCGGCCAGCGGTGGCCGGAACCCAGGGAGGGCAGTGATGTGGAGGGCAGCAGGGCCGGGGCAACCCATCCTTAGATGCTCCTTGTTCCTGGACGCCGCTGCTGTGTGACATTAGCTGCCCCATCCATGTCCCCTGCCCGCAGCTGCTGCTCTTCCCCTTTTTGCATGGGGTGAGCACTGTTCATGGGTGGAGGAGTAGGGAGTAGGGAGTGTGTGTGGGGGGCAGTCTGCTGTGGCGAGAGGGGCCACGACTTCAGGAGCCTCCAAGCAGATGGGAAAACTTTGCCCTCCCCAGGTTCAAAGTGGACACTGTGGCAGCCCCTGCGGTATTAGAGAGTTGTCTGTGGTCCGAGCTTCGATCATCCACCCCGAAGTCATCAGATATTGGGCAAACAAGCACCAGGCGTGGGCGTCTTTTACGGAAGCACTGTCTGGAGCCACAGAGAAGGGTGGGATCCCCTGATTCTTCCTGGTGGGGAGAGACCGCCTGGCTGGGGCTGACGAAGGCGCAGTGGGCAGCAGAGGATGGCATGGGCTCTGCCCAGGGGGCACCTTGAGCCCTTAGCCGTGAATCGCCGACCTGCAGAGCTGGGGAGTGATGGCTCGTGGCTTCTGCCACCCGTGTGGGAGATCTGGATGGAGCTCCTGGCTCCTGGCTTCAGTCTGTCACAGATCTGGTTGTTGAAGACATTTGGAGAGTGAACCAGTGGATAAATCTCTCCTTTCTCTCTCTCTTTCTGGTTCTCCTTCTCATTTTCTGTTTCTCTGTCTCTCCAATATTTAAAAAGAGAAAAAGAAAAAGAAAGAAAGAAAAATAGATGTTTGCATCCCATATCAGAGTGCCTGGGTTTGATGCCTGGCTCCAGCTGCTGACCCCAGCTTCCTGCTAACACAGGCCTTGAGAGGCAGTAGTGACAGCGCAAGTAACTGGGTTCCTACCTAGAATGAGTTCCTGGCTCCCAGCATCAGCCCCACCCTTGCCATTACAGATGTTTGGGGTGTGAAACAACAGATGGGAACTCTTGTTGCCTATCTCTCTTTCTCTACCTCTCAAATTTTTTAAAACTTCCAAACCTAAAATCCTAATGAATTTCTTGCCCCCCCCCCCTTTTCAGAAATACCACTGGTTTTCTGTGCCTACAATCCCCTAAGCAAACTTCCCTGTGTACATGTAAAAGTTTATTGCACATATTTATTTATGGATGAGTCTCCTCCACGAGGATCTTTGATGAGTCTGATCCATTTCTGAACCCTCAGGGCCTGGGACAGGTGGACAAAGCTTACACGGAGAGGTGGGCGAGGGCATGGGGTCTGTAAAACATGCAAGGTAGGGGCCAGCACCGTGGCATACTGGATTAGCATCCCATATAGGCACCAGTTGGAGTCCCGGCTATTCCATTACTGATCCAGCTCCCTGCTAGTGCACCTGGGAAAGCAGTGGAGGATGGTGCAAGCGCTTGGTGTCAAGGCACACAAAAGGAAGTGCCTACAAGCTGTGCTCACACTAGCAAAAGAAAACCTGCCTACAAGCTGTGTTTATGCAAGCAAAAAAACAAGCAGCCCCTCACTGCAACTACGAATAGAACCCTCACCCTCTCATTTCTGCAAACAGCACTTTTCACTATTATAGTAAAATTTCCCAATAGATAGCAAACTTCCTAAACCCCTCTGCTTCCTCCCCAGCTGCAGGCTATTCCAGCCCACAAGCATCTGCCCCCCAGCTAAAGCATAAAAACCCCTCACTCAGACTGCAGCTGCTTTCTCTCTCCTTCAAGACCACCCAGAAGTTTTGTCCCCAATAAACTCTTTTATACCTCTTCTCAGCGTGGTCTCATTCAGTGGTCTCGGTCACAGTAACCTAACACTTGGGCTCCTTCACCCATGTAAGGGACCCAGATGGAGCTCCTGGCTCCTGGCTTTGGCCTGGCCCAGTCCCAGCTGTTGCAGACATTTGGGGAGTGAACCAGCGGATGAAGACCTCTCTTTCTCTGTCTCTGTCTCTCTCTGCTCGCTCTCTCTCTCTCTCTCTCTCTCTCTGTAACTCTACTTTTCAAATAAATAAAATGCATCTTAAAAAAAAAAAAAAGACATGCACTATGAAGATCAGAAATGGTAAGCTGCTTTAAAAATTTTTAAATTTGTTTTCATTTATTCAAGAGACAGAGAGATAGAGAAAGCCAGGGAGAGATCTTTACCTGCTGCTTCACTCCCCAAACACCTGCAACAGCCATGTCTGGGCCAGGTCAAAGCCAGGAACCCAGAACTCAAGCTGGGTCCCCCAAGAAGGTAGCAGGGATCCGAGCACTTGAGCCATCATCTGCTGCCTCCCAGGGTCCACGTTAGCAGGAAGCTGGAATCAGAATCAGTCAGGACTCAAACCAGGCACTTGGATAGGGGATGCAGGCACCTCAGGCAGTAAGACCATAACCACTGCCTGAACCTTCCCCCCAGAGACCACCTCAGACACAATCCATTGGCTGACTCTGCGGTCTGAGTCTGGGGCCTCTTGTGTGTGGGCCACAGACAGCATGGCTACTGTCCTGGCTGGGGGAGCCCAGTGTGCATGAGGTGGGATACGGAAACATGGAGAAATGATTTAGAGTGGTCAGTGCTGGGCGGGCCTTACAGGAGGGCAGGACTCTGACAATGCTGGGGGCACCTGTTGCTCAAAGATTTTATTATTTACATGATAGGTAGAGCGACTGGAGCTGGGCTGATCCGAAGCCAGGAGCCAGGAGTTTCTTTTTTTTTTCTTTTTTTGACAGGCAGAGTTAGACAGTGAGAGAGAGAGACAGAGAGAAAGGTCTTCCTATTTTGCCATTGGTTCACCCTCCAATGGCCGCTGCGGCCGGCTTCGGCTGGCGCACCACACTGATCCAAAGCCAGGAGCCAGGTGCTTCTCCTGGTCTCCCATGGGGTGCAGGGCCCAAGCACTTGGGCCATCCTCCACTGCACTCCCGGGCCACAGCAGAGAGCTGGCCTGGAAGAGGGGCAACCGGGACAGAATCCGGCGCCCCGACCGGGACTAGAACCCCGGTGTGCCGACACTGCAAGGCAGAGGATTAGCCTATTGAGCCGCGGTGCCGGCCTCATACATGTTTTAAAAACTTACTTTCATCTGGCTTCCACCCTGACTGCTGCAGGCCCTTGGGGAGTGAACCAGTAGATGGGAGCTCTCTGTGTCTTTCTAGTTCTCTGCCTCTCAAATAAGTAAATAATAACAAAAATAAAATTTGGCGTCACTCTTGTATGCTGCCGATAAGAATGCAGATTGGTACAACTTTTACTCAGGCAATTTGACAATCTATCAAAAGTGTACATCGCCTTTAGCTCAGAAAACCATTGCTGGAAATGCCATCTCTACTCACTGTGTGTGAAACAGAGAGCTAGACTGGAAGAGGAGAAACCAGGACAGAACCAGCACCCCGACCAGGACTAGAACCCGGAGTACTGGTGCCGCAGGTAGAGGATTAGCCTGGTGAGCCGCAGCACCGGCACCGTGTGTGAAACAGTGCACACACGGACATGAGGGAGTCTCACTGCAGCCTCTTTATGAAAGCAAAAGATTAGTAATACCCTAAATGTCCTCTACAGGGACTAGCTAAATAAATAATGGGAAATTAGTCAGTGGAATACTACACAGTCATGAAAAAGAGTGCAACTACCCTTTATATTCTGACCTGAAACATGGCCACAGTGCAGGACAGTGCAAAGAGTATGCAACTATGTGAAAGAGGATGCTTACATACTCATGAAATCTCTCTGAAATATATAAATAAGACAGTCATTACAGAGGCCTCCAGGAAGGTACTGGGTTTACAGGGGGAAGAAGTAGGAGCAAAGCATATTTCAGGGCTATCATTCTGTATCTTCTGAGGTTTGTTCCATGTGTATGCATTTGCCTAGAGGCGAAGATGCCAGTTAGGATACCTGTATCCTATATCAGAGGATCTGGGTTCAACACCCAGCTCCAGCTGCTGACTCCAGCTTCCTGCTAATGTGAGCCATGGAAGGCAGTGGTGGTAGTTGCAGTCAAGTAGCTGGGTTCCTGCCACCCATGTGGGAGACCTGGGTTGAATTCTTGGCTCTTGGTTTTGGCCTGAAACCTTGGCTGCTATGGGCATTTGGGGAATAAGCCAGCAGATGGGATCTCTCTCTCTCTCTCTCTCTCTCTCTCTCTCTCTCTGCCTGTCAAATAAATTAATAAATACTGGTCAAAGTTTTAAAAAAAATAAATACAAAAATAGGGCATTACACAATATAATGAAAACGGTCAGTAGCAATGTGGGAAAAAGTTTGGAACATTCCGTTTGCTTAAAAGACATACAAAACTTTACCCACATAATGATTGAAAGTACATACAGTACTTGCTGATGACCCCAAGCAAAAACGATGTGGCAGGTGGTAATGCCATTTTCTCTGATTTTTATGTGTATTTTAATATGCAGGAAGGTTTGGGGCTATGTATGGTAAATGATGATTTCACTAAGAAATGAGGTTTCCATGGCAAACGTCTGGCTTCCTTGGGAGTTTGCAGACAGGGGCTTTTCACACAGAACCAGGCGCACCTGGCGACGCTGGCCAAGCTGGCTCGCTCTGGTTTCCTGCCAGCCCCTGGGAGGGACAAGACAAGGGACCAGGACTGCGGCTCGTCACGTCCTCACCCCTGCACTCGTTCGCAGAACCCGGACAATCTGCTTATTTACGCGGAAAGCCTCTGAACAAACAAGAAAAGGTTTCCTCGCGGGGGAAGCCGGGGTGTTAAATATCCTCCCGCGTACGCTCAGCTTCCTTCCTGGAGGAAGGGCGCCGGGGGGCCCAGCGGAGGTGGGAGCCGGCTGGCAGGAAGCGGAGGCAGGAACTGCGCCGGCCGCTTCGCGTGCCTCCACCGGTCGGGCTGCAGCGCCGCTGCTGCTCTGTGTCCTCCTGGCCCCGGCCGGCCACTGCCCACTGTGGCCGGGGCGCCTCTGGGCCGGGGTGCCAGCCCCACCCATGCTTCAGAGCCTGGACTAGGAGTCTCTGTGACCTCGCCGCAGCCCGGGCTCCTCCCGCTGAACCCAACGGCGCTGGGTTCCTGCCACCCAGTGTGCTCAGTGTGGCAGCCAGGTCTCCTGGGCCCCACTTCTCTGGTTTTTGTCTTTCCAGCCTCTTCTTCCTCCCCTTGCCCTCTCCCCCTCCCAGTTTCCAGTCTTCCCAGACCAAAACCCTCACTGGTGGCACCGTGTTCCAGATCCACACCCCTAACTTCCTCTTGGCTCTGTGCGCGTCTCCCACAAGGGTTTCAAACCTGATTGATCAGATCTGAATTTGCCATCTTGCTCTCCACACTCAGTCCTCTGGGCGTCACCCACCCAACGCTCAGGCTTTGGTCCTGAGCTTCTCCTTGGCTGTACCCCGACATCCACAGACAGCAGCAGCAGTGGGGGCAGCAACGGCCATTTCCCACCAGGCAGCCCGGCACACACAAAAGGGAGCTGCAGCAAACACAAACCACAACTGCCAGAGAGGGGGAAAGACAAGACTGCCAGCGACCGACACTGTGGCGCAGCAGGTTAAGCCTCCACCTGCAGTCCCGGCTGCTCCCCTTCTGATCCAGCTCTCTACTGTGGCCTGGGAAAGCAGTAGGAGATGACCACCCCAGTCCTTGGGCCCCTGCACCCACGCGGAAGACCTGGAAGAAGCTCCTGGCCTTGGATCAGCCCAGCTCCAGCTGCTGCAGCCATTTGGGGAGAGAACCAGTGGATGGAAGATCTCTCTCTCTCTGTCTCTCCCTCTGTAACTCTGCCTCTCAAACTAATAAATACAATCTTTCAAAAAAAAAAAAAAAAAAGACTACCTGGGTCCCTCCGGGGCTTCCTGCTCTGGCTCTGTCTGGAGCTCAGCTGGTGCAGGGGGGTTATTAAGGCATAGAACCCTTGCATTCTCAGAGCACCTGTACCTGTTCTTAGAGCTGAGCTTCTCCATATGCAAATACAGGCGTCTAAACCATATAAGCACATTGGGTCAGTTAGGATAGGCTGGGACATGGTGTAGCTTCACCCCAACACGCGTGCAGCAGCACCAGCAGGGACTCCATGCCTTGCAGTCCCAGCCATTGGCTTCAGTGTGGTCAGTATTCCAGAAAGAGAAACTCTGAAGGGTCCGGCCCCAGCTGTTATTCAATGCTGCAGCCCAGAAGCAACTTGCAGCCTCCACTTATAACTCATTAACCAGAACAAGTTCCCTGGCCCTTCCCCGCTGTCAGGGAGCCATGGGACACAGTCCTGCCTTGTGTCCAGAAGGCATAGAGCCAGAGGTATTTGGTGAACATGAGTAAGTCTTACGCACTTCCTGCTTGCCTCTTTTGCGCCAGGCCCTGAGAAAGCGGCCAGGGACACAGAAGTCAGGCATGGTCCCCTCTGCGTCCATTTAAACATTTTTTTCATTAGGTTTTATTATTGATCAATACACATAATAATCGGACATTTAATGGGAAAAATATGATATATATATATATATACACACACATTGTACACTGACGGAACCAGGTTAGCAAGCGTATTCATCACCTTAACCATTTTTCATTTCTTTGTGGTGAGAACACTTAAAATCCTCTTTTAGTTTTTTTTTAAATATATCATACATTACCTACAGTCACCCAACTGAACAACAGAACAGCTTTCTCCTATCTAACCATAACTTACTGCCTGTTGAAACTTCCCCCACCCCTTCCCCACATTTCCAAGCCTCTGAGAACCACACAACTTCTTTTTTTTTAATTACTTAATTTATTTTTAAAGCTTTTATTTAATGAATACATCTTTCATAGGTACAACTTTAGGAATATAGTGGTTCTTTCCCTATACCCACCCTCCCATCTGACTTCCTGTCCCACCTCCTACTCCTTCTCCCACCCCCTTCCTCATTATGGTTCATTTTTAGTTTAATTTTATATACAAAGGATCAACTCCATGTTGAGCACAGATTTCAACAGTTTGCACCCACCCACACACACACACACACATATACAACATATAGAGTACAGTTTGAGAACAAGTTTTGCAGTTAATTTTCATAGTACAGCTCATTAAGAATGGAAGTCCTGGCCGGCGCCACAGCTCACTAGGCTAATCCTCCACCTGAGGCGCCAGCTCCACGGGTTCTAGTCCCCGTTGGGGTGCCGGATTCTGTCCCGGTTGCTCCTCTTCCAGTCCAGCTCTCTGCTGTGGCCCGGGAGGGCAGTGGAGGATGCCCAAGTCCTTGGGCCCTGCACCCGCAGGGGAGACCAGGAGGAAGCCCCTGGCTCCTAGCTTCGGATCGGCGCAGCATGCCGGCCATAGTGGCCATTTGGGGAGTGAACCAATGGAAGGAAGACCTTTCTTAAAAAAAAAAAAAAGAATGGAAGTCCTACGTGAGGAGTAAGTGCACAGTGACTTCTGTTGTTCCTTTAACAATTAACGCTCCTATTTATGACTTGCTGTGAGCTCTTGCTGTGAGCTGCCAAGGCTATGGAAGCCTTTTGTGACCACTAACTCCATCAGCAGTTCCATCCATGCTGCAACAAGCAACAGGATCTCATCCTTGTTATGGCTGAATAGTATTCCACCACATCTAAATACCGTATTTTCTTTATCAGCCAGCTGGCGACAGACACCAAGACTGATTCCATGTTTTGGCTATTGTGAACAGTGCTGCAATGAACAAAAAGTTCAGTGTTGTTTCAACAGATTTCATTTTCTTTGGCTACATACGCAGTAGTGGGACTGCTGGACCATATGGTAGTTCTATTTTTACTTTTTCAGGAAGCTCCGGGCTGTTTTCCATGTTGGCTGTAATCATTGACATGCTCACCAACAGTGTGGAAAGGTTCCCTTTAATCCACCTCTTTCCAGCAACTGTTATCATTTGTCTTTTATTATTATTATTATTATTTATTATTTGACAGATAGAGTTAGACAGTGAGAGAGTGAGAGAGACAGAGAGAAAGGTCTTCCTTCCGTTGGCTCACCCCCCAAATGGCCTCTACGGCTGGTGCAGCGCCGATCCGAAGCCAGGAGCCAGGTGCTTCCTCCTGGTCTCCCATGAGGGTGCAGGGCCCAAGCACTTGGGCCATCCTCCACTGCACTCCCGGGCCACAGCAGAGAGCTGGCCTGGAAGAGGAGCAACCGGGACTAGAACCCGGCACCCATATGGGATGCTGGCACCACAGGCGGAGGATTAACCAAGTGAGCCACGGTGCCGGCCATCATTTGTCTTTTTGAGAAGAGCCATCTGACTGGAGTGTGGCAGTGTCTCCCTGTGGTTTGGATTTGCATTTCCCTGGTGAGTTGTGATGTGGCACATTTTTTTTGCACCTGTTGGAGTCACGGCTCCTCAGTAACGGACATCCGTGACTGTGCCATGACAGAGGGGTCCTCTCAGAACGAGGCTGTGTGTAGATCAGTGGCCAGCAACTCAACTGCCTCTGAGGGCCACAAAGCTGGTGCTGGCAAATGGGCCGGCAGGGAGAGGAGGCCAATTGGAGGGTATAATTTTTTTTAAAGATTTATTTCTCTATTTGAAAGTCAGAGTTACGGGGGGGGGGGGGGAGAAAGAGAGAGAGAGAGAGAGGTCTTCCATCCACTGATTCACTCCCCAGATGGCCGCAACAGCCAGCCAGGGCTGGGCCAGACAGAAGCCAGGAGCCAGGAGCTTCTTCTGGGTCTCCCACATGGGGGCAGGGGCCCAAGCACTTGGGCCATCTTCCGCTGCCTTCCCAGGCCATTAGCAGGGAGCCGAATCAAAGTGGAGCAGCCAAGACTCAAAGCAGTGCCCATATGGGATGCTGGCATCGCAGGCTGCAGTTCAACCTTTTATGCTACAGTGCCAGTCCCTAAATAGTTCATTTCGACTTAACGCTGCCAAAAGCCTTCTCTATGTCAGACCCAGTGCTGCAGACAGAAGGAAACCAGACAGAGCCGGCTCTACTCCCACAGAGCTGCTGCCTTGTGGGGAAGTGAAAGATCTGGGGCTTAGGTCCCTGAAGAAGGCTCATGGAGGACAGGCTGTAAGAATGAGAATACTGCCTGAGCACGCACCCTGGGCCAGCACTACACGCAGTGCTTTGGCAGCAGCTGAGCGTTTTTGTTCTTTTTTCTTGGATAGCAGAGAGAGAGACAGAGAGAAAGAGGGCTCCTATCCCTTACTTCACTCCCCCAATACTCACATGGTTACGGGTGGGCAGGGCTAGAGCCAGGAGCCAGGAACACACTCCAGGTCTCCCACGTGGGTGGCAGGAACTGCTGCCTCCTAGGTGCTGCACTGGCAGGAAGCTGGAAGTGGGAGCCAGAGCTGGGAATTGAACACAGGCACTCTGATGTGGCACTCGGCCTCTTAACCATGAGGCCCAGGTTACTTACTCCTTACCCCGCTCCGAGGTGGACATGAAGGCTCCCTTGCTCCACAAAATGAAAGAGAGGCTCAGAAGGGCCAGGCCCTCAGCCCCTGCACCAGGCAGAACGATGCTTGCGTCCAGAAGAGCAGTACCGGGGAGGGAGGTGTGAGAGCCACGGCCATACCTGGCACACTACATAAGCGCTGAGTCAGCATTTCTCTCCCAGGCTCCGGGGGCACTGGAGACAGAGCAGGGCGGTCACGTGTTAGGACTGTGGGTGAGGGAGGCTGAGGGGCACAAGGGGAGAGACCCTATGTCTGACCTTCCAACCTCCTGGAAGAATTATCTCCCTTTCTGGTGGTAACATTGCAAGGTCATGATCGTCCACTCCTCTCTCCCAACCCCTCTAACAGCAGCAGTGGCCCCGCAGGCAGCAAACAAGGCCTGGAAACATAAGGGCCAACTGTAGGTGGATGAGCCATCAAAGCACTAATACTGACCGAGTGTCTATGACTCACAAAGCATATTGACCCAAGTCAGTGTGCACTGCAGGTAAAGAGGATGAGAAAGGGGCTTACACCCAAGACCTCGTCCCGGCTTTCTCATCAGTTTACTGTGTGACCTGGAAAAGATTTGTCCGGCCCCCTGGCTCCATCACTATACAGTAAGCAGGTAGAAGATCCCATGAATTCTTTATTAGTTTGAACAACTGTTATAAAATCTTTGCACTCTAGAAACCAGACCTCAGGGTCTGGCGTGGTGGTGCAGTGGATGAGTCTGCCACCTGCAACAATACCATCCCGTACTGCAGCACCAGTTCGAGTCCCAGCTACTCAGCTTCCAATCCAGCTCCCTGCTAACGCACCAGGCAAGGCAGCAGAAGACGGTCAAAGTGCTTGGGCTACTGGCCACCATGTGGGAGACCCAGATGGAGTTCTAAGCTCCTGGCTTCAGCCTAGCCCAGTCCCAGCTGTTGTGGGTCTATGTGGGTATTGTGGATATTTGGGGGAATGAACCAGGGGATGGGAGATCTCTCTCTCTCTCTCTCCCTCTGTATCTCTGCCTTTCAAACAAATAAATAAACCTAAAAAACAACAACAACAAAATCAGACCTCAGATGTAAAAGAATTGCTTTCCTTTCTAGAAGCCAATGAGGGGGCCAGTGCTGTGGCGCGGTGGGTTAATGCCCTGGCCTGGAGCACCAGCATCGCATATGGGCGCTGGTTCGAGACTTGGCTGCTCCACTTCCTGTCCAGCTCTCTGCTATGACCTGGGAAAGCAGTAGAATATGGCCCAAGTGCTTGGGTCCCTGCACCCATGTGGGAGACCTGGAAGAAGCGCCCGGCTCCTGGCTTTGGATCGGCGCAGCTCCAGCTCATTGCAGCCATTTGGGGAGTGAACCATCGGATGGAAGACCTCTCTCTCTCTCCCTCTCTCTCTGCCTCTCCTCTCTCTCTGTAACTGACTTTCAAATAAATAAATAAATCTTAAAAAAAAAAAAAAGAAGAAGAAGAAGAAGAAGCCAATGAGGCCACAAAACCCTGGCAGTGTAAAAGGATTTTGCCTATAGAAATTGTTGAGTGGAGCATTACCCCCAAGTGACCAACAAGTGCTTCAAAATGTGGCTAGAAAATGAGGGCAGGGGCCAGTGCTGTGGCATGGCCTATAAAGCCACCACTTGCAGTACTGGCATCCCATATGGACACTGATTCAAGTCCTGGCTGCTCCACTTCCAATCCAGCTCTCTGCTGTGACCTGGGAAAGCAGTGGAAGATGGTCCAGGTTCTTGGGCCCCTGCAGCCACATGGGAGACCTGGAAGAAGCTCCTGGCTCCTGGCTTCGGATCAGCCCAGCTCCAGCTGTTGTAGCCATTTGGGGAGTGGACCAGCAGATGGAAGATCTCTCTCTCTCTGCCTCTGCTTCTCTGTAACTCTGCCTTTCAAGTAAATAAATATTTAATAGAAAGAAAGAAGAGAGAGAGAAAGAGAGAGAAAGGAAAGAAGGAAAGAAGGAAGGAAGGGAGGGAGGAAGGGAAGGAGGGAGGGAGGGAGGGAGGGAGGGAGGAGGGAGGGAGGGAACGAAGGCAGACATCTGGTGCAGCGGTTAAGATACCCACATTCCCTACACGAGTACCGGGGTCCGAGACCCCCTCTGCTTCCTGCTAAAGCACACCGTGGGAGGCAGCAGGTGATGGCTCAACTACTGGAGTCCCTATTGCCCATGTGTGAGACTCTGGTGGAATTCTGGGCTCCTGGCTTTGGCCTGGCCCAGTCTTGGCTGTTATAAGCATCTGGGGAGTGAACCAGAGGATGCAACATCTATTTCTCTCTGCATTCTGCCTTAAAAAAAGTGAAATAAACTATGGCGAGAACAAAATGAGTAATGCTATAAGCATGAAATAAATACCATATTTTGGAGACTTAGTATAAAAATGCGAAATATTTCAATACATTTATATTGATGATTTTTAATATATTGGGCTAATTAAAATATATTAAAACACTACCGATTTCTCCTTACCTCTTTAGCTTGGCTCCTAGCCAATATCAAATTACGACGTGGCTGGCATTCTACTACTATTGAACAGCACGGGTCAAAGGGCAGGCGGAAGCCCAGGGTGAGGATGGTTCTGCAGAGCCAGCACTGGAACCGGCTCCTCTGACAGCTTGTTCAAGGCTCTTTGCACACCTAACAGGCTGCGGAAGCCAGTCTCCAACACGACCACCCAGGACCCCCGGCTCTTGTCCCTTCCACCCTGCATAGGGCTCATCTCCCGGGAGACTGCAGAAATGACTGTGTGACATCATGGCTGCCCTGTGACTCGCCCTGGGGAAAACAGTTCTCCTGTCCTGACAACTTCAAGCAGCCCTATGAAGAGGTCCATGCATGGAGCAACTGAGGTCAACACGTAGGACAGACCAGGAAGTGAGTGAACTATGGCAGAAGCTGGTCCTCCTCCCGCGTCAGTCTTGCAGGTGACAGTGGCCCCAGCTGACATCCTGACTCCCAAGTTCACCTGGAGACCCTGACCCAGAAACACTCAGCTAAGCCTCTCCCAAATTCCAGACCCACCCGTACAAAAATGAGGTGATGGATGTTTATCGTGAAGTCTGCAGACTTTGGTGATTTATCACACAGCCATTGCTAAGACTCAGTCTCATAAACGCAGTGATCTCATACAACACTCACTTGGGTCTTTGGCATCTGTACAGTGTGAGGAATTATTCTTGGTCTTCTCCCAGCCTCTGGCCTAGCTCAAGCTCACCCCAACTAAAACCAGTTAAATCATCAGCCTTGGGGAATCCAAGCCAGGAGGTCAACATCTCATTTTATTCTTTGAAATGGATATTCCCTTTACTGCAAGCACAGGGCACCCAGGTCTCTTGAGAATGAAGAAGCACAGCATCGTATCACCTTCACCTAGAGCACCCACAGATTTGATTCCCACTGTGTCAGGGCCAGGACTGTCCACTTAGAGACCGTATTGAGAAAGTAACAAATACTTCACGAATGACCATCGGTGACATCTAAGTTTCTCTGAACAGAGGAACTGGTGTCAGCAGCGCTATTCTATACAGCACCCGATGCTTCTCATAGCGTTTCCACGTCTGTTACCTTTGAGGTAGGGAGGGAACCTACAGCTAAACCAGGATGCACACGCAACCGTCGCTCCGAGCGCCTATCTGTGCCTAGTCGCACGATCAGTACCAGGCCGATTCTCAAAGCGGGGTGCCAGGGACTCAGCCAGCCATGGTGCTTTCCAAGGCGAGGCGCTCCTCGGTGTGGTACGTGGATGTCCGTCAGCTGGAGCTGTCCTCTGAGATCAGTGTGCACTTGTAGGTCTCCTGAAAGGCCTCTAGGAAAGGCGGCATCGCCTCCTCCACGGAGACGTGCCTCTGGAGCTCCTGACTCAGTGAAGTGACACCTGTGCCAACCAGTCCACACGGCACAATGTGCTCAAACCACGTGAGGTCGGTAGCACAGTTCAGAGCCAGACCGTGGGATGTGATGTGCCTTCCACAGCGGACTCCTGCAAGGCAAGCCAAAGGGTCTTGGGATCCATACCTCCCCCACCGTGCCCTCCCCAGGCGTCCAGATCCTTGGCAGTGCAATGAGAGAACCGGACTAGGCCACTGGAGCCCCAATTTTGTTTCTGGGGCATCAAGGAATTGTGCAGATAGATTAGGGGAAGGGAACAAACAAGGCGGTAGGGGTGTGTGTCTCCACTGCAGCCGCACTTACAGTAACTTCAGGAATGTCCCTTAACACAGAGATGCTGTGGCATTTTGAAAAACTGAGAATTAGTGGGGCTGTTGCTGTGGCACAGCAGGTTAAAGCCCTGGCCTGAAGAGCAGGCATCCCATATGGGTACTGGTTCTAGTCCCAGCTGCTCCTCTTCCAATCCAGCTCTCTGCTATGGCCTGGGATAGCAGTAGAAGATGGCCCAAGTCCTTGGGCCCCTGCACCTGCATGGGAGACCTGGAGAAGCTCCTGGTTGCTGGCTTCTGATCAGCACAGCTCTGGCCATTGCAGCCATCTGGGGAGTGAACCAGTGGATAGAAGACCTCTCTCTGTCTCTACCGCTCTCTCTAACTCTGTTTCTCAAATAAATAAAATAAATCTTTTTTAAAACTTGAGAATTAGTTCCCCTTCATGTCCCACTGTGACTCACAGGAAGCAACTGGGCAAGTCACTCCCTGTGTCTCTGTTCATAACGACTCTGTGGGGTTAAAATGACCTCCAAGGACCCTTCTGCCTCAGAATATAGCAAGATTCTCAGCGCGGCGGGTGGCTGGGGTTCAAAGCACGCGGCTGATACACCTGCTCCTGCCCCAGCCCTCTTCGCGCCTTCACTGGCCCCGCCCTCCAGGCCCCGCTCCGGCCCCGCCCCCGGCGCTCACCGATGGCGCAGATCTTTCTCTCCCCAAGCCAGACGCCAGTGTAGGGCGGGGGCCGCGCGCGGGCGCCCCGCAGGCCCTGCAGCTCGCACAGGCGCACGGCGCACGCCTCCAGCGCCGCCACATGGATGCGCAGGCGCAGGCCGAGGCGCCGCAGGTCCAGCAGCGGGTGGCACAGCAGCTGGCCCGGGCCGTGGAAGGTGGCGAGGCCGCCGCGGCCTGTGGCGCGCACCTCGGCGCCCAGGGCCCGCAGCCGCGCAGCTTCATCGGGCGTCAGGCCGCCGCGCAGCCCGGCCGTGTACACGGGCCCTGCGGGCTCGCAGAGCAGGAGCGCGCCCGCCTCCGTTCCCGACGGGGCCTGGGGGCCTGACTCGGCCTGCAGCCGCCGCAGCCAGCGCTCCTGGAGCGCCAGCAGCTCGCCATAGTGCAGGCGGCCCAGCCACAGCAGCCGGACCGCGGGCCGTGGCATCTCGCCCGCTGCGGCGTCCGCAGGGCCCCGCCTCCTGTGCGGGCCTGGGGGCGGTGGGAGGGGCGGGGACTCGGGGGCACGCCCCGGGCCGCCGTCCCCCGAGGGCTCGGGCATGGCCGGGGCCTAGCGGGGTGGCCCCGAGACCTCGGCTGCGTCCTGGGTGGGTGGCGGGATCCGGACCGCAGCATCTGCTGAGCTGTGGTCCAGAGCGAGCTGGATTCCCGCGATGAGGACCAGCCGTGCGTTGGTCCCACTCCACAGTAGCGGGCAGAGCCCGGTTGCATCCGCGGAATCTGTCTTGCGTCCAGCAACCCAGGGTTGTTCAGTTCAGCAGAAAGGACAAAGGCGCAAGCTAAAGTATAGAGCTCCGTGTGACGGATTGCTGTCTCCTTACCATCAGCTTTTTCCAGTTTTATATTTTACCGACTTTGCTGATTTTTAAGGAAATAAAATGCTATAGGAAAAAAGCCAGGTGGGAAGTAGAGAAAATAGTATGCTGGCAGTTTTGTAAGTGGTGGAAAACAATTGTAAGTGGATCTTGACTGATAAAATACTTGATTGTATATATGCATGAAATGCATTTGGGAGGCTACACAAGAGACTAATGCCATTGGTTGTTCCTGGCTCCTGGCTTCAGATTGTCACAGCTCTGGCTGTTTTGGCCATCTGGGGAGTGAACCAGTGGATGGAAAACCTCTCTCTGTGCCTCTGCCTCTCTCTAACTCTGTATTTCTTAGAAAAAATTCTCTGGAGACTCATCCAGGTTGTTGCATATATCAATAATTTATTTCTTGGGGCTGGTGCCGTGGCACACTTGGTTAATCCTCTGCATGGGGTGCCGGCATCCCATATGAGCACCGGGTTCTAGTCCTGGTTGCTCCTCTTCCAGTCTAACTCTCTGCTGTGGCCCAGGAGGGCAGTGGAGGATGGCCCAAGTGCTTGGGTCCTGCACCCGCATGGGAGACCAGGAGAAGCACCTGGCTCCTGGCTTCGGATTGGCACAGCGCCGGCTGTGGCGGCCATTTGGGGAGTGAACCAACGGAGGAAGACCTTTCTCTAATTGTCTCTCTCTCGCTGTCTATAACTACCTGTCAGATAAATAAAAAAAAAATAAGAATTTATTGCTTTTTGTTGATGAGTTGTATTTCATGGTATGGATGTATCTCCATTTGTTTATTTACTGCAGGTTGTTTCCAGTTTTTAGGTGTTCTGAATAAGGAGCTACAACTATTTGTGTACAGGTTTTTAATGTGAACATAGTTTTCACTTCTCTAGAATAAATGCCCAGGAGTGCATCTGCTGGATCATATGGTAGTTGCATGTTTAGTTTTGAGAGCAGAGACCAAGTTCCCATTTGCTGGTTCACTCCCCGCAAATGCCTGCAATGGCTGGGGCTGTGCCAGGAGCCAGGTACTCAGTCCAGGTCTCCCATGTGGTGGCAGGGACTCAAGTACTCAGGCCATAACCAGGTACACTTTCCAGGTACCATTCCCAGGGTACATTTTAAGTTTAGCAGAAAGCTGGAATCAGGAGCACAACCAGAACTCAAACCTAGGTACTCAGTATGGGAGACCCAACCAGCTGCTTCACCATGAGGCCAAATATTTGCTTCACGTCTTTAGTTTTTGCTTCTTAAAAAAGATTTGTTTATTTGATAGGCAGAGTTACACAGAGAGAGAGATCTTCTATTTGCTGGTTCACTCCCCAAATGGCTGCAGTGGTCAGGGTTGGGCCAGGCTGAAGCTAGGAGCCTAGAGCTTCTTCCAGGTTTCCCATGTGGGTGCAGGGGCCCAAGCACTTGGGCCATCTTCCACTGCTTCCCCAGGTCATTAGCAGAGAGCTGGATCAACAGTCTCAGGTATTGTACATATACTAAGTGCTTCAAGCATTTTATCTAATTTTTCTAGCCCTATGAAGAAGTCACTGTTAATTATTGAGACTTGTGTATGTTTTCTTACTCCTTTACAATCTGCAGCAGTATTGTAACACAAAGTGGTATAGGGAAATGTAATTTAATTCTGAGACAACACCTAGAGTTAGTGTTACAGACACCTGGAGTGGGAAGACTCCTTTGTTCAGTCACCAGACACAGTGGAGGATAGAAGCAGTTTATCAACACCAGGGGCTCAGCTGGAATCATTTCCTGAGACCTGAGTAACAATCCCAAGTTTCTTACAGTATTTATCGGTTCATCAACATCATACCTTAGCTGTTACAGCATTGGTGGGTTTAAATTGCAGGCCACGTGACTTAGAACCACACTTCCAATGGTTGGTGGGTCCAGTATGTTTGTAAAAGAGATACCGGGGCAGATTTATTAGGACAGATTTATGAGTGGCGTTTACAGAAGCAGAACTTAGGACGTCTTCGCTCCCTAGACAAGATAAGAGGGGGCAGCTGTTCACTAGTTAACTGTGAGAAGCCACTCTTTAAGGTTTGTGTTGGGGGAGAGGGTGTACTTTTCTTTCTTTGTCTCTGGTTATGGCCAGCTTTATTTCCTCTGCATTAGCATCAGGCTCTATGACTTTAAGGGCATGGTCCGCAATAAGACTGTCCTCACTGCACTTTGGAAGCCCCCTGGCCACTTGCACTTCTGGCCAACTGGCTGCAAATTCCAGGGTTTGCATGGCTCCTTTTAAGTCAACACTTCACTAGAGTGACTCACAGAACTCAGCAAAGCACTGTATTTACCATTCTAGCTTTATTATAAAGGACTTTATTATAAAGGATTACAAAAATACTTAGGCCCAGCTGAACAAAGGCAGGCAGGTGGGAATTCTGAGAGGATTCTGAGTGCATTGCATCCGTGTCCTCTCTCCGTGGAATCAGAGCACCGGGACCTCCCCTCTAACATGTGGGTATATTCACCAGCCAGAGCTCTGTTGAAATTTGGTGTCCACAGTTTTTATTGAAGCTGCATTGCATAGGCCTGATTGACTCATTGTAACTGTCATTGTACTCATGGTAGCTCATTGGCCAGGTAACTGGCCAATGTAATGACGCAAACTGTCAATCATATGGGATGCCGATGCTGCAGGCTTAGCCCACTATACCACAGTGCCAGCTCCTCTCTACCTTTCAAATAAAAATAAAGCTGACAAGTCAATACTTACATTTTAAGGAAAATAAACCACACTGTTAGTTACTGGCTGAACTAGGACACAAACCTAGATGCTTCTGAACATGATCTTGACCATATTGTCTGAAAGTAATTGCCATACACAATTTACATAATGAATAAATTAGCAGGAAAAGATCAAAGATGCTTCTGAGATTTCCAGCTTGAGGGGAGTAAGTATGATCACAGCCTACCTATACACTTCATTGGTCCTAGATGCATTTAGTTTTGTAGGTCTTATCCCATATTAAAATGTGTCTATAGCCCTCATCAAATACTATTTCTTTGCTGAAAAAAAATTTTAAAGTGTTTTAGAATTTTTACTTTAGAAACCCTTTGGCTACATGCACACTTGAGTTATGATAAAATTTGATTTCCTGGCGATCACAGACGATAGGTGGAATGATGCAGAGTGGAAACTGGCAATTACAAATTCTTTTTTTTTTTTAAGACAAAATATTTATTTGAAAGGCAGAGTTAGAGAGAGGGAGGGAGGGAGGGAGAGAGATCTTCCATCTGCTGGTTCATTCCCCAAATGGCCGCAATGACTAGGGCTAGGCCAGGCTGAAGCCAAAAGCCAGAAACTCCATAGGTCTCCCACATATGTGCAAAGGCCCAAGCACCTGGGACATCTTCTGCTGCTTTCCCCAGTGCATTATCAGGGAGTTGGATTGGAAGTGGAGCAGCTGAAACTCGAACCTGTGCTCATATGGGATGCAGGCATAGCAGGCGGCAGCTTAACCCACTGTGCCATGACGCTGGCTCCCACAAATTATCTTCAACTGTAATATTTATGAGTACCAGCGTAGCGGTCCAGAGCAGCCCAAGCTGCTATACCAAGGAGACCCATAAGTGCAGTGGGAGTGGAGAGCCTCTTCATAGAGGCTGGAAGGTCATCTCTGCCCATGCATCAACATTAACTCCAGCTTGAGGGTCCACCTCACAGCCAGGGAGAGGGCAGCCATATTGCCCTTGGACGGAGAACATCATTCACACAGACTTCAAGGTGAGTGTGCCCCCTGGAGTTGTCCATGGCATAGTCTAACCCCGAGTGTTAAGAGAAAGATGAAAGTGAGCCCACACCCACCACCCAAGCCCAGCGGCACTCTCCCTGTTCTTACTCCCTGTGTCCAGAACGCAGTCACTCGATCACATCCAACTTCAAGAGAGGCCAGAAGGAGGCAAATACAGAAGTCACTGTCACCATTAAGTTTACATGAAGTTGGCGCAAATTTACATTGGCAGACATTTATTTAAATGCGTATTGATTTTGAGCTTATGATTTTTGTATTTTTGGATTCTGTAAACAAACAAAACATGACAGGGTGGGGGGCCATCCTTACACATTTTGCTAGGCCCTTGGAAAGCTCGTCAGCTCCAGTTGTCAGGCCCAGTGAAAGCAAAAGGCCGTGTGGACCATGAAGCCACCAAGCAACAGAAGGGTCCCCTTCTAGACAGGAAGGCGTGGCCAGATTTGCGGTATAGAAAAATGATTAGGTTTGTGAGCTGGAAGACCATGCCTTCACTTGTGTGATCTTATGCCCCTACCTCACCCCACCTGTATGCCTACCTGCCAATCAGGCTACATAACCACGCCCCTTTGGGAGTGAATACAAAGCCTAGACCACAATGGGCCCCTCTCTTATTGCCCTTGCTTTTCGTGTTGTCCTTGTTGCCCCGCCCCTTCGGGGCCTGCTCTCTGCTTGGTGTGGACCCAACTTAGCTTCGAGACTTCTCTTTCTCCCCTAAATAAAGCCCTCACTCTCCTGTGCATTTCTCTCACTGAATATGATCCTTGAAACTTACCATGTTGGCCAGTGCCATGGCTCACTTGGCTAATCTTCTGCTTGCAGCACTGGGCACTCCAGGTTCTAGTCCCGGTCAGGGCGCCGGATTCTGTCCCGGTTGCTCCTCTTCCAGTCCAGCTCTATGCTGTGGCCTGGGAGTGCAGTGGAGGATGGCCCAAGTGCTTGGGCCCTGCACCCTCATGGGAGACCAGGAGAAGCACCTAGCTTCGGATCGGCGTAGAGTGCCAGCCGCAGCGTGACGGCCATAGCGGCCATTTGAGGGGTGAACCAATGGAAGGAAGACCTTTCTCTCTCTCTCTCACACTCTAACTCTGCCTGTCGGGGAAAAAAAAAAAAAAACTTACCATGTTGCCTGGTCTACTTTAGCCAGTATTCAGAATTCTTCTCTGAATACGTGGCAAGAGCCCACAAGGCTTATTAATATTGGAAATTATCAATAAGCAGGATGGTATCAGATTCAGTGTGCGCTTTGTGAGGCTCAGTAATTAATCCTCTTGTAATGGGACCAGTCCATGGTGGGGGGGACAGGAAGTCCAGGAAGTAGGGGCAGAAGTGGAAGGGAATCGGAGTGATAACCAGAAGGAGGCCCAGGGCCAAGAAACCAGGAAGGGAGACCAACCAGCCCCAGCAGGCAAGGTTTCAGGGTGGATTACAGAAGCCACTGAGTCATCCATGGCACTGTCATTGTTTAAAAAACAAACATATTTAGAGTCCCAGACTCTGAGGGAATGATCCTAGGTCACACAAGGCCCCGCCCTGGGGCACCTGCAGGTTATAAATAAGTGCATCTGAGGTGGGGAAAGTAAAGCAAATGACTTGGTTCCTGTGGAGGAGGAGCTAACTCAGTGCTCCCAGCTGAGAACCGTAGAAGCGGCCTGAGCAGGACACCAGGGGCCTGGGTCCAGATTCCATGGCTATCATCATTCATTTGAGAACCCAACCTCCTTTGAAGTGGATAATACATGGTTTTGTTACCGGAAAAATTGCAGGGTTCTTCGCGCAAGAAAGAATTCAGGCGTGAGACAGAGTAGTGGGAGGTAAAAATAGCAAGGTTTATTAGGGAAGGGACATCCGTAAGGATGGATGGGCACCTCTCCAGACAGAGCCTGAGAGACTGGGGGGTGGGGAGGGGAGCCAGGTTACATGGTTGAGTGGAGAGATTACACCTGGCCAGACCAGGCTGGCGACTCAGCAGAGAGGTAGAGGGCTGAGCGCACTGCCCGGTTGAGGCCGGGGGTTTTTAAGGAGATGGTCTTTTTATGGCTGTAAATATTAAGAAGCTCCTATCTGAGTTTTGCCTTGAAGGTATCAGACAGGAGGAAGCCTAGCTGGCGCCATCCTGGGTTCAGAGGAAGGGTGAGCAGGACCCCCTGCAGAATGGGGATCCAGGAGCAGGGTGTTTGAAATGCAGATACTGGGCTGCATCTGGGAGACTGTGGAAGATTTGTCAGGGAGAAGGGGCGGGGACCCCCAACTGGCAGGTTATCAGGTAGAGGGGGCAGGGCAGGATGCGAACTCTGGGCTACCCCTGAAACATTGTCAGGATGACTTTGAGATGCACATGCATATGCTGCACATAGATGTCTTCTCTTTAGGCCTTTGTCACACACACATAAGCTCATAACTGACTTCCTACCTAACAGTTTTACCCCTGGGTCCCCACCTAGCCTAGTGCTGGCACCCAGTAAGTTCTCACCAAATATTTGCAGAATGAACAATTTGTTGCTTGTCTCTGAACTGAGACCTTTCATGGAGGACTAAACAATAAGAGGAAATGGCAGGTCAAGGTGGCCTCCAGGTTCCTAGTGCTGGGGGACCTGGGGGTAGGGGTGGGGGAGGGGTGCTTCCCTCCACAGGTGAAAGAATTCCAAGGTGAAGGCATATAAAGATGTGCAGGTGAACAGGTTTATTTGGAGCAAAACAAAAGTGCAAGTTCAAAAACTAAACTCCCCAAAATTCAAGAAGGTCCCAAAGAAAAACTCTCCAAAGAAAAACTTCTGACACTAAAAAGCTGTCCACAAAGAAAAAAACCCCAATAAGATGACCTCAATCAAGAGAAAGCCTTGATTAAGAAAAAACCCTCCCCCAGCATTGTGGTATAGTCGTAAAGCTGCCACCTGCAGAGCCTGCGTCCCATGTGGGCCTCGGTTGGAGACCTGGCTGCTCCATATCTGATCTAGCTCCTTGCTAATGCTCCTGGGAAAGCAGCAGAGGACAGCCCAAGTGCTTGGGCCCCTGCACTCACGTGAGAGACCTGGAAGAAACTCCTGCTACTGACACAGACCAGCCCAGCTTCAGCCATTGTAGCCATTTGGGGAGTGAACCAGCGGAAGAAAGATCTCTCTCACTTGCTTTGTAAACTCTGCCTTTCAAGTGAATATGTAAACAAAGAAAGAAAGAAAGAGAGAGAGAGAGAGAGAGAGAGAGAGAAAGAGAGAAAGAGAAAGAGAGAGAGAAAGAGAGAGAAAGAAAGAACCCTCTTCTACCCTTTATACCCTCCAGAGGCATTGTGGATGATGTCCGGGTGGAGCCCTACTAAATATTCAAAAGGGGTGGAGTCATGGGTGGGGCTTAAGCACTGCCCATTTTAGGCAACAGTGGAAGGGTCATGGCATGAGTGGCATGATGGGAGTGGGCATGGCCCCCATGGTGATGTCATTATAATGCCTTAGAAGTCATGGGGGACTCATCCTGCAGCCATGTCGGGTATGTCTAGCTAGTACCTGCTGCAAGTTCACACCATTGTGGAGCTCCCAGTTTTCATCACTCGGAAAGGGGGAGTTTTAAAACCATCCATGCACCAGCACAGAAAGGGAGGCCCAGCCTGTGCACAGGAAGGGAAAGGAGCCTGGATGGTGCACAGAAGGAGGACCCCTTGGGTGGGCCAGGCCGACTGTCATCTGGGCCATGTGAAGCTGACTCATGGTGGGTTATCCGTGGCCATTGAAAATGCAAATCACCTGGAGCTGTCAGTCAAGGACCTCTGCTGATGGGCAGGAGCTGTCAATGGCAGTGTGGTGATGTCAGTTGTACACCCACGTACTCATACGGTTCAGCTGGAGTGGTCAGAACCCAGCTCGGACCCTAGATGTCAAACTCCAGCTCAGCTGGAGATGTCAGTCACCGACCACACTGTCAGGCGGGTGGACAAGGGGCTGTCAGAACTTAGCTCCTCCTCCTAACTACCTCCCTTCCCACAACACCAGTGATTCCAAGTTTCAGGACATGGGAGCTGGCATTGATATAAGCAGGCAGATAGGATCAAATTGATTAGATTTGTGAGCTGGCGACTATGCCCTCCACCATGCCCCCTGCATGATCTCATGCCCCTACCTGACCTCACCTGTACACCCACCTGCCAATCCGACTACACAGCCACGCCCCTTTGAGAGTAAATAAAAGGCCTGGAACAAGGTGGGCCCTTCCCTTTTTGCGCCCTTGCTGCCCTGCAGGGCACGTGGCCTTTGGGCTGCCTGTTCTCTGCTTTCCTGCCTACATGCTTGCTCCACGTGGCTCGCTCCTGGCCTGTTCTCTGCCCGGTATGGACCCAACTTAGCTTCTAGATCTCTCTTTCTCTCCTAATTAAAGCCCTCACTTTCCTGTACATTTCTCTCACTGAATAAAATCCTTAAAACTTACCATGTTGTCTGGTCTTTTGAGCCAGTATTCAGAATTCTCTGAATAAAAGGCAAGAACCACAGGATTATTAATATTGAAAATTATTAACGAGCAGGACGATATCAGTATTTGGTTATCAACAGCCTTAAAAAGTGCACCCAAAGGATCCTGAATCAAACCTGTACTCAACCCCTGGGACTCAGCTCAGCGTCTGTCTCCCACCCCTTCCAGTCCCACTGCAACACTGCTCTGCCTTGGTTATTCTGAGTTGGGTTTGTCACACACCCTCCCAGCGCCCTCAGACCTGTGGCCTGAGAACAGAGCAGTGACTAACACATAGGTGGTGCTCACCACGGATTGGGGACATTACCAGTTTTAAAACCATCCATGCATTTGAGATCTTAAAGACCCATAAAATAGATACTCTTACTTTCGTCATCTTACATGAAAGGAAACTGAGGTGCAGAATGAGTAACTTGCTGACCTTTAGGCTGATAGTAAGTAAGTGACAAGGACAAGGTTCACATCTGAGTAGTCAGGCTCCAGAGTCCTTGTGCTTAACCAGGACCCCGTCTTATTCTGTAAATAGCTCATCATGCACCTCCCACGGTTCAACACGCAGCAGGTGTGCAGCATTTGTTGCCAACTAAATGAATAAATAAACAGCTGCAGCTGGTTAGGAAGCCAGGCATCAGGAGGGCCTGGAGTTTCTGAGTGCCCATCTGTTCCCTGAGCCCCAGCCTGTCCTCCAGCATGTGGTTTAGTGTGTTTGTCCACCTGTCCATCCATCCATCCATCCCCTACCAGTTCCTGTCTGTCCCACTTCTCCCAGCCTCACAGTGCTGCCAAGGATGAAAACAGGAACCTGATTTTATCCTGCCCTAGAGAAGCTGCAGTGCGGGCTGGAGACAGACCTGTCCAAAGACAACAGCAGTGCAGTGTGACGTGAACCACACACTGGAGGGGCCCCTGACTCTGGCCAGAGGCCAGGTACATTTCTTAGTCCATGGCACAGAGATCTCACCTGTGTGCACTCGTCCCCACAGTCAGCCAGAACAGCCTGTCCTCCCAGCTGCACCAGGGACCTATAGCCCTGGTCCCAGGCTTGGTGATTGTGCAGGTTACCTTGCAGTTGCCATGGCTACACAGAACCACCTTCTGGATTCTGATTCTGAGTGTTGCCCCGGACCTTTCAGCACAGCCCTTCCTAGATCTCACCAGGTGCTGTTCTCACATCAGCCACAGCAGGGGCCCTGCCGGTCTCAGTCTGTGCCATCAGTGACCAACCTCCACCATCAGTGAGCCTCTCCTCGGTCAGACTGAGCAAGGACCCAGGCCGGAGCAGGCCCCTAAGGGCTCAACTGTGCCTCGCAGGCTCTGCTGGTCAGCCTTGGCCTGGCCTACAACATCATCCAGGTGCCTGCTCACCTGGAGGTTCAGTGCAGGCAAGGGGCAGGACCGGAAGGGGACACAACAATCTCTGCCTGTCGGTGTGGCTGGGGAGCCAACCAACGTGCTGGCGATCAGATAGACCAGGGAAAGGTGTGGAGACGGAGGGTGCCTCAGCGTCCTCAGAGCCCTCTCAGAAGAGGCTGCAAACAAGCCAGCGCCGCCTGGGAGAAGAGCATTGCAGCCAGAGAGAAAGCAAAGTACAGCTGGGTGAGTGGCTGCTGAACGCGCTCGGAGAGCTGCACTGAAGCCGGCCCCAGAGACCTGAAGGTCACTTTAAGGTCTTTGATCTTTGGCTTCAGAGCAAAGGGAACAAGATGGAATGGGTATGGTTTGGTTTGGTTTTTTTGAAAGGCAGATTTATAGACAGGCAGAGGCAGGGAGAGAGGAAGGGAGGGAGAGGGGAAGAGAGAGAGAGAGAGAGGGAGGGAGGGAGGGAGAGAGGGAGAGAGAGAGAGAGAGAGAGAGAGAGAGAGAGAGAGAGAGAGAGAGAGAGAGAGAGAGAGAAACTTGAGCAAGGCATTGGCAAGATGGCCTTTCTGTTTTCAGATAGTGCTGTCCGCTGCATGTCAGCAGGCTGCAGGAAGGCGAGGGGGGCGGGTTCAAGCCTGCTAAGGAGGGAGAGTGGGGCAGGTGCAGCAGCTAAGCAGCCGCTTAACAGCTGTGTCCCATATTGCAGTGCCCAGAGCCAAATCCCAGCCCTGTTAATACTCCCGGCTTCCTGTGGAACACAGGATTTGTCTATCTGGAGAGCAGTTGAGAGACAAAGTCTGGGCTGCACATGGAGCTCGCTGGTGCCTGTCGCCCAGCAGAACCAAGAGCAGCTCCCTTAGGTTGGCCGTGTGGGCTTTATCATGCACATTCCACTGAGCCCTCAGCCCTGGCCACTCTTACAGGACATGTTGTTCCCTGGACTGCCCTTCAACGTCTTCCCCACTGGCCACCCTCCTCCTTGTGCTTGGGGGCTATCTTGGGTGCCTCTGACTTGGGGGCATCCAGCCTGCGGCCCCACCACCCATCCCCAGAAGATGGCACCCCTGCTGAGATCCCTGCCCTGTCCTCCAGGCTAGGGGCAGGGTCTGGCATCCCCTTGGACCCAGCAGAGGCTGCGGCATGAGGCAGTTTTCCAACACATATGGGAGGGATGCATGGTGGCAGAGTCCTGACTGTTTTTAGCAAGTATGCCCTTGGGCCACAGCCTCTGTGTGTGTGGAGCCACACACGCAGATAAGCTAGACTTGTCTTCTCAAAAGCAGTCTTCAAAGGCAAAAACTGCTCCTTCCACATCACTTCTTTTATGTGTCCTCTTTATAATATATACATTTATGTTTACATAGAATGGTAAAATCATTATTTGAATTAGGTTTAGTTGCATATACCCCAAAGCACAGAATAATCATGGCTTATTAAGGCAATTTAGTTTTCTTTCATGGAAAAGAAGTCAAAGTTAGAATGATAATTCCGTGGTCAACAAGAAACCAGTTTTCTCTCACATCTGTTCTGCCACTCTGTACATAGCTTGCCACCTAATGGTCCAAAATGGCTGTTGGAGCTCCAGGTTGTGTCATTTCAAGGTCAGAAAAAGGAGGAAAGGCAAAAGGGGGAAACTAATTTTGTCACCTATTTTAGGCAGCCTTCCTGGAAAGTCCACCTGGAACTGCTTCTTACAGCTCCTGTTCAGTGTTAGACACCTGGCTTCCTCCAGAAGCCTAGACAGTCTCTCGGCTGACATAGTCATTGCTTGGAGTTTTGAGCTTTTGAACAAGGAGATCAACGCCAGGGAGAAGCAGCTTTCTGGCACTGCTGCTGGTGGCAGCCTCTGGGCTCTGGGAATGGAGAGGAGGAGCAGGAGGCCTCCTATCTTCTTTACACGCTCCTGGATTGTTGAATTTGTAAGCCAGCATTTTTTAATTAGGAGATGCAGTCAAGAAATGCATATTTAAATATTTGGTTTTTATTGATTTGAAAGGCAGAGAGACAGAGATCGCCTATCCACTGGTTTGCTCCCCAAATGCTTGCAACAGTGGTGGCTGGGCCAAGCCGAAACGAGCAGCCTCAAAGCCAATCCAGGTCTCCATGTGGGTGGCAGGGACCCAACTACTTGAGTCATCACCTGCTGTCTCCAAGGGTGCACATTACCAGGAAGTTGGAACCAGAGTGGATCTGGGGCTGGAACCCAGGCACCCTAATGTGGGTTACAGGGTCCCAAGTGGTGTATTAATTTCTGTGCCAAACACCTGCCTCAGAAATACATATTTTAAAGGAAAACATATGTAAGGAGTGATGTGGTAACTCATCAGAGCAAGGTAGACAGCAGAATAGAAACGGTCCTCCTCTCTTGCTTGATGTACTATTTAACGCTAAAGCATCTCTCTCTCTCTCTCTTTTTTTTTTTTTCAAGATTTATTTCCTTATTTGAAAGGCGGAATTATAGAGAGGCAGAGGCAGAGGTGGTGGTGGTGGGGTCTTCCATCCACTGGTTCATTCCCCAGATGGCTGCAACAGCAAGAGCTGAGCCAATCCAAAGCCAGGAGCCTTGAGTCAGGAGCTTCTGCCGGGTCTCCCACATGGGTGCAGGGGCCCAAGCATTTGGGCCATCCTCTACTACTTTCCCAGGCCACAGCAGAGAGCTGGATGGGAAGTGGAACAGTTGGGACTTGAACTGGCACCCACACGGGATACCGGCACTGCAAGTGGCGGCTTTACCCACTAAGCCACAGCACTGGCCCCTACTAAAGCATCTCTTAAAAAAATTTTTTTTACAAATTTATTTATATGAAAAACAGAGAAAGTCCCATCCACTGGTTCATACCCCAGATGCCTGCAACTGCAGAGAAAGAGCCAGTCACAAACAGGGAGTTAGAAATTCAATGCAGGTGGCCCACATGGATGGCAGGAACCAATTTCTTTTTTTCTTTAAGTTTATTTATATATTATTTATTTGAGAGACAGATATGGAGAAACAGGGACAGAGATGGCGAGAACTTCCATCTGCTGGTTCACTCCCCAAATGGCCAACAGCCAGGACTGGGCTGAAGCCAGGAGCCAGGAACTCCAGCCTAGTTTCCTACGTGGGTGGTAGGGGCCCAAGCACTTGAGCCATCTTGTGCTGCTTTTGCAGGTGCATTAGCAGGGAGCTGGATCAGAACTGGAGTAGCTGGGACCTGGACCAGCACTCTGATGTGCCATGCTGGCATTGCAAGCCACATTACCGGTCCAGAAAACCAATTTCTTGAGCCATCACCTGCTTGCCTCCCAGGGTGCACATTAGCGGAAAGCTGGAGCAGGAGCCGGAGGCAGGAGTGGGACATGGACACTCCAATATGGGGCACAGCCACCTTCACTGCGAGGGCAAATCCCACCCCAGCCAAGGCAGAGCGCCTGTCTCATGACCCCATGCTGGTCTCCATGTCGTGTTTTGTGCTCTCACGGCAGGAAAGGAACACACCAAAGGCAAAAATGCTCTGGAGGTGAATAGTGGTGATAGTTTCACAACCATGGAAGTATGTTTAATGCCACCGAATTGTCCAGTTTAAGTGGCCAACGTGCTCCATTTTGCATTATATATATTTTACTGTAATAAAAACATATAAAAATAAAAGTATGCTGAAAGATGCCGCCTGAAAAAGTTGGGGTTCAGCATGGTCCCACGTACATAGCAGATGAGCCCTGGGTCCGAGCTTCCTTCTCGCTGCCTCTGGATTCCTCTCCACCTGCATTCTAGGGCCATGGCCGACGGGCAGGGGGAAGGAGAGCAGGCCGGGTGTCGGGAGAGGAAGTGATTAAATGTTGAACGAGGATCTGGTGGCTGTGGGTCAAAGCTGGGACAGCCCTCTGGGGAGGCCAAGCCTGCCCCCCACTCCCCCGCCTGGAAGGAAGAAGGATGTCCGGGGTCAGGGATGGCACTGGTGCGTTGGGCCATGGGAGAGATGTGAGCTATCTAAATTAAGGAGGAAAGGTGGGCGGAATGGCAGGATGTCCATATGGGCCTGTGTTGCCAAAATAAATGCATCTGGAAATACATATACACGTAAACAAGTAAGTACAGATTTTTTTTTATGCCTCCAACGCCACCTTCTCACTTCATTTTACCAAGGACAGAGGCTGAACAACAAGCTGAGATGCCAAACAAAGAGATTTTAGATTGCAGCTGCTATGGGGAAATTACAAATGAGGGCTGATGCTATCTTTGTTTCTTTTTCATTATGAAAAATACTCGTCAGACATGGGCACCATGCCACCATTGGGAGAGCCGTGAGAACCCAATTTGTTTCCAAAACACTGCCGTGTGGAGGTGAGGTCACTGAGAGCACTGCTTTCCTCCAAGGCATCCCTGATCAAAGTAAATAGATGATAACTGGACAAAGTCCTGGAGAAATCCTGAAGTGGCTCCTGGCTGGCACATTCAGTGCCTCTCTGGGCGCCCTGGGGGCGAGTCGCTGAGGAGGCCAAGGCAACTTCTGTTTGACAAGGTCACAGCAGGAGCTCTGTCTCTGCAGGGGGTGAGAAGGACAAGCTGCAGGTCCTCTTGATGGTTTTAGATTTATTGATACAAAAAAGCCAAGGTTTCCTGGGGGATCTCCCTGATGATTGCTATACACTTGGAAATCTGTGAGAATCGACCTCTACTCAAAATGACCTCACTGAGGTTGAGCTGTTGATGGACTTGATCCTCCTAGAGTAATTCAACCCCTTCTGATGATTCAGTTATCTGCAATAAAAACCTAGAGGGAACCCAAACTGTTGGGTGTGTGGTATGCAGTTAGACCTGATGTAGGGATAAGAGGTCCTTGGGGAAGGTCTTCAGTCTCCTGCTATAATCCACTAGAGAGTATGTCTTATTATAGACTAAT
Source organism: Sylvilagus floridanus (assembly GCA_949820135.1). Lineage (NCBI taxonomy): Eukaryota > Metazoa > Chordata > Mammalia > Lagomorpha > Leporidae > Sylvilagus > Sylvilagus floridanus. The sequence goes on along the minus strand of OX463224.1, from coordinate 62,845,459 downwards.
GACTTGTAAATGAGTGTTAACAATTTGAGTGGCTGAGAGAAATACAAACAAATAGTGGTAAATATCTTACCTTAGTTTGTGTGGCCTGGTGGAAAGAACACAAAGTAATTACCAAAATCAGTGAGCGAGTCTTAACTGAGTTACTAAAACTAAATAATAGTGAAGGGTTATGGAAAGGACATGTGTAATGAATGGGTTTGTTTGAGCAGGGTGTTAATAGTTACTAGTAGAGTTAAACTAAAAGGTAGATGGGGCTGGTGCTGTGGTGCAGCAGGTTAATGCCCTGACCTGAAGTGCTGGCATCCCATATGGGCACCGGTTCTAGTCCCTGCTGCTCCACTTCTGATCCAGCTCTCTACTATGACCTGGATGGCATTAGAAGATGGCCCAAGTCCTAGGGCCCCTGCATCTATGTGGGAGACCTGGAAGAAGCTCCTGGCTTTGGATCAGCATAGCTCCGGCCGTTGCGGTCATCTGGGGAGTGAACCCACAGATGGAAGACCTCTCTCTCTGTCTCTACCACTCTCTGTAACTATGTCTTTCAAGTAAATAAAAATAAATCTTAAAAAAAACCTTAAAAGGTAGATGTTCCAATCTTCGTAATCAATTGTTATAAAAGCAGAAATAGATGTTCCGATGATTGCAAAATAACCAGTTTTTTTGTAATTTATTATTATATAATTTAACATCACTTTGAGTTTCTGTTCTATTGCACCTCAAATATCAAGTAAATCTTTAAAATCAAAGAAATTGTTACATAGATATGGAAATCGGGATTGGGAGGGGTTACATGTAATAGGAGATCAATGGTTTGAAGTGGATGGGAAACAGCCTGTTATTGTAAGAAAGAATCATTAACTCTGTAAGGATCATTTATGAATGGACATTTGCAAAATTTATGAGAACAGTAAAGAATGTGTAAAATGAACAGCGGATGTAACTTAGGGTATAAAAATAAAGTCTGGTGCTCGCTCATCAAAGCCACGCCATCAGCCTTGCTGTGAGCGCGTCTCTCATTCCTCCCTGTGCCCACGTCTCCCACACCTTCGGGAACCCCTGGACCTGCTGGAGCTGGACTCTGGTAAGTCACTTTCCTCTCTGCATTTCAGCTGTTTCCTTGTAGAATGAGAGGAGGCACCTAGTGACCTCTGAGGTGCTACAACCCCAGTGTTTCATGAGTCTAGGGTATCTTGAATTTTCAAGTCCTCACAGAGAGCAACAATGAGAGTAGAAGAGGGGAAAGAAAATGCTGAACTAGGGGCTGACCTGAATATCCAGAGATGGAAGATACTGAGAGGTCATGTAGCTCATCCATCTGCCCACTTATACACCCACCCATCCATGCATCCACTCACCCAGCCACCCACCCACTCATCCACCCATCCATGTATCCACTCACCCATCCACCCATCCATCCACCCACTCACCCATCCATCCATCCACCCACTCATCCACCCACTCATCCATCCATGCATCCACTTACCCATCCACCCATCTACCCATCCACCCATTCATCCATCCATGCATCCATGCATCCACTCACCCATCCACCCATCCATCCATCCACTTATCCATCTATCCATCCATCCTTCCTTCTTTTCTTCCTTCCTCCCTTCCTTCCATCCACCCACCCACCCACCCATCCATCCATCCATCCTCTCATCCAGTATTTCTACCCTAACCCAGCCCTGTGTAGGGAAGAACCAGAAGTGGATCAGATTCAATCTGTACTTTCATGGAGCTTACAGTAAAGGGGTGGAGGGGATGATTTGAGTGTGGCAGAAAGATGAATGAATGATTATGTTATCAAGAACTATGAACGGGGGACTGTGTGTATAAGATATGGTAGGAGTGCAGGATGGGTAAGACTTGCTCAGCCTGAAGAGGACAGAAAACGCATCAAGACAAAAAATCTTCTCTATGGATGAGGAGGAATATCTAGCTGTTTAGCCTAGAGGTTAAGACACCCTCATCTTGCATCGGAGTATGTGGTCATTTCTGGCTCTGGCTTGTGAATACAGTTTCCTGCCAATGCAGACCCTAGGGTGCAAAGGTGAAGGCTTAAGTAGTTAAGTTCCTGCCACCCAGGGTGGAGATCTGAATTGAGTTCCAGGCTTCTGGCTTTAGCTTGGCTCAGCCTCAGTCACTGCAAACATCTGGCGAGTGAACCAGGGAATGGATACTTTGTCTGTCTCTCTCAAGTTTAAATAATAATCATAATTATAATAATAATAAGTAGAAGTTCACCATGCTGATAAAGGAGGAGACTACAGAACAGCACACGCCCAAGCACAAGTCCGGGGGCGACAACATCCTTCCTCATTGCTATTCGAAGAAAGACATGTCAGGATTTTGGAAGGGATTGGAGCAGTTTCTCAACCCTGAGCCTGTAGACCCCTGGGGTTAGTAGACCTATTTGTAGGAATCTGAAGCTTGTCAACGATGACTGTTAAATGCTGTTTCATCCTGGTGGCTCTGAGTGTGTGAAGGCTCCTCCTTGCTGCAGCCCTTTTGTATTGCTACGCTGTGTTGCTATTGAATCTCCCCATTGTGATGTATTTAAGGAGGTGGGATGTTCATCTGGTTGGCATTTGGGTGCCGGGTTGGGGGAAGGGGTGGGTAGGAGGGGAGGGTTTTTGAAAGGGGATGAGGATTAGGTAAGGACATTAGGGGGCACCCCAATGACTGAATCCTGGTGGATTTATGAGGAGAGGGAGGGCAGAGGAGACACAGGTACATGTTTGCTCCTTGTCTCTGCCAAGTTATGATGCCTTGTGCTGCCTTGAGCCTCTGCCAAGGAGGAGGCTCACCAGGTGCCGCCCTTGACCTTGGCCCAGAACTGGGAGCCAAAATAAACTTCCTATCTTCATCAAGTTACCAAGGCTCAGAGATTTCCTCACGGTAACACAAAATGTTCTAATACAACTTGGGGTCCCAGAGCGTTGTCAACATGAAAATTTTCCAGGGGTTTGGCCACGGTGTCATAGTGGGAGTTGCCTATGGGACCCAGAGCTATGGGGTATGCTGGGCTCTAAAGAACTCGTGCCAGGCCAGTCTGTGCCATACTCAGCTTGCAAAGAGCCATCTATCTTCAACAAAATGACATCTTGCAGCCCATGAAAATGCAATGCTGCTTTGCATTCTAAAGGGTTCGTAGTTTTATTTCCTATTTGCCTTGGTTTAGAGTTGGAGAAGAGCTAGAAACACACGAACTTATATTGAAGTTTCTGTCTATATGTATGTCAGTAACAAAGATAAAAATAATTTAAGTCAACCTTGGGGTGCACCTATAAGGATTTTAACAGAGGTCCATCCATGACTTGAGTTGGAGGTTCTGCTAACTGCTTGGTGAACAAGCTTCATTGTTTGGAATTTATTCCTTGAGTTGAATGCAAGTCTTTCTGGCTGCCATCTTAGGTCAAAATAACCTCTAAAAAGATGAGCTCTAATCCATCATCATGAAGTTAGAATAAAAAAGTGCACTGGAAGAAGGAAGTGCATCCTTCCAGGGGTGGGAATGGCTGACCCGTTTTACCACTGTCTAGCATGCCCAGTGTGCAGCCTTTGCTGCAGCTGTGGGGTAGATATCCTAGCAGTGTTTACTGAACAACTCAGCAAAGTCCTTTATCTTCCAAAACTCCAATCCCCTAATCTGTAAAAAACAGTTACACTGATAATGTTTTGCCTCCCAGGTGCAAATATGTTGCAAGGATCAGCTGGGCAAGTGCATGGGACACAATAACAATGATTCTGTTAGCCTCCATTAACACTAGACATATGTCTGTCTTGAGCTCATTTAATCCTCCCAACAAGTCTGTGTTGGCGATGTTTATCTCAGGCTGAGAGAGGTGAAGGGGATTCGAACCGAACCTTTGAACATGAAAATCACCTTTGCTGTGACTATTGTGCAGCATGGCTCACGCCCTGCCACCCCCATCTGTGGACTCTGCCTTTTAAGACCCTCCCCAGAAGGAAGCTCTGTTCTGTGTGCTCCACTCACACCTTCTGCGTGGTCTCCTGGGTTGCAGGAATTTTATCCATGTTTTTAATCATACAGCATCAGTTTACCCAGGACACACCCGCTGGGGGCATGTGCATGGGGACAGATTACCGAGTGTCTAGGAACAATCAAATGTTCCCTGGCCCTGTGCCCCTACTGTTGATGTCATCCATATCAAGAGCCCCCTCCCAGAACACTCCCGTCACCCGCTTTTCTTGGCCAGGTCCCCAGGGGCTCATTTAGCTGTCATAGTGAATGAAACTGAAGGAAGCCAGGGGACTTGGGCTCCAGCCCCTGTCCTGTAACTCCAGTGCCTGATGCAGATAAGTCATTTTAGTTCTCTGGGTTTACACTCTTTGTGTGTGTGTGTGTGTGTGTGTGTGTGTGTGTGTGATGGGTGCTTGGTGAAGAGCCCTAGAAATCTTTAAGATTCAAGGAGCCAGTGCAGCAGGTTAAAGCCCTGGCCTGAAGCACTGGCACCCCAAATGGGTGCCGGTTCTAGTCCCGGCTGCTCCTCTTCCAATCCAGCTCTCTGCTGTGGCCTGGGAAAGCAGAAGATGGCCCAAGTCCTTGGGCCCCTGCACCCACGTGGGAGACCTGGAAGGCGCTTCTGGCTTCTGGCTTTGGATTGGTGAAGCTCCGGCTATTGCAACCATCTGGGGAGTGAACCAATGGATGGAAGACCTCTCTCTATGTCTCTACCTCTCTCTGTAACTCTTTCAAATAAATAAAACAAATTAAAAAAAAAATTCTATGCCAGGGTGACAACATGAGACTTGGAGCAGGCTCCTATCTGAGGTTACATTTATAACATGCGTTCATGAACTGCTGCAATTCATAAACACTGAAACAAAATTTACCATCCTCATCCTTGGCTTCCAGCAACTGTCATGCTCATCACAGAGACGAGGCTTGTCTTGTCTTTTTGGATGTGAGAGGTGAGCCTTTCTTCTTTGCCCTCCTCCTGATATAATCATTTTTGTGGTTCTATTTTATCTCTGTTGCTAGCTTCCTAGTTACGACTCTTTGTTTTGTTATTTTGGTCATTGTTTAGGGTTCGCATCATACATCTTTACCTTTCATGATGCTCTGAGTTATTCCTCAGTTCACTCATGCTCTCTCACTAGCCCTTTGCAGAAATAATGGTCAATTCATTTGTCTCTACATTTCCTCTTGTATGGTTTATATAGTCATGATTTGAAATTCCTTAATCTTTTCTTCAGCTGTGTCTGATCTTTGCCTCTGCTGTGCCCACCCTACTCTTAGTCCCATCCAGTGCATTTGTCATCATAGACACTGAAGTTTTTGTCTCGGAAAATTTGATTTGTGCCTCTTTTACATTTTCCGTGTTTCTATTTAATTTTTGAATCTATAAAATATACTTGAAGTTCTAATAACTGTTTAAATGTCCTTCTGTGTGAACTCTAACATCTGTGTGAATCTCCGTTGATCTGGATTTTCTCCTCACCATGAGTCATGTTTTGCTCTTTGTCTCCTAATCTTTGATTAGATGTCATAATACATTGTGATTTCTACCTTGTTGTCATGTGCTGGATAGTTTTGTATTCCCATAAACATTCTTTAGCTTTGGTCTGGGATATATATATATATTTACAGGCAGAGTGGACAGTGTGAGAGAGAGACAAAGAGAAAGGTCTTCCTTTTGCCGTTGGTTCACTCCCCAATGGCCGCCACGGCCGGCGCGCTGTGGCCGGCGTACCATGCCGATCTGAAGCCAGGAACTAGGTGCTTCTCCTGGTCTCCCCTGGGGTGCAGGGCCCACGGAACCAAGGTGGTTCTTTCCCCAGCCTTGGTAGTCTCCTCCCACGCGCACACTGCTCACTACTCAGCCAAAACCCTCCGGGAAGCCCTTCCACACAGCTCTGGAGCTCTGTCTGTACACAGTTCTCTCCTTGCTGGAAGTACCTTTGTACTCTAGTCAGTCTCCCCTACTGAAAATTGGAAACATTGCTGCACATTACAATTGACAGATATATTCATAAAAATGTCTATTCACATTTATTGGGCAGTTACAGTTTTTCGATGAGGAAACTCTACTAAGACAAGCTAATTATCAAAGGCCTTTAAAAAGATGAGGTCTGTCTCTAGCACCCACATTTTTAACCATTCAATTGCCCTGCCATACTGTATGTTCAACGTGATATTATTCCCTTTTCTTTATGATAAGCTGCTGTTAAATCTATGGTTTGGCTTATAATCAGTGGCAGACTAGAATAGAAAAAAAATTTTAAACTGAGCACAGAGAATAAGAGAGCATGAAATCATTGAGTCAATTATGTTAAGTATTGCGTATTGCAACATCTCCCCTTTTTAAAAAAAAAAAAAGATTTTTTTTTTTATTTGAAAGGCAGAGAGGGGGAGTGACAGAGAGATCTTCCATCCACTGGTTCACTCCCTAAATGGCCATAACAGCTAGGGCTGGGCCATGCAAAGCCAGGAGCCAGGAGCTTCATTCGTGTCTCCCACCTGGGTGACAGGGTCCCATGCACTTGGACCATCTTCCGCTGCTTTCCCAGGCACATTGGCAGGAAGTGAAATTGGAAGTAGAGCAGCCAGGACTTGAACCAGCACCTGTATAGGATGCCAGAGTTGTAGGCAGTGGCTTAACCCACTACACCACAATACCAGCCCCTGCAACACCTCTCAAGCATTCATTGCAGTCAGGCATGTTGCTGAATGCTCCATGTGCAGTTCATTTTATTCTCACATTGTATTCATCGAATATTATCTCCACTTTACAGGGAAAACCAAGGTTGAGAAAGATCATCAGTGAGTGTTAAATCTGCATTTGAGGCCGGCGCCGTGGCTCAACAGGCTAATCCTCCGCCTTGCAGCGCCGGCACACCGGGTTCTAGTCCCGGTCGGGGCGCCGGATTCTGTCCCGGTTGCCCCTCTTCCAGGCCAGCCCTCTGCAGTGGCCCGGGAGTGCAGTGGAGGATGGCCCAGGTGCTTGGGCCCTGCACCCCATGGGGAGACCAGGAAAAGCACCTGGCTCCTGGCTCCTGCCATCGGACGAGCGCGGTGCGCCGGCCGCAGCGCGCCGTCAGCGGCGGCCATTGGAGGGTGAACCAACGGCAACGGAAGACCTTTCTCTCTGTATCTCTCTCTCTCACTGTCCACTCTGCCTGTCAAAAAAAAAAAAATCTGCATTTGAAACCTCATGGCTTCATTATGCAGCTCTGGTTCAAGCAGTCCAATGGCAGGATTTAAACTCGTCTGACGGGAGTTGTGCACCTGTCTGTTGGACTCAGGGCAAGCTCCATGGTAATGGGAAGCTCCCCGTGGGACTGCTTGGTGGGCCTGGAGGGAGAGCCAGGAGAGGGAGACAAAGAAACAGTGCAGGTGCGTAAGTGCAGTGATAAGAGGGAGAGTGGCAGTTGTGGGACTGGAAGGGGTGGCACCAAATCCAGCTGGGGCAGTGAACTCCAGGCCACCACAGTCACTCTGACAGGGGCTGCAGGTGCACCAAGCTACATCTTACCCCCTGTGCCAAACGCTATCATCTGAACTGAATTTTTTTTAAAGATTTATTTATTTATTTGAAAGTCAGAGTTACACGGAGAGAGGAGAGGCAGAGAGGTCTTCCATCCGCTGGTCCACTCCCCAGTTGGCTGCAATGACCGGAGCTATGCTGATCCAAAGCCAGGAGCTTCTTCTGGGTCTCCCATATAGGTGCATAGCAGAGCGCTGTATTGGAATTGGAGCAGCCGGGACTCCAGGTAACAGGGGTCACTCTCAGCCTGCAGTGGTAAATCCAGTCCTCTGGTTATGCTGACTGGGGTTAGCTAGCTTTTGTTAATCAGGATGTGAAAAGGAAAGGAAGATTTATCCAGGATTGATACCGTTTTGTTATTAATATTTTTCAATACCAATAAGCCTTTTGGGTTCTTGCCACGTGTTCAGAAAAAAATTCTGAATACTGGCTCAAATAGACCAGACAGACAATGTGCTAAGTTTTAAGGATTTTATTCAGTGAGAGAAATGCATAGGAGAGTGAGGGTTTTATCTAAGGGAGAAATAAAAGTCTAGAGGCTAAGTTGGGCTCCATACCAAGCAGAGAGCAGGCCATGAGCCACGTGCAGCAAATGTTTGGTTATGAGCATCCACAGGTAGCTCAGCACTGATGCAGGCAGGCATACAGGATAAAACTGATCAGGTTTGTGAACTGGAAGACCACACCTTCACCACACCCCTGTATGACCTCATGCCCCTACCTGGCCACACCTGTGTGCCCACCGGCCAATCATATTATTAACCACTCCCCTTTGGAAGTGGATTAAAGGCCGGGGACATGGTGGGCCCAGCCTTTTTCTTTTTTAGCCTTTTGCTGTTGTGGGCGTTTGCTGCCCCTGAACCTCCAAGGGAGCGTGGCCTTTGGGCCACCCACTCCATGCTTCCTGGCCTGCATTTCTTCCACATGGCTGGCTCCTGGTACTTGGTATGAACCCAAATTTCCCTCTCTCTCTTAGAGAGGGCCCTCACTCTCCTATGCACTTCTCTCACTGAATAAAAAGATTAAAATGTATGCTGCCTCGTTCATTTATGCTGGTATTCAGAATTCTCTGAACATTAGGCAAGAACCCACACAGGCTTATTAATATTGGGAATTGATTAATAAGCACACAGCGATATATTTGGCACCCCATAATCCGATATCAGCATGAATAGCGAAGCGAAGGCGGAGAGAGCGATTTTGGGGCACTCCTGGCCTTTTATACGCTTTCCAAAGGGGAGTGAGTGGTTGTATAGTCTGATGGGCAGGTGGGCATTCAGGTGAGATCACACAGGGGTGTGCTCTCCGGCTCACGAATCTAATCAATTTTATCCTATCTGCCTGCCTACATCAGTAGGATTATGTGATCATATTGCCAACTCCTACTGTGTGTCCCATCAAATCTCCCTGTCTCCTTATAAGGATCCCTGTGATTGCCTAGCCTGATAATCCAGGATAATTTCCGCATCTTAAGATTCTTCATTACACTTGCAAAGACCTTGTTTCCAGGTAAGATGATGTTTACAGGTTTCAACAATTAGGACCTGATATGTTTGGGGCCCATTATTCAGTGTCCTACAGGGGCAAATCTGGGCTTTCCTTTTCTCTCATTCCAACAGAGGAGAGCGGCATTTTGAAAAGGAGGAAGCAGACAGATTTGTTTGCATGGCAACACAATGAAGCTATGTTGTGAGTGGCAGTTAATATTTAAAAATGTTCTGTTTTTCTAGTGACATTCCATTCTGTAGGCAGGGAGGGACAGGAGATGTTCCCAGTGGTACAAGGATCTGATGCTCCCTCTTTCCTGATGAGGGCACCCTGCAAAGCTGCGGAAATTCAAAGAGACCACGAATATGGTCAGGGGACAGAGAGAGGGAGACCAGAGACACTGGGGGCAGGGGCAGGAGAATGCCAGGTGGTACTGACCTGTATTCACACACTCTCTGAATGCTGCAGGCATTATGCCTGCTTTTCTGGGTGGGTGGTGATTTGTTTCGTTAGGGGACTAGAGGAAGTAGGGTACAGAGAGTCAGATATTATGAGATTCACTCTGTCCAGGAGAGAGGATCCATCACTCTATGCTGATACTTCAGACACTGGACAGGTGGGAGGAACAGGGGCTTGGCAGGCTTCATAGGCTGAGAAGACTGCAAGGCTTGGGAAGAGTGTCCAGGTAGGGCCCGAGGCACAAGGAAAGGAAATCAGTCATTCGAAATTACTTAAGAGGCAGACAGAGCTCCCATCTACTGATTCACTCCCCCAAAAACCCCATAACTGCTGGGACTGGGCCAGGTGGAGGCTGCGATCTGTGAATTAGATCTCCCATGTGAATGGCAGGAAACCAACCACCTGAGCCACTATTGCTGTCTCTCAATCTGCACTTGCAGGAAGCTGGATCAGGAGCCAGGGCTAAGGACCCAGGTATTCTGATACGGAATATGAGCATCCCAACCAGTATGTTAACCACTAGGCCAAATGTCTGCCTAGTACTTATAGTGGGGATAACCCAGCTCCAAGCACTCTTGAACACGTCGTTACAGAAGTAATTAGTAAAACCCACGCAGGGTCAGCATTGTGGTACAGCAGGTTACGTTGCTGCTTGTGACACCAGCATCCCGTATGGGCACTGTTCATGTCCTAGCTGCTCCACTTCCTATCCAGCTCCTTGCTAATATGTCTGGAAAAGCAGCAGAAGAGGGCCCAAGTGGCACCCATGTGGGAGAGCTGGGTGGAATCCTGGCTCCTGGTTTCAATTTGGCCAACTCCCTCCCAGCTGTTGTGACAATTTGAATCTCTCTCTATCTCTCTCCTTCTCTGTCTGTGTAACTCTGACTTTCAAATAAATAAATCTTTTTTTAAAAAATATTTTTTATGAAAGGCAGAGTGACAGGGATGGGAGAGAGAGAGAGAGAGAGAGATCGATCGATTGATCGATCTATCTTCCATCCACTGGTTCACACCCCAGATGGCCGCAACAGCTGGAGCTGCACCGATCCGAAGCCAAGAGTCAGGAGCTTCTTCCAGGTCTCCCATGCGGGTGCAGGGGCCCAAGGACTTGGGCCATCTTCTATTGCTTTCCCAGGCGATAGAGGAGAGCTGGAAAGGAAGTGGAGCCGTCAGGACGTGAACTGGTGTCCATATGGGATGCCAACACTGCAGGCGGCAGCTTCACCCGCTTACACCACAGTGCCAGCCCCCAAATAAATAAATATTAAAACAATCAAACAACAAAACCCCATACAACATTTCAGTTTGCTAGCTCAGCCCTAAGTATAAATTTTCTATTTATCTTCATTTGCCTCAATCATTGTTAGTATTTTTTAGGGCCAGTTATTAAGTTTCATTGCCTAATTAATAGCAAAGCTTTTTTTTTTTTAAACAATCACAGCATATCCAGAATTCTGGAGAACTCAGCTTATTTATTTCTGTCTAAAAACCTCCTCAGCCCCGTGCCAACAAACATGGTGATAATGCACTCCGAGTTAGGGTCCAGAAAAGGACACCTTGGCACACCTAGTATTTTGCACTGAAGGACTTTGGAAGGGCCTCCGAAGCAAACTTCTCTTTGACCTTCCACAGCCTCTTTCTCTTGCTCCCTTTTCTCTCCTAGGCAGGCCGTAGAAACTAGAATTCCTCTTGCACTCTAAGCCGCCCATAAAATCTAGAAGTGTTGTTCTAACTTTCCCCTGCCTTTCTGTGTAGGACCAGCCTTAAAGAAATGCTCTGGCCTTCCTGTTTGATGTTGGCCACAACATCCTCACTCCAGAGGCGTCCTGCCCTCTGCCCAGAGGGAGGGCTCCCGCACAGAAAGGGCGTGAAGAATGCAGACAGACTGGCCTTGGCTTTCTCCTCTCAGCCTACTGCCGTCAGCTCACACCCTGTGTGTCCAACCACATTGCTTTCTTTCTTTAAGATTTATTTATTTGTTTAAGAGGAAGAGTTACAGACAGAGAGAGGGAGAGACAGAGGTCTTCCATCTGCTGGTTCACTCCCCAAATGGCCACAACGCTGCAGCTGAGCTGATCCGAAGCCAGAAGCTTCTCCTAGGTCACCCACGTGGGTGCAGTTCATTGCTTTTGCTGGCCTTAGCAGGGAGCTTGGCTGGAAATGGAACAGCTGAGACAAGAACCAGCACTCATAAGGAATGTTGGCACCGAGGAACTCCATCTGGGTCTTCCATGTGGATGGCAGGGACCCAACTACTCAGATCATCAGGTGTTGCCTCCCAGGCACATTAGCAGGAAGATGGATGGCAGCAGAGCAACCAGGACTTGAACCAAGCACTCCAACATGGGATGTTGGCATCCTAAATGGCAGCCTTACACCCTGCACCACAATGTGTGCTGCAGAGTCTTTATATTCAAGGTCTCTCATGTCATGTAAAACTTTGTTTAATTAAATGTTATGCTTTTCTCTTATTAACCTGTCTTTTACTATAGAAGTGTCAGCCATGACCCTTATGATGGGAAAGGAAGGGGAACCAGCTTTCTGCCCCTCCACCAGCCAATTTCATTTCAGTACAACAAGCTCTTGCATTTAACAGGTATCCATCACTTTCTTTGATATCCTGTTAATTATTCTTATACTTATGGATCTGAGAGTTGAGGCTTGGCAGTGCTTAATAATTCCTCTGCATCTCTGTACAGAACATGGCTGTGCATTTGATCAGTGTTCATTGACATTTAATACCTGGCTTGGGCTAAGGTAGCCAACTCTTTAGTTAAGTATGATAATGTAGTAAATGTAGTAATAATAACAAGACTCACCATCACTAGAAAGATCCATCAGAACACCCATTTTTAAGGTTCAAATTTTGTATTAGAATATTCATTTTATGATTCATTTTGTTTATAAATTAGGTGAAATGATAGAATACTGGAATTGTGAGGAAATGTAGGGATAATCTAGCCTAAAGTTCTCATTTTTAAAAAAATATTTATTCATTTATTTGAAAGGCAGAGCTACAGAGAGAGCAAGAAGGAAAGACAGAGAGAGAGAGATCTTCCATCTGCTGGTTCACTCCCCTAAATGGTTGCAATGGCCAGAGATAGACTGGTCCAAAGCCAGGAGCCAGGAGCTTTTGCCAGGTCCCCCATGTGGGTGCAGGGGCCCAAATACCTGGGCCATCTTCTGTTGCTTTTCCAGGCACATCAGCAAGGAGCTGGATTGAAAGTGGAACAGGCGGGTCTCCAACCAGTGCCCATTTGGAATGCTGGCGCTGTAGGTGATAGATGGCCCCTAAAGTTGTCATTTTATGCTAGGGGAAGCTGAGAATCGAAAGTAGAGATGATACCTCATTATGGTTTTGATTTGAATGGCAGGGGCCCAAGTACTTAAGGCATCACCTGGTGCCATTAGGGTGTACATTAGCAGGAAGCTGATGGGAAACAGAGCAGGGACTCGAACCCAGGGACTCCATATGGGATGCAGGCATCTCAAGCAGTGAGTTAATTGCTGTGCCAAGCATCTGTGCCTCAGAGAGGTCTAAATGAGTTTTTCATGGTTACCCAACTAGTAATGGAAAAATTAACGTACAAAACACATGCTAATAATTTCCTCTTCCTCCTTCTAATTCCTTCTGTACTCATTCCCCTCCCATTCCCCAGTTGGCCAATATTAGTACCATGTTGTGTAACATGCCACAGTTTTCTTTTTACCAACACAAAAATATAGGCACAAAAACTGTTTCTTTTTCCTCTTGAGAACAAAAACATGAATATGTAATACTGATTATTGTGCAACTTGCTGTTTTACTTAACATACAATAGTCATTGCTCCTGGCTTTTATGTATTGTTAGGTCATATTCCATAACAAAATTTTAACTAGCTAGGTCATATTCCATAATATAATAAGAATGTGCAAAATATAATCAGTTATTTCTCTGCTGTTGAGTAATCAAGTTATTTTCATTTTTTAACTACTATTAGCAATGTTTTTATAAATATCTTTGTATGCATATTTTAGATACTTTTGTTGTAATAGTATAATCTTAAAAGACAGATGCCTGGGCCAAATAGTATATACATTTTCAACTTTCATAGATTATTCTAGAATGCTTCTCAAACAGATAATGGTGTAGTGTTATACCTTCACCAGCACTGAGTAATGCTTTCTTTGTAACAATGAGGTTGGGACATCCTACCCCAAAATACGGTGTTTTGGCATTTAAGACAGCAGCAGAAGCAGGAATAGTCACTCTCACCTTTTCCCCACCCTTCTCTCTGCAGCAGGTTGTAAAGCCTGCAAAGGGTTTTCTCACCTTTCCTTGAAGCACCCTTGTCTGAACACATGGGCTCACAGAGAAGAATATGCAGTCTTTGCTGAGTTTCCGTTACTACCATTAGGCCATACCTTTAAATCCAATCCTACTTCTCCATGACTATCCACTTCTCCATCAAACCTAGCATAAAAATACACAGGTTCATTTCCTTGTGAAGGCTCCTGTATCACAGAAAAATTATGTTAAATAACTTTCTGGGCTTTTCTCTCGTCAATCTATCATTTGTGTTAGGGGCCTTAGCTGTGAACTTAGGATGGGAAGGAAAGATATTTCTTTTCCCCTACAGTCACAAGGCTAGATGTTCTCAATCTTTTAATATTGTCAGACCTATGATCGAAAAGCCACATTCTACATTTTAAATTTGCATTTCTCAGACAGCTAGTAAGTCTGAGCAGCTCTTCAAATGTTAGTTGTCCACATTCATTTCCTCTCCTGAGAGTTGCCTGTTCACAGAGTTTGCCCATTTTTCTCAGTGAGTTGTTTGGTATACATGCCACACTGCAGCTCAAGTTAATCAGGACTACAGCCCAGTCTCCTGAAGCCCAGAGCAAGCACTACTCCATTCTGCCTACTTCTGGAACTATTGTGTGTTTTGTTGTTGGGTGTTATGTTTGCTTTCTTGTGTTTGTGCCTCTTCTGCTATAATGTGAATGTAATTAGTTTGTCTCTAAAATTCAATTTACCAAATAAGTTCTTTCCTTACCACTAGACAGAATCTTGGGCAGGTTCCACAGGATTAGGTGTTTCCTCTTCTTTCCTCCTCTTCCTCCTCTCCCCCTTTCCACTCTTGGGAAAAACAGTCCTATTGAAAAAGTTCAGTCTAGGCAATCATGTAACCTCCTAGCTCCAGTCTAGTCCTGTGTGATCTCAAATCTCCAAGCTCATAACAGTTTATTTGTCCCCTCCAGGCTCACAGAAAGCCTGCAGTGGTAGGGCAATGTCTTCCACTCTTCCTCACCTCCCCTGCTGCATGGAAGCTGGTTCACAGGCCAGGTGGACCCAGGGTTTTGCAGGGATTGAAGCTTATATGATTTGGAGAGCCCTCTTTGTGGTAGGCAGAATTGTAAGATTACCCCACAATTACCTTTGCTCTTATATAACCTCCCCCTTTGAGCATAGGTGGAACCTGTGATTACAGTGAGACCTCAGTCCCATGAGTTGGCAAAAGGGAGATTCTCTGGGGGTGGGCCTGGCCTAATCAGGTGAGCCCTGTTCAAAGTAGAGTTCTCTCCAGCTGGTTGCAGAAGAAGTCAGAGTCACACTCTGGCTGGCCTGGATGAAAGCAAAAACATTCATGCTGTGAATTGTGGAAGGGGTGTTTTAGTCTACATAGGCTGCCATAACAAAATACCACAGATGGAGGGACGTGAACAACAGAAATTTATTTTCTCACAGATCTGGAGCCTGGAAGTCCAAGATGAGGGTGCCAGCATGGTCAGTGTCTGGTAAGGACTCTCTTTTCTGGGTGCAGAGGGTCATCTTCTGACTGTGTCTTCACATAGCCTTTCCCTGGTATGTGCATGTGGAGAGAGAGAGAGGAAAGAGCAGGCTCTGATGTCTCTCCTTAGGCAGACACTGATTCTATTGGATGCGAACCTACACTGATGACCTTTAGCCTTCATCGCTTCCCAAAGCCTCTGTCTTCAAATGCCCTCAACATGTCGGTTTTAGGGGAACACAAACTTTCAGTCTGTACCAAGGGGCCCTGTGGCAAAGCACTGAGTGGGCTGTAGGCTGAGAGTTCTCCTCAGCTGATAACCAGCAGAGAGGCAGGGCCCCCAGTTCTACAGCCTCAAGAAACTGGATTCTACCAGTAACTCACGAGCTGGAAAGAGGGCCCAAGTCCAAGATATCACCAACACCTTGAATTTAGCCTTGCTTGGACCCTGAGCAGAGAATTGAGCCATGTCCTGCCTAGACTTCCAGTATAAAGAATCTGAGATAATACAGTGATACTAAAACACTAAGTGGTAATTAGCTATGCACCAACACAACTGAGTTTCTGCTACCAATGTAGGAGACCTGGACTGAGTTCCTCATTCTTGCTGGCTCTGTCCCAGACCCAGTCAATGCAGGGATTTGGAGAGTGGACTGTAAGAAAGGAGTATTCTGTGTGTGTGTGTGTGTGTGTGTCTGTCTGTCTGTCTGTCTGTCTCTGTCTCTGTCTCTCTCAAATACATTTTATTAAAAGATTTATTTATTAAGTCAGAGTTACACAGAGAGAGGAGAAGCAGAGAGAGAGAGAGAGAGAGAGAGAGAGAGGTCTTCCATCTGCTGGTTCACTCCCCAATTGGCTGCAATGGCCAGAGCTGTGCTGATCAGGAGCCAGGAGCCAGGAGCCTCCTCTGGGTTTCTCAAGTGGGTACAGGGGCCCAAGGACTTGGGCCATCCTCCACTGCTTTCCCAGGCCATAGCAGAGACCTGGATCAGAAGTGGAGCAGCCAGGTCTTGAACCGGCTCCCATGTGGAATACCTGTTTTTCAGGCCAGGGCATTAACCTACTGCACCACAGCGCTGGCAACTCAAATACATTTTTTTTAAAAAAGAAAACTGGCCGGCGCCGTGGCTCAACAGGCTAATCCTGCGCCTTGCGGCGCTGGCACACCGGGTTCTAGTCCCGGTGGGGGCGCCGGATTCTGTCCCGGTTGCCCCTCTTCCAGGCCAGCCCTCTGCTGTGGCCCGGGAGTGCAGTGGAGGATGGCCCAAGTGCTTGGGCCCTGCACCCCATGAGAGACCAGGAAAAGCACCTGGCACCTAGCATCCTGCCATTGGATGAGCGCGGTGCGCCGGCCGCAGCGTGCCGGCCACGGCGGCCATTGGAGGGTGAACCAACGGCAAAAGGAAGACCTTTCTCTCTGTCTCTCTCTCACTGTCCACTCTGCCTGTCAAAAAAAAAAAAAAAAAAAAAAAGAAAGCTAATACACTCCTTAAGAAAAAGAGTATAAAAATGATAAATATCTGGCAATGGCCGAATCCAGGAGCCAAGAGCTTCTTCTGGGTCTCCCACGCAGGTGCAGGGGCCCAAGGCACTTGGGCTATCTCCCACTGCTTTCCCAGACCACAGCAGAGAGCTGGATCGGAAGTGAAGCAGCTGGGACTCGAACTGGTGCCCATGTGGAATACCCGCACTGCAGGCAGTGGCTTTACCTGCTGCGCCACAGCGTTGGGCCCCCCCTCCCTATCTTGTGATCCCCAGACTTCAGGGCTCTATGTCAAGCTCTGAATGGTTGCAGTCCCCTTTCCCCTGGGCTCAGGCAGGACAGTGCCTCCTCTGCGCACTGACTGTCACCCAGCAGGAAGAACGCTGTTTGGGGATTCAGGTTCTGACACTGACTCCCCGTGTGTGTCCTGGGGGAACTTTCTGCTCCATTCTGGGCCTTGCTCCCCTTGCTCAGCTCAATGGAGATGCTGGACTGGATTCACTCCCAAGTGCCTCTTGGGCCCCCAATTGGTCCCAGGAACTGTTTTGGGCACCACTGGGAAGCCCCGGAGATCAAAGCCAGATGACCTCTGAGGGCACTACCTCCGGCCCCCTGCATTCTCTGACACTTCTGCCCTACCGGGTTCCCCACTGCCGTCCCTACAGCAGGCAGCCAGGTTGGTGGCTGATACAACCACTTATCCATGACAGCGGTGCAAGGGCTCCTCCTGCGTGGACTTCTGAGAGCAGCGCAGCTGCGTCTGCGACTGTCCATCGACCCGGTGTGTCTGGCCTGGAAGCACTGCCCGGCCAATGACAACGGAAAAGTTTATTTGTAGACGCCAGGAAGTCCCCTGGAGCCCTCTCCCTCCACCTCTGGGACAGGAAGCCCCAGGAGGAAAAAACAGAAGACGAAGCGCTGGCTGACTTCCCAGCCTCCCGGTGTGCCGCGCCATCTGGTTCGAAGGATCCCATCTGCGCCACGGACCGTGACCTCCCTCCGCGGCTCCTTCCTTGTCATTGAAGCCCAGGCCTTCAGTCCCTTTCCTGGAGAGCCAGAAGGGCTGAGGTGACGTAAAAGAGGTAGAAGAAAAGAAGGCAGACTCCCTGGGAAAGGATGCAAGAGGTCCTTACCCTCAGCAAAGCGCCTGTGTCTGGGAGGGAGGAAGGCTGAATCTGCAGATGGGGAAAATATTTTCAGCGGTTAAGGAAGCAAGTGACTCACCTGCTCTGACCTTCGTCTACCCACGCCCGTGCCCAGAGTGGCTTCAGAGAGGGTGGGGATGGGAGAGATTGGTCAGCCCTGGTTTTTGTTTCTTGGGTCTATTTGGGGCTCTCTCCTCCCCTGCGATATCCTGATCTGCTTGGAAGAAACAGTCACCAAAACTCATGCAGCATGGCTGCGTGGAGATTGAAAATGCGAGGAGGTGCCTCAGCTATCCTAGCAGCCTTCTCGCTGGGCTTTCTGTCCCAGGAATCGTTCCCTCCAAGCCTCACAGAGGCAAGGATACATTTTCAAAGTTAAGCTTTTCAATTGAAGTATAGCATTCACAGAGAAGTGCACAAACACAACTGCAGAGATCGGTGAATTCTCAGGGGATGCACGCTCCTCGTGACTTCTTTTGCCGGAAGGAGCCGAACGCTGTGCCTCGTTCCTGTCCCTTCTCCCTGCAAAAGCGACCGCTATCCTGACTTCCAGAATCATGAAGGCAGCTTGCCTGGTTTGAAACTTTTTATAGATGACGTCATTAGGTGTGTGTTCTTTTGTGTCTGACTTCTTTCAGTCACCTTGGATCTGTGGGATCCTCCTTAGTTGTTACATTCTTGTTGTATAACATTCCAGTGACTGGATGTGCCGTAACATCTTCACCCTATCAACCACTGATGGAGATTTGGGTTGTTTCCAGTTTTGGGCTATCATGTGTCCAGACTGGCCTGGGCTGGAGTCATGAGTCCAAACAGCAGGGTCTGCATCGTCTCCATCCTCCATTCCTCTTTGGCTGATCTGGGTTCCAAGTTTGACTCCGTCACTTACTGAATGTGAGTTGGGGTGTGTTGCGTACTCTCTAGGCCTCAGTTTCCTCATTTGTGAAATGGGTGTGATTCCCAAACCTATGCCTGTCCCTGAGAGGATTGCCAGGATGGGAGACTTTCAATGCTAAAACCCAGGGAGTCTCAGGGAAGCCAGGAAGGTCAGTCATAGTAGGCTATTAGGAGAATAATATTGTTCCAGCATCTGTCATGGCACCTGTCACAGTCACTGCTTCAGAAAGAATCACTGGGGCTGGCGTCGTGGCACAGTGACTGGCCTGCTGCCTGTGCTGCTGGCATCCCGTGTGAGTGCCAGTTCAAGTCCTGGCTGCTCCACTTCCAATCCAGCTCCCAACTAATGTGTCTTGGAAGGCAGCTGAAATAGCCCGAGTACTTGGGCCCCTTGCACCCATGTGGGAGACCCGGATGGAGTTCTAGGTTGCTGATTTCAGCCTGGTTCAGCCCTGGCTGTTGTGGCCATTTGGGGAGAGAACCAGCAGATGGAAGATCTCTGTCTCTCTCTCCCCCTCCCTATCTCTCGGTCTCTGACTCTCTGTCTCTCTCTCTCTCTCTGCAACTCTGTCTTTCAAATATATAAATAAATCTTTAACAAAACAAAAGAATTGTTAATTATCCTTTCTCTTTACCTCAAATGTTTAAAGAGTACCTTCCACCTGCCATCTTTACATTAGATACTATTGAGATAAATTACATTTGAAGGACTCACTTATATTTTACAAAACATTTTAATGTCCACAGTCTCATTTGATTTTCATAATAGACCCAAGAAAGAGGTGAAACTCTTAATATTCCCATTTGACAGATGAGGTAACTGGAGCTCATAAGGATGAATGACTTTCTCAAAGTCCCTTGGCAAATTGCTTGCTGTGGGCTGAATGTTTATGTCTCTCCCAGCATGTGCATGCTAAGGTCCTCCTCTCCATGGGATGGTATTTGGAGGTAGGGCTTAGGGAGGTAATTAGGCTTAGATGATGTCATGAAGTAGAGCCCCCATAAAGGGATTTGTGCCCTTGTAAGATAAGGAAGGGGCCGATGCTGCAGCATAGTAGGCTAAGCCTCCACTTGTAGCACTGGCATCCCATATCGGCATGAGTTTGTGTCTTGGCTGCTTCTCTTCCAATCCAGCTCTCTGTTTATGGCCTGGGAAAAGTAGTGGAAGATGGACCAAGTCCTTGGGCCCCTGCACCCATGTGGGAGACCCAGAAGAAGCTCCTGGCTTCGGATCAGCTCAGTTCCAGCCATTGCAGCCATTTGGGGAGTGAACCAGCAGATGTAAGACCTCTCTCTCTGTCTCTCTCTCTGTCTCTGTCTCTGTCTCTCTCTCTCTCTGTAAATCTGCCTCTCAAATAAATAAATAATAAATAATAATAAAATCTTAAAAATAGAAAAGTAAGAGGGGCTGGCATCATGGCACAGTGAACTAAGCCACTGCCTGTGATGGCAGCATCTCACAGTGGAGAAACGATTCATGTCCCAGGTGCTCTGCTTCTGATCCAGCTCCTTGCTAATGTGCCTGAGAAAGCAGCAGAGGATGTTTAAGTCTGTGGGCCCCTGCACCCATGAGCGAGACCTAGATGGCGTCCTGGGTTCCTGGCCTTGGCTGGAACCAGCTCCTGCTGCTATTGTTACTTGGAGAGTGAGCCAATGGATGAAGAATCTCTCCCTTTCTGTCTCTCACTCTCTTGCTCTATCTCCCCCCCTCACTCTCTCTCTCCCTCTCCCTTTCTATCACTCTGCCTTTCAAATAAATAAATAGTTAAAAAAGGGAAGAAACCAGAGCTTTGCTCTTTCTTTCATGTGAGGATACTGTAAGAAAGTGGCCATCACCAGACACCGCACCTGCTAGCACCTTGATCTTGGACCTGCCAGCCTCTGGAATGGTGAGAAATACATATTTATTGTTTAAGACACTGAGCCTGCGGCGTTTTGTTACGGCAATCAAGCTCACACATGGATGAAGGACTCAGTGCCTTGGTTTCAGAGTTCAAGAACTTTCAAATTGATACTGACCCAAAGCTTTTGGCCACTTGTAATAGAAATTGACAAGCAGTCAAGGTTTAAGCCAGACGAGGTTTGTTAGAGGGCTAACACTTGAGCACAAGGGAGACTGCATGGCAGAGAGAGGTTCTACCAACTGGCTCTCCATTAGGAACTGAACAGAGCTTTGTATGGGGGAGATGTGGCCACGCCTTCCTGGTGCCTGGCTTGTCTCTCAGCACAGGACACTTTATTTTGCACCTGGCTGAGTGTTGTGCACAGGTGTGGTTACTTCTTTTGTACACAAGCTCAAAATGACAGTATTGCTCACTACCGCCTCCCCAGGAAGGTCAGGTATGGGGCGTACTGGGCCATTCTGGCTGTGCGCATGGGTTGGGGAAGTCCCAACAATGCAGGAGAAATCTATGATTAGAGTCTGGACTGTCCTCACTCTTGGTACAGAGCTGGTGGAGGGACCTGTGGTTGGAGATGGATACATGATCAGATTGGGAGGGACTTATTTTGTGTATCCTGTTTCTAACCTGCCTCAAAATCATATCACACCCTCTCTCTGATCACCTTTTGCCATCTTAGTCCACCCATGCTGATGGTAGCTCATGATGCTTCTCAACTTTATCAGACAATATTTCTTCCAGCAAGCACCAGAAACTGATTCTAGGTCATTTAAGCAGACAAAATAATTCTTTTAAAGATTTATTTATTTGAAAGTCAGAGTTACACGGAGAGAAAAGGGGAGGAAGAGAGAGAAAGGTCTTCCATCGGCTGGTTCACTCCCCAGTTGGCTGCAATGGCCAGAGATGTGCTGATCCAAAGCCAGGGGCCAGGTGTAGGAGCCCAAAGTCTTGGGCCAGTGTGTTCTGCTTTCCCAGGCCATAACAGAGAGCTGGATTGGAAGTGGAACAGCCAGGACTTGAACTGGCACTCATATGAGATGCTAGCACTGAAGGCGGTGGCTTCATCCCTATGCCACAGCACTGGCCCCTAGAATTATTAAAGGGATATTAGGGCCAGTGCCACGGCTCAATAGGCTAATCCTCTGCCTAGTGGTGCTGGCACACCGGGTTCTAGTCCCGGTCGGGGTGCCGGATTCTGTCCTGGTTGCCCCTCTTCCAGTCCAGCTTTCTGCTATGGCCTCTGTACTCCCAGGCCACAGCAGAGATCTGGCTTGGAAGAGGGCAACTGGGACAGAATCCGGAGCCCCGACCGGGACTAGAACCCGGTGTGCTGGCGCCGCAGGGTGGAGGATTAGCCTAGTGAGCTGCGGCACTGGCCAAGTCACAGATCTTCTGGAGAGCCCAAGAACCGGACATGGACCTTTCATCACAATGTCAACTCCCAAATTCACCACGCAGCGCTGGCCCAGTGAACATATGGCAACCACTGCTCTGGTGAGAAATTCCCACTGTACACACTGTCAACATCACCAGTGCCAGACCTGCCTCTGCTGCTAGCCTTGGCTCCCAGTGACCCCACATGCCCTGCTTCTTTGCCTCACTCACTTCCAGTTCAAAAGCTACCTATGGCAAGTGTGTTTGATTTGCAGAGCTTGGCTCCTGTGCCATGCCTTAGATGCAGGGGACACTGGGAAAGGGAGTCTGGCATTTTTAGTTGTCATGGAAGCCAGCCGCTCTGCCTTTCTCATCAGATGGAGACCTCCCTAGATGTGAAAAAGAAATCCTAAAGCTCATCAACTCAAACAACCACAACCATTCGCTGTCCCATCCCTTCCACTCTCCAAGGCTCCAATCACAGAGAAGTGCCAAAGAGAGGGAGAGGTTGATTACCCTCATCTGATCAGTATACATGGCCTATGTGTATTGCAATGTCACAATGAGCTGGCACTGTGGCTCACTAGGCTAATATTCTGCCTGTGGCACTGGCACACCGGGTTCTAGTCCCAGTTGGGGCACCGGATTCTGTCTCAGTTGCTCCTCTTCCAGTCCAGCTCTCTGCTGTGGCCTGGAAGTGCAGTGGAGGATGGCCCAAGTGCTTGGGCCCTGCACCCGCATGGGAGACCAGGAGAAGCACCTGGCTCCTGGCTTTGGATCAGCGCAGTGCACCGGCCATAGCGGCCACTTAGGGGGTGAACCAATGGCAAAAGGAAGACCTTTCTCTCTGTCTCTCTCACTGTCTAACTCTGCCTGTCAAAAAAAAAAAAGTCACAATGTAATTCACAAATATGTATGATTGTTCATCAAAAATTATTTTTAAGATTTATTTTGTTTATTTGAAAGAGTTACAGAGAGGTAGAGACAGAGATACAGGTCTTACATATGCTGGTTCACTCCCCAGATGTCTGCAACAGCTGGAGCTGCGCCGATCCGAAGCCAGGAACCAGGAGCTTCTTCCAGGTCTCCCATATGGGTGCAGAAGCCCAAGGATCTGGGCCATCTTCTACTGCTTTCCCAGGCCATAGCAGAGAGCTGGATCAGAAGAGGAGCTGCCAGGACTAGAACTGGCACCCATATAGGATGCCAGCACTTCAGGCCAGGGCTTTAACCCTAGTTCAAATGCCACTATTTCAGATTAGCCTGCTTCTCACTCATCCATCCACATAGGCCTGCAATTGCCGTCAGCATTAGTAAGTAACCAAAAGCTCTTTACCAGGCCCTCTAGTAGGCCCCATGGAATCAGAAACAAATGAAGCATGAAAAGTACTCACTGAAAGAGTACAATGGAGGTACAAAAAATGCATTGATGGGGGCTGAGCTGTGCATAGTAGGCTAAGCCTCCACCTGCAGCACTGGCATCCCATATGGGTGCAGGTTCATATCCTTGCTGCCCTGCTTCCTATCCAGCTCTCTGCTATGACCTGGGAAAGCAACAGTGCTTGGGCCCCTGCACCCACATGGAAGACCTGGAAGAAGCTCCTGGCTCCTGGCTTCAGACTGACCCAGCTCCGATCACTGCAGCCGTTTGAGGAGTGAACCAGCAGAAGGAAGACCTTTCTGTCTCTCCTTCTCTCTGTCTGTAGCTCTCAAACAAAAAATAAATAAAATCTTTTTTTTTTTTTTTAAAGAGACAAACAAAAAAAGACGGGCTGATGAATTCCCCTTGGGATATGGGTTAGGAAGCCTTTACAGAGGAGATGACTTTGAGGAGCATCTTCAAAGGTGAGTTGGTGCCTCGCTAAGCAGAAGGGAGGAATTAGGGGCATGGAGCAGCCAACTGTATTGGGGACAGCTATGGGTGACACTCTATCAGGGAAACTTGAGGTGTGAAATGGAGCAGAGCAAGAGAGAGGCTGGAGGGGGCAGATCACGAAGGGCCTGAGAACTCACAGCGGAGAGTTAGAAATGCCCACTTTCCGGTGGAGAGCTGTCGGAGGGCTGTCTTGGAAACAGCGTTTTGGTGCTGGGTAGAGGATGAACCAGAGGAGGGACTGGGCACAGAGGTCAGTGAGTGGGCTGCCGCCATAGGCAAGACTGTAGATGGCAGAGGCGGCTTGATGAGGGCGCTGGCCATGGCGATGGAGAGGGACAGGTACAGACTGAGATACCATGGAGGGTAAGGAATATCTGTGGGCCTCACTACCCGGACTTGCCTAAGTGACAGCAGGAGCCTGACCACATTGTGTCAACTCACCCACCCATCTGCCCACTCACTCACTTATGCCTCACCGTTTACTGAAGTGATGAGGGCCAGGGATACAGCAGTCGTTCCCACTTGCAAAGGGCTCTGCCTGAAGGAGGAGGCAGGCTCCTAAACAGTTATACAGAGTGTGACATCTGCAGGGAGACTGCTGGAGGCCAGATGTTGGGGAGAACTGGAATTGGAGAGTTCAAGGAAACACTTCACAGAAATGAAATTTGAGACCTTAGATTAAGAGGCATTGGCCAGGGGCAGCGTTGTGGAGTAGGTGGTGCCAGTACACACCCCGGCTGCTCCACTTCTGATCCAGCTCCCTGCCATTGGTCTGAGAAAAGCAGCAGAAGATGGCTCAAGTGTTTGTGCCTCTGGGAGACCCTAATGAAACTCCTGGCTCCTGGCTTCGACCTGGCCCAGCCCTGGCCCTTGGGGCCATCTGGGGAGTGAACCAGCAGGTGGGAAATCTTTCTCTCTCTGTTTCTCCCTCTCTCTCTCTCTGCAACTCTAACTTTCAAATAAATAAATAAATCTTAAAAGAAAAAAAGAGGCGCTGGCCAGATGAATACTCTGGGAAGGCAGGCACTGTGGGCAGAGAGGAGAGTCTGCCTTGCAGACCTTCCATGGGAAGACTGCAGCGGGTCCAGGTCCCCAGATGCTGCTCTGTGAAGTCCGTCACTCAGTTGGCGCTGAGACCACATCTCACGTAGGCAGCTCCCAGCCAAGGCTGAATGCAACAGAAATACAAAAGTAAGTGCATTCTCAAGAGACCTGAGCCTCCTCTCACAGCCAACTTCCTTATCTTCATGACAACCAACTTAGCTTAGACCACATGGCGGTCTGGGGACATTTTCCCTCCACCTCCCTTCCCTTGCTGTCAGATTTGCATGACAGACTCACGGTTCAAGTCAACTTCTGTGTTAGTCCATTTTGTGCTGCTCTAACAGAATACCCAAGACGGGCTGGTTTACAATAGACAAATGTTTACTGGCTCGTGGTTCTGGAGGTTGGGAAGTGGAAGATCAAGGGGCTGGCATCTGATGATGGCCTTCTTTGTTAAAAACATTTTTGGGGCCGGCCATTTGGGGAGTGAACCAGCAGATGGAAGATCTCTCTCTCTCTCTCTCTCTCTCTCTCTCTCACTCTCTAGCTCTCTAGCTCTCTTGCTCTTGTTCTGCCTCTCTGTAACTCTGCCTTTCAAATAAATAAATAAATAAATAAATAAATAAATAAATATTTTTGAAAAACCTCTCTACTCTGGATTTTCATATAAATGGAATCGTATATTATGTGATCACTTGTGACTGGCTTGTTTCATTAAGCATGTATTCAAGATCAAAGCTGCAGCATGTGTCAGTGCTGAATATTAAGCCACTGTGTGCCGTATTTAGTTTATTCATTTACTAAATGATGGACATTTGGATTCTTTCCATATTCTGGCTACCATGAATAATACTGCTATAAAATTCATGTACAAGTTTCTGTGTAGACATCCATTTTCATTTCTTCCCATTTTTAGAGCCTAATTCTCCAGGCTTCCTGATAACTCCATGAGCTACAGAAAAATCATCTTAACCAATTTATTTCTTATTAAAATCAGACAGTTGCTTTCTGTTCTTTATAACCATGAAGTTTTACTCCTTTGTCTTGGGGCCAAGTTCATAGCCACTGGCTAATGTGATACATTTCCTAACTCATCTCCAGTGTTGAACTTAGCCTTCCTCATACTTTATCGTAAAGAATGAGTTTCAGGCAAGGACAGTGACTTGTTGAAGGTTACACAACCAGCAGATGGTATTGCTAGAACTAGAATCTAGGATTCCTCAGGCCAACTTAATGTTCTTTGCCCTACAGTATGTCTTCTGTAACCAATTTAAACAGTTTTTTAAAAGTTATTTTTTTGAAAGGCAGAACAACAGAGAGGGAGGGAGAGAGAGAGATGGAGAGGGAGAGAAAGAGAATCTCTTTTATCTGCTGGTTCACTCCCCAAATGACTGCAAGAGCCAGGTCCACTCCAGGGCAGTCAGGAGTCAGTAATTCCATCCTGGTCTCCCACAAGAGCAGCAGGGCCGTCTTCTGCTGCTTTCTCAGGTGCATTATCAGGGAGCTGGATCAACAGCAGGGCAGTCGGGACTTGTACAGCCACTCTGATATGAAATGCAGGCCTCCTGAGTGGTGGATTAGCCCTCTGAGCCACATCGCTGGATCCTCAACAAATATTTGTTAAGCTCTGTGGAGCACAGGCTCCATTGAAGAAGCAGAAGATATAGAGCCAAGACTGGGATTTCTGCTCTGGGCTTTGTGACTTTCTAGCTTTGTGATCCCGGGTGGTTTACTGCACATCTCTGAGATCCAGTCATCTCATTCTAAAGAAGTGGCTGTGAGCAGAGGGGCTGGGTTAGAGGAGCCATGGCAAATGCAGTCTTTGGTGGTGTTATTGTTTCACTCTAGCAATTACATTGTATTCACTTAGGATTCATTTCCCTCTTCATTACAATTTATAGGAGAAATTCTGGTCTTTTTTATCCAAGTTGTTGCTTTTTCATCTCACATCTTTTCCATGTTTTTCTCATAGTTCTTGTGCTTTGTTTACATGGTGGCATCTTACATTGTGTCCTTGCAACATGGACATGACGGAAATGCTTCATTCTCCAAGATTTTTTTTTGAAACTTGTGGTCCTCTCAATCTAAGTCATTTTTTCTTTCTTTAGTTGAAGATGTGGTTAAGAAATATTTCACTAATAAGAGAAGTATTTAGGAGAAATAATAGTGCAAGCACCCGGGGCAGTAGCAAAAGAACTTGGTCTAAGTGTCGGGGAGAAAAGGGTTAAGATTTGGGCAATACTTAAGGTTCGGGGTGGCCCTGTGGCATAGCAGATAAAGCCGTCACCTGCAGTGCTGGCATCCCATTTGGGCACTGCAGGTGGCAGTTTTACCTGCTATGTCACAGTGCTGGCCCCCAAAGATTTTGTATTTGTATACAAAGTATACAAAGCAAAAGCAAAAATAGACAAATGGGATTAAATCAAACTAAAAATCTTCTGCAAAGCAAACAATCAACTGTATGAAGAGACCATCTACAGAATGAGAGAAAATCTTTGGAAACCATGCATCTGATAAGGAGTTAATATCCAGAGCATATAAGAAACTCAAATCAATAGCAAAAAAAAAAAAATCTGATTTAAAAATGGACAATAGGCTCAAATAGACATGTCCCAAAAGAAGACACACAAATGTCCAACAGGTATGTGAAAACATCTCTAGTCATCAGGAAATTGCAAACCCAAGCCATAATGAGATTATCAGTTATCTCCAGTAAGAATGGGTGTTACCAAACAGACATAAGACAAGAAGTATTGGCAAGACCACTGGTTAAAAAGGAAACACTTCTGGCGGGAAGGCAAGTTAGTGCAGCTGTTATAGAAAACCATACGGAGAGGCCGGCGCCGTGGCTCAACAGGCTAATCCTCCGCCTTGCGGCGCCGGCACACCGGGTTCTAGTCCCGGTCGGGGCGCCGGATTCTGTCCCGATTGCCCCTCTTCCAGGCCAGCCCTCTGCTGTGGCCCGGGAGTGTAGTGGAGGATGACCCAAGTGCTTGGGCCCTGCACCCCATGGGAGACCAGGAAAAAGCACCTAGCACCTGGCTCCTGCCATCGGATGAGCGCAGTGCGCCGGCAGCAGCACACCGTCCACGGCAGCCATTGGAGGGTGAACCAACGGCAAAGGAAGACCTTTCTCTCTGTCTCTCTCTCTCATTGTCCACTCTGCCTGTAAAAAAAAAAAAAAACGGAGAGACCTTAGAAGATGAAAAATGGAAGTAATGTTATGATCCAGCAACCCCATGATTGCGTGCATCTCCAAAGGATATGAAATTACTAAGTTGAAGAGACATCTGCATGTCCATGTTCATTGCAGCAATATTC
Source organism: Sylvilagus floridanus (assembly GCA_949820135.1). NCBI lineage: Eukaryota > Metazoa > Chordata > Mammalia > Lagomorpha > Leporidae > Sylvilagus > Sylvilagus floridanus. The sequence goes on along the minus strand of OX463224.1, from coordinate 62,817,185 downwards.
AAAATAGCCGAGAAATGGAATCAACCTAAGTATCCATCCACTGTAAATGGAAAAAAAATGTGTATTTACAACAGAACACTACTCAACCATTACAAAGGATGTCCTGTCCTTTATAACATGGATGGAACCAAAGACCATTATGTTAAGTGAAATTAGTCAGGCACAGAAAGATAAACATCAAATGATCTACTCATACGATTTGAGTTTCATACGTGCAACTCACATAAGCTGATCTCATGCAAGTTGTGAGTACAATAGGATTAGCAGAAGCTGAGGAGGGTAGCGGGAGGGGCAGGTTTGATCAACAGGAGAAAGAAGTTCAGATGTTCTGTTGTGCAGGTGGTGACTACAGATAGCAATAATGTATATATTTCAGAAAAGCCACAAAGAAATGCTAAATGTTTGAGGAGATCGGTGTGTTTACCTTGATTCAGCATTGCAGAATGTATACATGTATTGGAACATTACATAGTGCATCATAAATATGTAATTTTTATGTGTCAGCTAAAAGGTCATAAGTAGGGGTGAGCATTTGGTGTAGCAGTTGAGATTCTGGTTAAGCCACCTACATCTTGTATAGGAGTAACTCTTAACTTCTTGCTGCAGAGCCTGGGAGGCAGGTGGCAATGGCTCAAGTGGCTGGGTCCCTGGTGTCCATGTGGGAGACCTGGCTCCTAGCTTCGGCCCAGCACAATGTTGGCTGTTATGGGTAAGTGGGGAGAGTGAACCAGCAGATGGGGGGAGGGGCTTCTCTCTATCTCTCTCTGCCTCTCAAATAATCAAAATGATAATAATAACAACAAAATGTCTATGCATAGAGCATTCCCTAATTGTTATCACCATCCTACGCTCGTTTTAATTCTCGGAATGGGGAAGGATAGAGCCTCCTGAGAGTCGACAGGAGAGGTGAGTCTGCCATCTGCTGCTCGTTGATGGTATATACCTGCCAGGCTTTTGTTAGGGTTCAGCGGCCATCCAAAGTAAAGGTCCCCTGCAGGCCTTGCTGTGGGAACTCTACTCCAACACCCTGTTTCTCCGTTGTATTGTCTGAGGCGCACGGAGGTCTCACATCCCAGTGCCAGCTGCTAGGTAACACCTGTGGACAGAATCTGTCCTTGGCACTCAGGTGTGTGCTGGCTCAGAACCCCACGCGCAGCTGGAGAAGGATGAGGGAGAGGAAAGGGCTGCGTTGGGAGATGCTGGAGGAGGGGGCACAAAGTCTATGGTGATGAAACAGAGAGAGGAGAGGGGATCTGAGCAACAGCACAGAAAGAAAATCAGGCTTGGAGACACGTCCCATCGAGAGAATGAAGAGGTGGGACGGCAGTGACTGCCAATGAGTTGCACTTTGTGCTACCAAGTGATCTTATAAAACTCCAGCTCTATCATTCATTAACTTTAGTTTATTTTGGCATCTTACTGAAATAAGGACAAAAGGCAATTTTTCACCAGGTGGACACTGAGTGCCCCTCCCCACCCCCACCTGGCCACCCTATCGTCCGTTGAGAAGGCCGAATGTGGTCCCAAGTCCAGTCAGCCGTTCTCTGACCTTGGGGAGTGTCACTAAATACCTGGGGAGTTCCCATTCTCACCTCTGGTTTTCCCGTCTTCAGTGAACAGGGCACTGAGAACAATGACTCCCTTTCAGAGACAGCTCTGCTGAGCTATGCTGTGAGTCTTACTGAACGCTCACAACCCCAGGAAATGGGCGCTACAGCTACCCTCAGCATTCTGAAGCACTGAAGGAGGCAAGGCTGGAGCTCAGACTCAGGCTGCTTGGTTCCAAAGTTTGATTGCTCTGAAACTCTGTATTAGTTTGTGCTGTCAAATGACTTACCCCAGATCGCGGTAGCAAAACAATCACTTTATTTTGTTTACTGTTCCATAGTACAGTATTTTATATGGCTCATAATCCTGGCCTTGGCCAGCTCAGCTGATTTATGGTGAATTCCCATGGACAGCAGGTGAATCAGGTGCTGGTGGGATGACCTGATGGGTCACCTTGGTTAACCTCCCAGTGGCCTCTCACCTACGCCACAGGCTGGTGCATGCTCATTCAGGATGGTACGAGAAGGCAAACCTCCAAGTTCAAGCATGTTTCTACTTATAGCAGCTCATGACGCCTGTCACAAATTATAAGTCAGCATGGAAGGGCACTTTCAAAAGATATAGGTAGTGCCAGACATCTGGTGTGGTGGTTAAGCTGCCGCTGGGATGCATGTACCCCACACAGAGTAGAGGCCTGGCTCCACTCTGGATTCCAGCTTCCTGCTCACGCTCACCCTGGGGGGCACAGGTGAGGCCTACAGTACTTGGGTCCCTGACACTCATGTGGGAGACCTGGATGGAGTGCTGGGGTCCTAGTTTCAGCCTGACCCAGTGCTGGCAGTTGCAGGCATTTGGAGAGTGAACCAGCAGACAGATCTCTTTCTTTCTGTTTTCCTCTTTCTGCCTTTTAAAATGAAAATAAACTTTTTGAAAAGGTGTAGGTAGAGGGAAGGGGATAACCTGTGGCCATTTTTACAATCTTTCATAGCTATTGTACTATCTCTTTCCCACAGAGTTGACCAAATGATAAAGAATATGAGTGAGCTTTGTAAACGTCTACAGAACACCTTTCAGTTGAGGGGTGTGGTCTAACTATTAACACTGTATTCTACTAGCACCTCAAAGTCAGTATGTCTGATTATTGCCTCCGCATTACAGAAAAGGAAACCATCACATAGAGTGGTCAGGTGGCTTTCTGTCCGTCAGCCATGCAGCCAGAGTGTGAAGAGAGGTCCTGTGTATACCATGCTCCAAGCAAGCTGACTCTATTACTGTGTTCTCTCGTCAGTTATTCTTGGTCCCTCAAGTTAACTAAAATTCCCAGAAGACCTAGAATATATCTTTCAATTCATCTGTGGCCCCTGGGGTGGCTAGCATTGTACTAGCCAAATGTCTGAATCACTCATTCATCCATTTATTTTTTCTTTTTTTTAAATTTATTTCAGAGGCAGAGAGAGCGAGAGAGAGACAGATATGAACTCCCACTTAATGGTTCATCCCTCGAATGCCTGGGGTAACCAAGAGGCTGAGGCCTGGAGCTTTGAACTTAACACAGGTCTCCCAAGTGGGTGGCAGGAACCCACTTACTTGAGCCAGAGGGTGCATCAGCAGGAAGCTAGAATGGAGCTGAAGCCAGGGATTAAACTGATGCACACCGACTCTAAATTGGGTTTTAATGGGTATGCTAAATGTCCACCTCTTATCTTCTCTTTGATCAAACATTTACTGAGCCCCAATTGCTACATAGGTTCTAGACACTGGGAATGCGGAAATAAATAACACATCATCCTTTTCCTTAAGTAGCTCGCATAGTAAGAGCAACAGTCAAATCAATACTGTCATCTAGTATGATACAGAGAAGCTCAAAGGGTTATGGGGGCAAAGAAAAGGAGCCCTAAACTAGCTTGGGAGAAGGTCCCTGCCTTCTTAAAGACAAGGGATACTGGGAGGGTGCTTCTGGAGACAGCGCAGCAGGTGCAAAGATGCGCACGTGAGAATTCACACCAGACACGTCTGTGCTGCTGGAACATAGAAGTGAGGGCTAAGAGGGTGAGGAGGTAAAAAGCTTAACCTTGACCTTAACAGTACTGAGATCCAGCTAAGAGAAGTGCAAACATGTTCATACAGAGACTTGTACACAAATTTTCAGTGCAGTTTTAGTATCAAAACTGGAAACAATCCAAATGCTCCTCATTGGTAAATAAACAAAAATAGGATACATGTATACAATAGAATACTACCAGACAGTGAAAAGCCATGAACTAGTGATGTTTGTACTAACCTGGCAAAGTACCACAGAGTAGGTGACTTAAACAAGAAGAATTGATTTTCCTACAGTTTTGGAGCCTGGAAGTTCAAGATTAAGGTGTTAGAAGACTTGTTTATTCTGAACCCTCTCTTCTTAGCTTGTAGTTGACCCCTTTCTCCCTGTGTGGCTGTACATGTCCTGGTCTCCTTTTTAAAAGTTATTTTCATTTTATATGAAATGCAGAGTGACAGACAGATCTTCCATCTACTGGTTCATTTCCCAAATGCTCAATCAGCCAGTGTGTGACTAGGCTGAAGCCAGGAGCCAAGAATTTCTTTTTATTTATATATTTATTTATTTTCAGTTTATAGCTGCTCTTTTCTTTATTTATTTTTTCTTTTTTTTTTTTTAAAGGTAGATTTACAGTCAGAGAAGGAGAGACTAAGAGAAAAGTCTTCCATCTGGTGGTTCACTCCCCAAATGGCCACAGCAGCTGGAGCTGAGCTGATCCCAAAGCCAGGAGACAGGAGACTCCTCCAGGTCTCTGACATGGGTTCAGGGGCCCAAGCACTTGGACCACGTTCTGCTGCTTTCCCAGGCCACAGCAGAGAGCTGGATTGGAAGTGAAGCAGCCGGAACTAGAACCGGCACCCATATGGGATGCCAATGCTGCAGGCAGAGGCTTAGCCCACTATGCCACAGCACCACCCCAGGAGCCAAGAATTTCATCCTTGTCTCCCACATGGGTGGCACAGACACAAACACTTGTGTCATCCTCTGCTGCCTTTCCAGGTACATGAGCAGGAAGTTGGATTGGAAGCGGGGCAGCCAGGACTCAACCCTGAACTCTGATATGGAATACAGGCATCACAAGCAGTGCTTAACCTGCTGCACCACAATGCTGGTCCACCTATTGACCTCATTTTAACCTAAGTACTTCTTTAAAGTCTAATTCTTTTTTTTTAAGATTTATTTGTTTGAATGAGTTACAAAAGATGGAGACACACACACACACATAATCACACACATACACACAGGGAGAAAGAGAGAGAGAGAGAGAGAGAGAGAGAGAGAGAGAGAGAGAGAGAGAGAGAAAAGGAGAGAGTCTTCCATCTGCTGATTCACTTCCCAGACGGCTGCAATGGCTGGAGCTGAGCCGATCCAAACCCAGGAGCCAGGAGTTTCCTCTGTGTCTCCCATGTGGGTGCAGGAGCCTAGCGGAGATCCAGTGAGCTGGATTGGAAGTGGAGCAGCTGGGACTCCAACCGGCACCCATATAGGATGCTGGCTTTAACCCGCTGTGCCACAGCAATGGCCCCTAAAGTCTATTTCTGAATACAGTCATACTCTGAAGTATTAGAGGTTAAGACTTCAATGTATGAAAAGGCAAGGGTGGAAATCATTCGCCCCATAACAGAAGCCGTGCACAAAAAACTACATGTTATGTGACTCCATTTTTATGAACTTTCTAGAAAATAATTATAGGCGCCAGCACTGTGGCAAAATGGGTTAAACCGCTGCCTGCAATGCCAGCATCCCATATGAACACTGGTTCAAGTCCTGGCTACACTGCTTCTGATCGAGCTCCAGGGAAGGCAGCAGATGATGGCCCAAGTGCTTCAGCCCCTGCCACTCATGTGAGGAACCCAAATGGAGTTTATGACTACTGGTTTCTGCCTAGCCAAGCCCTGGCTATTGTGGGCATTTGGGGAGTAAACTAGTGGATGGAAGATCTCTCTTGCTGTCTTTCTCACTCTTTCTCTCTTCTCTCTCTGTAACTCTACCTTTCAAATAAATAAAATAAAACTTTTATGAAAAATAGAATTATAGGCCGGCGCCGTGGCTCAACAGGCTAATCCTCCACCTTGCGGCGCTGGCACACCGGGTTCTAGTCCCGGTCGGGGCGCCGGATTCTGTACTGGTTGCCCCTCTTCCAGGCAAGCCCTCTGCTGTGGCTAGGGAGTGCAGTGGAGGATGGCCCAAGTGCTTGGGCCCTGCACCCCATGGGAGACCAGGAAAAAGCACCTACCACCTGGCTCCTGCCATTGGATGAGCGCGGTGCGCTGGCCGCGGCGGCCATTGGAGGGTGAACCAATGGCAAAGGAAGACCTTTCTCTCTGTCTCTCTCTCACTGTCCACTCTGCCTGTCAAAAAAAAAAAGAAAAGAAAAGAAAAGAAAAATAGAATTATATAGCAGAATGCAGATTATTAGTTGCCTGGAGCTGGGGTAAGAATGGGAATTGACTCTTTAGGTAGGAAATGAGACATGAGGGCCCTTTTGGGAATGATGGAAATGTTCTAAAGTTGGATTTTGGTGAAGGCAGCACAACAGCATAAATTTACTAAGCTCATCCAACTGCACCCTCGAAGTGGGGAATTCTATGCTTTGTAAAGTATTCCTCAATAAAGTTAGTAAAATAAAGATGTGGGAACCCTGGAAGGATCTCCCCTTGGGGGAATCAAGATCTGGTCAGCATTTTGGACCATCTTGCTGCTGATGAGTGTGGTGGTCAGTGGGGACGCCACGAAATGACCAGGCCTGTGCTTTGGGAGGTGGCAGGCCTGGCACCTGCTCACCACAGAGATGGCCTGCTCAAAGTGTGGCTGCTGGGACCTGCCACTGAGGGAGGCCAGCTGCCAGGAGGAGGAAATGCCCAGTGGATAGATGGTTCCTTCATCTGGCTTAATGGGACATAGGGTAGGGGGGAGTAGAAGCTGTTGACAGAGGCCATGGCCATATTTCTGGGTATGAATTCCTGACAACAATGGGTGTGGCCAGGTAATCAGAGACCCAACCCTCCAGGATGGAGGGTGAAGGCATTTCTCACTGCTCACACCTGTAGCCGCCTCTGGCCACATCATGCTCCTGTGTGGCCCAGCCAAGGACAGAGCTGCTCTGTGCACTCCTTTCTGTACCAGCTAGAAAAGGACTGGAGATCAGTGAGACCTAAGCCTGGCCTCCAGGAGAGAGATGCACACGGTGTGATTTTTTATTTTTTTTTTTTTAGCAACAGATACACAAATATCCCAAGAAGAGAGTAGAAGAGTCTATAATAAACTACCCAGTGGGTAAATAACCAAAACCTGTGGTCACTTGGTACTTGGGTACAACAGAGAGAGGGTGGAATGGGTTTGTGTGAGACAAAGGAAGTTTATGTGCCTTCACACACACACACACACACACACACACACACTCATAGCATGGGATTGGGGGTGGGAGTTGGGGAAGAGAGACAAAAGTAGCCTGGGATACCGTGTAAAGGGAGGGAATTTTGGAGACAAATTTCCAGGGCAAACTATGGTGGACTGTGCAGTGCGCCTCCCCACACTCTGCCCACCTCCCCCCACACACACACACACACCTCACAGCCTCACTACCCAAACCCCAGATGCCTGATGGGATGGGATGGCTTGCGGAAACTGGAAGCTGAAACAGAAGGAGGCCAAGCTGGATGGGCAGCTGTAGCACCATCTGGGCGGGGTGCACAATCAGCAGGAGACTGTGAGTGACACCGTGGAGGTGGCGTGGGAGCGTTCCGATATTAAGGAGTGCAGCAGACGGTGAGCAGTGTTTCGGGCTGCAGGGAAAGCAGAGAACAAAGGCGTGTGGCCATGAGCATGTGAGCCGTTGGATGATGCTGGCGCTGCTGCAGTTTTGTATTAGAGGTGAAAAAAGACCACAGCCCATAAGGGGCTTAAACACACCTGTCTTCTGCTAAGAAATTGGGACTTTATCTTAAAATCCACAAGGAACCACTGAAGAATTTTAAGCAGGAGTAATACAATCAGATCTGTGTTCTCGAAACCTCACCCTGGAACTGGTGTTAAAGGAGAGCCAGTCCGGGGGAGGACAGGTTGGAATGGAGAGGAGGCAAAGCATCAGTTCCCTGTAGAAGCAGGACCAGCTGTGCAAACAAGGGCAGGCCAGGGAGCTCAGAGATGTGATGAGAACAGTTTGGGGAAATCTGCTTTGATTTCATCTTGTATTCCAGAGTCTTGTAAGAAGAAATATTGAAATACTTTAATTCATCAATCCAGATATCCGGGGTGCTTACTGAAGTGCGTGCATAGAGGTTGATCACGTAGGAAGCTATGAAGTCTCCCTCTGATGTCTCCAGTAGCTGCGCCCTTGCAGCTCTCTGTTCATACATAGAAGGTCACTCCCCTGCCCCCATTTCTGTTCACCAGGCTTTGAAGATTTCCCCATCGCTTATCACCTTGATAACAGCTCCAACAGTTTCAGAGGTGGAAGGAAGAGGAGACACCTTCCACAAACAGTATTCTGGAGCTGCACAAAGGGATCTGAGCGTAGAACAATGTTTCATTCACCTTCATCCCCTCATCCATCTATTCATTCCACCATTCCGTCCTCAAGCAGCAAATATTTGCCGAGGGCCAACCCTTGCCAGCTTTGGCCAAGCCAGGTGCTGGGAATCCAGGCATGAAAAGACCTTTGAAGGATCCCAGTCTGTGGGAACCAGGGATTGCCCACTGCCCTGGGCTTGCGGGGTCAGGTCTTCAGCTCCTTCTGCCACGCACCCCTGACTGGGGACACTGAAGATGGAGGAGCCCCAGAAGCTGCCATGCCTTTTCTTCAGACGGATGCCCACCACCATCACCTCCCCCTGTTGCTTAGACAGCTGTGATATGAGCCTCATGACTCTCCCCACCCCCACTCCCACACTGCTAACTAGCCAGGGTTGTCTCCGCCCTCTAGCTTTGGTTCTTCTTCCTCTTCCTCACTACTAACTCACTGAGCTCTTGCTTTGGTGGCTGTCAGTCCTCTGGCTGGTGTCTCCAGAGGCCTCCGAGTTGCCAAATCCAATGCATTCCTCTAATCCCTACCCAGTGCCGCTTGGGGAATCATCTGACACTGCTGATGCCTCCTTCTAATTCTTGTTTCCACACCGCCCTCTCCCAGGGCTCCTTCTTCTCCTTCTCACTTCCTTTTCTTAGACCTTTGCTCCTTTGCCATCTCTTCACTGCTGGTGCACCCTGGGGCTCTGTCTTCAGCAACGTGCCTGGGTGATGTGATTCCCCCACCCTCGCTGTAGCATCAGTTACATCTGCAAGTTGGGGACTCCCAATCTAAGTGCGGACATACCCCACATCCTGTTGGGCGTCTCCAGTTGGGTGCACTCTGCTCACTCTCTCTCTTGCAACATGATCTTTTAACCATCCACTAACTTATCAGACTCCAACCAGGCCTACATGTCCCTGAGTTTTCTTGTATCTCATATAGAGTGGGCTCATAGAAAGAATTCAGTGAACAGGTGAAGAATGAATGAATGAATGAATGTCAAGAGCAACTTGTCCTCTAGCTGCTCAGTTTCCTGAAAAAGATACTGGTAATGAGATTTTAAAAAAATTTCAAGGAAACTGAGCAAATGAGATTCAGCCACTTAGGAATAGTAGAATAGGGAATTGGTGAGAAAATCTGTAGTTAATGAAGGGCCAAAAGTTTACGGAGGCAGTGGTGCAGATGAGCCATAGCAGCTTACAACTGTGTTTACACTAAAATTATGAGGAAGTAGGGGCTGTAGTGAAGCCAAAGAAGAAAACAGAATGGCTGTACAGGAAGTGGCCAGCGCTGCAGCACAGTAGGTTAAGCTACCAGTTACTACGCCAGCAGCCCCCATCAGAGCACCGGTTCAAGTCCTTGTTCAAGTTCTTCCAATCCAACTCCTTGCTAATGTAACTGGGAAGGCAGTGGAAGATGCCTCATTCACTGGGAAACCCAGGTGGAGTTCTAGGCTCCTAGCTTTGACCTGGACCAGCCCTGGATGCTGTGGGCACTTAGGGAGTAAGCAGGAAATTCTCTCTCTCTCTCTCTCTGTTGCTTTGCCTTTCAAATAAATAAATAAGTCTTAAAAAATAAAAGAGGCGCCGCGGCTCAATGGGCTAATCCTCTGCCTTGCGTTGCCGGCACACTGGGTTCTAGTCCCACTCGGGGCACCGGATTCTGTCCCTGTTGCCCCTCTTCCAGTCCAGCTCTCTGCTGTGGCCTGGGAAGGCAGTGGAGGATGGCCCAAGTCCTTGGGCCCTAAACCCGCTTGGGAGACCAGGAGAAGCACCTGGCTCCTGCTTTCAGATCAGCGCAGTGCGCCAGCTGCAGCGGCCATTGGAGGGTGAACCAACGGAAAAAGGAAGACCTTTCTCTCTGTCTCCCTCTCTCTCTCTCTCACACTGTCCACTCTGCCTGTCAAAAATAAAAAGCACCTAGAGGCTTCTCTCCCTGCCCCTGGGGCTCCTGCCTCGGCAGCTGTCAGGAGGTTGGTGTGTGCTGGCTTGGCAGCTACAGCTACGCTACTCGATACGAGACGCCCGTGTTCTCATGAAGCTACTTACAAACAGGAAACAAGCTCGCTGAATGTTGTTGAAAGCTATGACAAAGACACCACCCTTGAATTCAATTCCTTACGTTTTGGCTAGAGTGAGAGGAGGAATTACAGATTGCCTAGTCCTGGACTCCCTCTCTCTGTGTTGCTCTCTACTCTCCACAAACTATAAGCTCCCAAGGCAAAGACCTGAGTGTCTTCACCAGACACTCAGGGCCGGGCATACAGGAAGCCTTTAGCAATGTTGACTAAATGATCTAATTGCTAACTGCAGTGGTGTCAGTAAGTCCTGGGCCCCTCAGACTCTGGAATTATCGTTGGACAGATACATAGCCCCAGATAATAATTGTTTTTTATTTTTTAATTTATAAAAAACTTGATTTGAGGGAACGGCATTGTGGCACAGTACATAAAGCTTCCATGTGTGATGCCAGCATTTCATATGAGCTCCGGTTAGTGTCCCAGTTGCTCCACTTCCAATCCACCTCCCTGCTAATGTGCCTGGGAAAGCAGTAGAAGATGCCCTAAGTATTTTTGGACCTTGCACCCATGTGGGAGACCGGGAAGAAGCTCCTGGCTCCTGGCTTCAGTCTGGCCCTGCCCTGGTGTTGCGGCCATCTGGGGAGTGAACCAGCAGATGGAAGGCCTCTCTCTCCTCTCTCTTTCTGCCTCTGCCTCTCTGTAACTCTGCCTGTCAACTAAATGAATAAAACATTTTTTAGATTTTTAAAAATTCTTATTTATTTATTTGACAGGCAGAGTTACAGACAGTGAGAGAGACAGAGAGAAAGGTCTTCCTTCTGTTGGTTCACCCCCCAAATGGCCACAATGGCCCGAGCTATGCCAATCCAAAGCCAGGAGCCAGGTGCTTCTTCCTGGTCTTCCATGTGGTTGCAAGGGCCCAAGCACTTGGACCATCTTCTATTGCTTTCCCAGGCCACAACAGAGAACTGGACTGGAAGAGGAGCAACCAGGAGTAGAACTGGCATCCATATGGGATGCTGGCCCCGCAGGCAGAGGATTAACCTAGTGTGCCACAGCGCCGGCCCCTAAATCTTTTTTTTTTTTTTTAAAGACCTTTCTCTCCGTGTACCTCTCTTGTAACTCTGCCTTTTAAACAAATAAATAATCCTTTAAAAATTTTATTTGAAAGGCAAAGGGACAGAAAACAAAAGAGAAAAAGAGATCTTTCAGCTACTGGTTCACTCCCACAACAGCCTGGGCTGGGCCAGGCCAAAGTCAGAAGCCCAGAACTCAATCTCGGTCCAGGTCTCCTATGTGTATGGCAGAAACACAAATACCTGAGCCATCACCTGCTGCCTCCCAGGGTGCACATTAGTAGGAATCTGGAATTGGAAGTGGAGCCAGAACTTGAATCCAGGCACACTGATATGGAACGTGGGTGTTCCAAGTGGTGTCTTAACCACTGCCCCAAACACTCAGCAGGGTCATCGTAACCCTTAATCTCGTCTTTCTTGGTTCTGACCAGTTTTGCTGCCTGCTTTGCTGTCTGCCCAATCCTGTGGCAGCCTTGAAGCCAGGCTACCTTGTGGAGTCCTTGAGTTGCTCCTACAGGTTTGGTTTTCAGGTCCGAGTCCTGGCTTGCTTCCCCTACTCTTCCTCCAGGAATCCTACCTGTGTATAGGTTGATCTCGCTTTACCTGTCCTTCCCCCTCCCCAATATTAAGCCTGATCTGTATTTCCCACCCCATGCTCTGTCAGAATCAGTAGACTCTCTAGTGCCAATCATTTTGGGGATGAAGAAGAAGAGGACGGTTAGCCTTGAGTTTGTGAGACATGGAGACCTGGAGGTCTTGATCCTGGGGCACCTGATACCAACATCCCCAGTGTTGTGTCTGACCTCCAGTGGTGAGCAGATGCTTTGCTTGACTGATGGTTCTGGTCTCTGGCAATCTACTCTTTTTCTCAACATGAAGTACCTAGGTTAAGCCTCATCCTTAAGGAATAGGGAGTGGGGCTTCTCTTTATTTAGCAGGAAGTGGCACTTGAAGTGTAGGTAGGAATGGTGGTTCTGTTCCTTCCTGGAGATTCACCTTTTACATTTCAAATAGGGAAAATATTATAGATGCCCGAACTAAGATGTCAAATTAACTTTACGTTGCTAAATGTCAGATTATTTTTCTTTTCAAAATGAAACTGTGGTTTTAAAAAATTATTATAGGGGGCTGGTGGTGCTGTGGTGTAGCCACAGCCTGTAGTGCCGGCATCCCATATGGTCGTTGGTTCAAGTCCTGGCTGCTCCACTTCCAATCCAGCTCTCTACTATGGCCTGGGAAAGCAGTGGAAGATGGCCCAAGTCCTTGGGCCCCTGCACCCACGTGGGAAGACCTGGAGGAAGCTCCTGGCTCCTTGCTTTGGATCGGCACAGCTCTGGCAGTTGCGGCCAAATGGTGAATGAACCAGCGGATGGAAGACCTCTCTCTCTCTCTCTCTCTCTCTCTCTCTCTCTCTCTCTCTCTGCCTCTCCTTCTCTGTGTAACTCTGACTTTAAAATAAATAAATAAATCTTTAAAAATGATTATAGAAATAATACAGGCTCTTGTAAAAATTCAAATATGTATTAGAAAAAAATAACGTAAGAGAGAGAATAAAAATTAGCCAGATGTTATCACCTAAAGACAACTGGCATTGAGAGTGTGAGTTTTGGCACCACTGGGCTGCAAACACATCTCCACCACTTCCTACCCCTATAGTCTCTGAGTTCCATTTCTTCATCTATGGCATAAATATTGCTAATTTAAGCTATATGACTTGTATAAAATAGGGGAAACTGAAAATAAGCAATAATATTTACTTACTTTATAGTTTGCTTTGAAGATTAAATGAGAATATTCACTCAAAAGGCCTACCATGGTACCTACACACTCAATGAATAATAAGTAGTAGTGAATGCTATCTCAGGGACTCTGGTTTCTTGATCCAGTGTTTCTCCTCTTAAATCTTGCTGCCTTTAGTGTAATTGAACTTAAGTCAGTAACCATTTATTGTGGACCCATTAGATGCTAGTGGTGGTGTTGGTGAGGCTAGTTCTGAAGTCCTACTTAGTTATTTGGTTAAGAAACTTTGTCTAAGAACCTACATGGAATCGTTTCCTATTTGCTCTTCTCATTAACAACATAAACCTGATTTCAGGGCTAGTGCTGTGGCACAGCAGGTGAAACGGGTTAAGCCACAGCCTGCAGCACTGGTATCCTGTAAGGGTGCTGGTTTGAGTCCCGGCTGCTCCACTTCTGATTAAGTTTCCTGCTAATGCACCTGGGAAAACAGCATAGGATGGCCCAAGTGCTTGGACCCCTGCACTCATATGAGAGACCAGGAGGAAGCTCCTGGCTCCTGGCTTTGGCCTGGCCTATCCCCGGCCATTGTGTCCATTTGGGGAATGAACCAGTGGATGGAAGACCTCTCTCTCTCTCTCTCTATCTCTTCTTGTCTTTCTGTGACTTTGCCTCTCAAATAAATACATAAATCTTTAAAAAATGGTTTCAGATTTGGCCCCCTTTTTAATGAAAGGTTTAAAATCTGATGGGAATGTTTGAGGATTACATAAGTCACTCTGAAAAGGTACCCACTACATGGTAGGTACTAAATAAACTATAATAGTTATTATTCAAACAACACACATGGACTAAAATCCTCACCTATGATCTAAAGGAATGAAAGTACTAAGGGATATTCTTTTCTGGTTACTTTTGACCACAAAACTGAGCATTTAGGCATTATCGAGATAAAATACTTCTCTCCTGCACACAGTTGTAAACTTTTTACTGGCATTTGCTAGCTGTGGTTTTCTCCTAAACCTAATCAAAAATCCAACCACCTGCCCAAACTTCCAATACCTTACCTGAAAACCTACAAGATTAATCTCTGTTTGCCTAGACTCGATGTTTCCATGTCATGTAGATAGCCAACATATCCCATTTGTTGCTTGGCTTCTACTGAAAGCAATGTTCGCTTGACTGACAGATACAGGGAATTCCAAAGTTGTGCACTGCAATCTGTTAGCATTCCCTGTCCTTGAGCTTGTCCACTTGCAGTTGTAAACTGTCTCAATAATGAGCTGGCAAAACATAGTATTTAAGATTATGGATGTTGCAGCAAGACTGTCTGGGTTATTATCCTGGCAGTGTTACACTGTGACCTTGGGCAAGTGATTTAACCTCTCTGTACCAAATTTTACTTACCTTCAAAAAGGGGATAATAACACGCCTTAATTCCAAGGCTTGTTATGGAGATTGGATGGGCAAATGTTTGTAAAGCACTTGGAAGAGAGCCTGGCCTACAGATGGTGGTATATGAGTGTTTGTTATACAACAATAGTTACTGGAGCACTTTGCTATCTGCCAGGCATAGAAGGTGTTACTTCCACCCCCTCTCAATCATGGGAGGCAGATACATCATTTACAGTGGTGTGCTAGAGCCTGCTTGTACTTCCTTATGAGAACCAAATATTTTATTTCGAGAAAGTTTGGAAGTCAGTAGGTACTAAAGTCAGAGCCATTATTAAAAGTTAAATTATTGGTGCTGCTGTGTGGCACAGCAGGTTAAACCACTGCCTACAGTGCCAGCATCCCATATGGGTGCCAGTTCGAGTCCTGGCTGCTCCCACTTTCCATCTAGCTCCCTGCTAATGTGCCTGGGAAAGCAGTGGAAGATGGCCTAAGTGTTTGGGACCCTGTCACCCACATGGGAGACCTGGATGAAACTCCTGGCTCCTGGTTTCGGCCTGGCCCAACCTTGGCTGATGCAGCCCTTTGGGGAGTGAACCAGTGGATGGAAGACCTCTCTCTGTTTCTGCCTCTGCCTCCCTATATGCCTTTCAAATAAGTAAACAAATCTTTTTTAAAAGGTTAAATTACATTTAAAATCAAACATATTAAAAATGAAGATAATAAATATTCAAATCTTATCACTTCCTAAGTATTTTACTACCATCTATGCCCTGTCCTTTGCAGTATTTGCATGGTGACATCAGTAGCTGGCTTTGATATCTGCTGTGTGGAGCAGTGCTACCCCAGACATTGGCAGCCACTACAAATTCGGGGTTTTATTTATTTGGCAAGTTGGTTGTTAAACACTTATCTGTATGCCTACTTTAAAGATGGTGAAATTGAGAAATTAAATGATTTTGCCCAAGGCCACACAGCTAAGAAGTGGTAATGCGGGAGGCAACCCTGGGATTTTGTTTGCTTGCTTGTGTTTAAAACAAAAGCTGTGTTTCCAAAGCCTATGTGCTTGCTATTCAGCTACTCTCCCCTGAGCATAGGAATGTGCACACTGGATACACCTCAGACACAGAAACAGAAGAGCTATCCCTTCCCTGGAGCTCCTGGGGCCTTAATGTGCACATCTAACCCCGGCCTACCCCTCCTGTGCATAGCTGTGGAAGCTCCTCTCCAGTCCCATTATTTTAATCCAGCCTAGGAATGCCTTTGGTCACTAATTTTTTTCTTTTTTTGAAGGTTTATTTATTTATTTGAAAGAGTTATACACAGAGAAAATAAGAGGCAGAGAGAGAGAGGTCTTGCATCTGTCGGTTCACTCCCCAGATGGCTGCAACGGCCAGAGCTGCGCCGATCCAAAGCCAGGAGCCAGGAGCTTCTCCCAGGTCTCCCACACGGGTGCCATCTTCTACTGCTTTCCCAGGCCACAGCAGAGAGCTGGATTGGAAGTAGAGCTGCTGGGACTTGGAACTGGTGCCCATATGGGATGCTGGCACTGCAGGCAGTGACTCTACCCACTCCGCCACAGCACAGGGCCCTGGTCACTTATCTTGATCATCCCATTGCTGTTTTGCCTGTGGTTCATTTTTGTTCATTATCCCTCATTCCCAGAACTTCCTTTCTGTTATTTGGGGTTAAGATTAAACCCATTCTTTCCAATACCTGTCCTAGTTTCTATTTTCTGGGGTTGAGAAAGCTTGGAATAGTATTGAAGGTTCTCTAAATAACCATTTTCCTTAAACTTTTGATTAATGTAAATATGCATCCAGGAAACTACACATATCAGAAATGTCCCACTTACTCATTTCCATAAACTCAACAAACCCCCGTGACTGGCACCAGATCAAGAGCCAGAGCTGAATTTTTATCTCAGCAGCCTTTCATCCTCTTGTCTAGTTTCTATTCTTCTACATGATTCTAGTGTCTAAGTCTTGCAATTTTTTTCCTTTTAATTTTTATTTATTAGCAAGAGTGAGAGGGAGAGAAAGGGAGAGTGAGCTCTACCTGCTGTCTCAAATGCCCACCACGGGCAGGGCTGGGGCTGAAGCCAGGAGCCAGGAACCCAATCACTCGAACCACCACCACTGCCTCAAGGGTCAGGAGCTGGAGCCCTAGATTAAGCTCAGGCACTCTGATGTGGCAGGATACAGGCACATCCAGGACTGTGTTGGGAGAATACTCTGTCCAGGATTATCTTCTCCTTTTGGCATGGGGGAGGTGTCAGGACTCTTCTCTGGCCAACCCTCTTGACTTACTTCCTACTCCTGTGGAACAATGACAAGAGACCTGAGTTCAGATTCCAGCACAACCCCTGAATAACCCTGTGGCCCTGGAAGGTCCACTTCTCTCTGAGCCTCAACAATTGAGTCTACAAAATGTAAATGACACGATCTGTTTGCAGGGTTGCCTTGAGGACCAACTGAAGTCTCAGCCTTAAACACCTTGTACAGTGCGTCTGCTGTGGAATAATGTACTAGGCAATTGTTACTGACTTTATTTTGGGAAAGCACAACGTGAGGGTTTGTGTCTATTATCTCATTCATAAATTTGGCCAAATGGAATGATCTGATTTTCTTATCTGCTCTTCCTCCCAGTCTTTCACATCCCAGTTAAGGCATCATTGCTATTTTCTAAAGATTTAGATTCCAAATATAGGTGTTTTTCTTAATTCCTATCTTTTTTACTCATCTAATTAACGAGCAGGTTTTTCCAACTCTAGAAGAAAATCCAGGCCACTAAATTTCTCTCATTTCCTACTACCCCTCTTTTAAGCCAGCACTGTTGTTATGGAACATTTCAAAACTGCTTGGAGGAATTGCTATAGAATCCTGAAAACTGGGCCCACTTGCACAACACACAAGTCACTCACTCACTTGTGGAAGTCAGTGGTGGAAGAGAGTAGGTATTTATTGCAAAGCATAGAATAAAGAGCCTGGAAGCTTTGGCTTAATTCCTAAGCCCCCGGAGGGTTTGGGGTAAAGGTTGTTATAGACTGAAGAGGAGTTGAGACATGCATGTTCATGTCTCATGTTCACGTGCAGATTACTGCTTGGTCTGTAGCACTTGTGGCCCTCCTGATTGGTTGGTGATACCGTATTCTTTTGGGAATTTTGGTGGTAGCAGAGTGGGCTTCAATCAGTCAGGTGGTAGCTACCTACTTCTTTCTCAGGGCCTGGGGTTCCAGATAAGACCAAACATCAAGAAATTGCCTACAGGGGAGATAAACGACCTCATGAGTCTTAAGGTCAGGGATCCTGTAGGTCTAGTTACACCACTCCAACAATTTAGTGAATCATTTTATTTAAAAATATTTATTAATTATCCCAAAGACAGAGTCATGGAGAGAGATACTCCCCAAATGACTGCAATGGCCAGGCTGAAGCCAAGAACCAAGAACTCAATCCAGGTCTCTTACATGCGTGGCAGAGGCCCAAGCACTAGAGCCACCTTCTGCTGCTTTCCCAGGTGCATTATCAGGGAGCTGGATCAGAAGTGGAGCAGCTGGGAGTCATAAGTGATTGCAAGCAGTGACTTAACCTGCTGTGCCACAAAACTGGCCCCTAGTGAGTTAATTTTGTAAGAGGTTGATTTGTGATCATAAAAGCTGGGCAAAGAAACTTTAAGCTAAAGGAAGGCAGCTGGGAGACCATGGGAGACTGGGACTTAAATATCTCCAGGAGAGTGTGATGTAACGTAATGAGAACGGCCTCCATGTCTTAATGACTGCAGCTGTACCCTCACTACCCCGAACCCTTCCTGGCCCTTGGTAGGCTTTTGCCATCTTACAGATAAGGAACAGGCTCTGAGTGGTTAAACAACTTATAAAACTCAGTACATAAAAAATCAGACTCAAGGGCCAGGGCTGTGGTATAGTCAGTAAAGCTGCCACTTGCAGTGCTGGAATCCCATGGGCACGGGTTCAAGTCCTGACTGCTCCACTATGGATCCATCTCCCTGCTAAGGTGCCCGGGTACAGCGGCGGAAGATGATGAAGATGGCCCAAGTGAAGTGACCCACGTGGGAGACCTGTAAGAAGTTTCTGGCTCCTAGCTTCTGGCTTCGGCCTTGCCCAGCCCTGGCTGTTGCAACCATTTGGGGGTGAACCATTGGATGGAAAACCTCCCCCAACCCCTCCCCCACTCTGCCTTTCAAATAAAAAATAAAAAATTTAAAAGAAATACAGATTCAAATCTGGAGTCCTCTAGAGCTTGATTGCTTATCCACTATGCTGGGGACTTTGGCTTATCCTAAATTTTTGGTGGTACTATGAGAAATTCTTCTTGTCCGCTTTAACCGAGAAGGACGTTCATGCAACCCTACACACAGCCTCCTAAGACACGGAGTGCTGTGGCCCCGTCAGGTCCCTCTCTCCCTGGCCCCTTCTTCCCCCACATTCCCGCTATTCCCGCTGCCTGGAGCTTTCTCTTCCCGGCAGCCGCTCCCGCCTCTCTCAGAAACGCCCCGCCTCCCTTACCCGCTGTGAAGAACTTCTAATTCTTTAACTCTGCATTATAACAGGCAAGTATTGTATTCCAGTTGGCCCTACTCAACTTTTATCTTTATCGTCCAAAACTGTGGCCTGCCTGCATAGGTTCCCAATATTTACTGAATAAAAGTATCGCCAGGCAAGGATTCTTTTATCAATTTACAGATGAAAGGGCTCCTACAGGTGACGCATTTTGTGCGGTCACTCGGCGGCGGGGTGAAATCCGACACCTGCTCTCCACACACACCACACACAAACCCGCCCAGACCATGGCTCCTACTGGCTCCACCCACTTCACCCTGCGCCGTCTCCGTGACTAGTTTGACCCCTGGGCGGCCGCCGTAGCGCGTCGCTTCGGTTGCCGTGGGAAACGACCCGGGACCTGGGAGGGAGTAAAGACGTTTCCCGCCGGCGGGAGCTGCCGCTGTGACTGAGAGGGGGCACCCCGAGCCGGCGGGGCCGATTGCTGTGGCACCATGGCGGACCAGCTGTATCTGGAAAACATAGACGAGTTCGTCACGGACCAGAACAAGATTGTGAGGAGCGAGGGCCTGGGGGAGCAGGCGTGCGACGGGGGGTCCTGGGCCGAGCCAGGGCGGTGGGGGCCTGGACCCTCGTGCTTGTGGTCTCGTGGGGGACTGGCCGAGAGGGGAGACAGGTCCCCGTCACCGCGTGCTCCCGGGGCGAGCGAGCACTCGCCGGGGAGGTCTAATGGCGCGCGCGGCAGCGGGCGTTCCTCGGGTGGGCGTGTTGGGGGCTGCCCCGGGGAGAGGCCGCGGGGGTTGGGGGTCTAAGGTGTCCCTACGCCGGCTTGACCAGGCGGGTGGCGTTTTAAGCCCCAGGTTTGCCTCTGAGGAAAGTGTGCCTCAGCCGGGTTGAGGGACGGTCCGACCTCGGGTTTCCTCTTCCTGGAAATTGGAGTACGAACGGGGGCGTGACCCGCCTGGCGGGGTTGGTGTCCTGATCGGAGGGGAGGGAGGCGAACGCGCCTTGCGAGGCGTGGTAGTGAGCGCCGCCGGGTGCCGGGGCGCTGTGGCTACGCGCTGTTGCCCGTCATCTTTGCCTCGGCCCTCCCCACCTCCGCCCCAGGCAGGGAGTCGTATTCCTCCGGGGAACCCCGAGGCCAAAGAACGAGTTTGGTCGCTCTTAGAGTGGGCGGCGCCGTCTTCGAACCTAGGCCTGGCTCTTCCACGAGTCCTTCGAGTTCGCCCCGGCCTGTGCCTGACCTGCCCAGGTCTTTTGATTATCGGCCGCTCGGCCTGTAGCGAGCCTTAGCAAGAGTGACAGGCCGGCGGGGTGGAGGAGGGCTGCACGCTTGGTGTCAGTGGTTCCCATCTGACCCGCTGCGGTCTTCATCCGACCCCTGCACCGCCTGTGCCACTCGTCCCTGTGCTCTCCCTGTGGCTGCCGCTTTCCTGAGCGATTTCTGCATCATACGCTTGGGAAGTCATTTAGCTCCTAGGTGAGTTTTCAGGTAGTTTAGGCCGGTGGTTCCCCCCAAAGGCAGAATCGAAAGAAAAGCCTAAGTGAAACAAGGAGCCAGAGGAAAAGGAGAGCTCTTTCCTTATGTGTATTCGGACTGTCTTTGTATGAAGCAGTCTGGGGGGGGGGGGAACAAATTTTTTTTTACTGTTTGTAAAGTAGATCTCTTTATTCTGCCAGCCCAGGTAGTTCTTGACAAAACTGTGGTGGTATTGATTGCAATTGATAAGGCACAATCACACTCACTTAAGATTACTGATCTAGGCTCTGGGGGCATTTCATAAAACATTCTTGAAAATTGCTTCTTCTTGCAGGTGACGTACAAATGGCTGAGCTATACACTAGGGGTTCATGTTAACCAGGCCAAACAGTAAGTCCAATTTACTACCAATTTTAATCGCATAGAGGAGGGTTTTGTTTTGTTTGTTTCTTGTTTTGCTTTGTTTTTAACTCTTTAGATAGCTCCTAGGATAGAACTAATTTTCTTTTTTTCCTGAGTAAATGGGAAAAACACTTATTTTACTACCTCATATTTTTGTCTCTTTTAGGAGACTGGTAGACTTAATAACAAAGGTGTGGTAATCAATTTGCTGGATTTATTTGCATCCTTGGCCTGCTGTGTACATGTTTGTTATTTCAAATTTCTTAAATGAATTAGTTCTTTTTGCATTTAAAATTTATATGTCTGTTATCTTACATCTTCACCACATTCTCACATGTGGGCCTTAGGCCCATCTCCAGATGTTACTGGAGTACTTCATAAGGAGGTCAACAGGTGTTCGACGCAAGCTGTATGACAGGGTGAGTGATTTAAGTGAAACTGGAAAGGGAGTGTTTAGGACGGTGCATGGCCTTGCCTTTCTTCAATTTAGTGCCATGTCACCTTTCCTTGCCTAAACCTGGGATCTAACCCGAGCCCAAAAGAAAAGGTGAGCTTCTGAATGAACTTCCAAGCTGTGGATGATGTCTGTGACCCAGGGGAGGAATTAGTGAACTGGCTGAGGATACATATATTGGGTTAAATTCTCATTTTGTTTGTTTTATTCCTAAGGGTGGTCTGAAGTTTCTTCTGGAGTCATAGAAACCTAGAGTCATGAGAACCTCCCACAAGTCTCAGAAAATCCCTGACTTCTAGAATGGGTTGATTTGGTTTTATTGGGTTAAGCACATCTAGGAGTCTAATTCGGGGTGTGATGTTAAAGCTTTCAAAACCCAGAAATTCTTATATAGGGATGGATTTGGATTGATTTTGACTAAAATTGCGTAAGACTAGTTCTGGCCCAAACCCAAGAGCTTCAGTTTACCTTGTCAGTGGATACCTATAAGAGTTATTGTCTGTTACCATTATGAGTGTTTAAATAAGAGATGAAGCACCTGTTAACCTGTTGGGGTTTAAGGATGAATAATGACTGGATTCTCTGAAAATGAAATAAAGATGTATGCAATTTTAGTGGATGTACCCCAATTACTTGTCATTTTTATAGCATTAGCACACTAATTCCTACCTGTGTACCCAACTTTACCTATACCACTCTCTATCTCAATTGTGATACACTAGCCATATTTGCTTTGCTTTTCTTCAGATATGTGAAGTCATTCTCACCACAAGAACCTGTGCCTTTCTCTCTGCCTAGATTGCTTTTCTTAGCTTTTTTCACCCTTTAGGTTTCAAATTCTAATTTCATGTTACAACAAGCCTTCCCCAATTCTCTATTTCAGGTATCCTCACCCTTCCCTATTTTTATCATAATACTGTTAACTTAGACTTACTTATTATTACTTAATTTTGAAAGTCAGAGTTACAGAGAGAGAGGGCGAGACAGAGAGAATGTGATCTTCCATCTGCTGGTTCATTCCCCAGATGGCTGCCATAGCCAGCACTGGACAAGGCTGAAGCCAGGAACTAGGACCTTTATCAGGTCTCCCACATGGGTGGCAGGAGCCCAAACACCTGGACCATCTTCCGCCGCTTTTCCCAGGCCTTTAGCAGGGAGCTAGATCAGAAGTGGAGCAGCAGCTCAGGTACAAACTGGCACCCATATGGGATATCAATGTTGCAGACAGCGCCTTTCTCTGCTGTGTCACAATACTAGCCCCCTACTGTTAAATCTATTTTTAAAAAAAGAATCATGAAAGAAATTATTAAGACATAATTCACATACCATACAATTTACCCATTTGAAGTATACTGTTCAGTGATATTGTATACTTAGAGTTGTGCAGTCATTACCACAATTGGTTTTTTTAAAATATTTATTTTATTTATTTTTTATTTATTTGAAAGGCAGAGTTACAGAAAGAAGATGAAAGAGAGAGAGATCTTCCATCTGCTGATTCACTCCCCAAATGACTGCAACGGCCAGGGCTGGGCCAGGCCAAAACTAAGAGCTTTATTCATGTCTCCCATGTGGGTACAGGGCCCAAGCACTTAGACCATCATCTACTGCCTTCCCAGGCTATTATCGGAGAGCTGGATCAGAAATGGAGCAGCCAGGACTCTAATCGGTGCTGATCTGGGATGCTGGCATTGTAGGTGGCAGCTTAACCAACAGTGCCACAGCACCAGTTTCTCAGGCTACATCTTTTTTTTTTTTAAACAGGCAGAGTGGACAGTGAGAGAGACAGAGAGAAAGGTCTTCCTTTGCCATTGGTTCACCCTCCAATGGCTGCCACTGCCGGCACGGTGCGGCCGGCATACCGCGCTGATCCGAAGGCAGGAGCCAGGTGCTTCTCCTGGTCTCCCATGCGGGTGCAGGGCCCAAGCACTTGGGCCATCCTCCACTGCACTCCTGGGCCACAGCAGAGATCTGGCCTGGAAGAGGGGCAACCGGGACAGAATCTGGTGCCCCGACCGGGACTAGATCCCTGTGTGCTGGCGCCGCAAGGTGGAGGATTAGCCTATTGAGCCACGGCGCCGGCCAAGGCTACATCTTAACTACTGTCAATCACTCTCCCAGTTATCAAGCTAATTTTTATTTTGTTGCTTATTTTTTTTTGTAGCAGGAAGCATACTAGCAAAATTTAATGAGGAAAATACAGCTGACAGGCCAGGTGGGCATCTCAGCAAAGTACTGAGAGCCCATCTTGCATTCAGACTGGAGTTTTTATAGATATGGGCCCACCGTTTCTCCTCCCCACTTCCTCTTTTGGGGTATTGCTGGATGGAGGGCTTTTTCAGCTTAGAATTTGGGAAATTCCTTTCAGGAGTTTAACCAGCAAAATGTTCTTTGTCCTTTTTTTTTTTTTTTTTTTTTGACAGGCAGAGTGGACAGTGAGAGAGACAGAGAGAAAAGTCTTCCTTTGCTATTGGTTCACCCTCCAATGGCTGCTGCAGCAGGTGCACTAGGGCCGGCGCACCACGCTGATCCGAAGGCAGGAGCCAGGTGCTTCTCCTGGTCTCCAATGCGGGTGCAGGGCCCAAGCACTTGGGCCATCGTCCACTGCACTCCCGAGCCACAGCAGAGAGCTGGCCTGGAAGACGGGCAACCGGGACAGAATCCAGCGCCTTGACTGGGACTAGAACCCAGTGTGCCAGCGCCACAAGGTGGAGGATTAGCCTAGAGAGCTGTGGTGCCAGCCTACGTTCTTTGTCTTAATAGTCGTTCTACCCCCCCCTGCTGGCTGCAGAAGATTCCCGAAGCTTCCTCCTCCTCCCCTTCCCCCTGCCTGGGAAAGGCTGGGACCCACCTAGCATGGTTATTGGACTTAGGCAAGACTTTTTTTTTTAGAGTTTTAATTATTTTGAAATAACTAGATACACACACACACACACACACACACACACACAGATCTTCCATCCTCTGGTTCACTCCCCAGATGACCACAACAGCCAGTGCTGGGCCATGCCAAAGCCAAGAGCCTAGAGCTTCATCTGAGTCTCCCATATGGTTGGTAGGGCACAAATACTTGGGCCATCTTCTGCTTTTTTCAAATCCATTTGTGGGGAACTGGATCAGAAGTGGAGCATCCAGGACTCGAACAGGAGCCCATATGGGATGCTGGTGTTGCAGGCAACAGCTTTACCCACCATGCCACAACACCAGCCCCTTGGGTAAAACTTGATGTCCAAATGCTGGTCTGCTTCCAAGGCCTGCTTCTACTGCTTCTCATTCCACCACACAGAATTCCCATTTTGTTTTTCAGCCCCCTCTCGCAATACATAGGCTAATGTCTACCTTTCTACCTAACGTTTCCCTCTCAAAAAAAAGTAACCCATGATCTCACGTGGGTAGAGCAGGTGAAGGTCTGTCTTCTGTAGGTTCTTTGGGCTAGTGTATGGGCGGCGTAGAACTGGTATTACTGGTATTGGTTTTCTTCTCTTGCTGTCTGTCCTGTGGTGTTTGGAGGAGGCCTGGGAAAAGACTGTCCTGCGTGATCCAGAGGGCTGGTCACATGGTCCAGCAAGATAGGTTGGGACTCCTGACTCATGATCATCTGGAGCTGGGTGGCTTGTATTTGCGGCTCTTGTCTTCTCCTGACTAGCTCTGCCAAAAATATGTCACCAGAAACAGCAGGGTCAGAGGTCCTTGTCTTTGGACAGGAAAAGGAGTTCAGAAGTGAGAGTAACAATATGCATGCTGGCAAAGTTTAATGAAGAGAATACACCTGACAGGCCAGATGAGCATCTCAGCAAAGAAGTAAGCCTCAAACTAATTTTTTTTTTTTTTAGATTTATTTATTTGAAAGTCGGAGTTACAGAGAGAGAGAAGGAGAGGCAGAGAGAGAGAGAGGGGTCTTCCATCTGCTGGTTCACTCCCCAGTTGGCTGCAACTGCCGGAGCTGTGCCTATCCAAAGCCAGGAGCCAGGAGCTTCTTTTGGGTCTCCCATGTGGGTGCAGGGGCCCAAGGACTTGAGCCATCTTCTACTGCTTTCCCAGGCCATAGCAGAGAGCTGGATTGGAAGTAGAGCAGCTGGTTCTCCAAGCGGCACCCATATGGGATGCCGGCGCTTCAGGCTGGGGCGTTAACCCCCTGCCACAGCGCTGGCTCCCTCAAACTAATTTTTAAATGAACATTGAAATGTGTAAGTAGTGGCTGGAAACAACCATTTTATTCTCATGGATTCTTAATGGTCTGAAATTTGGACAGGGAACAGAGGGAGTAACTTATAGGTGTTTCCTAACTGGGAAGTCTCAATGACTGGAATCCAGTCATCTGAGTACATTTTTTTGTACACATCTGGCAGCTGATGCTGGGCATTGGCTAGGACTTTCTATTCCCCCCAGTTCTTTGTATGTTTTTAGCATTACTTTAGACTCATAAAATGGTAAACTTGATAGTAGAGTCTCAACCCTCATTGATTTGAACAAAATAATTTCACATTGTAAAAATGCTGTGGGGGCTGGCAGTGGCATCCCATATGGGTGCTGGTTCAAGTCCTGGCTGCTCCTCTTCCAATCCAGCTCTTGGGCTTGGGAAAGCAGCGGAAGATGGCCCAAGTCCTTGGGCCCCTGCAACCACATGGGAGGCCTGGAGGAAGCTCCTGGCTCCTTACTTTGGATCGGCAAAGCTCTGGCCATTTCGGCCAACTGGGTAGTGAACCAGCAGATGAAAGACCTCTCTCTCTCCCTCTCTCTGCTTCTCCTTCTCTGTGTGTAACTCTTTCAAATAAATAAATCTTTAAAAAAAAAAAAGTTGTGAAAGAATTAGGCTAGGGAAGGCTGTATGGCTATGTACAGTACTTGTCCTGGAAAGAATTGTGTATGGAATTTGCAAGGTAAATTAATAAAGTGAGAAGCTCTAACCATGTAGGAAGTGTATCTTTTTTTTTTTTTGACAGAGTTAGTGAGAGAGAGACAGAGAAAGGTCTTCCTTCCCTTGATTCACCCCCCAATGCCTGCCACGGCTGGCATACCGCACTGATCCGAAGCCAGGAGCCAGGTGCTTCTCCTGGTCTCCCATGGGGTGCAGGGCCCAAACACTTGGGCCATCCTCCACTGCCTTCCCCGGGCCACAGCAGAGAGCTGGACTGGAAGAGGAGCAACTGGGACAGAATCCAGCGCCCCAACCGGGACTAGAACCCGGTGTGCTGGCGCCGCAGGCGGAGGATTAGCCTAGTGAGCCGTGGCGCAGGCCGGAAGTGTATCTTCAAAAATCATATATATTGTCATTTATATTTAAGAAATTCCATATCGCTGGTAAAATGCTTGACTTGATTAAATTAGAAAATGCCTCTAAGAGCTTCAAAAAGTACTCAGAAATTACTTTTTAAAGTTTGCTTTGATCTTGTTAATAAAGAGAAGAAAAAGGGATTTATTTGCAACAAAGGCATGGAAAACCATCACTGTGGTGATAAAGGCAAAGGTCTGATTTTGGGATAAAGGCAGTACATTTGGACAGTTAACTTGAGAGTATCTTTGATGTAGTACCTGCCTATCTTGTCTCCTCCCAGCATGGTCCTAACTGGTATAAACACACCAACGTGTTCCTGATTCTGTTACCTTATTTGTCTTTCTAACATAATTGATGCAGTAGAAGGAAACACCATAGAGGCCAGGTGGAGAAATCAACAAAAATACTGAATAGGGCATGTTTTTATTCTTATAGTCTAGTGGGGATGGCACATAAGAAAACTAAGTAGATAATTTTAAGTGCTGCAATAATGAGGTTGGGGTAAGTTCTGTTAGAGCTTGGAAGGTAGAGAACCTTGCTTGCAGTGGGGGTGAGAGAGGGAGTTGTTAGGGACGGCGTCACATAGGAGATGATGATAGAGCTTCTGTTTTCATGAGGAAGTTAGGTGGATGAGGCCTGAGAAGAACATTGCAGGCAGAAGGAGGGATCCAGACAAATGAGTCGGGGTACTGCAGAATGCTTAAAATAGGGGAGTCAGGGAATGTGAGACATACAGGGTGCAGGATAAGAAGGGTCTTTGAAGTTGGTCCTTCCGGGCGGGGAGCCACTGAAATTTTGCAGACCAGTGTTATTGAGCCAGCCACTTTTCAACGTTAATTATCTCAAATTTAACACATGCCAAAAACTATCTCCTGATTTTACCTGCACCACCAGCTTCTGCTATCTCCTGTCTCCATGAATGCTGCTTCCTTGGATTGCATAGTCTAGTCATCTTTGCCTCCTTGGTCTCTCACACTTCACAATCAGTCCATTGGCAAATCATGCTTTTCCCTTTAATATATACCAAGAATTGATCCACTACCTCCGTTGCTGCTGCCCTGATTGAGCCCCCATCCTGTTGAGCTTGGTCTCTTCCTTGCTTTCTCTTGCCCTTCCATGGTGAATGTGTTCTGCACACAGCAGTCAAGGATCCCTCTAAAAGATGATGTCATGTTACTTCTCTAAAAATTCTCATGGCTTCCTACAGTGGCCACAGAGCCCTGTGGGTCTGGTTCCTTCTCTGCTTTGCTTCAGCACTGGTTTCTTTTCTGTTCCTTGGACCTTGCTAACAGTCTTGCCTCAGAACTTCTGTGTTTGCTGCTTTCTCTGGAATATTTTCCCCCCCAAAAAACCACATTGGTGGCCCTCTCAATTCCTACAGGACTCTGCTCATGAGATCTTCCCTAGTCACTTTATGTAAATTGCAAAACTTCTTATTGTGTACTCTGTTTGCTTTAATTTTTTTCATAGACTTACCACCAACCCAGATTGTGCAAGTACACTTACTTATTTGTTTATTTTTTTATCTCTATCTTCCAGAATGTAATCTCTAAAAGGGTAGGAACTTTGCTTTGTTCACTGCTGTGTCCCCATGGCATTGAGCATAAAGTAGCCACCCAGAATTTTTATTGACTGAGTGACTTGATTTGTATTTTTAAAACTTCATTCTGGCAACATCATGCACAATGAAAAGTGGGAGGAAGAAGGGGAATTGACATTTGGAATTGAAATGGTCCAGTCAAGAGATTTGAAGGGCATGGAATCAAGAATTACTTGGGAGGGAGAGCTGATGAGACTTGGCGACTCCCTGCACAGGGAGGAGTGAAGAATAATGACTCCCAGATTTCTGGCTTAAGTAGTTTGAGCAGATGATGGTGTTGTCAGGAATAGAGGAGACCATGGGGATGAATGAAATAGACCAAGGTGAAGAAGTGGTAGGGAGACTAACCATGTCTAATGCTCCAGGAAGCCCCTCTGACCCAAGCAAACCAGGATGGTGGGTCCCTGTTATACTTGGAGTGAAAAGATAGCTAAAGACAGCACCAGCAGTTAAAGAGGAAGGAAGCGGAGAAGTCTGAGCATAACAATGGAGTGGAGACTGTTGGTGGAGTAGCAGGGTTCATGGAAGCTAGGAGGGTTCACTTCAAGAAAGCAATCAGTCGTATAGATTGAGTTTCTCTTGGGATTTTGGCATTTCTAGCTGTCTTTGGCTGGAATCTGACATCTTTTAGAAGCTCAGGAAATGTTTCTTGGTATCTTTTTTTTGTAGTTGAACTGTAAATGACTGAGGGGAGCCAACTTCTGATATTTGCTGGATCATAGGGCTAAACATGAATTTAGAGATTTTATTAGAAGCCACATTGTTCTCGTATTTAGTGCTTGGCCTCTCAGGTTAATGCGTAGTCTGAATACTGGGCAGTGGAGTAAGTGGCTAACATTCCACAGTTCCAAAACACTGTTGGATCTAAGTAAACATAAAATTGGAATTTCAGAGCTGGGCATTTGTGATTATGTACAGAGTAGTTCTTAATGTTTTGGAATAATGAACTCTTAGAAACTATTGAAAACCTTGAATCAGCCCCCTCTGAAAGAAGCACACATGTGTTTGCTGACACTTTGGGATTTGAGGATTGTAGAGAACCTTGGGAATCTCAGGTTAAGAGAATCACTAATCTTATACAGCCCTGTTTTATACCTCAGGATATTGGGAGGCTTGGAAAAATCAGCTAACATACACAAGAGAACACATAGTAACTTTATTCTTGATTGAGTTTTGTGTCCATCGTATGAGGAGGTCTTCAAAAAGTTCTTGGAGAATGCATATTATGAAAAAAATGCACGGATTTCAAGGCTTTTTTGTACCAAAATAAACTTACTTTTTAAAAAGATTTATTTATTTATTTATTTGAGATAAAAGAGAGAAAGAGAAAGAATATCACTCTTGCATCTTCTGGGTTACTCCCCAAATGGCCGTAGTGGCTGGGGTTGGGCCAGACTGAAGCCAGGAGATTCCTCTGGGTCTCCCACATGGGTTCAGGGGCCCAAGTACGTGAGCAGCCAGGACTTGAACCAGTGCCCATATGGGCTGCTGGTACCACAGGCGAAGGCTTAGCTTTCTACTCCGCAGTACTGCCCCAATAAACTTACCTTTTAATTCCATTTTTCCATGAACTTTTTGAAGAGCCCTTCATTGCCATTGTTTTAATATAGATTCAGTCCCTTTTATTCTGTTTTATTAAATTTATTTTCTCTCCTTACTGGGTCACCACCAGTTCAGTATAGATGGCAATTGAAATCTCCATTTTCTATCTGATGTCCATACCTTTCTAAACTGTCCATAGACTGGGCATAAATCACATTGTTTAGAAATTAGATCTAAGTTTCAAGGTGTGAGTTAAGAGTTGATGAGATAAAAACTCATGTTAGTGACTTTCATATATCTTCTTTTCTTTGGAACAGGATGCTGTATGATTACGTTGAAAGGAAGCGAAAGGAAAATTCAGGAGCCCAGCTGCACGTCACCTACTTGGTATCTGGCAGTCTCATACAGAATGGACATTCTGTAAGTTCTCAGAATCTTAGAGTGAGCTTATATGTGTCTGAGCAACGAACAGTGTTATAACTTAACACAAGGGGAGAAAAAAGCAAGATTCATGACACAGGTGTTTATAAAAGCTGCTTGAAGGAGATGATTATTTTCCATTGTTAGACTGACTCAAACTCTTAGAAGTCTACACTTGATCTTAGCCAAAAGGCCAAAAAGCGATTGAAAAGTCTAACTAATAGTATCTTGGCTGTGATGTAGAAAGTGTGTCGTCATTACAGTTTTCCAAGTAACAAGACATTAGGTCATGCTTCTATTATTCCTTATAGCTTTTTCTTCCTTTTGAAGATACATTTGGGACAATAATAGTTGTCTATTCAAATTTCAAGCCACAAACCCAGGTGTCAGAAACGACATTTTTTAAAAACTGACATTTTAATTTTGGTAAGCTGTGTCTTAAGTGGCTGAGAGATAGTGGGTATTGACAGGGAGCTGAGTGAATACAGAGACCTGAGCTAGGAATAACTTCATTCTGCATTATCTTTTTATAGTCCTCTCTAGTATCTGATCATCCATCAGCACAGGTCACTGGTACATTTTCACTATCCCAACCACAGAGCTGTCTTGGGCCTGCTGACTTTCTCTTAGCTTCCACATCCTCTTGGGCCCAGGGATCATTCTGTTACTTTCATTCTTTGGTGGGCACCAGAAGCTCCTCTGCTGAGATATTTTGTTCCCTTTTCTTATGCTGGACTAAGCCCTGCGAACTTTAAAAATTGCCCTTCTGGTTTCTTTCCTGGAGGAAGGCATACACTTCCTGTGTTTTCATTTCCTCAAGCCTCCTATCTTTTGCTTCTGCCCCTACCAGTCCCATTGGACTTGGCTCAAGGATCAGGACCTCTCTTCAGATAGCCACTAATTTAAATTTTCTGCTTCCTTTTTTTTTTTTTTTCTCAAAAACTTATTTGCTAAAATGCTCACTGGATTTGTTTTTTAGCAATAGAGTCCCAAACATGTGGAATTTAAAACTGGAATGTCAATGTAGTAGTTTACAAGGAGAAACAAAACTGCCAGTGGGAGCAGATCCAAACATTTGCTAGCCAGAATATTCTTTTCCTTGTTGACAAGCTATTTAGTAACCCAGAGGATAAGATACAATCATGCATTGGTTAAAACTGAGATATGTTCTGAGAAATGTGTTAGGTATTTTGTCATTGTGCAGCCATCACAGAGTGTACTTACACAGACCTGAATGGCATGGCCTGCTACATACCCAGTAAATAGTCTGTTGCTCCTAGGCCACAAACCTGAATAACATGTTACTGTGCTGAATACTGCAGACAGTTATGATACAGTGGTAACTACTTGTGTATCTAAACATAGGAGAGGTACAGTCAAAATATAGTATAAAAGAGTTTAAAAATGATTTACTTTTAGAGGACACTTACTATGAAAGGAGCTAGCAGGAGTGGATGTTGCAATGGGTGAGTCAGTGAGTGGTGAGTGAGTGTAAAAGATGACGACATTGCTGTCACTGCTGTAGGCTTTATCAGCCTTGTATCCTCAAATTACACTGCGTTTATGAAAGCATAATTTATTTCAGTAATTAACCTTAACTTTAACGTTTTTACTTTTTTTAAGTCAGAGTTACACAGAGAGAGAAAGAGAAGCAGAGAGAGAGAGAGAGAGAGAGAGAAAGAGGTCTTCTATTCATTGGTTCACTCCCCAATTGACCACAATGGCCAGAGCTGAGCCGATCAGGAGCCAGGAGCTTCCTCTGGGTCTCCCACACAGGTGCAGGGGCCCAAGGATTTGGGCCATCTTCCACTGTTTTCCCAGGCTATACCGGAGAGCTGCATCGGAAGTGGAGCAGCCGGGACTTGAACCGGCACCCATATGGGATTCCAGCACTGCAGGTGGCAGCTTTACCCACTACGCCACAGTGCCAGCCCGTAACCTTTTTACTTTATAAGCTTTTAAATTTTTAAGCTTTTTGACTGGTAATAACACTTAACTTAAAGCACATCATACAGCTACATAAAAATATTTTTTTTTACTTTCTTTTCTAACTTTTTTGTTAAAAATTTAGACAAACATACAGATTAGCCCATGCCTACACAGAGTCAGGTCCATCGATATTACTATCTCTTCCACCTCCACATCTTGTCCCACTGGAAAGTCTTCAGGGACAAAAACACGCAGGGAGCTGTCATCTCCTAGGAAAACAGTGCCTTCCCGATGCTATCAGATGGACCTGCCTGGGGCCTTTCCTTTTGAGGGGATGTCACTCATTTCACAAATGTGTCCATGGTGGTTTGCTTGATTTGTTTATTTTTTCATCAAAGATTTGCTTGTAAGTAGATAATGTACCCTGAACATTCCTCTCTATAATGAATACCTTTTGGTATTGGGGTCCATGTTTTTTAACTTTTCAAGGAGCTTGTTGAGATCTGCATAAGCCTCTGCTAACCTTTCACTGTGAATTTTCTTGGAGGTTCTTTTTATTCTGCAGTTTCCTTTTCTTGTTCCTGCAGCTCTGTCTTTACTAGATGATAGGAAATTTTATCTATTTATTTATTTATTTATTTATTTTTTTAAGAGATGCGAAACAGCTTCCATCCACTGGTTCACACCTGTCCACAACGACCAAGATTCTGCAACTGGGAACTCATTCCAGGTCTCTTAACATGAGGGACAGGAACCCAACTACTTGAACCATCACCTCTGCCTCCTAGGATCCATATAGTAAGAAGCTGGAAGTAGGGACTAGAACTAGGGAATGAACCCAGGCACTCTTTTCTGACCAGGTGTCCTAACCAGTGACTTTACTGCTAGGCCAACACCTGCCCAGTGATAGTAATTATTTTTTTTCTTTTAGATTTATTATTATTTTTTAGGTTTATTTGAAAGGCAGAGTGACAGATATCTTATATCTGTTGGTTCATTCCCCGAGAGAGAGATCTAGTATCTGTTGATTCACTCCTTAAATAGCTGCAACAACAGGAACTTGGCCAGACTGAAGCCAAGGTCTAGAATTCCTTTTGGGTCTCTGACATGGCGGCAGAGACTCAAGCACTTGAGCCATCATCTGATGCTTCCCAGGCACATTAGCAAGGAGCTGGATTGGAAGCAGAGTAGCTAGGATTCAAACCAGCACTCCGATAGCAGTGGATGATGGCCCAAATATTAGAGCCCCGTCATTCACCTGGGAGCCTAGGATGGAGTTCCTAGTTCTTGACTTCAGCCTGGCCTTGTCCTGGATGTTGTAGGCATTTGGGACTGAACCAGAGGATAGAAGATAACTCTGTCTGTCTGTCTGTCTCTGTGTCACTCTGCCTTTCAAAGAAATAAATCCTTTTTAAAAAAGATAATATAGATTTTTTTGACTCTAACATATGATGGCAGGGGCTCTTAGGATCCTTGGATAGTCTTCATGGTTTAGGGCATCCTTGGATGAAACCTGAAAATGCATTCAGACTCCTCATTCTCAGACCATTTTTCAAAATGATGTGTAACCTGTAATTGGTTAACTTCTATGCTATGGCTTTCTTACAGAGCCTTTATTTCTGATTTTAGGAGTGTGTTTACATTTGCCCATCTCTTTTTGACTAGAAGAATACTATTGCAAACAAATCTATAATCGTAATTTTTTCAAAGATTTATTTAGTTGAAAGAGTTACACAGGAGAGGGGGGAGGGTCTTCCATCTGCTGGTTCATTCTTCAATTGGCTGCAATGGTTGGAAGCTGCACCAATCTGAAGCCAGGAGCTTCTTCTGGTTCTCCCATGTGGGTGCAGGGGCCCAAGGACTTAGGCCATCTTCTACTGCTTTCCCAGGCACAGTAGAGAGCTGGATCGGAAGAGGAGCAGCTGGGACATGAACTGATGTCCCTATAGGATGTCGGTACTACAGGTAGCGGCTTTACCCGCTACGTCACAGCACCAGCCCCAATCATAATTCTAATATATGAAATATGTCCAGAGTGGGGTTGCTGTAACTGAGATGGGTGTGAGGATTTTGGAGCCCTAGACTTGCCCTCCTAACAGCCTCACATGGGAAGCTCTGGATCCTGGCCAAGTAAGGGTGCTTACCTATGTTTTTTTCCTTAATGAGGTACTCCTACAGAAAGATGAATTATTTTGCTTGTGTTTTAAATTTGTATTTATCCATTTGAGAGACAGAAACAAAGAGAACGAGCTGCCATCTGCTGGCTCACTCTCCAGTTGCCTACAATATCAGAGCTGAGCCAGAGCCAACGTTGGGAGCCAGGAACACAATCCATATCCCCTTTGTTGGTGACAGGAACCCATTTATTTGAGCCGTTGCCGATGCCTGCCAGGATCTGCATTAGTAGGAAGCTGGAGTCAGCAGCTGGAGCCAGTTGTTAAACCCACATAGGCTAATGTGGGACATGGGTGTTTTAACCAGCACTTTAACTACAAGATTAAATGCCTGCTCTGTGTAAAGTGAATTTTTATACAAATTAGCGAGTTTTGTTCTTTTGATTCTTCTAGTTTTTTCTTAAAGATGTGTTTCTGGGAAGGTTTAAAGGCTTCATATGGATTTTTTTAAATATACATTTTTATTTTTCCAGTTACCGTGTTTATTAGAAAAAGTGTTTAACAATACCCAGAAAGTATAAAGCCTCTTTCTAATCTCATCATGGAGTTTATTCCAGAGAATTATTTGAAAATTTCAAGGTAATGTTTGTGTGATTCTCGACCTGACCCATCTTTTATCAGTTCCCCATTAGCTTTCTATCTGAAGATGTTACTGATACTGGTTTTATAATGTGTCAATCATTAATTTACCAGAGGCTACAAAATAATTACTTTTTTTAAGATTTATTTATTTATTTGAAAGTCAGAGTTACACAGAGAGAAGGAGAGGCAGAGAAAGGTCTTCCATCTGCTGGTTCATTCCCCAGTTGGCCTCAGCTGTCGGAGCTGGGCCGATCTGGAGCCAGGAGCTTCTTCCAAGTCTCCCACGTGGGTGCAGGGGCCCAAAGACTTGGGCCATCTTCTGCTTTCCCAGGCCATAGCAGGGAGCTGGATTGGAAGTGGAGCAGCTGGGACTTGAACTGGCACCCATATGGGATGCCAGCACTGTAGGTGGAAGCTTTACCTGCTAAGCCACAGCGCTGGCCCTCTGCTGGCTTTTTTTTTAAATGAAGAACTTTGACCAGTCATATTTTCCCCTTAACTGCTAAAAAGCTCAGGGCTGACCTGACAGCCTTGGGGTTTGTGGATGCAGTCTTACTCTTGTGTCCACCTTCCCAGGAGCCCACTGAATCAGAGCCCCATTCTGATTCATATTACTCTAACACTTGCAAGCTGGTATTTCCAGTCTGTTGTGTTTGTACATTTTCCAGGTAGCATTTAGCTACCTTCTGTGCTAAACTTCTCCTGAGGTACAGATTACTGTTTTTAGACCTGTTACTAAAAAAGAGTGAGTAGTTCCTAATGCACATTCTCACAAGCTTTGTAATTTTTAGTGTGCAGTTTTACAGAACATGACATATAGAAATGCCCATTTTAAGAAAAAACGTAATAACATTCCCAGTTCAGATTTGTGATTTCGCTTTTTGAAAAACTTACTTGATTTCTATATTGCTGTTTTATTTCGTGAACTTTGTTGTTCCTACCCACTGTTAACATAAGTATATATTTACTTTTAGTCAAATATGAAGTTTTTTTTTAAAAGGTTTATTTTATTTATTTGAAAGAGTTACACAGAGAGGAGGAGAGGCAGAGAGAGAGAGAGAGAGAGACACACACACACACACACACACACAGAGGTCTTTCATCTGCTGGTTCACTCCCCAGTTGGCTGCAATGGTCGGAGCTGCACCAATCCAGAGCCAGGAGCCAGGAGCTTCTTCCTGGTCTCCCACATGGGTGCGGGGGCCCAAGCACTTGGGCCATCTTCTGCTTTCCCAGGCCATAGCAGAGAGCTGGATCATAAATCATAGAGTGGAGCATCTGGGTCTTGAACCAGCGCCCATATGGCATGCCGGCATTGCAGGCAGCGGCTATACCTGCTGTGCCACAGCGCCAGCCTCCTGTTGTTTATATTTTTAATTTAATCAAATGCTTATTTGTATTGCCCCTCTTTCTTAAAGTTTCTTTAGGTAAAGTGGTCTTTTTTGTTTGTTTGTTTGTTTTAGATTGATTTATTTTATTTGAAAGAATTAAAGAAGTTTTCCATTTGCTGGTTAACTCTCCAAGTGGCCACAATGCCAGGGCTGAGCCAGGCCAAAGCCAGGAGCTTTATCTAGGTCTCCTATGTCGGTCGCCAGGGCCCAAGCACTTGTGCCATCTTCTGCTGCTTTTCCCAGGTGCATTAGCAGGGATCTGGACTGGTAGTGAGGCAGCCAGGACTTAACTGGCACCAGAATGGGATGCTGGCATTGCAGGCGGTAGCTTTATTCCATGTGCTGCACAAGTCTAAATAAATTGGAAGGAATATGAGACAGGATTTTTTCTTTTACCAAAGTGGAACTAAATTAGAAGTCAAATAATGAAAATGTTTCTGGAAAGTCTCCAAATATTTGAAATTAATGACATACTTCTAAATAATCTATGAGTCAAAAAAAGCAATCAAAAATGTAAAATCTTTTGGGATGAAGAAAAATGAAAACACAACATAGTAGAATCTGTGGAGTACAACAGGAAGCAGTACTTAGGGGAATTTCCAGAA
This sequence comes from Sylvilagus floridanus, assembly GCA_949820135.1. Taxonomy (NCBI): domain Eukaryota; kingdom Metazoa; phylum Chordata; class Mammalia; order Lagomorpha; family Leporidae; genus Sylvilagus; species Sylvilagus floridanus. The sequence goes on along the minus strand of OX463224.1, from coordinate 62,780,488 downwards.
ATAAAAACCTAATATAGAAAAGAAAAGGGTTTTGAATCAATGACTTCAACTTCTAGCTTAAGCTATAAAAAGAAGAGCACAGGCCGGCGCCGTGGCTCAACAGGCTAATCCTCCGCCTTGCGGCGCCGGCACACCGGGTTCTAGTCCCGGTCGGGGCACCGGATTCTGTCCCGGTTGCCCCTCTTCCAGGCCAGCCCTCTGCTGTGACCCGGGAGTGCAGTGGAGGATGGCCCAGGTGCTTGGGCCCTGCACCCCATGGGGAGACCAGGAAAAGCACCTGGCTCCTGGCTCCTGCCATCGGATGAGCGCGGTGCGCCGGCCGCAGCGCGCCGACCGCGGCGGCCATTGGAGGGTGAACCAACGGCAAAGGAAGACCTTTCTCTCTGTCTCTCTCTCTCACTGTCCACTCTGCCTGTAAAAAAAAAAAAAAAAAAAAGAAGAGCACATTTGTAAGAATAACAACAAAGATTAGAATGGGGGGAGGTGAATGGAAAACAGGAAAACAATGAAATCTAAAACTGGTTTTTTGAAAAGATTAATAAAATGGATAACCTCTAGCCAGATTAATCAAGAAAAAAGGAGTAAAGAAATAAATTGCCAATATCTGAATTTATTACACATATATTAAAAGGATCATAAGGATAAAAATATGGTGAGCAACTTCATGCCAATAAATTAACAACACGGAAGAAACAGACAAAATCCTTGTAGGACACAAGCATCCAAATTTTACTTTTTTAAAAAAAATAATTTTTTAATTTTTTTGACAGGCAGACTGGACAGTGAGAGAGAGACAGAAAGGTCTTCCTTTACCATTGGTTCACCCTCCAGTGGCCGCTGCAGTTGGTGCGCTGTGGCTGGCGTACCGCGCTGATCCAAAGCCAGGAGCCAGGTGCTTCTCCTGGTCTCCCATGCAGGTGCAGGGCCCAAGGACTTGGGCCATCCAACACTGCACTCCTGGGCCACAGCAGAGAGCTGGACTGGAAAAGGGGCAACCGGGACAGAATCCGGCGCCCCGACGGGACTAGAACCTGGTGTGCTGGTGCCACAGGCCCAAATTTTACTTAATAAATATATAACTTGAGTAACTATTAAAAATATTTAATTAAATGAAAAATATTCCATCAAAGAGAACACCAAGCCCAGATTGCTAACTAGTGAATCTACCAAATATTTAAGGAAAAAAATATCAATTTTACAAACTTCCAGATAATTGAAAATATTTTCAAATATGTCCTGTGAGACCAGTGTTATTCTAGTGCCAAAATCAAAAACATTATAATAACAGTACAGATAAGTGTCCCTCATGAACATAGATACGAAAATTGTAAACTGCAGTGCTGACATCCCATATGGGCACTGGTTTGAGTCCCGGCTACTCCACTTCCAATCCAGCTCTCAGCTAGGCCTGGGAAAGCAATAGAAGATGGCCAAAGTGCTTGGGCCCCTGCACCCATGTGGGAGACCCAGAAGAAATTCCTGGCTTCTGGCTTCAGATTGGCACAGCTCCGGCCATTGTGGCCAATTGGGGGAGTGAACCAGTGGTTGGAAGACCTCTCTCCCTCTCCTTTTCTCTCTGTAACACTGACTGACTTTCAAATAGATAAATAAATCTTTTGAAAATTTTAGCAATAAAAATAGTTCAATATATAAATTGATAATATAACCCAGTCATGAGAACGACCAGTATAATTAATGATATTAGCAAATTATAGAAAGAAAAACCGTATCATTTCAATAATACAAAGCATTGGATACAATGTAATATCTGTTCTTGAGAATAATACTCAGCAAACTAGAAATAGACAAGTTCCTCAGCCTGATACCTACCACTAACATTATACATAACTATTAAGACCAGGTGCTTCCTCCTAACATCAGGAATGAAACAGACCTCCATCTTCAGTACTTATATCTGTAGTGCACTGGACATTCTAGCCAGTGCAATAAGGCAAGAAAAATAAATAAAAGTCATCCAAGTTAGAGAGAGAGTACTAGGGGCAGGCATTTTGCCTAGAGTTGAGATGCCTGGCTTCTAAATTGAGCACCTGGGTTTTATTCTCAGTTCTGCTCCTAACTCCAGCTTACTGCTAATGCAGACCCTGGGAGGCAGCAGTGATGGCTCAGATAATTGAGATTCTGCAAACCACGTGGAAGACCTAGACTGAGTTCCTGGCTTCCAGCTTCAGCCCAGGGTCATTACAGGTGTTTGGGGAGTAAATCAGAAGAAGATTGGGTATCTTTTTCTCCTTTCTGTTTTGCTCTCACTCTAGCTCTCTGCTTTTCTCTCTAATAAGTAAATAAGAACTTTTTGAAAAGCTTTCAGAAAGATGGTATGAAAGTTGACTTTGTCTGTAGACATTATTTTCTTTGTGGACTACAATTAAATCTAAGAAAGCTACTGTATCTAATAAGTGAGTTTAACATGGTTTTCAGGATTACAATCGATCTATAAAAACAAATGCCTCAAGATACCAGCAAGAACAAATGGAAATTGAAGAGTTTTAAGTACATGATTTATAATATGCTAAAGGTAAGCTTGATAGGCCGGTGCTGGGGCTCAATAGGCTAATCCTCCGCCTGTGGTGCCGGCACACCAGGTTCTAGTCCCAGTCTGGGCGCCGGATTCTGTCCCAGTTGCCCCTCTTCTAGGCCAGCTCTCTGCTGTGGTCTGGAGTACAGTGGAGGATGGCCCAAGTGCTTGGGCCCTGCACCCACATGGGAGACCAGGAGAAGCACCTGGCTCCTGGCTTCAGATCAGCGCGGTGCGCCGGCCACGGCAGCCATTGGAGGGTGAACCAATGGCAAAAGGAAGACATTTCTCTCTCTCTCTCTCTCTCTCACTGTCCACGCTGCCTGTGGGGGGAAAAAAGGTAAGCTTGATAAAAAAATATGAAATATATGTATACTAAACTTTTGAGAGAAATTAAAAGTCTTAAATAGATTCATAGAAATAACTTGTTCATGAGTCAGAAGACTCAACATTAAGGAGTCAGTTCCCCTCAGATTCATTTAAAGATTCAAATCACTTTTAAAATAGAAGTGAACAACCTGATTATGAAGTTTTTATGGGAATGCAAAGAGCCTGAATAGCCAAAATCGCTCTGAAAAAGAACACTACCTGTTTTTTAAAATATATCATAAAGACAATGTGATCTTTGTGGAAAGACTGATAAACAGATCAATATAACAAAATAGAGGTTCCCGTAGGAGACTCATACAAAAGTGGATGATTGATTTTTGACAAAGATGGAACATAGTAAAAGGTGAGTATTTTCAGCCATGATGTTAGAACAACTGAGTATCCATTGACAAAAAGGAGGAGGAAGATCAAGAGAAGGAGGCCAAGGAGGTGGTGGGAGGGGCAGTGAAACACCTTGCGCCATAATTCAAAGTGTACCATAGACCCAAAGCTACAATTTTAAACTGTTGTTTCTTTTTTTTTTTAAACTTTTATTTAATAAATATAAATTTCCAAAATACAGCTTGTGGATTACAATGGCTTCCCCCCCCATAACTTCTCTCCCACCCGCAACCCTCCCATCTCCCGCTCCCTCTCCCATTCCATTCACATCAAGATTCATTTTCAATTCTCTATACAGAAGATCAATTTAGTATATATTAAGTAAAGATCTCAACAGTTTTCACCCACACAGAAACACAAAGTGTAAAATACTGTTTCAGTACTAGTTATAGCATTAATCCACATTGTACAAGACATTAAGGACAGAGATCCTACATGAGGAGTAAGTGCACAGTGACTCCTGTTGTTGACTTAACAAATTGACACTCGTGTTTATAGCGTCAGTAATCACCCTAGGCTCTTGTCGTGAGTTGCCAAGGCTATGGAAGCCTTTTGAGTTCACCGACTCTGATCTTTTTTAGACAAGGTCATAGTCAAAGTGGAAGTTCTCTCCTCCCTTCAGAGAAAGGTGTCTTGGCTTTCCATGCCTAAAATACTCTCATGAGCTCTTCAGCCAGATCTGAGTGCCTTTAGGGCTGATTCTGAGGCCAGAGTGCTCTTTAGGACATCTGCCATTCTGTGAGTCTGCTGTGTATCCCACTTCCCATGTTGGATCATTCTCTCCCTTTTTTATTCTATCAGTTAGTATTAGCAGGCACTAGTCTTGTTTATGTGATCCCTTTGATTCTTAGACCAATCATTGTCAATTGTGAACTGAAATTGATCACTTGGACTAGTGAGATGGCATTGGTACATGCCACCTTGATGGGATTGAATTGCAATCCCCTTTTCTAACTCTACCATTTGGGTGCAAGTCAGCTTGAGTATGTCTCAAATTGTACATCTCCTCCCTCCCTTATTCCCACTCTTATATTTTACAGAAATCACTTTTCAGTTAAATTTAAACACCTAAGAATACTTGTGTGTTAATTACAGAGTTCAACCAATAGTATTAAGTAGAACAGAACAAAATACTGAAAGGGATAAAGTATTAAGTTCATCAACAGTCAGGACAAGGGCTGATCAAGTCACTGTTTCTCATAGTGTCCATTTCATTTCAACAGGTTTCCTTTTTGGTGCTCGGTTAGTTGTCACCAATCAGGTAGAACATACGATATTTATCCTTTTGGGACTGGCTTATTTCACTCAGCTTGATGTTTTCCAAATTCCTCCATTTTGTTGTAAATGACTGAATTTCACTGTTTTTTGCTGCTGTATAGTGTTCTATAGAGTACATGTCCCATACTTTCTTTGTTCAGTCTACTGTTGATGGGCATTTAGGTTGATTCCAGGTCTTAGCTATTGTGAATTGAGCTGCAGTAAACATTAAGGTGCAGACAGCTTTTTTGTTTGCTGATTTAATTTCCTTTGGGTAAATTCCAAGGAGTGGGATGGCTGGGTTGTATGGTAGGGTTATATTCAGGTTTCTGAGGAAACTCTGTCGTTTCTAGGAGAAAACCTTTATGACCTTAGGGTAGGCAAAGATTTCTTGAATGTGATGTGATAACAGAATTTTTAAAATTTTAAAAATTTTAAAATCTATTCATCATCTTAGAATGCAAAATGTCTTCTCTACAAAAGACAGTGTTAAGAGAATGAAAAGACAAGCCATAGACTTGGAGAAAATGTTTGCAAATCACATATCTCATAAAGGACTTGTATTCAGAATATTGTAAGAACTCTCCAAACTTTAGAAAATCACAAATAATTCAAACCTTAAAAAATTTTTGGGCCGGCGCCGTGGCTCAACAGGCTAATCCTCCGCCTTGCGGCGCCGGCACACCGGGTTCTAGTCCCGGTCGGGGCACCGGATTCTGTCCCGGTTGCCCCTCTTCCAGGCCAGCCCTCTGCTGTGGCCCAGGAGTGCAGTGGAGGATGGCCCAGGTGCTTGGGCCCTGCACCCCATGGGGAGACCAGGAAAAGCACCTGGCTCCTGGCTCCTGCCATCGGACGAGCGCGGTGCGCCGGCCGCAGCGCGCCGACCGCGGCGGCCATTGGAGGGTGAACCAACGGCAAAGGAAGACCTTTCTCTCTGTCTCTCTCTCTCACTGTCCACTCTGCCTGTAAAAAAAAAAAAAAAAAAATTTTGGGTGGAAAGGATATATACTGGCCAATAAGAACTTGAAAAGACATTCAACATCATTAGTTATTAGGAAATATAAATTTATTGGCCCTGAATCAAGACCAGCAGTTTGCTGAAGCTGTTGGTTTCAAGCAGGAGCCTAAAGAAATGTCTTTCTATGGTCTGTTGATCATTTCAGAACTTCTGAAGTGTAATGGTCAATTCATTGGGAAGAAACACCAGAGTTGTTGGTGATAGATATGTGCTAATATTTATTTTTTAGTCTTTGTACTGGATTCTTAAAGATTTGTATTTATCTCTGGATTCTTGATTTTACTTGTTCATCAGATTATAATGCTGTAAATTTATTATTAACAAAAAATGTGAATGGTGAGTTTTCCACCCAAAACCAAAGGGTGATATTGCAATGTGAACTTCTAGTATTGTAGTTTTGTATGATCAGGACTGTTACACATTTTAAATTTCATTCAAATTAGAAACAGTGGTTCAAAAATTTAAAAAAAAAAAAGGAAATATAAATTTAAACTGCAATAGGTATCATTATGTATGTATTAGAATAGCTAAAACATAAGAAGACTGACTATACCAAGAGTTGGCAGAAATATGTTCTCATATGCCACTGGTCAGAATGAAAAATGTTATATCCACTTGGAAACAATTTGGCACTTAAAAAGAAAAACCTATTATTTACTCATTCCACTCCTGAGAACTTACCCATAGAAATGAGAAACTTATGTGTACAAAGATACTTTTACATACCGGGGCTGGTGCCATGGCTCACTTGGTTAATCCTCCACCTGTGGGGCCGGCATCCATATGGGTGGCGGTTCTAGTCCCGGTTGCTCCTCTTCCAGTCCAGCTCTCTGCTGTGGCCCAAGTGCTTGGGTCCCTGCACCCACGTGGGACACTAGGAAGAAGCACCTGGCTCCTGGCTACAGATCGGTGCAGCGCCAGTCGTAGCGGCCATTTGGGGAGTGAACCAACGGAAGGAAGACCTTTCTCTGTCTCTCTCACTCACACTGTCTATAACTCTACCTATCAAATAAATTTTTAAAAAGTTATTTAAAAAAATAATAAAAGATACTTGTACACAAATGTCCACAGAAGATTAAATTGTATCAGAAATAAACCACATAGCCTCAATAAGTGAGAGGATAATCACAGTGTGGTTTATCCATCCAGTGGAACTCTATTCAGCAATGAAAAGGAAGAAACTATTGAACATACTACAACATATTTATTGCTCAGTAATTCAGAGTGAAAGATTAAAACAAGAGTATGTAATGCATGTTATCATTTATGTAAAATTCTAGAAAATTGAAACTATAGTTCCAGAAGGCACATCTGTAGTTCACTGAAGATGGGACAGCAATGGGCAGGCAGGCAGAGCCTGAAACTTGCAGTTAAAACCCCATTATTTTTGAGGCAATAAACATGTTCACTGTCTTAAGTGGGGTGATGGTTTCACAAGTGTATACACATGTCAAAATGCTAAATTGTACACTTAACAAATGTGTCTGGGGTGGGTGTTTGGTACAATGGATGGGATGCAGCTTGGGACATCTGCATCCCTTGTCTGAGTGCCTAGTTTTGAGTTCTGGCTCAGCTTATGATTCCAGCTTCTGGCTGATGTGCACCCTGGGAGGCAGCAGGTTATGGCTCAAGTGGTTGGGTCTCATCCATGCATGTGAGACCCAGATTGAGTGCCCAGCTCCTGGCTTTGGCCTGGCCCAGCTCTGGATACTGAGGGCATTTGGAGAGTGGGCCAGTGGATGGAATATCTCTGCCTCTGTATGTCTCTCTCTCTCTCCCCTGTTTCTTTTCACTTAAAACAGGTAAAAAGAAATAATTTTTTTTTTTTTGACAGGCAGAGTGGACAGTGAGAGAGAGAGACAGAGAGAAAGGTCTTCCTTTGCCGTTGGTTCACCCTCCAATGGCTGCCGCAGATGGCGCGCTGCGGCCGGCGCACCGCACTCATCCGAGGGCAGGTGCTAGGTGCTTTTTCCTGGTCTCCCATGGGGTGCAGGGCCGAAGCACTTGGGCCATCCTCCACTGCACTCCCGGGCCACAGCAGAGGGCTGGCCTGGAAGAGGGGCAACCGGGACAGAATCCGGCGCCCCGACCGGGATTAGAACCCGGTGTGCCAGCGCCGCAAGGCAGAGGATTAGCCTGTTGAGCCACGGCGCCGGCCAGAAATAAATATTTTTTAACAATTAAAATGTGTCAGGTCTGGTGCTGTGGTGTAGCGGGTAAAGCCACCGCCTGCCATGCCAGCATCCCATATGTACTCCAGTCCTGGGTGCTAATGTGCCTAGGAAAGCAATGGAAGATGGCCCTAGTGCTTGTGCCCCTGTATCCATGTGGGAGACCTGGATGAAGCTCCTGGATCCTGGCTTTGGCCTGGCTCAGCTTGGTCATTGTGGCCATTTGAGGTGGAAGATCTGTGTGTGTGTGTCCCTCTCTCCACCTGTGACTTTCAAAATAAATCTTTTAGAAGTTATACCTCCTAATAAATCTGTTAAGATTATGTGACCTTATTTTGGCAAAAATACATGTGCATATTATGCAATTGGAAGAGGACATATACACCAAAATGAAAACACAACTTTTCTGTCCTTTTGCCCTTTCTTTATCTTTGTCCTGTTCATCTTTCTTTGCTTATTTACACTTTCAGATTTCAAAAAACTGACATGTATTGCAGTATAACAAAAATAATGCAGAACAAAGAACCAGAGAGATAAAGAAGGAAAGGTTGTGATCTTATTAACAGGGACAGGAGGTACAATTTTAAAGATATTTCTTATTTTAGAACAAAGATTTGTACAAAAATCCATCAGACACAAAACACTTAGGGATTAAAACGGTGGGGCTTTGTGCACCTTAGAAAGCAAACGCTAAGATTTTAAAAGCATAACTGATAAGCCAATACAGATGAAAAATGTATTAATAAAAATCTCAATCCATAAGAGGACAGAAAAAGGACAGGAAGAACAAAGAACACATGAGACACTTTGTCCTTTATGTTTTGCTTGAAGTTTGTTTTGTTTTGTTGTCATCCAAGATTGTTTCAATTACTTCTGGCTTTTCAGTTATACCTAAGAAATGATCCCTCATTCTTAGGTTAAGATAAGCTACAGAAAAATTCACTTATGTTTTCTTCTAATGCATATATGTTTTTACCTTTTATTTAAATCTTTGGTCCATTCAGAACTTATTTTGTACTACCAGGTCCAGTTTTTTTTTTTTTTGGTTACATGTGATTATACAGTAGTTCTCATCAAATCCTTTACTTGAAAGTCTTGTTCCTCACTGACTTGAGATGCTGTATTTTTTCTTTTTGACTCTCTCACTTTCCTTTATCTTATTGTAGTTTTAAAGTAAGCAAATTTAAAGATTCTGACTTTATTAAACTGTAACATTTTAAGGGGTACCTTGGTGTTTTCTTAATTTCGTGTTGAAGCACAAAACCCGGAATTCTACAACTTTGAACGCTAATGAAGTGTTATTTTCTTACAGTGCCACAAGGTTGCAGTAGTGAGAGAAGACAAATTAGAAGGTAAATGTATTTATGATTTGGCAGGTTTTTTCTTATGGCGTCAGTGTAAGTGCAATAAAAAAAAATCTTTACCTAACAGCTGCATGCTCTTATTTATATATAATATATATATATATAGCTACTTAATAAAAGAGCTCTGTTCCTTTTATGAATAGTTTCTGAAACATGTTTTAAAACATAATACTACATCTGCCTAACTTCCTGTTCTTAAGGTTGATAGCTGTATCAAGCACTTTTATCACAGGATTTTAAAACTTATGACAAACATACAGAAAAACTATGATCAGTACTGTGTAGGACACCTCACTGATAAAAATACTTTAAATACTGCATTGTGTTCCATACAGTTTATTTTTTTAAGGAAGAAAATAAAAACACTTTTTTAGAAGTGAGAAAGACTCCAAAATTAAATAACTTTTTAAAAAAAATTAGTTATTTTAAAGCCACAGTTACAGAGAATAAGGTGTAGACAGATATCTTCCATCAGCTGGTTTACTCCCCAGATGTCCACAAAGGTGGGGGCTGGGCCAGACTGAAGCCAAGAGCCAGGGACTCCATCTAGGTCTCCCACATGGGTGGCAGGGCCCCAATTGCTTGGGCCATCTGCTGCTTTCCCAGGCATATTAGCAGGGAGCTGGATTGGAACTGGAGCAGCCAGGACTAGAACCAGCTCTCATGGGATGCTGTCATCACAGGTAGTGGTGTAATCTGCTAGGCCATGGTACTGCCTCCAAATAAATTCTTTTTTTTTTTTTTTTCTTTTGACAGAATAGACAGTGAGAGAGAGAGACAGAGAGAAAGGTCTTCCTTTTTCTGTTGGTTCACCCCCCAATGGCCGCAGTGGCTGGCGCACCGCGGTGATCCAAAGCCAGGAGCCAGGTGCTTCTCCTGGTCTCCCATGCGGGTGCAGGGCCCAAGCACTTGGGCCATCCTCCACTGCACTTCTGGGCCACAGCAGAGGGCTGGCCTGGAAGAGGGGCAACCGGGACAGAACCGACGCCCAGACGGGGACTAGAACCCTGTGTGCCGGCGCTGCAGGTGGAGGATTAGCCTAGTGAGCCGTGGCGCCGTCCCCAAATAACTTCTACATTAAATTTGTCCAGCTGTTTTAAGGCTGTTAGTACTACTCTTTTATTATTTAAAACCCAATTCAAAAGAATTTAATAACAGATCTTCATGATCCTAAACTTAAGTTTTAAGACAAAATTTCATTATTGTATTTTGTAGACTCCTGCCAGAAGAGGGGGTATTTTCTCACCAAGTTGTCTTTGGAGTATTTGTGATGGTGGTGGTGGTGGTGTCCCCTGTGGCAGATATAGTCAGATCTCATTATTCTTTTTTTTTTTTTTTTAAATTTTATTTACTTGAAAGGCAGTCACACAGAGGCAGAAGGAGAGAGAGAGGTTTTCCATCTGCTGGTTCATTCCCCAGATGGCCGCAATGGCCAGAGCTGGGCCGATCTGAAGCCAGGAGCCAGGAGCTTCTTCCAGGTCTCCCACGTGGGTGCAGGGGCCCAAGATCTTGGGCCATCTTCTACTGCTTTCCCAGGCCATAGCAGAGAGCTGGATCAGAAGACGGGCAGCCGGGACTCGAACTGGCGCCCATATGGGATGCCGGCACTGCAGGCAGTGGCCTTCCCCACTACACCACAGCGCTGGCCCAGATCTCATTATTCTTTAGGTTTGTGGTGGTTGTCTACTTCGTGCCTTGCTCTGTTTTAGACACTGGGGCATGTGGAAAGGTAGGCACAGTCCTTTCCTTTGCGGAACTTACAGTTTGTTTTTGTGATTTTTTTTTTTCTGCAGATTTATCTAGTTAGTAGTATTTTTATGTAGTTGCTTTCTCTAAACTAAAATTGAAATACGTAAGTGAGCCTTCTCAAGTAGAGATTACTTATTCCTTTTTAATTATATGCTAGAATGTGAGGTTCTTCACTGACCATAAAAAAAGAACATTGTAGTCACCATTGGTCATTAATTAATATTTGCTGTCTACTGCATGAGTGATGTCCTCACAGTTGCTGTACTTAGAAATGACTCACTGCCACCTATGTTGTCATAACGTCCCCACTGCAGACAGGATTGATGTTACACTGTATATGTGGCTATTTGGCCTTCTAGTTTTTGAACCACTACAGATGGCAAATGGTTTAATGCAGACGGGTTTCTTGTTAAAGTCCCCACATGCGATGAACTTTGTGTATTAACAGACTGCTTTTCCTGTTGACTTGTAGCAGTGAAGTCCAAGCTAGCTGTGACTGCCAGCATCCATGTGTACAGCATCCAGAAAGCCATGCTAAAGGACAGTGGGCCTCTGTTCAATACTGACTATGACATCCTTAAAAGCAACTTGCAGAACTGCAGCAAGTAAGCTCCTTAATGTTCCTTGTGGACTTCTTTAGGAATTGATTTTGTAAGATGTTTACACAGTGGCTGCCTCTTCAGGGTGATTGCCAAGTCTAGTAAAACCCCATTTATCTTGCAGTAAGACACATGCTTGGTTTTATTAGCACATCATAAGATGAAAAATAGCAGCCACAACCCACATTGAAAACCCCAATGGACTCCCCATAAATCTATTTCTCCTGTCAAAACTGTTTGTTGTGCCCCCTTGGTACTCCTTTACGCCAGTCTCTGCTTGTCTAAATCCTACCTACCCTTCAAGAACAGGTTCAAATGTCCTTCAAAAAACTGTGCCTAATTTGGTATCTCTCTTCCTTCTAACCAGCAACAACTTCTTGAACTTCCATAGCCAGAATCAGGTCCTCTAAATCTTTTGTATCTTTCACAGCACAGAGAGGTGATGCATGTGCATTTTGGAAGTTGATAGTTATAGACTTGAGTAATACTCTGCTGATTTAATAGCCCATTGGCTTTGGGCAAGTTACATATGTTTTTTGAGCTCTTATTTCATCTTTAAATTGGATATAAATAATGCCCACTTTGTGGGGTTGTATTGAAGGCTTAAATTAGTTCTTCAAACATACATTGTCAGCACCTGCTATTTTGACAGGTACTAAGCCAAATCATTGGAATTGATTCCGCAAATATCTGATTAGTGTACCTGAGATGTGCCACACATTATAGGAGGACTATCACCCAGTACCTACTCATTGAACTGATGATCTGATGGGAAACAGGCAGTTAACACAGTGTGGTTGTGCTATAGTAGGAGCAACAGGAAATCAGGGAGGGGAACACTTGTATCCTGCTTTTGGGTGGGTAGAATGAATGGCAAGACAGAGAATTCTGTCTTTTTGAAGGTTATAACATCAAAGTTGAGGGTTGAAGGCTAGGCAGAGGAGAAATGGAAGAGTAAGAACAGAGCTGAGAGAGAAAGCATGATTCTTGTATGCAGCCATGATGGTTTCTGTGGCTGGAACTTAGAGGGAGAAAATGAGATAGAAGACTGAAAATGTGCCATTATGCTTTGACTCCTGGGATAAGGAGTTTCATTCTGAGAGTACAGGGGAGCCACTGAAGATTTTTAAACAGATGGAGTAAAATGATCAGAATTACATTTCAGGGGCCTGCACTGTGGTGTAGTAGGTTAAGCATCTGCGGCACTGGTGTCCCATATGAACACCAGTTCGAGTCCCAGCTGCTCCATTTCCAATCCAGCTCCCTGCTTATGGCCTGGGAAAGCAGTAGAAGATGGTTCAAGTGCTTGGGCTCTTGTACTTGCGTGGGAGACCTGGAAGAAGCTCCTGGCTTTGGATGGCCCAAGTGTGTCTGTTGTGGCCATTTGGGGAGTAAACCAGCAGATGGAAGACCTCTCTCCCCTCTCTAAGTAAATAAATAAATCTTTTTTTTTTAAAAAAAAAAAGAACTGCATTTTAGAAAGATCACTCTGGCTGCAGTGTTATAGGTAGGTCAGAAGGCAATAATCTGGAGGCAAGGCAATCAAAGAAGAGAAATGTTGCCATGATCCATGATAGGGAGGACAGCTGTGGTGAAGTAGTGGTGGAGATGGAGAGATATGAAGATTAGAGTCATAATTATCAAGGGCAAGCTGTGGGTGTGAGATAGCTGTTCATGGTATTAGGGATGATATTCAACATCTGCTTGAGTAACTGGGCACTAAGGGAATGTAAAAGGAGGAACAAGCTCTAAGAAGAGGGAAACATGATGAATTGGGTTTTAGACATGTTAATTTTCAGCGGAACCGAAGCCAGGAGATTCTTCTGGGTCTCCCATGTGGGTTCAGGGGCCCAGGGACTTGGGCCATCTTCTACTGCTTTCCCAGGCCATAGCAGAGAGCTGGATGGGAGGTAGAGCAGCCAGGTCTCGAACTGGCGCCCATATAGGTTGCCGACACTTCAGGCCAGGGCGTTAACCCGCTGCACCACAGAGCCCGCCCCTAAAGATAGATTTTGAAATCAGAGAAAATAGGTTTAGTAACTGGATCAAAGCAATAGATAAAACTTATACAGAATATAGAATGCCAGGTCAGTTACTAGTGTGTGACGTTGGACTAATGATTTAACCTGTCTGTGTTTTATTTTCCTTATCAGTAAGATGGAGTTAACAAGAGTACTAACTAATATATGTTATAAAGCTCTTATTGCAGTGGTTGACATGTAGTAAGCACTATTTAATGATAGCTTTTTCCAAAATAAATATTTATTTGTAAGGCAGAGGGACAGAGACAGAGGTAGAGAGACAGAACAAGAGAGATCTTCATCTGCTTGTTTACTTCCCAAATGCTTGCAATAGCCAAGGCTGTGCCAGGCTTAAGCCAGGAGCCTAGAACTCCCTCCAGATCTCTCATGTAGGGGGCAAGGACCCAAGTATTTAAGGCATCATCTACTGCTTCTCAGGTACATTAAGAGCAAGATGGAATGGAAGTGGAATAGCTGGAACTCAAACCAGGCACCCCAATAAGAGATGTAGGTATCCAAAGCAGGGGTTTAACCTGTTGTGCCAAAATGCTTGCCCCATGATAGCTATTTTGAAAGGGATGCACAGAAAGAGCTGCCAAAGACAAAAATAAAAATCACTAGTGTATGGGGTCCCAGCATACAAGGGAAGAGTTTCAGGAGGGAGGGATTGGTCTACAATGTGCAATGCTGCTGAAAAGCCAAGTAAGAGCTGAAAAGTGCCCATTGATTCCGTGATGGTTGTGGAAAGAGCATTTTCAGTGGAGTGACCAGGTTCTGTCCAGCTGAGTCAATGGGCAAATGAGGAAGTGAGACAGCTACTACATGCAACTCTTTGCGAGAAACTTGACTATGAAATGGAGGGGAACAGAGGGCAGTAGCTAAGGAGGAACTGACACTGAAGAAGGATATTTACAGTTTTAAAGTTGAGAATGATATGAACTTACATTGTTAGGAAAAAGGTGTGGAGAAGAGAAGGTTGAAAATATTGGGGAAGATGGGGTAACTGATTGAGATGAGTTCTTAAAGTGAAATAGATGCAGAATTGGGGCTGGCATTGTGGCATAGCAGGTAAAGTGGCTGCCTGTGATGCCAGCATCCCATATGGGTGCCAGTTCGAATCCTGGCTGCTCTACTTCTGATTCAGCTCCCTGCTAATGGCCTGGGAAAAGCAGTAGAAGATGGCCCAAGTACTGTACCCACAAGAAGATCTTGGCTTCATCCTGGCCCAACCCTGGCTGTTATAGCCATCTCTGTAACTCTTGTCTTTCAAGTAAATAAATAAGTCTTAAAAAAGAGCTACGAAATTGCCAGACAGAAGTTCCAGAGTAGGGATCATGTCTGTTTTATTAACTGTATAACCAAGATGGTGCCTGGTAGGTGATAAATAATTAGCATACATAATTGCATATAATTGTTGAATGAACTGATAGATATTAGTTTCTTTCCTTTAGCTCAAAACTTTGAGTGTAATAGGCATAAATATTTTTTAAATATATAACCACAATGAAATAATGTACAAATCCAGTGTCTTTTTGGGAAAGATTTCAAGAGAACATTGAAATGTTGGTAAGTTTATATAAAATCTATTTTAGGATTTTGAAATAATCTGTGTTTAAACCTAGTCATGGCATGTAAGGCTCTAAAAATCAATTCTTCTGTTGTATCTATCAAGTAAGCAAACAAGAATAAAAGTGACTCAAAAGCTCAAAATGAAATTTCCACAGGGCCCATTAAAGTAAACATGGCAAGTAGAATTGTGATAATAGGAAGCACTTCCATGAAACTTTACCTAAAAACTTAGTGTCCTCAGTAGAAATGTGAAGAATTTATCTCCAATAAAGAAGTTTGTGTTTGGTCCTGAGAATTACTGGCCAACTGAGGACTGACTCATGATTTTGTGTGTTTTAAGAAGTGCTGTGACAGGAAGAAAGTTGAAATTTTAGGATTGAGCAGATTCTTCTCTTCAGACATACTCCCAGCTTAACTTGATCGCTTCCTCATTGCCAGTTCCTGGTCCTGACCCTAAGGTGTGGAATGCAAACCAAACGGAGAAAGAGTTGTCTCAGGGCCAACTTTAGATGTTGACAGTGAAATAAAACATTGCCCTTTTCCTTGTACCTGGAAGCACTACAAGGCCAGAGAGGAAGAATGGTGGGTGAAAGTAAATGATTTCCATCTGTTCTCAATTCTGAGGCACAGGAGATGTGTGTTATATAGGGTTTGCTGATGCAGACTGTAATAAATCAGTGGAAGGTTTCTGGAGCTGTAGATGCTAGCTTTGGGACTGTTCAGTCTAAAGTTATTCTTGACATGAAATGAAATCATATTGTGTCCAATTGTTTTCTTAGGCCAGTTATTCCATCAGTCAATGTTGTCAAAGTTGTACCTTGTTGATGTCTAAGATAATTGATGTTACTGCATATTTTATGATATATAAAAGAAGACAAACCAGAAGCTTCACATTCAGTCACTTAAATAGTCATTCTTTTTTTTTTTTTTTAAATATTTATTTATTTATTTGAAAGAGTTACACAGAGAGAGAGAGAGGGAGGGAGGGGTCTTCCATCTGCTGGTTCACTCCCCAGTTGGCTGCAATGGCCAGAGCTGAGTCAACCCGAAGCCAGGAGCCAGGAGCTTCTTCTGGGTCTCCCACATGGGTGCTGAGGCCCAAGGACTTGGGCCATCTTCTACTGCTTTCCCAGGCCATTGTAGAGAGCAGGATTAGAAGAGGAACAGCCAGGACTTGAACTGGCGCCCATATGGGATGCCTGCACTGCAGACAGCAGCTTTACCCGCTATGCCACAGTGCTAACCCCACTTAAATGGTTACATCTTTCCTAACACTTGCTTTGTGCCAGGTCTTGTGCTGAGTGCCTGAAATAAAAGCGACAACTAAAGCCTGCAAGCAGCTCTTACCCTCAGTGAATAAAAGACATGGAAAATAAAATGCCTTTATTTGCTAGGATTTTGCTTAAGTATAGCCCTTAAAAACTTTCTTTAATTGATTTGAGAGATACAGAACTCCATCCACTCTTTGTTGTACTCACCAAATGATCACAATGGCCAGGACTGGGCTGGGCCAGGCCAGTTCATGGGAACCATGAACTCAACTCAGGTCTTCCACATGAGTGCCAGGAACCCAGCCACTTGCATCATCACCATTGCCTCCCAGGATCTGCATTGGTTGGAGGCTAGATTTGGGAGCCAAGTATAGGACCCAAATTATCCAATGTGGGGCATGAGCATGTTAATCACTGGGATAATTGGCTACCCCAGTGTAACCCTTTGAGAAGGCTGAATCAGTTATCCTGCCACATTGTAGAACATTACATTATGGGTTTGTGTGAAACAGGCACATCTCTAATGCTGAAATGAATCATTAGAAAAGGTGACTGTTCCCTTTAGTATACCATACATACTATTCCAGCAGATTTCTTCACTTGGCTTTGGACATACTTGTCTGGTACTATTTGTTAGGATTATTAGAAATTAGTAACAAATGATTGGGAAGGACTATAGGTTATAGGAGCCAGTCGCTCTGTTCTTAGCTTCTTCCTTTTTTTTTTTTTTTTTTTTTTTAGATCTATAGATCTGTTTGTTTATTTGAAAGGCAGTTACAGAGAGGCAGAGGCAGACACAGAGAGAGGTCTTCCGTCTGCTGGTTCACTCCCTAATTGGCCACAATAGCTGGAGCTGCGCCAATTTGGAGCCAGGAGCTTCTTCCAGGTCTCCCACGTGGGTGCAGAGGCCCCAGGACTTGAGCCATCTTCCACTGCTTTCCAGGCCATTGCAGAGAGCTGGGTCTGAAGTGGAGCAGCGAGAACTTGAACCAGCACCCACATGGGATTTGGGCACTGCAGGCAGCAGCTTTACCTGCTATGCCACAGCACCGGCCCCTTCTTTCATCTTTTAAATCAAACCTTCTCAGGCCAGGAGAGCTGCCAGGAAACTTGTTAATAATTAAAGCTCTTGGATTTGATTCAGTCCATGTTCGTTGCATAGCCAGCTATGTAAGAGGAAGACCTTCACATTAAGGGATAACCATGTGGTTTCCCAAGGATAGTAAAATTGCTAAATATTTTCTTATTATTTTATGAATTCTTACACTTTTGAATTAGGATTTTCTTTTTTCAAAGAATTAGGAATATTCAATGTGGTGTGGTAGAAGATACCTGATTACCTGATTCCAATCCTAGCTCTATCATTAACTAGATGTATTATATAACCCTAGGACAAGTCACTCATTTCTCTTATCTAAATGAAGGTTTCTTTCTTTATTTCAATGAGTTTTTTTTCATTTTATTCTTCTTTTTTTTTTTTTTTTAAGATTTACATATTTATTTGAAAGAGTTAGAGAGAGGGAGAAACAGAAGCAGAGATCTTCTATCCACTGGTTCACTCCCCAAGTGGCTGCAACAGCCAGGGCTCAGCCAGGCTGAAACCAGAAGCCACATCTGGGTCTCCCACATGAGTGGTGGGGGCCCAAACACTTGAACCATCTTCTGCTGCTCTTTCCAGGCCAATCCAGGAAGCTGGATTGGAAATGGAGGAACTGGGAATGAACTGGTGCCCATATGGGACACTGGTATCTTAGGCTACTGCCTCACCTACTATGCCACAAAGCCAGCCCCATCAATGAGAGTTTTATACCAATAAGTTCTAAACATCCTAGTTCTAAAATTCCCAAGTTTTATAGTTTCTGGGTTACAAAGAAGGAGAAGTTTGAAAATAAGGGACCAGAGCAATTATCACAGTGGTTAAGATGCCACCTAGGACTCACATATGGTGGAATGACTGAGTTTCAGCCCTGGTTCCAGTCCCATTCCATTTTCCTGCTAATGGGCACCCTGAGAGCCAGCAGGTGATGACAGGTACTTAATTCCCTGCCACCCATGTGGGAGATCCAGATTGGATTAAGGGCATTTGAGGGTGAATCAGCAACTGGAGATCTTTGTCTCTCTACCTTTCAAATAAATAACTCTGGAAAGAGTCTAGAGATAGTTTTGATAATAACATTAATTTAAAGTAATATTTGTGTCCTCAGGTTTAGTGCCATACAGTGTGCAGCTGCTGTTCCTAGAGCTCCTGCAGAATCCTCATCTTCCAAAAAGTTTGAGCAGTCAAATCTTCAAGTACCAAGTGAGACACAAGTGAATAGTGAGCCTACTACCAATGGTCATGGCCCACCTGCCTCCAAGCAGGTTTCCCAGCAGCCGAAAGGAATTATGGGAATGTTTGCTGCTAAGGCTGCTACTAAAACCCAAGATGCCAACAAAGAAACGAAAACAGAGGCTAAAGACGTAACAAATGTAAGTCCTCTTTGAAGGTATGCCTTTATTATAGCTTAGATTGGGAATCTAAAAAAGTACTAATAATTCAAGTGATAGTAGTTTGATTACATAAGTTTCTTATTTTTCTACTGTAGTTTGAACCTTTTATTCTCTATATTCTCATCTAAAGCAGTTTTTTACTTTTGCTAATATTTCTTATCAAGGCTTGTATTCTGTCAAATGGTATTGACTGGCCTGAAAACATCAACAGGATTGTGGAGAGACCCAGTTGAGATAGATAATGCATGTGGAAAAATGTTGAAAATTGCAAAGCTTAAGGAATTGCATGTTAGCAGTCAGTCTAGGAATATCTCCATATATGCTTGCCTTGTATTTAACATTCTTGTTCTATACATTTTTCTTTTTTTTAAGATTTATTTATTAATTTGAATCAGAGTTACAGAGAGAGGAGAGGCAGAGAGAGAGAGAGGTAGAGAGGTAGATACAGAGAGAGAGGTCTTCCATCTGCTGGTTTACTCCCCAGATGGCTGCAACAGCCGGAGCTGTGCCAATCTGAAGCCAGGAGCCAGGAGCTCCTTCCAGGTCTCCCACACATGTGCAGGGGCCCAAGGACTTGGGTCATCTTCTACTGCTTTCCTAGGCCATAGCAGAGAGCTGGATCAGAAGTGGAGCATCCAGGTCTCGAACCAGCACCCATATGGGATGTTGGCGCTACAGGCCAGGGCATTAACCTGCTTGATCTATTTCTTCAGTTGAGTTCCCTTAGTTTTTTATTGTTCAGTCATCTGGACTAAAGGACATTGACTTAAAAGATTCAAGAAAAATGTAATTATTGTCATGTTGCCATCATTGTGATTTTTTTTTTTGTCATCTTCAGGCTTTTGTTCTGGTAAAGTAGAAGAGGGATAGAGTGAAACACACTCTTTGAATTTGTACTGTGTGCCAATAGTTTGATCTTTGTTTAACTCCTCTTGTCAGTTACATGAGGGACATACTACCATTTCCATTCTGTATGTGATAAAACTGAAGGCTAGACTTGTTAAAAAAAAATGTGCCTGTAGGTCATTTTGCTAGTATGTGGTAGAACCATGGTTGAAATCCATTTCTTTATGATTAAAGATGTTTTATGTTGAGATTTCCTCCCCCTACTTCTACCATACTCCGTCTGACCTGTTTTAATTCTGTCAAACTAAATAGTTTTAAAGTAGGCTCAAAGTAAGTTTAGCCATATCTGTGGATATTAATTTAATAAGCACTATGAGAACTAAGTGTTGGAGATTAACACCTGATACTGTCTGGTGTGGACTGTTCTAGATTTATCCTTTCTAATTCCTACACAGTCATACATGGTTCTATACAGACTGTATAGCACACAGTGTGCTGCGCTATTGAAGAGATGGTTCGAGACTGCTCCTTCAAAAGTCCGCTAAATGCTATGGAAAAATCGTGTGTGTTTTCTTTTCTATGCTCTTAGGCATCCTCGGCCGGCACCAAGGCATCTGGTAAAGGCAATGTGATGAGCAACTTTTTTGGAAAAGCTGCAATGAGTAAGCTTGATTTTCCTTTGGCTAATAAATGAATGTTAATGCACTAACGTGATTGAGGTAAAAGCTACCTTGTCTAGTTTTTGCCTATCTGGGAGACCACCATAAAGTATTCCTGCATTCTAACATAAATTTACAGTGTCCTGAGAATATATATATATATATATATATTTTTTTTTACAGGCAGAGTGGACAGTGAGAGAGAGAGACAGAGAGAAAGGTCTTCCTTTGCCGTTGGTTCACCCTCCAATGGCCGCCGCGGCCGGCGCGCTGCGGCCAGCGCACCGCGCTTTTCCGATGGCAGGAGCCAGGTGCTTTTCCTGGTCTCCCCATGGGGTGCAGGGCCCAAGCACCTGGGCCATCCTCCACTGCACTCCTGGGCCACAGCAGAGGGCTGGCCTGGAAGAGGGCAACCGGGACAGAATCCGGTGCCCCGACCGGGACTAGAACCCGGTGTGCCGGCGCCGCAAGGCGGAGGATTAGCCTGTTGAGCCACGGCGCCGGCCGTCCTGAGAATATATTGATGAAAGTAACTCAGCTGAAACGGTGGACTTTACAGGTGAACTGGGCTCAGTTGAGATCTCTTGGAG
Organism: Sylvilagus floridanus; assembly: GCA_949820135.1. Lineage (NCBI taxonomy): Eukaryota > Metazoa > Chordata > Mammalia > Lagomorpha > Leporidae > Sylvilagus > Sylvilagus floridanus. The sequence continues at coordinate 62,759,580 of OX463224.1, read as the reverse complement.
GTGGTTTACTTTCCCTACTTTTATCTCCTTCCTTGAAGAGAGAGGGACATATTTACTTCATAGAGCTCTTGAAAATGGGTGGGAAAATGAATGATACTCGCCGGTTAAGCAGTGTAGTGTTGAGGTTGAGACCACAGATACCAGAGTCAGTTTGCCTGTTGTGACCTTTAGCACCCTTATCTTCCAGTGGGCAGCAAATATTTTCCCTTTTGAATTAAACCTCAGTGTGAATTAGAAGAGCCCCAGTAGTAATAGCCATCTTAAAGTATCTATTTTTAAGAAAGCAAAAATATCACTTATTTAATAATTTTTTTAATAAGAATGGTTTTCAGTGGAAAGAAAGCACAGCCACATATTTTCATACTTTCATGTCAAGTACACCTTCACTAGGCGTGTGTGGCAGGATACCAGGGAGAATGCAGAAGCCTCAGGATAATTAGAGTACACTTCTTTGGAGCATCAGTTTGACAAAGATGCTGCAAGGAAGCATTTTGTTTATACACCTATGCAAGCAGAATTAGTGAGAATTCTGCTTTTCCATGATGGTTAATTAGGTAGACAGGGAAGAAATGAAGGTGATAGTTTTTTATTTGCAAAAATGCTATTTTTTTATATATTAAAAATGGAAAATGTGGTACTTTCAGAGTATTGGGAAGCAGAACTGAGGTACTGCAGACGATACAATCACGGGAACTCAGGGAGTTCCTGCTTTCTGAACACACAGCCATGCTGGTGTCAGTGGCCTGCATGGCTGGTAGCAGACCCCTGGACATGATCAGATTCTAAGTTCTTGGCAGTTTGTTGAGGCCCACACGTTTGTTTCTTTTCTTCTTCTTCTTCTTCTTTTTTTTGACAGGCAGAGTGGACAGTGAGAGAAAGAAAGGTCTTCCTTTACCATTGGTTCACCCTCCAATGGCCGCTGCAGCAGGCGCACAGCGCTGATCCGAAGCCAGGAGCCAGTCGCTTCTCCTGGTCTCCCATGGGGTGCAGGGCCCAAGCACTTGGGCCATCCTCCACTGCCTTTCCAGGCCACAGCAGAGGGCTGGCCTGGAAGAGGGGCAACTGGGACTAGGACCTGGTGTGCCGGCACCGCAGGTGGAGGATTAGCCTATTGAGCTGTGGCGCTGGCCTCTTTTCTTCTTAAATGGCTTCGTCACCTTAAAAACCAGTGCATTTTTAGAATTATTGTTCCTTTTTTTTTTTTTTAAAAGATTCATTTATTTATTTGAAGGTAGAGTTACAGAGAGGCAGAGGCAGAGAGAGAGAGAGAGAGGTCTTCCATCCACTGATTCATTCCCCAGGGGGCTGCAATGGCCAGAGCTACACTGATCTGAAGGCTGGAGCCAGGAGCTTCTTCCAGGTCTCCCACACAGGTGCAGGGGCCCAAGGACTTGGGCCATCTTCTTCTGCTTTCCCTAGCCATAGCAGAGAGCTAGATTGGAAGTGGCGCAGCAAGAACTTGAAACAGCAGCCATATGGGATGCCTGCACTGCAGGCAGCAGCTTTACCGGCTACACCACAGCACCAGCCCCATAAAATTATTATTCTTTAAATTGCCATAATCATTGTAAATATTTATAGGGTGCCATTTAATACAGTGTGGTCAAATCAGAATAATTTATCAGTTTTATCTCTTTAAACCTCATTTCTTTCTGTTAGGAACTTTGAACTTCTGTCTTCTAGTTTTTTATATATAATAAGTTGTTGGAAACTGTAGATAAATTATTTTTAAATATATTAAAATATGTGAACATCTTGCTAATTATAACACAAAATCAGAATGTACAGAAGTATACACTTATTTATTTAGCAAGTACTAGTTGAGCAGCTACTACATATTTACCACTTATGTTGCTGGTGATACAATGGAGAAAAAGACAATCAAGATCCATTCCGGCCGGCGCTGCAGCTCAACAGGCTAATCCTCCACCTTGTGACGCCGGCACACTGGGTTCTAGTCCCAATTGGGGCGCCAGATTCTGTCCCGGTTGCCCCTCTTCCACGCCAGCCCTCTGCTGTGGCCCGGGAGTGCAGTGGAAGATGGCCCAAGTGCTTGGGCCCTGCACCCCATGGGAGACCAGGAGAAGCACCTGGCTCCTGCCTTCGGATCAGCGCAGTGCAGCCAGTGCACCAGCCGTGGTGGCCATTGGAGGGTAAACCAACGGCAAAGGAAGACCTTTCTCTGTCTCTCTCTCTCTCTCTCACTGTCCACTCTGCCTGTCAAAAAAAAAAAAAAAAAGATCCTCCGCCTTGCGGCACCGGCACACCGGGTTCTAGTCCCGGTCAGGGCGCTGGATTCTGTCCCGGTTGCCCCTCCTCCAGGCCAGCCCTCTGCTGTGGCCCAGGAGTGCAGTGGAGGATGGCCCAAGTGCTTCGGCCCTGCACCCCATGGGAGACCAGGGAAAAGCACCTAGCACCTGGCTCCTGCCATCGGATGAGCGCGGTGCGCCGGCCGCAGCTCGCCATCCGCGGCAGCCGTTGGAGGGTGAACCAACGGCAAAGGAAGACCTTTCTCTCTGTCTCTCTCTCTCACTGTCCACTCTGCCTGTCACCAAAAAAAAAAAAAAAAGAAAAAGAAAAAAAAAAGATCCCTTCCTTATAGCCCGTATGTTCTACTAGGAGAGAGAAGCAAATGAATGTGGAAAAAATGAAATAGTTATTGACTGTAATTGCTCAGCAGAGGGCAACAGGGTGTTATGATAGCATGAAATGAGAGGAGGGAAACTTGGATAAAATAAAAAATAGTCACCTAATAAAAAGAATTACAAAGTTGACTTATTTAACAGGTGTTTTCTCAAGGCTGAATGTTCAGTATAAAATTTTGAATTTTTTGAGACATGACAATAAATTGCAGTAATGATTAAGCTTGAGAGTTGCAGAGCTGGTTTTAAGGGTTTGAACCATCTAAGAATGCTGATAACAGGTCTTAGCAAAGATGTGGAGAAATTGAGTCCTCATACTTTGGACTTGAGGAATGGAAAATCATGTAATGGGTGGTTTAAAGAACTGCACACAAAAATTTGTACACAAATGCTCATAGCAGCATTTTCCATAATGTCCAAAATGTGGAACCAACTCAAAGGTCCATCTGATGAAGGGGGTAAATAAACTGCTATATCCAGACAGTGGAGTATTATTCAGCCGTGAAAAGGAATGAAGTACAGATACATGTGATGCATGGGTGAACCTGAGACATGAAGTAAAAGGAGGCCGGCACCATGCTCACTTGGTTAATCCTCTGCCTGTGGCACTGGCATCCCATACGGGCGCTGGGTTCTAGTCCAGGTTGCTCCTCTTCCAGTCCAGCTCTCTGCTGTGGCCCCGGAAAAGGCAGTGGAGGATGGCCCAAGTGCTTGGGCCCCTATACCCACATGGGAGACTGGGAGGAAGCATCTGGCTCCTGCTTCGGATCTGCACAGCGCCAGCTGTAGCGGCCATCTGGGGAGTGAACCAAAGGAATGAAGACCTTTCTCTCTGTCTCTCTCTGTAACTCTACCTCTCAAATAAACAAATGAAATCTTTAAAAAAAAAAAAAAAAGGCCGGCGCCGTGGCTCAACAGGCTAATCCTCCGCCTTGCGGCGCTGGCACACCGGGTTCTAGTCCCGGTCGGGGCGCCGGATTCTGTCCCGGTTGCCCCTCTTCCAGGCCAGCCCTCTGCTGTGGCCCAGGAGTGCAGTGGAGGATGGCCCAGGTGCTTGGGCCCTGCACCCCATGGGGAGACCAGGAAAAGCACCTGGCTCCTGGCTCCTGCCATCAGAGGAGCGCGGTGCGCCGGCCGCAGCGCGCTGTCTGCGGCGGCCATTGGAGGGTGAACCAACGGCAACGGAAGACCTTTCTCTCTGTCTCTCTCTCTCACTGTCCACTCTGTCTGTCAAAAATTTAAAAAAAAAAAAAAAAAGTTGATTAGTGGTTGTCAAAGACTGGGTTGGGGTTGAGGGGTCAGTGCTAATGGGTATGGGGTTTCTTTTTGGGGTAATGATGTTTGCAGAACTAAAATCCACTGAATTGTATACCTTTGAAAGTGTGGATTTATGGTATTTAAAATTGTTATCAATTTAAAAACTTAACGCATCATATGTAGTAAAAATTAGCATTGGTGACAGAATTTAAAAGTTATCAGTTAATCTTTCTATGGAAAAGGTTTCATATTTTTAAAAAAATTTTTATTTATGATTGACACAGTCATTGTAATATTTATGAAGCACAGTGACAATACATGTATACAATGTATAATGACCAAATCAGGGTGATTAGTGTAATATCACTTCAGATGTTTATCATTTCTCTTACTGACTATGAAAAGGAAACACTTTTATTTTTTTGACAGGCAGAGTGGACAGTGAGAGAGAGAGAGAGACAGAGAGAAAGGTCCTTCTTCCATTGGTTCACCCTCCAATGGCTGGCACAGCCGGCGCGCTGCGGCTGGCACACCGCACTGATCCGAAGGCAGGAGCCAGGTGCTTCTCCTGGTCTCCCATGGGGTGCAGGGCCCAAGCACTTGGGCCATCCTCCACTGCACTCCCTGGCCACAGCAGAGAGCTGGCGTGGAAGAGGGGCAACCGGGACAGAATCCGGAGCCCCGACCGGGACTAGAACCCGGTGTGCCAGCGCCGCAAGGCAGAGAATTAGCCTATTGAGCCACGGCGCCAGCCAGGAAACACTTACAATTAGATGATATAAGTGCCTCCATCGTTTAGGTAACAAGAAAATGTCAGGCTGGTGCTGTGGCACAGTAGACTAAGCGTCTGTCTGCAGCACCGGCATCCCATATGGGCAGCCAGTCTGTGTCCCAGCTACTTCTCTTTTGATCCAGCTCTCTGCTTATGGCCTGGAAAAGCAGAAGATGGCCCAACTGCTTGGGCCCCTGCACCCAGGTGGGAGACCCAGAGGAAGGCCCTGGCTCCTGGCTTTGGATTGGCCTACCTCCAGTTGTTGTGGCCATTTGGGGAGTGAATCAGTGGGTGGAAGATCTCTCTCTATCTGTAACTTTGCCTCTCAAATAAATAAATAAAATCTAAAAGAAAAAGGGGGGGGCAGTGCTATGGCATAAGCCTCTGCCTGTGGTGCTGGCATTCCATAGTGGTGCCCCTTTATGTTCTGGCTGCTCCTCTTCCAATCCAGCTCTCTGCTTGAACCTTGCACCCATGTGAGAGACCCAAAAGAAGCTCCTGGCTCCTGGCTTCAGATCAGCGCAGCTCCAGCCATTGTGGCCATTTGGGAAGTGAATCAGTGGATAGAAGACCTTTCTCTGTCTCTCCCTTTCTCTATCTGTAACTCTTTCTCTCAAATAAATAAATAAAATTAAAAAAAGAAAAATGTCATTAAATTGTCTTTAGCAATTGCCCAGATATCTTGCATTGAACTACCTCTTTACAAACTGGCTAGTTGTAGCCGCATGTAGATGTAAGTTGGAGTTCCGAAAGTACTGTTCCACCAAGACAAAAGGGAAGAAATTCTGGGTGCTGAATCTAATGTTTGCCCAGATCATTTTTCTAAAATCAGTAGACTCAATACAATAGCCTCTCTTTCCTTGGCACGAGATCAGAAATATTTGGAGGTTTTTCCTAATAATAATATAATTTTAAAACAAATGGTAGTAAAACAGTATAACTTATAAAATGTAAAATTTGGATATGTTGTAAAAACACATATATTCAGAAGACTGTTTATTAGGACTGGCTGTTAACCCCTACACCCCCTAGAGATGCATGCTTACTCTTGTACTCTTTGGGATATTTTGGTGAAAATATTTGAGAAGCATTGATACTTACGAACCGACAGTATTGGAAATGCACGAGAGTATACCACCACTGGGCTGGTGAATTCCACCATCCAGAATACGCTTTTTTTTTTTTTTTTTTTTTTTTTTTTAGATTTATTTTATTTATTTAAAAGGCAGAGTTACAGAGAGAAAGAGAGACAGGGAGATATCTTCTATCTTGGGATTCACTCCCCATATGTCCACAATGGCCAGGGCTGGGCTAGACTGAAGCCAGGAGCTTATTCTGTGTCTCCCACATGGGTGCAGGGGTCCAAACACTTGGGCCATCCTCTGCTGCTTCCCCAGGCGCATTAGCAGGGAGCTGGATTGGAAGAGAAGCAGCTGGTACTTGAACTGGTGCTCATATAGGATGCTGGCACTACAAGCGGCAGCTTAACACATAACGCCACAGTGCAGGCCCAGATTACCCATTTAAGTCTTAAAAAACAAAAACCCAAGTATAAGTAGTTTGCATTTTACACTTTGGTCCATCATGTACATTTTCAACTCATACACATTTGTTATTATATCAAACTATGTATCAGCCAAGATTATCAGTTTTTATCTATACTTAGATGATGTAAGCTGCTATACAACACATAACCAAAGCTGCTTATTAAGGAGCTTGCTACTGCTTACAGCTAATAGTGTTTTGTGACTTTACTTGTAAAAAATTACTGCTGAGTACAGTGTGAAGGCAAAATTATATACCTCTTTTTTTTTTTTTTTTTAAGATTTATTTACTTATTTGAGAGTCAAAGTTACACAGAGAGAGGAGAGGCAGAGAGAGGTTTTCCATCTGATGGTTCGCTCCCTGATTGACTGCAATGGCCAGAGCTGTGCGATCTGAAGCCAGGAGCCAGGAGCTTCTTCTGGGTCTCCTACACTAGTGCAGGGGCCCAAGGACTTGGGTCATCTTCTACTGCTTTCCCAGGCGATAACAGAGAGCTGGATTGGAAGAGGGGCAGCTGGGACTAGAACCAGCGTCCATATGGAATGCCGGCACTGCAAGCAGAAGATTAACCCACTGTGCCACAGCGCCAGCCCCTAAATTATATGCTTCTATAGTCTCAGATGGCTAGGCCTATTTGCATTTCCTGGTCCTCTGCACTGCACAGTGGTTTTTGTGTTTTTCAACTAGTGTGTAGGGAAAGGGGTAAAGATGGACTTTGAAGTGTTAAACTGACTTAGGTTCAAATCCTGGCCCTTTGCGTTTCTATGTGTTACCTTGGGTAAGTCACTGAATCTCACATACTAATCTCTTAATCCTTACAATGATACAAATATTATCCCATTGATTGCAGATATGACTGACTCATATAAAATAACTTGCCCAGAGCGAAGAATAGTCTTCCAATTTTGTCATTAGGGTAGGAGTGAGAATAAGAGCATCCAAACTTGAAAAGGTAGACTCTGGTAGAAAGAAAGGTTGTGCCTGCACGTTCTGTTATCACCACTTGTAAGTTGTGTACTTAGGGGAAACATTTTATAATCTTTCTGACTCCTAATTTTCCTCATCTGAAAAGAGAGAGAGATGATACCTCATAAACCTATATTCTTCCTAAGCTTAGCTTTTACCATCATTTGGCCTAGGGGCTGTCATAATGAGAGATTAGTGGGGAACAAGATAAAAACAGTTATAGCTAGTGTAGTCAATGAAAAGGAAAAGTGTTTTCTGAATAGACCTAGAGCTCCCTCAGGACAGCTGCTGTTTTTTTATCCTTTTAGCCCCTGCTCTTAATATATTACCTGGCACTTAGTAGGCTGTCATGAAAATGATGGATTAATATTGCATGCTGGGGGTTATATATCGTCTGTTATTCTTTATTTGTAGATAAACTTAAAGTCAATTTGGATTCAGAACAAGCAGTGAAAGAAGAAAAAATAGTGGAGCAACCTCCAGTGTCTGTCACTGAACTGAAGCTGACAGCTCCTGCAGGCCTGAAGAAAGCCGGCAGAAAAGCAGAGCTTGTTAAGGTGCAGCAGAAAGAAAAAAAAAGGTAGGGAAATTGTGTTGGTTATGGGGAAAGAGAGTCCCTAATGGGGGTGAGAAGGTCTGTTCAGGCAGATTGACAGCAGGCGGTTTTCAGCTGAGTACTAAATCCTACTTCATACTTTAGGAATTCAGCTATACAACCAAAACGCAGAGGGAAGCTCCGCAGCGTATCTAGTGGAGCGGGAAGGTGCAGTCAGGCGGCTTGGGTGATTCAGGGCCCGAAGTTTTTTTGTCTTTTCTATTTTCTTTCTTTTTCTTCTCTTTATTTCTCTCTTTCTTTATTGGACCCCTTTGAAATAAATTGGTTGTCTTTTCTCCCTTCATTTTAAAATTGTGAACATAGCATAAGTATTTCTAATTGTATGTCTGTTTTTCACTTCAAATTGCCAAATGAAGGATTACTGTTTCCAGTCAAATTTAAGAGAAAAAGTTCTTTGTTTTCTTTTTATATCAATGAGTTTATTTTTCAAGTGGTAAAATGTAATTAGAAAAGAAAATAAAACGCACACAAGCTGTTAAAAATGGATCCAGGAATTTGAGACACTACCTCATAGTTGGTAGAAATTAGTTTGTTGAAAGAAATTCTAAAGAACACTGTCAGCACTGATAGGCCCAGAAAGACTTGACTTTCATGGCAGGGTTGGAGCTACTTTAGTAGAAAACATCAACAAAATAGTGGCATTTATGGCTAAAGCTCTGTCCAGGGAGCCTCAACTCCTAGGGACACATGATATAGGTGGATTAAAGTGTACCTAAACATGGGTGTAACAACACTGTTCATGGTTATTCCAAGAATGCATTCAGTAGTTCACTACTAAGTATGGTGTTAAGTGTACAATTGTTGTAGATGCCCTTACCTATACTGAGAAAATTCTTTTTATTTTAAGTTTGCTGAGAGGTTTATCATGAATGGATGTTATGTTTTTGTTTTTGTTTTTTTTTTTAAGTTTTAAATGTATTTACTTTATTGGAAAGTAGAGAGAGAGCTCGTTCACTCTTCACATGTCCACAACAGCCAGGGTTGGGCCAGGCCAAAGCCAGGAGCCTGGAACTCAATCCAGGTCTCCTATGTGGGTGGCAAAGACTCAAGCACTTGAGCCATCACCTACTACCTCCTAGAGTAAACATTAACAGGAAGCTGAATTGGAAGCAGAACCAGTATGCAAACCCTGGGACTCTGATATGGGATACTGGTGTCAACTGCTGTACCAGATGCCCATGTGCTAAATTTTGACAGATGCATTTTCTGCATTTAGTGAGATGATCATATGATTTTGTTAATGTGGTGAATTACATTGATTTATTTAAAAATGTTAAATTCACTTCTCTTTTTGGGGATGAACACCACTTGGTCATGATTATTCTCTTTTTGTTGCTGGAGTAGACTTGTTGGTGTTACATTAAAGATTTTTGCCTATGTGGTTATAAAGGCTACAGGTCAGTTGTTTTTTCTTTTTTTTTTTTTTTAATTTTTTAAAAAATTTATTTGACAGATAAAGGTAGACAGTGAGAGAGAGACAGAGAGAGAAAGGTCCTTCTTCCATTGGTTCACTCCCCAAATGGCTGCTATGGCCGGCGCTGCACTGATCCGAAGGCAGGAGCCAGTCGCTTTTCCTGGTCTCCCATGGGGTGCAGGGCCCAAGCACTTGGGCCATCCTCCACTGCACTCCCGGGCCACAGCAGAGGGCTGGCCTGGAAGAGGGGCAACCGGGACAGAATCCGGCGCCCCGACCGGGACTAGAACCCGGTGTGCCGGCGCCGCAAGGCGGAGGATTAGCCTGTTGAGCCACGGCGCCGTGGGCCTTTTATTATAATCACCTTAAAGTCTTATTTTTATGCCATTGCTTATATTGTGTTTTCTCTTTCAAATATTTGTCTCCTGGAGTGAGCATTTAGCCTAGTGGTTGAGTTGCAACTTGAGATGCCTCATCCTATATTGGAGAACTTGTATTTGATACCCTGTTCAAGCTCCTGACTCCAGCTTGCTGCTAAGATAAATCGCAGGTTGATGGTTCAAGTGTTTGGATCCCTGCCACTGTCACGAGAGACTTGGTTTGAGTTCCCGTCTCCTGACTTGGCCTGTTCCGGTTCTGACCATTGCAGATGTTTGAGGGTGAACCAGCAGAAAGGATCTCTCTGCTTTTCAGATAAACAAGAATTTTAAAAAATAAAGTATTTGTTTCCCCTTTCTACCTGGTGAACTTCTATTCTACCTGACTTTTTAAAGTTCCTGAGAAGAATCATGTCCCCAAACACCTCACTTGTCCAGTAAAATTTATCACATTGTATTACAGCTAATGATGTTTTCCAGAGCTTCATGAGAATAGTATTTCCTGCTTGATCTTTGCATCTCAATGTTCAGTGAATAGCCGTATAGGTAGACAATAGTTGTCTTAATGTTTGTTAAATGATTGAAGGGTCAATTGGGGAAATAAAAAGGAATTAGGAAAGATTCTTAATAACTTGATTATAATTTCCTGTGGTCAATAGAGAACTGGAAGAATATTTTACTCTGGCCACGCTATGAAGTGACCTTCTTGTGATCAGTTAGCAGAGTATTCTTAAAACAAATTCTTACTGGTCTACTTTGTTCTTTTATACCCTGTGGAATTAAGACTGTGAGTTATGAAACTAGAGCTATATGAGCACTGCTTCCATTGTTGTTCTGTGTAACAGGCTTAATTTATTCCTGAATGGCAACAGGGGGAAGCGAGTAGATTTATCTGATGATGAGACAAAGGAAACTGAAAACATGAAGAAAAAGAGGAGAAGAATCAAACTTCCTGACTCTGATAGCAGTGAAGATGAAGGTGGGTATTGATGTTAGTCTTTAGCCACAAGGATCATTTCTTACTATGATGTACAAGAAGCTAAAAAAGTTAATCTGAGTTACAATGAGAAGAAGAATTCTAGCACTGAGACACATTGCACCTGTTTCTGTTTGAAGTCTATTTTAGCTTTTTGACCAGAACCATGATCTGGTAATTTGCCAAAACAATGGACACATAGGGAAAGAAGATAAAGATTATTATTACATATGATATCTGAAACACTTTCTTTTTTTGAAAGGGATATTCCTTTGGATACTTTTTTGTAACTTTTTTTTTTAACAATTGTGACATTCTAGGCATCAAAGGTGGTGGTGGTGGTGGTGGTGGTGGTGGTGATCATACAGATAAAACGAACATTTTGTTGAAAAACAGTCGTTGAAAGGGAATGATGCTCTGGACCCTTCCAGTTCTACAACTGGGAAATGGAAAATAAGCAAATGAAATAAGGGCAAGAGTCTCACCAAGAAAATTAATATGCTTTTTAAAAGAATATTAAGTATCCTTAATAGGCAAGATAGCTTCCCAAATCATGTGAAGGAAGTACATGGAACGAGAAAAAAGCTAATGAGAAAGAGGCCTGGGCTGGATTGATAAGCTGGGTGATTACACTGGAAAGTCTGCTTTGAGAACCTGTGGTGAAAAGCTTGAGCTGCTGTAATCAATTCTGAATAAGTTGGCCTAATGAGTATAAAACAGTTTAGGTTGTAGGTGGAAATCTAGTCCAGAGGAATTCAGCACTCACGGAAGGATCATAGGGAAATATAAACTAAATCTCGAAGAGGATAAAGAATAATGGGGTCTTAGTCAAGTCCTTACCTTGGCCGGATACAGATGTGGGATGAGCTACACCTGCTTTTCACATTCTGGTGGTACCACTCTGCTGTGTCTGGCAGGGTGGCCCACATGCAGGTCGGTCTACTACTTGGACAAATACTTTGAGGAACACTATGAGCATCAGCCTATCGTGTTACTCAGAGGTCTTTCCAAACAAGTACCAAAAACGCATCTGGTGTCTGAAGAGGAGCAGAGGAGACAGTGTCCTCCAGCAGAGTCTAGGCTGGGCTCATTACGTGATAATCAGAACCACACATTCTTTAGATGACTTCTTCTGAAAGATCAACAAAAATGAAATATTTATGGGATTTCAAACTAAATCTTTTTCAAATTTAATATTTAAGTAAATTATGTAATATATATTCAAATATAATGTATAAGGTAGCATGCAGAGAATATTTGAAAAGTGTCCAAATCGTTTGTCCATACCTGTCCATTAGCTATTTCTTCATAGCAATAGAGCTCAGTTAAATGGAGCTGCAAGTAGATTACTATAAAGTATTTAAGATAACATTTCTTCATTAGTTTTTCTCTTAATGTAAATGCCTGTTTGACTTTACCTGTTACTTTTGTTAAATAAAGTTTGTGTGAACATACTTCACAAAGTTTCTGGAAAATGGAATTCAAAGTTTATTTTGGTGCCAAAAAATTTGAAATCTATATACATGAGGGGTCTTCAAAAAGTTTATGGAAAAATGCATATCATGAAAAAGCTATGCATGGATTTCAGAAAGTTTGGCACCAAAATAAGCTTATCTTTTAATTCAGTTTGTCACAAACCTTTTGAATTACCCTTGTATGTTGCATTAAAAAAAAAAAAAGACAGCAGATATTGTAGTACAGTGGATTAAGCTGTTGCTTGGGAGGCCCACATCCTCTATCAGGGCATGCATTTCAAATCCTGTATCCACTTCCAATCCAGCTTCCTGCCAATGTGCCTGGGAGGCAGCAGGTGCTCTCTCAAGGATTTGAGGCCCTGCTAGCCATGTGGAAGGCCTGGATGGTGTTCTTGGCTCTGGGCTTTGGCCTGCTGCTGTCTTGGCTTAGGGTATTTGGGAAATAAACTAGCCTATGAAAGATCTCTCCCTCTCTTTATCACTCTGCCTTTCAAATAAATAAATCTTTTTTGTTGCTGTTGATTTAAAAAAAAAAAAAAGATTTATTTATTTACTTGAGAGGCATAGTTACAGACAGAGAGGTCTTCCATCCACTCCCCAAATGGCCACAATGGCCAGGGCTAGGCCAAGCCAAAGCCAAGAGCCAGGAACTTCATCTGGATTTCCCATCTTTTTTTTTTTTTAATGGAATGAATGCAAAAAAGGAACCTGCTATGCTGAAAGAAGAAAACTAAGTAAGACTACTCTTAACAGAAACTGCAAGAAAAACTGGAAGTAGTGGGATTGGCATTGTGGTGTAGTGAATAAAGCTGCTGCCTAGATCGCTGCTGTCCCATATAGGTGTCTGTCCTGGCTGCTCCACTTCTTGTCTAGCTCCCTGCTGGATGGCTGAGTGCTTGGGCCCCTACTACCCAAGGGGGAGACTTGGAAGAAGTTCCTAGCTTTGGCCTGGTCAGCCCTGGCCATGTGGCCACTTGGGGAATGAACCAGCAGAAAGAGGATCTCTTTTTCTCACTTTCCCTCTCTCTCTGACTCTGACTTTCAGATTAAAAAAAAATCAACAGAACTGAAAGTGGTAACAGAGACTCCTCCAAAAGGATATTAGGTTAACAAATGAGTGAAAAGAGATTATATATGTAGATGACAGTAATACAAAAGAAATAAATAATCCTAAGAAACATACCTAGAAGTTGAAGCTCTGTGTGATAGAAATACCATCTTTGAGTCTCTGGATTTTGTCCTACCATTTGTGCTTACTTGTTAAGGATTGCAGTCCCTGATATACTGTGAGGGGTATAGTGCCCTTTGAGGTGTGGCTTTTAATAGCTATTTGGAATGTGTTGGGGTAGGATATTATAAGCATTCCAGAGTGGTGGTTGCTATATTTTCATTCCATGTCATTTATCAAAATGCTTTGACCAAGGCTACTGAAAAGAAGAATCTCAAAAGTGTCAATGAAATAAGCCTTCAGGGAGCATTTCTAGAAATGGAGGAAATATAGACAATTCCATGCAGATGCATGGGAAAATAATTAGGAAATAAATTTAGGAATATATGCTAATTAGAACAGGCTTCCCTATTTCCAGTCAGGATGAGGACTTGGGAAAGATTCTGGAAAAGTCTGAAGCCATCAGCCAATGTAATTTAAAAAGGTAAAACTAGAGGCCAGTGCTGTGGTGTAGTAGGTTAAGCTGCTGTCTGCAATGCCAGCATCCCATATGGGTACTGGTTTGTGTCCTGGCTGCTCCACTTTTGATCCAACTCCCTGCTAATGCATCTGGGAAGACAGTGGAGGATGGTCCAAGTGCTTGGGCCCCTATACCTATGTGGGAGACCTGGAAGAAACTCCTGGCTCTTGGCTTCAGCCTGGCCCAGCGTTGGCCATTATAGCCATTTGGGAGTGAACCAGTGGGTGGAAGTTTCTCTCTTTCTCTCTCTCAATTCTGACTTTATAATATAATAATAATAATAAAAGATAAAACTAGATGTCCTAGTATTAGTGCAGAAGTCAGCTGTAAGTCAAGGAATTACTGTGGTTGGTGGAGCACTCATTATGTACTTCTGAAATATTCTCTGTAGTTCTAATCTGTACTCCACAAAAGTAATACCCGAGGTGATTAGATTGAGTGAAGTTATTTAGTTTGGAAGGAGTGTGAAGAAATGTGAGAGGTGCACATCCTGGAAGAATGCATGATACAGAGTAGAGGCTCTTGGGGTTCTTCCCTCTGAAAGATAATTTTTGACATCTAACTAAATGTAAACCTTTCTACCATTTTATTCTTTTTTTAAAACAATTATTTATTTGAAAGTCAGAGTTACACACAGAGAGAAACAGAGGCAGAGAGAGAGAGAGGTCTTCCATTCCGCTGGTTCACTCCCCAAATGACCACAGCGGCCAGAGCTGAGCTGATCCGAAATCAGGAGCTTCTTCCAGGTCCCCACATGTGTACAGGGGCCCAAGGAGTTGGGCCACCTTCAACTGCTATCCCAGGCCATAGCAGAGAGTGAATCAGAAGAGGAGTAGCCAGGGTTCGAACTGGTACCCATATGGGATGCCAGTGCTGTAGGCTGGGGCTTTAACCCACTGTGCCATAGCGCTGGCCCCTGCCATTTTATTCTTAAATGTCTTCTTTCCTCCCAGCCAGTGGAGTTGTAACTTAACTCTTTATACAGTCTCTAAGTTACTGTGTGTTCTTTCATTTTTTAAAAATATTTATTATTTATTTGAAAGGCAGAGTTACAGAGACTTTGTCTTTAGCTCTCATCATGTTAGCCTCCCAGAGCTGGGTTAATAGCTGGACCACTTTCCTTTTTATGTTTCTGTCTCTTGTTTCCCAGAGCTTATAAAGTCCTGGGGCCCATTGCATTCTTGAAGTGTATAATTTATTGTTTTGTTCTGGCTTTTGTTCTGCTTCACCTCTTTGGGTCATTTGGCCTTGAACCCTCCACTGTCATAACTTTTAACACTGACCTAATCAGTTGGGAGAATTTCAGATCCAAGACTTGTGCTAAGAATTTGAATATAGCCAGGAGGTTTGGGGAGCAGGTGAGGCTAGGCAGTCACCCAGTCCCTCAACCAGCAATTTCTTTGTGGTGATTAAGCAGTAGGTCAGCTGAGGGTATTTTTATGTCCCCTCTCCTGGGCCTACTTCCAAGACTGCTGCTCTGGGGCTGTTGAGAATTGATGGGATGTCTCTGGTAACACTGTTGTCTCAGGTGGTGCCACTTCCATAGCAATCTGAGTTCCTCTGTCAATCTCAGTGTAGTAGCACAAGCCTCATCAGGGAGCAGTTGCATCACTAGAAATAGTGCCATGCAAAATTTAAAGCAGAATGTAATTGTTAGAGCTGTAATTGTTATAATTTCAAAGATGCTTCCCCTACTGCCTCAAAGTTTATGCTCTTACCATCACCCAGAAATTTTTAGTGGAACGAGCATCTCAGGTTATTATGAGTAGTCAGATCAGTCGCAGCATCTTTGGCATGGGGCATGTGCTGTAGTCTGAGGATTAACTCCACATCCTAGATTTTGAAAAAAAATACCTGGTCCATGAATAGCAAGGCAGCAGGGGACAGTTGGATTAGGCTGGCTGACATGGGTTTAAAACCTGTCTCATCAAGTTAAGGAACCTCTCTGAGCCTTTATTTACTCGCTGTAAGTGTGAATAATATCTGCTTCTTGGGGCTGTGGTGAGGATAATGTGAAATACATGACAAGCAGTACATGATCACTGGACATTTATAAACCAGCTGCATGCCCTTAGCTGTAAAATGTGTAGTTTAGATGATCTCTCAGGTACTTCTAGCTCTAATAATTCTTGATTCTCTGATTTTATTTGTATAAGCTTAATAAAATGTGCACCTTAAAAATAACTATATAACTGTAAAGCTTTGGTTGGCAAGCATTACTGCTTGCCAGTTGCTGTATGCTGGACATGGAAATCTGGAGATGCCAGTAGAGGGCTTTGTACCAGTTTGTTCCTGTAGTTCTCTTATCTAAGCTTGTCTCATTATTTCAGTCTGCCCAGACTCTCCTGGGGCTTATGAAGCTGAGTCACTGTCCCCACCTCCGTCTGTGTCTCCACCTCCTGATTCAGTGCCGAAGACTGACCCCGAGCTTCCTCCCATCAAGGTAAAACAGTCCCAGGACACTGCACTTCCACATGTCCTTTATCACCCCAGTGCTGCACTCAACTGCGCTAAGTCAGTTCACTTGCTGTATACTGCACAAATGCCAGTAGATGGCTCTTGTCTCATTCTGCTCTCCTCCAGACTGTACAGAATGGCTACTCCCCTCCTTCTCACCTAAATGGAGATTTTTGTCCTAGGGCATAGTCTCAGGAAGCTTTGCAGAGGTGGATCCCGCAGCTGTTCTGTTTTGTTTTTGTGACCTTTGATTTCAGGGCTATTGTGCTACATGGTTCCTGTTGGAATTGTGCAAAAAGAAGTCCTGCTTGCATCAAAGCAAAATGTGAAAGATAGAGGGGAATAATCAAGCCATGCACATTTGTGGCGCTTCAGAAGGCTTTCTGGTAAAGCACTGGGTGACAGAAGCTGGCCACTGGCCACATGGGGAAACACCAGCAGAGTATCTTAAATGACCTTCAGCTGCGTCTTGTCTGCTCTGTCAGTGCAGAGAGAGACTAGAGTAGATGAGTAAATATCATTGTTGACATAACAGGTGTCTGCAGCAAGAAGTCCCTAATCTGGTTCAGAGATGCTCTCATAATATCTGCCTGAGTCCTCCTTGAAAGCCCTTACCACAGTGCATTGCTCATCTTTTTAACCACACTGCTTGCACCTTCCAACAGGTGATTGTTGACTGAATAAACACTGTTCTTCCCGCAGCATGCCACTTACCTTCTCATAGACCATGAACCAGCCAGCCTGTACATGCAGTGAGCGTAACTTGTCTGTGTGGCAGGGTTTGTCCCCTGAAAGTAGCGCATAAGCTTCCTCTTTGAACTTTTTTATCAGAATAATAGGAGGTGTTTCTTGCAGACTAAATATCTTCTGTCATTTTCTCTGCAGCTTCAGTGGTTAACATTGTATTCTCTGATCTTCCTCTAGAGCTCAACTGGAGAAAACAGAAGAAAACGAAAGCGTGTATTGAAATCTAAAACCTTTTTGGATGCGGAAGGCTGCATGGGTAAGATGAATTTTTGGCCCTGACTCCAGAGAGTTGTTACCACAGGGAGCCATCATAATCCCCTATGGAGCAGTAGCTCTCAGACTTGAATGTGCATATGAATCACCTACATGGTGCTGATGCTGCTTGTCTGTGGGCCTTGCTTGGAATACTGAGGGCTGCAATAAAATCAGGACACCTGGGTTCTTGTTTGGGCCATAACACTATAAAAATAACCACTAAAATCTTGGCCAGAAGTCATGTCTCTCTGGTGCAGAGTTTGTTATCTATGGAGCAGAGGTGAAATTTTCCTTTTGCCTAAATGTGGGCTTATGAAGATTCAGGTGAGGTCATAGTTGTGAAAACACCTTGAATGTGGAAACCACAGTGTGAACATAGGATGCTGTTATCACAGATGTTGAGAAACATTTCTTTTATTAGAAGAGTTGTATCAATGTAAACAGTGGAAAGAAGCCCTTCTGATGATTAGACTCTGAAGAGAGTATCTGGAGTGTTTAGTATTTGAGTATTTGGTCCCATTTTTAATCCAGAGGGAGATGACTCACCCAGACTGCTTCCTTTAGATTTCCTATTTATAAGCCAAGTTAGGTAAAAGCATGTGCTCATAATGAAGGTCAAGAGGGCAGTTAGAATCCAGGCTTTGTATTGGCTAATTCCTCAGCCATGTTTTAGTTCTACCCTTGCCACAATGAAACTAGACTTCAGTGGGGCTCTTAGAATTTAGCTCTTGAGGCTTGATAGAATGCCCAGATGCCAGTACTGTATTTTTTGTGTTTGGAAAGAGTTGTGGGCTTAGGCTCTCAAATCTCTTACTAGTGGAGTAGCCCATAATCTTTGTTTCTTCTTGCTGGTGGCACATGCCATATCTTGGATCTGCTAGAGGAGATCCCTGCCCCTCTTTCTTGATTTTACCTTTCCAGTTCAAATTTCTAGCTAGAAATGTTGGCTGTGAAAAATCAGCTTTTGCTAGGCAATGTGCTGGTGAAAACTTGCAGAAACATTTTGTGGGTTTTTTCTGTCCATTTCCCTTACTCTCCACTCCTCTGAAAGGGCCTCTGCCATTTTCACTGTAGCATGTAACTGGGGAATGAAGTTCCTCACGTGTGGAAATGCTACCTTGGAGCCTGTGGGTTTTGAACTTTGATTTTTGCTTTGTTTTGTTTTCCATCTCCTAATAGTTCATTTTCAAGCCTCTTGGTTTGGCCACTGATGGTAACATATGTATTTACTGTTGAATTTATTTATTTTTCTTTTGAATTTGAGGACAAAAAAGTGGCCAGTTTTTTCCTCTTCCTCCTCCCCTACCTTTCCTACCCTGCTAAAGTCAGATATATGTTTGAGAGGGTTCATTGGGGATTTGTTACTAATTACTTATTGCTTTGTTCAAAACTTAAGTTTTGGCCAGGTGTGGGATGGGGACTTTTTTGCACTTCTGTCTCCAGACAGGACTATTAGAACCTTGGATGCAACAATGAAAACTGTGCTCACATAGCACTTTTTTTTTTTTTTTTAAGGTTTTTTTGTCCAAGCTCAACCTAATGAATCTTGGCTCTGGTTACCAACAAAGGGGTTCTGCTTTCCTCTCTGCTCACACAGTTCCAAATATGCCAGCACAGTGACTTGCCCTGTCCTGTGCTGGATCAGATTTGTTCTGTGGATTCAAAACGCTGGTCTTTCCATTCCTCTGAGTTTGCCACAGGAACTAGGGAGTTGTGCCCCTGAGATAAGTTTGGGGTGTAGGAGCAAAACAGTTGTCTGGAAAAGAAATCAGATGTTACCCTAGCAAATCAGGCTTTTTTAAATGAAAGCCAGAAAGGTGGCATGTTGTTCAGTTAAAGTAAAGATTCTGCATTTTTAAGTTGAAATCTTTATCCTGTAGCTTGAAGTAGCTACAGCTTTGAATATTGGAATGCTCCTTTTAGCTCTTAAGGTGTACAGAATACATTGCTTAAGAAAATTTGTTGGTGCTGTCTTGACTGGTTTTTACTCCTCCCAAGCAATGTATTACACAAAGTTGGCAATAAGACAGCTAGTTGTTTCATTGATAAGTAATGAAATAAAGAGTTAATTGATGTTGAAGTATAATATTATAGACATACTGTCATTTGAATACAGATTATAGCTTACAAAGAAGCAGTTTTACATCACCAACCAGTGATGTATATCTACAGCAGACTCTTCAGGCTTTCTTAATTTAAGGTATTGAATAAATAACAGCTCATAATTTTGGGCCATTAGTCCAGCTACATGGTGCTTTGGAATATGCCTGTGATGGTATCATAATTGCTGAACTAAGAGTTATGTCATGGAAATTCCCTAAGTGTTTCCCAAACTTTGCTGACCATGTGTATTAGTTGAAAATTTTTCTAAAATTTAAATTCTAGAGGCCGGCGCTGTGGCGTGGTAGGCTAAGCCTCCACCCATGGCACCGGCATCCCATATAATGCCAGTTCATGTCCCGGCTGCTCCACTTCCAATCTAGTTCTCTGCTTTTGGCCTGGGAAAGCAGTGGAAGATGTCCCAAATGCCTAGGCCCCTGCACCTCCATAGGAGACCCAGAAGAAGAAACTCCTGCTCCTGGCTTCAGATCGGCCTAATTCTGGCCGTTGCAGCCATTCGAGGAGTGAACCAGCGATGGAAGACCTTTCTCTCTGTCTCTCCCTCTCTCTGTCTATAACTCTGCCTCTGAAATCAATAAATCAAATCTTTAAAAAAAGTTCTGGTTCAGTAGGCCAGTTAGACCTGAGATTCTACTTTTATTATTATTAAGATTTTAAATTATTAAGATTTATTTATTTATTTGAAAGGCAGAGGCACAGAGAGAGGAAGAGACAGATCTTCCACCCACTGGTTCACTCCCTGAATGGCTGCAACTGCTGGAGTTAGGTCAATCCGAAGCAGGAGCCAGGAGTTTCCTCCAGGTCTCCCATGTGGGTACAGGGGCCCAACTCCTTGGGCCATATCCTGCTGCTTTCTCAGGCACATTAGCAGGGTGCTGGATCAGAAGTGGGGCAGCCAGGACTAGAACAGGCACCCATATATGATATACTAGTGCCACAGGCAGTGACTTCACCACTATGATATAGTACAGGCCCCTAAGATTCTACATTTCTAATAAGCTCACAGAAGACTAACGCTTCAGGTCTGTGGAATTCTTCTACAATATTTAATATTTATTGAAAGCGTATGGGTAGTTTTTGTCCACTAAGTGACATTAAAATGAATTCTAGGCTCTAAAAAATAAAGACAAATTCTAGGAACTGTTGGGGAAGGGATTGTTTCTTATGAAGCCCTAAAGAAATTAGATGTTCCAGTGGTTAATAGGCTGTTGACTCCCTCCACTCCCCACCATGGTCTATTGTGAGGGGAAATTAAGGTAAATCAACATTGAAAATCACTTGCCAAAGACTGGTAGGTGCATCTGCATATTCTGTGAGGTGCTGTTATCTTCACTGTAACAGAGGAAGAAAGAATAGTGTTCTTTAGTAAGAAAAAAATACCTTCCACTCTAATGATTTGAACATTCATTATGCCTATTAGGTTACTTTCTTCACCTAAGCAAAGGTGTTTTCCTTCATTATTTCTCCAACACTTCCTGCAGCCAGAAAGGCTGAGAGGGAATTTAGATGGAGTTGCTTATGCATATCAGCTGCTGCAGCTCTCACAGGAAGGTGGCCTTGTACTTTGTGTTGTGGTTGGTGTATGTACTGCAGTGTATTAGAAGAGACCCACATCAGTTGTGTGATATGGTGGGAAGTCTCTCTACCTGTGCCCTTTGGGGCTTGCTCATTGGTGTAGTCCTTTTCCAAGTGTCCCTGGGGAAGTGTTTGGGGGATTTTAATGGCAGGGAACAAGGCAAATTCTGCCTTTGGATGGTAAGGGAGTAAGAGAACTGATAACATTTCTCATTTTATCCTTGTCTTCCTTTATATTATCAAGTGTGTCATCTTACAGAATTTGGGGCATTTACCTTCTTGATGTTGACTACTACTAAATCTCAGATTAATTAGCACTCATTCAGAACTCAGCAGTTGATTAGTCTGATTTTCTGTTACTAATGTGTTCAGCATGGGTGACATCAGGATTGAGCTAGCCAGGAGGATCTAGGGTGGTGAGCCTGGCTAGACAGAAGGGGGCGGTGAGTAGACCAGAGATTTAAGACCAGGAAAGCCAGCAGTGGAAATAGACAGGCACTGTGGGTCAGGGACATGAAACTCAAGAGGTCAGTTGGAGTATGGAGTCATACATGGGTGTTGAGATGACAGTTCATTTCTAGAGCTCAGGAAGTTAGCTTATACACCAGGACCCAAACAAAGAATTTGAGCTATTAAGTAATAAGGGCTCACTTAAAGGTGTGGGACTTACCTTTAATACCAGTGGAGGAGGAAGGTTGAATGTTAATTCTGAGCCTGACATGGAGGATGTGTGAGTTCAGTGGCATACCTGTCTTGAACAGTGATTGGAGTGAGCAAGATACTGCCTTCTCTTGATAGAGTAAATGACTCAACCCACACCTGTCCCATTGTTTTCCTCATTCTGCCAGTGACTGAAAAAGTCTACGAGAGTGAATCCTGCACAGATAGTGAAGAGGAGCTTACGATGAAGACAGCCTCTGTACACAGGCCCCCTGCCATGACTGTGAAAAAAGAACCCAAAGAAGAACGAAAGGGCCCCAAGAAAGGGACTGCTGCTCTGGGCAAAGCCAACAGACAAGTGTCCATCACTGGCTTCTTCCAGAGGAAATAACCTGCATTTCTGGGAGGCCAGAGACTCGGAGTGGTCAAGGGAAGCGACCAGGAAGAACCAGCTTTCTCGCTTACTGTGTAAGTGCAGCCAACTCCTCACCTCACCTGAATCAAGACTGTGCTTCGTCCTGTGAGGTTTATACTACTTCTGGTTTTTAACCAAAAAAGAAATCACCTAGAAGCAGGAGGCAAAAGATTTAAAAAGCTGTTACCTTCAATGCCATAAGCACAACTTTGACCTGCCAGAAGAACTCATTTCACAGCTGAATTGGAGCAGGTTTCAGCATGACCACTGAGGCCACGCAGTGACCAGTTCACTGTCCTGCTCATCCTGTGTGCTGGACCTGCTCACGGCTCAGAACGTAGTCCTGCTTGTTCCTTTGTGTTCTGTGAACTTGTGTGGGTGTGTTTTACCCCTCAGTTCTACCAGATGCGTCTACCATTTCCCCATCCTCCTCTCCCCGCTACTGCACTTCTGTCCCCTGTCCCCATGAAGCTGTTTATCTTTTCGTTCTTGGACTAAAGACTGACAAAATCTCCTCATAGTCCTCTTCCTCCGTTGTACAGCACACGGACACCTGACTACACCCCCGCAAGTGGCTTGTGTTCTGCTTTCGCCCACAGTTAGTGTTGGGGAGAAGCCTTAAGCAGAACAGAAATGGCAATTTATTGATGTGTTCAGCTCCACAGAAGTGAAGGCCTAGGGAGCTGTCACATCGCTGACCCAGGCTGTGCTTTACCCTGCACTGTGTGGCTTGTTGCTCCCCATCCCCCCCTCGGTACCAAGAGTGAGCCCACTCGTTGAGAAACCCTTCCTACTCAGCGCGCAGTGGCTGAGACATTTCTCCCTCTCCAGGAAGTGGAATGTACAGAAACAGCAGCTTCCCTGGAAGTTAGTAGGGAAGATAAGGTGCATGCTTAAACAGAAGTGTTGCCCCTTTGTATTTTCATCTACCCCATTTGCTTGCAAGTTCCAGCTCCCCAAGCGAAGATGGAGGGAGATACTGAGTTGTGACAGTGTCTAAACAGGAAACAAAACATTTTCGGCTGTTTTTGTGGAAAGCCACCTATCAGTAACTTACAAGAGATTTCCACTGTGGCAGGCTTGGTGGTGAGCTGCGTGCATTGAGCCGGCGTGGTGGTGGTCTTGCACAGGGAGCTCTGGGGAAGGAGCACAGACTCGACTGCCCGTTGACTCACCCGTAGCAGACAGCGATGTCTGACCTGCCCCCCGCCCTCGGTCTGGTGTGTGTCGTAAGTGACGCAGTCTGCTGTGCACTGCTTAAGGTTAGCGTTGCGACTGACCTTGGGATTAACGCGGGCTTCTTTAGCAATCAAGCGTGGACTTGATTAAGACCAGAGGCTGGGGAGATGAGTCCTGGCGTCATGTCCAGGACTTGCGAAGGCAGACGCTTTTTATATAGTAAGCTGAGTAAAGGTTGACATGTTCCAAGATGCTTTCTTTTTTAAATGAAAAGGGATGGAGACAAGGATGGAAAGCCTGGACTTAAAGCTCGACAAAAAAAAAAAAAAAAAAAAAAACTTCTGGAAAGGAATCCCTTTTAAATGGTTATTTTTGTCATTGCCTCTAGTCACTTTTCAAAATAGGAATGGAAAATTAAAGAAAAAGCAACAACCTAGTCTCTCTTTTTCTAATTATTGTGCTGGGATCTCTAATAAAACTGAATTTGAATTGGAAAAATCTGGTGCTGGTTGGAGTTCCATATTTCAAGGGATAATGCAAATTCTCTGATCTCTGCCCAGTGTGCTGCCTAAATGCTCAGCTGTCTGTAAAGCTTACTAAGTATGGAATCGTGGCCTTCTTTCTTTTTATGCCATATTCTCCCGTGTTAAGTAAATTTGAGAAGTTATTTTAAAACAGGGCTTCAGCTGGATGTCTAGTGAATCTGTTACCTGACAGCATGGCAGCGGTGTGTACAATCGTGTAAACTGGGAGCGGGAACAAGGCTGGTTTTCAGTTTCTGTTAACACTGCATACCCATAGTCTGAGATGGATAAGTTATTTGCTGCCTTCATCATTTTTTCAGCCCTGTGGGAAATCTTAGTTTCCGCCAGCCTCATTTTTTAGCTCATTTAGAAGAAAATTTCATCCTGAGCTTGCACATCATGTTAGTTTGGCTTCATCACTTGCTAGCCTGGGCTTGGGCAAATTTCTGACTCACAGGTTCTTTATCAAAGAGGAGTAAAATGAGTTTCCATGGGTATCAAGTCTGAAGTCATGTGGAGTAACTGTCCATAGTGGCAGGGACATCATCTCGTACTTCTTAAAAGATTTGAAACAGAATGGATATTTTCCTGTGAAAAGAAAATGAGATTTATAGAAGGCTATATTCGTTGTTCAGTAAAACATTCGTTTTTTTATGTTCATGTGTCAGGTCTTTGACCTGGGCACTGGAGGATATATATCATGGAAACTGAGGAAGGTGGCACTTGTCCTCAGGATCTAGTGGAATAGACCAGCCAGTAAAGTGACACCATCAGGTAGGGGTATAGTGACAGCACAGGGTCCTCCAAGAGTCTGGAGGAGGGTGTGTATTGAGGCCGTCTCCTGGAGGAGGGGAAAGCAAGCAGTCGTTTGAATGATGACTAGGGCTTCACCAGGCAAAGCAGGATGGAAAGGATTTCCAGGCAGAGAAGCGTGGCTTGGGGGGTGCGGGTAGGGAGGAGTTGGGCTGTCTGAGACTAGGGAGGAAAATGTATTGAGAAATAAAGCTATGATCTTGCTAAGGAGTTTGGGTTTTAGCGGCAGATAATGGGGACCACCTGGAGAATATTAAGAGTAATGTAAGTTGATTCTCTGTTAAGCATGACAGCTGGCATTTATTTTGATTTTGTATGCCACAAAAGTACTTGTACCCATGTGTGCATACTGTATCTTAGTTCTAACACTGTTTAATGTTGGCAGTCGGCAGGGTTCATTTGCACTTCTCTGCCCCTATCAACCTGGATTTATTTAGCAGAATCAGTTTTTCAGAAGTGATTTTTAAAAGCTAGTAGATCTCTGACCCTCTCAGTGATGAGAGCCTCCACTCAGCTCCCTGAAAAAAAAAATTTTTTTTTTGAGGGAACGCGGGGGTGAGTGGAGCAGTTCTATTCCTTTTCTATCTTTGTTTCTTTAAGAAGACATTAGTTATTATACAGGGGAGAGCTGAAGAGAAGGGCCATATAAGGAAACTAAATAGTTTCTCCAGGACATGAGTAGAATGAGTGCCTAATAACGTGTTTGCCAGAAACGTACTCTGTGTCAAGACTCGTTTTGGTAAACTCGTCTTCTTTCATGGTTCCGGGATCTCAGAACGCTGTAATGCAGCTTTTACCACCAGGAAGCTCTCTGGGGCTGTGAGAAGGCAGTGTTGCTTTCTGAGCAGTTGCCCTGGTGGCTCTGTAAACTGGCCCATGCTGTCACCATGCCCTCTCTAAGGGCACATTGTACCCAAATGACTGCGTTCAGGATTGACTCTTGCCACTCCCTGCCTGCCACATGACACTTCTCTCCACTTGTATCTGTATCCAGTTTTTTTATGTTCCTAAGTGTGGGCCACCCACAGATTGCCACCCAGGCGCCTTAGCCAGAGAAACTTGGTAAGGCTCCTTTCTGATCCAATACTTTTCCATTGGATCTGAACCCACCTTAACTCTAGCAATCCCCTACCATTTCAAACCCTAAATATTGGCCGCCTCTCCCTGCCCCTCCACCTTTATTTCCTCGTCTGCTTTTGCCAGACTCCTTGTTTCTTGAGACTTCACCTTGGCGCTCTCCGCATTTTTTAATACCCAGAGTTCTCCCTAGCTAGTCTGTCTGTACTTTCCTCTGGTTTCCTCAGCTTGCTTTCTCAAAGCTCCCCTTCCATAGGGCCTGTCTTGTCTTGGACTGCTCTTGAAGAATAGAAAAGCCACTTTGTTCCATGTCTGCTTTGGATCATTCACATCCAAAGCATCAAGCAATTACTGAGTGCCAGCTACATTTGGTCCTGGACAGTATACTGTGGGGATTGCAGGAGCCCAGAAGTGGCCGTTTTGGAGGGATGGGACATGCACTAAATGGCACACAGCAGTTGAGAGAGTACTTAGATGCATAGTAGACAGGGGACTTAGTAACTCAGAAATGGGGTAGGTGATTGTAATGGGTCCAGTTTTAGAGTTCTCTGCAAAACATTTAAGACAAGAAGCAGGCCAAGGAAGGTTGCCCACTTCAGAAGGGTTTCTTTAGCTGTCTCACTCGCCAGTTATGCACTCAGGGTAGAAGTAACCATGACTAAGTGAATCTTTATCAGTTATTTCTGGTCTACCTTAAGAATCAGAATATTGACAAGAAAGCAAACAGCTGCTAGGGCTTATTTCAAAAGGCAGTTTATAGAATACATCCTATATCAGTACAAGTCCAACTTGATTTTGTACACCATTTTGGCATACTAGGGAAGCAGGGTGTTGTGATGGAGACAACATTCACTAGGGACACGCAGGGCCCTGGACTCAGACCCTTGCTGAGGTACTGACCATAAGCGGTGATCTCACCCTCTATAGACTGCAGTTTCTTCATCTTTAAATTGAGTTACCACCTGCATTAAAGGGTGGTTCTAAGGCTTTAAGGAGGGCAAATATAGGCAGTCCCTGGTATTTTGAAACAGTTAACTAACACAAAGCTGAATAACACAGTTTTGAAAAAAATAATGTGATTTTCATTTTATTTGGAACAGATTTTGTATGCACTGGTTCACTCACAAAGTACCTACAATAGCTAGAGCTGGGCTAGGTTGAAGCCAGGAGCTTGGGACTCGATGGTCTCCCATGTGTGGCAGGGACCCCAGTACCTGAGCCATCCTCTATTGCCTTTCTAGCATGCACAAATAGCAGGAAGCTGGATAAAAAGTGGGGAAGCCAGGAAACCAACTAGGCACTTTGATGTGGGATGCAGGCGTCCCAAACAGTGACTTAACCACTGTGCCACATGCCCATTCCATAACTCACATTTTTGAGCACCTACCATGTGCCAGTCACTCCTCCAGACACATTGGCTGTATTAACTCATTTAACCCTGACAGCAACCCTGTGAAATAAGTTCTTGAGCAGACAGGTTAGGTTAGTCGGTCAGGGTCACAGGGTTAGCAAGTGGAAGGGCTAAGATGTAAATCTTGACCACTTGGCCCCATAGCCTGCAGTGCTGCTGTGGCTATTAGTCCATACTTCCATACTGTCCAGCGATGATGCTCATTTTTATGAGTGAAAGTACAACTTGTTGCCCAGATCCCACATTATTAGATTCAAAGACTGTTGTAACGTTTACGTAAGTCAAGCACTCATCTGATGCTCCAGTCCGCTTTACGGGATCTCTGCCAAGTTGTGCTGAATCTATAAACAGAGATTCAATTATGTCCAGTATACCATGCTGACTAAATTACGAAGTCAGATAAGTAGACTCATAAATGTTAAGAAGAATTTAAAGAGAAGCTAGAATAAAATAAAGCCCTTTGATTAATTTTAGATCACCGGGAAACTCATCTAAATAGAGCCTAGTTCCCTAAGCAATCCATTTAATTGGTTTCAGTTTGTCAGGAACGTGTTTCCCTTGAAAAAGCTTGTCAAATTGTTGGCCTTGCCTGTGACTTAACTGTTGTAAGAAAATCAAGAGGAGATTTGGCATTTTTTTGCCCTATTTAAGCCATACTGCAGGTTCACAGGTAGAAAAGTGGCCCAGGGCACTGTTGCCCAGTAATTGTAACTGGGCTGTGTTCTCCATTTTTAGTATCCACAGCTTATTTTCCTGGGATATTTCCTCTGAACTCCTAAGGAATGTGTGCATGTGTGTGTGGGTAGATCCAGAAATATAGCATAATGTCAGGGAAGAGTGGAGTGTACAAAAGAGCCATTTTCCTGCCAACCACAAAGGGTTCCATGAATGTTTCCAGGGTCCCTCTTAGTTGTATTTTGCATGTACTTATAGAAGGTTTTACTTAATCTTATTTCATCCTGCCAATAACCTTCAAGATCAATCTCTCCCACATTCTGCAGAAAATAAGCCCAGGGAGTTTAGCTCATGAGGCCACCATTTCAGAGTAAGGGAGTGAACACAGTTTAGAAGCCAGGTCTTCAGACACTGCATCCTGTGACTTCTCCACAATGGAGCAGTCCCTAGGAAGAATGATTCACCCAACAAGCATGGTGGCTTCTGTGGAGGATTTAAGAGAAACGCGTGGTAAGTTCTCTGTCTTTCTGGGCTGACAGTATTGGAAAGGTAGAGCAGGTGCATGTTTGTACATTTCACAGGTTTTTATTAAAGCTTTCTTATGTGCCCAATACTGATTCGTGAAAGATTAATTTCTTGGCCTTGAGAAATTTACTGTCCAGTGGTGGGGAGAAAGATGTAGAGAAATAATTAAATGTGCTGTAATAGCAATAATATAATATTTATAAACATGATAGTGTTTACCCTGGGCCAAAAGTTGTGCAGATTTTAAAATATATTTTCCCTGATCCTCACTTCACTTTATTTACAAATGAAGACAGGATGACTTGGAGAGTTTAAATGATTCATCCAATAGGTGGAAAGGTCACACATGTTTATTTTTTTAAAAAAAAAATTTATATATTTATTTGGAAGGAAGGGCGATAGGGAGAGTCAGAGGAAAAAAAGAGATCTTCCATCTATTGGTTCATTTCCCCCCCCCTATAATAGACTGAGGCAAGAACTAAGAAACTCTAACCTGGTCTCCCAAGTGGGTGGCAGGGGCCCAGATACTTGGGCTATAACCTACTGCCTTCCTAGGCGCATTAGCGAGGAGCTGGATCAGAAGCCGAGCAGCTGGGACCATGACCAGCACTCTGATATGGGATGCTACTGTTGCAGGACATGACTTAACCCGCTGTGCCACAATGCTGGCCTCCACACATATTTATTTTAAATGATAGATGTATGATGCAAAGTTAACTAGAACAACTGAATGTTGTGATTAGCACCGTTGTGTGGATGGAACT
This sequence comes from Sylvilagus floridanus, assembly GCA_949820135.1. Lineage (NCBI taxonomy): Eukaryota > Metazoa > Chordata > Mammalia > Lagomorpha > Leporidae > Sylvilagus > Sylvilagus floridanus. The sequence continues at coordinate 62,730,654 of OX463224.1, read as the reverse complement.
AAAGGAACACCATGAATTACATCTTTTAAAATTGTCAGTCTCAGAAATCATCTTGCTGGTGGCTCAGGACATGTGTGGCTCTGATTCCCTGTCTCTCTGCATGTGTGGGAAACGACACCCGTGGACTGTACTTTGGGCTGGAGACTCAGGCTTTTCCTCCTCCAATTGGTGTCTAGCTGGCCTGGAGGGAGGGCCAACATTTGAATCCAGGCTTTCTGACTGGAGGCCTGTAGCTCTACCTTTTACCCGCCTTCTGAGAAAAGCAGGTCAGTGCCCCCGGGGAAGTGTGGACCCACAGAGAGGTTACCTAGGACCCAAGATTCACAGAGGAAGCAGTGACTACATGGAGGTCTGCAGAGGAAAAGGAGTTTGCCAGAGAGGGAAATGAGAAGAGCTTTCCAGAGAAAGCTTAAAGTGTTGCAGAGCGATGAGTGGCTTAGCGAGAGGCAGAATGGTGGCTTGGATTACAAGGCTGAGTAAGTAAATAGGCAGGAGCAAGATCCCAGAAGCCATTGGCAAATTTTGGCACATCAGATTTATACATTAGAAAAAGCAGGCTTTGTAGCCTGAGGAGAGAATTGTTGGTATACACAGAGTGTAAGAGCCAAATTGCACCTGCTTCTTGAGATAGGGCAAATAGAGAAAAATAATTCGAAGTAGGATTTTGTTCCATTTCAGGCAGATGACTCCTTGCAAGGTCAGGACAGGAGAAACTTGGGAGTGACTTCAGTGTGGGATGATTAGCCTTTTGCAGGGTCATCTCATGCTTGGAAATCCTCTGGCTCTTGCCTGAGCCATGGTCCTAGTTAAACCATGGAGATGGGATTGGTTCCACAGTTCCACTAAGGATTCATGCAGGCCGTTCTCTGACGCACATACACACACTCTGACTTCGACCTGGAACTGACTGCATCACCCTGGAATTCTCTGGACCAAAATGACCCTAGTCCCAGACTGGTCAACTAAATTCATTCCAAGTCATATTTATTGTACATCTGTTCTATGCCAGGGACTTCCATATACTTTATGCCATTGTATCAAAATGAGTATTGGCCCATTTTCATGAATGAGGGATTCAATAGCAGGGAGGGTGCCCAGCTAGTATGTGAGAAAGCTGAGATTTGAGAGGCAGGATGCTGTCCTATTGTTATCCATCCCTTTTATTTATTTATTTATTTATTTGAAAAGCAAATTAAAAGAGATCTATCTGCTGGTTCACTTTCCAAATGGCCTCAATGACTAAGGCTGGGCCAGACCAAAGCCAGGAGCCTGGAACTCCATCTGGGTCTCCCACATGATGGAATCTTCTACTGCTTTCCCAGGCACATTAACAGGGAATTGGGTTGGAAGTGGTGCAGCTAACAGCTGAACCAGCACTCAAGTTTTACCTATTGTGTCACAAGCTGTGCTACAATGCTGGCGCCTATTATCCATCTATCTTTTTTTTTTTTTTAAAGATTTTATTTGAGAGGTAGAATTACAGTGAGAGGGAGAGACAGAGAGAAAGGTCTTCATTCTATTGGTTCACTCCTCAAATGGCTGTAACAGCAGGAGCTGCACCGATCCGAAGCCAAGAGCCCAATGCCTCTTCCCGGTTTCCCATACAGGTGCAGGGGCCCAAGTACTTGGGCCATCTTCTGCTTTCCCACGCCACAGCAGAGAGTTGGAGAGGAAGAGGAGTAGCTGGGACTAGAACCAGCGCCTATATGGGATGCTGGCACTGCAGGTGGAGGATTAACTTACTGCACAACAGTTCGAGCCCCTCCATCTATTCTTGATGTAAAATTTTTCCAAAGTCCTTGAGTGCAGTAAGCAGCCTCACATATCATAAGACATGTTCATATTAGGCCTTCACTGAATGGCCTTTATCCTTGGGACCAAACCATGATCTAATTATTTTCTAGTAGCAAATTTTTTTTTATTATTTTTTATTTTGCTGTGAAATATAAATAGGGGAACAACTATCCCCAGTCCCCTGCATGAAACCCCCTATTAGGTATAATAGAATTTTGTACAGTGCACAACATGAGTTATGTGGCTTCCCAGCCTACACACTTTAGAAAGCAGCAGAACAGCTAGAGTCACTTCTTGCCACCTGGCAAATGGTTGTCACTTTTTGGTTTTGTAGAAAATACTTGGACTAGAGACTGGCGCTGTGGCGTAGTGGGCTAAAGCCTTCACCTGTGGCACCAGCATTCCATCTGAGTGCTGGTTTGAGTCCCTGCTGCTCCTCTTCCGATCCAGCTCTTTGCTATGGCCTGGGAAACCAGCAGATGGAAGATCTCCCTCTCTATGTCTGTAACTCTACCTTTCAAAATAAATAAAATATTAAAAAAAAAAAAAGTACTTGGACTGGAGCTGGCACTGTGGCACAGTGGGTTAAGCTGCCATCTACTGTGTCGCTGTCCCATTTGGGTGCTGATTTGAGGCCGGGCTGCTCTATTTCCAATCCAGCTCCCTGCTAATGCACCTGGGAAAGTGGAAGATGGCATAAGTCACTGGGCCTCTGCATCCACATGGGAGACCCAGATGAAGCTCCTGGCTTCGGCCTGGCCCAGCCTTGGACATTGCAACCATTTGGGAAATGATCTAGTGGACTGAAGATTATCTCTCTTTCTGTCCCTCCCTCTGTCTGTGTAATTCTGACTTTCAAATAAAAGAAGTAAATCTTAAAAAAAAGAAAGAAAGAAAAGAGAGAGTACCTGGACTGCTGGAGCTCAGTGCCTGTTTACTGTCTGTGTGACTTCCAGAGTCTGAGTCTATGCATCTGGAAGGTGAAGCTGATAGCTACCTCGAGGTTGTATGAGGATTAGAAATGTAAAGTGCCTGGTTCACAGTGCCTGGTCAGCAAATGCTAACCATTCTTTTCAAAGCAACACTTTGGTCTTGAATCTTACCTATGGGAGAAAAACAAGTTCTCATACTTTATTCATTTTTTTCTAGCCTTAGTAGAGTGTACACTTTGTATTATAGACAACACACGTTGGACTACCAAATCCGATAGTACAACAAAGTGAGGAGGTAGTGCAAATGGACCTGGTGTTTTAGTGGGCATCCTTGTGATTCTGCTCACCTGTCAAATCCTCGACTCCTCGTGATCCATCCGCACCCCTACCTTTTAAGTGGGCTGTGTGCCACTCTACGTGCATATGCACAATGCACCCTTATTTCAACCATATTTCTGCTTAAAATCATTTAGCGGAAAGCTTGTGGTCTGAGTGTGCATTCTGTTTCCCCAAGTACAGACATCATAGGGTACCTTTATTAGTGAGAAAATAAACAGATGTCCAGCAGCGAAGAGGCCTCCCCTGATGATGTATGGGGTGCTCAGGCAAGAGTCATGCCTGTACTTCAAGCCCATCTGTTTTCTCTGTTCACCTCCTGAGTACTGTCCCCTTGTGGTTTGCATCATTCCCCAAGACTAGCCAACTCCAACCCTCCTCAATTCACTCGTTCAATAGCTGTCTTATTTAAACACACTCCCTCTCTCTTTGGGTGCCAGATGTGAAGTTTCAAGGCAGCAGAGGCCAGGCTGGCTAGTGCTGTGACACCTGCTTTAGCAGGCAAGCCAGTCAGCTGCTGCGTCTGATGATGTTGGCCCCCTTTCATGGACAGCATGAGGATTTCACCCCACCAAGTACACACACAGGCAGCTGAGAGAGCCTCATAAATTATGGTTGTGTTTGTTTACTTCGGCCAAACAGCGTGGTGTAGTGGAAAGAGCTGTGTAGTTGGAAGCAGAAGGTGTGTGTGGGTTTGAGTGCTCCCTGGTTGTGATTTTTGTCTACACAGCACCTCTTTCTTATCACTAACTATCTAAGCCAGAATCTAGCTGTTTTGTTTATCTGATAATCAGCCATCTCCTCTGTGATATAAGTTCTAAGAAGTCAGGGACTGTCTTGTCCATCACTCTATCTCTAGCACCTAGGACAGTGCCTGGAATGTAGTAGACTCTTAGAAAGCATGCATTCAGTGGATGAAAAAGTGTTTATTGAGTGAATGTCTCATCTACTCCCTGGCCCTGTGATCCTGGGAAAGTCATTTATGTTCTCTGGGCTTTAGTTTTGTCAACTCTCAAATGAAGGCATAGAATTCCACCACTGATGCTCTTAAGAGTCTAAGAATTCATTAGTGTAATAAATTACCTTGTGTTGCAGGGTTGGGTGTCCTGCCAAGCCCAACAAACACACAGTCACAAGTCAGAAGCAAAGCCTGCCCTCATGGAGTTTTGAAAGGGAGAGACAACCAAATAATGACATAAACAAATAGTGAATGACCTTTGTGATCAGCTTTGTGAAGGATCTAAATGGGCACTGGAAGAGGACCCTGGACAGAAGCTGAGCCATTTTGGTGTCATCAGGGAGGATTTCCTGGTCAAAGGAACGTTTAAGCTCCGATCTTTCAGGTAAGTAGGAGTTGGCCAGGCAAAAGGGGTGCAAGATTTCAGGCAGAGGGAGAAGTTAGCCAACAGGAGGCAGTGCCCAGGGTGAGGCTAGAAAGGTAGAACCTTGTAGGCTGTGGTAAGGACTTTGTCATTCTAAAGGCAAAGGGCCGGATCGAAAGCACTTCCTGTGGTGACAGAGAAACCTTGCTAGTACAGACAAAAGGGGAAGCTGGACGCTTGTTACCCGTCTGTCAGAGGTGCACAGGGCTGGAGGCAGGCCCAGGCAGGTTAGGGGACTTACCAAGACCGTCAGGCAAGTAGTGGCAGAACTTGACCTCCAGAATCTGATCCCCACCTATCAGTACTCTAATCACATGACAGAGGTAAGAGCTGGTTTTTTTCCCCTTCAGATCCCCCAGATGGCCAATTTCTGGATCTAAATGCCCTGTAGTAATAACTCTCATCTAAAAATTGAGTAACTCTGGCAAATCTGATAGAGACAAATCCCTCCCGAGCGCTGTGCTTGCATTTTGGGTGACTACAACCAAATCTCTGAAGCATTTTAGATCGTTTTTAGAATAGATTCATAGGAATAGAATTAGTGCATCAAAGGATATCAGTATTTAAGAAACACTAAATATATATAGCCAAATTGTACCCTCCACCACCACAAAGCATGCATCAGTTTTAAGTTTACCATCAGTGCAGTGAGAATGATTTGCTTCAAGTGATAGAGACCAAATATAATTCAAGCAAAACTTATTTTGTTTATTTAAAGACAGGAAGTGTAACCTGAAGGGTAACTCTACAGATGAACCTGTAGAGACAGTGCCCAAGGGAGGCAGGGGAAGGGCACAAGCCTCACCCAGGGTCGGATGGTCAATGTGGGGAGGCATCGCTTGTGTATGTAGTTGCTGACACTTGTACCTTGACATGCTTCTTGGAGGCTTCAGAGGGGTCTACAAAGCTAATACGACTCTGCAGTACGACTCTGCAGATTGACAGCCTTAGAAGTTGGGGACTGTGCTGTGGCGTATTGGGTAAAGCCTCCGCCTGCAGTGCCTGCAGTGCCGGCATCCCATATGGGCACCAGTTCGAGTCCCAGCTGCTCCACTTCCAATCCAGCTCTGGTGTGGCCTGGGAAAGCAGTAGAAGATGGCCCAAGTCCTTGGGTGCCTGCACCAGCTCCTGGCTGGCTCAGCTCTGGCCTTTGCGGCCAACTGGGGAATGAAACAGCAGAATGGAAGACCTCTCTCTCTTTCTTTTTTGTTTTATTTATTATTTATTTTTATTTTTGACAGGCAGAGTGGACAGTGAGAGAGAGACAGAGAGAAAGGTCTTCCTTTGTTGTTGGTTCATCCTCCAATGGCCGCTCCGGCCGGCGCGCTGTGGCCGGCACACCACACTGATCCAAAGCCAGGAGCTGGCCAGCGCTGTGGCTCAACAGGCTAATCCTCCACCTTGCGGCGCCGGCACACCGGGTTCTAGTCCCGGTCGGGGCGCCGGATTCTGTCCCGGTTGCCCCTCTTCCAGGCCAGCCCTCTGCTGTGGCCCAGGAGTGCAGTGGAGGATGGCCCAAGTTCTTGGGCCCTGCACTCCATGGGAGACCAGGATAAGCACCTAGCACCTGGCTCCTGCCATCGGATCAGCGCGGTGCGCCGGCCACAGTGCGCCGGCCGCGGCAGCCATTGGAGGATGAACCAACGGCAAAGGAAGACCTTTCTCTCTGTCTCTCTCTCTCACTGTCCACTCTGCCTGTCACAAAAAAAAGAAAAAAGAAAAAAAAACAAAGCCAGGAGCCAGGTGCTTCTCCTGGTCTCCCATGGGGTGCAGGGCCCAAGCACTTGGGCCATCCTCCACTGCACTCCCTGGCCACAGCAGAGAGCTGGCCTGGAAGAGAGGCAACCGGGACAGAATCCAGTGCCTCAACGGGGACTAGAACCCAGTGTACCGGTGCCACAAGGCGGAGGATTAGCCTGTTGAGCCATGGCGCCGGCCTCTCTCTTTCTCTCTCTGCTTCTGCCTCTCTGTAACTCTGTCTTTCAAATAAATAAATCTTTAAAAAAAAAAAAAAAGCAGCCAAGAAGGAAGGAAACTCCTCTCTGGTAGAAGCAGAGTTGAACACTTGGTGAATTAGCACTGCCCTCAGGGTCGGTGGAGTATCTGCTGTTATCCTCACCCTTGACTTGTCCTGAGGGCTGGTGGGGTGGGTGCTTTGCACAGCAGAGTCACTGCTGCAGGTCTGTTTCAGAGCCAAACTGAGTTTTCAGTAAGTTGTTAGTTCAGTCAGTAGCGAATGTATGAGGCAGTGGAAATAAAGTGAGGTTAAAGTGGTTCATGCTTCCACAGAGGTTGTAGTCTAGTGAGGGTTACTCACAGGTAAGTAAGAAATTACTGTCAATTAAGAGTATGGCTATGAGAGAGAAATACAGGGAGTTAGGGAAGTATATAGCAGGCGCTCCAGGTACAGACTTGACAGGTATGGGAAGGCAGCAGCATTAATTCCAGTGAACGCAGGGACTGTATGTGTCTTGTTTGCTGGGGCACACAAGTACCTGGTACATGATGGCTTCTCCGTAAACATTTTATAAAGGAATGAATGAAAGGGCGAGTGAATAAGGTGACATCTGCATTGGTGAGTCCTTTAAGCATAGGAAGAATGCTTCACACAGACATAAAGGCCTTCTTGGATTATGAATGTTTTTCACTGTGGCTAAAGCAAAATCAAAGAAGCTCTGAGTGGCAAGATTCAAGGCTGAAGAGGTGGAATGAGGTCAGGTCACAGATGGTCTTATAAGCCCTATTGGGAAGTTGGGGGTGGGGGGTGTGGATATTTGGTGTAGCAATTAAGTCATATCCCATACCCCAATGCCTGATTCAAGTCCTGGCTAACTTGCTTCTGATCCAGCTTTATGCTAACGCATACCCTGGGGGCATTAGATAATGGCTCAAATAGATAGGTCCATGCTATGGAACTCAAGGCTCCTGAACCTGCCCTGGCTTTTGGGAATGAACAAGTGGGTAGAAGATACCATGCTGTCTCTCTGCCTTTCAAATAAGATGAAAATAAGTTGAAAAGTTTTTAAAGAAGTTTGGGTTTTTTCTTGGAGGAGAAGCCAGGGAAAGTATTAAGCAAGTGGTAGAATTTGATGATAAAGACGAGAATGGTGGTTACTGTGTATCACCGATATACCAGAGGCTTTACATGTATTACCTTTTAGTTTCAGAACAACTCTGCAGGCAGGTGTGTGTTATCTACTTTTCTGCAGACAAGATTATACACTTTACCTAAGATCAAATACATCTAGCATTGAAACCCAGGCCTTTTGACACTCCAAAGCCTATGTATCCTTTCTGCTGCTGCCCACTGCCTCCCTTGCACTTGATTCTCTCACTTTCATGTTGTTGACAGTGAGTGGCCTTCACCTGATGTTTGGCTATAAGTACACTGTCCATTATCATGTCCAGGTGGCCAGGACAGCTCAGGGCTTACAGACTGTGCCATTATGGCTGCCCTTGTGCTGTGTGGGATGGTGAGAGCTTCTGGTTTCAGATAACAGTTCTCCTGTCTGTTGATCTCTTGCTAGCCTTTTTTTAAAAAATATTTATTTATTCATTTGAAAGGCAGAGTTACAGAGAAAGGGAGAAACAAAGAAAATCTTCCATCTGCTGGTTCACTCCCTGCAACAGCTGGGGCTGGACTAGGCAGGAGTCAGGAACTCTATCCTGGTCTTGCACATGGGTGGCAGGAGCCCCAGCACTTGGGCCATCTTCTGCTGCCTTCCCAGACACGTTAGCAGGAAGCCAAATCAAAAGCAGAGCAGCCAGGACTTGAACTGGTGCTCCGATATGGGATGCTGGCGCTACAAGCAATGGCATAACTCACTGCACCACAATGCTTTTTTTTTTTTTTTAAGATTTATTTATTTATTTGAAAGGCAGAGTTGCAGAGGCAGAGGCAGAGAGAGAGGTCTTCCATTCAATGGTTCACTCCTCAAATGGCTGCAATAGCCAGAGCTGGGCTGATCCAAAGCCAGGATCCTGGAGCTTCTTTTGGGTCTCCCACATGGGTGCAGGGGCCCAAGGACTTGGGCCATCTTCTACTGCTTCCCTGGGCCATAGCAGAGAGGTGGGTAGGAAGTGGAGCAGCCAGGTCTTGAACCAGTGCCCATATGGGATGCTGGCACTGCAAGCGGCAGCTTTACCTGCTATGGCACAGCACCGGCCTCCCACAATGTCTTTTTTTTTTTTTTTTGACAGGCAGAGTGGACAGTGAGAGAGAGACAGAGAGAAAGGTCTTCCTTTACCGTTGGTTTACCCTCCAATGGCCTCTGCAGCTGGCGTGCTGTGGCCGGCGCACTGCGCTGATCTGAAGCCAGGAGCCAAGTGCTTCTCCTGGTCTCCCATGGGGTGCAGGGCCCAAGCACTTGGGCCATCCTCCACTACACTCCTGGGCCACAGCAGAGAGCTGGCCTGGAAGAGGGGCAACCGGGACCGAATCCGGTGCCCCGACCAGGACTAGAACCCGGTGTGCCGCTGCCGCAGGTGGAGGATTAGCCTATTGAGCTTCTGTGCCGGCCACACAATGTCTTTTTAATTCCCTTTGCCTGATACAGATTTTAACACACTGTAACATAATGCCAAGTAATAAACAGCAGTCTTTCATGGCACTTCTGAAATGCTCCAGGCACTAATTTCAAGAATTCAGACATTATTTATTTTTATTTGAACTATATTTTAAAGTAGATATTATCAGTCTGATTTTGACATGGGAAAAGTTGAGGCTCAGAGAAGTTAAGAACTGTGTTGCTCAAGCTAATACAGTGAACAAGTGACTTTAAGTAGAGGGATTTCTGCTTCTGGTCAGGCAGAGTACCTGGTACTAAGCAGACCTCGAACATAAACAACATGTGAATGGACTATACGTGGAGAGGATGTGTGAAATAGTTGTTTTCCTACATTGGGTGACAGGCAGAATAGGGATAAGGTTCTTCTAGAAAGAATACAAATGAGATGTGCCGCACTGTCACCCAATGTAGAGGCATTTCCTAGACCCTGTTGCAGGAAAGGGGACACCAAAGCATGAGTTCTGCTTAGACGGGAGGTTAGGGCCACTGAGACAGCTGAAATGTGCCAGGCAGCGTTTCAGAGACACTGGAGCTGCACAGAAAAGGAGCCTAGAAATACGCACGGGTGTCCCTTTCACGCCCTTGGGTGGCACTACTGGAGAACTGGGAGCTCAACTACTGCTCTTGCCTGCAGAGAACTGAGACAGGTTGGAGTTCTAAATGACCAGAATACAGAGAGCTCTCAGGAAGGCAATGGCCTAGCTCAAGAGTAAAGGCTACTCCAGATCCACCTCAACAGAACTTATACACGAACCTCAAAAGGACCAAGCTCGTCCACAAGTAAACTGTCTGCCAGAGAAGAAACCATGAAGGCAAATGACCAAATCCAGACACCCCAAATGTAACATAATGATAATGCCCAGCATAAAATAAAATATTAACACACAGGCAAAGAAGCAGGAAAACGTGGCCCTTAATCACAAGAAAAATCATTTACCAGAAACACTCTTAAATGACATAAATGTTGGAATTAGCAGACAAGGAGTTTAAATGTTATATGTATATTCAAGGCTTTAGAGAAAAGCATAAACATAATGAGGAAAAACAGATTTTCAAGAGACAAATAAGATTTTAAAAACAAATAGAAATTAAAGAATTGAAAAGTAAAATTTTATTTAAAAAATTTTTAAATATTTTATTTATTTATTTGAGAGGTAGTTACAGACATTGAGAAGGAGAGACAGAGAGAGAGGTCTTCCATCCGCTGGTTCACTCCCAAAATGGCCACAATGGCCGGAGCTGTGCCGATCCGAAGCCAGAAGCCAGAAGCTCCTGGTCTCCCAAGTGCCTGGGCCATCTTGTTTTTCCAGGCCATAGCAGAGAGCTGGATCAGAAGAGAAGCAGCCAGGACTAGAATTGGTGCCCATATGGAATGCTGGCACTACAGGCAGACGCTTAACCTACTGTGCCGCAGTGCCAGCCCCACAAAAAAAAGTAAAATTTAAAAAAAAAATCACTCCTTGATCAATAGATTCAGTGCAATCCCAATCAAAATCCCAGGAAGACATTTGTGGACATCAGTAAACTGATTCTAAAGTGTGTAAGACCCAGAATAGCCTGCACAATATTGAAGGAGAAGAACAAAGTCTGTGCTGGTCAGCTTTTTGTCTATAATACCCAAGAGAAAGTATTTATGAAGAAGTTTGTGGACTGCAATAGAGTCCAGCTTGAGATCCACATCAATACAGCCCGCTGATTATTATTTTTTATTTGACAGGTAGAGTTATAGACTCTATAGTGAGAGAGAGAGAGAGACAGAAAGGTCTTCCTTCTGTTGGTTCACCCCCTAAAAGTCCGCTGATTATTGACAAAGGAGCCAAGGCAGCGCAGTGGAGGAGAGTGATGTGTGTTTAACAAATGGGGCTGGAACAACTGACCATCCATATGGCCATCCATATTAAAAGACATTAGACATAGGCCTTCCATCCTCCACAAAAATAACCCTGAATGTAAAACATAAAACTAGAAACCTCCTAGAGGATAGCAGGGGAAAACCTATGACCTTGGATTTGAGGATGACTTTTTAGATAGCACATCAGAGGCAAGACCCATAAAAGAAAGAATTGATAAGCTGGACTTCATCATAATTAAAAAATCTGCTCTGGAAAAGACACTGTGAAAAGAATGAGGAGGCAAGCCACCGAATGGAAGAAAATATTTGCAAATGACTGATAAAAGATTATTATGCAAAATACATAAAGAACTCTCAAAACTCAACAATAAGAAAACAAGCGCATTAAAAAAAATAAATAAACCAAGGTCTTGAACAAGCAACTCACTGCAGGGACAGACCAATGCTCAACATCATATGTCACTGGGAAGTTACAAGTTAAGACAATGATGAGATTCTCCTTCACACCTATTAAAGTAGCAAAAACCCAAACACTGACAATACCAGTGCTGGCAAGGATGTGGCACTGTCAATCATTACTGCCGGCAACAAAATGGTATAGCCCCTTTCAGAGATAACATGATAGTTTCTTATAAAACCTAACACACTCTTACCATAACAGTTCAACAGTCACATTCCCAGGTATTTACTCAAAGGAGTTGAAAAAAATGTCCACACAAAAATTTGCACACAGGTACTTGTAGCCAAAAATTTGGAAGCAAACAAGATGTCCTTGGGTTGGTAAATGGAGAAATAAACTGCAGAACATCCAGACAATGGAGTATTGTTCCACGCTGATAAGAAATGAGCTAACCAACCAGGAAAAGACATAGAGGAGACTTACATGCATACAGATGCCCCTTGACTTACTGTGGGTTATGTTTTTGATAAACCCATTGTACACTGGAAATATCAGAAGTAAAAAATGCATGTAATACCTAGCCTAGCAAACATTATAGTTTAGCCTAACGCATCTTCAATTTGCTCAGAATATTTACGTTAGCCTACAGTTGGGCAAAGTCATGTAACACAAAGCCTGATTCATAAAAGTGTCGAATATGTTACATGATTCATTGAAAATACTGTACTGAAAGTGGATAGCAGAATGGTCCTGTGGGTATGTTTTTATACCACCATAAAGTTAAAAAAAAAAAAACCCAAGTCAAAACATCCTAAATTGGGGACAGTCTGCACTACTATGTGAAAGAAGCCACGGTGAAAAGGCTGCCTAGTGCCTGCATCCAACTGTGTGACAGTCTGAGCAAGGCAGAAAGCAAGCAGTTGCTCTCAGGGTTAGGAGAGTTGATAGATGAATAGACAGAGCACAGAGGATTTTTTTAGGGCGATGAAATTACTCTCTGATACTGTGATGGTGGATACAAGTCATTATAGATTTGTCAGAGTTAATACAATGTATATCACCAACAGGGAGCCTTAATGTCAATATTGGGTGTTAATGCTGCATCACGGAGGCTCACTGATTCTGACAATGTGTTAGGCTGGTGCAGAATTTTGATAGCAGGAAAGCTATATGTACATGGATGCAGGTACGTGGGAAATCTGTACCATCTGCTCGATTTTGCCATGAACCTAATACTGATGGTTAAAAAAAAAAAAGTCCACTTTTAAAAATTTACTGGATAACATCAATAGCAAATTGGACACTGCTAAGGAAAAGACTCATGACTTTGAAGACATAGAAGTAGAAACTCTGAAAATGAAATCACAGAGAGGAAATAAGGCTTTAAGTGAGGGCCAGCATTGTGGTACAGCAAGCTAGCTGTCACTTGCAGTGAGTCCCAGCTGTTTTGCTTCTGATCCAACTCCCTGCTAATGCACCTGGGAAAGCATCTGAGGATGGCCAAAGAGCTTGGGTCCCTGCAGCCATGTAGGAGACCCAGATGGAGTTCTGGGTTCCTGGCTTCAACCTGGCCCAGCTTTGACCACTGCAACCATTTGGGGAGTCAATCAGCAGATGGAAGGTCTCTCTCTCTTTCAAATAAATAAATATTTTTTTTTTAGTATGTAGCTAAAAAGTGTGTAGCTGGGGCCAGCGCTGTAGCGTAGTGGATAAAGCCACCATCTGCAGTGCCAGCATTCCATATTGACGCTGGTTCAAGTCCCAGCTGCTTCTCTTCTGATCTGGCTCTCGGCTGTGGCCTGGGAAAGCAGTAGAAGATGGCCCAAGTGCTTGGGCCCCTGCACCCATGTGGGAGACCCAGAAGAAGCTCCTGGCTCCTGGCTTCAGATCAGCCCAGCTCCAGCTATTGCGGCCATTTGGGGAGTGAACCAGTAGATGGAAGACCTCCCTCTCTTTCTTTCTGCCTCTGTAAATCTGTCTTTCAAATAAATAAATAAATATTTCTTAAAAGTATGTAGCCACCTTGGGTGTTGAGGGCCATCCACTTGTGTTCCATACCAACAGACGACCAGTTAAGTTCCACATAGGAGATACAGCTGGTCGGGAGAAATTTGGTGAGCTGAGAGATCACTATTGCATCTGACTGCAGTGTGCTGGTAGTACTTGCTCTAACACAGAGAATCATGGACAAGAAACAGGCATAGAGGTCTGGTTGGTACAAATGCACCATCATCCCCACTGTGTTGTGTGGCAACAAAATGAATATTAAGGAAAAGAAAGTGGAGGCAAGATCTCTTCTCAACAAGGAGTATGCCATTTCTGCTCAAATTAACAGCAGCTTTGGAAAATCCTTCCTGTGGCTCGCTAGAAAATGCATTGGAGAACCTCGTGTGGAGTTTGTCACCCCACTGAGTGTGCTGTGGCCCCAGCTTTCACAACGTGATACAAGCAAGATTCAGAAGCTGGATAACTGCTGTCCAGATGAGGATGGGGACTTGTGGGGAAATGCCGCCGGAGTCCAGTTTTATGACAAGGCCTTAACAACACTGGCAGTGGCACAGCGTTTGTGCCATCCTGTTATCTGGTTGGACAGAACACGGCTTCATCTTTGGGGTGCTGAAGGAGGTGAGTGGGCTTCAGAGGGAATGTGGCAGTTTGAAAAACACCTTTTATTTCTGGGACCTGTGTATGTAGCTGTTTTGGAATGTAGTTTTTTTTCTTCTTCAGTTTCAAGTATATTTCCCAGCACAGTGTTTGGTGGTAGAAACTCGTTTGTTATAGTTATTCCCACACCTTTTCATTAGAATCAGAATAAGGTTGTATTTCAAACATCATTTAAAAGCAACTGTTAATAGTAAAAATAATCAGGTATTGTGAATTCCATAACAATAGTAGAAATAAAATGTCACAAAACTAGCACATAGTATGGGAGGAAGAAATAGGAAAGTCTAATCTTGTGCAGTTTTTTTTTAAAGATTTTATTTATTTTATTTAAAAGAGTTACACAGAGAGAGGAGAGGCAGAAGTCTTCCATCTGATGGTTCACTCCCCAATTGGCTGCAACGGCCAGAGCTGCGCTGATCTGAAGCCAGGATCTAGGAGCTTCTTCCGGGTCTCTCCACATGGGTGCAGGGGCCCAAAGGACTTGGACCATCTTCTGTTACTTTCTCAGGCCATAATAGAGAGCTGGAATGAACTAGAACTGGAATCCATGTGGGATGCCACCACTTCAGCCAGGGCGTTAACCACTTCAGCCAGGGCGTTAACCACAGCGCCGGCCCCTTGTGCAGTTCTTATGTTATTTTGGGGGTAATATGATATTATTTAAAAATGAACTATTATTGTTAACTTGATAGTGACCATTAAAAACTACAATTACAAAACTCAAAAGTATAGCTAATAGGTCAATAGTGGAGATGAAATGGAATACTAAACAAATACTCAAAGAATGTTGGAAAAAAAGAACCAAGAATAAATAAGTGGGAATCAATGGAAAGCACTAGGAAGATGGTGGACTTAACCTAGCAGGATCAACATCCAATGAAAATGGATGAAGCACTTCAGTTAAAAGGTGGGAATTGACAGATTGGATTTTTTTTAAAAGCTAGATTCAAACATACTATTCACAAGAGATCATGTTAAAAATAAAGATGGACATAGGGTAAAAGTAATAGTATAGAAAAAGATAAGACCATGTACACATAAATCATAAGAAACCTGGAGCAGCTATCTGATGGAGTGGATGGATTTCAGGACAAGGAGTATTACCAGATATAGAGGGATGTGTTTCTTAATCAGAATCAAAGATGGGCATCGTGGCACTGCTTGGGATGCCCACATCCCATACAAGCGTTCCAGTTCAGACTGGCTCTTCCACTTCTAATCCAGCTTCCTGCTAAAGCATCCTGGGAGACAGTGGGTGATGACTCAAGTCTTAGGCCCCTACCACCACTTAGGAGACCCAGAGGGGGTTCTGGACTCCTGGTATTGTGGGCATTTGGGGAGTGAACCAGAAGATGGAAGATTTCTCTCTCTCTCTCTCTCTCTCTCTCTCTCTCTCTCTCTCTCTCCCCCCCCCCTTCAAGTAGATGAAAATAAATAAACTGCTTTTTTAAAAAGGAAGGGAATCAGTTCATCAAGAAGATACAATATTCCTAAATGTGCCTATGCTTAATAATGTGAAATAAAAATTGACTAAAATAAAGAAGAAATAATTAAATACACATTTTAGAAGGCTATCAAATGATGAGAGCAGGACTTTTGGAATAGTAGAGTAAGGAGCTTGGAAAAATTCTCTTCAAAAAAAATCAAAAGACCAAAATGTTAAAACTGGAAAAAACCAAAATTGACCAAAGTCCGACAACAAATTGAGAAGCATTTATTCATGAAAAACTGCTGAACTTCGGTTGAGAACAGTGGGAGTCTGTGGTGTTTTAGCCTGGGGCTGCTTCCAACCCTCTTCCTCCCACAATCCCCTACCCCAACTCAGTCACCATGGTAATTGTTCTACAGGGAGAGGCAAGTCATGAAAAACTGAAGCTTCGCTATGGGAAGGGACTCACTTTGGAGCAGAGCTTGAAAACACTGCATGACCACAGGGTATTGAAAGAAAGAAATCTCAGTGAAAAAACAAAAATAGGGAATAGTAGAAAAACAAAAATATGCAATACCAACAGCCCAGCTAACCTTAGGTTGTATAAGTAAGAGACCAGAGAGATACAGAGGAGATGGCCATGATGCACCTTGATAAGCTCCCACATGTCCTTGGCAAAGCAAATGTGCAGGAAAAAGCAGAGTTCCTTAGCTATCTTCATATTCCTGGTAAAAGTTGAGGTCATGCAAATAGGTAGAAGGGATGTGAGAGTGCACAAGAAAAAGCCAGTGCTGGTGAAGATTTGTCAACTGAATGAATATTGGTGCAACCACCAGCCCGCACATGGATTCAAGATAGGATCCCTGCAGAATATGGAAGTTCTACTGACTCAAGGCATTTGAGCATAATCTCTGACCAGTCTTTGACCAGTAAGCAATGCTGACATGGGTACAATCTCTGGGAAGCAAAACCTAAAAATAAAGATGAAAATTTCAAAACCAAAACATAAAGTGAGAGAGACACCAATGGTCCCACATCAAGGCTGCACAGATTGAGTCCAGGCAAGTTACTAACAAATGCAACAGCAACTCCTAGGGGGGGAAGTATCAGACTCCATAATCACTAGAATATTATCTAAAATATCCAATTTCAACTAAACACTGAGAAATGCAAAGAAATAGGAAACTATGACCTATTTTGGGGGGAAAAAGCAATTAATAAAATACAACAAATTTCACCTGAGTGACATGTACAGAATGCCATATCTAAACTGCAAAACACCTGTTCTTTTCAGATACACATGCGAGATCAATCGTGTATTTTTTTAAAGAATTATTTTATTTATTTGAAACACAGAGTTACAGAGAGAGGTAGAGCTAGAGAGAGAGAGGTCTTCCATCCAATGGTTCACTCCCCAGATGGCTGCAATGGCCAGAGTTGAGCTTATCCGAAGCCAAGAGCCAGGAGCTTCTTCCAGGTCTCCCACGTGGGCACAGGGGCCCAAGAACTTGGGTCATCTGCTGCTGCTTTCCCGGCCCATAGCTGGGATCAGAAGAGGAGCAGCTGGGACTTGAACCAGCGCCCATATGGTATACCAGTGCTGCAGGCTGGTGCTTTAACCCATGGCACCACAGCGCCAGCCCCAAATCATGTGTATTTTTATAAAATTCAGCACCTGAATTTGATGAAAAGAACTTTCCAAAAACTAGGCATAGAAGAAAACATCCGCAACCTGCTAAGTGGAACCCATGAGAAACCAAACATCACATGTCATATTTCATGGTACAGTATTGAACACTTTCCCACTAAGTTTGGGAAGTCAGTGGTATCTGCTGTCATCAGTTCTTCCAATATTATGTTACTGGAGGTCATAGTCAATGCAATACACAATAAAAGTAAAAGGCATACAGATTGAAAGGTAGAAGTAAAATTATTTTTATTTTCAAAGAACGTAATCATATATGTGGAAAAGTTTAAGAAGTCTACGCCCAAAAACCTAATAGTGCCAATAAATGATTGACAGAATATAAGATCAATATACAAGAATCAATTGTACTTCATATACTAGCAATATGCAATTGGAAAACAGAAAAATTTAAAAGCATTTAATAGCACTGAAGACATAAAATGGTTAAGGATATATTTATCAAAATATGTACAAGATCTCTATGCTAAAAACTATAAAACACTGATAGAAATGAAAGCAATTATATTAATGGAGAAATATGCCATGATCATGGATTAGCAGAATGCAATACTGTTAACTTATCAATTCTCCCCAGGTGAACCAATAGGTTATGAGCAATACCAGTCAAATTTCCAGCAAGGTTTTTGGTAGAAATTGACAATTTGGCCATCAAATTTATAAAAAAATGCAAAAGATGTAGAATAATGTAGTCTTAGAACAGAAGTGAAGAACTTGCATTACCTCATTTCCAAACATACAATAATGCTGTAGTATTTGAGACAGTGCAGTATTGGGAAATAGAAAATTTTAAAAAATGAGTAGGAAAGCCACAGACTTGGAATGAAGATTCAATATATATACATCTCTATATCTATCTATCTATCTACCTACCTACCTACCTACCTACCTATCATCTATCTATCCATCTATCACTATATATTTGTCAAAAAGTTCTACCCAGAATATCTTAACTCTTATAGCTCAACATTAATAAGACCTGGTTAAAAATACATTTTAGATAAACAAAAGATATTAATAGATACTGTATAAAGGAAGATATATAAATGGCCAATGAACACATGAAAGTGTGATATCATTATTCATCAGCAAAATGTAAATGAAAATGACGCTGAGATATCATGACATGCCCATTAGATGACAGAAATAAAAAAGACTGACAACACCTACTGTGGCAAGGATGTAAAATAAAACTCATGTGAAGTGCGAAGTGATGCAACCACTTTGAAAATTTATCTGGAACTTTCTCACAAAGCTAACACGTGCCTACTAAATGATCCAGCAATGCCACTTGTAAATATTTACCCAAGATTTTTAAAACAGGTGTCCAAATGAAGACTTGTATACTGGTATTCATAGTAGCTTTATTTCAAAACTGGAAACCACCCAAATATCTTATAAACAGGTGAATGGATATACAAACTGCAGTATATTCATATAATGGAAGCCAAATCATTAGTAAAAAAAATAAATTCTACCAAATATTTAAAGAATTATAAAATATCTTCAAAAAGTTCACTGAGGGCCCAGTGCTGTGGCTCAGTGGGTTAACACCTTGGCCTGAAGCTCTGGCGTCCCATATGGGCACCAGTTCTAGTCTCAGATGCTCCATTTCTGATCCAGTTCTCTGCTGTGGCCTGGGATAGCAGAAGAAGATGGCCCAAGTCCTTGGGCCCCTGCACCCGCATGGGAGACCTGGAAGAAGCTCCTGGCTCCTGGCTTCGGATCGGCATAGCTCCAGCCGTTGCAGCCATCTGGGGAGTGAACCATTGGATGGAAGACCCCCCTCTCTCTCTGGAACTTTGAATATCAAATAAGTAAATAAATACATCTTTTTTAAAAATTACAGATTTTGGATAATAGATGAAAAAATCCTCAACAAAATGTTACTATACTGAATCCATTGACATATAAAAATAATTTTCCACTATGACAAAGAGAGATTTATCCTAGGAATGTAAGGTTGTTTAATATGTGAAAATTGGTTAGGCCGGCGCCGTGGCTCAACAGGCTAATCCTCCGCCTTGCAGCGCCGGCACACCGGGTTCTAGTCCCGGTCAGAGCGCCGGATTCTGTCCCGGTTGCCCCTCTGCCAGGCCAGCCCTCTGCTGTGGCCCGGGAGTGCAGTGGAGGATGGCCCAGGTGCTTGGGCCCTGCACCCCATGGGAGACCAGGAAAAAGCACCTAGCACCTGGCTCCTGCCATCGGATGAGCGCGGTGCGCCGGCCGCGGCAGCCATTGGAGGGTGAACCAGCGGCAAAGGAAGACCTTTCTCTCTGTCTCTCTGTCTCTCTCACTGTCCACTCTGCCTGTCAGAAAAAAAAAAAAAAGAAAAAAAAAAGAAAGAAAATTGGTTAAAGTAATACCCTTATTGGTAGAATAATAGACCAAAAAAAAAAAAAAAAGAAAAATACATGGTAATCCGAGTTGTCAGAAAAAGCATTTGACAAAATCAGCACCCTTTCATATTAAAAAAGAAAAACCATTCCCAAGAAGCTGAGGAATAGATAGGAAGTACCTCACCCCTGTAAAGGGCATACATGAAAGCCCACAGCTGACATCGCGCTTAATGGTGACAGGCTGAAAGCTTTCCCCGCGAGATCAGGACTAGGATGTCTGCTCAGACTATTTCAGTTTAGCATTGCATTAGAGGTTCTAGCCAAGGCAATTAGACAGGAAAAATAAATAAATGGGTTCACTGGAACAAAGTAAAACTATCTCTATATACAGATGACATAATCTCCTATACAGAAAATTCTAAGGAATCCACTAAAAAATTAAGCCGAATAAGTTCAGCAAGGTTTCAGGATATAAGGTTAATATTAAAAATCAATTATGCCGGCACCATAGTTCAACAGACTAATCCTCCGCCTTGTGGCGCCGGCACACTGGGTTCTAGTCCCGGTCGGGGCGCCAGATTCTGTCCCGGTTGCCCCTCTTCCAGGCCAGCCCTCTGCTGTGGCCCGGGAGTGCAATGGAGGATGGCCCAAGTGCTTGGGCCCTGCACCCGCAGGGAGACCAGGAGAAGCACCTGGCTCCTGCCTTTGGATCAGCGCAGTGCGCCGGCTGTGGCAGCCATTGGAGGGTGAACCAATGGCAAAAGGAAGACCTTTCTCTCTGTCTCTCTCTCTCACTGTCCACTCTGCCTGTCAAAAAAGAAAAAGAAAAAAATCAATTATGTCTCTGCAGACTAGAAATAAGCAACCTGAAAATGAAATTAGGAAATCCATTTTAAAGTATCAAGAAAACAAAAACACCCAGGAGTAAATTTAACAAAAGAAGTGCAAATTTTAATTGTGAAATCCGGAAACAGACAGACAGTAACAAATGTTGACAAGAATATCGATATCTTACTGGTGGAAGTGTAAAATGGTGTAGACACTTTGGAAAACTGTTTGGCATTTCTTCTAAATGTTAACTGTAGCGGCAGTCATTTGGCCTAGCAGTTAAGAAGCAGTTGAAATGTCCATGTCCCGTATCAAAGTGCCTGGCTTTGTCATCTGGCTCCAACTCCTGACTCCAGCTTCCTGCTAATGCCAACCCAGGGAGGCAGTAGATGGCTCAAGTCCTTGGGTTCCTATCACCCATGTGGGAGACCCAGATTGAGCTCCTACCCCCTAGTTTTGGCCCAGCCCAGACCTGGCCTTGTAGGCATTTGGGGAGTGAACCAGCAGAGAGGAACATTGTATCTGTTTGTGTCTGTCTCTCTACTTCTGAAATAAATATTTTTTTAAATGTTAAAGATAGAGTTACCACATGACTCAGAAATTCCACTCCTAGGGGATGTAACCAAAAGAGACAAAACATGTGAGGGCACTTTAAAAAGTTTATGGAAAATGGAATCAAAAGACAATGTGTGGGTGTTCCCTGGACTCTGAAGACCCCTCATACATGTACACAAAGGCTTACACACAAGTGTTCCTCGCAGCCTTACTCACAACAGCCCCCACATGGAAACAACCCAAATGTCCCTCACTTGATGAGTGCATAATAGAACGTGGTGGAGCCATACACGGCAGTGTTATTCAGCCCTGAAAGGGAGTGAAACACCCATACGAGCTACAGCATGGATGGACCTTGCTAATTCTGCTAACTGCAAGGAGTCAGACACTACCACTACATAGCATTGGGATGCAGAGCAGACTGGAAAGGTTTAGCACGGTACTGGCTGCATGAATAAGAGAGCGGCTGTTCACTCATGCCCAGGACCTGGCCAATGGGACTGAGAAGGCGAAGAAGTTAGACTGCAGCACCGCTGGGTTTTCTGTGCTGAGTGAAGGGCAGAGGCCTGCAGCAGTTAGGAGGTACTGGGGGGGGGGGGGGGGCTTGGGGGAAATATATTGAGTTTTTATTTTTGCCTTGATCTTGTCTTTTAGACAGATGCTGGCCACTCAGGCCCACTGGCTAGACCCAGGGAGCCCTAGGAGGAAATGCCCGGCCGGCAGAGGAGAGGCAGGGGAGGACCCGCAGGTCTCAGGCCCCAGAGGGAAGCACAGATTTTTGTAGTCATTGGCTTAGAGGCCATGGTTAAGTCCACCAAAGGGAAGAGTTCAGAAGTAAAAAAAAAAAAAAATCAGGGGGCAAGGGGCTGAGCCTTCTGCCCTTTCCTGGTTTGGGAAGCAAGTGTCTGAGACCCTGGACATGTGTGTGATATGAGCAGTGTGTGTGCAGGGTGAACACTTGAGTCAGAAGCCCCAGGAGTTTGGCTTTAGCTCTGTCTTGTTCTATGACCTTGGGTGGCTACATGTCTGTCTCTGAGTTTCCTTACCTGTAACCAAGGTTGATAATGCCAGCCTTCTCTCCTGCCCTGAAATCGTGAAATCGTAGCAGGACCAAAAGGGAGAATGCATAAGAAAGTGCTTTGTAAACGGTTAGAGACTCGTCAAATGCAAGGGGTTATTATTATTGCAGTGGGAGATGCAGGAGGCCCATAAAATGGATTTGGTTGCCGTAAGCACAGGGCTTACTTTCTGAAAAAAGGAAGAAAGAAAAACCAGCAGCAACAAGTACTGCCAGGTGCACAGCGTAGTTTTTCCAACTTTGAGAAGCAAATAACAGCAAGGAGCCAACTGGCTCATCCCAGGAGGCCTGTCTTCACCAATTGAATCTGAAATCATGGCCCAGGGAATGGCTGCAGGCACAGGCCCAGGCCAGCAGGCCCTGTCCAGGCGGGGGCGGGTCCCAGGGAGTTGCAGGGCCAACAGAGGTTGTCCACATGGCCAGAGACCCAGTCCCTGGGCTCCTGTGGCTTGGAACTGCCCTTAGGCCCGGCCCAGTCAGATGTGCTTCTCAGAGTCCCAGGTGGCCCATGAAGGGTGCTGCCCAGGCCCTAGGCCACGTTCAGGAGCATCACCCCCGGGGGCAGGCAGAGAAGGGACCACGGCCTCCCCACAAAATAGGCCAGGCCCGGTTTCTATCTCCAGGTGGCCAGCCTCATTAGTGCTGAGGGCTGCACTGGGCCTGCCAGAACTGTGGGAGAGGGTCCAGTGCAGGAGGCCTGGGGAAAAGGCTTCCAGTCCTTTCCAGGCCCAGAGACACGTTCCCCCCAGCTGCCTGGCTGGATTTGAGCTCCTGCCATCTGAGTGCCAGCCTGGGGACAGTCCCCTCCAGCACACCTTTAAGGTGGCCACACTTCCTGGCCAGAGCTAACAAGGAGCTGTGTGACCAGCTCATCCAGACCCATCCTGTTCAGTTGAGGAGCCCAAGGCCCAGAGAGAGCAGGGACTTAAAGGCCTGAGGCAGGGTGCTGCTCAGGCACCCCTGGGGCTGGGAGCAGACGTCAGGTCTCTGGGTGCCCCACTGTGTATGTAGCCCTCCCTGCCCCTTCCTCTCTCCTCATCTCTCATGTGTCCCAGTCGCTGCCCTCTCATCCCTCCCACAGTGTCCTGGCCAGCTCTGAGGAGCCCACCCGAGGCTAAGGCTGCTTCCCGGCTCTGCTTGCCCCGCACTGGCTGGCCTCTACAGCTCCTGTGGCCCTGGGAGAGTGGAAGTGGGGGGAGATGAAGGCCGGCGGGGGGAGCTGCGACACGAGGGCCCAGGGTGCCACTCCATGGGCAGGAGAGGGCTTGGAGTCTTAGCTGTTGAGAAACAGCTCATCCTCGGAGGTCTTGTCTGGGAGCCTCTCCTGCCCCTCCATACACTACCCCCAGGGCGCGTGGCCTTCTGTTCTGTGTTCCTTCTGCACTCAGCACAGCCCTGCAGAGGAACTTTGAGCTCATGGCATGCCCTGTCGAGGGGCTAGGGCAGAGACTGCACCAGCTCAGCCCTGCCTTCGGGTATTCTAGGTCGGCTAGAGGAGACAGCAGACGGGCACTGGCCACCCGTGTGATCAGCACCACGACAGGGGAGAGAGCAGGGGACTCTGGAGGCGAGATGATGTCCCTTGACTCCTCAGCCCGGGCTGGTCAGAGAGGACTCAGAGGAGGCTGCAGTGGTGCATATACCATTTGGGATGCTTGCATCTCATATCAGAGTGCCTGGCTTCGCGTCTGGCTCTGCTTTAAGTTCCAGCTTCCTGCAAACGCTGACCCTGGGAGAATTCAAGTCCTTGGGTCCCAGCTGCCCATTTAGGAGACTCAGATTGAATTCCAGGCCCCTGGCTTGGCCCTGGCCCAACCCTGGCTGTTGCATTTGGGGAGTGAAGCAGCATATGGGATCTCTCTCTGTCTCTGTCTCTCTGCCTTTCAAATAAATATAAACAAACAAGCAAAAAAAAAAAAAAAAGTTAAACAAAAAACAGGAGACATTTGTTAGACAAACTGGGAAAAGACATCCCAGGAAGCCTATGGTGAGATGAGACTTAAGAGGGATGACAGGCTCAGGGCCCAATGCTGGATTCTGGTTGACTCAAACCACAGGCTCTGCAGGGGGCGGCGGGGGCGTAAATCAGGGTGGGAGGGTGCTAAGGTCAGTCTAGTGTTTGGACGTGGTCCTGTTACTGATAGGAAAGCCATTGGAGAATTTTGATCAGGGGAGATGGATCAAGTGTGTGTTCTACAAACACCCTTCTGGCGGCTTCTAGGGTAGAGGGCAGGACCGGCATTGAGTGGCCTAGGGTGTCAACTCCCACCTCCCATCCCCTTCAACCCTGGGCCTCCTGGGGAGAGGCCGGGGTGGGTCCATTGTGCCCACCTGCTCCGTGGAGGGCCAGGCTCAGTGTTTCCCTTGCTGGCCCTGAGGCTTCCTTTCCAGCAATAGGCAGGAGGGGACCTGTCCTAAACCAGAATGACTCCAAATCAGCCATGGAACTTTCCAGAAGATGAACACTTGAGCACTGCCCCCAGCTAACTAACACTTCCATACATTGCACAGATATGTATAGGGTGCATACCATGCTTGGGACACCGTGGCAAGTCACAGGGACACTCCTACAGGCAAAGCCTCTGCCCTCACGGAGCTCACACCCAGAATCCCTGGGCGGGGGCCCAGACACCTGCATTTGGAAAAGCTCCACTGGTGCCTCCAAAGCCCCGTGTTGTGGGCTGAACTGTGTCCACCCAAGATCCATTAAGTCCCAGCACAGAGCCTCTGAATGGGACTGTGTTTGGAAATAGGGTCTGTGAAGAGTAATTAAGTTAAAATAGGGGTGGGCTCTAGTCCAACATGACCTGTGTTCTCAGAGGAAGCCATGAGGCCCCTGGCTCACACTGCATGGAGGAAAGAACAGGTGGGGATGCAGGGAGAAGACACTGGCACAGCCAAGGAGGGGACGCAGGAAGAACCCACCCCGCTGACACCTTGCTCTTCGATGTCTGGTCTGCAGAGCTGTGAGGAGATCCGTTTCTGCTGTTTAAGTTAGCAGCCTATGGTACTTTGTTATGGCCAAATACTGGCAAACGAACACATCCAGCCCCGTGCAGGAGCTCCAGCTTGGAAGAACTGGCAGAGTGCAGATGGGAACACATCTGGGCAGTGCGGGCCGCATGACCAAAGCTTAGAGATAGCTCCATGGTTTGTTGCTGACAGAAGCCAGTTGGCTCTGCATGGGTTCGCAGACTTCCGGTTGGCTCTGCGTGACTTCCCCAGAAGGAGCCCGTCTTCTGCACAGCCTGCTGCAGAAGCCCACCTCAAACCCTGGCAGGCCTCCTGGGGGCTCCTCCTCCTCCACAAAGACCACCCCCCCAGGGGGGTCCTGCCCTCCACTAGGAGGCTCCAGTGGGAACAGACCCTGGGAAGAGCATCAAGGACCTGAGCTGCCCAGAGAGGCCCAGAATGGGCAAGGACATGGCCTGTGGTCACACAGCATGAGGGGTGGCATCCAGGCTGGAGTCTCACCCCCTGCTGGTCCCAGCTGGTTCCTTCTGCAGCCCCGGCACTTTGCCCAAACCTGCTGCCACCCACTCTGCTTTCCCACCCTCTCCTCCCCACCTCTCCAGCTTTGACTAAGGCCAGGAGCATGATTTCGGGATGATGAAACCCAGCTCCTGAGGTCACGCCGGCCTCTTCACAGTGACTGTGATTTTGCACGCTGCCACCCCACCACCACCACCACCACCCCCAGCTGGGGAAGCTGCCAGGCCTTTGGCACATGTCTGGGGGAAATGTGAGGGTGAGACAATCAGCAGAGATGGCTTCAAGCCGGGTCAAGAGGACTTCTGCATTACAGACCATCTCCTGCCGGCACTGGGGTGGGGGACACCCATCACCCCACCAGATTCCCTCACATCCACACTCCCCCAGCCAGCCCCACCCACAGGCCTGCACCTCTGAGCCTGTGCCATGCTGATTCCCACCTCCGGGGTCTCGCTCCTGCTCGTTCCTCTGCTGGAGTCACTCCCACAGGGGCCACATGCAGGTTGCCCCTCCCTGCCCCACCTGGTTGTTTTGCCTGGTGAACCCTTCTCACCCTTTAAGGCTCAGAGGGGTCAGCAGGCAGAGTTGGTATCAGGGCAGGGACCAGAATCCAGCTCTTGGGGAGCTTCATCTTGTCCCCTGTTGCACCAAGGACAACTGCCAGGCAGAGGGACCCACAGGGCCTGAATCCTCCTGGCGTATGGATTTCTAACCGTGGCTGGAACAGAGCACCACACCATGATGGCTTACACCCACACGCAGATTTATGAGCTCACTGTTCTGGAGGCCAGAAGTTTAGAATGGGTCTCTCGCATTCCTTTCTGGAGGTGCCAGCAGGGACCCTATCTTCTCCCCTTCTCCAGCTGGTGGAGGCTGCCTGCATCCCCTGGCCCAGGGCCCTCCTTCCAGTTTCAGAGCCAGGTCTTTGTCATCCCGTGTCACTCTGGGTCTCCCCGTGATCACACCAGGCTCTCCCACATGACCCAGGGAAATCTCATCTTGAGGTCGGCCCATCTATAACCATAGACCCCTCTGCCACGTGACCTAATGTGTCCTCAGGTTTCAGAAATTGGGAAGTGGCCTGTTCTGCCTGTCACACTGGCAGGCAAGGAGGTGATGGGAGGTATCTGCCAAGGGCTAGCGTCTATAGTGGCCAGACTTGCAGGGTGCCCGGAACTGTCCTGGCTTAGTCCTGTCATCTGGAGAGCAATAACACCTGCTCTCACTCTCAGAAGGATTCTGGTTTGAAGGGTAAACGATGCAGTTTAACCTCACCACAGACGATCGGAGCAGGAAGCCCAAGTCTCCCACTGTGCAGATGAAGAAGCTGAGGTGCAGCGAGGGGAAGGAACTCACTTGGTGTCATACGGTGACACAGCTGGGGAGACCAGAGCCCAGATCTTCTGCAAGGGGGAGAAGGCCAGTTTGGTTCTCAAATCAGACTGAAATATTATTTCGTCAGTTCGACAAGGCATCCTAGAAGATGGTAATGATCATCTCCTAGAGGGGTATGAAACACTGGCTATGTGGCAGGCTCTGTTAGTTAATGCTGAATGCTTTATATGGATTATTTCATTCGGTCCTCACAAAAATCTTGAATTATTTTACAAGCAGGGAGACAGATTTCTTAAATTCAGTTTTATTTGTTTGAGAGACAGAGAGAGATCTGTCTTCTGCTGGTTCACTCCCTCAAATGCTGGCAACAGCTGGGGCTGGCCCTGGGCCGGGCCACAGCCAAAGCCAGGAACTTAATTGGCTCTCTGATGTGGGTGACAGGGACCCAGTTCCTTTGCCGTCACTGACTGCCTTCCAGCGTGCATTAGCAAGAAGCTGGGTCAGAAGCAGAGTCACTAGAACTCAAGCCAAGTTCTCTGATCCGGGATATGGGCATCCCAAGCAGAGGCCTGAACCATTGTCAGACATTCACTCATACTCTTGGGAATAGCTTTATTAGTGGTTACTGAAGCCAAAGTTCAAACTCAGCTCTTCCTTATTATGCAATCTTTCCTCCAAGCACAGGGGGTGCTGGCCTGGGAGCTAAGACGCTGGAAGCTTTACCCTGGAGAAGGGTAGAGATGGAGAATGAAGGAGGGGTGGGGGATTCACTGAGCCCGCGGATCTGCTGGGGCAAGGCAGTGGGAGTGCGGTGCCTCCCCCGTTGTGTTTAATTTCCACGGAAGACTAAGATCATGGTTCTAGCAGGAGGAGCTCATCTTTCTTTTCAAAGGTTTACCGATTTTTTCCATATCTGCTTAGTGTAGAGCATTTGGAAAACATCAGAAGTAAAAAGAAGATGATAAAAATCATGATAATTTCATACTCGTGAAGAACCATTGTTAATATTTTGGCAAGTTTCCTTACAGGGATTAAAAAGATTTTTTTATTTGTTTATTTGACAGACAGGGAGATAAGAGAGAGGTCCCATCTGCTTGTTTACTCGCCAAACATCTACCATAGCCAGGGCTGGCCCAGGCCAAAGCCAGAAGCTGGGAACTCAATCCAGGTGTCCCACGTGGGTGGCAGGAGCCCAGTCATTTGAGCCATCACTGCTGCCTCCCAGGGCCTCCTGAGCAGGTAGTGGGGGCCAGTATTGAACCCAGGTGCTCCTGTGTGGGGTGTGAGCACCTGAACCAGCATCTCCAGCACAGCACCAAATACCTGCGCTCCCCTATACATTTTTAAAAAGTTTTTACGGATTTAAAAATATTTCCACATACGAAAAAGCATAAGAGGGGCTGGCGCTCTGGTGTAGCGAGAAAAGCCGCTGCTTACAGTGCCAGCATCCCATATGAGCGCCAGTTCGAGTCCCAGCTGTTCCAATCCAGCCTCTGCTATGGCCTGGGAAAGCAGTAGAAGATGGCCCAAGATCTTGGGCCCCTGCACCCATGTGGGAGACCTGGAAGAAGCTCCTGGCTCCTGGCTTCGGATCAGCTCACCTCTGGCTGTTGTGGTCATTTGGGGAGTGAACCATTGAATGGAAGACCTCTCTCTCTCTCTCTCTGGCTCTACCTCTCTCTGTAACTCGAGAAGGAGAAGGAGGAGAAGGAAGGAAGGAAGGAGGGAAGAGGGAAGGAGGGAAGAAGGAAGGAAGGAAGGAAGGAAGGAAGGAAGGAAGGAAGGAAGGAAGGAAGGAAGGAAGGAAAGAAAGAAAGAAAGAAAAGAAGAAATGACGTTCTGTATCGAAGGCTGCCGAGCTTCTTACCAGCGCGTTCCCTGCCTTCCTGCCTGGAGGTCCCGCAGGCTCAGCTGATGTCACTGTGAGTCCAGGAGAGAAGCATCAGAGGGTCTCCAAGCCTCCCACAGTCAGTAGCTGCTGATTTTTTTTCTCATGAGAAAGGAAAGGAGCTCTGGCCTGGCTCCCCCTTCACACCTCTGGCTCCTGATGGCCAGGTGGTGTCACTCTACCCTGGGCAGCTCCTGCTGCAGGTGTGCAGCTATGGGCCTGGCTCAGGGAGGCCCCTGCTCCACTCCCTTCTCACCCGTCAGACCGCCCTCTTCCTCCCAGCCTCTCCCCGTCTCACCTCAGCCTCACTGCCCTGTCCCTCAGTCCCTGCGTCCTGCTTCTGACCCTTCTCAGCTCTGTCCCAGCTCCTCCTCTCCCTGTGGCTCGGCCAGGTACTTCCTGCCAGGCGCCCTGCTTCCCAAGGGTTATACAGCCCCCTCCATCTTCCCCACTGATGCCTGAAGTGCCTTCGTTTCTGTGTTAGAAACTCACGGGTGCTCGGGCCCAGAAGCACCTGCAGAGGTGACCAGCCCCCCCCCCCCCCATTTCTAGTCGAGGCCATCAGCTGGGGGAGGCTGAATCTGTCCCACACCATATGTTGTCTGGCGGGGTGGGCCCTGGAGCAGACCTCATACTGCTCTTGCAACCTGTCCCCAGGGGAGCGCCTCCGGGACTCCAGCCCTCCCTAGAGCCTGTGCCCAGAAGACCCGTGTGTTATCCACGCGTGTGCATGCTGGGGAGAGCCCCCATCTGGAGCATCGCAGCTGGGGAATTCCGGGGGTGGGCCAGGCCTCACGGCTATCGCATCTGGACTGACCAGGTCCTGGAGGCACAAAGCCCGCTCCTCCCAGCAAGGAGGGACCTGAGGCTCAGCCAGGGACTGGTGCACAACCTGGGGCCTCTGCCCCGTGACGGGTGCTTAAGGAGACATCGACCTGGCTCCCTACCTGCACGTGTCCCCTCTTTCCTCCTCAGAGATACACACTCTCCTGCCTCCCCTCCTAACCCTCCTCCTCCCTGCCCCTTACTTTCTTCAATGGTGGAGAAGAGCAAGGACAGATGTGTGCAGCTGGGAAGGCCTGCCTGGGCACAATGAGGGGCACAGTCTGGATGACCTTGCAAACAGTCTTAAACACCAGGTGAAGAATTTGATCTTTACCTAAAAGGCAGGAGATTGAGGCCCAACTCTATCACTTACCAGCCGTGTGACTCTGAGCAAGTCACTAAACCTCTCTGAGCTTCTGTAAAATTCAGTAATAACATTTAATGTGCAGGGAGAGGGCCCAGTACAGAGCCTGGTACACATTTTTCTACCTATGGCAAAAGGCAGCTGTGTGACTCCTGCAGATTTCCGGGCTCACATGCAGCTGTGTTGCTAAGACCTGGAGCTGCACCCGAACCCTCAGACCTCGCCAAGCCTTGCACTGTGTGCATGGCCCTGTGGAGAGGCACGGGGGGAGGGGGAGGAGACATCCTCTCTAACAAGCAGAAAACATATGACATCTCTAGAAGACGGAGCTGTGGTTCTTTTTTTTTTTTTTTTTTAACTTTCATTGATTGATTTGAAAGGCAGAGTTACAGAAAGAAAGGGAAAGACAGAGAGAAATCTTCCATCTGCCATTTTACTCCCCAAATGGCCCCAACAGCCAGGGCTGAGCCAGGCCAAAGCCAGGAGCCTGGAACTCCATCCTGGTCTCCCATGAGGGTGGCAAGGACCCAAGCTCTTGGGCCATCCTCCACTGCTTTCCCAGGTGCATTAGCAGGGCGTTGGATTGGCAGTGGAGCAACTGGGACTGGAACAGGTGCTTATATGGGATGCCAACATCCCAGGTGGTGGCTTAACCCATTGTACCACAGCCTTGGCCCCAGGAGCTGTGGTTCTTACCGGTGAGGGGTCAGATGGGCCAAGACAGAGCTAGCTGCACTGGGAGGGAGCACGGGAGGTGGGAAGCTGGGGCAGCTGTGGCCACTGCATGAGTTCTTGAGGGACTAAACTCGAGAATCCGCTCCCGTGCCCCGCACGGGGCCAGGCCAGAGCAGCCTTCAGGCGGTGACTGGGAGAGTCCCTCGCTGCTCCTAGCTCTCAGCAGCATCACAGGGAGCCAGGGATGCTGCAAGGACCGCAGGCCTCAGCCTCGCAGCGCATGCCGGGTCCCCTCCAGCTCGGCTCAACCTGCTTTCTTCAGGCTCGCATCTCTAGGACTGGCCCCCAGTCCCATGGTGCACCAGGAAATCGGTGTGTCCAAGTTTTTGCCAGGGGACCAAGGCATGGGAGGCTCTCAGGCCGTGGGGCCGCTCTTACAGTGCTTCTCAGAGACACCATGAGCCGCGGATCCTCACGGTGAGAGGACAGGCAAGGCTCTGTTTCTCTCTGCTGTCCTCTGCGTTTATGTGAGTGTGGATTAGTGTATGTGAGATGTAGACCTCACGTGTGGGGGGAATTTCAAAAATCCATGGGGAAATGGAATGGAGATGTAAGTTTATTTTGCTGCAAAAAATTTGTTAAACCTCTATAGTTTTTTTGCACAACATATATTTTCCATGAACTTTTTGAAGACCTGCTATAGACTTGGGTTTCAAAATATTTTTCCACCAAAATAAACTTTGCTTTCGTTACATCTTCCATGGGCTTTCTGAAGGTCTGCGCGTGTGTGCCTTCCTCACCAGTAACTGTCTGGTGCTGAACAAGCCTCCCAAGAGCCTCCCTGAACGGTCTCCTCATCCACAGACTGGGGACGGAGGGTAGTGCCACGCTGCGGCAGGCACTGGGAGCACTGGTTAGGAGCGCACTTAGGAAGCCGGCATCCCATATTGGAATGCCTGGGTCCAAGTTCCAGCTCGCCTCCTGATTCCAGCTGCCTGTCAGCGTGCGCCCTGGAGGGTCAGCAGTGGTGGCTCCAGTGGTTGGGTCCGGGGTGGGTGTTGTGGTGCAGCAGGCTGAACCACTGCTGGGGACGCCCACATTCCTGATCCGTGTGCCCGGCTCAGCTCCCCGCTCCTCTGCTTCCAGTCCAGCTTCTTGCTGATGTGCCAAGGAGGCAGCAGGTACCTGGGCCTCTGCCCATCTACACAAGAAACCCAGGTGGAGTTCCAGGCTCCTGGCTTCAGCCTGGCCCAGCCCAGACTGTTGTAGGCATTTGGGGAGTGAATCAGTAGAAGAAAGATCTCTCTGTGTGTGTCTCTCCCTTTCTCTGTGTCACTCTGTTTCTCTTTTTATAAAAAAAAAAAAACAACAACTTTGTCTTTTTTAAAGATTTATTTATTTATTTGAAAGGCAGATAGAGAATCTTCCATCTGTTGGCTCACTCTCCAAAAGGCTACAACAGCTGGAGCTGGGCTGGTCCAAAGCCAGGAGCCAGGAGCTTCTTCCGGGTCTCCCATGTGGGTGCAGGAGCCCAAGGACTTGGGCCACCTGATGCTGCTTTCCCAGGCCATAGCAGAGAGCTGGATGGGAAGTGGAGCAGCTGGTACTCGAACCAGTGCCCATATAGGATGCCGGCATTGCAGGCGGCAGCTTTACCCACTACACCACAATGCTGGCCCTGTCACTCTGCTTTTCAAATAAATAAATCTTAAAGAAAAAAAAAAGTAGTAGTGGTAGGATTCCTGCCACCCATGCGGAAGATCTGGATTAAGTTCCCTGGCCTTAGCCCGGCCCAGCTCTGGTTATTACAGGCATCTGGGGAGTGAACCAGATGATGGAAGCACTCTCCCCCCACCCCCTTTCAAATAAAATAAAGAAATAATGCAGTTGGTCCGTTACAGGCAATGCATTGCACAGGGCCAGCATACAGTAGGCGCGCCCCCAAATGGCGATTGTGTTTATGTGAATCCCATCACCACACACAGGCTGCGTCCTTGGAGGGTTGTGCTGGCACCCAAAAGGGACTTCTCTTTAGGCATCAAATGTGTAACCCACCCCGTGCGGGGGAGGGGCAGCCGGCGGGGATTTGCCATTTGGTGTTTTCCCGTGGATGAGGTCACGCATGATGAATCACTTGTACCTGGATGCTGAGCCCCGGGGTGGTTTCCAATTCGTGATCTCATTGTATTCTCACAACCACCCCTGCTCCCCCACCCCCCAGCATCGCATCTCGTGGGAGGACGTGGAGAAGCCCGGGTTGGGCTCCCCAGCGTCCAGATGAGAAAAGTCAGGCCCTGGAGGGGCTGAGTGACTGATTTTGGCCACCTGGCAGTTCCTGCCCCAGCTGGGGCCTCCGCCTCCCCGCCCAAGGGGTTTGCAGGCGGCCAGTGGTAATTTAAGCTGTTCGGGTTGCAAGGGATGGAGAAGCACCGAGATGCTGTGGGGACATGTGGGGACAGCCAGGCAGCTCGGGAGGACTTGCAGGCATCACAGCCTTTTTGATGGCCAGGTGACCCCTGCAGGGCCCTTGAGAAGGGCGGGCTCGGCTCCTGCCTCGGCCGTCTCGGTGCTCTTTGCTGCACGCCCTCCGGGTTTGCCACTTAAAGCTCCTAAGAGCCAGAATCCATTGGACAGACAAGCATTTTGGATGCAAGCAGCACAGGCTGTCTCGCTCAGGCCATCTCAGGAATACTTCTCTGGGGGACACATGTGGCCTGGGACAGCGAAAGGCTCAGGCGTAAAGGCAACCTCTGCCCATGTCATCTTTCTCTGCTCTGAGCCGGCCCCAGACCGGCCCCCTGGAGGGAGCGTCAGACAGGCTGAGCTCATCACCTGCTGGCTGACCATCCCAGAGGCCACCTCGGGGCTCAGGGGCCTGGGAGCTGGTCCAAGCAGTGGCTGCCCTGGGCAAAGGCCTGCCCAGCACTGCTTCCCTGAAATAGGGTGGGGAGCTGTTGCCTGAGAATAGTGAACTGGGTGGGTGCAGCCACCAGCACCTGTAGTATCTTCAGATTGGGACGCTCCGTGTCCCAGAGCTGGGCCCCCTCAGACAGCCCTAGCAACGGGTGCCTTTGCCATGTGGCCAGAGTGGCAGGGGCATAACTCTGCACTGACCACGCGTGTGTCCAGGGTGCCACGTCCAGCAGAAGGGGCTGTCCGTACCGGGAGCAGCCTGCCCAGGGCAGAGCAGTGCACTCGGCTGCAGGGATAGCCAGCGACCGTGAGCCAGAATGAACAGCCACTTACACCCTCTGCCTGCGGTCAGGGCCCTGTCAGCCCACAAGATGTGTGACAGATGGGCAGACTCAAGGATTGCGTCATGGCGTTCTGGAAAGTTCCATGTGGCCAGTGGGGATGTGGGGATGTGCGAATGGCCCTGTGGGTCTGTGGGGGAATGGCTGGAGTAGATGTGCAGATAAGATCTCCTTGCGGAGAGGACGCCATGTGGCATCAGAAGGCAGAAGTGGCCCACAGGTGCCCAGCCGGTATGGGCCTGGAACCCTGTGGAGCACAGAAGCAAAGGGCAGGGACTGTTCTGAGGGAGCCAGCATGGCCAGGGAGGTCTCATGCTGCCCATCTGCTCGCCACTGCCCCTCCCACGGAGACCCTGTAGGGAGCCCGTGTGGGGGCCAGGAGGGTCGCAGCTCCAGCTGCACTGGGCCAGTGCAGAAATGGTCCTTTCCCTCTGCTTTGATGGATCCTGAGGGAGGGAGATGGAGAGCGTCAGAGAAGCTCCCCGACAGGGAGAACAGCTCTCGGAGGGCAGCCCTCTGCCTGGGTGGTGTGCCCCAGTCACTGCCGCGGGTCCAAAGCTCAGCACTGCGGGGGGGATCGGAGGCTCAGGTCGTGGGGCCTCTCTGCCCCCATCGCTTGGCCTCAGTCAGGGATCTCAGAGCAAGGGGCTTCTGGGAGCAAGTGAGCAGCCTCCTGCAAGCCTGTTCCCCACGACTCGGAGAACACGGGGCCTCCGGGGCCAGCTCCGGGCTGAACCTGGGAAAGTTCCTGACTGCCCTGGGCCTCCGCACCGGGGAACCAAGCTGGGCAATGCAATCACAGTCCGTACCTGAGCCGTTCCTGCCATCACACTGCAACGGAACTTACCGGAAAGCAGGGACCTCGGGGAACCCAGTGTCTGGCAAACAATATGTGCTCGGTAAATGTTTTCTCCATAAACTGACAGTGGAGCAGGGAGCATTTTGAGACATATCATTAATGGCAGCGACTGCCATCACCAATGGTGTGGGGGGGAGACCGGGGGTCTCCAGGGTTGCCACCTGGCCTGCAGGTGCCACTGGCTTGCCAAGGACCTGGGGCGAGTCACATCGCCAGCCAGGGCCCCCATTTTGTCACTTGCTCCGTGAAAGAGTCAGACAAGGGGCGCTCCAGGCCCTGAGTTCCAGGGGCTTTGCTGGGGCGAGGGTGTCCATGGCGATGCCCATCTGGGTCCACGCAGACCTGGGTCCCCTCTCCTGGCCCTAATGGCTTCTGCTCATGCTTGCTGTCGTCATCTTGGTGTTTTCGACTCTGGCTGGGCCATCTTCCTTTGCAGGGGTTTGAACACTGTTTTGGTCTTCATCGTACAAGGGCGCCCTGCCCCTGCCTCTGCAGCGGGAGCCCTGGGTGGGCACTGCCGTCCTCCCCGCCCCCCCCCCCCACCTTACAGACAAGACCTCCCTTCCCCCTCAGCCTACACGTCCTCCCTGCCCCTCTCCTGAGTGGGTGAAGCCTCATCCTCACCCCAGTCTCTCCTCCACATCCACCCCCCACCCTGCCCCGGCCCTCACCACGGGTGGGGGAGGGCAGAGTGACATGCTTGCTGACAGCCTGATGGCTGGCCAGCGCTGCGGGGAGCAGGCCAGCCGCCGCAAAGGTGCAGGCCGTGCCAGGTGGGCCTTGCCAGCCGGGGCTATTTTTAGAAGCCATGTTTGCAAATTTTGTGTTAATAGCGTCTCTGTCCAAACTCTGGCTCCCAGGGCTTAGGGAGGGAGCCAGTCTTTGCGAACTCCCCACTCCCCTCCTCCTCCTTCTCCTCTTTCTCCTCTTTCTCCTCCTCCTCCTCCTCCTCCTCGATGCCCTCCTCACAGGTGGCTGGGATCAGCAGGGGACTTCATCCAGGTCGGAGCCCCCCTTGGCCACTGGCAGCCGGCCATCCGCAGAGCAAGCAAACGGAGTGTGGAGGGGGAGACGCATATAGCCCAGGCTGCTGGAGGACCAGTCTCCCGGGGAGCCAGGAGCCCCGCCACAGGGCGCCAGGCGCTGGATGGGGATGCGAACTGTGGGCCTCCTGACCTCCACCTCCGTAGCCAGGGAGCTTAGGTCCCCACGAGCTTCTGAGTTTCTCTGATGACTGAGCCTCGCTCAGGCCCAGGCTGAGCTCAGATCCGAAGCACAAGAGGCAACACTGCCCAGCGCATCTTCCTGGACCCATTTGTGAAGGGAGCGGGTCGGGTGCAGAGGCAGGAGCAAGCCCCTGCTGTCCCCTCCTCAGGGTCTTCCGGTCTGGCCAGAAAGACAAAGGTTCTTCGTTCAGAAAGGGAAGCTCTGGATGCTGCAGGGTGTCCCCTGCTCCGAGCTGAAAACCGAAGGCTGAGGAGTGGAAAGTCGGTGAAGAGAGAGACCCTGGCAAGAGCAGGTGCAAAGGCCCCCAGATAGGAGCACGAGCTTCAAGTTGAGTGACTCCGTGCCCCGGAGGAGGCGGCCAGCTCTTCTTTCCTGTTCCCCACCAGACACAGACCTGCACCTCCGCAAGGCCCCTAGGGGATGGGCGGGGTCTCTCCTGCAGGAGAGTGCCACTGGTGCTCAGCTAGGAGGGGAACCCCCAGGAGCTACCGTGAGTCCTGTTTAGGGCCCCAGCGCTGGGGAGCCCACTCCCCACTGGGCAACTTGCTTGGTGGGAGTGGGCCCTGACCAGCAGGTAGATGTTCCCTGTTGGAGCCCACCTTTCTGGAGCCCACCCAGCTGGCCTTGCCTTCCCTCCTCAGACTTTTGGAGTGTCGAGTCTCAGCCGGGCACACAGGAAGCGCTCCCAATGGTACACCATTGTTTCACCATAACCGAAGGGGAAACCGAGCGCCGTGGCCCCGGGGGGCGCGCAGCGGGCCGAGCGCGGCAGGGGCAGCGGCCGCGGCCTCAGGGGCCCTCGCCCGGCTCCCGCCCCCTCGCCGCCCGGGCACCGCTAGCGGCCGCCGGGCTTTACGAGCAAAAACAAACACGTCCCACAAGCGGCCCCTGTGCGCCGCCGCCGCCCGCTCAAAGCCGGCTTTGTGCCCGCCCCGCCGCCCCCGCTGCCCAGGCGACTTTAATTAGCGTCTGGGTCTGCGCCGGGGGACGGGAATCAAAGCCCGCGTTCTTCCAGCGCCCCCGCGCCGACCCCCGGCCCCCGCCCCGCCGAGCTCCGGGCCTCCGTGCGCACCCCTGCCGGCGGCCGCGGGGAACCGAGCCCCGCCTCGGGAACAGCGGGGGGTCCCGGGGCTAGCGGTCAGATCGGGCCCTCTGAGCCTCGGTTTCCCTCATTGCTCACGGCCCTCGGCCCTCGCCTCCACCGGCCGTAGGTAGCAGGTTCACAGGTGTGCTGTCCTGGGACGAGAGGCAGCACGCCCGTTTTATGGGAGAAGTGTCTGGGGTACAGTCCGGAAGGTGTTCACCAGGTGCCTGGGAAGAGACAGCTGCCTGGCAGGGTCACTGCGCCTGTGTGACCCAGGCTTGGACCCTCGGGCACTGAGGGTGCTCTCAGGGGCACCCCGGACCTCTGCTTGTGTCCACTTGGGGCGCTTGTAGTTTTGGTTTTCCAAAGATTAATTGATTTATTTGAAAGGCAGAGTTACAGGGTGAACAAGGGAAGGATCTTCCATCAGCTGGTTCATTTCCCAAATGTCCGCAAAGGCCGAAGCTGGGCCCACCTGAAGCCAGGAGCCAGGAGCTGCTTCTGGGTCTCCCACGTGAACCATCCTCCGCTGTTCTCCCAGGTACATTAGCAGGGAGCTGGATCTGGAGCTGGAGCAGCCAGTGCCGGCCTGGGGCGCTTGTTTAAAATGCTAACTCATGGTTCTGGGCCTGGGGCCCCTGGAATGCACCTTTGACACAGCCCCTGCCTCGCGCTGATTCTCCTGCATGAATGTGGGTGCACCATGGTCTGTGGTCCCCGTCTCCCACACCGAGCCTCGCTTCTCTCACACGGCCTCATGTCCTTCAGTGGGCCTCAGTTTCCTTACCCCTAACATGGCCACAGCTGCACTCACTTACCCTCCCTCCTGACACAGGCACCCTTGAGTGGGAAAACCTTAAACAGTCCTGTGTTGCACACACTGCTGTTAGCTCTCCTAAAGGTGCTTTTGTACATGCCTGCCGCTGCTCCACAACCTTCTGTGGCTCCCCACTGCCTTCAAAATAAAGGTGTTCCTCAGCGGGACCTGCCCAGCCTGCCTCCTCCCTGTCACCTGTCGTGGGCTGAAACAACCCTCCAACCCAGTCCGTGCCCAGCACCTGACCTGGGCTTTCCTGCTTCCTCGCCTTTACTCGTGTGAATCTCGCAGTGTGAGGTAGCCCAGTTTTGTCATCTCTCCAGGAGCGGATTGAAAGGCTGCCTTCTCCGCCCTCGCCCCTTCCCGGCTCCCAGAGGGGTCCCAGGAGTCTCTTCTGAACCCATTCAGCACTCCCTCTGCTCACCATCTTGGGTGTGGGAGTTTGGTAACCCCTGCTGTGGGAACACGGGCAAAACCCTCGAGCTCTCTGAGCGTCCATTTGTCCCTGTGAGAACTGAGGGGATTCTGAGACCGAAGGCAGGGAGTGGCCCTGGCACAGCATCTGGGCAGTGTAGGGTCACTGTTAGAATGGGCGAACTGGAGCTGTGCTCCACCCCTACTTGTTGGGGGCATGATCTTGGGTAGGATTACTACAGCGCCATGGCTCACTTGGTTAATCCTCCGCCTGCAGCACCGGCATCCCATATGGGCGCCAGGTTCTAGTCCTGGTTGCTCCTCTTCCAGTCCAGCTCTCTGCTGTGGCCTGGGATGGCAGTGGAGGATGGCCCAAGTGCTTGGGCCCTGCACCTGCATGGGAGACCAGGAAGAAGCTCCTGGCTCCTGGCTTCGGATCGGCGCAGCGCCGGCTGTAGTGGCCATTTGGGGGGTGAACTAACGGAAGGAAGACCTTTCTCTGCCTCTCTGTCTATAACTCTGTCAACAACAACAACAAAAAACCCCAGTCTGTCTCAGTTTCCCCAGTTATACAATTTGGATTATATATATATATATTTTTAAAGATTTATTTATGTATTTACTTTGAAAGGCAGAGTTACAGAGAGAAGGAAAGAGAGATCTTCCATCTGCTGGTTCGCTCCCCAAATGGCTGCAATAGCCAGGGCTGGGCCAGCTCGAAGCCAGGAGCCTGGAGCCTCATCCAGGGCTCCCATGTGGGTAGCAGGGGCTGGATCGGAAGTGGAGCAGCCAGGACTCATCAGCAGGCAGCTTAACCAGCTGTGCCACACCCGGGCCCCACAATTTGATTTGTAATAGTGTGACAGGCAGCTCCTGGGGGGCCCTAGGGTGTTCACAGCCACCGAAACCCCTCTGTGAGTGTGGGTGCTGCCTGTGGCTGCTGCTGGCCGGCGGACCCTGGCACAGGTGAAGGGATTTCCAAGATGTGATTCCGGCCTCAGGTGAGCCGATTTTGAGCAACTCCAAAGGAAGCGTTTCCTCAGCGGGCCTGGTGTCGATGAGCAGCCGTCCAGGAGCAGCACCCTCACCAGGTCAGAGACCCCTGCCCTCTCCCTGAGCACAAGGAGACAGGGACCCGGTCCTGAGCACTGCCAGGGAGCTTGGGAGTGGCTCTTCCCCGCCGAGCCTCTGTCGAGTGCACACTTACCCTGCGGGCTGGCGGGCCCCTGCAGCGTAGCCCTGTGCCCAGACTCGGACCTGCAGGAGCCGGGAGCTGGGAAGTGGGTTTGGAGCAGCTCGGGCTGAGTACAGCGTAGTAGCTAATATGAACCCCGTCTTCCTAATGGGATTCTGGTGCGGTGAAGCGAGGTCGCCGAGACAGTGCCGGCCTGGGGCCTGGCTCACGGGAGATGCTCAGTCACTGGGAGTAGTTAGCTGCTGTGGTCACTGTGTTTAGGATACAGCCCTTTGCAGAAGTAAGTTTTTTAGTTCAGTTCATTAGCAAGTTTAAAAAGACCGCAGGCTTTGCAGGCGGGAAGCCTGCGTTTGAGCAGATTTGCCACGAGGCCTTCGCCGTGCAGGCCTGTGTGTGCTGGGAGGCTTTAGGCTTCGCGGGTGGGGGATTCCCAAAAGTGGGAGTTGAGAAGAGGAGTCTGGGGAAGGGGTGGATCAGGAAGTCTCTCTGGGGCCGGCATTGAGGTGAGGCAGGTTAAGCCTGCACGTGCAATGCCAGCATCCCGTATCAGAGCACAGGTTCAAGTCCCAGCTGCCCGGCTTCCAATCCAGCTCCCCCCAAATACCCCGGGGAAAGGAGCAGCAACAGCTGGCCCAAGTACTCGGGCCTCTGCCCCCTTGTGTGGGCCCCAGATGGAATTCCTGACTCCTGGCTTCCGCCTGGCCTAGCCCCGGCCACTGTAGCC
This sequence comes from Sylvilagus floridanus, assembly GCA_949820135.1. Taxonomy (NCBI): domain Eukaryota; kingdom Metazoa; phylum Chordata; class Mammalia; order Lagomorpha; family Leporidae; genus Sylvilagus; species Sylvilagus floridanus. The sequence goes on along the minus strand of OX463224.1, from coordinate 62,690,639 downwards.
ATTTGGGGAGTGAACCAGAAAATGGAAGATCGCTCTCCCCCTCTCCCTCTCTCCTCTATCTCTGTAACTCTGCCTGTCAAATAAATCTTTAAAAGAGAAGTGTTTCCACGACAAGCCAGGGGAAGGGGAGGAGGCCAGACTGGGGTGTGCCTCTAGCCGACCCCACCTGGGGACTGTGCAGGTCACTCCTGAGAACCGTCCATCAAGGGGAGGCAGCTAAGGATCAATACCCGGGCACTTATCAGTCCTAAATCAAGGCCACCTGGGCTCTTCTGGTTTCCGTGCTCACAAGTGCAGTGAGTTCTGACACAGAAAAGCAGCTGCGGGTTATTAGGGGTGAAACCCCGGCTGGGAGCCAGTGCATTTGAGAATAATGAAGGGGTAAGAGGCACTGCGGGTGGGTCACTGGCCGCACCGTGACAGCAGTGTGAACTGTGAGGGTCAGGCAGGTTCATGTGGGTCATCAGTGTCAGGAAGGACCCAGCTCCCTGCAGCTTCCCTCAGCTGGTTGGCTTTCTTTTGATTCAACCTCCTGGTCACAGTATGGCTGCCCCTCCCCGGCTGTGTCTCACATCCTGAACCCATAGTATTGGAACCAGGAAGCAAACGGATGACAGTAGCCAAAAGGCTTCCTCCTGTGAGGATAAAAATCTCCCCTCTTCACTGCACCTGCAGTGAGTCTCACGCCCAGGTTCTGGCCAGTCACCGACAGAGGAGCATGGAATTGCTGCGGTTGGCTTAGGTTGGGCGTGGTTCACCCCCGTGCAGAGCACCCATCCAGGATGGCTTCTGTGAGCCAAGGGAGGGTAGGGCACTGGCTGCTGGGCAGGTGGGCAGCCAACAAATGGCACCGCAGCTGCCTCCCAGCTTGTGCTGCGGGGTGGACAGAGACCACGTGGATGCGGAAGCCTCGATCACCCGCAGAGGTGGTGGTTCTTCAGGAGGCAGAGAGAGACGGAGCAGCAGAGCTCCCGTCCTTGGCTCACTCCCCAAATGCATGCTATGTCTGGGACAGACCCCCACCATGGCAGGCAGTGGGCGGGGCCTAAGCTCCAACCCAGACACCCCAGCAGCTTAGCCGCGAGGCGGAACGGCAGTCCGACGACGACACTGTTCCCATTGCTTTTTACGGCTGTGAGCTCCAGGCAGGGGCCCCGTCTGAGTCACCCTAGCTTTTGTTGAGTCTCCCCTCTCGATAGCTCAGCCTCCATCCACGTCTCTCCTCTCCATGGCCACGCCCTGGTTCAGCCCCTCAGCAGCTCTCTCCTTGCCAGCACCTGCTGAGTCGCCCTGCTCACTGGAGCCTTCCGGAGCTTTGAGCTTTGCGAAGCACCAGCCTGATCAGACCCCTCCCCGGCTGGAAATCCTTCCAGATGCCAAGTTGGGGAGACACTCAGAAACCACTGGGCTCAAACAGGCCCTGGACGGTCAGGAGGCTCCTGGCATGGGCAGCCCCGGGAAGGCCAGCCTCTGCCACCCCCAGGCTGCTCCTTAGAAACCCTGGCCGCACCGCCCATTCCCCACCACCTGGAACGACTTCTTGTCGCCAGGCCTCTGCCCTCGCTGTTCCCTAGGCCTGGAACACATGTCTTCACTTCCCAAGCTGGCTTATGTGGGGTCCCTGCTGCTAGGAGGCTTCCCCTGACAGCCCGTGCCTGGGCCCCTGCTGTGGTGTATCAGAGCGCCCCCCAGCGCTTTCTTCTGTCTGAGCACAGGGCACTGTTCCTGTCTCTTGCCCCCTCACCGGCCCCGGGACTTTGGAGGGCACAGGTGGACACACAGGATGATGGTGGTGGTGATGGCAGAAGGCAGGCCAGGCCCTCTAGAGGGGGCTACACTGACCCCTTTCCAGCTGCTCCCACAATGCATAGCACAGGAGACCCTGGGAGCATGTTTTGGAGCCCCGGGGTCCTGGCACCCTCTGCCCCAGACGCCCCAGGTCTGCTTCCAGGACCATGTGGCCCTCCTCCCTCGGCCTGGAGCTGAGGGACAGTTGGCTGGGGGCAGCAGGAGTCAAAAGTATTCACTTATTTATTTGAAAGGCAAAGAGATAAACAGATCTTCTATCCACTGCTTCGTGTCCCAAATGTCTGTCATGGCAAAGGCTGAACCAGGCCAAAGCCAGCAGCCCAAAACTCAACCCAGAATGCCCATGTGAGACCTGACTGCTCGAGCCGTCCCCTGCTGCCTCCCGGGTGCACATTAGCAGGAAGCTGGATTGGAAGCAGCGATGGGACCTGAACCCAGGCTCTCTGATATGGAGTACGAGCCTCTCATGGGGCATCCTACCCACTGTGCCAAACACCCACCCCAGACAAGCGTTTTCTAATGCTCATGAATTCTGTGGGTCAGGAACTTGGGGAATGGTTTGTCCTTGCTCCACAGCGTCCAGGGCCTGAGCTGGGAGGACGTGATGACGTGGGGCTGGGATCAGCTGGAGGGGTCTTTATTCGTGTGTCTGGCTGCTGTTTCTGGTGGTTGGCCCAGAGCTCAGCTGGGGCTGTTGCCTGGAGCATGGGTGTGGGCCCTGTCCCTGGGGTCTGGGCTTCTTCCCAGTGTGGCGGCCACAGCATGGCTGGACCTCATATGCGGTGGCTTGGGGCTCCAAGAGCGAGTAGCTCAGCAGTGGCCAGTTGCCTTTGCTGGCCTGGTCCTGGAGCTTGTCAGGATCATCTCTGCTGTATTCTGATCCATCCAACCCAGACCTTTCAACCGGAGCTGTCTGAAAGAACAGGATGTAAAAGCGCCACAGATTTGTAGGCTGGGGCGTTCACACATGTTTGTGGGCCCCCCACAATACAGGGCAGAGCTGGAAGCCAGGGGTCCAGGGTTGGCTCTCCCCGTGCTTCCACGTTTTGACAAAGAAGTCAGAAAACTCTAACTCCTGCCTTGAATTTCCAGGTTGTTAAGAAGTTGTATTTGTCAAGGTGGGGAAGACAGCATGATTGTTTAATAGTTTGTTTGTGTGTCTATATATATATATAGAGAGAGAGAGAGACAGGCAGAGTGGACAGTGAGAGAGAGAGAGACAGAAAGTGTGGGGACCCATGGATAGGCCTGCCATGGGACCCCCCCATGCTGGGCTTGGCTTATAGCAGTAATGCGAATGTAGCAGCTGATTGAACTTTCCATCTAGCTGAGGATTGTGGTAAACAACAAGATGGCGCTGATGCCCTGCCTGCTGCGTGACTCCACAGCTGATTGTGATCAAGTGCCGGATTGGAGAACTCTGTGCATGGACTCTGAATGGTTGACTGTGATTGGTTGAATTCGGTATATAAGCAGACCGCGGGAGAAGGAGCGCGCACGCCAGCTTTCCCCTTTAAGGAACTCGCGCGCCATCTCTCCCCCTTCTCCCGGTCCCCCACTCTCTTTCCCACTCGTTCTAAGTAAAAGTCTACTGAAGACCGATTAACTGCGAGCAGCATCGTTCCTTTTGCGGCCGAAGGAGCGACAAGAAAGGTCTTCCTTTGCCATTGGTTCCACCTCCAATGGCTGCCACTGCCGGCGCGCTGTGGCCGGTGCACCGCGCTGATCCAAAGGCAGGAGCCAGGTGCTTCTCCTGGGCTCCCATGGGGTGCAGGGTCCAAGCACTTGGGCCATCCTCCACTGCACTCCCGGGCCACAGCAGAGAGCTGGCCTGGAAGAGGAGCAACCGGGACAGAATCTGGCGCCCCGACCGGGACTAGAACCCGGTGTGCCAGTGCCACTAGGCGGAGGATTAGCCTAGTAAGCCGCGGTGCTGGCCATGTCTGTGTGTTTATAACTTAGGACGTGATTTGTCGGCTCCATCTGTACTCCTGCCTGGGGGGAGTGGTCCTGGTGGTAGAGGTGGCGCCGGTAGGGGCAGTGAGCGTGCTGACCCTTCAAGGACTCAGCAACCACTTATTGAATGGCTACTATGCACCGGCTGTCAATCATACATCCCTGCTGTCACCTTCACCATCAGCATCACTCTTCCTTCCTTCATTTCCTTCTCCAGGCAACACATAGTGCATGTCCCCCGGGGGCTGGGGACCACACTAGCGGCTGGCGTGCAGAGATGGCACCACGTGGGAGGCCGACGTCCAGTGTGGGGATGGCTCCCTGGGGGATCCCCGCAGCTCGGAGACTGAGCTCGGCTGCACAGGGGCTGCAGGGAGGGCCAGGGGCTGGATTGGTGAGGATGAAGGATGAGATGGAAAAGTACAAGGAGAGAGTGGGGAGCAGCATTCCAGAACAAGGGAACAGCACGTGGAGGGGACAGAAGGGAGGACGTGGGTTCAGAAAGTTGTCCGGCTTGGTAGCAGTGGCAGCACGTGTTTGTGAACACTGTGCATTTTGCTGCTTATTTGCGGGCACTGCTGTTGCCCGCTGCAGTCACACGATGCCAGGAACTCATTCCCTAACCCCGAGGTCAATTTTTGTGTCACCCAATATGAACCAATCAGAGTCCCTCCCCGGAATATTTCTATTGGGCCTGGAAGGGGAGATCCTTCGCGTGCCACCTCGTTGGGGGCTGTTAGGATGCCGAGAGGTACGCGGGGAGTTGTGCACCCCCTGAAAGAATAGGCTGGAGAGGACGTGGAGACGTGCAGGGGCAGCAGGCTTGGGAATGGACGGAGAACCTCCTGGTGGCGTCAGAGGCTGTGACTCAGGTCTGCCTGGAGCTGAGATCTGTCCCAACTTGGCCAGGAAGTGAAGCAAACTAGAACTTGCGCGATAAACAGGGGGATCGGGCTGAAGAGGCAGCGGGAGCCGGAGCACAAAGGGCCAGGAAAGGGAGCTTGGTGCTCCCCCCAAGGGCAGTGAGGAGCCTTCCAAGGAGGTGCCTGATGAGGGAGAGGCCTGGCCACATTAGCGTTTGCAGTGATTCTGGGCAGGTGGGCAAGCCTCTCCGGGCAGGGAGGAGGTGGGAGGCTGGCGGCTGCTGGTGAGAAGGCTGAAACGTCCTGGGCCTGACCCTCATGGGGCAGGGGTTGCCCCAACCACGGGCTCAGACCCTGTGCGTCCCCATAGACTCCCACTCTTGATTGCCATTTGGCTTTGGACAAGTTGGGTGGGCTCTGGTTTGTCCCAGAGGAGGCCACAGGTGGCCTAGGGAGAGAAGCAGACTGCATGTGGCAGTCTGAATTTAGTGGCAGCACTGAATCGGGGGCTGGAGATCCCTGTTCTGAGACAGATCCGAGGAACGATTCATCTACATAGAAACTCACATCACTGCCAGCCCCCGCGAGCCTCCTGCGGCAGCTCCTGCTTGTCTTCCAGGAACTCACTGCGATGGAGGAGGCAGCGGGCCGTGTGTGGCAGGCAGCAGGGCGAGGGGAGGAAGGTTGCTGAGCCAGCCCCAGAGAGCGATGCCACTGTGCCCGCTGGGGCCCCAGGCCAGCCCAAACCACAGGCTCTGTCCCGTTTCTCAGAAAGACTGCTATTTCCTGAGCACAGGGTTTGTGGGGATGGGACAGGTGGCTTCACAGCTGTCCCGGGAGAGGAAGCATCCCCACTGAACCTGGGGGTCAGGCCTGGTATCATGCTGGGATGACCGAGTTTTGGGGTCATGGAGCTACCTGGGAGGGTCGGATGGAACAGACACCCTGAACTCAGGTCAGCTGCACCTGCCCCAGCCCGGGGCCTGGCCCCCTGCAGTGCTCTGGGGCTACAAGTGTACTGAATCATAGGCTCGGTTGGAATCAAACTCCTCCACTTGCTATTTTAAAATGTTGATTTATTTTCATCTCCTTGAAAGGTAGAGCAACAGAGAGAGAAAGAGATTGATTTTCCATCTGCTGGTCCATTCCCCAAATGTCTACAACAGTCAGAGCTGGGCCAGGCTGAAGCCAGGAGCCCAGAACTCCATCAGGGTCCCCACATGGGTGGCAGGGGCCCAAGTACTTGAGCCATCACCTACTTCCTCCCAGATGCATTAGCAGGAAGCTGGAACAGAAGCAGAGTAGGCAGAACTCAAACCAGGCCCTCCGACATGGGATGCGGGCTCGCTAAGCAGTGCTCTAACTTGCTGTGCCCCCGTGCAGCGTGGCTGGTCCCACCCTCCCTGGGCCTCAGGGGTCTCACCTCTGTGATGTGGTTAATACTCCATGCCTCACTCATCCCAGCAATCGGGTAAATCAGCGGCTTTGAATACGCTTTGTTAAGGAACAGCCAGGCGTGTGGGAAGGGATGCCTACCTCATCCAGAGCCCATGCTGTGGCCAACCTGGCTACCAGGCAGGATGGTGGCTCCCATGGGACTCCCTGCTGGAGTTGGAGGAGCACGGGGAGGAGCGGAGTTGGTAGCTCTGGGACACCCATGGCCCAGCTCCTCCCTCATGTTCACCGGGAGACGAGCCAGGGCGACACAGCAAGTTAGTGGCCAGGAAGAGTGGAATTTACCTCGAACCCACACCTTAGCGTCCTCCACCCCCACTCCTGTCCCTTCCCTGAGTGGCTTCTTGTTACTGAGCCTTGCCTCAGTGGCGCTCATCCCCAAACTCCCCATCTTCCACCCCTGCCTCTCTCTGCTCATTTTGCCAATCTTTTAAAAAGATTCATTTATTTGAAAGGCAGAGTTAGAGGCAGAGAGAAAAAGAGAGGGAGGGAGGGAGAGTCTTCCATCCACTGGTTCATTCCCCCAAATGACTGCAACAGCTGGAGCTGCACTGATCTGAAGCCAGGAGCCAGGAGCTTCTTCCCCGACTCCCACTTGGGTGCAGGGGCCCAAGCACTTGGGCCATCTTCTACTGCTTTCCCAGGCCATAGCAGAGAGCTGGATCGGAAGTGGAGCAGCCAGGTCTCAAATCGGCGCCCCCATGGGATGCCGGCACTGCAGGTGGTGGCTTTACCTGCTACACCACACTGCTGGCCCCCCAAATTTCTTAAAACACCACCTCAGTCCCTTAAAATCCAGCTTCTGCCTCACAGCTCCCTGCTGTGGGCACCAGAAGCCTCCCTGTACCCGTGGGAGACCCTTTGCAGGCCTCACTTCCTGGACCCCTCACTGCCATGCTCGCCTGCGCTCTCACCTCCACGGCTATTTCTCTGCTGGTGCTCAGAGTTCTGTGCTGGTCGCCTGTTTCTTTCTCTCTTTTAACGATACTCATTTATTTGAAAGGCAGAGTTAGAGAGAGAGAGATCTTCCATCCACTGGTTCACTCCCCAAATGGCCTCAACAGCCAGAGCCAAGAACCAGGAGCTTCATTTTGGTCTCCCACATGGGTGGAGGGGCCCAAGGACCTAGGCCACCTTCTGCTGCTTTCCCAGGCACATTAGCAGGGAGCTGGGTTGGAAGTGGAGCAGCCAGGACTCAAAACACATCCATATGGGATGCCGGTGCTGCAGGCCATGGCTTAACCCGCTGCACCACAGCGCTGGACCCCATCTGTTTCTCTTCACTCTATAGTCTCTCCCAAGCCAGTGGTCCCTACCCCCTACTGGCTTTCGTCACCACCTAGAAGCCAGAGGCTCCCACCTCCCCATCTGTGGCCCAGCCTCCTCTCCAGATCCTTGTATCCCCAAGGGTTGCAGGTGTCTCCTGAGACGCGTGCCAGGTGTGCTCTGTGGGACTTCCGGCATCTCCTCCCAGCAGGAGTCTCCGAGTGAGAGCCCCTGCACACACGCAGCCCCTCCCTCTCCTTCAACCCCACATCTAGGCTGCCAGGCACTCTGCCTTCCCTGGGCCTCTCTCCCACCTGGGCTTCGTCGCCTCCCATGCCAGCTTCCCCCTGGTCTGAGCCTCGCTCTGCCACGACACTCATTCCTGCTGTGAGCAGGCAGGGCAGCTTTCTAATCTGCAAACCTGACCAAAGCATCGGCCTCCCTCACGGCCTCTGCGTGCAGGTGCAGCCTCTCCTCCCTCTGCTCTTGGCCTCAACCTGCTTCGCAGCAGCAGGGAGCTCTTTGTGATTCTCCGTGTGCCTTCACCTGGCCGCCTCTGTCTCCCTCCCCCAGCTCATCCTGCAGAGCCGGCGCTAGTGCCGTCTGTCTAGGCTAGGGGCTGTGTTCCCTGTGGCCCCTGCCATCACCACCCTCAGCCTCTGTCTCCTCCACCTCCTCTTGGGGACTTGGGCTCTCTAGGGACAGGAAGGGCGGCACTGGTCCTTACACCAAGTCAGCAGCCCGGCAGTGTACACACCCCAGGATGGTGGGGCTGACCTGGTGAGCCTTGTGATTACACACTCAGAAAGGTCTGGAGCAAACAGAGGAGGGGCTGATTGCTAGGCGTGCCCCCAATCCCCCTGCCAGGGGGGGAAAGGTTGGGGGTGACTTCACAGTATGCCAGAGAAGCCAGGGGGCAGGGTGTGCAGGGAAGTCCCCTCCTGTCCTGAGCCCTCCCTCAGCAGGTGGTGGGGGTGTCCGGGAAGGCATCCCCAGGAGAGAGGTGTCCCAGCAAGACTGCATGACCAGAGCTCACCGTATGAATGGCAGAACCTTCATCTTAAATGCTTTCAACCTGGGGTGCTCAGAACCACCCCTGGCTGGTTGCTAGTTACCCCCCTCCCTGCCGCCGCCGCCATGTGACAAACAAGCCAGGCCCAATCTGAGTCTCCTTTAGGATGGACAGGGTGGGGCCGTGAGGGAGGAGGCCTACATCTTCTGCCTCGTGTGGTGGGAGGGTCCAGCCAGGCTCCTGGGATCCCAGGTGAGATCTCAAACCAGGCCCCCAGAGCTGGCAGAGGGAGCTTGGGGAGGGCGACGGCGTCCCACTCAGGAGGTGGGCAGGGTGGGGCCGCCGAGCTGACTCTAGGGACCCCAGTACCCCTAGGGTCAAGGGCAAGGATTTAGAAGCAACACAAGCACAGCCATGTCTCTGGGGCTTCTTGCAGGCCCTGCGGGGGGGTCGGGGGCCTAGGCTGCACCTGCTTCACCCCTTGCCCTGCACCTCTGTGGGCTCCTCCCCAAACTCCTCCCTCACTGTTCACCGTTGAGTGAAACACGGGCCCTGGAACAGCTTTGAAACAGCAAGGGCGTGCACCCAGGCACAGGATGAGTTATCACTGCCACTGTCCCTGAGACTGGCGGAGCTTCCGCTCTGACCACACTGCCAGGCTGGCACGGGGACCGCAGAGTCTCTGGAATCTGGAGGTGAGGCTCCTAAGATTCGCCACCGTGTGGAATCGGTGGAGAACCGCAGGCCTGGAGCAAGATCGAGACTTGATTTCCGGTCCGATCTGCTACCAGGCAGCTCTGTGGCCGCAGGCTAGTAGTGCCTGCTTCCCACTCCTCCTCGTGCAGGGCAGCTGACAAGGACGAGGGTCTCTGGAATATTTGTGGGTGAAGCACTTTGAGGCCCCCCTGCTGCCTCTCTTGGCTAGGGAGAATCAGTCCTCTTGGGCTCAGTGCCTCCGAGCTGGGGCAGGGCTGCCCTAAGAGCAGGAGGCACCAGGGTCGGGGGCCTGAGGCAGATGCAGTACAGGGCAGGGGATGGCAGCACGTTGGCACCCAAGGGACTGCGTGGGGAGGCTGCGGGAACCAGCCCTGGCTCTGGTGCTGACTCACCGTGAGAACTGAGGCCAGGTTCTGCCCCTCTGGGTCTCAGTTTTTCCCCCTGTAAAATGGGAATAACCAGACCTGCCATGCAACTTGCCAGGGGAGTACACAGAACACTGGATATGAATCTAGCAAGGTAGGGTTAAGGGTATTGCAACTTCTTATTTATTAATATATAATAACAAAAATGATAAAGCTCGTATCTGCAGCTCTCTAGGTCTTTGTTATAAAGTCTTGGTCGCTTTGTCTGGACTGGCCGTGACCTTCAGCTCTGGGGTCTGGGCTAGGAAGATGTTCCAGTGGCCTGCATGGGAGAAGGCAGAAGAGAAGGGGCATTGAGCGCGCGCACATGTGCAGCAGGCGGTGACTGCCGGCCGGAAGTGCTCAGGGTGGGAAGAAGTGTGAGGGCTGCAATGTGGAGCCCACGGGGAGCCCAGAGGAACGAGGTCCCCTGGTACAGTGCTGGCACATGACCGGTCCTCCGACAAGTGCTGGGGACTGGGCCGGCCTCCTGACACCTGTTGGCCATTCTCCCATCTGTGTCTCCCCCCACCCCCACCCCAAAGCCTCCCCTGGGCCCACCTTCCCGAGTGGCGCAGGGCAAATTGAGGGCGGCAGGAGGACCATGCTAGGAGGGCTTCTATGACAAACGCTGCAGTAGACAGAGCGTTGGCAGCACCGTTTCCAAGACTTGGACCCCCCCTCCTATAGCCACGCCCCCCACCCCCACCCTGGAGACCAAATCCAGGCAGCTCTGCTTCAGCTTCCAGCTCCCGAACCGAGTTGGGAAATCTCTGGCCCAGACGCCCACTGGATTCCTGTTCTGGGAACTGACGTCTGTGGCCCCCGCCCCCGCCCCCCCCCCCCCCCCCCCGCCGCCTCCTGCCCAGCAGCTGGGAGCTCCCCGCCCCAAGCCCTGCTGCCCTCAGCCCCGGGGCCCACCTTCGTGGGTGCCGCTGAGCAGCCGGAAGTTCTGTGCCTCTTTCTGGAAGTCTTGCTTCCTGACTCTCTTGATCTGAATCAAGTGGAAGATCCCTGGGGGCAGAGACAAGCAGCAGGGTGGGCTCCACACAGGGCTGCCCAGCCCCCTCGCCCCTTCCTCGGTTCTCGGCTGACCCCAAATCCTGTCCGTCTTTCCCTTCTGTCCTGCCACCCAGTGCCCCCTCTCCTCACCAGAGCCCCCGTTGTCCTGCCTCCCTTTCACTCGCCCTGATCCAGCCACACTGCCCTGTCGGTCCCCGCCCAGGCCCCCTGTGGCCCCCTGTGACCCTGCTTCTATCACCAGCGTTGTCTGCGCCTGCGCTCGCCCTGCTCACCTGCCGCAGCACAGGGAGGGAGGGGCGGTGGGAAATGGAGCAGGCAGAGAGGAAAGGAGGAGGGAGGAAGGAGGCCATCTGACTGCTCAAGCTTTTCTCTGGGCGTGGAGCATCTGACACAAATCAACACGCGAGCTGCTTCAGACCCCAGAGACCAGCGAGTGTCAGAGCACAGAGCTTAGCCCGTGCCCCTGCCCCTGCCCTGGCCAGGAGGCTGAGCCTTCCCAGACGCCCGCCCCTCGGCTGGCACGCCTTCTACCACTGCCTTCCACTCCCGATGCTCCAGGTGCCTTCCTACTCCTCCAGCCCACAGCTGGGACATCTTCCCTGGGGACCCACAGCTTCTGCCTGTGTGGCACCTATTTCTCACATGCCATCCCTGGAACTATTCCTGCCACCCCACCGGACTGGCAGCTCCTGGAGGCTTCCTCTCTCTAGGCCCCCTAAGCCCGGCCCATAAAGGCACGGAGAATCAATGAATTCCTGGATGAATGGACAATGGGACAAATAATATGTGGACCCAGGCTAGGCCAGGCCAGGGGAAGCGAGATGTTAGCTGGACCCTCTGATGTTTGCGTCTCCTGGGGAGCTGGCCATTGGCACCACACGTGGCACAGAGGCCCTTAGCACATAGGCTGGAGGCCACACCAGCTGTTACCCACCAAGGTCCCCGGCCAGAAAGAACAGATGCAGCCAGCAAGGCCTCTGCTGGACAGGCTCTGCCTTCAAGAAAACCCAGAACTGGCCCTGGGAGTCAGAATGGGACCCCACAGAGGGAACAAACAACTCTGGTCCTGGACTGAGTTCCAGGAACCAGGGAAGGTCCAGCCCTGTCCTTGGGACCTCAAGGCCAGGATGTGGAAGAAACTCAGGCCAGTGGCCCAGGGCTCCATCACCATGGCAGGCCTGAGGCACACGATGACATGGGGATGGGGTTTTCTGACCAGGCCTGCAACTCTCGGGACACAAATATCGGGGAGCAGGTGAGGGGGTGAGGGTGCGTCCTCACACTGTCCTCTGTAAGGTGTGGTTGAAAGGACTGGGCCCCATGGCCCACAATCAGGAGCTACTCTGAGCATCCTGGCTGTGTCCCCTGCCCTCTGAAGGGCTGTGCCAGGGCTGGGGGCAGCTGGCCCTGTGCAGCCCCATAGCAGGGCCTCTGCTCGCCATGCAGCTGACCCCTCTCCGGGCTGAGCCAGCTCAGTGTTGGAAGTGGATGGCCAGTCTGAGAGTGGGAATGGATGCGTGTGTGCTGTCAGTGGCCAGAGGGCATCAGGGGCCTGCCATCCAGACCCCTGAGGTCCTCTGTCCACAGCTAATGACCCCAGGCCAACACACTGCCCACATCTGTGCCTGGCGCTGGCCCCGTGGTGGGGCCTCTGTGGCACAGCTTTCTGCGTCCCCCTGGTCTCTGCCTCCACTCCTGCGAGTGAGGGGGCAGTGGTGCTCCCCGCTGATGGCAGCCCCGGGGAGTGTCACCCTGCAGAGGCTGAGGGGGACAGTTAGGTACCCCGCAGGGTCAGGAGGTGAGCGGTGGGGCTGGGCGCTGGTGACAGGATGGTGGAGACCAGCACTGGGAGAGTGACGAGTCTCTCAGCCTCACTCCCTTTCTGCTGGGCCTGGTGACGATGAGACTGGCCATGAGCTACATCCTTGCATACCCCGGCCTCCCTCGGCCACTCCTCAAAAGCTTAAGGCAGTGCTGGGGATGGTGGGACCTGGGTTTGCTTCTGTTTCACAGTTTAAGCTCTATGACTCTAAGTCAGTCATGTGCTCTCTGAGACTCCATTTTCTTATCTGCAAAACGGGGACATTAAAGCATGGCCTGTAGGTTTCTTATGAGAATCAAATGAGGCAGCTTGAACGTGGTGCCTGCTGCGCACCAATCACAGAGCAAGGGCCCAGGAGCGGCGTCGGGGTTGGAGGCTGTCACTGCCCGCCCACCCGCCTCTCTAACTCACGGAGGATGGCCCTCCACAGAAGCCTTCCCTCTCAGAGAGCTGCTGCTGCTAAGCCGTGAGCCCTAAGGACAGGGCCAGGCCTAGCACCCTCTGTGGTCCCAGCACCTGCTAGGGGCAGGGGAGCGGAGGCAGGCCCCGAGCAGACACGCAGCCAGCAGCTAGCTGTCCAGCGACTGATGGACTCTTAAGACTCAAAGCAACCAAAAGGGCTGTCTCGCGTTTCCCCGGCTGCTAGCAGAACCCCCACCCCATCCCACCCCCTCCCCTTGGAGCTCGCCCCCCACCCCGGGGGCAGCAGGCAGGCTCGCGATAGCAGACAGTTCTTCCTCTCACTGGCTTGGAACCCCCTCCTTGCTGCTGTAACCAGCTGGTCTGGCAGGAGGGGCAGGGGCTGGACCCGCACCACCAAGCTAACCCTCCAAACGCCCTCGCCCCCAGCGAATGGAAGAGAAGACAAAGGCCCAGAGACGCGGAGGAAATACCCAAGGCCACACAGCTAAGAGAAAGCAGAGCCAGAACTCAGGCCGCAGCGCTGGCCCCGCCCAGGTCTGCCAGGTCCCAAAGGCCCTGCTGCCTGACCCTTACGGTCCCTGAGATCACGGCTGCTCCCTCTGCCGGGCAGCCCTTCAGCGCCGTGAGGCCGGCAGTGCTGTCCCTGAGTCTTCCGTCCTCCGGCTGAACCGCGTCACTCTCTTCGTCCATCCTCCTACGACAGGGGGCAAGGCAGAGCAGGGACAGAGCCGCATCTGACGCCACAAGACAAGGGCTCTAGCTCCCGTCCTCCACTTACTGGCTGTGTGGCCTTGGGCCAGGCACTTCACCTCTCTGAGCCTCAGTCTCCTCATCTGTAAAATGGGGACAATCATTCCTAACTCTCAGGATCGGGGAGGGTCCAACGAGACGGCGCACGGGAAAGCACTCTGGGGGCTCTCAGGTGCTGCCCACGTTGCCTGTCACTGGCACCATCACCATGGCTCCCTCTTCCACCCTCCCACCCCCAGCCAAGCCCTTCCAACGTGACCCTGAGCACTAAGACAACTTAAAGGGTTGAGTCTGGATCATGGCTTCCTGTTTTGCCCTATGCAGGGAGTCTACTATTTTTTTTTTTTAATACAACAAGTGCCACAAAACCAAACTCTGCAGTTCCCCTGTCAGGGAGAGCCCCTCCCAACCTTCAGCTTGTAACGCGGGCAGCCTATCGCACAGGGCCAGTTTCCCCATGAGAAGTGCACTGTGACATCGACTTGGCTTAGAGTGGCAGGCGCCGCGGTTCAGAAAGGGGGAGGTGAGACCGGCCGCCGCCCTCCCGCTTTGGGGATGCTCTGAAGCCCCTCGCCCCTGGGGAGATGGCCCTGCCCCAGGCAGAGATCCCACCACCCAACCGGCAGCCTATTTAATTCTATCAGCGCAGGCTGTGCAATGACCCCTTCCCCCAGGAGAGGGAGCACTTCCAGGCCCTGGCACGGCAGCCTCCTCAGAAGCAACAGAGAATCCCAGACTGAAACTGTCGCCTACATTGGCGTCAGGGACTCCTACACCTGGAGGGGCGGCCAGAGGCGCCTGGTCAACAGGATGTCCCTAAGGCCCCTGTGGGGTCGCAGCCCAGGAAGGGGGTGTGGCCAGCACTCACCTTTCACCAGCCTCCAGAGGTAGATGTCCACCTGGTCCGAGGCCTCATGCTCCAGGGCGAAGCGCCGCAGGCTGTCTGGGCTCGGGGAGATGGCTGTGTGGACGAGGACCCGGCCCGGTGTCTTGGGACACCTGCTGAACCTAACATCGCTGTGACCAGGGTCTGCCTTGTCCTCTGGGAGAAACAAGCAGCTCGTGAGGACTCAGTCTACACCGGCTGCCCCTCTTGACAGTCCACGTGTTCTGAATGACACGATCCAGACTCCATGTGCACCCAGCACCTGTGAGTGTGTTACTGTCACGCCAGGCGGGGCCCTGCATGCACACTGGTCCTCCAGTGCAGCTGCGAGAGCCCGGAGCCCCACTCCCCCCAGCACCCCTCTGCACCTGGGCAAATCTTGCAGCACTTCCCGGCCACCTTCTCGGGACGACCGCAGGGGTACTCGGTGGGGCAGGTCACGCGCTGGCAGTCCTGGTGGCCATCCTGACAGGTGCACAGGATGCAGGGCAGGGGACCGAAGGAGCGGAAGGCCGGGTGCCACACCTCCCCGTGCGAGTAGGTCTTCCCGCCATGCACGCAGGCTGGCAGGGGGAGGAGAGGAGGGCAGGTCTCAGCCCCCTCTCCCAGCACCCGGGACTGGGCCAAGCCCAGCAGGAGCCTGCTGGATAGGGACGGACCTGCCCCGACTCTTCCTCCTCCACTGGTCAGGCGGCCCTGCAGCAAGGCTCCTGGGTGCCCCCTCTGCGGCCATGGCTGCCCATCCCCATCGACCCCCCACCCCACCCCCACCGCCCTGCTGGGCTCCTTCCTCCCTCCATCAAACAGTTGCCCTCAGCACTGCCTAGTACGAAAGCTCCATTTCCTCACGTCTGTCTCCTGCCCCTCCATCCCGTCTTCCCCGGGCCCCGGCACAGGTGGCCCCGCTGCAGGACTGCCTCTGTCTCAGTCCTCAGCCTCGGGGTCCCGCACACCTGGGCGCCTTCAGTTCCCACGTCCCAGAGTCCACGGGCTTGTGGCCACACTGGGACTGGGGAACCGCTGAACTGCGTGGGTGGCCATCGGGGCTCCCCCTCCCCGCCTCCCAGATGGGAGCAGAGCCCGGTCCCCACCTTTCTTAGGCTTCTCCTTTAGCACAATCTTGACAGTCGTGCTGCCTGCCCCCTTCGGTCGGAAGTGTCGAGGGAGGAAGCCCAGAGGGGGGCTGAGGCCCGTGGTGGGGGCCGGGGTGCCTGGGCCTCTCTTTCTCGCGCCATCCCCCGCACACGGGTCCTGAGACTGTCTCTGCAAGTGGTGGGAAGGCGCAGACCACTGAGTGAGCGCAACAGGCTGGTGGCCGAGCAGCAGGCGGCCTGGCGGTGGACACCTGCGTGAGTCCCAGGGAGGAGGGGGACCTGGAGATGCAGCCTCTCGGGCCTCAGCGCTGGGGGTGGGGGCACACAGGGTGCTGTGGTGCTGATCTGGGACACGGAACTGATCAGGGCTATTTAAGAGCACACAGTGACAACGACACAGACACGGGACGGGTGTCTGAGGACCCACGGACAGGAAGACCCGGGGACAAGAGCCCCTCCCCTGTGCTGCAGGGGCTGGGGGTGGGGCTGGCAGTGACAGCAAATGTGAATGCTGAGGGCAGCCGCCTGGGGCAGGAGCTGCACACAGGTCAGTGTCTGAGGGTCAGGGCAGCCCTAGGCCATGGGAGAGGAACAGGCTGGTTGGTGGCCAAAAGCAGGCCCAGCTTCCTCCCTTGCTGACCCAACGTCAGCACGTCTGTCCCGCGGCCACTCCTGCCCTGTTCTCTGATGGCCTGGAGTGAGCCCACGAGGACTTCCACAGTGGACAGTGTCCCAGGCTTTCTAGCGGGCCCAGCGGAAGCTCCTAGG
Organism: Sylvilagus floridanus; assembly: GCA_949820135.1. NCBI lineage: Eukaryota > Metazoa > Chordata > Mammalia > Lagomorpha > Leporidae > Sylvilagus > Sylvilagus floridanus. The sequence continues at coordinate 62,674,391 of OX463224.1, read as the reverse complement.
TGATACTCTCCCAATACTGCAGAGATGAGAAGGAAATGGGAGCCCCAGAGTGTGGCCTGCCCCAGTCAGCAGGTGGCCGACCCTCAGCTGCCTGGGGGGGGGGGGGCAGGCCTGCAGGGCAGGTGCTCCCCGCCCCCACAAGGCATGATGGGCCCGCAGCCCTGGGGCAGCCATGGGAAGGGGAGTCCAGTCTCCAGCCCCTCAGGGTCCAGGGTCGAGCTGTTCCCATGGCAGCAGCACAGAGAACGCAAGGGCCTCAGGGAGCCAGCCCGCTCCTCCCTCACATGGGGTGGGACAGCCACAGAGGGGCCAGAGAGAGAGACAGGGACCACGGAGCCTCAGGACTGGGTGCAGAGCCTATGTCCTTGAGAGGCGGTTCCCGGGGCACCGCGTTGCCAGGCAGTGGCTGAATGGATGGCAGGTGCAGCCAGACACAGGCCGCGTGGAGGAGCATCCAGGAGGCCATCTGGGGCCTGCGCCTGCCCTGCCTGGTGCATCAGCCAGGATGGGGGCCATGGCGGGAGGCTAGGGAGAGGGGTGGCTTAGGCAGTAGACCCAGGACCTCAAGCACTGCGCCCCCACCCCCAAGCAGGGCAGCCGGCGCTCACCACCCCATGGTGCGATGACTCCACGGGGGCGTCCTCAGCTGGCTGCTCGCTTGCCCCATCTGCAGACGCAAGGAGAGGCGGGATTGGGCTCAGGCCCCTCAGCCTTGCTGGCTGCGACCTTGAGGCCACCCCGTCCACTACAGCAGGGCCCATTACCCTCGGTGGGGACTTATTCCCACTATAGCCTCCCTCCCTTCATCCTAGTTGGTCAACAAAATCCCTGCCACTGGGGTGCTGCCTCAGTTTCCCCACACTAACCTTGTGGTCACTGTCAGGACTGAGCCGCTTGGCTGGGCTACAGCATCTTGCTTAGCCCTCAGGTAAAGGTCTCCTCTATGGGACACTGAGCCATGCCCCTCAGCGCCTCCATGGATGGTGCAAGGGAGGGCCCAGAATCCCATCACTGGGGTCCCCACACCCCCACTCAGGACCCTGCCCTCCTGGCCCCAGTCCCCTGGGAACCAGCACACAGAAGCCACCAAGCCCTGCAGCTGACGCCCCAAGCAGGCTTCTGCCCCCCTAGGCCTTGCAAGAACCCAAACTTAGCCCAGCCGCTGGTCATGCCCAGGGCCACCCTTGTACCACCGTGGAGTCAGCCAAAAGACCCAGGACTAAACTGGCATCACCAGACTCCTGGTCCAGCGTGCCAACATTAGATGGTACGACCCATGCAGAGCACTCCCCTGGGCCTGCCTCCTCCGGGAAGCTTTCCTTGACTGCCCCAGCCCACAGAGATCAGAACTGCCGCTTCATCCAGTTCAAGCCAGGTCTGCCTGTCACCAGCCCATTCCTGGATTCTGCTTGACAGATGTGTGCTGAGCCCCAGGGTCTGGGACCTGCCTTCCTCAGACCCCCCTCAGGTGCCACTTTGGGTCCTGTCAGCCTCATTTGATGGCAAGGGCTCAGTGCCCTCCGCATGGCCACAGCTCCCAGCCTCTCTCCTCCTGTCTCCCCTCTGCCTGCTGCTCCCAGGGCTACAAGCACCCACGCATGCGTGCACAACAGGTGGTGAAGCAGGTGTGAGGGAATTAACTCCCTGGGGTGCACTTTTGATCAGCAGGGGGTAGTGGCCGCATTCTCTCCTCCCTCTCTCCCGCCCCCAGGCTGTTCTAAGAAGCCCAAGGCCATGGAGAGCAAGCCAGCAGCACTTGGTGTTGCTTCTCTCTCCTTCTCCGACCCTCCCCCCATTCCTGCTCCCTGTGACTGCAATTAAAAAGGAAGAGAGACATATCAGCTGCCACCACAGGCCTGGAGGAAGGAACGGTGTGCACCATGCTGGCTGTCCCCCAGGGCTGCCCTGGCTCACATTGCTGGCAGAGCACGGTGGGGGGGGGGGAACACCGTCAGCATTAGGGCCAGACGCACCTGTGCAGGCCTGGCAGCAGGAGTCCAGCAGCGGGAGGGGAGCAGGGCAGCCGGGCTCGGGGCAGGTGGTGAGGCCACAGTAGATCTGGCCCTCCTGACAAACAGAGCACACGGGCTGGGAAATGAGGTCCGATGAGGACCAGCCTTGGGGGCTAGGAGCATCCCCTTCCCTGGGAGCAAATGGCTAAGGGGGTCTCCCCTGAGGCTGGGAGGGGAGAGAGCAGCAGGGGGCCTATACCACCCCACTCAGGAAGCTCAGGAGGGTGTGGGAGCCCAGAGAAGAGTCGCCTGCACCCCTTCCCTCCAGCCCCAGCCCCCCCCCCCCAATACGCTCGCCCTGCCGGCTACCGGGACGCCGGCAGGAGGCCTTACGGTGCAGCTGCACACGACACACTGGTTGGGCAGTCTGGCAGGGAAGAGCTCGTGGGCACTGAAGATCTCTCCGTGCTGGTACGTGGTCCCGTTGTGCTGGCAGGACTTCGGGGCAGCCCGGAGCCCAGAGGGCGTGTGGGGTTCTGCAGATGGGGAGAGCCAGGTGGAAGAGGAAGATGAGGTATGGACCAGATGGAGCCGGCCGTGTTTCCGCAGACTTCGCTCCTTAGCCCTTCTTGGTGTTTTAACCTAGCTCTGGCCTTGACCCTCGGCAGCCAGCAAGGAGGTCGGCACTGACACTGCCGTCTGACTGCTTCACTCCCTTCCAGCGCCCGTGTCCGAGCTGGGCTGATGCGAGCGAGAGGGGAAGGCCAGAAGCCCCAGTTCCCATGGGCCTGACTCAGTTCATTGTCCGCCCAAGCAGCATCCACAGAGCACCTCCTAGTGCCAGGCATGGGTGCTGGGGATACAGCAGGGAATGAAACAGAGTCCCTGTCCTCACCAAGCTGCGTTCCAGCGCAGTCGGCTGGGAGCATTCCTCTGCTGTCCAGGCGCTGTGTGCAAACTATCACTCACGGACCACGGCCTGCCAGTGAGTCAGTCCCAGGAGAGCCCCTCCATCATCAGGAAGCCCGCCCTCAGTGGCTTCTCCGTGAGCAGCGACACTGCCCTGCAGTGCTGCACTAGGCACCGGAGTGGATGAGAAGTAGGGCTTAGGGCCTGCCATCAATAATCTCGCAAGCCCCTCGGGCGCCTGCAGTGTGAGGTGGGCCAGGGTGGGCACAGGGCCTCTGTGTGGCTGTGTGGGGTGGTCCGGGAACACTTTTGAAAGGGGCCCAGGCTATGCTAAGCCTTGCAGACCAGGTATAGCCAAGCAGGCAATGGGATAAGGGAAGGGGAGAGACAGGGTGACGGGCATCTGAGGGCGGAGGAGGGTCCCAAAGTCAGCAAGGAGGGGTAACGAGCCCTGGAGTGAGCTTCAGACATGTGGAGGAGGCATGATGATATTGGGAACCCAGAGCCAGGAATCTCTGTGACCCAAGCCAGAGCCAAGGTCAGGTCCCTGCTGGGCTCCCAGTGAGAGAACATGAATCCATCGACACCTGTGCATGCACCAGGGAGCCCTGGCTCCAGCGCCTGGGGCTGAGACCCAAATCTGAGTCCCTCCGACACCACCTCCTTGATGCATCCTTCCACACTGATTCTCCTTTCAACATCACCCCGGCTTCTGAGCTGGCCTCCCCTGGCTGCCCCTCAGTGGCCAGCTGCTCCTCAGTCTCTCTCTCTCTCTCTCTCTCTCTCTTTCTCTCTTTCTCTCTTTCTCTCACTGTATCTCTCTCTCTCTCACCTCCATTCCCTGAAATCCCAGGCTCAGGGGTCCTTGGAAACTTCAAATCATGGAGTCACAGCTATTCAGTGTAGGGAGGCAGAGACCCTGAATCTGCACTGGAGGGGATCTCGGAAGACAGGCACCCACACCCCTGGTCCCCCCAGCCCCAGGGGCTTCCAACTCTGGCCAGAGACAGGTGCCCAAGCATGACAGTCCACAGGCCACACATACCCCTGTCCCATCAGCTACTTTGCAGCTTCTCCCCACCGCCCCCCGCCCCATTCTGGCTGTGCATATCCATCTACTTAAGACTGACAAGTTGGCTGCTCCTCCAGCCCTGAGCATGCCTGTTGGGTACAGACAGCCTCTCTCCTAACAGAGCCTTGATCAGCAGGAGGCCAGCATCGGGCGGGACGCCAAGGTCACTGGGCAAGGGAGAGGCTACTTACCCACACACCTGGGACAGCACTGCTGTGGCTCCGTCACAGGCTGGGGGCAGTGGACAGGCGGGCAGTGGAGGCGGTAACAGTTCACATGGGCACTCTGAGGGCGACACAGGGATCAGCCCTGCTTCCCAACACCCCCCTTGCCTCCCACCTGCACCTGTCCTCTCCCCAAACCCTACCCGGCCTGGGAACTCTGTACTTGCTCTGAGCCTGTGATGAGATTAAAAATGGCAACCACGAGGTGCCCGGCTCCTCGCCTTCCCCTGCCTGTGAAGGGGCCCTCCCTACCTTGGAGGGGGTGTCCTGTCTACTGATTTGCTCAGGTGTTGCCCTGAGTAGCTCCAACACTGATCTTGGGGCCTCATGCCAGTGCACCTGGGGCCTTTGTTCTTTTACAGAGCGATGATCAAGACAAGAACGCCACCCATGGTGCAGGGTAGGACAAGACTTAAAAAGCTGGCATAAGGAAGACCCTGAGTCTCTAGGAGGTTTGGAGTGTGCTGCAACAGAGAAGGAGAGGCCCACTTTTCTGAGTACGGCCAATGAGAGAGAACAGGGCAGAGTACACAGAGGCAGAGCTGAGCACAGAGAGGGAATGCTCCAGGCACAGTCCATCAGCCTCTCCTAGGCCTTCCCCTAGCCCGCTCTGTCCTCTGGGACAAGCTCGCCAGCAGCCAGCATCGGGGTGACCCCAGAATTCCAAATGCATTGTCAGCCAGGGCCCCGCTGCAAGGGAGCACCTGCTACCATGGAGGAACGCCAAGTGGTGATGTGAGCAAGAGGAGGCAGACAGAGGCGTCTCTGAGATGAATGGAGCCCATGTCGTTGTGGCAAAGTTTGTTTCCAGCCCCTGGGCCCCCACCACCCAGTTCCTTCCCACCCTGCTCTGCCCAAGGGAGGTCTCCCAGAGGCAGCCTAGTGCCCCATGCCAGGCCTACTGGGGTCATGGCAAGGGCTCACCAGGCTGAGGGCATCACATAGGCTGCAGAATGGGTCTGCACTCCCCCAGCACTGTCCAGAGGCCCAGCACCCATGGGTGCTTTGGAAGTGTGGGAGGGTGAACTGAGGCCCTCCTATGCGACACCCAGGGGGAGCAAGGCACAGGGTCACCTGAAAAGTTAGAATTCTCTCACTCAGGCTGTGGAGGAGCCACAGGTGGGGAGCAAGATGGAGGTGAGGGTGGGGATGGCAAGGCACACGGAGAAGCCATGGCAGCCCAGCTATGCTTTATCAAGTGACTAGTAGGCAGGGGGTTTATTTTATAAATGATGATTTCCCTCTATCTAGTCAACTACCCTGGAGGCAGGTCCCATGGGCCACTCTACTGAAAAGATCTTAGGATCACATGGCACTGGGGGTCAGGGCCCTTGCACTACCCACCAGGCCGAGCTGGGCTCATCATTCAACAACACCTGCTCCGCGTACCCCGGCGCCAGGCCTTGTCCCGAGCACAGCAAGACACAGCCTTGGGCACCACCGACCAGGTTTCTGTCCTCAAGAAACTTACATCCTAGCAACGGGACAGTGACCATAAAACAGCAAACGAGTAGGAATGGGCCAATTCCGGATGTTAGACTCCTGACATCCACAAAGCAGGCTGCTGTGACTGCCTTAACAGGAGCTGGCTACTGGGGGAGTCCTCGTAACAGGGGGTCACTTGTGAACTGGGAGGATCCAGTGCAGAGGACCTAGGCAATGGGCGGTGGGCGGTGGGCAGTAGGGCCATGAGGCTGCAGCAGAGAGGGCAAGGAGGACATGAAGCCGCAGAGCCAGGCAGGAGTCAGCCCAGGCAGGCCACCCGCAGGGAACAGGAGCTGGAGGGTTTGAAGAGCAAGAACCACGCGATCCATTCTAGGTTCAGAAAAGATGGCTCCTGCCGCTGTGTGGAGAGTGGCTGCAGGGGAGCAGGGAGGCCCGTTAGGAAGTCCAGGTGGCTCAGGTGGCAGACTGGGGGGATGCAGTCATGACGGCGGGGAAGGGATGGACTTGGGACACTGCAGATGCCAGCAGCAGGCCCTCGGGTTGAGGACGTTGTGTGTGCGGGAACTCCAGGGCAGGAGACGTGGACCTGGCCAGGTGCTGCATCTGGAATGTTCTGTGATGCTTCCTTCCCCTCCTCTGATGGTATGTCATCCATTTTTTCTGAAAAGGCTGACCCCAAGTGTGCTCGGGAAAAACCAAGGGGGTGAGGAGGTTCCCATACGTGTCCCAGTCCTGGCTGGGGCCAACACAGTGGAAACTGGGGAGCCACAGGCCAAGACCCCAAAGACCCCAGGAGGAGTGGGCAGGTGTAGGCTGTCCCGCTCCTCTCCGCCTCCCAGGTCTCCTCAGGAGCTGGTTTCTGCTCCTACCCCAGACACTTCTCAAGGCTGCTCTTGGCTGGGTGCAGGGTGAGCTGGGCTGGCTCCAGCTGGACACCAGCTACCACTTTCCTCACACACCAGCACCTACACCACAGAAGCTGGGATTGTCCACACTGCACCCTGGGTGCCTAAGCTAAGGCCAAGGGGTTTGCATGCCTCTTAAGCCACTGCCCCCTCTCTCATCCCTCCCATCTTCCTACCTCTGGACCCATGGAGGTCTCCTTCAGACCACCTGGCTGATTGTACAGCCCCCATGAGGGTGCTGGGGGCAGTGGCGTGGGAGGTGGTGACAGGGCCCCAGGGAGTCTCAGTAAGCATCATGCTAGGAGGGGCCTCAATCACTGACAGCCACAGACAGCTGGACCCTGGAATCCCAGCCAGGAGACAGGGACAGGGAGACACTTCCTCCAGGCAGGGTCATTCTTCCACAGGGGTGTGGGTCAGTGATGGCAGGGGAACAGGGAATCCAGAGGAAGGGAAGAGGCCGGAGGGAGCAAGAGCTGGCAAGGAGACTGGGATGAGAGACCCAGCAGGTGGGACCTCCCTGGGAGGGGTGCGCTGGCCATCAGCTCCTATAAAGTCACTCTGATAACAGAGTGACCGATGACTGCACAACTCCACGGGGCCTGGCTCCAGAGTGCCCAGTCGCCCAGGCTCAGGCTGCCTCCCCCCTTTCAGGAGTGAGCTCTCCAGAGGTTTTCCAGACATACCTGACACAGGTGGCCAGAGGAACCTACCTCAGAGCAGGTGCAGCGCAGGCAGTACATCAGGCCTTGGGGCTCCAGGTAGGGGTGCCAGCTCTCCCCGGGGGAGTAGCGCTTCCCGTGGAAAAGGCAGAACATGTCAGGGCCTGGCAAAGCAACCCGTGCTCCGTTAGTCCCGGGGTGCTCCCAGTGCTGTGGGGGCGTTCTCCCTGCCTGAGCTCCTGTGGCTCAGCACAAGCCACCTGCCCAGACAAGGGTTTGTTGAATTAAATGAGATGGAAATACGAGGTTCATATTGACTGTCTTCTCTGTACGTGAGAAGAGAGAGAAAGAGAGAGATTTTCTTCCATTGGCTGGTTCACTCAAATGCCTGCAAAAACCAAGGCTGGGCAGGCTGAAGCCAGCAGCTCAGTCGAGGCCTCCCACGTGGGTGGCAAGGGCCCAGCTGTCTGAGCCGTCACCCACTGCCTCCCAAGGAGTACATTAGCAGGAAGCTGGAATGAAAAGCTAGCAAGCGGGCACAGCCCAGGCACTCGGGATGAAGATGCAGGTGTCCCAAGCAGTGATGGCTTAGCCCTTAGGCCTGCACGAGCAGTATCATTTTGGGAATTAGATCATGTTTGCAAGGTGATTAGCGTGCTCAGTTCCTGGCATCTGGTTGAACACTATTATTAAGACAATTACAGAAACAATCACAAAGACATTGCAAAATGGACATCCTCATCTTCTGGAATAGCTTTGGGATTGTTACCACAATTACGAGAAAACCAAAGCTCATAGAGACCAAGTAATTGGAACGCAGGCTGTGAGCTCCTCTGAGCTCACCCCAGCACCTCTGGCTTCTGACCTCAGCCTCTCAGGCCACACTCCCCAGTCCCTGTGTCTCTCCTGGGCCCACATGGCCTAAACTGTGTGTTGCCTTTCCCTCCTCCTGGCTTTCCAGGGTTGAGCATCCTGGCGACATGGGCTCTCACTCCTCCGGATCCCATGCTTTCTGACATTTGCACCCACACAATCCTTGGGCAGTCACAGCAGGACCCAGCAGGGGCGGGGCTCACCTACAATGCACCGGCCCCTGGCCGACAGCTCTAGGGAACAGAAAGGAGCTCCTTGACCATTCCCAACCATGAGAAAGTTTTCTTTTTAAGAAGCAGAAATGGGTCTCCCTGTCTCCTCCCACTGCTCCCACTTTGCCCTCGTGGGCCTCCAGGGACAAGGACCTGACGTCTGAGGGCTGCAGGGACACACCGAGTGCCCCCAGCGTGGAGGAGCCATCACACAGCAGATCCCGCTCCCTGCAAGCCGGCTGGCCCGTATCAAATGAGCTGTGTTTATCTCTCAGCCTCCACTGGCAGAGGGTGGAACACAGGCCCAGCTGGGGTGCCGGTCAGAGCCAGCCCAACTCTCTAAGGAGTGAATAATGTCTTTCTTCCTTGGTCCCCTCCCCTTCCAAGGAGGGGCTGTTGCGACACCGCCACCACCTTAGGTCTTGGGCTGTTGCTGAAGACAGCCTGTCCTACCTTCTTTGGGGTGGCCCTGAAGCCCTGGCCCCCGTGCCAGTTGGCAGCCTGTCCGGCTCACCGCCTGCTCAGAGCTTGAAGCCAGGGAGTCTCAGCCAATTCTAGGCCAGGAGCCCTCCCCCGCCCCCACCAGGAGACCTGGCAGAGGCTGAGAATGTGGGGGGCCTGGCAGGAGGCCTCTAGTGGCCACAGTCCCCTCCCCACCATGCCCTCCAAGGTGAGAGGCGCAAGGGACTGTGGCACTGCCTGGAGGTGAGTGCCCAAGGCCAAGCCAAAACCAGGCGGGAGAGGAACTGCCAGGCGGCAGACGGCCTTGGCTCCTGCAGCCCTGGTGCTGTACCTGGCCCCGTGCATGGCTGGTGGAAGGCGTGCTAGCTCCTTGGGCTGCAGATTCACTGTGTGGCCTTGGGGACTATCCTTTCTGCCCTTCTCTGAGCCTCCCCTTTGCAAACTAAGGGGGAGGGCAAGTTATGATCTCTTCAAAGGCTTCCTACATACATAGGTTACAAAACCAGGACTTTGAGGTGCTGAGAGTCCCCAGCTCTAGCTTGCTAAGGTTCAAGAATGAGAATTCCACGTTCCTAAGAGCCTCTATTTCATCGGACCGGAAAGCTTCTAGAATTGGATGGTGTTGTGTGTGTGGTTCTAAGATCTGATAATCCCAAGACTCCACGACTCGTGGATGTGGATGCCCCAGCTGTGCTGGCTCCTGGGCTCCAGAATCCGTGCAGTGAGCTTCCAGCAGCCGCTGGGGCTAGGCTGAGTGACATGGGGGTAGGGGGGTTACTCCTATCTCCCTCCCTTTGTCCTCGGTGGCCTGTTCTGCTTCTCTTCCCACTCTGCCACCCCTTATCTCACCATCCATGTCTCCCTCCATCCCTCCGAAGCCCAGTGTCCTGCTCTCAGGACCTTGGGAAATCAGGTAGACTGGAGTTCTGAACATGGACTTGGCTTTTATGAGCAGTCTGAATTTAGACAAATTACTTAACCCTTTCAGGTCTCTGTTTCCACTTCTGTTAAATAGGTCTAGTAACAATCTCTATCAGTCAAGAATCAAGTTGGATAATGCACATAAAATGCTTAGTGCCTGACACATACTAGATGCTCAATTAAACAGTAGGAAAAAAAAAAGACAAAAAAAAAAAAAAACCCAAATCTGGGCACTGACTTGGAGCTTCCTTAATAACCTATTTCTCATGGTATTTCTCTTACTCCCAGAATTCCATGTGGCTGTGCCCAGGGTACTATTACTGAACATTGTCTGACACACTATGTGTATCTCTCCCAGGGCTTACATTGAGGGGTACCGCCCTCATTCCTGGGGCTCCCTGCACTCGTCTAGTCCTACTTGCGACCCAGACCAGGTTCCATCAATCCCACCATGTGCCTGCCCAGTCCCCAGCCAGGATGTGAGATGCCAGCAGTTCAGACAGCTGGGGGAGAGAACGGGAAGACAAGAGCAGGCTGGTGAGAGAGCGCAGCAGAGGCTCAGGAAGGCAGGCAGAAGAGCCACGGAAACGCTGTCCACGAGGAATCACGTGGCCAGGTCTGCAGTTTGGGATAGTCACTGTCACCACAGGCATGGAGAACTGACACCAAGGGCAGAGAGACCAGAGACAGGCTGATGTGGTCACAACACTGGGCCCAGACCAGTGAGTGGCCAGGATCAGGAGAGAAGCAGCACGAATAGCGAAAGTACAGCTCCAAGAAATGCTTCGTGGGCACAGCAGGAAGCCTTTGGAGCAGGCTGGATAGGAGAACCAGCTAGCTATGGGCGGAGGGTGAAGGCACAGTGGGGAGGGTCGGAGAGTTGGAGCTTAAACAGGTGAACGTGGTGGCCCTGTTTCCAGCCTCCCTCCTCCTCGCCGACCGTCTCCCTGCTCCTCCTCTCATCCCAGGCCCCTCCACACAGCCGGTTCCCTAGCCTGCAGCGCCAGGCCCCATCACCAGCATTTGACAAAACTGCTTCCGGTCCTACAGAAGCCGGAGGCCACGCCCTCCTTCCGGCGCGGCCGGGGCAACCTTCCGGGCCGCTGCCTGCCTTCAGAACTCAGTTCCGACCTCTATCGCGTTCTCTCCACAGTGGGTCGGAAGTACTTGTTAAGTGGGTTTTTCTTCCTCACTAAGCTGTGAGCCTCTCAGAGCAAGAACTGATCTCGCTGGGTTGTGTGCTCGATGCAAGGTGCTAGAGGAGAAGCTGACCGGCGGTCCGGGCTACGAGGCCTCTTCACTGCATCAGGGTGAGCCAGCTCCCCTTCAGCACGCTAGCCCTGGCCACCCAACAGCAACCGGCCTCTGACCTTCCCTAACCAGCTGCCGGCCATCTGAACTCCCAAACCACCTGCCAAGCCAAACAACAACATGTGGCAGAAAGGTCGGCAGCTGGGGCAGCTAGGGGAGGAGCGGTTCCCTGATCCTCAGGTGGAAGTCAGAATTTCCAGACTGTTCCCAACCAGCGTCATTCCCGAAGTCTGACTTGAAGCTTTCGCGCTATGACGAAGGCCGGTAGAGGGGTCAGGTAGGCGTGAGCTGTGTGGAAGGGAATCCATTCAAGAGGAAGCAGAAAAGGCAGCCAGAAAGAAGCTTCTGGGCTGGAGAGAGGCTGGCCAAAGCTCCAAGAATGGAGAGACGTTGAGAATTGTGGCTGGCTTGTCCCCAGCCTGCAGGAACTCAGCAAAACTGGGTGAGCCAGGCTGCTCAGGAATGTGAGAAGGTTTACATCTCTTGCCTCACGCCCACACAGCCTCTCTTCTCCTCTCTCTCTCTCTTTCTATTTATTTATAGTCTCCTCTTCACACAAACAAACTTGCTCTGCTCGGAGACATAAGCTGTGCTCTGGGCCCTGGCACCCAAAGTGGGAGGCCTCTTAAGGGAATCAGTGGCTGAGCTGTGCAACCCAGGCAAAGGGACTGCTCTTCCCTGAACTTGACCCCTTGCAGGCTGACACGAGGCAGCTGTCCAGGAGCACAGGGCGGCCTCAGAGGAGGGGGCTGGACCAGGAAAGGTGACTGTGTCACCTGCTAAGTGGCAGGGCATGGGAGGGATGGCTTCTGTGATGCCTGGGACATCCTGTACTTGGATTTGTAGCATCTCAGAGAGCGAAGACCTCAGAGATGATGTCCAGTCCCCTGGTCTTAAGTAGCTGGAAACTGAGTCCCAGAAAGGGAGCAAGCCTTGCCTAAGGTCACTGGCTCCTGCCAGCACCAACTCCGATGTCAGTCTTCACCTGGGAGGATGGTCACAGGGAGGCCCACCCCTAAGGGACAGGACTAGAAGCAATGGCTTTAGCTTGCAAAAGAAGGATTCAGCTGATCTATAAGGAAGAACCCCTGAGCATGAGAACAGGTAACAGAAGGTGGCCATGGAACAGCCCTCTTGGGGATAGGGCCCTGCCACAGGCAGGGGGAAGCCTCAAATGATCTCTGCACAGCACCTCCCAGGGGCACCACTCTCACCTGGTCCAACAGATTCTTCAGGGATCCAAAGGATTCAAGCTCCCTCTCTTGGAGCCCGGCGCCAGGGCCGGCGGCTGGGGGAACTCGAGAGGCCAGTCCTGGCAACAGGTGCAACAGCTGGAGCGGCTGCACAGCTGTTGCTCGGGCTTGGGCTGGGGCTCCTACGCCTGCAAGCCAGGGAGTGAGGCAGAGACCTCTACTGGTGGAAGAAGGGAGTTGCAGGACAGCCCAGTTGGAGAGGCAGACGGGGCCTGCCGAGCAGGACTTCAGGTGTCCCCCAGTGCCTGATGCACATCTAGACAGCCGAATTCAACCTAAGCTGGCCACAGGGCAGGGTCTTCCTGATGGATACCCACTGTCACAGGACCCTGAGCACTCCTGTCTGGCAGGGCAGGAGAGCACACACCATTCCCCGACTCACTTGTCCAAAGGTCAGGGTGGTCAGAATCAAGGCCACAGCATCTTTGGATCTTAGAGACTTAGAATCACGGCTGTTAAAGTCGACTGCTCCTTGGGGATCATCCATGTGTGTGCACCCAATGCACTGTACAGACACGGGCAACCTGCTCTGCTTGCAGTGGGGATTGGTGGCAGAGGTGGGGCTAGAACCCATTCCAGGTATGCCCTCTGCAACACATCACACCAAAGGGAGCCCCCTCCCTGCCTCAGGCTCACTCCTAGGATCTGGGATTCCACCACTATCAATTCCCATAAGTCACAAAACCCTTGAGGCAAAGCAGAGGGATCACGGTTTTCACTTGGCAAATGACTCCCTTTGGGAAGGAAGAGAAAGCAGAAGCAAGCCAGATGTGTAACAGGGGCAAGTAGTAAGGGGAAAGCACAAAAGAGAGGCACTGGCGAAGACCATGCACTGGGGAGGGAGTGAAGTCAGCTCCTCACCCCACAGCGGGGAGGGGCGTCCAGAGCAGCCAACATCACTCGTGTTTGTGGCTTAGCCTGGCACTGGGGTCAGTACCAGTCAGTGGCCAGGTCAGGGACCCAGCCTGGGTAAGGGCTCAAGCCTGGGGGTGGAATCGGGCTCCAATCTGTGGTCAGAATTGTAAGGTTAGGGCTCAGCCTTTGGCTGGAGTTGAAACTCGGTCCGGATTGGAATCGGGGCTCAAGCTACAGCTGGAAGCAGAGCCTGCAAGAGAACCACCTTGGCCTGAAGAGCCTTGTTCTGTAACTGGGGAGCAGGCAGCCCCTATGCGCCCCGGGGCCTGGCTCCTCCAGAGGCTGGCTCTACACAGACCAGATTTCCCCCTGCTGGCACCACTTCGGAAGGCATCTAAGAAGTCACCAGGAGACTGAAGTCACTGAAAGGAGACCAGAGCCTTCACGGGAGGCCTTCAGAAAGGATCCTGGCACAGGACTCTTTTTTTTTTTTTTTTTTGACAGGCAGAGTGGACAGTGAGAGAGAGAGACAAAGGTCTTCCTTTGCTGTTGCCCTCCAATGGCCGCTGCGGCCAGCGCACTGCAGCCAGCACACCGCGCTGATCCAAAGGCAGGAGCCAGGTTCTTCTCCTGGTCTCCCATGGGGTGCAGGGCCCAAGCACTTGGGCCATCGTCCACTACACTCCCGGGCCACAGCAGAGAGCTGGCCTGGAAGAGGGGCAACCAGGACAGAATCCGGCGCTCCAACCGGGACTATTACCCGGTGTGCTGGCGCCGCAAGGTGGAGGATTAGCCATGGCACTGGCCAGGACTCTTTCTAGATGCAAAGATTTTCCGTGCAAGACAAAATGAGGCTCAGAGAAGGGAAGGGACTTGTCCCGATTCACATGGCCAACAAGGGACACACCGGGGTCCAGGATCCAGGTCTTTGTTCTGTTCTTTAATCAATTTACTGTGTGACCTGGGGCAAGTCACTGCCCTTTCTGGGCTTCAGTTGAACTGCAAAGATCAAGAAATTGATGGCAGAAGCGGAGGAGCTGACTTTTAACACTGGCCGCCGAGCATCAGTCCTCCTCACTGTAACCCAGCGAGTCCACCCCAGGTCTCTTCCTCGCACGTCTGGAGCTCTCAGTTTAAGAGATGGGCACTGGCAGAACCCAGTGGAAGGTACAGAGGCCAAGGTAGGCAAGAGGAGGGAAGACAAGTGGTTGAGGTCACGGGGCCAGTTGAGGGAAGAGGTGTGAAGGGCTGGCAGAATATGAGGCAGAGAGGTACAGCCGGGACATGAGCAGTCCTGCACCTGGGACTGATTCTAGACCATCTTTCCAAGAGGCATCAGGGCAAGGCCATCTGGGGGAGAGCTTGAGGGCTAGGACACGGTGCCAAGTGGAAGGGTGGCAGGCATGGAGGACGTCCTGTGCTCAGCCTCTCTTAAGAAACAACAGGCAGGTGTTAGGAGGAAACCCCCCTGGGGTTCCAGGAGGAAGAGGAGACATTCAACACATTGCCTCCTTTCAGCCTCCTAAGAGCCCTTCAGGTTCCGTGTTAGAATCTTCCTGGGGCAGAGAAGGACACTGAGGCTCAGGGCAGTTGTGACTTAACCAAGACTCACACAGCAACAGGGGCCAGAGCCAGGACTTGAACCCACCACTGGGCTCTTTCCACTGCTCTCTCCTACAGTACAGACTCCTCTCAGTCTCATGCTGCTGGCAGGACACAGCTGGTCGGACAGACGTGCAGCCTGCTGGCACAGGACTGAAACAAAACCCAGCAACGCTGGCTCCAGAGAGGTCCGTGCCACACAGAAAGATCTGGAAGGAGGAACTGCGCTGTGCAGCAGAAAGAGCACGGGGGCGGGGGCTGGGAGATGGAGGTCTGCCCTGTGTGGCCCGGCAGCAAGCCCCCTGGCCCCTTCTTGGCTTTTGTTTCTTAGCAGGTGGTTCAGGGTTTGACCTAAGCTCTTTCCTTGTCATTGGGAGCATCTCTGGCGTGGTTTCCCATCCTCGGGGCATTCCGGGAGCCTGGCAGGGGCAGGAAGGGGGCTCGCCAGCCCGCTGAGGGGCAGCGAGGAACCTGAGCTTCAGGGAGATTCCAGGACCTGCTGGAGGTGACATTTCTTCTAAGTGGAGAAGCCTGAGTTAGGGACCTAATCCTTTCTCAGCAGCTACCCTGCACCCATTTGCTCCAATGTAAACTTCGCGACAGCCTTCGGACTTTTACTGCCATGTGACAGATGAGGAAACTGAAGCTCGCACACCCACCTCCCGCCAGCCAGCGGGGGTGCGGTGGGTCTGGGTGCTGTCCAGCCCCAGGGCTCCATCACGCGCTCGCTGCTCCCCAAGTCTCCCATTCTACACATCAGAGTTCCTTCCAGATCCTGCGGCAGCAAGGGAAAGCAGAGGCTCTGGGACCAGGGGGTCCTGGCTTCGGATGGCTCCCTCGCTCTAGAAATGCGAGCACGTTCCTTCCCCTTCCTCGGCCCGAGCTTTCTCACCTGAGTGTAGTGAGGATCGAAAAGCAGAGAAAAGAGAAAGAAAGAAAAAAAAGAAAGAAAAGAAAACCACCCAGGACAGCCTCCTTAGCTCTTTCCTTCTTCGCAGGGCGTCCACAGCCACTCCACACTCATCACACCCCTTACCTGCAGCCACACGCACCCGGCGCCCTCCTAGGACAGCCCTCTGCCTCCAGCGCCCAGCGTGCTCAAGTCCAAGGCTGCAGCCCCCGCAAGTTTCTCCCCTTGGTTCCCCCCGCCCCCTTCCCCGGACTCACCGGGCCATCCTGGTCGCTGAGAAGTCTCCAACCCTGCCGGCACAGGTGCTACCTAGATGGCCGTCAGAACGGCCCGGGGGAGTCCCAGGTCCCGGGCTCGCCCGCAGCCCTCCCTGCCCACCCAGCCGCCTCTACTCACGGGCTCGAGCGTGGGAGTCCAGGGGGAACCAGAGCAGCGCGAGTCCCAGCAGGGAGGGCAGCACCCTCACCTCGGGAACCATCCTTCCTGGCCCGGGGTCGGGGCGTCGGCAGATAGCGAGGGGAGACTGCCGAGGCACCGGGGCGCGCGTTGCGAGCGCCGAGGCAGAGCAGGGGCGGTGAGAGCACGGTGGAAAGAGCCCCCGGAGCGGGGAGCCAGAGGGGCGCGAAGGCGGAGGACCGTCCGGCCGGAGAGGACGCAGCAGGCGGCTGGAGAAGGTGCGAGGGAGCCGAGGCGGCGGCTGAGCGGCGAGCGCGGGGGTCTGCGCGGCGCGCCGCGCGGGGCCGGCGCCCCCTGCTCGCGGGGCTCGGGGTCGCGCGGCGGGACGGCGGCGGCGCGGCGGCCGCTGGGGAGGCTGAGCGCGGGCCGGCTGTGCACGCCCAGGGCGCCAGGCGCCGCGCTCGGGCGCATTTGTACTTTGCCGCGGGAAGCCGGCAGTCCGGCCTGGCGCTGGCGCGGCGCTGGCGCCTCCTCTTAGGGCACGGCGGACTCGGTGGATTGGCCACCCGAGACGCAGGCCCACTCTGCCCCCTCCTCTCTCGTGCCGGGCTCCCGGACGCACGCTCCAGGCGCGGCGCCGAGGGGAGGCCCGGGGGCTGCGGAGGGGGAAGGGGCCACCGGGCCGTGCGTGGGGCTTAACCCCTGACTCCCCGCGACGCCCCGAGTGCAGAGGGCGGGGCCGGGCGCAGCCTGCAGGTGGGATGGGAGGTGGTGCCCGGCTCGCGGTAGGGCAGGGGGCTGCGGGGAACCGCGCCAGCTTGGGGCACCGCGCGCGGGGAGCTAGGCATCTGGATGGAATCAGGGCACTTGCCGCGCCTCCTGCGGTTGGTGGGCGAGGCCGCGCAGTCTGTCCCCAGCTCCGAAACACGGGCGTTCGCGTCGTGCGATCTTTCTCATCTTCCCGCGGTTGTTGCAAAGATGAGATGATGGACATCGAAGCACTCACACAGCACAGAGAAGGGGGCACGATTCCAGGTCTTGGACTGGCCGTTGGCCGGCCATGTCTCCCCTCTGCCCGTCGCCCCCTCACGCCCAGGTGAAAGCCAGGCCAGGGAGTCCTTTGCCGCCCCCTAGAAGTCTTCCCCTCCTGCTCCTTTGCTCCGCGGGGGAGGGGGGGGGGGCTTGCACCTGCCTGGGAGTGATGGCCGCCGGTCTGTGGTGAGAGCTGGTTGTCTTTCCCACCAGAGGACAGGGCCCTGACGCCACCACCTGCCCCCTCCCCGCCCCAGGGCTGGTGCTCCGGACCTTATGTTCAACAAGTGCGTGAATCAGCAGGACGCTGGGAGTGAGAGTTACCATCTGTCCAGACCAGAACCGCCCGAACTCCGAGAGCAAGAGGGCAGTCATTGTCCCACCCGCTCTGCCCTAACTTGCTGGGCCCCTTTGGGGACCTCGACTTCCTGCCCAGCTTCTCCTGGACAGAGCTCCTGGACACTCTTGTGAGTGTTGGGAGTGGGGGACATTGGAGGCCTAAGAGGTGAGAAGGTGTGCCTAAGGTGTGCTTCGGCAGGGAGTCCGATTTCCAGGCTTAACCACTCTGCCTGGCTGTCTTTACAGGCATTGGCACCCCATTCCACTGCGGTGCCTCCACCCTCCCACTGCCACCAGAACAGAGGGAAGAGTCCACGATCTTGGAGACAGCCGTTCTCCAGAGCACTCAGAATCCACCACACACTCCCCACCTTTCAGGTTTAATCGATTCCAATCAATCCAGTTAGTCTCTCTCCCTTGACTATGCAATATTTATTTTAACAAAAAGTGAGAGATATGTGTGCTTCCCTTTTTGCCTTGGCTTCCAGGGAGCTCAGGTTTAACGCAGTGCTTAATTCTGTAAACAGTCACATCCCAAAGGGCTGGGACAGAGCTTCTTTCCTTTCTCCATCTTGGCTTAAGAGGTGGATTAAGATTGCTACTCCCTGGGGCCGACATTGTGGCATAGCAGGTTAAGTCCCAGCCTCAGACACGAGCATCCCTTATGAGTGCCCATTCAAGTCCCAGGTGCTCCACTTCCAGTCCAGCTCCCTGCTAAAGTGGCCTGGGAAAGCAGCAGCAGATGCCCCACGTATTTGGGCCCCCTGCAGTGCAAGGCTGTCCTCATTGCTTACTGGAACCTTCCCCACAGCCTTGCAATAGATGTGCCCCAGGTCGGGGCCGCCCCAGTCTGTTTTCCTCACACCTGTCACGGAACCATGCCAGTCATTTCTACTGACAAATCTGATCAAATCACTTCTCCACTTAAAACCCTTTATCGCCTGTCCTATCGCTTACAGATTAAAACTCAGAAATGTCAGCATTGGCTTCAGGAGCATGCACACGTTGCCTGCTGTCTACCCTGGCCACCCACTCTCCGCCAGGGCCAGCTGCTAGCCCCTTCAGGGTGGCCAGGTGAGCTCCCACCTCCCGATCTTTCTTGTGTTTCACCCTGCTCGGGCCACCTTTCTCCTCCTCCACTCCTTTTGTCTTTTGAGAGTTCTACGGAGATTTGAGGCAGGGGACCCTCCTGCTGTTCTTGCACCTGTCCAGCCCTGGGCCCTGGAGCCCTCCCGATCGGGGCTCTGCCTACAGGGGACCTGAGCTTTTTCTTTGGCCCTGCCTGCTGCTGCACATGCTCTCTGTCTGCCTGGAATGCTCTCCTGAGCCTGGCAAGCCCGCTGATCGAACAAGGGTCAAGGGAATCACTCCCTCCTTGCTTCATGTAACAGGGATCCAGGGCCAGCTCTGGACTGGGCACTGCGCTGGGTGCTGGGGACACAGTGACAAATAAGACGGACACTGCTGCTTCGGCCCAGGCTTTCTCTGATGGTCTCCGAAAGCGCCAGCCGCGCACGCCTGTGTATGTTTCTTGTCTCTCTTGATTTTCCAATGAAGCCACCAGGATGCGATCATGGGGCTGTACTCAGTGGCTTCTGAAGGCCCCTCCTCTGCACGGCAGGGTGATTGAGTCTGCACATTCTCCATGCTCATGACATTTCTCTCTTTTTAAAAAAAGGATTTATTTATTTATTTATTTGCGAGGCAGAGTTACAGAGAGGTGGGGTGGGGGGAGGGGAGAGAGAGAGAGTGTCAGTCTTCCATCTGCTGGTTCACTCTTCAAGCAGTTGAAAGGCCAGAGCTGGGCTGATCCGAAGCCAGGAGCCAGGACCTGGGCCATCTTCTACTGCTTTCCCAGGCCATAGCAGAGAGCTGGGTGAGAAGTGGAGCAGCCAGCTCTCAAACTGGCTTCCATATGGGATGCTGGCACTGTGGGTGGTGGCCTCACCTGCTACTCCACAGCTCCAGCCCGAGGGCCGCTCATACCATACCCAAACCCTGGCACCAGGGTAGCCTTGTCCATCTCTCTCTTATGACCCTTAGCACATCCTATTACCCATTGGGTTGGTGTCACCTGCTCTCCTTGAGAGGACACACAACCGTTTGTCTACCATCAACACACAGCTTTGTCCATAAGGCTAAAAGCAAGCTTGGTGAATAATATCTTCATTGCTTCAAGCACTCCTCCTGCGACATGTTAAAAACAAATAAAAGGTAATTAATTAATTAATTAATCGGAAAGCTCCTTTAAATAAAGATGTTCCTCCTATTGTATATAAGTTGGACCTGTCTCTAAAGTGTCAGTTGTCACCCCTGTTCAGAACATGACTGAGTAAAGACAGTGACTGCTATCCCTGGGAGCCATGCAGGACCCCCACAGACCCCAAACTCTGCAGATGCACAAAGCCACTACGTAAGAGGGAGCAGGGGCAGGCCTGGGCATAGCGGCCAAGTCGCCGTTCTGGATGTCCTTATCCCCTGTGGGAGTGCCTGGAACCAGCTCCGGCTCCTCTGTGTCCTGTGAATGTGCATCCCGGGAGGCAGCAGGTGTGGCTCAAAGACAGGGGTCCACACCGTCCACATGGACGGCACAGACTGAGTCCTGGGCTCCTGGCTTCAGCTTCCTGGGAGCTCCTTCTGGGTCTCCCATGCTGGTACAGGGGCCCAGGCACTTGGGCCATCCTCTGCTGCTTTTCCTAGGCCATTAGCAGGGAACTGGAGGGGAAGTGGAATAGCTGGGACACAAACTGGCGCCTATATGGGATGCCAGGATTGCAAGTAGCAGCTTTATCCACTACACCACCATGCTAGCCCCAAGTTAATTAATTAATTAATTAATTAATGTTTGACAGGCAGAGTGGACAGTGAGAGAGAGAGAGACAGAGAGAAAGGTCTTCCTTTGCCGTTGGTTCACCCTCCAATGGCCACCGCGGCCAGCGCACTGCGGCTGGCACACTGTGCTGATCCGATGGCAGCAGCCAGGTGCTTCTCCTGGTCTCCCATGTGGATGCAGGGCCCAAGCACTTGGGCCATCCTCCACTGCACTCCCGGGCCACAGCAGAGGGCTGGCCTGGAAGAGGGGCAACCGGGACAGAATCCAGCTCCCTGACCAGGACTAGAACCTGGTGTGCCTGTGCCACAGGCAGAGGATTAGCCTATTGAGCCGCGGCACTGGCCTAATTTTTTTTTAAAGATTTATTTATTTATTTATTTGAAAGTCAGAGATACACAGAGAGAGAAGGAGAGGCAAAGAGAGAGAGGTCTTCCATCCACTGGTTCACTCCCCAATTAGCCATAATGGCCAGAGCTGGGTCGATCTGAAGCCAGGAATCAGAAGCTTCTTCTGGGTCTCCCACATGGGTGCAGGGGCCCAAGGACTTGGGCCATCTTCTACTGCTTTCCCAGGCCATAGCAGAGAGCTGGATCAGAAGTGGAGCAGCCGGGACTCGAACCAGTGGCAGTACTGCATATGGGATGCAGGCAGCAGCCCTACTCTCTATGCCACAAGTGCGAGCCCCGATTTGTTTTTAAAATGCAAAATCCTCATCCTCAACCAAGTTAGTTACTCATTTATATAGCAGTTATTTATATAAGACCTACCATTATTTTAAAACATGTTTGTTTTTTGGATCTCCAGATACTGTGCACAGAATGACATTAGAGTGGATGGTGCCTGCTGCATTGTGGGTGCTTGAAAAATACATCTGGGAATGACTGGATGGGCCTTCTTAAAGGGAGGCTCACCTGCATTTGTTTGTGTGGCCTTTTACATGGCTTTGTGGCTATTCCTCATTGCTTTTGCTCCTCAGGGGGCCTTCTCTTCCGGGACCATCTGTCCACAATGGCTGTGATGGAGGAATTTTCTGGAAACCAGAATGAGGAAATGCACAGGCCCGATTCCAAAGAGCTGAGTGGGGACAGTGTGTCTAAGATGGGAGCAGTTGGGTGGGCTCGACCTTCCTCCAGGTCCTAAGCTCTGCCCCCAGCCAGAAGTATCACCCATAAACTACAGGGGGGTGGAGCTTCTGCTCCCCCGCCTCCACTCCCAGGGGGACTTCAGAAAATTGGTTCATCCTTGGACACCTTTTCCCATGGGTCTGTGAACTGTAGCTTGGGTCACATAGCCAGCGGTGGCAGATGCCATATCCACTCACCACCAGAGTTGTCTTTGTAAATTGTAAAGTGTATGGGTCACTTTTGAGCTTTTACCGTCCAATGTGTGACCCTGTGCAGGGCCAGCCCCTCTGCCCTATGCATGCACACTGCTCGCCCTGTGCTCCCCACTCCCCCGCACGCAGGCCTCCGCTCTGTCTGGGACTCACCAAGCTCCCGTCCCTCACAGGGGCTCTGTCCTGGCTGCTGTTCTTGCAAGGACTGTGTTTCCACAGCTGATGCTTCATGCGGCTCAAATGTTATTTCTTCAATGAGGCTCCCCTGGCGCAGCCCATCCAACCCTGCTGAATCTCCACTGATTTCCTTTCGTACTGCCTTGTGTGACTTCCTCTGGGCCACTGTTCATCACCTGAACAGCATGTCCTTGCTTGCACCTTATCTCTCTCCCCCATGGGCAGGAAAGCTCTGTGACGGCCTGGACCTTCATTCTGGATCGCAGCTCCATCCCTGGCACCTGGAGCAGCACCAGCATATAGCAGAGACTCACTCTGTGTACGTGTGTGTACATAACCCCAAGATGTTATTGCCTTCAAAGTAAAACAAAAGATGAAGCAATGAAGCTTAGGGTTGAATCACTCGGCCCTTTCTAATTTTGTTTATTCTTATTTATCTTAAAGGCAGAAAGAGAGGGAGAGAGAGAGAGAGAGAGAGAGAGATGTTCCATCCTCTGATTCACTCCCTAAATGACTGCAGCAGCCCGGGTGGGCCAAGTCGATGCCAGGAGCTTGAACTCCGCCCTGGTTTCCCACATGGGTGGCAGGGGCTCCAGTGCCTGAGTCATCACCCTCCCAGGGTGCACGCTAACAGGAAGCTGGAATCAGACATGGAGCTGAGCCAGAACTTGTACCCAGGCAGTCTGATATGAAATGTGACTGTCCGAAGTCACACCCTCCCTGCCACATGCCCCTGTCTCATCTCCTGGTTCAAAATGCTTGTGTGTCTCAACAGCTTTCTCATCCACCTGCAGTTGGGTTCAGAGCACTCAAGTCTCAGCACAATTGCAATCGTCTATAGTTTTAGCCTTTTTCTGAAAAAGTCCACTTCCTCTGCCTACCATAGCCATCTGCTCCCTGTCATAACGCTGCTTTCCTGGGCACACGGAGAATCCTTGACCTTCTTGGTGCTGTGACACTTTGTGGGGTTCTTGCAGAAATTCCAGTAGGTTTTAGGAACCTTCACCATGTTTGCAGTTGCCCTATCAGCACAGTGGATTGAAAGAAGGGGAGGGGAGGGGAGGGAGGGGAGGGGAGGGAAGATGGGGCAGGTGTTTAGCTTAGCAGTTAAGATGCTTGCAAGCTGTGCCTGAATGCCTGGATTCAATAGCCCTGGCTCCCGATTCCAGCTCCTTGCTAACTCAGATCCTGGGAAGCAATGGTCATGGCTCAAGTAGTTGGGTTGCTACTCTGCTTGGGAAAGCTGAATTGAGTTCCTGACTCCCAGCTTAGGCCCAGCCCAGCCATGGCCCTTGTGGGCATTTGAGGGGTGAATTGATGGATGGGAGCTCACTCTCTCTCTGTGTGTGTCTCTGACTCTAAAGTAAATAAATTTTAAAAAGTTGTAAGATGGGCCAGCGCCGTGGCTCAACAGGCTAATCCTCCGCCTTGCGGCGCCGGCACACCAGGTTCTAGTCCCGGTCGGGGCGCCGGATTCTGTCCCGGTTGCCCCTCTTCCAGGCCAGCTCTCTGCTGTGGCCAGGGAGTGCAGTGGAGGATGGCCCAGGTGCTTGGGCCCTGCACCCCATGGGAAACCAGGAAAAGCACCTGGCACCTGGCTCCTGCCATCAGATGAGCACGGTGCGCTGGCCACAGCGCTCTGGCCGCGGTGGCCATTGGAGGGTGAACCAACGGCAAAGGAAGACCTTTCTCTCTGTCTCTCTCTCTCACTGTCCACTCTGCCTGTCAAAAAAAAAAAAAGTTGTAAGATGCAAATGAAAGATAAACCAAAATAGAAATTAAATACAAAAATGTACATAAAAATTTTAAAGTTAAAAAATATGTAGCATAGGCCGGCGCCACGGCTCACTAGGCTAATCCTCCGCCTAGCGGCGCTGGTACACCGGGTTCTAGTCCCGGTTGGGGCGCTGGATTCTGTCCCGGTTGCCCTTCATCCAGGCCAGCTCTCTGCTGTGGCCAGGGAGTGCAGTGGAGAATGGCCCAAGTGCTTGGGCCCTGCACCCCATGGGAGACCAGGAGAAGCACCTGGCTCCTGCCATCAGATCAGCGCCACGGCGGCCATTGGAGGGTGAACCAACGGCAAAGGAAGACCTTTCTCTCTCTCTCTCTTTCTCTCACTGTCCACTCTGCCTGTCAAAAAAAATGTAGCATAAAAATATATATCATATAATTTTAACATGAAAATAAATGAAATATAAATGAGATGTATTATCTGCTGCATGTGAGGAGTGAACCCTAGACTCAGTACTCCAGTCCTGGGGGCTCAGCCATGTCAGTGTGTCCCCCATTATCCTTCTACCCTTTCATTACCACCCACCACCACCATTATCAGTAACAGTGCTGCATAGTCTTGGGATGCTTAATGTTTGTTGACTGACTGAATGAACAGCAGACAAAAGGTGGCCTCAAACTTCTTTTTATTTATTTATTTATTTATTTATTTGAAAGAGTGGAGAGAGAGAGAGGGAGAGAGAGGTTTTCCATCTGCTGGTTCGCTCCCCAGATAGTCACAACAGCTGGAGCTGAGCTTATCAGAATCCAGGAGCTTCTTCTGGGTCTCCCACATGGGTACAGGGGCCCAAGCACTTGGTCCATCCTCTGCTGCTTTCCCAGGAGCATGAGCAGGGAGCTGGATTGGAAGTGGAGCAGCTGGGACTCCAACTGGGGCCCATACCGGATGCTGGAACTGTAGGCCAGGGCTTTAACCTGCTGAGCCACAGCGCAGGCCCCTGACCTCAAACTTCTGTCCGGGCTTGTTCCTCCTCTTGCGCCCCCAGGGCGGCCTTTTTCCTAGGCTGTGCTGCTGCCCTTGTGAAGCGGTCACTCTCCCCGGCACTGGCTGTCCTGTGTCTCTGTGTGGGGCTCACTCCGCTGGGTCTTCTGTTTGGAATTCCTGCTTCCATCAGGACCCGAGTCTGCTGTCCAGGTGCTGTGTCAGTTCCCTTTCTGTGCAAGTTCACCTCCTGAACCGCTGCTGTGGGGTCACCTGTCTGTCTTCCCGCCTGGATAGTGAGCTCCTTGAGGGCAGGGGGGACGCACTTTCACGGTGCGTTCTCAGGAGCCACAAAGCAGCCTCCTTAGCGGGTCTGTGCACAGAGTTTCATTGCGAAGCCTTCGGCGCGCGAAAGCCCTGGTGGCTCTGACATTCTGAGCTAGGCGCCATGGAAACTGGTGGAAGGGACTGCGTAGTCTCCGTGTGCCCCCTGGTGGTCACGTTGCGCCATCACCATCCAGGGAGACCGCTGGAGACTCTTCCCAGCTAGGGGATGGCAGGGCCGGGAGCCCAGCGAACAAAGGACTGGGCGGGAGCGGCGATGGCCCTTGTAGGACAGAACAGATCCGGGGTCTCAGCAGTCACAGGGAGACTGGTGTAGACCCCTGTCTTCCCTCATGGCGAAGGAACATGGGGGACGATGCCTCTATTTGCTGCCTCCGGCTGAATCTGTCTCCCCTTTCTCTCTGGTCCCCATGGCAGTCTTCATTCGGCTCAGAATAACCATCCACCACTGATGCGGGACTGGGCACGGGGGTTTGCTCAGTCTCACTCTGTTGCTCGGGTAGGAACATGACTTACTCCTTCTTGGAGACCCAGTCCAGACAAGGTAAAGGTAGAAGAAGAATGTCTTTGGTGAGATCAAGAAAAGAGAGGCTCTGGAGGAGTAAGTGCAATTGAGACCATATACCTGCAGAGAGAGGTTCATATCTTACACGTCTCAACTCAGAAGTGGGGGTGGCTAGGGCCACTTTCTCCCATAGGCTCTGTATCTTCAAACTAAAGGACTTCTTTTTAAAGGCTTTATTTATTTGTTTTTATTTGTAAAGGGGAGAGAGAGAGAGAGAGAGAGAGAGAGAGAGAGAGAGAGAGATCTTCCATCTGCTAGTTCACTCCCCAAATGCCCACAATAGCCTGGGCCGGGAGCCTGGAACACCATTCAGTTCTCCCATATGGGTGGCAGGGATCCAAGTACTTGAGCCATTGCTGCTGCCTCCCAGGGTACCTGTTAGCAGAGAGCTGGATGGGAAGTGGAGTTGGAACTCACTCCACCCCAGGTACTCTGAGATGAGACGCAAAGGCCCCAGGCAACATCTTAACCTGTATGCTAAATGCCTGTCCCCAAAGAACACTTGAGAGCCACCTCTACCCCCTTAAAAATACACCATAAATATATATGTGATTTTAACTGCACGATTAAATACTAAAAAGAGAACAACTGGGACTGGAGCTGTGGTGTAGTGGATAAAGCCACTGCCTTCAGTGCCAGCAATCCCATACGGGTGCCGGTTTGAGTTCTGACTGCTCCACTTCCTATCCAGCTCTCTTTATGGCCTGGAAAAGCAGTAGAAGATGGCCCAAGTGCTTTGGCCCCTGCACCTGTGTGGCAGACCTGGGAAAAGCTCCTGGCTCCTGGCTTCAGATTGGCCCAGCTCAACCATTATAGCCATTTGGGGAGTGAACCAGCGGGTGGAAAACCTCTCTCTCTGTCTCACCCTCTCTCTATCTGTAACTCTGCTTCTCAAACAAATAAATCTTTTTTTTTTTTTTTTTTACAGGCAGAGTGGACAGTGAGAGAGAGAGACAGAGAGAAAGGTCTTCCTTTTGCCGTTGGTTCACCCTCCAATGGCCGCCGCGGTCGGCGCGCTGCGGCCGGCGCACCGCGCTCGTCCGATGGCAGGAGCCAGGAGCCAGGTGCTTTTCCTGGTCTCCCCATGGGGTGCAGGGCCCAAGCACCTGGGCCATCCTCCACTGCACTCCTGGGCCACAGCAGAGGGCTGGCCTGGAAGAGGGGCAACCGGGACAGAATCCGGTGCCCCGACCGGGACTAGAACCTGGTGTGCCAGCGCCGCAAGGCGGAGGATTAGCCTGTTGAGCCACGGCGCCGGCCAAATAAATCTTTTAAAAAAAAAAAAAAAAGAGAGAATGAAATCAAAGGAGGAATTGGTTGCCTATAATCACAGGTCAGAGCTAGAGGAGGAAGAATAGGGTCTCTGAGAGTAGGGGAGAGGAGGAAAGACTGAAGGGGTGAGAGGGAGAGGGAGAGGGAGGAAGGGAGGGAGGGAGAGAGAGAGAGAGAGAGAGAGAGAGAGAGAGAGAGGCCAGCTGCCAACTCTAAGTGGATTTTTCAGTATCTGAAGGGGAAGTTTAAAGAAATAAAAGAATTACCTTGCACTACCAGCGTGCTGGTTTGTGAAATGGAGCTGTTTTCTAACAATGCGTCATACAGTGAAGCTTGCTCAACATGAAAGGCAGAGTAGCTAAGGGCCAGCGCTCGGTCACCGCACAGTATCTGGACTATGCCGAATCCTGTGCCTAGGGCTGACCCCACGCAGGCTGGCTGGGCACCCTGCTTTCTGTGGACTTCTCGGCACCTCCATGCATGACCCTGCCACTTAGGTATCTGTGGGGTGAATGACTGTTGGGGGGGGGGGGTTGAAGTCGGCTTGGCTTGTCAATTCCTCAATGATAATTATAGGATTCAGAGTGTTCCTTATAGAATACGCATCTGCATATGATGCTTGCTTGGTCCAAACATGAAGCTTTTCAGTGTTGTCCAGGATCCTGAGCTTTCCCCTGGGAAATGGAGACAATAACATTCCCACTTCATTGGCTACTCCTGGCTTCAGTGAGCCCAGGAGGCCATGGCTGAGTGGGACTGTGCCATGGCGTGGTGGCCGCTCCGTGCATCCCCACATCTTTTCTTTTCCAATTTTCTAGTCTCATCTCCAGCCCAAAGTTCTGGCCACATCCAATTCCTTATCAGCCCCACACGGACCCTGAACTTCTATGCTTCTGTGTCTCAGCTCGCTGCTCTCGGCCTGGATGATCCCTTTCCTTGTCTCTACCTGGGGAACTCCTCATCCTTCAAGGCAGCCCTCATGACTGCACCCCCCTCCCTGGTCCTGCAAAACTCTCCCCAACACCCTCACCTTTACTCTCTGCTCCCACAGCATACGGGATGTGTCTGGGATAGCACTAGCAATTCTTTCTCGTTATGATTATTTATACTTGTGCCTATGTGTTTAAAAAAAGATTTACTTATTTGAATTTTTATTTAAAAGATGGGACAACAGTGAGAGAGAGAGAGAAAGAGAGAGAGAGAGAGAGAGAGAGAGAGAGAGAGAGAGAGAGAGAGAGAGAGAGATCTTCCATCCACTGGTTGACTTCCCAAATGCCTGTCACAGCCAGGGCTGGGCCAAGTCAAAGCCAGGAGCCAGGAACTCCATCCAGGTCTCCCACATGGGTGCAGGGGCCCAAGTATTTGAGCCATCTTCCACAGCCTCCCCAGGTGCATTAGGGATGGGAATTGGCGCTTGGATACAGGACAGTAATTTATCAAGCAGTGCCTAACTTGGCCCCTACTTTTGACCTCAAGGGGGCAGTGTGCAAGCCTTACTTGTGTTCACAGGGTTTGGAAAGGGTTTGGAGGAGGCTGGGAAGATGACAGCAAAGACAGGCAGATGGATTTGCTTTGCAAAAAGGACGACCTCCCTAGAAACAAAAAGGGAAGCAACCGAAGATGAATAGGAGTAAGAACGCAGCAAGGGCCTCAGCAGCAAACGGAAAGAGAGCAAATCTGGGGGGGACATCTGGGTGGGGGAGGAGGAGGAGGGGCCAGTCCGCAGACTGCCTCCTCTGCTGCCTGCACCTGGGGGCCTCTGCAGGGGTCCCCACCTGCAACCAGGCTGGAGTCTGTCCGGAGGAACCACGGGAGTGTCCGGCGATGCAGAACCGAGGCGCACCTGCAGTGGGTAGGGCGGCTGTGCGGCCCGCGGAGCCGAGTGGCAGCAGCTGGAGAGGAAGCTTTGCTCAGCGTGCCTGCGCTGCCACCGTTCCTTCCAGGGGCATCCTGTGGGAGTGAGCCAGGAGTCCCCCTTCCCTTGGTGGTCTGTGCTACTGGTGGGGGCTGAGGAAAAGGCAGCAGGTGCTGTGAGGGTGCTGCAGAAAGTCCGCAGAAAATGGAATCCAAAGAGGAGTTGTCATGGTGCAAAAAGTTAGAAACTCATGCACAGTTTTTTCATAACATGCATTTCCATAAACCTTTTTTTAAAAGAAAGATTTATTTATTTATTTGAAAGTTGGAATTACACACAGAGAGAAGGACAGGCAGAGAGAGAGAGAGAGAGAGAGAGAGAGAGAGAGAGATTGTCCATCCACTGGTTCACTCCCCAATTGGCCATAATGGCCAGAGCTGGGCCAATCTGAAGTCAGGAGCTTTGTCAAGGTCTCCCACGTGGGTGCAGGAGCCCAAGGACTTGGGCCATCTTCTACTACTTTCCCAGGCCATAGCAGAGAGCTAGATTGGAAGAGGAGCAGCTGGGACTTGAACCAGTGCCTATATGGGATGCTGGTACTGCAGGCAATGGCTTTACCTGCAACACCACAGCTCCAGGCCCTCCATAAACCTTTTGAGGACCCCTTGTATGCATGGATTTCATTTTTTTCCCCAAATAAATTTAGCCTTTAATTCCATTTTTTTCACAAAAATGTTTTATAGGGCTGGCGCCATGGCATAGGGGGTTTGGAAGCTGGTCTGCTTCCAATCCAGCTCCCTGCTGATGCACTTGGGAAGGCAGTGGAAGATGGCCAAGTGCTTTGGTCCCTGTACCCATGTGAGGACATGAAGATGAAGCTCCTGGCTCCTGGCTTCAGCCTGGTCCAGCACTGGCCATTGAGGCCCTTTGGGGGAGTGAACTAACAGATGGAAGATCTCTCTCTCTCTTTCTCTCTGTAACTCTGACTTTTGAATGAATAGATAAATCTTTTTAAAATTTTTTACTTATTTGAAAGAGAAGGAGAGATAGCCTCCCTTCACTGATTCACTCCTCAAATGGATACAATGGCCAGGGCTGGATCAGGCCGAAGCCAGGCACAAGGAGCTCCAATGGAGTCTCCCACATGGCTGGCAGGGGCTAAGCACTCAGGCCATCTCCCACTGCTTTCCCAAGCACATTAGCAGGGAGCTGGATTGGACATGGAGCAGCCAGGACCTGAGCCAGCATCACTCATACGGGATGCCAGAGTCACAGATGGCAGTTAACCCACTGTGCCACAACACCAGCCCCTCACAAACTTCTTTTTCTTTTCATGTATTTATTTGAAAGGCAGAGTATCAGAAAAAGGGAGAGAGATCTTCTACCTGTTCATTTATTCCCTAAATGTACACAGTAGCCAGGGCTCAGCCAGGTGGAAGCCAGGAGCCAAAAAGTCCCTCCGGGTCTCCCACATGGGTACAGGGGCCTAAGTACTTGGCTGTCTTCTCTTACACTCTCAGGTGCATCAACAGGGTCTTGTATGGGGTGCAGGCGGCCGTTGCAGGCCAGTGCCTAACCTGCTGTGGTCACTGGGCTGGTCCGCATTCTGGGAACTGTTTGAACTCCCCTTGTATGCAGGCTTGCTCTATTCTAGGCTGGTGGCCTAAGCTTACCAGATCACTTTGTAATCTACAAAGGCACCCCTGACAACCGTTTTCCATGACAGTTCCAAAACAACAGACCAATGTCTCCAGTGCTGCAATGCAAACAAAGGAATCTGTTGTGGGATTTAAGAAAAAAGGGAATTTCCTGAAAGGATACAAAGGGCTGACTGGAAGACTGGAGGTCGGTGACAGAAAGTGGATGGTAACCTAGGAAAGGCAGGCTGCAGCCACCACAACTGGGCTTCTGCCTTAGGAACACACTGGCATGGCCGCCAGCACCACGGGAGGGGCCCTAGCCCACCTCTGAGAGCCGCTGCTCTGCGTACCCACTGTCCCTGTTGCTGTGAGTCACTCCAGAATCCTCTCTCTCTCTCTCTCTCTGAGGATTGTGTCACCCCATGAAGATTCAAAGGTCAGAGGGCAGGAGCTGGGGGTGCTGGCCTAGGTCATAGGTCATAGGTCATGCCCTGATGGGGCGGGGAGGGAAATGTGCCTGGCTTCGGCCTCCCTGGTCTCATTAGTGTTACAGGGGGTGGGGCATTCCCTAGAGAAGGAAGGCTTGATGCTGGGGGTAAAGTAAACCAAGTGACCACCAGGCCCAGCTCCTCCTCTTCCTTCTGACTGCTCTGCCTTCCGACCTGTTCTGTCCTTGTCACCTAGCCCCTGTGAGCCCAATCCCAGGCTCCAAGGCCTGAAACTTTAGAATCACCCTCTTCTCCCTGCTTTTCCCAGGGGGAAGGACCGTCCAGGTCCTCAGATGGGCCTCACTATCCTGGCATTCCCATCTTGGTTTTGGGTTCAGATGTGGGGAGCTGGAAAGTGTGTGCATGTGTTTATGTGTGTGCATGCATGTGTGAGGTACCTCCCAGGTTGAGAACTGAATTCTAATACCCTTGCTTTAGAGATGAGGCGGTTGAGGCCCAGAGAGAAGTTGGTTGGTTGAAATCCCACAGGGGCCAGCGTTATGGCGTAGTGGGTAAAGCTGCCACCTGGGATGCTGGCATCCCATATGGGCATTGGTTTGAGTTCCAGCAGCTTCTGATTCAGCCCAAAAGCAGTGGAAGATGGCCCAAGTGCTTCGGCCCCTGCACCCATGTGGGAGCTCTGGAAGAAACTCCTGGCTCCTGGCTCTGGTCTCACCCAGCTCTGGTCATTGTGGGCATTTGGGGAGTGAACCAGCAGATGGATGATTTCTTTCTGTCCCTCCCTCTCTCTCTTTGTAACTTTGCCTTTTAAATAAATAAATCTTAAAAACAAAAATCCCACAGTGACTCAGTGACAGACCCTCTGGAGCAGGGTCGCTGAGACTCCGGCTTTTTCCTTCTGCAAAAGGAAATGTCCTGTCTGTATCTGTATCCACGAAAGCCTGCCCCGCTCCCCTGGCTCAGCTCCTGAAACTGTAAACAGGCCCTTCAGCTTCACAGGCCCAGATAGCCGCGAGGGAACAGCTCCCACTGAGGTTGGCTTGATTCACCTGGGCTTGGCTTGATCTCCGAGCCAGAGGTCTCCCTTGTCAGGGTCTGGAAAAGTTGTCCCCAGGAGCCTCAAGTGGGGAGGGGAGCGAGGAGGTCCCCAGCCAAGGTGTGCTCTGTGTTAGGCAGGACGCCAGGGGGCTGGGCCTCTCCACGCACAAACATTTGCTTCAGTTACTCAGTGACCCCTCTTCTTGACTGTCCCCTTGCCATCTGGTTCTCATCTTGGGAATCTACTTCTTTTTCCTTCTTTCTTTCGCCACCACTCTGCCTCGGATTGGTTTATCACTTGCTGTGAGCACATGGGAACCTGGGCATCTGATGCCTTCTAGTGCATTTTTTCCCTCTTGATGTTGTGTTTGCTTATAAACACACCCATCAGAAATGCCACTTATTTAGTGCGGTCTTGTTCCAGATCTACCTTAGAGCGGAAGCTGGGAGGACGGGCTGTGGCAGAACCATGTCTCCACCGCAGGGGAGCGCTTCTTTCCTCCATACTGAATCCAGAAAGGGGGCGGGCGTCAAAGCCCATCCCCTCACCCCAACCCAAGCAGGGACGCCTTGGTCAGAGCTGGCCTCTAAGGGAGCAGCTCTGGAGCTGGGGAAGATGGATGAGAGGCAGAGAGGCTGTGGGGAGCAGGTAATCCAAGAAGAGATTGCAATAATCAAGGTGAGAGATGATGACACCTGGGCTGGGCAGTGGGCGCGAGATGGGGAGGAGCGAACGGGTGGGAAAATGCTCGTGTTGGCGGGAGAATGGATGGGGTGTGGGAGTGACCTATGACTAGGCTTAGAGCCTGCACACCTGGGAGGGCGGGCCTTGGAGAGAAGGAGGGTGGAAAACGGCAATTTTTAGAGATCCAAGAGATGTTCCCACTGCAGGCAGCTGCTTCTGGGGACGTGGACCCAGGAGACCTGGGTATCAGCTGGAACTGAAAGTTGGAATTACACACAGAGAGAAGGACAGGCAGAGAGAGAGAGAGAGAGAGAGAGAGAGAGAGAGAGAGAGAGAGAGAGAGAGAGAGGTTGTCCATCCGCTGGTTCACTCCCCAGTTGGCCATAATGGCCAGAGCTGGGCCAATCTGAAGTCAGGAGCTTTGTCCAGGTCTCCCATGTGGGTGCAGGAGCCCAGGAGACCTGGGTATCAGCTGGAACTTTCTTCAGAGGAAGAAGGTGTGAGGTGGGCCAGGGGAGTGCGCCGAGTGAGAAGCAAAGGGGAGTAAGGCCTCAGGGGACCACCGACCTCAGAGCACCAAACCCAGGGAGGGCGCAAGGAAGACGTCTGAGAAGGAGCTGAGGGGCTGGGAGAACGCCGATGCTGGACGCTCAGAAAGGCACTGACCTGCACACCAAAGGCAGGTTTATGGGTAAGCCCCTGCGCCCCGCTCCTTTCAGCCTGTTATCAGGGTATTGCGGGATAAACAAGTGAATCGCTTTATAATTAGTGTTTACTGTCGCTCAGAATTTCCCAGTCAATCCCCAGTTCATAGCCTCACTAGGCTCAATAAGAGGAACCTGTGAAGAATCCGGAGGGTCAGGTGAAGACTGGCTATATAAAGAATACGTAATGAATATTAACGAGGTATCCTTTCCCGCCAACCAGGTCCGAGAAAAACAGGCTCTGCGCTCCGCGGGCCCCGCCCCCTCATGAATATGCAGATAGAGATGGCCGCCGCGCACGGCCCCGCCCGCTACTCTTCTCCCTCGCAACGGATTCTGCCCTCAAACGGGAAACAAGATGGCGGCGGCGGGCCCGAGTACTCGGGCCTCTTCCGCGGCGGCCGCGGCGGCCCTGAGTCGGCGAGGCCGGCGGGGCCGCTGTGACGAGACGTCGGCAGCGAAGACTGGGGCTCCGGGCCCGGCTCCCGGCCCTGCGCTGTTGGTGTTGCCGCCGCCGCCGCTGCTGCAGCCGCCACCAGCGGCGCGGCGGGAAGAGTCGGGCTGTGCCGGGTGCCTGGAGACCCCGGTGGAAGCGGCGGCCCTGCCGTGCGGCCACTCGTTGTGCCGAGGCTGCGCCCAACGCGCCGCCGACGCGGCGGGCCCGGGTTGTCCGCGCTGCCGCGCCCGCGGCCCTGGCTGGGCCCGCCGTCGGGCCCGCGACGACGGCCAGGCCGACGCGGAGGTGCCGGGCGAGCGCGCCCGCCGCGGCCAGCCGGAGCGCTGCCGCCCGCGCCGGGACGGGGGCGCGGCCGCCGCGAGGCCCAGGCCGGAGCTGGAGGCGCGCGCCGCGCCCGCGGAACCAGGTGGAGCGTCCCCTCCTCCCCGGTGGGGTGCGGAGCCGGGGCCGAGCCCGCCCCGGCGCGGGCCTGGGGAGGGGGCGGGCGTGGGGGGAGCGCTCGGAGGTGGTGTGCCGCAGTGTTTGGGAATTTCGAACTTCGGAGTGAAGTACGGGCTTGTTGGGTTCAGGGGGCGAGTCGGGGTTCCCCGCTGTTTACGTTGAGTCGGAAGTTTGGTGGGAAGCGGAATTCTTGGAACAAGTTAGGGGCAGGTCGGAATTAGCGCGCGGGGCGGGAGGGGGCGCGGCGGAGCCGGGAGGCGCAGGCTTCGGGGTCGTTATTGTGTGGCGGGAGAGGGGGGCTCCCGGGCCTGGATGGGTCAGGGCCGGGGGTGGACCCTCCCGGGGACAGGTTGGATTCGAGGGTGTGCAGGGGGCTTTTCAGACTTGCGAGCAGGGAGGGATGGGAGAATGAGCTCCCGTGTGAAATCTGGAAAACACGCCTGCCTGCTCAGCACAGAGCCCGGCACAAAGTGCGAAATGACAGGTCTTTCCGTGGGCAAGAATAAGACGCCCCAGTCGTGCGCGAAAGGAGAGCCGAGGGGCGTCTGAAAGTTTGGGAAGCGGACTTTGCCGGTGGGGCCGCTTCTCTCTCCTGGACCGGCCGTGTAGATTCCCTGCAAGGCTGTCCCGGGACTCCTGCCTTGGACTTTGGTGTCTGTCTGAGCGCTGCTGCGTGCTGAGCTTTGCGTTGGAAAGCGCCCGGTTTAAAACAGGGCGAGACTGTTAGAACAAGCTGCTTTGGGGGCCTTACCCACCCAGTCAGTGCAACGTCTCCAGCTCTGATTAAAAAAAAAAAAAAAAAAAAAAAAAAAAAACTTACCTGGGACATTTTCAAGAAATAGAAATTAAGACAGGCGAGGTGTTTTTTGTTTTTTTTTTTTGGGGGGGGGGCGTCCCATTTGTGTTGGGGCTTCTGAGTTCTGCCGTGTGTTATTTTCAGTGGGGAAAGGGAGGCGTTGCTTATGTCTGAAAGTGAGGTCTGGAACTACAGGTTCCAGAATGCAGTGTTTGCGTTCGGGCAGAGACGTCTGCCACTGTCCTAGGGGCTGAGGAGCCCTGCTGCCTTCTGTACTCCTTGCTGCTCCTTGCGTGCCTCCGTGCTGCTGAAATCGGGTGAAGGACGGCCTCCCCAAACGGGATGCCGTGTGACGGTCGCTTGTGCTAGTGCGCTTGCTTCAAAGTCTGAGATGATGGTCAACATAGAAAAATGTTTCTCTGCTCTGGTACTGTAGTCCAATAGGACAGAAAACGTTGTTTCCGAAGCTTGGAGGCCGTTGTGAAATAATCAGGTTTGAAAAGTGAGCCATGCGAGGGAGTATGGCTTGATGACTTTTGCAGACTTTTTTTTTTCCCCCTGGAGATGTTTTTTGTCATAAAATGTGTCTGTGATGTGGGAAAATGATCTCAAATGAGATTCCAGATTAGGAGCTATTGAGTCCCTTAGTAACCCTCTGCTACTTCATATGTTTACATGAGAGCCGTGATGGAAAACGTTCTTGTTGAGTTTATACAGTTACATGCTTATGCAGCCAAAGCATTTTAGAAGAATAGAAAAATTAATACTGAGCAGGGTTTGTAAATTATCTTTTAGCTTCAGTAGATTGAACTTCTTGAAGTTATATACAATGTTTTATGTACACAATTTTAATATGTAGTACATTTACATGATTCAAATAGGGTACTTCAAGAAGTTCATGAAAAATGTATATTGAGAAAAACCTGCTTGGAATTAAACATCTCTGCACTAAAATAAACTTTTTTTCATTAATATTTTTAGAAGTTTATTGTATTTAAAGAGAGGGAGAGACAGAGAAAGAGGAGAGAGAGAGATCTTCCACCCGCTGTACACCTCCCAGATGGCTGCAGTGGCCAGTGCTGGGCCAGACCAAAGCCAGGAGCCTGGAACTCCATCCAGGTCTCCCACTTGGGTGGCAGGGGTACAAGTACTTATACCACCTTCTGCTGCTTTTCCCAGGCCATTGGCAGGGAGCTGGATCAAAAGTGGAGCAGCTTGGACATGAACCGGTGCCCATATGGGATTCTGGTGTCAGAGGCAGTGGCTTTACCTGATAAACCACCATGCTATCCCCTAAATTATTTATTTGATTGACAAGGAAAAACACAACTCCTATCTGTTGGTTCACCCTGCAAATGCCTACAACAGCTGGGCTGTGTCAGCCCCAAACTGGGAGCTGGGAACTCCATCTAGGTCTGACCTATGGCTGGTGCTTGAGCCGCCGCCTGCTGCCTGCCAGGGTGTGCAGTAGCAGGGAGCTGGACTTAGAAGCAGAGCCAGGATTCACACCTAGGTTCACACCTAGGTACTCCAGTTTGGGATGCGGGCATATTAACTGGTGCACCAAATGCCCATTCCTAAGCTTTTAATTCTACTTTCCATGAATTTTTTTTTTTGGGGGGGGGGGGGGACCGGCAGAGTGGACAGTGAGAGAGAGAGACACAGAGAGAAAGGTCTTCCTTTTTCTGTTGGTTCACCCCTCAATGGCCACTGTGGCCTGCACGCTTCGGCCAGCGCACCGCACTGATCCGAAGCCGGGAGCCAAGTGCTTCTCCTGGTCTCCCATGGGGTGCAGGGCCCAAGTACTTGGGCCATCCTCCACTGTACTCCCAGGCCACAGCAGAGAGCAGGACTGGAAGAGGAGTAACCAGGACAGAATCCGGTGCCCCGACCAGGACTAGAACCCGGTGTGCCGCCGCCACAGGCGGAGGATTAGCCTGTTGAGCTGTGGTGCTGGCTGACTTTCCATGAACTTTTAAAAATACCTGTTTATTAGAAAGTATATAGTGAAAAAGTGCTTTCCTACCTCTTTTTCTCATTCCCACCAAAGATTGTTATTTATTCTTTCATAGTTTATGCATTTATATGCAAATTCAGGTGTACTTATTTTTTGTCCTTTTTGTAAAAAAGTCACATACTGTTTTTCAATGACT
Source organism: Sylvilagus floridanus (assembly GCA_949820135.1). NCBI lineage: Eukaryota > Metazoa > Chordata > Mammalia > Lagomorpha > Leporidae > Sylvilagus > Sylvilagus floridanus. The sequence goes on along the minus strand of OX463224.1, from coordinate 62,637,596 downwards.
TTCTTTTTCTCCTTTTTTTGTTAAATATGTATTTATTTATTTGAAAGGCAGAATTATAGAGAGGCAGAGGCAGAGGCAGAGAGAGGTCTTCCATCTGCTGGTTCACTCCTCAGATGGCCACAATGGCTGGTGCTGCGCCAGTTCGGAGCCAGGAGCTTCTTCCAGGTTTCCCACATGGGTGTAGGGGTCCAAGGACTTGGGACATCTTTACTGCTTTCTCAGGCCATAGCAGAGAGCTGGATTGGAAGTGGAGCAGCCAGGACTCAAACCAGCACCATATGTGATGCCAGTGCTGCAAGCAGCGGTTTTACCCAGTGTGCCACAGCGCCAGCCCCATCTTTGCTTTTCAATGTAACAGCACATGATGGAAATCTTTCCTTTTCAGTCCATATCAATTCTCCATTCTTCTTAACAGTTATATGGACTGTCATTATGTGGATATAATTTACTTAACCATCTATTGGTGAACATTTAGGCCAATTCCTGTCTTTTGCTTTATACATAATTTTGTATAAAATTGTTATGTAAGTGTTTATAAGCATTTTTATGTAGCGATCACCCATAGCTTCTCAAAATTTTGTCATCTCTAAGTCAAGACAGGCTGTGAACTATTGTTTTAATCTGTGTCCCTCATCATACGAAGAGAAACTGAGGCCCAGAACAGAGAAGGGATTCTCTGGTAAAGGTTCCCTGAGTGGGTAGCAGATAGCAAAGGGCTAAAAAGGTGATCCATACAGAAGGGCTCATTCACAATGAAATGCCCATGATGGAGTTTTAGCAGGAAAAGCTAAAAATACCAGTTTCATAAATATTTACATTGTGTTTTTATGAGCAAGACACAGCAACAGAAATGGCAACTTTAGGGCTATTCAGAGGTTTATTGCTTAGTGGGTTTCTTTTGGCAAAGTTAGAGCAATTGATAAAGATAAGGCTAGGGCTGCTTTACAGTACTGGCAGTGAGATCTTGTAGTCAATGTATATTTAAGTGAACTTCTTAATTATTTTTTTCAGCTGTGACTCCAGGCAGTCTCTTCTCTAGGTTTTATGGAGCTTTTCTTTCCCCTTCTGTGTTAGCCTCTTAAAGCACTCTCTCAGCTCTAAAAGGACAAAAATTCTTAAATTTTAAATAATTGTGTTGAAGCCCAGTGTATCTTGATAGGATTTGTAAATGAAAAAAGTGCATGAGTTTGTTGAGAATTTTGTTGTGCTTGTAACTTTTTTTTTTTTTGCCAGCTTTTTAAAAAATTATTTATTTGAAAGGCAGAGTATCAGAGAAAGGAGGAGAGACAGAGGGATCTTGCATCCACGGGTTCACACCCCAATTGGCCTCAAAAGGCAGGATTGGGCCAGGCTGAAGCCAGGAGCCAGGCACTCCATCCAGGTCTCCTACATGAGTGGCAGGAGCCCAGGTACTTGAGCCATCATCCCTCATCTTCCCAGACACATGAGCAGGGAGCTGAATCTGAAGTGGAGCAGCCAGGACTTGAACTGGTGCTCTGGAGGATGTGGGATTCTGGCATTGCAAGTGGAGGCTTAACCCATTGCACCATAGAACTGGCCCCTTTGCCAGCTTCTTGGCAGACCTTAAGGTTCAGAAAGTTAGTGGCCTCTGTGTAGATGTTTTATTTACTTTTTTGACATGTTGTCAGTTTGCGTTTGAGTATAGTCTCAGGTGTTTTTGTTAATCTGTTGAGCTGTATGAAGAGGCTATGTCAGTAATCATGTGCAGATGGTGAACTCTGGTTTCAGCTTCATGTTCTTCCAGGACCTCAGCTCCCTGTGTGGACTGACACATTAAGTGATAGGACCCCTGTAAGTAGTAGCTGTGGATTATGTGATGAGGGCCTATTCTGAACTAGAGACTGTTCTTTTTTTTTTTTTTTTTTTTTTTAAGATTTATTTGAAATTAGAGTTTCAGAGAGGGAGAGAGGGAGAGGGAGAGAGAGAGAAAGAGAGAGAGAGAAAGAGAGAGGTTGGTCTTCCATCTGCTGATTCACTCCCCAAATGGCCAGAGCTGGGCCGATCCAAAGCCAGGAGCCAGGAGCCAGGACTTCTTCCAGGTCTCCACAGGGTGCAGGGGCCCAAGGACTTGGGCCATCTTCTACTGCTTTCCCAGGCCACAGCAGAGAGCTGGATTGGAAATGGAGTAGCCAGGACTTGAACTGGTGCCCATATGGGATGCCGGCACTGCAGGCAGCGGCTTTACCTGATGTGCCATAGCGCTGGCCCCATAGACACTGTTCTAGGTCCTTGGGAAACAGTATACAGATATTATAAATTTAGAACAGTGCTGGTCCAATTTTTAAAAGAAATTACCACACAGGTGTACATAGGTACGTTTAGAGCTATCCATAACAGCTGCACTTAAGCCTCATTGAATGTGACTAATCAATTTTAAGAGTTTGTTTAGTCTTTCAATTTGAGTTCAAGGATGATGATTCTAAGTTGTATTACCTTTGAACTTGAAACCAAAACCTTTTTATATGACAATTCTTGTTCTTCTATCATGAGTAATGATTGGAGAGAAAAGCTGGATAAAGGCTGATATACTTTTTAAATTGTCAACTTAAACTTTTTTCTATTTGTGGTTTTAAAATTGCATTCCAGAAATTGAAATGATCAAAAAATCGAATTGTGTCTCATTCCTTCCTTTAATCCTACATCAACCTCCTTGTTCACTGAGAGTTAAAATACATTTAAGAAATGTCCAGGCCGGCGCCGTGGCTCAACAGGCTAATCCTCCGCCTTGCGGCGCCGGCACACCGGGTTCTAGTCCCGGTCGGGGCACCGGATTCTGTCCCGGTTGCCCCTCTTCCAGGCCAGCCCTCTGCTGTGGCCCAGGAGTGCAGTGGAGGATGGCCCAGGTGCTTGGGCCCTGCACCCCATGGGGAGACCAGGAAAAGCACCTGGCTCCTGGCTCCTGCCATCGGACGAGCGCGGTGTGCCGGCCGCAGCGCGCGGACCGCGGCGGCCATTGGAGGGTGAACCAACGGCAAAGGAAGACCTTTCTCTCTGTCTCTCTCTCTCACTGTCCACTCTGCCTGTAAAAAAAAAAAAAAAAAAAAAAAAAAAAAAGAAATGTCCCCCTCTGTGAAAAGCAAGTAGTTCTGGTTTGTTACTCAGTTAGCAGACAATGTTTGCTATGTATTCAGCCTTAATTGCATTTAGGACTAGTGAATAATGAAACCATGTGATTTTTCTGTAAAAGGACAGGAATTTTCCTGGGCTATAAGGATTTGTGTGAAAAGTATAAAATGACTTGACCTTTTATTCTTAATGACACCCATTCCAGAGTTTGTCCTTATGTGTTGTACTGATGCAGGAAACATTTGCCTTGTGCTCGGGAGTTTTTCAGAATTCATAATGAGATTACCTCACCATGTATTCTACTAACTAGATATTAATTACTGCGGAAGAACTTGCTCTAGCCTAGAATTGAGGATGAAGCAGCAGGAATCCAGGAGGTGTTTTTGTTCATTTGTATTTACACTGCCTAACTTTATCCATTTTGGATGAGTTGCCCACTTTGAATTCACTTACATCTGTATTTGCTTGAGGATATGATACAGGATATTGTTTGTCAAATTTCTTTCCACTAAATCAGTGATCATTTGGGGAGCACACAATACAAATGATTTAATAAAAAGCTGAATAAGATGTGGTCCCTCTTCTTTAAAACTCCACAGTTTAGTTGGGGAAACACACACTCAAATAACAGTATGATGTGGTAAGTGCATAATGCCAACAGAGTGTGGGAATGAGCTAACAGTCTGGAGGAAATTGGAAGAAGGCATTTGACCTGCATATTGAAGGAAAAGTAGTTCACCAGGTTCACCAGGTAAGGGAGAAGGGAATCGCCAAGCACCAGAGCCCGCATGTGCAAAGGTATGAAGGTGTTTGTCATTTTCAGGGGCTGGCAGGAAGCTACGTAGGGGAATATGGGGTTGGAGTGGGGGAAAGTAGAGACTGCTGAAGTCAGATCACAAAGAGCATTGTCAGCTGTGAGAACTCTGTACTTTAAGTTGTAGACACTGTGGAGTCCTTAAAGATTTTTAAGTGGTAGAATGATGTTGTCTTGACGTGCTTTAGATAGGACAGTGTTGGTTGAGGGAAGAAAGATGAACATACACTGGGGGAGGGAGTGCAGTTAGGGGACTACTTTAGTCATTCAGATGCTGGCTAAAGCCATGGCTGTGGGGATGCTATATTCAGTCACTGATTCAGTCAGCATCTGAGGGCTTCTGTGTGCTAGGCACTGGACCTACCAATAGAGAGAGCATGATTCTGTCAAAGTGCAGTGGGGAGATTGCTGTGAGAACATGCAACTGAAATGTGGTATAGCAAATGCAGTAACAGCTGCAATGCAAGGTGGAACTGTAGAAGGCCATGTGATATGCATCAAGGTTGCTAGAGGAAGTTCTGGAAACGGTGAACCTGGATTCCAATTCCCAGTGTATTGCTTTTAGCTGTGTGCTATTGGGCAAATTTGCTTTACTTCTCTATGTCTTAGTTTCCCCATTGGGGAAATGGAGATAATAGTAGCAAAGTTGTAAGATTGTTGTGAAGACTGAAAATGAGTTATTACAGAGCTTGTCATGTAAAGAACTCAATAAATGATAGCTGTTTTCACAAAGAGAACCTAGCTTGGATGGGATGAAAGAGACATTTGACCATTCTGTAGGCGGATGAGGGCAGGATGAGTATTAGAGAAGGGTCTCTCTTTAAATGTATTTTAAAAAATATTTGAGAGAAAAATCTCCCATCTGTAGGTTCAGTTCCCAAATGCCTGCAGTGGCTGGGATTGGACTTCCAAAGCCAGGAGCCAGGAACTCAGTCCAGGTCTGTCACATGGGTGGTGAGAACCAATTATTTGAGCCATCCCTGCCGCTTCCTAAAGTCTGCACTTGGGCCATTATCCACCGTTTTCCCAGGCATATTAGCAGGGAGATGGGTTGGAAGCAGAGCAGCCAGGACTCAAATCACCACTCCAGAATGGGATGTTGGTATCACAAGTGGTGGCTTAACTGCTGTGCCACAATACTGACCCCTCTGCCAGCTTCTTGGCAGTCTGTGATTCAGAACCTCAATGGCCTGTATGTAAGTCCAGCAGGATGCTGGAATCAGTAGCCAGAGCTGAGACTAGAATCCAAGCAGTCTGCTCTGGGATGTGGGCATCTTAACCACTAGCCAAACCACAGCCCTGAGAAATGAAACAATAAGGAGAATTCTAGGAATTGTAAACAGGAGTGGTTAGAGCACAACAGTACATGTGGGAGAGTGCAAGAATGTGGAATTGCAGAAAGACTCAAGTGTTTGGCTAATAGTGGACTTCAAGTGTCATACTAAGGAGGAGAATCTACTTAAGAGGGTCAAAGAACAGCTCGTGTTTGCACTGTAGAGAAATCACTCCCGTGCAGGTAACACAGCAAGTGAAATAAGAATCCAGATTCTCCTTCTGCAAGATGCCAAGGTAACTGAAAACTCTGCTACAGAAAAGCTAGATAATACAGAGCAATGATCTTTTCAAGGCACCCCTGAACTTGCAGGGAAGACAAGAAAATTTCCAGGTTGCAGAAACAAAACTGGGACTAAAAACCAAAAATGCAAGCCCTTGAACCCATGCTGTGTTGTCTTGTGTAACATCCTGCATGGATAGAGGGGTTATTTCCAGTTTTCTGTTCCTAGTAGATTGAGTTGTAACCATGTGCACAAAGGAACCAGAACTAAGACCGATGCAGTGAGCTGGGATTCTTGAGGCACTGCATCAATGAAAAGGTGGGCTAGAAAAATATCTTCCTGCCGAGACAGAGATGGCAAATTTTGTGTTGATTTGCCTGGGCTCAGTGCAAAGAGGAAGTGGAAAAAGTTTTCCTGAGAAACTAAAGCGTATGATATTTTAGGGTACTTCAAAAAGTTAGTGGAAACTGCACACTAGCAAAAAAGTATGCATAGTTTTCAAAGTTTTTTGCACAAAAATAAACTTATCTTCCAATTTTTCCATGAACTTTTTGAATTCTTATGTGCTTTGCACACATTTGAGGTTTGAGGTATATATTACGTGATTCAGGCATCCTTATTCTGAGAAATTAATACAAAATTTGGCTCCAAGCTAGTTATTCTGCTGGGTCCCTTGGAGTAAGGAAAAATAAGACTTAGGGATGCTCGTGTGCCTCAGACCACAAGGGATTATAAAAGAAAAAATAAACCCAACTTAAGGTGAATTTACAATTAAAAATGACAACATGTGAGGAAAAAAATTCTGCGACAAATGAAAGCCAGCAGATATAACAAGCAGGGGCATCATAGCTACATGAACTGGGATGGTAGAATGGCAGTTTGGGCCGGCGCCGTGGCTCAACAGGCTAATCCTCCACCTTGCGGCGCCGGCACACCGGGTTCTAGTCCCGGTCGGGGCACCGGATTCTGTCCCGGTTGCCCCTCTTCCAGGCCAGCCCTCTGCTGTGGCCCGGAGTGCAGTGGAGGATGGCCCAAGTGCTTGGGCCCTGCACCCCATGGGAGACCAGGAGGAAGCACCTGGCTCCTGCCATCAGATCAGCGCGGTGCGCCGGCCGCAGCACGCCGGCCGCGGCAGCCATTGGAGGGTGAACCAACGGCAAAGGAAGACCTTTCTCTCTGTCTCTCTCTCTCTCACTGTCCACTCTGACTGTCAAAAAAATAATAAAATAAAAAGAAAAAAAAAGAATGGCAGTTTGAAGGATAATTTAAATGCCATATTTTAGTGATGAAAGATTAAAGAATCCACATACCATGAAATGAATAATCATTGTGAAATAGGTGCTTTTGAAAGAGAAACCTAGGCCGGCGCCGTGGCTCAACAGGCTAATCCTCTGCCTTGCGGCGCCGGCACACCAGGTTCTAGTCCCGGTCGGGGAGCTGGATTCTGTCCCGGTTGCCCCTCTTCCAGGCCAGCTCTCTGTTGTGGCCAGGGAGTGCAGTGGAGGATGGCCCAGGTGCTTGGGCCCTGCACCCCATGGGAGACCAGGAGGAAGCACCTGGCTCCTGCCGTCGGATGAGCGCGGTGCGCCGGCCACAGTGGCAGCCATTGGAGGGTAAACCAACGTCAAAGGAAGACCTTTCTCTCTGTCTCTCTCTCTCACTGTCCACTCTGCCTGTCCAAAAAAAAAAAAAAAAAAAGAAAGAAAGAAAGAAACATAATGAAAAATAGGTTAAAAAGCTGAGTAAATAAGTTAGTAGTATATATAGATGAGAAATTAAGCAGTATGGGAGATAATAGGACATTTCTGAGTATAAAAAACTAAGTTCAGATGAGGAAAAATGTGAAAAGTGAAGAGAAATGAAAAGGACACATGAAGAATTCAGCATCTAATGATAAGTCCAGGAGGAAAATAGGTACAATGAGGAAGGTGTGGAATTTGAAGAAATGATGACTTGAGAACATTTGAGAAGTAAAAGGACCCGAATTCTTAGGTTTGAGTCTCATCAGGCCCTAGCGAGATTTAAAAAGGAAAAAACCCTTGCACCTAACAGCATAGAAACTGCAGAATACCAGAGGGAGTTTTAAACAAAGAGCAGTGGTCAGACTGAGAGCAGGTGTATCTTTTCATCAACAAGAGTGGCCAGAAGCAAACTATATATATATTCAAGGTGTTGAGAGAGCTGAATCTGAGGGTAGTTAAGAGTGAGGGCAAAATAGCAATATTTGTAAACAAAAATAGAGAATGTACCATGAGAAGAAAGAAGTGTAACTTGGGGAAGAAAGTAGACTGTAACAAGTCATGGCAAGTGAAGAAGTAACAAATACTTGTGACTAATTAATGGAGGACTAAAACCAAGGTGGAACTGAAATACCAGGCAGGGGACCAGTGTTGTGGCACAGTGGGTTAAGCTACTGCTCGCAACTCCAGCATCACATTTGGGCACCAGTTGATTCCCTGCTGGTCCACTTTGTATCCAGTTTCCTGATAATGTGCCTGGCAAAGCAGCAGAAGATGACCCAAGTACTTGGAACCCCGCCACCCATGTGGGAGACCTGGATGGAGTTCCAGGCTCCTGGCTTTGGCCTGGCCCAGTCATTTAGAGAGTGAACTAGTAGATGGAAGATCTCTCTGTCTCTTCTTCTCCCTCTGATACTCTGCTTTGCAAATAAGTCAATAAATAACTCTTTAAAAAATAAAATACCAGGCAAGGACAAAATGTAACCTGTGAGGGAAAGTGGTAGTTGTTAAAGAGTTCTAAAGTTCTATATATAGTATAATAGGAGGGTGGAGAAATTGATTAACTTTAGGCTTTGAGTCAGTTGCATATTAAAAATTTATGGGTATCCACTAAAAGACTTGATCCACTGTGCATGTATAGAACCATACTTCTCCCAAATTAGAGAATACAATTTGAGAAACAAACATGGAACATGTGATTTACATAAGGAACATTTAATATAAATTTCTAATTTCTAATTAGACCCAAAGTTTCGGCAGGTATGAAAACTTGTTACACAGATCGTCCTTCATGGTGGTCTGATGGACAGTTTTGACTTTGCAGTGATACACAAGCCATGCAGATTCAGTAGAAACTGTATTTTGCATTTTGAGCTTTTTCCCAGTCTAGGGACTTGTGTTATGATACTGTCTTGTGGTGCTGGTATCTCAAGGGTAGACAACTGATCCTTTGCAGTATGCTATGTGACTAAGCTGTGCTATTTTGTACTTTATGTGCATTAGACATATTTGCAGCTTACAATCTTTATTAGAATGTAACACCATTATGGACAGAAAAGCAGCTGTATAAAGCATGTCATCTGACCCCAACAAGATAAAGAATTAATAACAAGGTGGACTTTTGGCCTAGGAATTAAGATGTCACTTGGGACACTTGCACCCCATATCAGAATGCCTAGGTTCAAGTCCTGGCTTTGCTTCTGGTTCTAGTTTCCTGCTATGTATACCATGGGATGGTGCTTGTCACCCACATGGGAGGCCTAGATTGAGTTTCTGGCTCTCAGCTGTGGCCTAGTTTGGGCCTGACTGCCAGCTGTTGTGAGTGTTTAGGTTAGAACCAGTGGATGGGAGACTTTGTCTCTGTTTCCCACTCTCAAATCAGCACATAAAAATTTTAAAAAATAATGGAAGCATAGCCAATTCACCGCTCATCCAGTCTATGTTTATAATTTTTTTTTTTTTTGACAGGCAGAGTGGACGGTGAGAGAGAGAGACACAGAGAGAGGTCTTCCGTTGCCGTTGGTTCACCCTCCAATGGCTGCCGCGGATGGCGCGCTGCGGCCGGCGCACTGCGCTCATCCGATGGCAGGAGCCAGGTGCTAGGTGCTTTTCCTGGTCTCCCATGGGGTGCAGGGCCCAAGCACTTGGGCCATCCTCCACTGCATTCCTGGGCCACAGCAGAGGGCTGGCCTGGAAGAGGGGCAACCGGGACAGAATCCGGTGCCCTGACCGGGACTAGAACCTGGTGTGCCGGCGCCGCAAGGCGGAGGATTAGCCTGTTGAGCCACGGTGCCGGCCATAATTTTTTTTTTTTTTAAAGCAAACTTGTAAATAATATGTAGGCAAAACCAGGCGGCCAACTGTAGAAGTTAGAGAAGTAACAGCAGACTAGACCCAAAGGAAGCACTAGGTAGGAAACAACAAAGACAATAGAGGAAATAGATAGGATAGAAAAGACAAATAAAAAAAACCTAGCTCATTTTAAGTATTACTTTAGAGTCTGTAGACAAGCCTCTGGCAAGAATGATGAAGGATAAAGAAAAGCAGGAAGTTACAAATAATGTTGGGAATGAAAAAGGTAATGCAATTAGAGATAAATATTTTTAAAAATCTCTAAGTATATAATATGAAAAACTTTATGCTCATGAATTTGAAAAATTAGATAAAAGTGTCATAGAAAAATACAGCTGACTCAAGAATTGGTACAGGGGTTGGTGCTGCGGCACAGTAGGTTAAGCCACCACCTGCAGTGCCAGCATCCCATATGGGTGCCAGTTCAAATCTCGGCTGCTCCTCTTCTGATCCAGCACCCTGCTAATATGCCTGGGAAAGTGGAGAGATGGCCCAAGTCCTTGAGTCCCTGAACACACATGTAAGACCTGGAAGAAACTCCTGGCTCCTGGCTTTGGTCTGGCTCAATCTCTGCTCTTGTGGCCATTCTCTAATTCTTACACGTTTTAAAAAGTCTGTAAAAGAAGAATAAATACAAAATATGAATTGAAATGTATTTAACAAAGAAATTGAACAAATCATAAAAATCTACTCACTAATAAACATTTGCATACAATGAGCAAAAATCAAAATGTGAAACTTTAGGACATACAACCCATTTTCTTCCACAAATAAGTGAAAGAAGACTACCATCCTCCAGTCCACTCTCCAGATGGCTGCAACGGAGCTGGGCCAATCAGGAGCCAGGAGCATCCTCTGGGTCTCCCATGTAGGTGCAGGGACCCAAGGATCTGGGCCACCCTCCACTGCCCTCCCAGGCCATAGCAGAGAGCTGGATTGGAAGTGGAGCAGCAGGGACCTGAACCAGTGCCCACAGGCCATGTCACAGTTCCATTAATAGACAGTTGCCCTAGGAAAACAGTGTGTTAGAGCCCATGTATATTTCTCTTTTTTCTTTTTTTTTGGACAGGCAGAGTTAGAAAGGTCTTCTTCCGTTGGTTCACCCCCTAAATGGCTGCTACGGCCGGCATGCTGTGCTCACCCGAAGCCAGGAGCCAGGTGCTTCCTCCTGGTCTCTCATGTGGGTGCGGGGCCCAAGGACCTGGGCCATCCTCCACTGCACTTCCGGGCCACAGCAGAGAGCTGGACTGGAAGAGGAGCAACCGGGACAGAATCCAGTGCCCCAACTGGGACTAGAACCCGGGGTGCTAGAGCCGCAGGCAGAGGATTAGCCTAGTGAGCTGCGGCGCCAGCCCCATATATATTTTCATCCTTCCCCTTCCCCCCCAACCAAGTAAGCACACATAATGATGTTTACCATAGCAGTATAGTGATGGAAAAGCAACAGTTGCTTTTGGTTGGAGAGGGGATGAAGTGTTAAATTGTGTCTATGTAGCTGTTACAATGGATGTATTAGATTTCTATTGATTGACATGGGTTAAGAAATACTAAGTTACAAAAGGATGTTTCATTTGATACTATTTATACACATTTAAAAGATATACAGACAATAGTCATGTTTCCATAGTTAAAGGAAGGCACACTCAGCCTATAGACTATTCTTGTAAGGAGTTTGCTAATGAAGGAAATAGAGTACAATTGTACAGAACAGAGTTGACTCAGAATTTGGACTCAAAGTACTTTCAGAGAGCTTGCATTCCTTGGGTTTGGGCAAAACTTGAAAATCTAGTGGTAGAAGTCATATTTCTTTTTTAATGAATACTGTGGGAACAGTAAGCTGCCAGGTTGGTTATAAATTGCCACTAGTGGGGCTGGTGTTGTGGCATACAGGTCGAGCTGCTCCTTGCAACGCCAGCATCCCCTATGGGAGTGCTGGTTAGAGTCCAGCTTTTCCTCTTCCAACACAGCTCCCTGCTAATTCATCTGGGAAAGCAGTACAAGGTGGCCCAAATATTTGGGTCCTTGCCATCCACGTGGGAGACCTGGATGAAGTTCTGGGCTTCTGACTTTAGCCTGCACCAGCCTCAGGCATTGTGGACCCCCTGGGGAGTAGAATAATGGATGAAAGATCTGTCTGTCCTGTTCTATCACTCTGCCTTTCAAAATAAAGAAATAAATAAAAATAATAAATCACCACTAGTTTTTCCAGGAAAGTGTTTGTTGTGTCATCTCAGTGCAAAGCAGATTGTGGATTTAAGAGTTGCAATTCATAGGCTGATGGAGCAGCCCAGTCTACAGTTGTTCATTTTTAACTGTAGATATGGAAGATGCCCAAATTATTAAATTCTGAGGATACATGGTTGTTGACATGTAAGCATATCCACCAGTAACTTTTTTCCCCAGAATAATTGCTAATAGTTCTTCTATGAGTAATGTACAAGTATATGTTTCCTGTTTTAGACAGTACCTTTGCATACCTTTGGCCTGTTGGGTATTGTATTTCCATTATATAAATGACTAGAAGAATAAATTCTGTAATATGAGAGTATTTCAAAAAGTTCTTTGAGAAGCAGACATTTGGTGTAGTGGTTAAGTCAACACTTAAGATGTCTACCTCCCTGATCAGAGTGCCTAGTTCAAGTCCTGCCTCTTTCACTTCTGATCAACTTGCTGCTAATGCACATCCTGGGAGGCATCCCGGGGTGGCTCAATACTTGGGTCCCTGCAACCAATGTGGGGGACAAGAATGGAGTTTTGGGCTCCCATTTTAGCCTGACCCGGCCCTGGCTGTTTTGGGCATTTGGAGAAGGGTAAGCAAGTGAATGGAAGATCTTTCTCTTTCTCTCCCCCTCACTGTCTTCCCCCCTTTCAAATGAAATGAAAATAAACAAAAACTTTCAAAAACCACAGGCTTGTAATTGCACACATTTTATGAGACACAGACCAGATGGATCTAGTGGTCCTTTTTTTTTTTTAAATTTCTTGGAAAAATGGAATTCTAAAAGTAAGTTTATTTTGGTGCAAAGAATTTTGAAATCCATGCAGTTTTTTCGTAATAGACATTTTTCCACTGATAAATCAAGTTAGTGCACTCTAACATTGTAATTACAAGTTTCTTTTATGCATTGTTCCTGTTTTTGTACCTTGCCTTCTACTTTGTTGTTGATACTTAAGAGTATTAACATAAAAGTTGCTTGTTAGGGAAATGACTAGTTGTAACGCTTTGTTGCCATCACTCATAGATTTTGGATAGTCTGTAAAGGGTCTTGGGCTTTACTAAGTCCATTGTTTACTTTAGAGTTTTGGCTCTGCCTGGTTACTGTTCAGCACTGCGGAAATCACTCTGTATTGTGGAAACCAGTCTGGGAAATGAAGGAGGTTTAACTTTCTCCTTGGTGACCTGAATTAGATCTATGAGTGATTCCCTTATCTGGTTTAGGAGGAAATGGCATCTTATTATTATTTTTTTAAATAGAAGTGACATTTATACAGGTCGTGTGTTTTTGGAAGGGAAGTAGATTTGAAGTCAGAAAACTTGGGTTTGAGGCTCACCCCTGCCACCTTTCCTAACTGACCCTGGCAGAGCTTAACTTCTTGGGCTATGTTTTCTGATAGGTAAAGAGTAAACACCACAAAGCACACAGGGTTGTTATAAGGTTTAAGTAAGAATTGTGTTTGTGGAAATACTTAGCGCTCAGTGTCAGTGGATATTGAATGACTTGGTGTGCTGTTTTTATGGCTTTGTAGATGAAGCTGTGTTAGGCCCTAGACTATGTAGTTTTTTTTTTTTTTTAACCTTTTTTTCTTTAACCCTGTGAGTTCTGTATTGAGGCTGCTTAGTTTTTTTTTTTTTTTTTTTTTTTTTTTTTTTGACAGGCAGAGTGGACAGTGAGAGATAGAGAGAGACAGAGAGAAAGGTCTTCCTTTGCCGTTGGTTCACCCTCCAATCAATGGCTGCCGCGGACGGAGCGCTGTGGCCGGCACACCGCGCTCATCCGATGGCAGGAGCCAGGTGCTAGGTGCTTCTCCTGGTCTCCCATGGGGTGCAGGGCCCAAGCACTTGGGCCATCCTCCACTGCACTCCTGGGCCACAACAGAGGGCTGGCCTGGAAGAGGGGCAACCGGGACAGAATCCGGTGCCCCGACCGGGACTAGAACCCCGTGTGCCGGCGCCGCAAGGCGGAGGATTAGCCTGTTGAGCCACGGCGCCGGCCAAGGCTGCTTAGTTTAAATTGTGCTCCCTCACTTTACCAATTTTTTGACCTTAGGTAAGGTATTTAGCTTCCTTGTGTGTAAGTGGAGATGATAATGATAGCAGCCTCAAAGGATTATTAAAAGTTTAGAGAAAATTATTGTAAAGTGATATTTTAATAGTAAAATGAGATGAGGTTCATAGGATGAGATAAGCAGTTTTTTTTTTTTAAGATTTATTTGAAAGGTAGAGTTACAGAGAGGCAGAGGCAGAGAGAGAACATGCTTCCATCTGCTGGTTCACTCTCCAAATGGCTGCAAAGGCCAGGATTGGACCAGACCGGAGCCAGGAGCCAGGAGCTTCATCCAGGTCTTCCACATGGGTGCCCATGTGGGATGCTAGTGCTGCAGGTGGTGGCTTTACTAGCTATGTCACAGCGCTGGCCCCAAGTTATTTTTGTTGGTATTTTTTGTTGTTGTTTTAAGAATATAAGAGATCAACATAGTGAACCACTTGTTTCCATTTAAATGTGTATTTGGGCATGGCAAATGTTGAAAAAATGTGTTTTTTTTTTTTTCAGATTTATTTACTTGAAAGAATTACAGAAAGAGAGAAGAGATAGAATAATTTTCCATCCACTTGTTCACTCCCCAAATGGCCGCAATGGCCTGGGGTAGGCCAGGCTGAAGCCAGAAGCCAGGAGCTTCCCATGTGGGTATAGGGGCCCAGGGACTTGGGCCATCCTCTGCTGCTTTCCCAGGCACACCAGTAGGGAGCCAGATGGGAAATGGAACATCTAGGGATCTAACTCGCACCTACAAGGGATGCTGGCATAGCAGATGGTGGCTTAACCTGCTGCATCACAGTGCTGGCCCTGAATAAAAAAGTATTCTTACATAGATTTCTCTTCAAAAGCTATTGGCTGGTGCTGGCGCTATGGCACAGCAGGTTAACGCCCTGGCCTGAAGCATCAGTATCCCATATGGGCACTGGTTCTAGTCCTGGCTGCTCCTCTTCTGATCCAGCTCTCTGCTATGGCCTGGGAAAGCATTAGAAGATGGCCCAAATCCTTGGGCCCTTGCACCCATGTGGGAGACTCAGAAGAAGCTCCTGGCTCCTGACTTTGGATCAGTGCAGCTCCGGCCATTGCAGCCATCTGGGGAGTGAGCCAGCAGATGGAAGACCTCTCTCTCTCTACTTCTCTCTGTAATGCTTTCAAATAAATAAAATCTTTAAAAAAAAAAAAAAGCTATTGGCTAGGTACTGTGGTATGTACTAGGTACATGGTATGGCATCAATAACAGTTAGATATAATAGTAATCTTAAAAACAAATTATTTGAGAAGTAGGGGAGCGAGAGAGAGACACACAGATCAGTTTCCCATCCACTGTTCAGTCCTCAGATGCCTACAACAGGACTGGGCAAATGCTGAAGCTGGGGTCCAGGAACTCAGTCCAGGTCTTCCACTTGCATGCAGGAACTCAGGCATTTGGGCTAGCATCTGCTGCCTCCCAGGGTGTGTGTTAGCAGGAAGCTAGAATTGGGAGCAGAGCTGGAACTCAAACCCATGCACTCCAGTATGTAGGTCTTCTAAGCTGCTAAACCAAGTGCCTGCCCCTACATAATAGTAATTTTTAATCTATTGTGGATATGTATTATCAAATAAACTAGATACATATTGGTGTAGAAATTCAGTAGTCCAGATATTTTAACATATTTGCTAGTGATAAATACTTTTTTTTTTAAAGATTTATTATTTGAAAGAGTTACTGAGAGGTATAAAAAGAGAGAGAGAGAGAGAGAGAGTGAGTGAGTGTTAGAGTTAGAGTTAGTTAGTTCTTCCATCTGCTGGTTCACTCCCCAAATGGTGGCAGTGGCCATAGCTGCACCAATCTGAAGCCAGGAGATTCTTTTGGGTCTCTCCCTTGGGTTCAATGGCCCAAGTCCTTGGGCCATCTTCTACTGCTTTCCCAGGCTATAGCAGAGAATTGGATTGGAAGTGGAGTAGCTGGGACTGGAACTGGTGCCCACATGGGACGCTGGCCCTGTGGGTGGTGGCGGCTTTACCTGCTCCGCCACAGTGCCAGCCCCATACTGGAGTTTTTATAATTTGTGAGAACTTAAGTTGAGCTTCTGATGATT